>OX467318.1:11251366-12530533 GCA_950108535.1 Agriphila straminella
ACATTTATTATGAAATATGTTATATTATAGCAATGCAAGTTTATGAAAAAAGTGTGCTTGTTTACTGAAAACATGGAACATCACAGTATTAAAATTAAACAAGCAGTCCAAGTCGTAATCGTAACTCATCTTACGTTTTATGTCAATGCTCTTGACATTAGTTTTAAAGTAATAAAATAATTATAAGACACAAAACACTTGAGTTGGCCTGCGAAGCAAAACAAGATCCTAATTATTTAGTTTTGGTTTCACACAAATTAGTTATTGTGCAATAATAATACTAATCGAAAATTGATTTTATAACAAAAAAAATATAAATGGTCAGTCATTAATTATCAGGATGCCTTTACATTGGTAATCACCAATTTAAATGTCGTTGCTGTAGCGAATAATAATAAAAGCGGCATAAAAATCAAGCGATAAATTGCCTATACATTGTCAAAAACTAAATAGATTTTAATAAGACGGAAAGCGCGATAATGAATTTTTTACCATCGCCACTCGAAAAAGTGCGTTTAATTCAACGGTAAGAGTGAATAAAACGCTGTTTTATTCACCGAGTGAATAAAAATATTTTGAATTTGGAACAAGCGCGTATTATGTAGAAAAAAAAATAAAACGTGCTGAAAGTATGGAGCTATTCCATAGATAATATAAAAGCCAATTTTATTTAGGTTCTTTTTAGTGTCTTATCTTTGGATTATTTTCAAAAAAATATCCCGCCAAATTAATTAGGTCCTTTTTAGTGTCTCATCTTTGGGTTCTTTTCTATATATTAGAGGGAGATTAGATGTTCAGTCTTGCATCAGTCTGGTACGATCTTCAGTTTGTAAAAATTCAAAGTCCATACAAACTGATGAAATAGACTGATGCCAGACTGATCATGTAATTTCCCTCTCTAATTTCCCTCCCGTGGTTGTTTTATGTCATTGGAAAACTTTAAGTTTCACTATTTTCTAATGTTTAAATAGGTAGAACTGATTACCTACCTAAATAATAAAAATGTGATAACTATAAATACTGTAGGTATATGTAAGCTGCTATTTGTTTTCTCGCAGTCAATGGTAAAAAGTAGAGTACACAACTCGTGAAAAAAAAAACATCTCGGTCCTTTGTATCCTTCGCTGCTCTTGGGATCCAACTTAGTCCCTCGAACTAAATTCCCTCTTTTTTCACTTGTTGTATAATCTACTATTAAGTTATTATATTTGACACAACTAGGTCCTTGGTTTGTGTATAGTGAGACGATTAATCTGGAGGCATCCGTAAGTAGTATAAGTAAAATACTGATGCTTCTGCCGCTGAATACAACTCACGCGCATGCACGAAGATTGTTGGTTTCGATAAAAAATTCAGAAATATATTTTAATCATAAATATTTTAACCCTGCAGGTTCAAAATGTACATTTCCCATAATGTACATCGGTTCCAAAAGATACCTGTTCCGAAATGTCCACTTCCCAAAAAGTGCCTTTCCCAAAATGTACTTTTGCACCTTTCCCGTAATGTACCTCTCTTTTTCTATGTATATTTTTAACAGATAGACTAACTGATTAAATATGTATAAAATAAAATAAAATCATGTGATCAATCAAGTTTTAATAGTAGGTACTTACTTATATAAAAATAACTTTTTGGTGAAAATAATTTATTACTAATTTAATATTTTATTATAGATTTACTATTAAAACTTGATTGACCACATAGTTATATTTTATTTTACACATATTTTAAATGTATCCAATGAGTGTCTCTATCTATTTGAAGAAATTACAATTTCTCGTACATTATGGGAAATGTACATTTTGAACCTGAAGGCTTTTAATATTTCATCCGCTGGGCTATGCGCGTGAGTTTTAGAAAACAAACTTATATACAATGTAAACATAGGAATGTAAAATCAAATATAAATAATAGACTAGCTAGTGTAGTCCCCATTTGTAAAAAAGGCTTCAAATAACGATTCCCGTGGGACCCAGCTCCGTTATACCGACTACCGGTATGTACTTGTTTGGTGTGTTTTCCTGAATAGGAAAAGTGCGGTAGTCACTTCCTAGGGGTATGGAGGGGGGAGCTGTGACGTAGCAAAGATGGCGGCCGGCCCATTCTAGTAAACGGTATTTCTAAATAACTACTGAACCGATTTACTTAAATAAGGTGTCGGATGAAAGATAATGTAATGCATATTATTTGATTATATACATCCGTTCATGTAAATCTAATATCAAATAAAATAATAATAAAAAACCAAAATTTTGAAATATCTATTTTAAAATTTTGAGATATTTGAATATAGTAAATATCTCGGTTTCCGTTAAGATTATGGAAATGCAGCTTATTATAAAACGTATTGTTGCTTTTAACAGCTTTTTAAAAAACCTTAAATCAATACAATCGAGTAATAAACAACTAAGCTACAGTCGTTATAGTGATGGGAGGGAGTAATAAAACTATCTTTTTTTTGTATGGAAGTATTTTTTTTTTCAAAACCCATCGTGTTTGGTATCGAATAAAAGGGCTTCTTGAGCTGATTCGAAATATATATAATACTATTACATTTCAGCTCCTGGTTTAAGAAAAAAACAGAAAAACATTTTCAAAACATATTGAGTTTGGGCTCTTGCAGAAAGAAAACGGTTAATCGTAGTATTCGTAGTCTTATGAAACATACGCCAAATAGCTCTTAATATACTCTTATCTAATGTCTTGATAGCAATTTGGAAAATATTAGCATTGAGTATTTTTTTTTATTCTAATTCAATTAGTTAGTATTTTTCAAAATTTACTGTAGTTATTAGGCAAGAACTTTAAAATAATTGGTAATAGGTAACCGCAAACTATTGTACAGTTGCAGAAGATATTCCACAAGTTAATTGTTAATTAATCAATAAAATAAAGTTTATTGATTAATTTTTAACTCTAGCTGGGATCGACAAAAAATGAACTGATTTTGGGGAGGGAGGGTGCAGTATAGGGGTGAAAAAGGTGAACTCCCCTCTTCTTCCGCGTTTTCATGTACCAGTGCGATGTATGTCACTGCGATTACCTATTACTGTAGTAATTTTTGAAAAATACTAACTGATAGAGTTAAAATAAAAAAAAATAAAAAAAATACTCAATGCTAATATTTTTCGAATTGCTTTCAAGATGTTAGACAAGAGTATATTATGAGTTAATTAGCGTATGTTTCATAAGATTTCGATTAACCGTTTTCTTCCTGCAAGAGCCCAAACTCAGTATGTTTGGAGAATGTTTTTCTGTTTTTTTCTTAAACCAGGAGCTGAAATGTAATAATACTATATATATTTGGAATCAGCTCAAGAAGCCCTTTTATTCGATACCAAACACGATGGGTTTTGGAATATTTTTTTTATTTCCATACAAAAAAAAAGTAGTTTTATTACTCCCTCCCATTACTATAACGACTGTAGCTTCGTTGTTTATTAATCGATTATAATGATTTAAGATTTATTAAAAAGCTGATAAAAGCAACAATACGTTTTATAATAAGCTACATTTCCATAATCCTAACGGATACCCAGATATTTACTATTATATAAAGAAATATTTTTTTTTTTTTCCAAATTTTGGTTTTTTATTATTATTTAATTTGATATTAGCTTTACATAAACGTATGTATGAAATCAAATAATATGCATTACAGTATCTTTCATTCGACACCTATTTAAGTAAATCGGTTCAGTAGTTATCTAGAAATACCGTTTACTAGAATGGGCCGGCCGCCATCTTTGCTACGTCACAGCTCCCCCCTCCATACCCCTAGGAAGAGACTACCACACTTTTTGTATTCAGGAAAACATACCAAACAAGTTCATATCTGTATTCGGTATAACGGAGCTGGGTCCCACGGAAATGGACTTTAGGTCTATTGGGGACTCATCTAAGCTACCGAAACAAAGAAGATGAAACTTTTCGAATTTCAAGGTAGATTTTTTTTTGATTCAACGTCGGCTGCGTCGCCGCCAGCATCGTTCTTGTTCATGTGGTAGTGTGGACAGTGCATTAGTTTTCTTTCTTCGACGTTGACTCCTGATAAGTCGGGGGTTGATCCTAATAAAAAAAAAAACAAAAATAAATATCAGATACAGTTTTAAAGAGTGACTGAGTTATCTCATTGTCCATAACGTTTATCTAAAGCTGAGGCTTACATAATACTTCTATATTCCATTTGTATACAAAAAAAGGTAATAAAAAGTATTTCTCTATATATGGCATTCCGTAGAAACATGGTTCGTCCTGCGATCGGACAGCGAAAGTAAAATTAATAACTTTTGAATGTTACTGATATTATGTTCGTTTATTATACCGAAGTTTTAATTGTCTGTTTGTTAATACCTATTCAAGCATTCTATGTGCGTCATCCTTTAATAACAGTAAACGTTAAAAGTGTAGCTATTTTCAGTAAGAAAACCTCTTATCATAATCTTATACACATTGTCTATATGTTGACGTCAACTGCTATAAATAAAGTCAATATTCTACTAAGATTATAAACAACAAACAACTCAAATAAATAGATTTACACTAAAACTAAAACAATATACAGTATTATTTTTAACAGAATTAAATGAACTATTAATAAGTTAGCTATTAATAAGATACTTACATATGGCGGAGGCACATACGCAGTTTGAGGCCGGTTCGGGTCATAGTATGCGCTCTGTGCCGCCTCCGCTGCTTTGGCATCTGGAAGTTAATGTAACTACTGCACAAACCGACATAATACATACAACAATAACATACTTTATAATAATTGATGTCGCTACATCTAAACAAAAATAAGAAGATACTACTACTTAGTTTCATGAAATACTAGTACTTTATCACTAATTTATATTGTATATAAAGCGTGAAAACTCAGCAAATATTATTAATAATCTACATCAAAGCGGCTACTACTCACACCGGAGACGGGAGCCTCGGCAGTTCATAAAATAATAAATTTAGGGTTCCTTCTCAAAAAGAATAAAATATTTAAAAAATTATAAACATTTCAGATCTTTAGTAAATTTGGAAAAAAAGGTTTAGCTCCCATCCTCACCCCTAGACGACATGCCGGCCGGAGCTCCCGCGGGCGGCGGGGCGAAGCCACCGGGGTAGCCGGGCGGGGCCGAGGGGTTGCCCGGGTACCCGGGTGGCGCGCCCGGGACGAAGCCCCCACCTGACGGCGACGCGGCCCCGGAGAAGCCCGTCCCTGGCGGATACGCTGTGCCCCCCACTCCCGGGTACGGGGGCGGATTGTTCGAAACGAATACTGAATTTGGTGGAGGTTGGTCGGGGAAAGCCTGAAACAAACATAAACATGCTAACATTCTTTTCTACTGATTTATAATTACTGATTTTGTTTCTGGAGGGCTCATACAAGACGCGGAACATCGCGAATCGTGTGCCACGTGGCGTCTCGCGGGAAGGGATTAATGATAATGTGTGTGCTTGACAGTCAAGTATTAATACAATAGTGTTTAAAGTGCTTGTAAAGTGCTCAAATTAAATAAATTGGACTTACAGTGTACGGCGGGACCCATCCGTAGTAGCCCTGTGGCGGCGGGGCGTACGCCGGCGGCGGCGCGGCGTGCCACGGGCCGGTCGGCGGCGTGTACGGCGGCGGGGCGGCGCCCGGGGCGTTGTGCCGAGATGCTACATATACACAAGTTAATAGTTAACAAACTGAGCAAACTAATTGACACTGGCAAATGGGAACTTACTAAATATAAAACAAATAAGGATATGAGAGTCCCCAAAACACAAGCTTATTTGTGACACAAGTTGATACAAGTCTTTTGAATAAAGATTTTTTTTATAAGGCTTATAGATGGGTCTTTATTAGAAGCGTATTAAATGACATAATTATTAAAATCCATAATTATAAAATCTATATATTTAAAAGGAATATCTTTATTATGAATAATGTCAATATGCATAACGATTAAAAACGTAAAATTAACACATTTAATTTTAATACTCATAAAAGTTAAAACCCATACTCTTAATATAAATAATGTGAATACTCATAATCATAACAGCTGTTAATCAAAATAGAATATTTGCTATACAGTACGTACCACGTATCAAGGTAAAACTTTAAAAGCAATAAAGGTGGGCTAAATTGCGTATGGATGGAAGGATATTTAATATACAGGGTTACTTTTAATTCATTAAAAACCTCATGTGGGGTTGATCAGACCATCAAACTGAACAACTTTTATTATGGGACCAATCTCGAACGAAATCACGAAAAAAAATCTGCTGTTCCATACAAATGGACAATGCCTACTCCATCGAAATGTAAGAAACAGCTGTTTTTTTTTCGCGATTTCAAGGTTGGATAATAAAAGTTATTCAGTTTGATGGTCGGATTAACCCCACGAGGTTTTAAATGAATTACAAACCCTGTAGAAATGTCGCAGTAAGATGCTTAAAGTTGTGATATTAGGGATATAGTTATGTACCGTAATATAGTTAGTTATCTTACTAGACTAATGAAGGGTAATAATTATTTTAAGACCTCTATTTATATAGCAAATTTTACAAAAACGTCGTTTCTGGCGCTTTGCCGCCGCCGGCTGCTACCGTGACACTCTTGCTGGGCTCGTGTGTTTTAAAGGTCGCAGTTCTAACGCAGGCAGCGGTTTCTCGAATAATTTTGGCTACCGAACCCTTAATGGTTCACCGTTTTTGGGCGAAACCCTAGCTAACTAAAGAAGAAGTAAACTAACTGTAATTATAAGAATAAGTAAGACTGTTATTCTTAGGCTGTAACATAGATTATTTACGTGAAATCACACCACAATTAGGCTTTCTGGCTTGGTGTTCGCATCTTGTAAGTAAAGTTTGACTAAAAAAAAATACTTTTTAAATTTTTTTGCGGAACCCTTGAGAGCTTCTTACGGAACCCCAGGGTTCTAACGTAACCTAATGAACTATTTGAACCTTTTTGACCATGATGATCAGTTCAGTCCAGTAGATAAGACGTGAAGGCCTGTGCCCCAGCAGTGGGGACATCAAAAAATGCCTGATGGAAGGATTGATTTATATCTATTAAACTAAAATCTTTTATCGCTAGGTATTTTAAAATTATGGATTTTATAGGTATGACTTTTCATGTTATGAATTTTAAAGTTATAGGTTTTGTAATTATGGATTTTAATGTTATGCAAAATAATGGTATATATTTATAAATTATGCATTCTTATTGTTATACGAATTAATGTTATGGCAAGTCTGTTATGGATTTTCAAATTAGGATTATTAATGTTATGCAATTTAAGGGACACCGCTTATAGATACTCAGCCTGGCAAAATCAATAAGGGTTTTATAATGGTTCCCTTGCACTACTCAAAGCCCTCATGCAGGGCCGGTATGGGGCCCTGCTGGCAGTGGCCCTGCCTTGCCTTCGAGTAGCCCACTTTAAACTTACCAAATACCTACAATATAATATTTTTACATGACTGCCCAAAAAACTTTACTCAAGGCTGTTTTTCTCATTCATTAGTGACAAAGTAAAAACATGCCTGATTCAATATTTTATTGTAGGGATTTGTCTATAAATCTCTTTAAGATTTTGTCCTGCTTTTTTCTTTGTCTGGCTTTTTTAAATAATACTTACCAATATAGTATTATGTTATGATAACTCTGTTCATGTACCTCTACAAACTGAAACAGCTAAAGTACCTAGATTTTTAATGTAAAAGTTGAGATATGCAGTATACCTAGATGTGCAGCTTTCAGCATAGCTTGTCCAAACTCAATGGCTCCTCCGGACTTAAACGTAAGTTTGAATTTCACTTCACCAATAAAGTTTCCATTGGGCTGAGCTCGAATCTTTCCCTTTATGTAGTTTGCACCAAACATTGGTTGTTCTACTGTAACCTAAAAGCATGAATGTCATACATTTTTATTACTTATAAATGAATATTGATTATTCAACTCATAACGTAAATCAGGGGTGTCATACTGATTT
The DNA here is from genome assembly GCA_950108535.1 of Agriphila straminella. Lineage (NCBI taxonomy): Eukaryota > Metazoa > Arthropoda > Insecta > Lepidoptera > Crambidae > Agriphila > Agriphila straminella. The sequence goes on from OX467318.1 coordinate 11,259,349, forward strand.
TTTTAAAGGGCCATTTATAGATTAAGAGTGAGTTAGCGGGCCAGACTCAAATTTATAAACTCAAACACAAAGGTAATTAAAATCTTTATTTATTTCGTTTAAGTAAATGTTCATACAAATGTAATAAAAAGGAGTTAATGAGTTTGAGGAACCAGATACATGCGGTCTCTTATTTTATTATCTTACAATACGTTACAATACACATTGAATGCCATCTTAAATCCTCACTGGATAGATTCTGGTCACGGGCCGTATTGAGATGGCTTGCAGCCGGATGCGGCCCGTATGCCGTATCTTTGACACCCCTGACGTAAATCATTGCAGTTTAACTTACATCTTCCAATGCTATAAAAGGAAAACTGAAAGACCTCATTGGATCCGAATTGTTTTTGGAGTTGTAGATCATTCGATGGGTTGTAAGATACATGCGCCCATTTTTTGTTCCTTTGAATTCTGGTGTATCGTTCCCATAGAAATCAACCGTCACATTATCAGAGAATATAATAATACTGAAAAAAAATTGTGATTTAAAATGACTGACTTTCTTCTATGGCTTCCGCACACACAGTTTATTAGAAACAAAACACTTTTAGGGATTACAGCACAGTACAGCACGTACCTATATTGGTTAATTCAGATCTTATTTTAGAATTATTTAGTTTAAATTTTTTGGTTTTTTTGGGTATTCCATCTTTAGTCATCCCGTACTTGTAAGAGGCAAAGTTCTAAGCGTGGTCAGAGATATAATGAAAAGCGGAATTATGACAACATTGAGATAGTGTAGGGACAAGGGACTGAACCTTAATATAAGATCAAACGAACTTCTAGAAGTGAAGTTCGATCTATATTATATGAGTCGCTTCATACGAAAGATATAAATAAATATATAATTATTTATGGTTTACTTGTAGTACCTTCCAGGTACTCGGCAGATTCGCACTATTTTAAAGAGTATGAAAACTACTAGTTTTAGAAAAGTGTTTCACCACTTCCGGTAATTACGTCACCAACACCCCACCCCAGCTTACTTGGTCACCGGTCTTGTGATCGTACCTCATTCTTTTAGAGATACAAATAAATTAGCAAAACTGACTAAAGGGTACAAAGGGGTGGGTGGGAAGCTTATATCTTTCGTATGAAGCGACTCATATAATATAGATCGAACTTCACTTCTAGAAGTTCGTTTGATCTTATATTATATTTCGTCGCTTCATACTCAGATATAAATAAATATATAATTATTTATGGTTTACTTGTAGATGTTTAGAGATATAAAAGAAGTTTTGCTAAACAATAGATTCTTAGAATATAATGTAATCAATTGAAAGCGTTATTATTTGATCATAATGTTGATAATTATTAATTATCTCAAAATTACAATAATGCCAGTGATTTGGTATTTGAAAAAGTAATAGTGAATTGATTGTTATTATTAAATTATTATTAGAAATAAAAAATATTATTTCCCGAAATTTGTCAATTATAAAATCGAACAAATACATAAGACCTGTCCGTCCAGTCCGCTGTTCCTCCTCTCTATTCTATAGAGACCCGCAGAAGCGAGATGGCAGACGTGGCTGCTTTTCGCCGGCCATGAGCACTGAAAACTAGGTAAAAATTGAGGACTGATGTGTCAATCCCACGCTCGTCGGACAACCTTTGCTTGATCTACCGATCAAATTGATTGCGACCGACCGACGTGGCGGGCGCCTCTGTAAGGTTTTTATGAGTAAATAAGAGATAATGTATGTTAAATAATATACTACATAGGTATGAGATTATTCATATTATTCGGCCTTGTGTCCCTGGTCACTGACCAATAGCCCTGTAGCATTACAGCCGTACATATATTTTTATGGTCATCAAAAAAAAAGGGAAATAGGTAAGAGAGTATATAACAATGATATTGTTCACGACCTGGAGCTGAGGTTTTAATATCTAAAATGGCAGTGAATTTTTCGATGTTTAGTTTATAAATATTTATAGTTTTAATGAAAAGTATTTTAGACTTCGTGGATACTAAAGAACACTAAAGTCTTATTTTGTTGGCACAAAATAAAAAGTAGGTGTCTTCGGTAGGCATTTAGTTAGATTTACCTACCTAAGTATATATTTTAATACCAATTTGAAATCTATTATATTATATATCCCAATATTTTGGTCTAAGAGTTCTCTTGAAAACTATTTTGTAAGCGTTTTACGTTTTCATCAGCTCCAATCAAGTTTCCGTCAGTTCCTAATAAGGGCATGATAAGTGCTTAACAAACATTTATCAAATTGATCACTTAAAAAGAGTATTACATCTTGAACTGAATTATGATATGGATCAAGTTGTTGCCTGAAAAAAAATTTCTTTCCAAAGTTAAAGCTCGCTGAAAGTGAGGCCATCATCAGCTCTATCTGCGGCCGCCGCGCCGCTAGTATTGCCTTCTGCATGAAGGCCGCGCGCAGACTGTGTTGTTTGTAAAGCTAAGCTACTGATGGTGCCTGTATTGAAAATATTAAGTTTATTTCAGGTTTTAAAATGAACATAATACTTAGTTGCTTAACTAAAATATGTTTTAGACTAAGACATATTTTAGAAGGGGCCAGAGTTGAGATGGCCACGTAGGAAAAAATAAAATGACGCAAGCATAGTCTTATTTAATTTTTGTTACTATCGTGAGTAGGTGAAATAGATAAACGGAGGAAGAAATATATATGTATAATATACTTTGATCTTGATCCATGACATGTAGGTACTTAATCTACAATTTGGCCATGGTGTGGGACGCAAAGAAATCAACCTAATTTGAAACCTCAATTAATATTGTGGTTATTTGAGAAAATGCAAGCTCAGATAATGAACACTCTGTGTCTCTGTTTAGTTCTCCATATTATTAATCAGCTCCGCGACTTTTCATCGTTTTTATGTACGGATACGACATGTATGCTAACCATATGATTACGGTTATGGCACCACTGCCAAATATCGTAGATTAATTATTAAGATGAGGGCAATGCACCCAATAAGATTAAATTAACCATAAAATGAATGGATGTTGTATTATTTAAGCCTAACAATACTAAACAGTTAGACTAGATTTTGGCAAATATTTTTGGTGTCAAAAAGACAGCTGAAATTGCTAGTTATGTGAAAATTTGAATGGTAATGGTCTTACTATTATTATATTGAAAATTATGAAAATGTTTTGTAACCACCAGGATATATATTTTTATATTATCTCAGGAATATTTATAACGGTATCATGATCACTATTTCAGTATGACATTGCAAAGTAAAAAACTTTGTCTATCTTAAACTTTTGTGTGTAGCCATTGGCTACAATAATACTTTGTAGCTGGGCAAACAGCTGTAATGTCCCAAAAATATTTGAGAATTTCTTTACATTGTATTTTGAATTTCTTTAAGAGATGATACCTACGTACGTAGGAAGGTATCATATCTAATATAATTATGCAATTTAGTTTTTAATCAGTAGATATAGGGTCATGTATTGATATTAACATCAAAGTCTAAGAACTTGCACATCTGCATAATGTCGGCTCTAAGACACTCAACAAAGCATAATTTATTAGAAAGTTATAGCCTTTTTGATACTTAAACTTAATACAATACCCTACGAATACATAAAATGTTCTCTAAATTAACACTTGTTAGGGAAGTTTATCTTACTAGGACACGAACCTATTGAAAGCCCGATGGCATGCTTGACTGTCAAAGTAAGAACTTGTATTAAGATAAATCAAATCATAAAAACTTTTAATTTTTAAATAATAACTAGCAAAAATTGCATTGTAAAAATGCTAAAATCCCAAAAATAATGTTTAATAATCTCATTATTTTGTGATACTTACAGGGACAAATAAATAAATAAGCTTATATGTCCAATCAATGTTACAGATTATATGTTGTGTTACCAGCTTATCAGTCAGCAGTTTATCTGCAGTTTGATAATTTTCCATCTTAAATGGATGTTTAAGATGTTAAGTAAAGTTGTGCTTAGTTTAAACTAATCTAAAGTAATAAACTGGCCAGATGCTTTAAATTAAACATTATTTTGTCATTATTAAAATGACTAAGTAAAGGACAAAATATAAAGCAACTGATCTTTACCCAGTTAACATTTTTGAATTGCTCCCAATTCTAATCATATAAGATTACATATAATATGTAAATAATATAATAAAATCATGTTCTGTCTATAGAACACTATATAAAAATTTGGTAACTTTATCAGCAAAGGGCAAAACCCCATTTTAGTGCAACCTTTACTATTAATATTGACTATTTCAAATAAGCCAATAAGTATTAAAGTATTAAATGCAGCCAGCATGTACCTTATTTAGGATGATGTGTGGGGCCTTGGATGCACTCTATCGACGCTGCGATGGCGGAGGCTGTAGAGTTGCTCGAGTAAGCCTCTGGCTGCTCCGGTTGTTGTAGCGGCTTGCTAGCGGTCCCTGGACGCCTCCTCGCCCCCCCTTTTTCGCCGAGCGAAAATTAGGCAGTGGCTGGCCCAGTTGACCTGGTTGCTATTTATGGCACGGCCTGAAGTGAGTCGATGCGTTCACATTATATTTGTGGCTTTGGATTGTAACCCCGACTTTTGCTGGCGTTAGCTTTAGTTTTATCGAACAACCTGGTACCGAAAAGTTCGATTTTTCTATAAATCTTGGATAACTTGCGATTCTTGCTAAACTGATTTATCCAGGTTAGGCATTATATATTTTACAATGGAGGTCGCTGAAGAGGCGACATTTAATGACAGTTACATTGCTCGCTTTTTATTAAGGCGGTCATCGCCTGGCTTTACACGGAAATGTCAATGCCCAGTTGTTGTTGACTAGGTTAGACTCTGGCATGACAACAGAAATCTTAATTATAATTTAAAGATTAGCGAGGTCAGCTACAATACCCTCTACAAACGCAGGTGCGTCATTAATAGCTCTTTGTAGCTATGGATCTAGCTCTATCTACCTGAGGAGATGGAGCCATTTGCGAAAGTTGTTAGTGTGTCGGGGATGCAGTTACAGCTAAAATGTTTTTGTAACTGGTTCGGTTGGAGATGAAGTAAGACAAGCTCCTCTAAATCGGAGTACTCAAAATAGCCCTTAGTCGTACATGAAGGCACAAGTGCCTAATCAAAATCTGTCAAACAGATCAGTGTTTACACGCCACGCGTTGACCCGCAGTCAACCCCTAGGCGGTAACTAAGCCATTGTGTTAGCTCGCAGCTAACCCCTAGGCAAAATTTCCTACATGTGTTAACTCACGGTTAACCCCGAGCAAGGATAAAGCAAAACAGGAGCCCCACCGCGCATGTGTCGCGGTGTTTAAGTAAACCCCATATTGTGTTGACCCGCAGTCAACCCCTAGGTGGTATTTTAGATAGATAATTATTATTAATAGTTTATGTTAACCATTGTTTTAGCTCACAGATAACCTTTAGGCAAAATTATGCTATTTGTGTTAACTCACGGTTAACCCCTAGCATAGACACTCATTATAAAGTAAAGTTTTACTAACCTTGTAAAAGTTTAACCGAACTTTCTTCATGATAATAATTTTTCTTTTCGTTGTATTTTAAATTCGTATAAAATACTTTTTTAGTAGACTGTAGATAGATATACAACACTTTGGCGTGGTGAGTGAGACGTGCGAACACTGCCGCGCACCAAAAAAGAATGAGGTACGATCACAAGACCGGTGACCAAGTAAGCTGGGGTGGGGTGTTGGTGACGTAATTACCGGAAGTGGTGAAACACTTTTCTAAAACTAGTAGTTTTCATACTCTTTAAAATAGTGCGAATCTGCCGAGTACCTGGAAGGTACTACAAGTAAACCATAAATAATTATATATTTATTTATATCTGAGTATGAAGCGACGAAATATAATCCCACAAAAACTAAACTAATGTTGTTCACAAATAAAAGAAAGATTGATAGCATGAACCCAATAAACATTGAGAACGTAGAACTTGAGATAGTAAAGGAGTTTAAATACCTAGGGATAGTCCTAGACAGTACCCTAAGTTATAGAACACACATAAAAGAAACTAGCAAAAAGGCAATGACAGCTCTCATGCAGTGCAGAAGAGCCGTTGGCAGGAATTGGGGCATGAAACCCGAAGTGGTCCATTGGATCTATAGGGCAGTCATCCTACCAAGAATTCTCCACGGAGCACTTGTATGGTGGCATAAGGCACAACTAGAATACAACAGGAAAGAACTTACAAAAGTACAAAAGACTAGCTAGCATCATGGCATCAGGAGCCATGAGAACAACTCCCACGGCAGCCCTAGAAATGATACTAGGCCTTAGTCCTATAGATCTTGAAATTGAAAAGAGAGCTACAGAACAATGGTTTAAGCTGAAAAGCACTAAACTATGGATAGGAAGGCACACTGATAAAGGTCACGTAGAAATAGGGAAGAAGTACGAAGAAAACCTTTCTATGATATTGGTTAATAATGACTTAATAAAAAAGGAGAGGATATTCGACAAAAAGTACAGAATAAGCATCAGATCCAGAGAAGACTGGAACCTAGAACCAAACGACCTGGACAGCACTGCAGTATGCTACACTGATGGGTCAAGAAAAGAATCAACTAAGCTATCGGGTGCTGGGGTATACATAGCCAAACCCAACACTAAAAGAGCTACTTTCAATCTTGGCAGATACGCCAGCGTATTCCAGGCGGAAGTACTCGCGATACTGGAGTGTGCGCACATGATTAAAAGTGAGATTAGCAACCATAGCGTAGGAAAAATAATAATATATAGCGACAGTCAAGCTGCCATCAAAGCCCTTGACAGAACAGAGACTACCTCAGCCTTGGTGAAGGAATGCAAACAAAGCATTCAGGAACTTGCAAACTTGGTTGAGGTGGAAATTGCCTGGGTACCTGGACACGAAGGTAACAAAGGCAATGAGGAAGCCGACGAATTGGCAAGGACAGGGGCTGATGAACCTTTCACTGGTCCTGAACCAAGACTACCAATCTCACATAGAATTACTAAGAACATTATTGAAATTCGTAAGATCAAAGAAACCACCAAAAGATGGATGAAAAGAAAGGACTGCAGACAGTCTAAGATCTTCATCAAATCAGTTGATAAAAAGAAAACTAGAGAATTGCTAAAACAAAGCAGGAGAAATATAAGAACGATTGTAGGAGTACTGACAGGACACTGTCCACTAAACAGACACCTGTCAGTGATCAAACGGACAGAGGATCCCATCTGTCCACAATGCAAAGAAAGAGAAGAAACAAGCTACCACTTCATGGCAGAATGCCCGATGTACGCATCACTGCGCTGGGAGCTCTTCGGAGTGGACAAGCTTAAGGAAGAAGATCTAAAGCAGTTAACGATTAGTCAACTCAGCAGGTATTGTAAGCGCACAGGTAGGTTCGAGGGTCCGACGCCGGTGGGGTAAATGATAACCTGCCTCCCCTGCTCTTTCAGGGGATTTGGGGAAATGGGTGAAATGGTCCCGACCAAGGTGACTGATCACCCGACCGGCTTCGCTGGCGTCCCCCCTTATAAATAATAATAATAATAATAATAGTCATCCCGTGACCACGGTCCCTGGAAAGGTGTTGAAACATCAAAAAATCTAAACTAAATAATTCTCAAATAACATCTGATTTAACCAATATACACACTGGAAACTTTCTGCTTTAAAGCTCGAAGTGGCTAGTAATTCAAAGATAAGAAAGTTTGTTTTATCGGTTGGTATATTTTAACTATTGGTAAACAATGACGTCCCATTTAGTCCCATTTACTTCTGTAAATATTTTGAACAGTTTATGATTGCAAATACGAGATAATCTTGTTAAATGGTGAATGTTCCATCAGCAAATCAATGATCTAAACAGACACGGTGACTCACCACTCTCCTGCGTGTATTAACACTCCATGATCTGCATGCGCCGTATTTAGAGACATAATTCTTATTGCATCAAATTTTATATAATCAATAGAACTTGTTTAGTTGCCTAATATTTAGAGAATCCTCGAACTGAATGAAAAAAATCACAAATTCACACACAAATCAAATCAACACGAACGAACGTCTTGATTTGACACATAAGATTATGATAAAATTGACATTTGCAAAGTGAGTGTTGCCAGACCCGATTTTTAAAAACCAGTCGCGGTCCGCATAGCGATAATAGTGCAAGTTTTACACAACAATAAAACTTGTATTATTGAGCAGAGACGATGCACAGCATCTGTGAGAGTGCGCCGACTTCTAGTATAGCTACATCCTGTCAAAGTAGTCATTCGACTTACCCTTTAAGCAGTTTTCCTGTCAAAAATTGTAAAACAGACTTACTTCCGGTTGGCGCCATTTTTTATTCACCTATGGAGTCGTTGCAACGAAGTGTCCTCATAGAAGTCTCTCACCAGGAGACCTTAATGGGATGCTGTGCATCGTCTCTGCTCAATAATACAAGTTTTATTGTTGTGTAAAACTTGCACTATTATCGGCATGTGACGATGCACAGCATCTGTGAGAGACGTGTTTATTAACTCCTGGTGACTCCAAACGACGCTATGTGATGCTGTTGAAGGCATGATTAACTTGAGATAACTGAAAACACATTTAATTTCATTGAAATATTGATAATATAACATGTGAAATTCTGTATCAGAGTTATTAACATAACTCACTTTTAAAGCTAGCTTTGATTACTAAATAACTAATAATTATTGCTAATCAATTTGATTATATGACTACGAGCAGTTTCATAATCAATTCGATTATATGACTGCGAGCAGTCTTCGTCTCTATTCGAAGGCTATTAGTTGGAGAAACAATATTATTGTACTTATTTAGGGAGGCAACGACCGAGCCCAACGAACCTGCAGCTACGGTTATAACTGCATCTCTCCCATGGTTTCATTTATTTGCAGATTACTTACAGTTCATGAGGTGGCTCGGGGCTCAAGCTTCTAACACTAACGCCTGTGCATCACTGGAAACTTAGTTTTATAACTCATCTCAACCAAATACAGGAAAAATAATAATATTGCTATGTTTTAATTTTTTAACCTGTCTGTTAAACGCTGTGTCCGTTTTTTATCCAAGAGCTGGACTTAGGATGATGTGGTCGCCGGCATCGCTATAGTGGCTCGTAGTCGTAGATACACTTAGAAAAGTGAGGTTGTGTACGCGCCCGCCGCCGCCGGCCCGATGTTAGAAGCAGCAGGCACTAACCTTGCTCATGGATTCTCTGCTCGCTGTTTTTTAAGACATATATTATTATTATTATTATTATTTTTTTTTTTTTTTTATTAGAAATAAAAATACATATACGTATACATTATTATACATGACAATTTAAATGTTCATTAAAGTGATTTCTAATAATAATGCTCTGAATTTGTGTAACAAAATCATCCGATAAACAAAATTCTCTTCAAAAGGCAGATATGCTATGAAATTTAGCTAGATGGACTTTACCTTCAAGATATTTATGGTCTAAATTATTATCTCTACAAAATTCAACCTCTTTTTGTGTCACACCATCCCCAGTTTTCTGAACGTAGAGCTCGAATGTGAGGTGGTGGCAGTCTAATGCTCTGGTCTAAGAACTGATTCTAAGTTCGGAATCTTAAATTTTACATAGTATTAAACAAAATGTAAATCCGTTATTTGCATCAAGTTTGTAAGATAGTTATTGTTAATATATGTGTTGTGGGTTTTGTTTTGTGATAAAAAATAAAATGAGCTCGTAGATGGAAGTATCGAAGCAAAACGCTTTTTACCATATAGGTACTACTACCAGATACATACTCTTGCCATGTTCAGGTGGTGGGACAGGCAGGGTATCAGGCTCTGTGGTCAAAATACCTATACTAGCCAGAACTGCATTGCCTTCAGCAGGACGTGGGTCTTGTTTAAGGCACCGCATAATACTAACAATCTTGTGATAGATACTTCTCCAACTCTCATACGGCTGCGACAATTCGATCTGGGGGAACACCGAAAACGTGGTGCTCACCGCTGGTCGTAACAGGTGCCGTCCAGCCGCTTGGCTGCCTCGAGACAGCCTGTATATACTTCTATATATTATATCCTATACTTATCTGGCAGGTATTCTGCTGTCATCAAGATGTTCCAACGGTCCAGGAGAAGTAGAAGTCAGTATGTCATGTCATCTAAAGATGGGGCCTGATATGCTTTACCGCTGTAAGTTTGTCCTCTTTGCGGTTGCAATGCTAATCTGAGTCCCTGACTCTACCCGTGGTCTGCTGCATCTGTTGCAAGGAATTAGTGTTGTATTAGAGTAGAATGTAAATATTTCACTACCTGATGGTACTCTGACGTAGTTATTTTCAAGTCGCGTAGTACCGGTTCCAATATGTTGTATTGGCTGCTCGGAGACTCTCTTCGTAACACGCGATTATTACTGCATTTGTTGAAAGTGCAGTCTCTGGGAATAACAGAATTTGCGAGATTTAGAGTACCTTTGACAATTGTATCTCCTCCGTAGCGACAACATACCAGTGCGACATGCGACTAGCACATCATCAAACCACAGGCACGTGAGCAGTGGCAGCCGTGTTCAGTTCAGTTGTACTCCTGACAACGGTAGGTATGGTCGTGCTGCGCGAGCAGCGCGTGCGGGTGACGCGTGGGCAGCTTGGTGGCCAACGCGTGATGAGTACTTATCACTCTTCACCAACAAGTACATAAGCAGTGCGTTCTCTCTCATGCAGTTTTATAAAATTCAGTTTCTGGCTGGGTTCGGTTGGGTTACACTTTTAGATGTTGATAGCATAGTCTAATCTAGACTATAGTATCTATTCTCTACTATCTATCTAAGTATTATCTATCTATCATATATATCTACTAATATTACACTGTTTGACCATCGAGAAGTACAAGTAGACTGTAATTTACCTTTTTCTGAAGGTGTTGAGCCAAAGCGGTGAAATATTTCGGCGCGCACAATAGGCCAAACGGTAGACAGGCCGTTTGGAGGTCTCGGTGGTAGTAGACCAGCTGAAGGAACCTTTTTTTTTTGGGCCTCACAGGTCAAGCTTCGTCATCCAGTCGCCTATTTTGAAAGAGCTGAGAAATCTGTATCTGAAAGGTCAGTTTAAAAGGTCAACGATCCGTGTCACTCCTCTCCGTCAGGAACCTGGTTGAGTGAGATGAAGTCGATTCAGACTTGTCACCAATCCAGTAACTCCATGATACCTCGCCCCATAAGCTTGTGTATCAGCCGAGACATATGGGCGATCGAGGCGTTTCGAAGCTATAAAAAGTACTTGCTGTCTAATGGACGAGCGCAAGCTTGGGGTAGATGGCAGGCGCATTCTCGTATGACGAGAAGGGCCTACGGAGCACCGAAGCTAACCTGCCACTGCCTCCGATACGCTCAGAGGCAGCCCCATCAGTTAATGTTGGTGTGATTGATAGTCACCTTACCTTATCGGATGGTTCATTCCATTCGTATTCAGAATGTAAGCGCACAATGGGAACTAATCTCAACAGTTTCAAAAAGTATCTGATAAGGCAACGCCACTGTGTGTGGCTGGACACCTGTCAACTCGAGTAATTTCATGCAAAAATATAATGGGCAGCACTACTGTTCCGGAGACCTGTCACACTTCATTAGTTCTCATCGAATAAGTACTTAAACCACGGAGGTAGCTTGCGCAAATCCTCACGAAGGTTTTTGTTAAGCCGCTTGCTCAGGATACGCTCCCGTCCCAGCAGCTTTTGATATATTTATTACACATTATACATTACATAATCTTGTCATCAGTTTTCTAAAATCTGTTGGCTTACCATCAGCAAAAAAGAAACCGTTCAGTTCAAAAGCAGGCCTTAAAAAGGACTGCTTAAATCCTGCTTTCATACCAACCGTTGAGGTCATAGTACGAAAAAGTAAGGCAGTTCAATATAAGCCCTGCTATAAGAGCTCATAGTAAGGCCCCTGGAGGTAGGTGAAACTAACATATATCTGTACGTACATATATGTAATAAAAAATAAAAAATATTGTCAACAATATTCACTTCGAAATAGAAAAACAAAAGGTGTTCTACGTTGGGCATTACAAGGTCATACATAACATAATCACAGGTTGATCAAATCGAAATCAATCGCTGCTAAAAGTCAATCTCTTATCAAGTTAACAAAGAAATTTAAAGTCTGAACTGAAAATAATAAACTTAGACTCAAATGTATAATTTTGAATCATACCAGCAATATAAAGATATTGGCAGGCAAGCAGATAATAACAAAATAATTTAAAGACAGAACTGAAAAGACGAATAGGCTAAGACTCAACTTAGTTAATCATACCAGCAATATTCTTATTTATTAGTAGAGATATTGGCAGGCTTATTACCGGAAAAAGGCAACCGGTTTTAAACGTACAAGTTGAACAGTTCACCTCGAGGTCTACGAAACCCAGGGTAAGGCGTGTGTGTGTGTGCCTTTTAAGAGTCAAAATAGTATCGAATATTTTGACGACATTACTAAGTATTTCTAAAACCCTATGCTCTTTATATGCTCCGAGTGAGCAGGCAGGGATCTTACTCTCTTTTTTTGTTATTATTTTATTATAAAATCAGGATTCAAGAGACTGGATTCAACGTCACTGGTGTCAGAAACGACCACCGAGTAATCCAATGACGGTCAAAAGCTGTTAATCAATTGGGCCAAGGCACCGGTACAGGCACCACGTTGGTAGCATTGAGTTGTGCGTACCATTGGCGTCTGATGCAGGCACTACATGCAAACTGGCCGCATTCTAAACAAAATTTTCATCAAAACCGACTAAGACGGTAATACAGCTTTTGTTGCAATGACCAATTGTAACACTTTTATTTTAGTCACAAGTTCATTAAGTAGTAGTAGATCATAGTTCGACTCACCAAGTCTCCTGTGTTTTACCTTGCGTCCGAAAATCGTCAGCGGACGGCTCCGGGCTACAGTTATACAAACGGCGTCGAAGTTTTAAGGCACGTCTGCTATGGCTAGGAAGACGGGACTCTTCATCGACCTCACACTCTGCGCACGAGGTCAAAGCACGCGTTTGTTTCACTGACACTGTTAATAACTATTACTAAAGCATAAGCTTAGCATAAGTAAAAACTATTCACTTTGAAATCATGAAAAAATTTCGTAGTATTTAAAAATAGATGTTGCTTCAACGAGAAGTAACGACGCTATGAGGACACTTCGTTGCAACGACTCCATAGGTGAATAAAAAATGGCGCCAACCGGAAGTAAGTCTGTTTTACAATTTTTGACAGGAAAACTGCTTAAAGGGTAAGTCGAATGACTACTTTGACAGGATGTAGCTATACTAGAAGTCGGCGCACTCTCACAGATGCTGTGCATCGTCACATGCCGATAATATCGATATTATCGCAAATCCAAATAAATGCAGTAGGTACAAAACCCTAATATGTGTAATATATTGAGGCTATACTTAATTTGGTCGGATTCGCGCTAAAATCGATTTTTATCGCCATGATATGACAAGGACGGATAGAGTATTGCTATCGCTTTGAGATAGGCGGTAGGTAGTAGAAACACTACCACTCTACAACTTCTTATTGATTGGCCTAACACATACTGTAAAATAACTTTTTTCTGATGGTCGGTACATACAAAAATAATACATATTTTGAAAATTGGGATTGAATTCTTCAATTTGAAACTAATTTGGTCTCTGTACGCGAACTTTCATCAAAGTAAGTCAAATATGCTCATAGGCGCTATAGGCTAGGCGCAAGGGTCTGACATGCTTTGATAGAGCGAGATCGTCTTATTGAGATTCCTATAGGAGGAAATAGAGAAGAGTGTCATGTTTTTTCTCTATCACCGACCGGACTTTATTTCATGGTCGGGTTATTGGTACAGTTCAACTAGGTCAAACAAACAAGTGGGGTTATATCAAGAGTGCCAAAGAAATTAAAGGTTTTGTGGATTACTACCTAATTGATACCCAAAATTTATTATAAATCGTATGTGTTGTGTTTGTGTCTAGCATACAAAATGGTGGGGTGTTCGATATTTGGCTGCAAAAGCAACAATCAAAGAAAATAAGCGGGTGTTACATTTCATGCGTAAGTACACTGTTTTCTATATTTTGATCGCGTATTTCTTTCTCAAATCTCACAGGAACCAAGTTTCTGAGCTAAATCATTAGTTATATCATGAAATACCTGATAAATAGGAAAAATCTAAAAATTATTTCTAAAAATAACCTCGTAAACATTTGACATACAAACCGGTAAAATTGCGTACATCTACGTAATAGTAGAAGTCAGCTTAGCTTTGACGTCTACTAAAATCAGTAGGTTTATAATTCGATTTCCGGATGCCTACTATATAGAAAATTTTCCCCAAAAATTACCCCATATTTCAGGGAATTTCAAGCAATTTGATTTTTCCAGATTTCCGACGGAAGATAAAACTCGTGAAAAATGGATAGAAGCAACTGGAAAAAAGAATTGGGTGCCACACACGAATTTGTTCGAAACATTTTGAAAAAATTTGTTTCCGAAAAACAGAAAAAGTAACGTTACTAAAAAACGTTCTGTATTCCAACGTTTAATAAAAAAATTACCTGATTTAATTTAAAGTTCATCTTTTTATTCCATTAACCACACAATCTCATATCAAGTACCGGAGCGAACCCCAGCTAGTTTACTCTATGTATACGTATGTTACCGTTAAAGTACGGAATCCGTTAATCTGCAGATTAACTGGTCGAGTCAGTTAGTGTGCGAAATTATTCTAAAAGTAGATGATTTCCGTACTTTAACTAGTAATCTGCACATTAATGGATGCTACACCGTTAAGGGTACTTTTTCTGATCATGGCAACCCCATATATTGACGTCATAATATATCTATCCCTTACACCCGGTCGCTCGGTAGCGCATCTACCCCTTTTAATATACTATATCTATGGCTAGGCGCCACATCACAGAATACATAATAGTACAAAGCCACAATGTCCAATGACTAGTCTTCGATCAAGAATGCGCCCAATACTTGTCAAAAAAAAAATGACACTGTCCTGTCAGTCCAAGTCGGTTTCAATTTCAATATTTTGTTTTGTTTTATTATTTTACGCGCTTTTTGTGTGTATTTATTTGACCATTTGATAACAGCTGGTCAAGTGAATCAATTTATATATGTTTTCGAAAGTTACAACTTCATTTCACAAGAAATCGAAACATAGATCTGCAAAAGTGCAAAATGAAAACTAGTCTTTCTAATCTATTTTAAAAACAAATAAATATTAAATCATGAACGCTCAAAGCGACATCAAGCCCATCAACAAAGACACAATACACAAAATATGCTCCGGTCAGGTAAATAAATATCTCCATTTCAATGCACTTGTTCACTCAATTTTTTATAAATAATTGCTCATCATTTCACGTAACTTTTAATGAATTTTACCTTTTGAATGAAATAACTAATCACTCTATTACAGGTAGTTCTAAGCTTAGCAGTTGCTGTCAAAGAATTAGTTGAAAATTCATTAGATGCAGGGGCCACTAACATTGATATCAGGTTCAAAAGCTATGGCACTGAACTAATTGAAGTAGCTGATAATGGTAGTGGTGTTACAGAAGACAACTTCGCCGCTTTAAGTATGTATTAATTAAAATATAGTCGATAAAGCTGGAAACAAATTATCAGATGCGGCTTATGGACATCCAATGGTTTGCACACCTTAGTGTATTTTCATAGTCCAGGGGTGGAATTGTGTAAGGTAATTGTATTCAGTTGACAGTTCATATCATATTCCATCGACTGCAATTTGTATGGGATGAAATATAATAATAATATGATACAATATAAACTGTCAAATAATTATGATTGAGGCTAATATGTACGACTTGGGAGTTGGCAATTTTTTGTTGAAAAGGTCAGGATTATTGAAGTAATCCTGGAAAGTTTCAACTCTAGCAAACCAATAGTTTTTCCGAAAAAAAATTTTAAGGTTCAACATTTTATACTGCCATTTTTGTTGATATTTCGACCAGCCATCTTTTTTTTTTCCTTATTGCGTTTAGTTACGTGTAGGCAAACGGAAATAACTTTTTTATACCCCAATTTAATTTGGAATCGAACTTGCTTTACTCCTGCGGGTCTACCGGCTAAAAATAATGAAGTTAATGTTAACTGTAAGTATGTGATACATTGCTTCTTTTCTTTGGCACAAATAAAAACTTACCAAAGAAAAGAAGCAATGTATCACATACTTACAGTTAACATTAACTTCATTATTTTTAGCCGGTAGACCCGCTGTAGGTCCCGGGTTAGGTAAGAAATTTATGGCGAGCGTGTAGGTGCGTGAGCCTTAAATTTCGAGGATATTTTTTATAACAGACAACAGAAATATTAGGTTTTGCGATTCCCGCTTCACCCCCAAACCCTAATGCAACAGTCTATATACTAAATTTTTACCTTCATAACCTCAAACTTTAACCTTGAATATCTCTGGAAGTATGTGTTTGCTAGGGGGGGTATGGGGGACCACTCCCCTCTCCCCCCATACCCAAATTCGTGTGGCGGAGAAGTACATTTTTACCATGATTGACTTTACGCAATCACCTAGCATATAAGCCGTGGCTGTCAGCCGTCTCCGATAATAATATTGTTTCCAGCTTAACAATTTTTTTTATTTAAATAGCTAGCTTGATAACTTCTTTTTATTTTATTTCACAGCTTTGAAATATCACACTTCAAAGTTGAGAGATTACTCAGATCTCCTGGGTGTGTCTAGTTTTGGATTCAGAGGTGAGGCTTTGAGTTCCTTGTGTGCTCTTTCCAACCTCACAATTACTACAAGGCATCAAAATGCTGCTTATGGTAAGTTAATGAAAAGTTTGGGTCTTAGAAATTATTTTTTTGTTTGAATGCATATAGTTAGTTACAAATTGGTCCCATTGTCATTAGGTCCCAGGATCTGATGATGGGATCCTGGAGAACTAAGTAACTCGTGCATTTGGTTTCGGGAAGTACCATTTTGGTGAAGTGGAACTGATGATGAAGACCATAGATGATCATGGGATCTATTCAATACTAAGTATTTCACTGGTGCGATACGATTACTTTAATATGGTTGCTAGGCTATTTATGCTCGTCATAATGCATATGGTGAAGTGGAGCTGATAGTCCTCCTCAACATCTTAACGCCCCTGCGTCGGGAAAAGCAGTATTTTGTAATAGGTGTTGAGTTGAGCCATTGACTCTTGTAACTTAGATAATATTGTCGCTAAATATACCTACCACAGAAAAGTTGAAATATAAAAAAAAGGTATGCTACTAGATAATATAAAACTGAAGTACCTAATTATTTACCTAATGCAGTAAGGTACTTACACTAAAAAGAAAAAAATAAAAACTGTTTAAAAAACAAAAAAAACCACTTCAAAAAACCTGAAAATAAAAACAAAAACAGCTTCAAAATTAAATACCTCTAAAAAGCAAGAAATAATATTTAAATCACTAGCTATACGCATATCATTGTAATAAAACATGTCTAATGAAGTCGGGAGGGGCTTTTAGAATATTAATTCTTGCTTTTTAGAGGTAAGTATTTAATTTTGAAGCTGTTTTTGTTTTTATTTTATTTTCATGTTTTTTGAAGTCTGTTTTTTATTTTTTAAACAGTTTTTAATATGATATTATGTAACTTAACTGCAAGTGCATTATAAGCAGTTGCATATAAAATTGGATAAAGTGTCTAGCCGCCCCCGCGATCAACCGCCAGTATAGGTATGTTAGAATTAGAATGAGAGACAGTCTCTAACATAATAATATCTGACTCCTTAATAATATTGTTTCTTCAGCAACTAAAATAGAATATGACCAGAAAGGAAACATTAGAAAAAAGACTCCATGCTCACGTCAAATAGGAACAACAGTCAGTTTAACAGATTTGTTTGCTGCCTTGCCAGTGAGACAAAAGGAATTTCACAAAAATGTCAAAAGAGAATTCAACAGAATGACTCAACTATTATATGCATATTGTTTGATATCACTGGGTGTTAGGTATGTATAATTTTAATTAAATCTCCTTACAACTATTCCAGTACTCACGAAACATACACCTACGAGGCCATCATCTCAAATTATCAAAGGCACTACCAGGAAACAATCCACATAAACATTTCTTTAATAATAGAGTAGTTGAAGCTTGGAACAAGTTGCCAGAAGAAGTGATATCTGCACAGAATACGAATCAGTTTAAGAATAGATTGGACAAATATTTAAAAACCAATGATAGATAAACTCGACTCATGATATAACTGGATACAGGCTCTTATCAGTTGTCTCAACTGCTTGCCTGTCAATTAATAATAATAATAATAATAATAATAATAAAACGTACATCTCAAGTTCTCAATAAGTACTATTAGACATTGGTTTTATTTTTTTCAGGATTACTTGCAGCAATCAAGTTGGTGCAAATGCTAAAAGTATAGTTGTAGCTACCCAAGGATCAATGTCTTATAAGGACAATATAGGATCTGTGTTTGGACTTAAACAGTTACAAAATATTTTAGAAATTAAGCCTGAATATGTAAGTAATATTAAAGAGAATATATTTAAAGGCTTATCAGGAGAGGTAGTGGAGTCTGAAGAGCAAACAATAGAGGATGTGGAAATTAATCTATCAGAAGATTCAAATGATGCAGAAATTAAAGATGCTCAAGACTCTATATGTGTTTCTCAAAAATCACAAGGATACCAGAATCTCATTAAACCTGTGGAGTTTACTGGATTTATATCATCATGTGCTCATGGCAGTGGAAGGTCCAGCACCGACAGACAGTTTTACTTCATTAACTCACGACCTTGCGAGCCTACTAAAATTATGAAACTTATCAATGAAGTTTACAAACAGTATAATCAAAATCAATATCCTTTTGTTTTTATAAATTTTAATATAGAACAAGCTTCTGTGGATGTTAATGTCACACCAGATAAAAGGAAAATCTTTTTAACCAAGGAAAAAATTATACTAGACATATTAAAAAACTCCTTATTGAAACTGTTTGAAAACATTCCTAGAACTTTAAAGGTTGATTCATCAATATATAGTAAAGATATTGCAAATGAAGTTAAAGCTGACCGAGACCAACCTAGAATATTTAATTCATTTCTACAGCAATTTAGCAATAAAATAAATGGGGGACAAAAATCTGTTTTAAATGATGAAGGAACAGAAAAACCAGAGTTGAAAAGAAAATCCACTACAATGTTAAACTATATTTCATCAAAGTGTGTTAAAAAAGCAGACAATGAATATTTACCAGATTCTGTCAATGGAAAATGTTTACCCCAAACAGATTTAAATCAAACAATTGAAAATGAGTGTGCAATTAATGAGGTATCAGTTGAAAGCAATACTGATGCAGATGATCAAGCTACTGATCAGTCATCTACTTCTACAGAAGAAATAAAACGAGAGTCGCCATTACAAAATAACGGTGAATTAATGTATTTAGAATTTACTGATAAATTGCCGAATACACAAATTAGAAATTTAACTGAAATAGAAGTGCAAAAAACACATACTATAACTTGTAAAACTAAGAACTCTTCAAAAAAAACCTGTACATCATCTAATAGTGTTGTTAATAAATCAAAAGTTGTGACAGATATGGAGGACTTAGGCAAGCACAACAGGAGATCAGTAAATTTAAAAACATCACTTGATCAGGTAAAACTACTAGTTGGCATATATCATAAAAGTAGAAATAAAATAATGCCTGAGAGAGTAAAATTTAAAAGTACAATTAACCCTATACATAATAAGCAATGTGAAGAAGAACTGAGTAAAGAAATATCTAAGGATTCTTTCAAAGAAATGTCTGTTATTGGCCAATTCAATCTTGGTTTTATAATAACACGTTTAGATGATGACCTTTTTATTATCGATCAACATGCCACAGATGAAATCTACAATTTTGAAATGTTACAAAAAACAACAGAACTTACTAACCAGAAATTAGTTGTGTAGGTATAAGTTTCATTATCTTAGTTGGGAATCTTGTACACATAGTTTGTCATAAGATTAATAATACCTAATTTTCATTAATTTAGCCCACAGCCCCTTGAACTAACTGGAGTAAATGAACAAATACTCATGGACAATTTAGAAATATTCAAGAAGAATGGTTTTACATTCAATATTGATGAGACTGCCCCACCAACAAAAAGAGTGAAACTCTTAACAATACCCATGTCCAAAAATTGGGTATTTGGAAAGGAAGATATTGAAGAACTTTTATTTATGTTGAGGGTATGAAGATGAACCTTTTAAACTTCTGACAACTCCTAAATTTCTTATGTAAAATATATTTTATTTCTTTTAGGAATCTTCATCAGAATATTGTAGACCCAGCAGAGTAAGAGCTATGTTTGCTTCTAGGGCATGCAGAAAATCTGTCATGATTGGTACAGCATTAAGTAAGGCAGATATGAAAAAACTTGTCTTTCATATGTCCGAGATTGATAAACCTTGGGCAAGTACTTGAATTTTACTAAAATTAAAGAATAGAATCTTTGCTTCGTATGCATTCTAATGGGATCTTTCCTCTTCAGAATTGTCCACATGGAAGACCCACAATAAGACATTTAGTTAACATGGCCATGGTCCATGTTCAGGGGAAAAGTGAATAATTTGGAGTGATTTTTTTACTGAAACTTAATAAATCATGAATGAGAAGTATTAAAATTTGATTAAAACATATTCCTTGTTTTGCTTCAAATAATATTTATTTTCTATAATTATATAAAATATAGTCTACACACTAATAGTTTTGAATATATTGAATCCTGTATGGGCAGTTGTCACTATGACTCCTGGTATTTGTTTATGCCAATGCAATTCTTTGATGTCATGTTGACCTTGGTGTATAAATAGTAGTTGTGGTGGTAGATTCTGCAAATAATTTAAGTTGTTTAAAATAGACCACAAGAAATATATCAAATTACAGTAGGGTCTCGAGGACAGGCATAAAACATACCCTTGGCAGATTATCAAGGTGTCCAGATTGAAGTCAGCAAAAGTTTAATAGCTATAAAACTTGAATACGAATGAACGACACTTTAATGGTGCCACGTTGAAAAAAATCGTGCGTACGACAATAACCGAATCATGATCATGTAGGTCGATTGATGACAGACAACAAAACTAGCGTTTTGGGACGGCGCGGCGTGACGGGATGCTTGTGAAATTCTTCTCGCTTCTCCGCGAACGTCCCCGCCCGCATCGTCCATCCGGATTACAAGTCAGGAAATCTAACAAATGTTACCTTCAGTTCCTCATCAATAATTTCATCATCATCTCGTTCCACTGCTAGGTCCCATAAAGCCACTTGGTTGTCTTCTCCAGCTGAAGAAAGCACACTTGGCTCCGACCAGTGCCATTCCACAGAGGTGACTGGAGCTGTATGATGCTTGAACGTGCCTACCGGTGTGTTACTAGTAAATTGTCTTAAATCCCAAATGTGAAGAAAACCATCATCACCACCTACAAAACAATGATGATGTTTATATAAACTTTTGAGTTTGAATCTTCAAATATAAAATAAATATTATAGAGACAAGTTCTCACCACTAGCAATAAATGGTTCCTTGTTATTCCATGTGATTACATTAACATCACTTTGATGGGCATTTTCACATGTTAACATACAAGCTTTGTGTGGAGCTGCTCTTGTATCCCAAATCCTAATTGTTCTGTCAACAGAACATGAAGCTAAAACATTCCTGAAAAATAAAGCAATAAAAATTATCTCATCACAGAATTACAAACATCAAAGACATCTACTAAACTAAACATCATCACCATATTACCTTTCATTAGGTGACCACTGAATATCTTCTACAGAATTAGAGTGACCAACAAGTGGACGCTGATCTACATCCCAGGTGCCTGCTTGATTAGGCTTCCATATGTGAATATCTCTTCTGCAGTCTCCAGTAGCTAAAACCTTTAAATTTTAATAATTAATTACTAATAATTATCTTTAATACTAACCATTTTCAGTCCAAAATACTGACACCTGGTTCTGTAGGACACCAATCTATTCCAAATCCTTCCTGTTGGTGGCCATTGAAAGAATATATAGGTTTTACTGGGTTAGTTACTGTATCTAAGTTGTATCTTTCCAAGACTATAGGGTCATCAACAGCTTGTAATTGTTGAGTTATGTTCCAAATATCCACTCTGCCTAATTCTGACCAACTAGCAGCTAAAACAGAGTTCTTAAAACTTGTTGCCTAAAAATAAAAAATAATAATCAGAACTTTACTTTTTAATAATTAGTAGAGTGGTTTAAACCTAATGGTGGTTGTGAAGTTGTTACTACCACTAATGTTTGAATAATTAGAACACTAATAAAACTAAAACATACCTACCCTAATTCTGTTGACACATCCTTGATGTTTGATGAATGAGAATGTCATTTCTGGCTTCTTCTCTTCATCTTCCTCTTCATCCTCATCATCATTATCACTTTCAGAGTCGTTTTCTTCATCTTCTGGTTTTGAAGTCGGGTGTAAATTTGTCATTTTTATTACCAGTAGACTGAAAATTAGGGTGATTAGGGCATTTGTGTGTGAGCTCTAGTATAATCAATTACTTTGTTTATAACTAATAACTCTTACTTGTTCAAATGCGCACTGGATGCTTGGGTACCGGCAATTAGGTAAGCCGTCATCGGGTATTGGTCTCTATCGCTTCCAAGATTATCAGGGATAATATCGAAACTCAAGCATGGAGCTCCAGTTTGTGCTTGATGCAACATCACATACGCCGACTGATCGCAAACCAATTGTTCGTCGTCCTTCAGAGGCTGTCCTGGTAAATAGGTTTTCGGAGTCTCATCTTCGGCATTGCTTCCATCGTCAACACAATCCATAGCATCTTCGCTTTCACTTGAACTGGCGTCCATTTGTTCTTCAGTTTCATTCGACATATTTAAATGTATTTTTATGCTGTAAAATTAGAAACTGGGTTTGATAACAGCTAGTTTTACCTCGAAGTCTTGTAAACACGTGGTGTGGTTGGTTGGTCACACTGGTCGCAGACAGCACATGAGCACCAGGGACCGGAATACCGATATTTTTTTAGTATCGATATCGAAATATCGATATCGGAACTGATATTTTGGTATCGATTTATCGATACTGATATTTTAATTTATTTTATTTTATTTATTGAACATTGTTACCACAGCATTTACAGAGCATTAACGCAGGTATAATTATACAATACATAAGCCAATTACGGAAACAACACTTTGTAAACAAAATATATAAATGGTTACAAAAAAGAAAATGATTTTAAACAAATATTAAGTTTAACGGATTCGAAAAAGAAATTTAATAATAATGAAAATTTCGAAATAATTTATTATAATTATTGTCTCATGAAAAGTGTGTGTGAATGTGTGCGTGTGTAGGTTTGTGTGTGTTTGTGCATGCGTGTTTGCCTCCTTCGTAAAAATAAATTCACTCGCACTGTATGTGGGTATGTAAAACGTAGGCTTACATGGCGTACAAAGGTGGAAAAAAGATTAAAATATTAAAAATTGGTTTTAAATTATATTTGGGAATATTTTTTGGGAACTATTTACTGTTGCTCGAGTGCCGTGAATAATTTTCTACATAAAGCAGTTTTAAACGCTGGTCTGGACATAGTAAACATGTCAATATCTGAAAACCGTTTGTTGTAGGTTTTGGGTTGGTTGGTTGTCATGTCATTGCCTTCATACTTTGTCCCTACAAATGGTACCTACATGAAAAAGTTGAGTGTGACGTGTCCTTTTATTAGGCGCATTTAACGTGATTATCCTATTGACCAATTCTGTACAGTCTAGATTTCCTGCGTATATGTCGTATAAAACAGTCATGTCCCGCATACGGCGTCTTTCATTGAGCGTAATAAGGCCGTATTTACGACAGGATTCCCTGTAATCAGTCTGAGCACTATTAGTGCGATAATTTAAGCGTTTCAGAAATTTTATTTGTAGCCTTTCTATAGCGTGTTCGTATGTAATGTACTGTGGATTCCAGGTTGTACAGCAATACTCAAGAATACTACGAACATATGCATAGTATAAGACTTTCATACAAGAAGCATCTCTAAAGTCCTTGGTCACTCTGAAAATAAACCCTAAATTTTTGTATGATTTGTCAATTATGGCCTGATAATGGTTTGAAAATGTTAATTTAGAGTCCAACTGTATGCCTAAATCTCTAACTTCATTTACTTTGTCCAGAACTGTATTATTAAGCTTGTAATCGTAATTTATGGCTTGTTTGCGTCTTGTAAACTGAATATGCATACACTTTTTTGCATTAACGGTAATTCTATTTCTGACGTAGTACTCCGTGAGCCGGTTCAAATCTTCTTGTAACCTATGACAATCTTCCTGTGAACTGACTTCCATATAAATTTTTGTGACGTCAGCATAGAGCAAAAGTTTTGCGTATAGACAAGAGCCGATGTCACTAATGTAAGCTATGTAGAATAATGGACCGAGCAAGGAGCCTTGTGGTACCCCAGAGGGTATAGACATGAAGTCCGAGCGGCTTCCACCTACAACCACAGCTTGTTTTCTATTCGTAATATATGATTTGACCCACCTGTATAAATCCCCGCGAATTCCTAGTTGAAATAGCTAGTTGATATCAGTATTTTATTTCAGTACACGAATATCGATACTTTTTAGAAAATTATCAGTATTGATACCGATACTGAAATACCGATAAAATGCCTTTTGCGCTTTCAATTTTTTTTATTTTCTCTAATTTTTTTAGTTTTCGCACTTCGGATCAGGGCTTGGAAACCGGTTATAATTTTTTGAACCGGTTCGACGAAATTGAATGAATTAATTAGTTGCATGCTTGAGCGCTGTTGCCGTACCGTACCTCTCCGCAACCCGCCCGCCCCGCAGCGCGCAAACATGCAACGTCGCTTCGCAGCCTAGCATATCAGTACTGGGTATCGATAAAATTATCGATACAAAATACCGGTACTTTATATTACCGATACAAATATCGGTATTTATCTCAGTTATCGATACCGTTATCGATATTTTCGTTAAAATATCGATATTCAGAATATATCGGTATCCGGTCCCTGATGAGCACAGGGTTGCGTTCAGAGCCTTAAGCTGCGATTACATATTATTACATATTACCCGTATAATAAGTTAAATTTTAACAATTAATTTAAACAAATAACGCAAAGGTCAACATTGTTTATGTTTTTTTTTATTATCAATACTCATCTCCAATCTTATACAATGTTTATCTTTCCGTTATAGGGTAAATTCACTTTTAAAATCTAACATATTATACAATATCTTATTGTTAAGTACGAGTGGCAACCCGAAATCGGTATGCTAAATCGGCGTATGTAATCGCGGCTAGAGCGCGGTTGTTTGGTTGTTTTATAACTTTAATCTAATTACATAATATTCCAATCTAGGGTTGCGTTCAGAACGTTTGAGCGCCGGTTGTTTGGTTGTTTTTTAACTCGCTCTAAGGTTTGGAACGACCACGAACTTTAAATGTCAATGTCAATACAAAGTTTTCGATTTCCATTTGGAATACGAATAATTTAAACTTTTCTTTATTCTTAATCAAATAAAATCCGTTTTTTGAGGATCTAACATGATTATTTTAAGAATTAGACTCAAAAACATCAAAATACAAAATAATGTCAATTTGACATTGTAATTTTTTCTATAGACAAACGTCAGAGCGTTTTACAACCATCCATTTTGATGGTTAAAAAGTTGCAACGCTCTGACGTTTGGAACGACACGGTTGTGTCAACCGAACGTCACGCTCAAATGTTTGGAACGCCGTTAGAGCGTTCGGTTGTGGTTAGGTTGCACTCGGAGTGTGGGTTTGGAACGCGCCTTAACATACCAATTTAGAGTTGCCACCCGTATAATAAGTTTTAACAATTAATTTAAACAAATAACGCAAAGGTCAACATTGTTTGTTTTTTTTATTTTCAATTCTCATCTCCAATCTTGTACAATGTTTATCTTTCCGTTATAGGGTAAATTCACTTTTAAAATCGAACTTATTATACAATATTTTATTGTCAAGTATGAGTGGCAACCCGAAATTGGTATGCTAAATCGGCGAATGTAATCGCGGCTTAAGGTTCGGAACGACCAAGAACTTTAAATGTCAATACAAAGTCTTCGTTTTCCATTTGGAATACGAATAATTTTAACTTTTCTTTATTCTAAATCAAATAAAATCCGTTTTTTGAGGATCTACCATGATTATTTTAAGAATTAGACTCAAAAACATCAAAATACAAAATAATGTCAATAATGACATTGTCATTTTTTCTATAGACAAACGTCAGAGCGTTTTACAACCATCCATTTTGATGGTTAAAAAGTTGCAACCAACGCTCTGACGTTTGGAACGACACGGGGTTGCGTTCAGAACGTTTGAGTGTCGGTTGTTTGGTTGTTTTTTAACTCGCTCTAAGGTTTGGAACGACCAAAAACTTTAAATTTCAATGTCAATACAAATTCTACATTTTCCATTTGGAATACGAATAATTTAAACTTTTCTTTATACTAAATCAAATAAAATCAGTTTTTTGAGGATCTACCATGATTATTTTAAAAATTAGACATAAAAACATCAAAAATACAAAATAATGTTAAATGACATTGACATTTTTTCTATAGACAAACGTCAGAGCGTTTTACAACCATCATTTTTGTAGGGGTCAAATCCAGATAGCCTCCACACCTAAAAATAATCACAGTGGTGTCCCCTAAGCATGGTAAAAATTAATCATCTTTCATCACGATGCGCACAATTTTATCGATTTCCGGCCCCACTAACTGCATTCTATAGCTGTATTCCTACTTATCATAAAAACACAACACTTGATAGTGTAACATATCGAGTTAAGTCGCAATGAACGCTTTAACGGGAACCAAGCCGCCCGGTGGCGAGGGGCCGGCAAGGGTGGAAAATTGACGGGCAAAGCTCGAGTGATTACGACGGGCGCCCGGGGCAACCGAGCGGTTAGGGCATATTTTGAAAAGACTGATTAACAACAATACCGCTATAATTATTTATGACTGTTCGTAACTACCAGTACACTATCCATTTTTTTAAAATTATGTAGTAAAGTAATTCAATTCATAATGTAACTAACTAAATTATATTTTTTTAATTTATATTTGTTATAGAACACAACTTACCAAATAGTCGGAAATGAAAATCATCTCACTAGTTTAGTCAATAATCAAGATAATATATTTTTTTTGTACCTAAACATAAAACTAAACTAAAATGAATAGAAAGAAAGACGAAATGAAAAAATACTACTAAACCACATCGTGCTTATTGTTTTTACCCATGCTTTTGGGTATTTACCCGGTAAATACCCGGTATATACCCAAATTGGGTATTTACCCAGTAAATACCCATCGGGTATTTACCCACCGCCCATCTCTATTTTTGATGGTTGTTTGGTTGCAACGCTCTGACGTTTGGAACGACACGGTTGTGTAAACCGAACGTCACGCTCAAGTGTTTGGAACGCCCTTAGAGCGTTCGGTAGTAGTTAGGTTGCACTCGGAGTGTAGGTTTGGAACGCGCCTCGGTTGTGTTAACCGAACGTCACGCTCTAATGTTTGGAACGCCGTTATGCAAGATATTAGACGGTTCATCAAAAGTGCTTCATTTTCGATGAATAGTGACCAGTGAACGACTTTTTGTATTTAGACACTAACGTCTGTGTGTGGTGGTACGTACGGAATCACGTACGTACGTGATTCCGATTCGGGATTCCGTCTGCATGTGGCCAGCCTTAATGTAAAATGAATGTAGTATTTCTCATTTCTCATAAAATTTCGCGGCAACAGGTTGTGCGTGATAATTTTGATTATAGAATTAACAGTTAATTAAAGAGAAAAAAATGCTTGCATGCTATGCACTATGCGGATTGAAAAAAGTCTAAAAACGAAAAATAAAGGCATTTTAAAATAAACACAAATAAGTTACTGACGACATGCCGTTCACTGCAGTGAATGGCACTGTTTACACGCTTCATTTATTGTTCATTTCCGATGCGATGACTGATGAAAGGCCGATGCCCGATTCATGAAAGCAAACGGCCGTCTAGTGACTTTCATCAAAAGGGCGCATCGCGATGAAAGATGAATCTACATAATTAGACACTTTATTTTCGATGTTTCACTGCGATGAAGCATCGAAAATGAACGAAAAATGAACCGTCTAATATCTGCATTAGAGCGTTCGGTTGTGGTTAGGTTGCACCTAGGAGTATGTGTTCTGTAGGTTGCACTCGGAGTGTAGAGGCGCGTTCCAAACCTACACTCCGAGTGCAACCTAACCACAACCGAACGCTCTAAGGGCGTTCCAAACATTAGAGCGTGACGTTCGGTTGACACAACCGGCCCGTTCCAAACCTCAGAGCGTTGCAACCAAACAACCATCAAAAATTATGGTTGTAAAACGCTCTGACGTTTGTCTATAGAAAATATGTCAATGTCATTTGACATTATTTTGTATTTTTGATGTTTTTATGTCTAATTTTTGAAATAATTATGGTAGATCCTCAAAAAACGGATTTTATTTGATTTAGTATAAAGAAAAGTTTAAATTATTCGTATTCCAAATGGAAAATGAAGAATTTGTATTGACATTGACATTTAAAGTTCTTGGTCGTTCCAAACCTTAGAGCGAGTTAGAAAACAACCAAACATCCGACGCTCAAACGTTCTGAACGCAACCTAGGTTTGGAACGCGCCTCTTAGCCTGTGGTTTTGTTTTGAGGTTAGGTTATTGTATTTTGTATTGAAGATGTAAACAAAAAAACGAATATCTAATCTAAGTAAAAAGTTTTAATATAACCTAGATATTAGGAATGTGACTCTGCAATGGTTATTTAAAACAACAATACTATTTTTAACGTATTACTCCAACTAACTCATTTATTTTACAACAGTGCATTTTCATCATCATGTCCTTTCGTTGCTTGAAAATGTTGCGAGTTATTAGGACTGCTAATATTATTTATATGAGTCCTAAGTCTACAGCAGTTAATACCTCTCAAGACTTCAAAATTCATAAACCTGCTCAATTCGAAACTGAAAATAAAAAAATGGTGTACTTGGAAGATCCTGACGTTTTTGGAACTCTGTCTAGAAATGTTAGAAATCAAGAAGACATTCTTGACGACGAGGGTGATAAAAAAGAACAAGAGTTTTTAACTAATTTACCTTTGTCCTCCCAAAAATTAACAATAAAACAATATTCAGATATAATCAAACAGTACTTAGAGCACAAGCGATTAAAAGAGGCACTGGATGTACTTGAAGTAAGAATGTTGACTGTAGATAGAGTGAAACCAGAAAATTATATTTATAATATCCTCATTGGAGCTTGTGCTGATGTTGGTTACACAAAGAAGGCATTTAAGTTATTTAATGATATGAAGAGGCGGGCATTAAAGCCTACAGGGGACACTTATACATGTCTATTCAATGCTTGTGCTAATAGTCCTTGGGCTACAGATGGCTTGAAAAATGCCCACAACTTGAGGCAACTAATGATAGAGAAAGGAACAGAGCCCAACCTTACTAACTACAATGCAATGATAAAAGCATTTGGCAGATGTGGAGATTTACCTACAGCCTTTCAAATTGTTGATGAGATGATGTCAAAGAAAATAGAAATTCGAGTACATACATTTAATCATCTATTACATGCCTGTATTTCTGACAAAATTACTGGTCTGAGGCATGCCTTAGTAGTTTGGAGAAAAATGTTGACTATGAAAGAAAAACCAAACTTATTTTCATTCAATCTAATGCTAAAATGTGTAAAAGAATGTAATTTGGGTAGTCAAAAACATATAGAAGAACTGACAGGGACACTACAAAGCACTGCAATTAATAGTTCAAAACATAAACTTTTACAAATTGCTTCATCTGCAAATAAATCTTCCAGCTTGCAAAAAAAAATATTAACTTCTGAACTACCTTTCAAAGACACCTTTTCTCATAAACCAAGTGAAAGCGTCAAAGAAGTTACTGAGCCACATGTGAATAAAGAGTTGGAAATAGTGAGTGATAATAAAATCATTTTACTTGATAAAGGGTCACTTAAAAAGGTACCAGCTGCACAGGAGAGAATAGTGCCAAACTTACTTTCTAAAGTGGTAAACATGCATGAAGTACTTGGATTACAAAAAGTACATACAGTACAGGATAAATTTGCTGTAATCGGTGGGCAAGACGACTTTCTCAAAGAAATGGAAGTATATTCAGTTAAACCTGATATCAAAACTTTTACGCTAATGTTGCCACTCCTTGACGACACTCATGAAGCTGAAAATAAACTAATGAAAGTCATGCATTCATTAAATGTAAAAGCAGACATAGACTTTTATAATATTTTGATTAAAAAGAGATGTATGAGGGGCGACTATGATGGTGCTTTTGTAAGTGATTTTTATGATTTGCATGCTATCAAACTTCAAATTGTAACTTAAATCTTCTTTCTAATCACTGAATCTGTATCTTGCTTTCACAGGATGTTAAAAATATTATTGAAAAAGAAAATAAGATTCGTAAGAAGCAACATCCATTAAAGAAAAAATTAAGATTGAAGTTAAATATTATGACATATGGCATTTTGGCAATGGCTTGCCAAACTAAAGAGAGTGCAGATAAATTGTTGAATGAAATGAAAGAGATGCAACTCAAGTTAGTAGTTATATTTAAGAATTAACTTTAGCATTAATTATTTTTACACAACTGCCCAAAAAACAGAAGAGTGTATTTTACAGCTTTGCTTATTATTATTTTTCAGAGTAAACATAGAGATATTAGGCACACTATTAAAGAATGGTGCAGTGCAGTTTAATTATAAATTTATTTCATTTATAATGAAAAAAGTCAAAGAAGAAGATTTAAAAGTAAATGAAGCATTTCTTAATCATCTGGAAAAATTTAATGATAGGTGTACCAGGAAATTCGAACAGGTTAATTAAATCACAATACTAAATAATATACTAGAAAAAATTCGACTCATCACCAGATCATTTTCTTATGTGGGAATTAAACCCGCAATTTTTGGAAGTCTGGTCCAATGCTCTTATTATTATCATGCTGTTATTTGTTAAATATTATTAAAGTTACAAGTTATTTAATGAAACACTTCTCCTTTTTGTTGCAGAAGGTAAATGTTACATATATATATTTCCCTATTGTTGCCATAATTTATGTTACAGGTTAGAGAGGACGGCAGTAAAGGCAGTACAAAAGCATTCTCAATTTTTTCTAGTTACTATAAAAGTTGGCTAAAAGAAGTTAATGCAGAAGATGCATTAAAACTAGAACATCCGTGGCAACAATTCAGAGAAAGCTACCCAGAATCAGTACAAAGGACAAATGTTGTTATAAGAGAACCTAAAAGGTTCTACAAAGGAAATAAAAAGTTTGTGAAATATGCACCAGGAATGTAAATAAAAAATAGATTTGTTTATATAAGTAGATAGTGTTTTATTGTATTTTTTTTACATCAAGTACATAATATATTTTTTATTATAAAAATATTTTATGACACTTATATCTTGAGGTGATGAAGTTTGCGGTTGAGTTCCTCAAATTTCAAGAGTTTACGAATGAAAAAGTCTCCATAACGATGAGCTACCTTCGTGTCGGCAATGTGGATCATGTCATTATCAATGTAGAAATCCAACTGAAAACAAAATAAATTCTTTTAATTATATAGTTTTGATTCAGAGGTTAAAAGTAGCTTAGGCGTGAACGGTGAAAGCGTAACAGACAGGCAAGTTACTTTTAATATTAAGAATGTATTATTTCCCACCTCGGATCCGCTCTGGAACTTGCCGTCCAGGCCGCTGGGCCCCTTGCTCCACACGACGTTCTTCATCTTGTGCTTAAAGCAGAGCAGGTGTATGGCGAGCGCGGCGTGCTCGCGAGCCGCGTCGCGCTCGCCGCCGCGCGCCGCCGACATGAACGCGGCCAGCTTGGCCAGCGGCAGCGTTGTGTACAGCTTCAAGTACGAACGGATGGTTGGCAGCATTTTTTGTTGGCGGACCTGAAATTGGTGTTTGGAGATTAAATTTGAGATAAAATTGTGAGATTAGCGATAGGTTGTACAGGGGTTTATTACATGATAATAAAAATCTGTTGAATAACCAGAAAAACCCAAGACGATGCGCAGAACATTATTTCGATGTAAGTGGGTGGGATAGACGAGTAGTGGCACGGCTACGCGCATAGTGGCTATGGCTAATGGCTAACTTCGCCAATAAGATTGAAATGCATAATACAAGTACTGACAGGGCACTGACCTCGTCCATGAACACCTGCGTCTGGTGCTTGACGGCGTCGCGGCAGTAGTTGCAGCCGGGCTCGATGGGCGGCGGCACGGCGACAGGAACTAACTAGGCTGGAGGCTAACACTATTGACCGAGTACTGACAGGGCACTGACCTCGTCCATGAACACCTGCGTCTGGTGCTTGACGGCGTCGCGGCCGTAGTTGGAGCCGGGCTCGATGGGCGGCGGCACGGCGACAGGAACTAACTAGGCTGGAGGCTAACACTATTGACCGAGTACTGACAGGGCACTGACCTCGTCCATGAACACCTGCGTCTGGTGCTTGACGGCGTCGCGGCCGTAGTTGCAGCCGGGCTCGATGGGCGGCGGCACGGCGACAGGAACTAACTAGGCTGGAGGCTAACACTATTGACCGAGTACTGACAGGGCACTGACCTCGTCCATGAACACCTGCGTCTGGTGCTTGACGGCGTCGCGGCCGTAGTTGGAGCCGGGCTCGATGGGCGGCGGCACGGCGACAGGAACTAACTAGGCTGGAGGCTAACACTATTGACCGAGTACTGACAGGGCACTGACCTCGTCCATGAACACCTGCGTCTGGTGCTTGACGGCGTCGCGGCCGTAGTTGGAGCCGGGCTCGATGGGCGGCGGCACGGCGACAGGAACTAACTAGGCTGGAGGCTAACACTATTGACCGAGTACTGACAGGGCACTGACCTCGTCCATGAACACCTGCGTCTGGTGCTTGACGGCGTCGCGGCCGTAGTTGGAGCCGGGCTCGATGGGCGGCGGCACGGCGACAGGAACTAACTAGGCTGGAGGCTAACACTATTGACCGAGTACTGACAGGGCACTGACCTCGTCCATGAACACCTGCGTCTGGTGCTTGACGGCGTCGCGGCCGTAGTTGGAGCCGGGCTCGATGGGCGGCGGCACGGCGACAGGAACTAACTAGGCTGGAGGCTAACACTATTGACCGAGTACTGACAGGGCACTGACCTCGTCCATGAACACCTGCGTCTGGTGCTTGACGGCGTCGCGGCCGTAGTTGCAGCCGGGCTCGATGGGCGGCGGCACGGCGACAGGAACTAACTAGGCTGGAGGCTAACACTATTGACCGAGTACTGACAGGGCACTGACCTCGTCCATGAACACCTGCGTCTGGTGCTTGACGGCGTCGCGGCCGTAGTTGGAGCCGGGCTCGATGGGCGGCGGGCACGGCGAGAGGAACTTGGGGCACGCGAACGTGAAGCAGCTCTCGAACTCGCCCAAGTCACCATACTGCATCTTGAACATCTTCTCGTGGTAGTTCTTCTCGCGGAGCACCTGCAATTTGTTACCAGCGGTTTATACTCTTGCGATCAAAAGAGCGGGAGACCCGTTTATTTTTTATATCTTTTTCTCTTATTGGTAAATAAAAGGGCTAGAAATGTTCATGCGATTACAAATCACAATCAGCAGAATGCTTTAGGAGTTTAGTACTATTATATATTCTGTGGTATAGCAGTATTTCTCAGCTATCAACGCTTCCGTACAACAATAAAGGAAGGACACTAACTTATCATAAGTAAGCAATATTTTACAAACAATTTTTTTTCTAACATTATAAAAAATTACCTGCTGAATGGACTCATCAACGCACTGAGGATGCAGCACCAAGCAAATCGCTAGCAAATGGTACATCTGATCTGTCTGTTTATTGATCTGATCGTTCTGGTAGGAGCGGGACGAGAACAGCTGCTTCGTTCGCTGCATATACAGTAGAGCCGAGGAGAGCGTCCGAATGGCGTCCGCGTATCGCCTCATCATCATGTACGCGAAACCCACGTAGTAGGACGTGGAGATCTGGCACGCGGGCACGTGGGAATATTGAGACTTCTTGTGCAATTCAATGTTTTCCAATACCTAAAAAAGATATTCCTTCTTTATTTTTTAATTTAACTTTATATAATGAAATTACACTAGCCTGTAGCCAAAGTCACGTAACAAACTTCACTAAACAAATATGTGTAGAATAGCCATTCAAATATCAAATCCAAACATTACTTTGGGAACAAAATGCAGCTTTATCTAGGGGGCCGTCTTCACCACAAATGTTAATACTGTAAGGGTTTATGGACGTCAATAGAAAGACGACACTCATATTATAAATAAAGATTTATTTATTTTGAGAGAAAAAAAATTCTCAGACTAAGAATAAATTAAGATTTATTTATTTGAGAGAGAAAATGTTCTGAGACCAAGAAACAAAGAGTCGTTGTTTCATAAAGTTATTAATATTTACAAATTGTGTGAAAGGAAGAAGTTAACTTTGTTAGAAACGAAAAAAAAGGTACATATTTCTTTTTATATAGCCCAACAAATTATAAATACCCCTCTTGAAAAATTTTTGAATAAGCGTATTTCATATCAGTTTATCACCTTGATGGCTTGGTAATAGTCACCAAGCAGAGAATGGAGGCGCAGTAGTCCCACCAAGGAGAAGTAACCGAGCATTTTGTAGAGCGAATGGCGGCCGAACTCTCCAGCCACTGAGTCAGGGTCGCCGCCAGCGGCATACACCTACAAACAAAGTTTTATACTTTATATAAATAATAAAATTAATAAATGTTGGACAACATTGCTTCAATTTCAAAGTACTATCGACAACACTTCCCCTTTACCACTCCTAAGGTTAAAATCGCTTGTACGCCGCGCCGGCGCCGTCACTAACATACGTTTAGTTCGTGCAGGGGCGATAAGTGCGCACACGACTTTTTCTGCAAAGTGGTCTTCGATCAAGAATACGCTAGATGTCCGGTCAGAGTCTCAAAAATGGCACCTCAAAAAGCGTCCCACTTACAAACTGGGCGCTTATTTTGCACAAATTAAGTGATAAAAGATGTGTTTTTGTTCAAAATAAGCTTATTTTGTACAAAATAAGTGATATAAAATGTGAATTAGTACAAAATAAGAGGTGATTATGTACAAAATAAGCGCCAAGTTTGTAAGTGGGACGCTATTTGAGGTGCCATTTTTGCGTACTGTTTTAGTTCGTGAAGCGTTAGCTAGGATATTCTTGATCGAAGAAAGTGGTAGATAAAGTACGCGAGTTGCCGATCGTACCTAAATCACTTGTGTTATGGAAATCAGAGACAATGATAATGATGGTATCACAAACATTCAGCCGGGGATCAAAGCCGGGACCTCAGAGATGGTCATGAAGACCAGTGGTCAAGCCACTCAACCATTAAGCTGTCATTTTTTTTTTAATAACATAACATAGTTGGAATTTGCATAAAACTAGTGATGACCATAATACAACTTACCTCAAGTTGACGCTTGATGTTGGACTTATCTACCAATGAGTGCAGCACATTGAGAATGCAGAGAACATTCCAGGCCTTGTTCTCAGTGTTGAGAGCTTCAATCTCTGCCGGGCTCAGCTTAGATGTGCGGGATCTAAGATGTTAATGATTTGCTATAAACTTAAACTTGATTACAACTTTATTAGGAAAAACCGTATCAGGACAAAATTAAATAATGTAACTTTCACGTGTGTCCTTTCAAAATCTGAACAAAATAAAATATACTTAAGTTTTACAACAACATGTGTGCCGTAATTAATACAAACTGACATACCTATATTGTGCAAATGACTGGAATTGGTACACAAACTCATCAATGAGTTCCCAGAGCCACTGATCAGGCAGCTCTAGCGGGACTGGAGTCTCCGCAGAAAGGATGTAATTGAACAAGTCACAGTAGTTGTAGAAAGAGGTGAACCTCTGTTCCGGCTTTGGACCACCAGGAACACGGGCGTAGATATCCCGGTAGTACAATTCTTTGTAGAGAATCATGAACACCTGAAAATAGCACAGAAAAACTGCTAAACAGAGTCTTACTAACAAACTGTAGGAAATGTAGGGGCTTTATTGTCGCCTCAACAGAAAACAAAAAACTTTCCAGTCCCATTCTTTATCTGCGTGAGTAGTATACTATCCACATTTTTTTTTAATTTATTTAAGGCAACAAACAGTCATGTAGAACAAATAGTAACATGGTAAAATGTGATTACAGCTAGACCTATAGTGCCTGTAACTAATCTATATAACATAATTTTGTTACAATATTGAGCCACTCTTAGGACTAGACGATATTACATTAATATTCTGTTTCACAGTCTAAGGATATACACTAACTTCTGGTTTAATTTAAGATGGAACAACATTTTAAGAAATATTCGTAAAGTAGGTATACTAATTTTAACTTAATCAGATTTTGTGAAACAGGTCCTAACTAAGTAATACTTAAATTAAACTAACAGTATGAAGTATAACTACTTAGTTGAAAACTTGGTGTGCAACAATTGAGAAAATATAACAGTAACAAATTCAAAAAGCAAGTTGAGTGTTGCACTTTTTAATATTTTATCATTATTTTGCGATATTACTCACAACCCAAGCTTTGGGAAAGAGCGGATTTTAGCTTTGGTAATGATATATTAAATAAATCAATATCTGTAAATTCTTTATTGTAAACGTTAGTGGAACGATACATAAACGAGTTACGCGTATAATTCTTACGATATCGTGGAGTAACGAAAAGTGGCTTTGAACGTGAGGAGCGCACTGGAAGACGGACACGAGAAACAAAGGACAATCTGCTCAGCAGCAACGAGGAGTCGACTAAGTTATTCAGAATTTTATAAAGAAACTAGAGACTGCCCGCGGCTCCGCCCGCGTGGACGAAACTATACTATGACAAACAATTTATTCAATACTAAATAATATACTAGAAAAAATACGACTCGCACCAGATCAATACTCAGACGGGAATCGAACCCGCGACCTTTGGATATCCGGTCCAATGCTCTGACCGCTGAGCTACCGAGTCACTAGTATATCCAAAGGTCGCGGGTTCGATTCCCGTCTGAGTATTGATCTGGTGCGAGTCGTATTTTTTCTAGTATATTATTTAGTATTGTGTAAAAATAGCATTGTGAATGCAAAAATCTCAAAATTAAAAATTATATAGCTATTTCATCTTAATCGATTGCCAAATATCTGGAAAGATATTTCAATTGAATGTCGAGGTAATTCCTCACATTGGTGAAATAACGCTGGCTTGCAGCGTAAGAGTAGGATATACTAGAAGAAATTCGGCGATGTCACTAGTGACTCGGTAGCTCAGCGGTCAGAGCATTGGACCGGATATCCAAAGGTCGCGGGTTCGATTCCCGTCTGAGTATTGATCTGGTGCGAGTCGTATTTTTTCTAGTATATTATTTAGTATTGTGTAAAAATAGCATTGTGAATGCAAAAATCTCAAAATTAAAAATTATATAGCTATTTCATCTTAATCGATTGCCAAATATCTGGAAAGATATTTCAATTGAATGTCGAGGTAATTCCTCACATTGGTGAAATAACGCTGGCTTGCAGCGTAAGAGTAGGATATACTAGAAGAAATTCGGCGATGTCACTAGTGACTCGGTAGCTCAGCGGTCAGAGCATTGGACCGGATATCCAAAGGTCGCGGGTTCGATTCCCGTCTGAGTATTGATCTGGTGCGAGTCGTATTTTTTCTAGTATATTATTTAGTATTGTGTAAAAATAGCATTGTGAATGCAAAAATCTCAAAATTAAAAATTATATAGCTATTTCATCTTAATCGATTGCCAAATATCTGGAAAGATATTTCAATTGAATGTCGAGGTAATTCCTCACATTGGTGAAATAACGCTGGCTTGCAGCGTAAGAGTAGGATATACTAGAAGAAATTCGGCGATGTCACTAGTGACTCGGTAGCTCAGCGGTCAGAGCATTGGACCGGATATCCAAAGGTCGCGGGTTCGATTCCCGTCTGAGTATTGATCTGGTGCGAGTCGTATTTTTTCTAGTATATTATTTAGTATTGTGTAAAAATAGCATTGTGAATGCAAAAATCTCAAAATTAAAAACAATTTATTCTTTCAAAACCACAGTGATAATAAGTACTAAATAGTTAAACTGTTTATGCTCTGAAAAGATTTAAATGCATAAATTGTTATTTACATAATAAATTATGTACAGATTAGTGACATTGTATTTACAGATTATTTACAAAATTGTTAACAATGAATTTACAGAAAATGAACAGTTTAGGACCTGACCTCTACCATAGACGTAATATTCCACGTATACACCGAGAAGGTAGGAAGGACCATCCTTCCTACCTTCTCGGTGTATACGGACCAAATGTCAGGAGAGTGCTTTCCCCGTTTGCACTTTTGTAGACTCCCCACAAATTCTGTTTCAGTCCTTTTTTTGGCTATCTCTTAACTCTTCCCCATCTGGATCTAAGGCTCCACAAAACGGTACTTCGCGTCGGGCTACTCTCTAAAATCATTTAGACCTATTCATACCATCTTCTGATGGTGTGCCAGGTCCGCGCGAACTCGTGCAGTGCTTTCCAGTTTTCACGGCAACAGATGGGGTTCTGGTTATTAACGGGTCCAGTTTCTGAGTATTGGTCTAATCTAGTATAATACGTCTAGCTTTGTCGAACAGCGAACAATCTCACAGTGCGTGATCTTGGCTAGCTTGGCTATTCCGGTGTCACACTTCTGAAGTCGTTGCCTGATACACCCAGTATGTGATCAATATGTGGAATAAATGATAAGGTCGAAACAATAATTATACCTAGGTCCCTGATTGTGGTTACTCTCTTTAATGCCTTTTGATTTATGTGGTAGTCGTAAGTAACTTGGTTTTTTTGCGTGTATAAGATATCGTGTAGCATTTGTCACTGTTAAGAAATAATTAGTTAGACTCACAGTAGGCATGTAATCCATTTAGATCTTCTTGGAGTTTATAGCAATCACTAACTGATCTAATGATTCGAAACAACTTAGTGTCATCAGCATACAAGAGATGGTTACTATGTTTTAGGGTATTACCTATGTCATTTATGTAAACTGAAAACAGCAAGGGTCCAATATGGGACCCTTGAGGCACGCCCGAAGGCACTGGGAGAAATCGTGAAGAATAACCCTTAACAAAGACCGCCTGACTTCTGTTACTTATGTAGGATTGGATCCATCTAAGGAGGCTACCATGCACACCGGCCCTCGCAAGCTTTTTTATAAGCAGATCATGATTTATTTTATCGAACGCTTTGGAGAAGTCGGTGTACACGGCATCCACCTGTAGGTTATCGTCCATAGCACGCAGCAGCAAGTCATTAAAAGTAACCATATTAGTGTCAACGCTCCAATGCTTAAAGAAACCGTGCTGTTCCTCGGAATTCACGGAAATATGACTACGAAACGAGTGCGACAAGTAAACTTTTTCGAAAAGAATTGTTTTATATATTTTTTTGATAGCACAAGTTTGAAGAATAAAGAAAATAATATTATGATTTTTTTATTTTACCTTGTTAACTAAATATATTTTTTTATATTATTATCGCGATAAAATATCAAACATACTAGACCGAGCTCCCACTGCATGAAACCTTATTGTTTTATAAGCTTGTATCGCTTTTTGTAGGTCAGCCTGTTATATACAGGGTCACATGGAAATTCGACCTATTCCTTGAAAGGGGTCATACTAGAGGTCATTAGCAACAAATTAAGCCCAGTGAACCAGGGGTCAAAACTGGATGGTTACTGAGCTGTAATGGTTCTTGGATTTTTGAGAAATTTTCGGACTTGTTACCTAAAACCATAAATTATGAATTAACTACTCTACTCTGAACATTGAATTGATATTTTTCTAAAAGCTGCAAAATAGGTGATCTGAAAAAACGCTGGCCCAAAACATATCACAGAAATAAAAAGTCTTTAGTAGCAATAACTTTTATTTTCTGTATTTTTCCCGAATTTATCGCCGTAAGTTATTGAAAAAAAGTTGTATGAAAGTTGGCGTTCAAATTAGTAAAATAACTTACTAGATTCATTATCTTACGTTTAACTTAAACGGTTACATTACTTTTTTTCAATATTTGAAGATACCAAAGAAAAATGCCCACAACTGGTGCATTTACCCTATTATTTCAACACCATAATATACTTCGCAAGACTGTCAGTGCGTAGATTTTAATTTCATATCATAGTTTCTATTAACTATACCCTGAATCATAGCATTTTCGTTATTCCGAGATATTGATATAGATAGTTTGAGGTGGCTGACCAGAAAAACTGCCAGGCTGAAGGCAGGCAATATATTCATGAACGGCACGTCTACGGCTATCGATCTGCATCATTTCCATCGAGCCACCTGATGATGTTAAACAGATACATTGCTTTTTTCAATATTTGAAGATACCAATGAAAAATGTCCATAACTGGTGCATTTACCCTATTATTTCAACGGCGCAAGACTGCCAGTGCGTAGACTAATTTAATATCACGGTTTGCATTAAAAATACCCTTAATCATAGCATCTTTACAAGATTTTTCGTATTTACAAGATATTGATATAGATTGTTTGAGTTGGCTGACCAGAAAAACTGCCAGGCTGAAGGCAGGCAACCCTATATATTCATGAACGGCACATCTAGGGCTATCGATCTGCATCAATTTTATCTCTCCACCTGATGAGGTAAGTGACCCCATTTTTGGGCCTCATAAAACTTGGCTGATCTTGAAACCTGCCAGGGTAGGGGCTGGCAACCCATGCGGGTTTTGAGCTCCAAATGTTTCTCTTTCGATGGGTAAACATTTTGATCTTCCACCTCATGATGTAATTTTCGGTCAAAATAGCAGTACGAAAACGAAAAAAAATATATGTTCTTCCAGGATATGCGATAGCAACCCACTAAAATCCAGTGTTCCTAAGTAATATCTATTGCTGTAACACATGTCTGCTGTTCCACCTTGTGAGGTAAGGTTTCATGCAGTGGGAGCTCGGTCTATACGGCTGAACACGAAGTTCCTTTGCATTTACTGATTTAAAAATCTGATTGACAGATTTGACAGACAGTGACAAAGAGTAATCATACCTTTGTTTTTTTTGTTTTGAGCAACAACATAGAAAGTCTTTGGAGCAAAGGCATAACCTAGGCATACAGCCGTAATAGTGATTTATTGTAGGTACTATGCTGTAAATGAAAAATTTAAATTTTTATTTAAATTAAAATGAAGCATTATATAATTCCGCAATTTGTTATTCCTGACTCCAAAGCCAAAAGCTACCAGAAAATATATAATTCACAACAGTTTTGGAAAAGTTTACCAACCCCAATGGGCGGTAACAAGATTTGGGTTTTTTCTAGGATCTTTTCGTAGATACATAGTTTTGAAATGGGTCTGTACTCATCTATACATTCTCTTCTCTTATTTTTCGGAATGGGGGTTACTAAAGACTCTTTCCATATACTCGGAAATGTCCCAGTCTGGACAGAGAAACGAAAAATAATTGTTATAGGTGCTGCGAGTTCTTTAGCACAGTTGGATATGAGAAGAGGATGGATCCCGTCGGATCCCGCCCCTTTGTGAATATTTACGGGTTTCAATTCTTTAAAAACATTATCGTGGTAGATGTCAATAGAACTTATGTCCACTGTTGAATCACCCGAATCACAATTGATTGTATTATCAGAACTATGACTGCTGGAAGGAATGAAAACTGAATGAAAATAGTCATTAAAAGCCTCGCAAATCTCACTACCACTAGAAAGAATTTTA
This sequence comes from Agriphila straminella, assembly GCA_950108535.1. Classification (NCBI taxonomy): domain Eukaryota; kingdom Metazoa; phylum Arthropoda; class Insecta; order Lepidoptera; family Crambidae; genus Agriphila; species Agriphila straminella. Next base: position 11,301,411 of record OX467318.1, read on the forward strand.
CCTTTATACATCATATTTTCAGGAATGGAACTAGAACTAGAAGATTTTTTGGACTTAACAAAAGACCAAAATAACTTTGGATGAGCTTTAATCTTCAGAGGTCAATAAATTTATTATAACATTCTTCCTCCATTTTCTTAAATCTCTTTCGAAGACGAGAAAAAGCCTGGTAGTCTCGTAAGTTACTATTAAGTTTCCATTTCTTATGATATTTAAGCTTTTTGTTTTCTAATTTTATGAGACAAGTGGTAAACCATGGCGGGCATTTATTTTTGCTGCAAAGATTATGAGTAGGAACGTATTTATCTATCGAATTGTTTAAAAATTTGTAAAAGTAACTTGTCATAGATTCGATATCCGCCATGGTCTTCTTCTTCTTCTTCTTCTTGTCAATGCAGGCGGTTTCCGCAACTCGACGTCTATTGCGCCTATTTTGCGTTGGAGGGTGTGCGGCCGGATCACTCCAGCCAGCCCAGCTCAGCCAGGAACGCTCCAAGGGCTTTCACATTCGTGATCGCTTCCTGGACGCTGCCTGGCGAGCCGAGGTACCTCGCCCGGTAGGGGGCCACCCCTCTGCATTCCAGCAGTACGTGGGCGGCTGTTTCCTCTTCCTCCATGCATCCTCTGCATAGGGGACTGTCTGTGACACCTAAGTTAAAGAGATGTCTGTTAAATTGTCCATGACCAGTAATAGCGCCTGTTACCAGGCGAAGTTGCGGTCTGCACAGTTGTATCAGAGCCCTGGATAGACGAGCGTCCACGCGCGGTAGTGCGAGTTTCGCCTGTCTGCACGAGTCCAGCGAGCTCCAATTCTGTTGGTGTAATTCTTTTGTGTGTTCACGGATCTTACTTGCAAACCAACTTGTCGGGATAGGCGCCATCGGCTCTGGGCCAACAGGCGTCGAACCAGATGCGCGCCTAGCCAGTTCATCGGCTGCGTCATTTCCCCGCGATCCACTGTGACCTTTGATCCATTGGATAGTAATAGTATTAAGTGCACCTACTATATTTAAGGCATGATGACACTCAAGTAAAAGGCTCGATGTGATGCGACTGCCCTGGAGAGCCTGTAGGACGGATTTGCTGTCAGAGAGAATTAAAATGTCGCGGTCTTTTACCTCCCTTGTTTCGATTGCCTTAGCCGCCATTGTTATGCCCACGCACTCAGCCTGAAAGACCGTGTTGTATGAGCTTAAGGGGAATGCAATTTGTATGTTGAGGTCCTCTGAGAAAACACCCGACCCTGTACCCGATGAGGTCTTGGAGCCGTCAGCGTAAATCAAGAGAGCCTTATGTTTTTTCTTGGAGCTGATGTCATCTATCAGGTGTATTCTGTATTTTTTGTCAAAAATGAAGGTTGGCTTAACTTTGTCGCATGCTGCTTCAATAAGAGGGGTGTTGAGCCAGTCCTCCAGTAGTCCTCTGAGATGTTTTACCCTCTCAAATTTTAGAGATCCCAGTTGTTTTAGTCTTAACGCTGTTTTGGCTGCCTCCTGTTGAATGTGGAGATGCAGTGGTGTTAGGTTCAGCATTACCTCTAGAGCAGCTGTGGGAGCTGTGCTCATGCATCCAGTGAGGGCGCAGCAGGCCTGACGTTGTAGTCCTTGTAGCTTTTTGGCTCTCCGCCATGGTATTAAAAACTTCCTCCCAGTTTATAGCGTTAAGTCCAACTTTTATTGACTCAAAATCAGATTTATAAAATATTTTTTTTTAAATATTGGCTGAAGGTAGTGAGGCGGGGGGTTTCAAGTTCAAACCAATTTCTAAGGATTTGTGGTGCGCATCCTCGGGTACCAACGGGCATTCCGGTCGCGCAACACTACATGTCTGATCACTGAAAATTAAATCTAATAATCTATTATTTATATTAAACTGATCGTTGTATTGTAATAATGACGATATGTTCATAAAATCGGTAGTAAGACATGCGAGATTATTACTGGTTGTTTGTATTTCCATGCAATCAGTTGAAGTATTATAATACCAGCCAGCGTAGGTGACGTCAAAGTCGCCAAGTATTAGATAAGTATCGTCAGGATTGGATATTATAAACTCGCTTACTCTGGTGTAGAATGAAGTCAACTGTGATTCGTGGTTATTACCGTGGGGTATATAAGTTGCTATAATGTGTAAGCGGCGCTGGGCCAGCGAGCGAGCGGCGGACGAGGACGCAGGCAGTGACGTAACTCGCCCCGCGCGCGGCAGTGGTCGAGTTAATAATGGAATAGATAACCATACCTCCTCCGTTTGCATCGACGGGCGCACGTCAGGAAGCTGTGACGGGCACAGGTCGCGCCGCACTGCGATCAGTACGTCGCCACCAAACTCGTGACCACTTACCGTAAAATTGCGATCACATCGGAACACCTCGTATCGAATATCAAGATATTCACTGTCATAGAAATTACTATTAAGCCATGACTCAGTAACACACACCACATCATAATTGCTACACAGAACATTCCTCAGAAATTCGTGTGACTTTGTGCGTAAGCCCCTTACGTTTTGGTAGTAAATAGATAAGTTATTGTCATAAACCACGGTATGAAATACTAAACAACGCAATATTATAGAACGGATTCATTACGGTTCCACTAACATTTTCAAAGATTAAAAAGTACGAGTAATAGTATATTAAAGCAAATGATTATAAAAGTAAACTGTTGCCATATTAAGATTTTGAACTTACATGATCATTATCCACCACTGGAGATACTTCATTTTCTTCAGGCCAGGGAGTATTTTCAAAATACTGTTCAGTCAATTTGGGGAAGGTATTCTCATACAGATTAAGAATCTCATAAGTTACTCCCTCATTAATCATATTGCGGAAGTACACAAGAAACTTTTTCACCTGAAAAGACATTCTAACTTTATTTCATTTTATTGATTCACCCATCATATGCAGCCTTATCTTCAGCTATCGGACAACCAGAAAATAAACATTAGCTAAGCTATATAATATAAGATTCAAAATAAACAAATCAGTAAATTACAAACCATATCAGGCATCTTGTAGTAAGATCTGTCATATTCCAGGTCATATTGTGGATCTCCTGTATGGGGCTCATAGGTTTCAGTATATGATTCATAGCCCCCCTATAGGCACAAGAGTATTTCTGTCATTTAGTAAGAAACGCGTTGTTATAAACCAAGCAATCAAGGAAATTATAAGTACTTGTACGAAGTACTTATAATACTTATAATCCATGCAAGCAATAATCAACTTGCTTACGTTTTACAGGTTCCTCCTTAGAGGTTAGTTTAGAATACAAGGAATTAAATTAGACAATGTTGAAATCTTACCTCGTTATAATCATCACTTGAATACATGCTTAGTAATATTTAAGGTTACAATTTACCAGCGTCTGAAAGTTATTCTGTAAAATTAAAATATAATTTTAGATACCTACACGCCAAGCAAAATCAAATTCGGATATGAAGTGAAGCAGGGTTGCCAGATGCCTAACTGGTCAACTCGCCACTTTGCGATGAAAAGATAGCCCAAAGTAGCCCAATTTGAAAAAATAAATAAAAAAAACGTTTAAACGTGTCATGCTACTGTTCTGTTACACTGGAATTACGATTATTTATATTATTATTTACCCCATTTTCACTTTTTCTTTGATTGTTTGTTCACTTACTCACCCACCCCGCGCGCATAGAAAGACTAGACTAGACAACGCATAGAGAAAACTATGTAAACTGATATCAATAAGTCGAAAAACGTGTCGCCCAACAGGCGATAAGTCGCCATTCCATAATTTTTAGTAGCCGCGACGGTCCCAAAGATAGCCCAATTGGCGATATGTCGCCCAATCTGTAGACCGGTTAGTGAAGTGAAGGTGAAGAAGTGAAGTTTTTATCTGTGAGTGAAGATGAAAAAGTGACAAATTTGACTGACATTGGGCGCATTCTGCCAGACAAATCTTTGAGTCATCGATCGCCATAGAGTAATTTTTAACCATGGAAAGTAATTTGTATAATGATTATATTTTATTTTCCATTGTTAAAATGTACAAAATTACTCTTATTTAAAATCAGGGGCTTTTCACTGAGGTCCGTATTTTAGGACGAGACTCGAGCACTGCTTGAACTCTAATCACCCATTGAATCTAGTCTCAAGCACTCCAATGATTCCAAAACAAAGCTTGAGCTGTTGATTCCAAAACAAAGCTTGAGTCGAGACTCAGCTGATCTCTACTTAAGACCGTAAGGCAGTTCAATATTATGCCCTGCTATAGAGCTCATAGTACCTAAGCCCCTGCTCGTGCGCTTTCGTTTTGCACTTTCGGAGGAATATTGACAATCGCTTCGCATCAATGAGTGAACTGTGTGTGTATATCTAATTAAAATTGATAATCGCGATTGTTCGTTACCTTCGAGCATCGCGGCTTCGCCCCGAAGGGAGGAGCAGCGATTATTACTCTATACAAATTATTCTAGCATTTTTTGCGGTGGGGGGGGGGGGGGAGTGCACACAAGTGCAGTTCCGCATACTCACATACAAAAAAAAACCGACTTCAAAAAACCTACCTTTAAAAAGCAAGAAATAATATTCGTAATAATAAAAATACGTCTATTGAAGTCGGGTGGGGCTGGAGTACAAATTCCTTTTTTTTATTCTAAAAGCCCCACCCGATTTCAATAGACGTATTTTTATTATTTCTTGCTTTTTAGAGGTAGGTTTTTTGAAGTCGGTTTTTTGTTTTTTTAAACAATTTTTTATTTTTTTATTTTTAGTGTAGGTACCTTGTAGGTAAGGTATATTATATATGTCGAAAAATCGGCTCAGCCAAACGTAAGATAAAGAAACATACTTAAATACGGGTCAAACTGAGAACCTCCTTTTTTAAGTCGGTTAAAAAACTACACTTAAGATATCCCTCTTCCAACAAAAAAATAATTATCTTATTCAGTTCACTAGCTTCCGCCCGCGACTTCGTCCGCGTGGAAAATGAAATCATAGAATACTGTTTATCCTGGTTTAAGCTTCTCTGAGGATTTTATCGAATGTCCACGCGGACGAAGTCGTTGGCGAAAGCTAGTTTATAATATTAGTAGGATTATATTTCACCTACAAAGATTTATTGAAAAAAATAACAATCATCAAATATCCTATACTATCCCACGGGAACAAAAAACCGGGATAAAATGTATAGCTCATGTGTTGAGATTCAAAACTTAGAGGAGGAGGACCTATACCTGGCCAAATTTCAGTTCATTTCGTTCAGCCGTCTCGTAAAAATTATTTTATATTAATTATCCCACGGGAAGAAAAACCGGGATAAAAATTAATGTATCCTGCATGTTAAGTTAAACCTAACTATGTACATAATATGCTAAATTTTTTTGCCGTCTCAAATTTGCCGAGATCCTGTATTATCCCACGGGAACAAAAAACCGGGATAAAAAGTATCCTATGTGTTAATCCAGGCTATAAACTATCTGTGTGCCAAATTTCATCTAAATCCGTTCAGCCGTTTTTGCGTGATTGAGGAACAAACATCCAAACCCACAAACTTTCACATTTATAATATTAGTAGGATAGTAGGATTAGTAGGATTATATTTCACCTACAAAGATTTATTGAAAAAAATAACAATCATCAAATATCCTATACTATCCCACGGGAACAAATATCCCTGCTCATTTCGTTCAGCCGTCTCGTAATAAATTATTTAATATTAATTATCCCACGGGAAGAAAAACCAGGATAAAAATTAATGTATCCTGCATGTTAAGTTAAACCTAACTATGTACATAATATACTAAATTTTTTTGCCGTCTCAAATTTGCCGAGATCCTGTATTATCCCACGGGAACAAAAAACCGGGATAAAAAGTATCCTATGTGTTAATCCAGGCTATAAACTATCTGTGTGCCAAATTTCAACCAAATCCGTTCAGTAGTTTTTGCGTGATTGAGGAACAAACATCCAAACCCACAAACTTTCACATTTATAATATTAGTAGGATAAACAAAGAAGTAATACGACCAATCATCGAGGTAATTCACACAAAATCATACTATTTTCGTGCTTTTTTCAAAATTACTTGAAAAGTACTGAACCGATTTCCAAATTTTTTTTCTTGGGAGTGTACTGAATGTAATAACGTTTGAATCATTTCAATCGGTCCAGCCGTCTTCGAGTAATCGGTGGACATACACACAAAAAAAAAAAAACAAATATACAGACGAACATAGAACCTCCTCCTTTTTTGGAAGTCGGTTAAAAAATAAAACAAAACAGCAAAAAACGATCACCTTAACTGTGACAGAGAGTAGATACTCTCCTCGTCTTCTTTTCTTTCATTAGGTAGTTTCATTCAAAAAGTACTCTGTGGTTTCATTTCATTCAATCATTGTTTGTCATTGCGCTTTTGCAAGCAAGTTTGCATTTGCAATCACTCGCATTTTTATAAAATTTCCGTCGTTTCCTGAACTTCTAAACATGATCGCCACTAAATTCAGTAATTTGATAACCCGCAATTCCTTTATTGTTGCCAGGAACTCTCAAAGTTTGAGAAACTTCTCAATAACGACTTCTAAATGGGACATCGTAAAAATTCAAAGCACTGAAGATTTCAAAGCTAAAGTTATTAACAGTAAAGTTCCAGTGGTCGTCGATTTCTTTGCAACGTAAGCATGATTTTTTATGAATTTACGAGAAACCGTCACGAAAAAGAATTCGGCGTAGATACCTACCTACGCCCGCCGCCCGTTTTTATAAATTCTGATGTAGTATTTATCATTTTAGTACTTACAATAATTAATCATCTATATATTATATTATATCATCTTAATATATATCATTATTTATATAGGTAATACTCTTATTATTTGAATTAGAGAATAGGTACTATGATATTCTTTATTATAAAAAAATATTGATCTGATGATGACCATTCCTATCAGTCTCTTATATAATATCTCTATCTCTATATAATATTTGCATGAAATTATAAGTTAAGATATGCTTTATTTTCAACACCACAGTAACATTTAACAAAGAAATAACAATAAAACTTAGTGTCAAAACATGGCGGTCTTATCGCTAAGAGCGATATATTATACTGAATTAATTAATGATTAGTCTCTCTATCTATCACATTTAGGCACCAGTGTTATCTCTCACTATCACATTTGTACCAAATATAAAATTTGTAACCCATGCACTGTTTATCATCATAAAATAATTATTAGTCTTAGTATATCAATAATAATGAATTGTATGTTATTGTTATAGATGGTGCAACCCATGTAGGCTTTTGACTCCTCGATTGGAATCTATCATATCTGAGAACAAAGGAAAAGTGGTACTAGCTAAAGTCGATATTGATGAACAGACCGATTTAGCATTGAACTATGATGTCAGCTCTGTCCCTGTATTAGTCATCATAAAAGATGGGAAAGTACAGCAACGCTTGGTCGGCCTACAGGATACTGACAAGTTACGCAAGTGGATAGAACAATATGCAGCTGAGGATACCAAGGCAGAACTTAAAGCTTAAACATTAGATTGGGACAAGGTCATTTATTATGTTCATGTAAATTATTGTTGTAGTTTTTATGTAGTTTGTAAAAATAGAAATTAAATGAAACTAGAGTGTTATTCTTCCAAGAATTGTATTAACTCCCTAGCTCTTTTATATATTGCTTCATTAGGTTTCTTGGATTCACCGTCTTCAACATCTTCATCTTTCTCATTTATCTCCTGCTTACTCTGTGATTCTGTCCAGTCATCCATCTGCTTGATTATTTTATTCGCATCTTCTAAAAGCATATTGCGGATGTTTCCTTTCGCAGATTCAAAATACTCTAATAGTAAAGGCCACGACTCTTTGGGCACTAAACTTTCTGAAAATTTATTCTTATACAACCAAACTTGTTTTGCTTTCATAAATTTCCAATTTTGTTTGTTATGTTTCCACTGAGATAAATAGTTCAAGCACTCTGATTTTATTTGTTGCTTGGCTGCTGCTTGACTTTCTGCTTGACGTTGTGCAAACTTCTCTTTTTTAGCTTGTCGGATTGATTTATTTTTGCTGTTTGATGTAGTAGCATTGACTTCTTGGTTCTTCTTCTTCTTTTTTTTCTTTTTTTTAGGTTCATCAGAATCTGACTCTGAAAGTCTTCTTGAGGACTTAGAAATATTTACATTGCTTTCAATTTCACCATTCAATTCTTTCGCAGTCTCTACAGATTCGTCAGTCCCAATGATATAGTCGTTAGAATTTTTGTTTTTTGAATGAGCTCTCTTCTTTTTCTTTTTTATAACATTTCCCTCTTCCATTATATTTTTAAGGTACTGACTGAATTACCTAACTGTAAAAGTGTAAATAAAAAACTTCTTTGACCACGCTTGGTTGGCTTGACGTTTTGTTTTGACATTTATTTATAGGTTAGGTATTTTTGACATTTGTTTGACAATTGATGCATTCCAAGTCATCGTCACCACAGTATACATTTTAGGCCGGCCACACACAGACGGAATCACGTTACGGAATTCCGTACATACGTGATTCCGAACGCACCTAGTCCATACAAATCTATGGCCTACCACACACATGCGTGATTTTTCCGTACGGAATCTTCATACATTATCGAAATTCCGATCGGAATTCCGTAACGTGATTCCGTCTGTGTGTGGCCGGCCTTAACCATGGAAAGTAGGTGATCGTACACACGGGCGATTTTTTTACCGCCTTGTTTTGACGGTGTTCGTTCACACGAGCGTTGCAGAATCTCTGAACGGTTTTTAAAAGGCAGTTTAAGAATAAAGTAGTACATACAAATGAACTAGATGTCGTTGAACGATTGAATGCCGGGACCAAGCGCATGTTTTGCCCTACACAAGCAACAAAACTTCTCAACATTCAACAAATTCCTCATACATTTTTTTTGTATATGTAATGTGTTATTGTGTGTGTTTTGTATGTGTATGTAATACAATTTGATCGTTGAGATGTTTACGCGCTATGGACCCGCAGGCCGATTATCTAACTAGAAACTATTTCGCGACCGGTTTCATTTGACATACATTGCTACTTTTCTTTAGTATGTTTTTTTACCCCAAAAGAAGAAGCAATGTATCACATTCATCTGTCAAATGAGACCTGTCGCTAGGTGGTTTCTAATTAGATAATCAGCCCACCGGCATTAGTAGTTCAATATTATATATTATGTCCTGCTAAAAGAGCTCATAGTAAGGTTGTAAGGCCCATGAATGAAGTTAATGTAAACTGTAATTTGACAGATGTATGTGATCTTCCTCCTCCTCAGTCGTTCCCTCATGGTTGAGGATTGTCAAGCAAGGACGTCTCGCACGAGGTGTCGCCATCTGTACCGGTCCTCGGCTTGATGCAGTGTGCCGTTCACTGGCAGATAGAGGAAAGGCGGTTTTGATTTTCGAGCTGTCCACGGGATTCGGAGAAGACGGCGGCGCCAGCACAACATTTCGAAGGCATCAATTCTCTGCCTGTCTGCGGCTTTTATAGTCCAAGTTTCGGATCCGTACAGGAATATGGGCAGAACCAGAGTTCGTACAACTTGGACTTAGTTGTTCTACGGTTGTTGCTGTCTTTATTAAGGTGGACACACACGATCCTTCCATCGCGCCAAATGGATGGACGTACGTCGAAAATTTGATCGTGTGTGTCGAATCTGTCATCCAAATTTCTAATCACGGATTCCGTAAAACCACCACGGCCCACATCCAACGGCCTTACCACAAAAGATTTTAAAACACTATTTAATAAAAACACCAACAAAACACTATTTTAGTTAAACACTTGTTAAACAGTGTTTTGTGGTAAGGCCGCAAAAGTTTGACCGTGTGTGCGCATAGCGTCAATCGTTTGATTTAAATCAAATGGATTAAATCAAATGGACGGACGCCAAATTTTGATCACTCGATCAGTTCATATAGGGATGTAACGATTATACAAAAACATTGATATCATTAAAAAAAGACCATAAAATCACAGGATTTTTAATACTGGATAAAAAGAGATTAAAAAAGAACAAATAAACTTTTCACGCAGATAAAGTCGCGGGCGGTCACTAGGCACATTTGGAGCAACTGACCTATTATGCTTTTTTTGCTCTCTTTTATCCTGAATGGAAGTTTTGTTCTGGTAACACCATCAAGCATGTAGCTACGATCAAGCAGCAGTGCTTGACAATCATTGCAAAATTGCTTTCCTTTTATCCTAAATGGAAGTTTTGTACTGGTAACACCTTCAAGCATGTAGCTAAACGATCAAGCAGTGCTTGACAGTCATTGCAAATTTTCATCAAGCACGTAGTTGTTTACGTGCTTGATGTCAAACAGCTCCTAGCACAAATCAAAATGTGATTGACAAGCAGAAAAATTTACGTGCTTGACGGGAATTGCTTGATCGTTTAGGGAGTCCAAAAGATCCAAGATCTTAAGGCGGTGATACACATGCCTGTAAAACGGAACAGTAGCGTGCATGCTAAATATCGGCATGTGGAAGTAACTGGCACAATGTGAATACATTTGCAAGTTAAACTTGCATGCAATTTGCGTCCTTGCATGCCCGTTTTTCCAACGCAACAAGCCAGTTCACGAGACAGTACGTGTAATTTCTACGCTTTTTTGGATGGCCAATGGAAAACATTAGAAGTGAATTAAATACCTATTAGTATTGCTTCTATATATCCGTCTTGCTGTGGAGCTCGGTAGCGCAGTGGTTTAGCGCCTGGCCCAGCGATTGCGGAAGTTAAGCAACGTTCGCAAGGGTCGGTCATGGGATGGGTGACCAAAAATTTATTATCTCGAGCTCCTTCGTGCTTCGGAAGGCACGTTAAGCCGTTGGTCCTGGCTGCATTTGCAGTCGTTAAGCACCCACCAACCCGCATTGGGCCCGCGTGGTGGGTTATGGCCCATCCTCCTTACCACCTATAAGAAAGGCCTGTGCCCCAGCAGTGGGGACATAAAAAATAGCTGATGGACATTTCTTCTAGCAGTGCAATGTGTGGCCAAATTAATGATAAAAAAGAAGCAGAGAAGAAAAGGATGGATTTGGGTGAAGCAGTATCGTTTTTTCATCCCCCCAGTTTAAAAAAACAAACAAAGAACATGCATCAATAGCGATAACTCGTCAGCTACTGGCATGCCTGTCCCTGACGCGTCCGTTCACACGTGCCGGTTAACGCAGCCCCCGCGTCCCCTCCCTCAAATTACATGCCAGTCAGTAACTGAAAAAAAATCAAATGTTGTGCGATCTACTGGCTTGCGATACAGGCATGCCAGTCACAGATCACTTATATATGTAGCAGGCTATAATATGCCAGTTAGCGTATACCATAGAGTACATGGCGTATACACATGAAAGTAGAAGGCACGTGCCATAGAGTACATTATTATACTAGCAAGGCAAGGAGTATGCAAGTGTGCCAGCTACAGTGGCTACAGTCGTGTGTATTCCCGGCTTTAGTTATTAATAAAAATTATGTTAAACAAAGAGCAAATAAAAGACATCTAATCCAATGTAATAAAAAAAAGTCAATTTCTCCTTTCGTTTAGCGATTATTTATTTATGTGTGGTAAAAAAATATAATAATTTTGTTTTGTTAGTCTGGTCACCCAATTCCCAACAAAACGCAATTTTTTGGCACGTCACAGCCGCGTCATCATGTCTCCGTGTCTGCTTTTATCACTGAGAAGTTAAATTTGTTCAGCATTATCAAACCGTGGTACCTTTATGTGTGAACTATTTATTTTATAGAACTTAGAAATACAGCTTAATAATGGAACTATTATCGCAAGTGTCGAATACACAGTTTCTTTTCCCTATCGCGGCAGTAGCTGTTGTTTTAGTATGCGCTGCGTTAGTATTCGTCTTCGGATTCCATTCGGCGGAACAGCCTCAATTCGATAAGCTGCCGCTAGTCGTAGACGATAGGAAATCGTCTAATAAGAAGAGAAAAACGAAGGACAAGGTCAGTGAAAACAACATACTGATTACGACCGACATTGTGGTGATTGCGCTAATTTTATTTTTAACCTAAGCATATGCTCGTATTTACCGGGGATGTGTACATCAGCTGTTTTATTGGTGTGCCTGTATCATTATGTTAATAATTTCTTCTTTGATACTGGGTTAATAAAATGTAGTTTCCAATTAGATATTATTTCAAGCATATTTACCTTACTACTAGCTGCTTCTGTCAATTTTTATTCAGAGTAATTACAATAGTGCATTGTTTTAAAATGTTTGATAAACAATGTTTAAAGATATTGCTTTTTTACAGAAATCTTCACCCAACCGTTCTGCGAATGAGGATGTGAAGACTAAGTCAGAAGCTTCAAAGAAGTCTCCAATTAAGGAGAAAAAGGAGGAAAAGGCTAAAGAAGCTGAAAAACCAAAACCTAAGGAAAGACAGGAGCCTAAATTGGTGAAGAAAGAGGTGGCAGGTGATGCGAAAAAGGCTAAGAAATCTAAGTCCAATGTGGAAGTTGAAAAGCCGTCTGACTTTGATGAAGGCGTGTGGGAGGAAGTGCCGAAGAAGAGTGACAAGAAGAAAGTGAAGACCCCTGAAGAGAAAGAGAAAGAAAAAGAAAAGAAGAAAGAGAGTCCTGCCAAGAAGAACAAAAAAGTTGTAAAAGACTCTGATGTGGAAGCAGCCCGACCACAACCCGACGAGCCTGTGGTGGAAGAGACTATCAAGGTGCTGAGCGCTGAAGGCCCGCAACTGGACGAAGAGTCTGCTCGTGCTCTGCAGGCTCAAGTGGAGGAGTTTCAGAGAATGATGAAAGAGGTATATAATATTATTGAATAATTTAAGAGATCATATTATTATCATCTTCCTGCCCCTATCCTAATTAACTAGGGGTGGTGTAATATGCCTTTCTCTCCCCTGTCATCTCCCTTAGCCTAATGTTAATTGTGAAGAAATTATTCATATAATTTTGCACTCTTTCTCTTTCTTTTCCTCCACTATTATTCATATCCATAACTTTTCTAGCATCTTATGTTTGCCTAATGATTTCTGTATTCTGATGTATAAAATGCAAGTACCTAACTAAAATTAAAATTAAACAATTATTTCATTTAGTTTATAATTTGTAAAATAATGCATTATCACATGATTTTAAGAGTTAAATAATATGATATCAGGCTGAACGACGCGACCAGGCTGTCCTAGGAGGTACTGATGATGAGATAGCTGCCGAAGATGAAGAAGAAATCCCAGAAGTCAAGGATTTAAGAAGCAATAAGAAGAAGGAGAATAAAGAAAAACAGATTAAGAAGAAGGCAACTGAGGTAAGACTTGCGGCAGCTTAAAAGTTATTGGAGACCAAAAACCTATTATTTATTAATTTCTTAGCCAGATAATACTTATATTTATTTTTATGACAAAAGTTTATCCTATTTCATTACTGTCAAAGGATTTTATATCCTTGCAAACATGTACTTTATTCAAGTAAATAATGGATTATTTGTAATTTTCATGTACAGACTGCTGCTATTGCAAAAAATGCACCCAAACCGGAACCAGTGGACACTTCTGATGGTCTTGATAATCCCGAGGACAAGCAGCATGTGCCAGTGTTTGATGAGTTAGGAGGTAACAATATGCATTTTATTTTTATTAGCTTTCAACAACTACACTAACTAGAACTTTGAACACTAGAGGGTGATTGATAACTTATCAAGACATTATCTCGTTGCAGACACTTGGACTGATGCGAAGGCAGCCAAGAAAGGCAAGAAAAAGGTGCGCAAGGACCAGTGAGGGGTGAGTGAGTAGATACAGGGTCCACTTGGGGCTATGCCCTGTTACTAGCTCAATACCAATCACACCTCTGATAAAATTACCACTTCACTCGTATCAGTAATTCATATGCAGATTTTTAATTCCATCATTGGCTTGTAACATTATTAGACAGAGTACCTATTTACAATTTTAATTGACAGTTTGTTGATAATTCATTTCAGGGTTGTAATTTTACAGGGTGTGGAATTCTTTTTTAATACCTTAACGGTTCACATTCAGTCAATTTACGTCCATGTTTTTAGTTTCATATTTTATTTTGTATCTAGCTAATGTTGACATGTTTTTTCTTTATAATTTAATTGTTGTTTACATAGAAGCATAATATGTTTTGTATGCATTATTTGAGTCATAATATTTAAGGTGTTCGACACCCAATGACCCTTTGGGAATCTGCAATATCTCAAGTGTTACCGCTGTTGTTATTTTGAAACCAGTAACTAAGTTTGTGGAATTCAATAGATTTAAGTTATTTATATTTTTTGTGTAGATCTTAAAATAAAAAAGGTAGCTATGGTACCCACCCAGCCTTTGATAAAGAAGACTTCTAGATCAGGACGCGTCTTGTTTTCCGTGACTAACTAATATTTAATAAGTATCAGGAATTAAAAAATTAAAAACTAACAAAAATAATTTAAAGCTGCTATACGCGTCTTTTATCCTTAAAGAAGTATATTTCAACCTGTATTTAATTCAAGGTCTTCTGGTGCTTGTAGATATAAGAAAAATTCCTTTCATTCCATGTGTGCATTTTAATCTATTTTCTTCTCGATTTACTCGCCCTTATACATTACTATTCCATTGTAGTTTGCTCATTTTTGTGCTATAAAAATGTTTTTTTTAATGATTTTATTATTTGACCCATGACAAAAATGTGACGTGACCTGAAATCGGACCAATGTGTAAGCCAAGTCACGACATACACTCTTATTAGAAATCTTAGCTTTTCACTGTTCTCCTAAATCTTGGTGTTAGATTATAATGTACATATTTTCCGTCCGGAAGCTATCAAGTTTTTCAAATTCTATGTAGATCCCGCATATATGATATACATACAACCAACATAACGTGCCGTCAAATTCTTTTGGGACAAACATATCTTGTTCGTGACGTCATACTTATATACCGTCAATATCGCTTACAACGCAACTGCGTTGCTATTTTATTGCAGATTCCTATTTTGTATACTTAGATATAAGAATAAATAATAAAAAGTTTAGCATAGTGCGGACAACATTCTGTATAAATAATCATTAAAAATTCTAAATGTCTCGGAATGCATATTATTTATTATGTAATGTTAGGTTAAGAGTGAGAGCTTCAATATTTGGTAATACGACTTAGTAAAAATTAAAAGTATGTAGCTTCTGTACTATAATGATATGTATTCATCGGCTGTGCAATATTTCAAGTTGTGTCTGTTTATTACTGGCCCATTTACTTGCTTAAACAATTATCTAATTTACTCATTACTGGCTTAAATCAAACACTATTGTGATTTTAAAAACTCATCCTGGAAAGATTCATGGCATTGAATTGATGGCAACTAGACTGATGTGTGCCAACACAGTTGATTTCTTATACTTACACAGGTATATTTTTTTCTATTTAAGATCTTGGTTTTTCTTGTTATCTATATTTTCATTCTTTACTTGACACGTGATTTTTTTCAAATGTTAGCAAAGGGAAAGTTCTTTCGTTAGTAATAATAATAAATAAGGTGTAATAATGTACATTTTCTTATTATCTCTTGCGGATTTTACAGTTTGTTATGTTGTTATAACAAAATCCTAAGAGAATATTTTAGTTTCCATTTTAATGTGGTTTCTTAATTTTGTGTTTTCTATTTTTAAAAATAGGTACTATTAAATTTCAGTACTTAGGGCCTAAAGTTTTATAAGATTAAACATTAGTGGATGAAAGAAATTCTTATATCAATACAATAGTAGGTACATTAGCTGTAAAATAATATTTTTGTCTTTGTTACTAGAATACTAAGTAGGATTGATCTACACCCGTGAGATCCAGGTAGAATATTGGCAACGCATAGAGACATAATATTGTATCTTGAGAATTTTGTTTTATAGGCTCTAAATGATAATGAATGTAAAATATAAATATTTTTTTAAAATCAATAAAGAGTGATACATTGAAAAAAGTGTTTCGTTGTTTTGTTTAAGTCATACTTAACGTAGGTACCTAATTCCTTAATTGTATAATTTAAAATAAAAACATGTATTTCTCATAATGTATAAATTTATTTTTATAAATATCATTTATTCAATATAAAATTTGAGATTCAAAGGTATAAAGTTACAAAGTGGGCTCATTTGGCGTGCCTTCTTAAATCTAAAACGAAATGATAAAGCACATCTTTTAAGATAGTCTTAGATAGTTCAAAAAAACCTGATTTATGTAACTGTCAAATGTTTTAAATTTAAGTAGGCCATTCAGAATTAGGCTTTTGGTAGATTCTTATTAAATAATGAACTATATTATGACTAGTTCAAGGTGCAACTTCTAGACTTATTGACTTAAATTTTCAGTGAATGAAACATAAATTTACAGCATATAAATGATTATTCAGCTCTGTAAGTTTGTGTCTATGATTCAGTTTATTAACAATAAGGCACATACAATGATACTAAAGAATTTATATCTTGGAAGTTGGCCAGTTACTTTCATAACTTGCTTTATGAAGATCTCTACAACACACATCAGTTATACTCGTAACTCATAGGAATGGAATGGAAACTAGCTGTTTGATTGTATTTAAGCAGTGACATGAGTTCTTGATTGTAAGTATTCTACAATTTGTGCCTACGAGTAATATATCTGTTTCATGGCTATGTTTTTTGGTTATGAAGGGTGTTATCGGTTTTCTTTTAAACAGATTTTGCTTTCGACCTATCGATAAATATATTTCTAAAAAGTATTTTATCGTGCCGTATTTCGTGAAAATGCCTGTCAGACAAACATTATCGCATAGTAGAGATTCGAATGCATGAAAATTAGTGCGCAACTTTTTAAAAATTAAAGTGAAAAACACCTAAAAGTACACTGTAATGAAGTCCTAAGACTTATACGCTCTCCAATATGCTCGAGTTTTAACTCAACAAAATTTCAACCATATTTGGCAAAAGTAACTGAGATGCAGTCTCGTCATAATACGTAACAACACTTCATCTAAAAACTCTTTGAATCAAAATTAATTTCTTCTAATTTCTGTACTCGTGATTCGAAATTAGAAATAAGAACTGTATTTAAGTCAAAAAACTCCAAAGAACCCAAAAGACCGATGTCGTAATTCTCATAAAAAAAACTTGAGTCTCGAAATTATTAATGACTCGAGTCGAGTCTCTATAACAATTTCACTAAAAGAAAACCAAGCACAAAGTCTTATCAGTGTTACGGAATCACTAGAGTGGAAAAAACAATTTGGTCGGTTGATTCACAGTTCTGAATCGCTTTTAGCACCAGGTTTTTTCATATTGGATTTAGGTAGAGCAGGTGCTGCACTTCTGCTGCGAGGCTTCTTGCGCCCGCGCCGCTTGGGGCGCCGCAGTCTCCCTGTCTGCGCGGGCGCCGCTTGTGTCTTCGTCTTTGTTTCCACTTCCACTTTCAAACGCGCGAACATGTCGTAGTTTGTGATAGCACACCATTTGCCTGGTGATTTAAATTAAGTTTAAAAAAAATTTAGTTCATAACAAGCACTGACTTTACAAACATCGTGTGGTATGTTTTTGTTTTACTATGGTTTTGCTGCTTATCATTGAAAGTAACAATTGACTGTAAATGTAAATAAGATTACACGAAATTAGACTGTAATTTGGGAAATACAATTAATCATACATTAAGTATGTCACCAGTACGACATCCTTTGCTGGGTATAGGCCTCTCCCTAATATAATTGGGACAGCGTATGTATAATTAGTAAGTATGTGATATTACTGACCGTTACAGAATTCTTCGCAACATTCAGGACAAGTGATTATTCTTGTTTCAGTGACACCCGAGCGATTTTTAGTTTTCCTTAGCATGTTGTTCTTAGCGAGTTCTCTTTTGTCCCTGGCTTTAGTTTTTAATTCGGCTTTTCTGAGCTCTATCAACCTAAAATCAAACAATCACATTAACAATTTTAAAGCCTTAAAAATCTTGAAATCATTATTCAACAAAGACTTCTAAGATGAAATGGAACAATCTATTTATTCTGTTATTTCAATGTTGGCCTTGAAATACTTTACCTGTTGTAATATTCTTCATCCAATTTAGATTTAGGTCTGAGGGAAGTAAGCATTCTCCATTCAATAGGAACAACGCACATTTCTTCGAATTTCAGCCCTTGCATCTCCAAGGGTATGGGGTCCATGAATGTGTAATGCTTCTCTTCATAGCCGCGAGTTCCTAACTTTTCATAAGCTCGTGTCTCCTTTTTAGATGTTTTTGTTTTGTGATCTTCCGCTCGGTCTTTAATTTTAATGTCATCTGCGCGTACCTAACACATAAATTTCATAAAGTCAAAATGTGTTTTTAAGAAAGAATATTTTTTTAAAGGTTTACCTTCTCCGGTCTTGTTTTGAAGTCAGGAACTTTGTCCAAAACGGCTCTATATTCCTCAGCAGTATTAATGACAGTTTTAGACAAATCCAATATAGGTGCTTCATCTTTCTTTTTGTCAAAGAAATCGTCAGACATTTTCCTTCCCGCGGCAGTAATTGCAGTTTGATTATATCGATCTAACAGTTTCGGCTTATTCCTTAGTAACGGTTTAATCAATAACAATTTTAGTAACCTATATTTCACTACATTATTGCACGACTAGCTAACTTACTGTGCTCCAGGCAGTATTTATGTTATTGTAAAGTATTAAAATCTAGATTAGTCTTCACAAGTCACTAGACTTCCTTCAATATTTTGTTTTAATAAGATTATCTTGGTCTTCATTCCTATCTAAGTAATCCTTTTTTGCAAAATTTAATTGGTCTATAATTTTTTTTCTGTTTTCTCCTAAACTCTTCTCATTTACATCATCTAACCACAGTTTTCTGTTTCCATATTTATCGTTTATGAATTTTTGTGATAAAGTCATTCTTTTAGTTGGAGATCTTTTAGGAGATTTTCTATTTTCAATTACATCGGTATTTGATTTTCCAATGTTAGTAAATTCTAGAGCTATGCTACTTGTTGCTTCGTTTGTATTATTTGGTTTTGATAATTCATGGTTCATTTGTTTGGTTTTCCAATACGATTGACTAAGTGAGTTACGTTGCTTTAGACTATTATCGGAGTTTTTATCAGACCTAGTTGGGGGACTTGGTGATCGACTATCTTCACTCGATTGTGATAAATATTGCCGCGCTTGTGAACGGTACTTTTGACGCATTTTCCTCTTTTGACTGTAAAACGGATCTTTTTCGCTTTGTTTTTTGTATTGTGCAGCTGGTCTGTTAACGCCCCATTTAGGCCGGCTTTCTATATCCTTTTTGAAACGTTCTTCAGACCGAAAACGTCTATCTTTTTTTAAAGTGTTGTGATGACTTTCTTGAGGTGCATTTTCATCAATGTTTGGATAATCTTTGTCGTTATCTCTTTCAATGCCATCAGTCTCAACAGTTTTGTCTGTTGTAGTTTTCCCATAAATTGAATCTGTTTGTGTGGCCACGTCCTTAGTTTTGTTTAGTAAGTTACCCATGCGATACTTTCTTGGAGTCAAAACTTTCCCAGTATCGGATATATCACTAATATTGTTTAGAGAATTGAGTGATACACTGCATAGACTATTAGATAAATTTTGGGGCACTAAAACGGCTAATTGCAAACTATTTGGCTGTCCGCTGATTATTTCACCATTTCCGTTTATTCCTATTGGAACGATATTAAACTGGTTGTCTGCTAAAGCAAGCGGAGGTACGCTATGAATAAATAAATTTAAATTGTTGGGGCCTACCGATCTTGGTGAGTTAAATTCTGTTGTGTGTATAGATCCACTCTCCTTTTTCGGACTTTTTGCTGAATGGACATCGTAAGTTCTGTTGGTTTTAGTAGGACTAACTGATTCGTTGACTTCTAGTATTTCATTGGATTCGTTCATATCTGTGATTGATTTTTCATTATCTACGAGAACATTCGTATGCATGTTTTGTCTGTGGAACGTAAATCGTTTGTCTTTTTCTTGTCTCGCTTTTCTTTCTGCGTCCTCAAGAGCCTTTTTAAGCGTTTCTAACTTTCGTTGTTCTAGTAATTGTTTCTGTTCATTTTTTCTTCTTTCGTCTTCTATCCTCTGCCTGTCTTCCTCTTGCTGGCGCATTATTCTCAATTCTTCTAATCGTTCTTCCCTAAGTTTTCTCTCTTTTTCTTCTTGTCGTTGTTTCTCACGATCTTCTAACTGACTTAATATAGCTGATTGTAATTCTAAAGCCTTCATGCGTTTATTTTCTCTTTGAGCTTTTATTTCGGGTTCCAGTGGTACATTTTGCCCTCTCAAAAATGTCCTGCAACATCGAAATATTAAAACAAACAATGACGAATCTAGATGTAACTATAAAAAACAGATATGCTGGCACAAGACAAAAATTACCTTCCTTCATCGCTTCCGTTGCAGGACGATCTGTCACAATCGAAGCCTGAATTGGTCGAGCTCCTTTGGTCAATGACTAAAACTTCCGCTGAGTTTTCTATCATGTTGAGACCACGTTCTACCCAAGAAGGAGTCCCTTTCTTTTGATTTGGCATCTGTAAAAAGCAAACATATTATTATACTGCCTTGCCTGTTGCAACCCAAAAAAGAATGGCGTGTCTGCCATCCATTGTCATATTATAGCTATGTGTTTTGTACCTGAGGCAGGCGTTCGTCAGGCGCAGTGGGCTCCCAGAGGCGGCCAGTGGCGACTCCCCTGTCGCCCCACCGTGGACGGCCCTCTTCGGCCGCGGAGCCACGTGGGCTGCGGGCTGACCATGCGCCATTAGTCATCCCCGTTTTACTCCCACTTGATGTTCGGTTCCTATAAGCATAAATAGGTATAATGTGAAACAGGCGTAAGACAACAACATAGGAAAATAATATTAGATCGTTATAAAAACTGTCTTCTTTTTCTTTGAATCCTAGGGTTGCCTGATGCTGCCTGATGAGCTGGTGACGAGACGTATTTTTTTAGTACCGTAACGTTGGTATATTTTTGACATAGCAAGAAATAGTTTTGTATTTTTGCTTCTGTTTATTTAAAAAAAAAGTCGGTAATCTGCCGCTGGTCAGGTTGAATTATTTCAACGCGTCATATTAAAGTTATTGAACGATGACTTGAAGAATTCCCACACTCCACGAACACGCACGACGCGCTAAAACGGCATTGAACCAGTAGTGGCACTAGCACAGTAGCACGCTCACCTGTTGTCCTTTCCGTCTTGCTCCCAGGCCACTACAGGGTTGCGGTCATTGCCGACATCGTGTAAAACGCTTCTGTTTTTATGATTGACCGTTTCACTACCGTATCCCGACGTGTCACCTTCGCAGTCTTCATCGTAGAAAGCGAATCTCTTGGCACTGGGGATGTTTCGGTTTAAAACATTTGACCTCCTCTCTTCTTTGACCCTCTCAGGTTCTACGTGATGGATAGGCGGCAAACTAGGACTTCTTTGACGCTGTATTGGTTCCTGATATTCGTACGACGACTGTTTATGTAGCTCGAGGGTGCTAGCAAACTGGTTCCGTACTTGCAAACGATTCGTATACCGCTCGCCGGTACCCCACGGCAGATAAAGATGGGACATCTCCTCTGTGAACAAAGGATGACTGGATTTTACAAATGTAATGTTCAGAGAATCGAATCTCTGTTACCTACCTTCCATGACAACAGTCGAACAAGAATTGACTACTGATTCGTAAGAAAAAATATAGAAGTTCCCCTATTCCATAAAGGGGTTTCGAGTTTTATCGATATCATGCGAGGCAATGGATAGTCATTTATATGAGCTGCAGTCGGCCGTCCATTAGACGGTTAGAATACGTTCGTTTATTATTGAAAAATACTTAAAACGTCATTTTTAGCACATAAAATTTTAAGCCTATTAGGCGACGGCACGCTAGTTAAATTGATTAGAGTGATAAGGGTACCACGATGCCTTAATAAATAGTGAGGGCCCGTTAATAATGATGTTACTTTATTACGGTGTTTAGACGTCGAGGGTAACAAAACAAACAACGGTACCTAGAACAACCCTAGCTAGGAAGTAAACTACAATAAATTCTAAGTAAACTACAATATTTTTTTTATTTATGTCAACTTCTCCCTTAGGTAAAATACTGTAATTACAGTAGGTAGGTATACCTACCTACTGTAATTACAGTATTATACTTGGTATACCGACCTACCTAATGTTTACTGATTTTCATCATAGTCCCTGAAATCTTCCTGAAATAAAATATTTTTATTTGTAGATAAGTACTTATATTATATTAATTTATTAAGGCGAGGCCAATTCACGAAATTTACTCTTTCACTAGGTCTTTAGAATAAGGTTGAATATTACATAACTTTAATTGACGCTTCGTCAGAAATTTGACGAATTTTAGTACATTTTGATTGATTTCTGAAATACTGGATCATTTATTAAAAATGTACTCGGTTATTGTGTTAGATCGATAAAAAAGCTATCCTTTTTGCATAAAAAAATCATATTACTGTCGTTGAAAATTACGAAATCTGACGATTTGAAATTTAGATTTATAAGTTTTTATGGTGTTATTCAGGATTTTTTTACAGAGTTACCATGCCATTTTTCAATATTCTGTTCGGTTAATTTGCTTCTTTGTTTCTTTTTCAGTCTACAGTAATTTTTGTGAAGTAGAATTTTACATCAGTTCTTCACATTGGAAGTTCAAAAATCAGACTTTTCATCAGATCGTGAACTGGCCTCGCCTTAATACTTACTTGAAGACGTGTGTGTGTACATCGAAATAGATATTACACATGAAATTGCTACCAGCTATTTAACGCTTAATTAATTACAAATCCGTGAAATTGCTTCAATTGATAGAATTGCTTCAGAAATTGGAAAATTGTTAATTGGTGTCACTTGGCTGGTCATTTATGACTTTCTTACGCTCAGCTCAGAATACGTGCTAACTGAAAGTTTATAAATATTTATGTGTGCTCGGAACGTAAAATGTTCTAACTTAGGTAGTTGCAATTAAATAAGCACTTTAATTATGTAAGCGTGTGTGTATCGTATCGTATTGTATGTAAAAAAGAACGGGATCCGCTTTCGTTAGCCTAGTTTAAAAAACTTGACGAATGACTGGCTTTACTTAGAGACTACCTAATACTTTGACAGTCTGCTGATGATAGGTATAATATTGATCAAGCTATCTAACCTTCTTTAATGTTTAATTACCAAGTATCTATACTGGGTAGTATAGGTTAGAGTAGTAGGACACTTGTACTATCCTACTTTATTTATTTTGTGGTGTTGATAAGATTTTGCCCGCAGGTAAAGTAATAGAAAAAAATATTTGATTCTGTCTGTTTAAAATCCACGATGTTTTAAAAACGCCAGAATAAAAGCATCAACAATCAAACTATTTAGATGGCGCCCAGTATTGATCCCTGCGGCACACCCATCCCATATCACTCACAGTGTTATATTAACCATATTGATGGGGCTTCAGTAAATTGCCATTAGGTTACCTTCACTTAATTTTATTTGAGAAGTACTTTGAATGTTTTTGAATACTTGACATAATAGATATCAATGAAGTTTGGATAACGAAGTAAATTTTGATGCACCTGTCTATGAATGCTTCTTTCTTTATCACTTCGGTAATCGCTTTATGAGATTTATCATCGTGTGATGGCCAAATATTTATAGTAATAAGTATAGGTATATCACTCCAACTATTTTTATGTCATTCGATCACGTAAAAGTATTTTCTTGAACTTTGACTACCTGCCTAGCTATCGAAAGCCAGCTATTACGGACTGACTGCTATCATATCGGTCTGAGGGTCTAGCAAATAGTGATAACGCGACTTTTTTTAAATAAGGATCATCTAATAACTCCCGACTATTATAGGTGTCTACCATAAACTTAATATTCCACTAGTAGGTATAAATAAGTTTATGGTGGTGCCTACGTACTGTATGCCTACTAAATGAGGTGATTAGAAATACCGGTCACAAAGTGTCGATTAGGCACCGGCACCGATCTTGCAAGCAAATAGCTAGGTAGAGGTAGGGTACCTACAGCATGCACAAAATAATTGACGACCTGAGTGGTGCAGTGGTCAACATGCCGCCTACCACGCAAGAGGTCCCGGGTTCGATTCCCGGCCGGGTAGAAATTGAAATGATGAATTTTAATTTCTGTGACGGGTCTGAGTGTTACTATGTACCTACCTAAGTATATATTAAAAAAAAGTATATATATTAGTAGTCTAGCATAGCACCCATATTACAAGCTTTGCTTAGTTTGGGGCTAGATGTCGCTGTGTGAAATTGTCCAAGCATTTATTTATTTAAGTATTATTATTTATATGGTATCTAAGTAGGTACCTACGTAGGTAAGTATCGGGAAGTTTGAACTAGACTTTGTTTGTACACGCTAACTAGGAATAGGAATCTATTCTACCTAAGTATAATTATAATATTATTTTGCTTGAGCCGCCACGCTCTCTTGCACACAGGCTGTTTTAACGAGAGAATGTTTTGTTTTATTATTTAACGCTACGATAACTCTGCGCTGCTTGCGCGTGGATGTCCGTTCGTAATAATACTTTTGAATGATTTATACGATAACAGATTAATATTCATGATGGTCTGAATTTTTTGCTTGACCTGCGGGTGTGAAATGGCTTAAATTATTTCTTTCAATGTGATCAAGGAACTCTTCCTTGATCACTTTAAAAATACGGAAATTCACAGGGATTTCCTTTCAAAAAAAAAAAGAAAAAAATGTTTTAAAATGTGCAAACAGCGCTCTTTCATATGATACCCCACATGCCCTAGTCGCTCCACTTAATTTTTAAGACCCCTTTTCAGTCCCTGTTGTAAAAAAATATTTATTTTTTATTTCTTTCTTAATTGCAAAGTTGATACCATTAGTAGTTCTCGAGATATCCAGCTGTGACAGACAGACAAACTTAGTCACACCATAAGGGTTCTTTTTTACCATTTTGGTACGGAACCCTAAAAACTACCTAAGTACTTTAGTACCTAGGCCACCTACACTACCTAACTTAAATTAGGTAACTTAACTATGTGGCTAGGTATATACTTTCAACTGTTTTCCAGCTTGTTTCGAGTTAAAGAACTGACATGAATAGCTAAGTTAACACTCTACTTTGTCTTTCAAAATAAATTCATCGTGATGAGGTAAGGTAGGTAGGTATAAGTGCTGCTGCTGTGCTAAAATAGTAAATAATCAAGCTACTATCTTATTGCTGTTGATGTTTTTTTTTGGTCTGTTAATTCCACAGACCAGACGTAATGACAAAAGTATGTTTTTGCCTTATTTCTCGTGTTACGTAAGAAATATACTTCTTTGAGTTACGATAGCTACAACATTTTGTTTTGATTACCTAGTTGCACTTTTACCAAGCGACTGGACCTATTCACAGAATGGAACTGTTCATAAATGAACAGTCAACTGATAGAAATTAAACTACCGCCTAATTAGGTCTAGGCGGTAGTTTATATTAGCTATTCTGTGGTCTAGGTCTAATATACAAATATTACAGAATTAAAGTTCGTTATAAAAGAAGTTCGTTAAAAAAAAAAAAAAACCCGCCTGCATAAAAAGACAAGTCGACTGAAAAGATGGAAACAAGATTAAATAAATATTAAAGGCAACATGTCATAATAACATGCAGTCGGAGGCATATAATTCAATCATTCATAATGTCACTTTCTTTATGCATAAAAAGACAAGTCGACTGAAAAGATGGAAACAAGATTAAATAAATATTAAAGGCAACATGTCATAATAACATGCAGTCGGAGGCATATAATTCAATCATTCATAATGTCACTTTCTTTATGCATGCCTCCGACTGCATGTTATTATGACATGTTGCCTTTAATATTTATTTAATCTTGTTTCCATCTTTTCAGTCGACTTGTCTGTTTATGCAGGCGGGTTTTTTATTTTTTTATTTATCTCTTTTTAGTTATTATATTTTACGGTCATGATATACCTTTTTGAAATCCTTATAATAAGCCCTTTAATTTGACACCTATATTGCAGTATTCTAAAAAAAAAATTTTTTTCCACTACGTATAATAGCACCGTACAGCCGCCATGTTGGTTTTTTTATAACACCACCTTCTTAAGAACACTTGGGCTGAAAAGACAAATCTAACGATATCTTAATCATAGAAATCTGTTCAGCCGTTTGAAAGATATGAGGTAATAAAGAATATTACATACAAACATACATACATACAAACATACTTACAAGATACGCGCGAAAAACATAACCCGCAGTCGGGTAAAAAAGGGTAAATGAAATGAATCAAAACTCCTAAGAAACTAAATGACTAAACTCGTAACTTTATTCATTATCATAATGCTTAATGACTAGTCCCCAATAGACCTAAAGTCCATTTCCGTGGGACCCAGCTCCGTTATACCGAATACAGATATGAACTTGTTTGGTATGTTTTCCTGAATACAAAAAGTGTGGTAGTCTCTTCCTAGGGGTATGGAGGGGGGAGCTGTGACGTAGCAAAGATGGCGGCCGTCCCATTCTAGTAAACGGTATTTCTAGATAACTACTGAACCGATTTACTTAAATAAGGTGTCGAATGAAAGATACTGTAATGCACATTATTTGATTTCATACATACGTTTATGTAAAGCTAATATCAAATTAAATAATAATAAAAAACCAAAATTTCATTTTTTGTCGATCCCAGCTAGAGTTAAAAATTAAACAATAAATTTCATTAATTTATTTAAAATTAATGAAATATAATAAAAAAATATTAAATAAAAACTTGTGGAATATCTTCTGCAACTGTACAATAGTTTGCAGTTACCTATTACCAATTATTTTAAAGTTCTTGCCTAATAACTACAGTAAGTTTTGAAAAATACTAACTAATTGAATTAGAATAAAAAAAAATACTCAATGCTAATATTTTCCAAATTGCTATCAAGACATTAGATAAGAGTATATTAAGAGCTATTTGGCGTATGTTTCATAAGAATACGATTAACCGTTTTCTTTCTGCAAGAGCCCAAACTCAATATGTTTTGAAAATGTTTTTCTGTTTCTTTCTTAAACCAGGAGCTGAAATGTTACAGTATTTTATATATTTGGTATCAGCTCAAGAAGCCCTTTTATTCGATACCAAACACGATGGGTTTTGAAAAAAAAAATACTTCCATACAAAAAAAATATAGTTTTATTACTCCCTCCCATCACTATAACGACTGTAGCTTAGTTGTTTATTACTCGATTGTATTGATTTAAGGTTTATTAAAAAGCTGTTAAAAGCAACAATACGTTTTATAAGAAGCTGCATTTCCATAATCTTAACGGAAACCGAGATATTTACTATTATATAAATAAATAAACAATTTTTTTTTTCAAAATTTTGGTTTTTTATTATTATTTTATTTGATATTAGATTTACATGAACGGATGTATAAAATCAAATAATATGCATTACATTATCTTTCATCCGACATCTTATTTAAGTAAATCGGTTCAGTAGTTATTTAGAAATACAGTTTACTGGAATGGGCCGGCCGCCATCTTTGCTACGTCACAGCTGCCCCCTCCATACCACTAGGAAGTGACTACCGCACTTTTCGTATTCAGGAAAACACACCAAACAAGTACATACCGGTAGTCGGTATAACGGAGCTGGGTCCCACGGGAATCGTTATTTGAAGACTTACAAATGGGGACTACAACCACAGAATATATACAACCTTGTTCTGTGTCCACTACATATTGGCCTATGAAATTCGCAGTAGGTACCTAGTAGGTACTTAGGTAATAATGCCACGGTATTTATACCTAGTTCAGTGATTAAACCAAAAGTTAATATAATTACGTAAGTATATTAACTTTATGGATTAAACATGGTTCGGGGATGGATAAGCAAAGCACACATTAAAGTTTTAGAGCCCCATTATTTTATCGCGTGACGACATGGACATTGGCATTGATAATCTCGCAATATGTAGGTACCTACATTATAAATATAAGGTGAAGGACAGGGGTCACATATTGTTTCTGATAATAGTAGCCTTGAGTGAGCTCATTGGCTGGCGGTAATGAAATTGTCGAGTGTATGTAACAAATAAAATTACAATAAACACTTGGCTTTTGTTTGCTTGTGTTAGGAAGTGCCCATTGTGTATATTTTGTCAGGAAATCGGTTGTCCAATAGCTATTGTGAAGAGAATTGAATTACTAAGTTGAGAAAGCCGACTGTGTACCTAACCTCTACCTAAGTTAGTATAGTAGGTAGGTCTGTTATTATATAACCAATATCTAGCAATAACAATGCATTATCGTAAGTAGGATTGATTTTGATCTACCTAGGTCTACGATCTACCTACTTACTATTAACACAGTACATATATAAGTTTTTGAAAAACTTATATATGTACTGTGCTATTAACGCGTAAACTGTTTTCATTTATTTTGAATGATTTGGTAAGTAGGTAGGTATATTGTTTTTTTAATAAATAAATTCATAAATTGAAGGGGGTTGCCTTGTCAGAATGCGTGATTTCAGATGAAATAAAATTATTGTTAACAGAAAAAATATCACTAATAACGACTGCGTGTGTTGCATTTGGCCACACGCACGCATCACCTATGTTCAGTATTTTGTTTCAGTCTTAAAATTTTAGTTCACTCCGATCGGTTAACAGTCTGTCAGGCATATTTCATATATTTTATAGGTGTTTTAAGTCGGTAAATGATGGAAAATTAAGCCATTACTAATGGTCCATTCATCCAGAAACAATAAACCGTTGTTGGCCCGCAATTTTAATGCAGTGCACCTGCATCGCATCGGTGCATTAAAAGATGGATTTTTAAAAACTACCCGTTACTTTATGAAGTACCCTAAGTAGTGATGGAAATGAATGAATTAGGACTAATATACCTACCTGTACCTAAGTAGGATACCTACTTTACATTAAGATAAAAGTTCAAAACAAAACACCAAGGTAATGTAGGTACCTACTCGTAGATTTTCGATATCGTCTTTGTCGATAATATAGAGGATCAATTTATATGTTTTCCTAGAAGCTCTGTAATTATTTTACGTAAATAATTACTTACACAGTTTGCTTCCAAATCCACATAAAAACAATTTAGGCAGAAATTATATAACATAATTTAAATGCGTGTGTACATACCGACAAGGTTGGTGTAGGTATTGTGTAATTTCAAAATCCGTTCTAATTTGAGTTCCACGCGTGTCGTGTAGATTATACGGAGACGCGAGTGGAGGTAAACTCCTTGGAAAAACCACGACCGTGAATGAGTTGCAAAATACAAGTACGTTAGTACTATTATATATTCTGTGATACAAGTACGAGCGTGATGCAGCGGGCTGCATCGGCGACTCCGCGCGCACACAACGCACCTCTCTCGCGCGCCCACTGCTCCTTCTTCTGTTGTACCAGCGACGTCGGCTTGCTCACTGACAGCATCGCACCACACTATACATTACACTTTCTAATGTCCCGTATTGCACACACTGCGTTTCTGCCAACCG
This sequence comes from Agriphila straminella, assembly GCA_950108535.1. NCBI lineage: Eukaryota > Metazoa > Arthropoda > Insecta > Lepidoptera > Crambidae > Agriphila > Agriphila straminella. The sequence goes on from OX467318.1 coordinate 11,330,957, forward strand.
CAACGTAGTTACGGTGCACCGCCTAATGAGTGCTCTGGAGTGCTTTTAAAAACGGATGCCCGCGCATCGCTGGCCGTCCGTCTCGGTTCGCTACGCACGTGCACTCATTGTCCCTCGCAGCTCGCTGGACCCGCCTATCTCCTATCCCACGGATAACAATCATATTTTTAAATTAACGGTACTCTACATCAAGCGCGAATGGTAGATCGGTTACGTATGTGAAGCAACAGCGGACACGTTGTTAATAATGGTTTTTAGGTCCCCAGACTATTTCAGCCTTTATTGTTTCAGCGCGCGTCACGCGATATTTCAGACGAAACGAAAGCCTCGGAAAAGCCGCTGGTCGATAAAGTAGTCATGGCAACGTTTGTTTCACGTGCTCGTGAGGTTCGTGGAATTTTTCTCAGATTTGCATTTAGGCCACTAGGCGACGTGAAAATTGAGGGGTGATTAATTGCTATTCACCGCACTTAAGTGCTGGTAAGGTTTAATACTGCATTACACGAACATGTAAAGTTTCACGAGCAGTCAGATCCTCATAATATCCCATTGTCTGGTTGTTAGTTTCACTCTAAAATATGAATTTAAGGGGTTTCACAGGTCCTATCCATCGAGGATCTGAGGGCCTAGCCAAAGTAACATTGGCAAATTTTCGTTATCGCTTCGCTTTCGAAACATGTATGGGATTGACATAAGGTTTCGTTAACAATCGAATTTTAAAACGTCAAATCCATGTTTCGAAAGCGAAGCGATAACGAAAATTTGCAAATGTTACTTTGGCAAGGGGGGCTGGCCGATTTATCTTCTGAGAATGAAAGCCATCCTTTCCATGTTTAAATTAAACGAGAGATGTTATCCGGAACATTGTGAAATAGGACCTTATTCTACTTATTACTTTATTCGATAGTTTGTCTGAATTTGTCAAAAAAAAAAAGAATTTGTCGGTCTTGCGTTTAGGCAACGAAAAAAGGGATATGACTCGTATCTATAAACGCAAGAACCGACAAACTACGGCTACATACTAGGAGTAATCAGATTTCGCTACGACCTTCCGTTCTAGAGATCCAGGCAGTAACGCTAATCTGCCGAACAACGCGTGAGGGGTAGAAAGACTCTCTACACTACACTACAGCGTATCCTCCTCACTAGAACGACAAATTCTGGTTTTTGTGCGACAAATCCTTGAGCCAAATTTTCGCTAAACGTAGCGAAAATTTGTCGCACAACAACCAAAATTTGTCGAGAAAGAAATAACGCCTTTCTCAAGATAGCTTATTCGCAAAACGTCTACTTTGCAGAATGTCGCCCGTCGCAAAATGCCTCTTTCGCAAAAGGTCACTTTCGCAGAATGTCGCTTTCGCAAAATGTCGCGATACTTATATCGAATAAAATTACTTACATGTTTTTGATAAAAAAAACATTAAAATGATTTTATTTTATTTTATTCGTAATAAAGACGTCTCGCAAAGTACCAGGATCAAATAAATATGGAGAAGGTTAAATGATTTAAATTTAAAACATTTTTTTAGGTTCTTATTTCCCCCCCCCAGATGTCTATCAGTTTAGACGTGCTCAGAGATAGCTCCGCAAAATATTTTATAATTTAAATATCTGTTTTAAATCGAGCAACTACCAGGATTGCAGTGTAGGTCATAATTAATATTTTCTATTAATTTAAAATTTAAATAAATAATACTTTACAACTCATCAAAAGCTATCTTTTGATGTACTTGGTTTAAGGCTAAACTTAGTACTAAGTATTATATATTCTGTGGCTAAACGCCTTTTTATTTAAAAAACATTTTGCTGGGGTAACGTTACCCGTGTCCTACATCTTGGCATGGACCACTTTGAAAACAGCAATTCTGACTACATGGAAAATTTCTCCCCAATTAGTCCTAATCCTAACTAGTCCCACTTTTTCGGAATTAGTCCCAAAAAGGACTAAATGATAATATAAGCGATTTAAATGGTCCATGCCAAAAGCAAACCTTTCATTTTGGCAGGGACAGGCTATATCTAGTGAACCAAAACACCTAGCCAGGATCTGATTATTTAAAAAAAATATCCTTTTTATGGATCCCGCATACGCCTAGAATCAAAACGAAAAAAGCACCGTTCAACAAATACAAAGGAATGATTTGGTCCATGCCAAAATCAACCTACATTTTGGCGAGGACTTTTGAACCAGCGGGTCTACCGTGAATGTCATAATGGCGGGTCATGTATGGCTCCCGGGTACAATTGTTATCTGTAAATCAAACCACTACGTTATTAATCACATTTATTTTTCCTTCTAGTTTTACATGTTAGGTACATTATTAGATCCAGCCAAAGACAAGCCTCATCCCAGATAGTCGGAAACCCCCAGACTACCTATACAATGGAGGGACCCTCCACCACAGATTACCCCTAACAACAGCGGGATACCGCCTGGTTTTTTAAAATATTTCATGGCTAGCATATAGTGCCATTTTGGTGCCTATGTTAAAAAAATTGTGCCATTAATAGTTTTAAAGATATTCAGCATAGCTGGTTGTCCCGCCATCTTGATATCAAAATGGCGGGATAACCACTGGCAATCGATAATCAGTTGTCTTGGCGGTTTAACAAACACATACGATTTTAGTGCGTTTTAGTGCCTTCACGTTTAAATCATTATAATTTATTTTTGATTTGTAATTATGAAATAAAACTGTTTTATGTTTTAGCTTCGGAAACTCCTGCATAAGCGAACATAGCAATGTGCTGGTTATATATTTTATTGCTCCTATAGTTTATCAAGGAGTTAAATCGTACTGGTCAAAGATAATATAATCACTACGTTTTAGTGCTGGTTTGTTTCCGTACGTAAGCACTTACATAATAATAATACATTTAGGTTTTTATACCCTAAAATCAATTCATTATTAGACTTTTATAATTGAATCTGCAATTTTTATATGCAAAGCTATTATAGTGAAATTACATGTCATGCTCCCTAGCAACCCCACTATCGAATTTTCTCTTTATAAATACAAGTTGAAATTGTTCAGAATGAGTACCGAATTAGTACATACTAAAAAATAGTTGTACACCTATTTTTGTTTGACAGCAACGATCAGATAAATTAAGTTTTAGTACTCCAAACTCTAGTTAGTTTACTAGACTAGACAATCTACAAAAGAAACATGATGTGTTGTGTTGTTTTTAATACGCTATGCGGTTTTACATAACGTGTTTTGATTATTAAATGTTTTGATTTTAGGCATTCACAACACAATGCTATTTTAATATTGAGATAATTAATATATTATACAGAAATAGGTACTAAAATACTGGTGAGTCGATTTTTCCTAGTATTTTTTCTAATATGTTAATTATCCCAACGTTTTTTTGAGTTTGTACTAAATATTAAACAACGTGTGTTACGTTGACTGTACGGGTGCGTACTTTACGGTACCCAAAAGGAAAAAACATGTACCACAGTATTTCACGAGTTATACCACATTTATTGTGGACCCGCTGCAACGTATGCGGCCTGCATGGCCCAGCCACGCGTCTATCGACAAAAATCAAGAAGAAAGTTTTTTTTTAAATGCATAAAGAATAATGTCTATACAAACTGCATCTGACTATTTTTTAAGAAAAAAAGACTATTTTGTGTGGTATACAACTTGCAGTCACCCGCCCCCCTCCATATAAATATTAACATAAAATTAGCTATTTTTGTCGATAGAAGCGTGGCTGGGCCAGGCCGCCGGGCTAGTGTTACGTAGACTGTACGGGTGCATACTTTACGGTACTCAAAAGAAAAAAACAAGTACCGCGGTATTTTACGAGTTATATCACATTTCTTGTGGTTATAATGATTTAAACGTGAAGGCACTAAAATCGTATGTGTTTGTTAAACCGCCAAGACAACTGATTATCGATTGCCAGTGGTTATCCCGCCATTTTGATATCAAGATGGCGGGACAACCAGCTATGCTGAATATCTTTGATACTATTAATGGCACAATTTTTTTAACATAGGCACCAAATGGCACTATATTATGCTAGCCATGAAATATTTCAAAAACCAGGCGGTATCCCGCCATTATGACATTCACGGTCTACCGGTATTATATATTCTGTGCTACCGGCTAAAAATAATGAAGTTAATGTTAACTGTAATTTGACAGATTGATATGATACATTGATTCTTTTCTTTGGTAAGTTTTTATTTGTGCCAAAACGAAGTAGCAATGTATCACATACGTTTGTCAAATTACAGTTAACATTAACTTCATTGTTTTTAGCCGGTAAGTTGGAAGAGGAAGTGTAGTTTTTTAACCGACTTAAAAAAGGAGGTTCTCAGTTTGACCTGTATTTAAGTACGTTTCTCCGCGATTATCTTACGTTTGGCTGAGCCGATTTTTCTACATATATAATATACCTTACCTACAAGGTACCTACACTAAAAATAAAAAAAATTGTTTAAAAAAAACAAAAAACCGACTTCAAAAAAAGCAAGAAATAATATTTCGTAATAATAAAAATACGTCTATTGAAGTCAGGTGGGGCTTTTAGAAAAAAAAAAAAGAAATTTGTACTCCAGCCCCACCCGACTTCAATAGACGTATTTTTATTATTACCTACGAATATTATTTCTTGCTTTTTAGAGAGGTAGGTTTTTTGAAGTCGTTCATACTTTTGAAATTATTTTCTACACGACTGTAGGTACCTACACGTTTTTGGTATAGTCCAGGAGCCCCAGGATCAAAATATCTCTTTTGTACTTAATGTTATTATGTGTTAATACAATCCACCAAAGTTTGTTTATGATAAAATAAAAAAAAAAAACTCAATTCCCTAAAGTAAACTTGAATGGACTAAGGCCCTTTCTGCAATATGCGATTCATTTGATAATAAAAGAAACATTTTTATTTTATGACATTTTCGAAAATGCATAAAAGTTACGTATTACTTTACGTTATACTTTTGTTTTATACATTATACGTTAATAACACACTTCATTATTCTAACACAAACACGCAAAAATAGATTTCCAATTTGTTTTTGTGGCGCAGCTGCCGTTAGAATCGGAACGAGATATGGGAAACTACTAGTCAGATGAAACAACTACAATTATGTAATACGTTTATTCTTAAATGTAAAATAGTTAAAGCTAAACTCAGAATGTTAAAACGCGTATCTTGTTCTGATGTCTTCTAGTTTTTTTGAGACTTCTGCAGGCGTTCGTTCGAGATCTCCCGCGATGGATTTCTGTTTCGCTGGGTCCAGGGAATTGAATTGCTCGCACAAATCTCCATCGATTACATTCTGTAAAAAATAAGTTCTAGTTTAGTTAAAAAAATATAAGACTTCATTTCGAGTACAGTAGTAGAGGAATAACTGTTTGTTCTAAATACTACAGGAACATCCCAAGATGAGCCCGACTCTCAAGAACAGTGCAGTAAGCAGCAACGCGAAGCTACCATAACGGCAAGCATCCGCGCCGTCGCATTACCACACTACTCTACCAACAGTGTAACACAGTCACTCTCAAAGACAAGAGCGACTGTTGACTTACTGTTGATATGAAATGGGAATTGCTGGTGACCAAAGAACATCAACGTCACAGATGTGTAATAAAAAATATAGTATACCGACCGCTACATAACTTGGCAAGACAAATTGAGACAGACGCGCAGCAGCTACAAACATTCTCGGCGCATCTTTTGTTTCATCTTTGTCTTGCCGAGTTAGGTGCCGGTATATTATGTAATCTCGATAAATTGACTCAAAATAACTAACCTTCACAGGGAAGTAGTAACTCCTGAATGACAAGTGATCCCGTCCACACAGTGGAGAATTTTCGCTTCTCATATGCATTTCTAAGTGTTGGAAGAAATCGTGATCTTCCCGTGATGTGAATGGCAGGAGTACGCCCAACGATCCGCTGACAGTTGCGTAAAGAAGCGCTTCGGAGCCACCAGGTATCAAAGTAGCCCTTTGCAACGATGTGATTGTTTCGCCGATGTGGAAATTAACTACGATTTCTCCTTTTTGTGACGCCCCATTGAGAAGACCTGTTAAAATTAATTCATACTTTTAGTAAAACGTACTATCAATATAAACATGTAAATATGAATTAATAACAGTCAGATATAAAATGTAGAATCATAAATTTTCATAAGTCTAGCATGTGTGAATTTGATAGTATCATCATAATATATAAATGGAATGCCAAAGGTATTATAATAACACGTATAATATTTACCTCTGTCCCATAAAGCCTTGTTTCCAGTAGGATCTTCATCGACATCATCAGAAACGGACTGTGGTAACCTCATTACAGCAATATTGCCAAACTTGTCAGACATAGCAACAGTGTCGTAATCTAAGATACATTCATTGGTAATCCATCTGGGATTCGTGTCATCGGCGAATATGATCAATTGATTCTCTCTCTTCTTGTATTTTAAACAGAAAACTGATTCTTGAACATCTGCTACGTATATTCTTTGGCCTATAGTTTTGATGTCGGCTATGAGGTTTGGAATGTGTCGGTTTTCGCATTTGCGCAGTAACTTGCGCCTGCCAATGTCGTATAGCCTGAGCATACGGCCCACACCGGCCAGCAGCCTTCCGTTGAACGCCGCAAGCGCTCCAGGATATTCATCGATGGGAGTTTTGTGTACCAACTCCAACTTCCCGGTATTGTAAATCTGCAACATATAACAAGAAATTAAATCACAATCATCCTCACATACACCAGAAAATTATGAAATAATTACTAAACCTCAGATCTGGTTAAGTGATCTTCAAAGAAAATCAGTTTATAAAAGGAGCGATTTTTTTGTCATCATCGGTAAAATGGGTAATAATAGTTTTTTTTAATAATCTATGAACCTCCTATTAAGTTATTTTACAGCCGTAAAGTTATACAGTAAATATAACCTCGAGGAGCCCGGTGGCGCAGTGGTATAGCGTCTGTCGCGATAGTTACGCGATAGCAACGTTGGCAAGGGTCGGTCATAGGATCGGTGACCAAAAATTTATTATCTCGAGCTCCTCCCTGGGATCGGTGACCAAAAATTTATTATCTCGAGCTCCTCCCCTCCGTGCTTCGGCAGGCACGTTAAGCCGTCGGTCTCGGCTGCATTCGCAGTCATAAGGAAGGCCTGTGTCCTAGCAGGGGGAACATTAAAAAATGACTGATGGTCAAAATATAACCTTGTACACGTGCAGGCTGCCCTCGGTGCAGGCGCGCGGCGACAGCAGCAGGTCCCGCGCGACGCCCACCACGAGGTGCGGCTGCGCGTGGGCGGGCGCCGCCCAGCGCGCCACGCACATGGACACGGCCGCCTCGTTCTGCTCCAGCGGCAGCTTGAACAGCGTGCTGGGCTGCGCCCCGCCGATGCCCATGTCCACTACGCGAATTTGTGATGCCCACATACCTGTCGATTATACCAATGCTTTATGAAATCAAATAAAAAAAAGAAGTTCTTTATATTTATAATTCTACACCCATGCTTTAAATCCTCTGTAAAGGCTTCTGAAACGGTTAGCTTACTGCCATCATTACAATATCCCGAACAAGAGCTGCCTTCTTATTGTCTAATTTTCAAAATCTATTGCAATCGCTTTCATTTGATAGATGGATGTGACACATTGCAGCATTTCATTGGTTCGTTTTTATTTGTGCCAAAAAGAAGCATCAATGTATCACATCCTGAAAGCGATAGCGATAGATTTTGAAATCAGACAATTAGCCCCCTGGTCACGCGCCCACGCGCGATGCGTTGCATTATGAAATTCAGTACAACATTATAATACTCATGCGGATGACATAATGACGAGGAGGAGGAAGAAAGTCAAAGTCAAAACCTTTATAGAGGATACATATATCATGGGTGTTTTTAATCCATATGTATTAATAAAATACTGTTTGTTTTCCAAATAAAAATAATAATAGTGTAGATAAAGTCTTGTATGCAACTGTACATGATTAGGTATTAAAACACGAATGTGGGTTTATCACACGAGGCGAAGCCGAGAATACCTCTCATTATAGTCCAGTTGCATAAATAACTATTATCCTATGCATGCAACCCCCTAGCATAAGCATCGAAACATGATATGATGTATCGCGTGATATAGCATTTTATCGACACTAGACTATAAAAATCTCGTTTATAATGTGATAAATCGCTATATCATATCGCAATTTGGTAATCATTCTTTGGAGGTAGGGAGCGGCTGGACATGTTTTAACTGACAAAGTGCTCGCTTTAGATATTTTGTTGGATTTTAACAGCTTATCAAGGAAGATGTAGAATTGTACATTGATGTGTAAAAAATGTTTCAGATGTTTGAATCAAATGACTCACGGGAGTCATCTGGGATTAATACAGAGATTTAATATAGCCATACCCGATTAGAGTCAGTATGTACGATGACATTTTCTGCTCTTGCCCAGAGAATATGGCATGTTAGACATAAATACTAGAGTAACTCACCGACTCCCGCTTTGGGTGATGAGAAGATATTTTCAGGTAACACATCGGAGAGGAATGCATCTGCCATTTCATTTGCGAGCTGTTGCTCTTCTGTTCCGCCACCTGCTGCCGCTTCTCTCATCTCTTGTGCCATTTGTACTCTATAAAAAATATAACATTATGACATTTGTTTAAACAGTTTAATGACATTTATAATTTCTGTTTCAATCAGTACTGCAGGAGTATCTACATAGAATTCGGTTAGTGTGTAATTTTGTCATCACTTAAATAGTATCCATAATCCATAAAATTAAATAATAAATAATCAAGACTTAACATACCTTCTTTGCTTCTTCATGTCTTCTGTATAAGAATTGTGGTCAGTCTCAAGGATTATTATATGGTTGTTGTCACTGTTGATGACGAATCTTCTAGGAGTGTATTCAAGTGGCACGTACGTTTGATTAAATACGGCGCCAAGTTTTTCTAGGGCTAAAATTCTTAGGGTATTGGATGAGATCGCGACGATACCTTCAGCACACTGTTCTGTAAACAGATATTAATTTTCAGTAACTTGACATTCATCGATTCATATGAATATAATTTTATTAAAAGTAGTGTTTGTTTGTCCACGGCATGGTTTTGCCGCCTTCACAGCCTGAGCGACTCCAGCATGGCTATGGAATATGCCGAGTCCGTCCTCGACCAAGCGGGAGGGCGGGATGCTCTGCGACGTCGTGGGCCCATCACTGCATACTACAGCTACGCACCACTTTTGTATGGCGACACTCGAAAGCATCGCCACGCAATACGTCGGTATATTGATTGACACTATTAGATTCTAAAATTCGTTTTATTTCAATATAGAACACAATTTACCTGAACTGAATCCAGCTGCATATTCCAAACATTCGTATGAGAGTGGCGTCAAATGGAATCGGTTTTGATAATGATAACCGAGCCATGTTCGTGATGAAACCGCAAGCACCGCTTCGGTGGCTTGCACTCTCACTTTGAATAATTTAACAGGCCGTGATCCAAGATACCTGTAAAAAAATTGTGTGTTAGAAGAATAAAGATAAGCAAAAAAAAGTAATATAGTATTTCCTTGATATCTCAGATCTGGTTAAGTGTTCGTCAATGTCATTCAGATGAAACACGGAGCGAAAATTTCACATCATTGAAATTAATTTACCATTATTTTATAATAAAAAGATGTTATAAAAATATAATACCTTGTTCTCGTATCTGCCAAGTCGCCACTGACAGAGTCTAAAGTAGTTCTCAGTAATACTCCATTGCTGAGTCCAATGTTGAGGTGCAGTGCAGACTTTGCCCCAGACTCAAATGGTTGTTCAACTATACATAATGATTCTGCTCCTGCAGGTAAAGCTTGCATAGACCTTGGCGACAGACAGTCCTGTAATAAATATTAAGTATTATACATCTGTCTTGAGTAAATCAATAACTTTTGAGAACGAAATTGTTTTCAGAAGTTTTTGAATAACGCATTTTTGGGTTTTTGTAATCAAATACATTCAGTGGTGTCCTCTTATCATCATTAAAATATAAACAAGAAATCAAATATATAAAAGTGTGACTTACCGATGGATCCAAGGATATAATACGAACAGTGTTATCACTGAGGCCAACCGCCAAGAACCAAGCTCTTTGTTCACCAGTGGCCACTGATCCCAATGCCATGCAGGATACATCTGATGACAACTTCTTCCGTTCTGTGTACTCATTCAGTTGGCCAGTCTGTGAAATAAAATCTATGTTTATTTTTAATAAATTAGCTTTCAACAAAAAATATATATATGATAATAAGTGTCCACGGCATGGTTTTGCCACCTTCACAGTCTAAGCGACTCCAGTTTGGCTATGGAATATGCCGAGTCCACCCTCAACCATGAAGGGAGAGTGGTATGATCTACGACGTTGTGGGCTCATCACTGCATATTACAGCTACGCACCACTGTCGCGCAGGATCGCCCGAAAGCAATCCTACGCAATACGTCGGTAAAAACGATTCAAATACTAGCGAGAAACTTACAGGGTCCATTTCGAAATAAACTAATTCGCCGCCGGTCAGCGCTATCACTACTTGTCTTTGATTCACAGCGCATTTGACTATAGACTTCTTTCCGGGAGCTTTCCATTCGTTAACACGCTTATCCGCCCTGATATGTCTTATGCCGTCAGGGTATACTTGAACGAGTGCATCGTTACCCAATGCATGACAGCTCAATGTGGGGGTAGTTCCCAAAAATCCAGAATCCGTTACTTCTTCAACAGTTTCACCGATAGAGAGCACCAGTGTGGCGTTTACGAATGACACTATGATGTAAGAATCATATTCCTCTGAAACCAAAGAAAAGACTTTAGATAAAATGGGCTCTTAGGTATCTACAGATTGAAAGTTATCTCCTTTAGGTGTCAGCCTCCAGTGTCGAAATATGGAGTCCCCGTTGCCTACCTGTGACTTTGACGGAAGCATCTTGTTCATCGCCCAATAGAAGACCCTGAAAAGAAAAACCACTGGTGTTTATGTATGACAAACAACCAGGGTTTTATTAGTAATTTGTTGATAAAATTGGATGAGTATCTTTTGTTACTCATGTGCTAGGGTTCCATGCTACAAAATATGTCTCAAACTGGTGAGACAGAATTAGACTAGAATTCAAAGCTCCTGTTTATTTTCATATTTCATAGTTTATTTATAATAGCATTAATAACAAGCCTTTATTATTTCATTTAATGGATACAGTTACATTTCAAGAAAAAACTTATTTTAAATTAACTATGAATTAATCCTTTCTTGGGTGAAGGCCTAATTATCATTAGCAACTTTGATGGTTTATTTAGTGTTTATTGTAGTGGTCTGCAATTTCTTCATGTGATTTGACAAACATTATTGGAACCCTTTAGCATAGAAGGAGCATTCATAAATGGTTATTGTAACGTCACAGTCTATCAGTAACACGGACCAATGTTATAATCATTCAGCTCCAATATTTCCATTGTTCTCTACATGGATAAAATTTAATAACTTAAGTTTGGACATTACAGATACTATATTTAGGAATAATCATTACATTATTAGAGCATTCTTGTTTGAAAACAAAGTTCATTATTCATTAACTTAAAACTTACCGTCTTTGTGCCGTCTAACAGTCCATACAGCGTTTGGAGAGCCAGGGAGCTCGGAAACGGCCATCTCAGCTACTTCTAATCCATGTCTTAGGGCTCTAATGGAGGACCTAGGCCCTCTTCCACAGGCCAAGTACACTTGAGGAGTGTCTTCTCCAGCCAAATCTGCTACATGACAACCTGTGAATACATTATAATATAAGTTAAGACTTTTATTCTGGAAAACAATGTAAATAAAGCAATATACTATGGTTTGAATTAATTTTTACCTAATATTGGAGATAGTGAATCCAGTTCATCCACTAGCACTAAGTTCCTGAGTGGTCGTGGAGCAAAAAAGAATGTGTCACCTTCTTCTAAAGGCATAGCTGAACTGAATTCTGGCTCATCATCCTCATCACCCAAGTGAGCAATTTGATATAAATAGCTGTAAAAGAAAATTCAAAATATAATGATCAGAAAGAAAATATAATAGGAAGAAAACTATATTGTAAAGAATGGTTGTGCATCTCATATCAGTGTGCACTCACCCCATAAGTAAGGGAGGACCTTGGTTCAGAGATTACTTTTCTAGCATGTTTTAATAAGAATAGTGCAGATTAGAACAATCTAATCTCACAGGTTGACATGCATTATTAATACCTATAATAAATGCCATTTCATACTTACTGGTTTCCAAACTCACAGGCCACAAACAGAAATCCAGTTTTAAGCACACACATTGATGATGCTACCGGAACTGTGTCAAAATACTTGAGTTTTATTTCCGTGACCATGTCTTCATCTGTTTCAATTGTAATCTTAAAAATATCTCCTTGTTCAGTTTGTGCCAAGAAAAAGAACATTGACTTTGTTTTATGTGTAGCAGAACAGACAAAAATCATGCCTCTCTCTGGATCATCCAAGTCATTCCGCCGTCTAGGTATTGGACAACGGATGTCATGCTGGTCTCCAAGATTTTTATATGTGAGATAGTTTTCCGAGCAAATTAGTACTCCTGAAGGTCCATCATTGCCACCTGGTACAGTTATAAGGAAGTTTGCATGTTCCTCGAGAGGTTCCGAGTATTTTCTCACTACATGGTTTAAACCCAAGTCCAATTCATAAAAAGTCAATGTTTGTTGTGTTTTCTGAGCAGCTTCACCTGATAAAGAAAAGTTTTGTTATTGATGATCAACAATTTAAAACTTATTTAGTGATAAAACCATTATCATACAAAAAAAGAGGATTTAACGTCACTGTCAGTCGGAAACACGGACCTCGAAATAATCATTTTTATTATGTTAATTACTTCAAAATCAACCTTAACTCGTCAACGCCCGGAAAACAATACAACAATAGATTTTCAATTGTGTTATGTGCCTCATAGGGCACATCGGGCGTTGACGGATTAATAGATATACATACCAGTAGGGTCAGAGTCAGCCTCTTCATAGTCAATTTCCAGGCAGGCGAACATAGGGTTCTCAAACCCAACATCTACACCAACCATGTGATAAACTAGAGTGTTGGACTTGTGAGCCTCCAGCGGAGACGATATAGTTAACCTGGCTTCGGCATCTCTGTTCAAAATGTACACCAACTTTTGTTTTTCAATGGCACCTAAAAACAAAAAAAGGACATGAGTGTCTGATAATTAATTGTGCTTACATTTCATGCCTTGAACATGCAAGCCACACACACTATCAAGTTTGCTGTAAACTTGATGGTATACTTGATTGTGTATGGTCAGCTTTATCTAAGAATAACACTTTTAAAATAATTACCAATCATGACAGCTCTCCCTTTGGGGTCTATTGCCAAATATTGACCAGGAACAATACGTCTACATCCTGATTTCCCAAATGTTTCCTGATGAACTTTTTCCAACACATTTTTAGCTGGAATATATTCCAATATAACAATACGTCCAGAATCTGATCCAATGACAATATAGTCTGAAAAAGAGGTCAGTATGAAATAAAGGTTATAAATAACCTAAGATTCTAGAATATCCTAGAATCAAAGCAGGTTGATTTAACTGTACAAAAAACTGTTTTTTTTGTACCAAGTCATCATACATCCTAGTATTCATTGAGAATACCAAGTGCGACATGCTGGCACTCAATCTTTGCATCTAGTTAACCCATGGTTCTATTGAAATATAAAACATGGAGCAAGACAATGCAATTAGATATCAGTTATTGTACTACGTGGGGGTGAATGACATTGACATGTGGCATGGTAATTTATAGGTTATGCTGAAAGATTCCTTAATGCACGTGCTTTCTTTACTAACCTTTTGTTCCGCCGGTCAGACGGAATGACATCATAGACCGAATAATCCCAAATATTTCCATTTTCATCAGAGTATGCACTTTTCCAGTATTTGGATCCGGACGTAACAGCTCCAAGATTTTCCCACGTGATATCACGATTTCTTGCTGCTTTGTGCCGGAAAAGTTTCCGTGCACAGCATGGGTTATTGATGTAGACCCTTGCAAAGTCAGATTATACAGATACATGTTGCTGGCTTCAACCCGTGCCTGAAAGATAATAATAGCATTTGTAAACGAAATGAGCGTGAAGACAATTGCGTATAGACAGATAAAACAGTGTATGGCTCGTAACTATCAAAAACAGAGAAATTCCTGTGCTTTCGAATGGGTGAACCAATTATTTTTATAGCACCGCTAAAACGACCACAATTTCCATAAAATGAAATTGTGGAGATACCTGGTGCAAATTTAGGACACACACCATACCTTCACAGAAATGGATTAATAATTATAACTTACCTCATCCAAATAAAGGTTGATTGCCGCGATGCGGCGAGATTAAATTCGGATTACAAATCCCAGTATCACAGTTTGGCCAGTTTGCCTGCAAAATGGCGGCTTGAAAGAGGAAGAGGACAAAATGAGCCATGTCAAAATGGTGTGCGCGCACGTACAGCCCAAATAACCAACCAATCAAAAAGAAGCATTTTGCAACATGGCGTCGACTTTTATATACTTTGGGTTGCCATCACAGAAAAATAAAATGTACGTCGGTCGTTGCCTTGTCGTTGCATTGCAAGTAAAGCACCATCTAGTGTCGAGTAGCAACTTTGACATGACCGAGTACACATCTAGAGGGCGCTAATTACACTAAAATAAAAAGCATTACAAATTATGTTTTTGCTTAAAAGATATAGATGTCGCCCATAAAAACTTGAAGTAGTTCAGTCAAGTCGGTGCGAAGGTATAATAATCGATCGCAGCGCTCATGGTGGCAAAAAGTAGAAAATAATGTAGGCTCTGTAATTTGTTTGAAAAATATATTTTCAATACAGTTGCTCGAAAATGTAAGTTTACGATGACAGTCAAGCGTGCGGAAAATTGATTTTACCGCACGCCGTGCGTTTTTGTTTACGGAGTAGTACAGCGTGCGGAAAGTTGATTTTACCGCACGCCGGCGACGTGCGTTTTTGTTTACGAACGATTTTTTTAATTTCTACTAGCTTCCGCCCGCGACTTTATCCGCGTGGACAGAAGAAAAATAAAGCAACCAGTTTAAAATGACCCCTTTAGTGTATGAAAGCTAGTACTACGGAGAGTTCAAGCTGTTTCCCTGGTTCCACCCATCTGAATTTGATGAAACATAGCTTAGATTTTAAGTTGGACCTCAATCTACTAAATTGTGAAATATCCATCAAAATTCGTTTAGCGGTTTTTGCGTAATTCGCGCACAAATATTTAGAATTTACAGTCTTATTATATGTATAAATTACAATTTCAGCAGTACCTATAATATTTTCTCGCAAATGTATTGAAAAACGTAGTATGGCACACGGTTGTTAAGGTTTTTTAAAACTCGTGACGATTATAAACCCTCGCCTGCGGCTCGGGCTTATAAAACGTCAACTCGTTTTAAAAACCTCCTTACCAACCTTGTATCATAAACTACTATTAATTTATTACTAGCGATATAGGAACAATTATATAGCTTTATCCTCTTGTTTTACATAATCTACAACTAAAAAAGAAGTAAAAAAACCATGATATACTTAACCAAAATAAAACGCTCTTTTTGAATAGATTTTACTTGCCATATTTAATTTAAATGACCAAAAACGATTTCACAACACTTTGTCTACCCAAATCACAGTAAATATGTATATATTGGCTCCGTGCACGCTTTTAGCGCCACCTAGCGTTCGCAACTTTGTTGGCTCTGACCGTTTTGACGTTTTGATATGAAATGGCGGCATTGTGACAAAATGTTAAAAAATACTATAGTCAGGTGGGGTAAGTGAAACACACTTTATTTTTATTTATCTAACAAGGTTTAGTATAAAGCTATAAAACTCGCAATTAAAGTAGCTGTCTAGGCAATGTACTCCTAATTAAATCAGCCTTTAACGGTATGAATATAAATATCTAAAGACTTGCAATAAGCAACAAAATCACGAAAAGAATATAAAGGCTAAGAAGTGTTTCACTTACCCCTGACATGGGGTAAGTGAAACAGTGGCCAAAATAGCTTTAAATATTGTGTCCATTTAATTAAAAAACAGGACAAAAGGATCATGTTAAACCGTTAATATCCAAAATGTATCAAATTCTCATAAAATAGGGACCAGTTTTAAAGATTTATCAAAAAAAACATAATCCGGGAAGTGAAACATAGTTGCGATGGTCAGGGGTGACAAACCTTAAATAGGTAGGGTAAGCTTTACAAAAAAAAGAAAAAAATCCAATATGGCGGCCACCTTTTTGTTTGTGGGCCGATTTCGATGAATGAAACTCGGGTTTGGTACTTTTTTGACAAGAAAACAGTTAAAAAAAATGAAAATCCAAGATGGCGGCCAACTTTGTTGTTAGCGGGCCGATTTAGATGAAACTCAGTTTTTGGTACTATTTGGTCAAGAAAACAGCAATGCAATGTTAAAAATATTAAAAAATCTAAGATGGCGGGCGGCCAACTATTTTGTTTGTGGTCCGATTTCGATGAAACTCGGTTTTTGGTACTATTTTGGCAAGAAAACAGCAACGCAATGTTTGAAATATAAAAAATACAAGATAGTGGCTAACTTTTTTGTTTGTGGTCCGATTTCGATGAAACTCGGTTTATGGTTCTTTTTTGACAAGAAAACAGCAACGCAATGTTAAAAAAAAATTAAATCTAAGATGGCGGCCAACTTTGTTGTTCGTGGGCTGATTTCGACTCAAAGTTGGCCGCCATCTTAAATTTTTTAATATTTTTAATATTGCATTGCTGTTTTCTTGACCAAATAGTACCGAAAGCAGAGTTTCATCGAAATCGGCCCGCAAACAACATAGATGACCGCCAATTTGGATTTATAATTTTTTTAATAATGCGTTGCTATTTTATCATCAAAATAGTACCAAAAACCGAGTTTCATCGAAATCAGACCATAAAAAAAAATTTGGCCGCCACCTTGGATTTTTTTAAATATTTTTAACAATGCGATGCTGTTTTCTTATCAAAATAGTACCAAAAACTGAGTTGAGTGATAGGCGGGAACATTTTGGCAATCATACAAGCAAAATTAAAGAGTAATTAAAAAAATTGTTATGGAAAGTATTGCACGTAAAGTATTATCTTACATGATCCAACGTTTATTTTAGATAAAGTTATCATAATCTGAAAATCTTAACATCAAAAAGAGCTAAAAGGGGAAGTGAAACATATGGCGCACTTCCCCATGTTAGCTATCACAAACCTTTTTTCCATTAACTTTTATAACGTAATAACGTTATAAGTTATAACAACAAATATAGGTACCTAACAAAAAACTTGATCTTTGACAATGGGCGCATTCTGCCAGACAAATCTTCGAGTCATCGATCGCCATAGAGTAGTTTTTAACAATGGAAAGTAATTTGTATAGAATGTTAAATATTTTACTTTCCATGGTTAAAATTTACTCTATGGCGATCGATGACTCAAAGATTTGTCTGACAGAATGCGCCCATTGTCAAAGATCAAGTTTTTTGTTAGGTACCTATATTTGTTGTTATAACTTTGTTGTTTGTGGGCCGATTTCGTTGAAACTTGGTTTGGGGCACTATTTGGTCAAGAAAACAGCAATGCAATGTTAAAAATATTAAAAATCCAAGATGGCGGCCAACTTTTTTGTTTGTGGTCCGATTTAGATGAAACTCGGTTTTTGGTACCTACTATTTTGGCAAGAAAACAGCAACGCAATGTTAGAAATATAAAAATCCAAGATGGCGGCCAAATTTTTTGTTTGCGGGCCGATTTCGATGAAACTCTGTTTTCGATACTATTTCGGCAAGAAAACAGCATAGCAATGTAAAAATTCAAAAAATCCAAGATGGCGGCCTACTTTAAGACGAAATCGGCCCACATACAACAAAGTTGGCCGCCATCTTAGATTTTAATTTTTTTTACACTGCGTTGCTGTTGTTTTCTTGTCAAAAAAGTACCAAAAACAGAGTTTCATCGAAATCGGACCACAAACAAAAAAGTTGGCCGCCATCTTGGATTTTTCAATTTTTTTTAACATTGCGTTGCTGTTTTCATGTCGAAAAAGTACAAAAAAACCGAGTTTTATCGAAATCGGACAACAAACGAAAAGGTGGCCGCCATATTGGATTTTTACTTTTTTTTGTAAAGCTTACCCTACCTCTACCTATTTAAGGTTTGTCACCCCTGACCATCGCAACTATATTCAATATATATAGATATATTCAAGTTTGTAAATATCGTTACTTATGGCTGTTACAGCTGATAAGTTTCTTGCGCCCGTTCTTCTTGTCAGCTAAAAAAGTCTGGAACGGGTGGTAGGAAAATATAGACGATTCAAAAGTACTTAATAATTAAGTTTATTTGAATAATAGTAGATTGTTTTACAAGACGCTAAAATGACCCATTGCATACGAGGTATTTTTATTCCCGAGCTTTAGCGAGGGAATAAATAGAAACCGAGTTACAATGGGTTTTAGCGTCGTGTGTTACACTATACTTTTCACTACGATTGCGAGAAAATAAAATACAATATTAAATAGTTTATACCTACTTCCGTAAACGAATCCACTCGTTTTTCTATCCTCCACTTCATAAACTTTTTGTACAATATTTAAATAAATGATTTGTGCTTGACGGCAGAAGATTAAAATTATTTCTTTCCTATTACAGTCACACAATTCAATCAGTTTGTAATTATAAAAAAAATCTAAAGATTTCGCGCCATGGTACCTTTTTTTAATTTCTGCTGTAGCAGCTAAACAACACAAACACGCATTCTACGATTCACTCTGTACACAGAGTATAAATAAGTCTATGATTTCACCGAAGAGATGCTTTTAGTTCCATTTTCAAAAATAAGAATGACGAAACTGGAGGCCTATTACGAAACTTGGTCACGATAGTCGTCCGCAGTTCGTCGGTTATAGTTATTACAAATATTTTCAATGTAGCTATCGTAGTCCATAGTCTATTGAACGAATAATGACGGATCCACTAGAGAGAAACTGTCAAATTTACGCAATCACTTTCCAATATCGCATACGCAAGTGCTTTGTAATCGGAATCAATCAGAACGAAGCACGGACGCAGCCGAATGTATCGCATTAAACTTTTCGTAATAGACCCCCAGTATTAAGTCGAGCGAGTTTTTATTCGTGATTATGAATAAAGACTTTTTCGTTTTAGTACGCTCATTGGTAATAGACAAACATTAAAAACGAAAAAACTTTATCCCCTAGGGCTTATTATGCTATTTTATCTCGACTCTTGTACGTTACAATGACGCACTTTTTGAGCAAGAGGAGTGAAAAGCTTATTTCACTTTCACTTTCACTATGTTTCACTTCCCCCGGATTATGTTTTTTTGATAAATCTTTAAAACTGGACCCTATTTTATGAGAATTTGATTTATTTTGGATATTAACGGTTTAACATGATCCTTTTGTTCTGTTTTTAACCGACTTCATCAAAAGGAGGAGGTTCTCAATTCGATTGTATGTTTTTTTTTTTTTTTTTTTTTTTTTTTTTTATCGTTGTTCGCGCGTATCTTCGACATTTATGGACCGATTTCGATAATTTTTTTTTTGTTCGATTGAGTTTTCTTGCGAGATGGTCCCATTTAATTTTTTTTCAAATCGGTTCAGTAGTTTACAAGTAATCCTGAAAATACTATGATATTAAATCAACTAACTTGACAACTTTGTTATTTATGAACCGAATTAGATGATTTTTTTTGTTGGGGAAGGGATACCGTTGTGTAGTCTTTTTAACCGACTTCAAAAAAAGAAGGTAAGTTTTCAGTTTGTATGTTTCTCCGCGATTATCTCACGTTTGGCTGAGCCGATTTTTCTACCTAAATAATATACCTACACTACCTAATGCAGAAGGTACTTACACTAAAAATAAACAAATAAAAAAATTGTTTAAAAAACAAAAAACCGACTTCAAAAAACCTGCCTCTAAAAAAAGGAAGAAATAATATACAAATCATTAGATACGCATTATCATTGTTATAATAAAACACGTCAATTGAAGTCGGGTGAGGCTTTTAGAATAAAAAAAGGAAGATGTTCTCCAGCCCCACCCGACTTTAATAGACGTGTTTTATTATAACAATGATAATGCGTATCTAATGATTTGTATATTATTTCTTCCTTTTTTTAGAGGCAGGTTTTTTGAAGTCGGTTTTTTGTTTTTTAATTAAATGGACACAATATTTAAAGCTATTTAGGCCACTGTTTCACTTCCCCCTTGTCTGGGGTAAGTGAAACACTTCTTAGCCTTTATATTCTTTTCGTGATTTTGTTGCTTATTGCAACTCTTAAGATATTTATATCCATACCGTTAAAGGCTGATTTAATTAGGAGTACATTGCCTATACAGCTACTTTAATTGCGAGTTTAATAGCTTTACTAAACCTTGTTAAATAAAAATAAAAATAAAGTATGTTTCACTTACCCCACCTGACTATAGTTAATTGTTCCTGTTCCTGTGTCTCTAGTAATAAATTAAATATCGTTTTCAAACAGATTACAGAGTCTACATTATTTCTACTTTTTGCCACCATGAGCGCTGCGATCGATTATTATACCTTCGCACCCAGCGAATAGTATATACCCAGTAATAGTAGTTCTTAGCTATATTTTATGAAGATTTGTTTAGCTGTTTGAAGATCATCAGCTCATTTCCTACTTGACAAAAGGGACTTAACCAATATTACTATCACAGAAATTGATTTGAAAAGTGTAGGTAGACTGTTACTTCGGTGGTACATTTTCCATAATGCCTGGTTTATACGGGGTCAGTAGCATGGCAGTACAGTAATCCAGTCCAGCGCTGACTTGCTACTGGGCTCGTCTAGACAGTAGCATAAGAATAAATAAAACAGTTTTATTTATTCTTATGACACTAGTTTCAACCCAGTCCAGTGATGACTTCTCGCTCGCGAGTCAGTCCAGCTGACTAGCCACCCCGTTCTATTTTCCGGCACAGTACGACTTGCTGCCGATTCTGTCTACATGTACCCAGTTACTGGGTCCGAAATTCCGAGTCACTGGGTCCAGTCACTGACCCCGTATAAACATGGTAAACTTGAGCTGATGCTGCAGCATTCCCAACCTCTCAGCAACTCACAGCAGATATAACATGTTAGGGCTCATTGGGATGGTCTCAATGAGTAGGTGCTAGATATCAGATCAGGGCCGCTGTCAGACTGGTTTTAGCGCCATTAATAGATTTCGTGTGTGTTAGCGGGCCAGACTCAAAATTAAAAATTCAAACCTTTAAAAGTAAATTTTCATACAAAAGTAATAAAAAGGAGTTATCTTGAGCAAGGATCCAGTTCCAGGTACATGAGGTCTTTTATTTTATTAGTGGCATCGAATGCCATCTAAAATCCACACTGGAAAGATTCTGGTCGCGGCATTGAAATATATTACTACGTATAGAAAGGACAGTCTACGGTACATTATTGTCGCAGCGATCGCAAAGATGGCGGCTACGCATGCGCAGAGTTGTCAAAGAAAAAGTAACATGCACACAGATGTGACACATTCTTCATAATGATTATGTTATACCTACTTAGTAATTATTGCATAAAATTATACTAAAAACGTAATTCAATTAGATAATTAGGTGTATTCTAATACTTATTCAAAAAATAAAAAAGGAGGATGGACATTTAGTACCCGCAGTAATAGTACCTAATCTTTTGGTGTCGTTGAATAGATTTTTTTATTAGGTAGGTAAATATTACTATGGCAACTTGGAAAAATATTTACTAACCCAGATCCTTGTCCGGAAACCGCGGGAAACTCGCAAAGTGCTAGTTTTATCCTTATAATTAGGCTCTTTGTTACCCCCGTGAAATAGCTGATTTACCCCTGCGGGGGTAATTACCCCCAGGTTAGGATTAGGAACCACTGCTTATATTGTAAAACTGTGTTATTAGTTCACCTGTCCTAACTTAGTACCTACGTATAGGTACAATCTGTATGGTTCACTTTTCATAATCTATGATATTCATTCAAAATGTCGGGTCAGTAGAAATAATGTATAAAAATTAGTTTTGGTTGGTTTATGTTGATGTTTTGTTTACTAACCGATGATAAGTCACTCCACTATTTTTTTGCTCCGTAGTGGAGCGATTTTTGCACGTCTTCAACACACAGGTCGGCATTTTTATCGGCACAATTACACGTGCGTTCGCGGTGAGCGTTGGCGAGTGACTAAATGAGTTGAGGTCAATTGACCTCAACGCGTGGAGCAAAAATCGGGGCCGCGAGGTCGATTCTATACGTAGTAATACATTTCAATGGGTCGCGGGCCTTATCTTTGACACCCCTAAGATAGATGATATATTATGGAAAATGTATATACTAGGTACCTACACCTACTAATTCGAGATTTCCGAAAAAAATAAAAATAAAAGTTAAACACGTCTAATGAAATCGGGTGGGGTGTAAGTATGTAGGTACGTCGTTTTTCTTTTTTATTATGCTTTTTTATAAAATATGTACGGAAGAAATACACATTCGAGATTTAATATCATTGCATTCGAGGCGGAAACAAAACTGTGAAACCTGTGCAGTGGCTAATATCTATTCTGAGGCAGTGGTTGAGGCATAAGAATAAATAAAAATTACTTATTCACATGGTTGAGGTAACGCTGTACAAAGGCCAAGGATCGAACACACGTGCAGCAGTGGGTCGTTAGTAGGGTTGCCAACTCCTATTCACGGATATCCGGGACATCAGAAATTTTCATGCGGGACTTAGCTAAAAAAAGCAGCTGCTAACAAATGTACAGAAACGAGAAAAAACCGTAAAAAAACGACCGCGCAGCGCAATTTTTAGTCAGTTTCATCCAATAATCTTATACTCTTGCTTATCCACTAATATTGTACTCTTGCCTGCCTATACCTATATTGTAAAAACGGCCGCACAGCGTTATTTTTGTGCGCAGTCGATGTACCTATGTAGTATGTGTACGTGCGTAGCTTATTCAGAAAAGCGGGACATTTAGCGTCCCGCACACACACTGGCTCCCTATTTTTGAATCACTCGACGCTAGTCGAGCGCTCTTTTCTACTGATTTTCATTCGACATTCGATTCAAATGTATGGAGGTTAAGTCAAATGTAGAACGAAAATCAGTAGAAAAGAACGCTCGATGCCAGCCGAGCGATTCAAAAATAGGGCCCCAGAGCGGGACGTCTCGTTACGTTAAGCGTCTCAGAAACGGGACGTCCCGCGTATTGCGGGACGGTTGGCAACCCTAGTCGTTAGCGCGACCCTGAGGTAATTGACAACACGGATCGCTTATTAAAGCATTTAACTCACTTGCTAAGGTCGTATTTTTTTACAAAACAATTTAAGTAGTAAACAAGTGTGCAAAAATGTAAAAAAAGACATACTACGCGTTCACTTCATCATTGCCGCTACCTCCCGGCCCGCTTCGTCATACCGCACCCCCTGCGTCGCCTTTCTAGTACGGCTAGCAATGCAAAGCTTAATTTTTGTTTCTGTTGATTTAATCATTACGTTCATTATTTGTGTTGTTATAATAATTAAAAGATTCAAGTTCCTACATAATAGCTAACCTAACTTGTTAGATAAATAAATGACACTCTTTGAACAAGAAAAAAATGAAAAACAGTTGAAAAACATGATTACTTTTTTGTCTAGAGTACCGTTAGCTGTGACGTCATAACGGTCGTCGACGGCAATGACGATGTGAACGCGCAGTAGTATGGACTTAGGTACCTACAGAAAGTCGAAACCCCTTCCCCCTTTTCCCTCCCTTTCTTTTTTTGAGGTACTTACGGAAAAATTTAAACAAAGAAACATTAATTTAACATTTAACATAAAAGTCGTTTTTGTAAGATAACTTATCCTAAACTATACTTACTTGGTAGCATTTGCGGTTCTCGGTAGCGTTTAGTGCATTGGGCCGGATTCCTAAGGGTGCGGGTTCGAATCCCGTCTGAGGTGCTACGGGTGAGTCGATTTTTTCTAGTATTTTTTCAAATAAGTATATAAATTATCTTAATATAAAAATAGCATTGTGAATGCCAAAAATCAAAAAATTCAAAAAAAGTA
This sequence comes from Agriphila straminella, assembly GCA_950108535.1. Classification (NCBI taxonomy): domain Eukaryota; kingdom Metazoa; phylum Arthropoda; class Insecta; order Lepidoptera; family Crambidae; genus Agriphila; species Agriphila straminella. The sequence goes on from OX467318.1 coordinate 11,355,150, forward strand.
GTTTTATTTTATGACTTATTTTGGGAATTTATTTTATCAAATATTTATTTTCCTAGATTTAAACAAAACAAAACTTATACTTAGTGTACCTATCATTTACGTAACAAACTGTAGAAATAATAAATAAAAGCAGTCACATTATCCTCTGTATCTCAAACAAATTAATGTGTACCGACCGACACACACAGATAAATATTTGTCAAGATAAAGAGTCAGTTCCCAACGGGTTCGAATACTCAGGTGCGTGCGGCGGATACATTGTGGAGCGGAGCGGGGCGCGGCGGCGGCGGCGGCGGCGGCGGCGGCGGCGGCGGCACACAGAAAATAGAATTAAAAGTCGAGCCACAATGGACCGACGACCGGCCGTCTCTCTCGACGCACGAATGCGTCCTTCCTAATCCCACATACAGCATTCAGGAGCTTCGATGCTCTGTTGAGGTGCAATTGCGTTTGTATAAAGAAGCTCTTTCTGTGGCTCTTTGTTAACCTTTTTGTTACAGTAGTCTGAGCCTACTGTGCTTTCGAACATGTTTCTACAAGTCAAACTTTTGACATGGTTTGCGAATTGCGCCAATTGGCCCATCTGCTAGTTTTATCACCATTAACAGTTGAATTTTATTAATTCATTGCTCTTAATTACTGAAAAAATGCTGTTAAAAACTTCTTGGCAATAAATCAGTAGGTCGATATGATTACTTTTTACAATCTGCAAACTAACTGCAAATTTTATAGTTTGGTAAGACAATTAGGTATAGCTACCTATTTAAAACTGTGATTAATTTAGTTAAGTAGTTAAAGCCATAAATTAATTATTGTTTATAATCTTCCTTTTCCAAAATCATTAAGCAAGCATAATTATTCTGTAAGTCTGTCTATTACGGTCGTCTCGACTCTCGACTCAATCCGCTACTGTATAATTATCGTTTATAATTATAACTTGCGTTGCGGCGCACGATGGCGATTGCGATCGACGCCTTGATTGGCGCAATTAGTCGCAACGGTTGTCGAAGTGTCTTGTTGTGTTGTTGTTGTGAATTTAGAGTACTTTACCAACTGATCGCAGCTGTGATAAAGTCTTTATTGTTTCAGCCACTGGACAGTGAATTTTGGATTCCGGAATAATATTGACAAGTCTCTAGAAAAAGTGGCACTGTGCAATCGGATGCTTTTGGAACTGTTAATTGTTCCGATGGTTGTAACGAGCGATCATTTAGCTACCGACAATTATTAGAATTTAGAGCTTTATAAAGCTTTCTTTTAATGTAATTGTCTTAAGAAGATATGAGAGGGACACATGCCTTAATGCCCATCATTTTTGCACTGAGACTTGAGACCTTAAACATAAGTGCTTATGGAACATTAGTAGGAACGATAAATTAGTGTGTGCAAGTACCTAGTGCAGTAGAGTAGGTATAGTTATCTTCTGAGATTGCGAAATCAATAATCAATAAAATTCGCAATCATTAGCTGTTATGTTTGAGCTTTCAAGTATCATAATATCGAAAGCTTTAAACATAAACCTCTCTACTCGAGATGTTGATTGCTCAAATCGTTCTTCAGATGAATTGAGCGAACATTCCGATGAAAATGGATCATCCCATCTTCACTTATCACCAGAGTTATCGACGAAGAAGTTAAAAGCTTCTTTGGTGTAGGTTCATCTTTGAATCTTTTGGCACTGTACTGCAGATATAATATATTACTTTACTTGTACTTTATTTCGGTAACGATATTCTAATTTTTTAGTGAAATTAAATGAAAAAAAAAACTCAATAGGTCAATAAATGTGTGATGTGATGTTTATATGTTTTTTTTTATAATTATATAAATTTTTAAATTTGAGATTTTTGCATTCACAATGCTATTTTTATACAATACTAAATAATATACTAGAAAAAATACGACTCGCACCAGATCAATACTCAGACGGGAATCGAACCCGCGACCTTTGGATATCCGGTCCAATGCTCTGACCGCTGAGCTACCGAGTCACTAGTGACATCTTGTATAAAAATAGTGATTGTATAAAAATAGCATTGTGAATGCAAAAATCTCAAATTTAAAAATTATATAGCTATTTCATCTTAATCGATTGCCAAATATCTGGAAAGATATTTCAATTGAATGTCGAGGTAATTCCTCACATTGGTGAAATAACGCTGGCTTGCAGCGTAAGAGTAGGATATACTAGAAGAAATTCGGCGATGTCACTAGTGACTCGGTAGCTCAGCGGTCAGAGCATTGGACCGGATATCCAAAGATCGCGGGTTCGATTCCCGTCTGAGTATTGATCTGGTGCGAGTCGTATTTTTCTAGTATATTATTTAGTATTATAATTATATAAATTTTATGTTAAAAAACTACATTTAACATTTTCCAATACTTACATTTCTCCTTCATCCTCGTATTCTCTCGCGACTGAGGGTCGCGATCGCGACAGCATGAAGTCACTCAATGTATGTATCTATAAGGGCTCTCCATGCACGACATTCATAAAATAGCTTTACATTCATTATCTTGCATTAAAATAATCTAAAAGTAGTTTTATGGTATTTTCTTTCACTTATGTAATGTCAATTTTTTTACCTAATAGATAAAGTGGAGCCAACTTACGGAAAACATACTTAATTGGTTTGGTATGTTTACGTCTAAGTACCCACTACGTTTGTTTACAATATTTTTCTCCGTAAGTTTGCTGAAGTGTAAGTAGGTACAGTCAACAGCACACGAGGTTATACAAAACTGTAAAAAATCTGTAATTTATTTTGAACCATAATAGCTTTTCATTTAAGTAAGTATAAAATTGATTGAATATCATTACGCTGTCGTGGAAGCCCAGCGTGCCGTTGACCGTACATACTTTTATATTTTATTAGATAAATAATTATAACGAATTAAATTACATGTCCAGTAACGATCAGTGACATGTCCAGTGATTCACGGTGTTTGGACACGGCGCGTGGCATCCTCATTGTGCCTGATGTTTAACAAACAAACTTTCGAGGAAATCGAAACTCGCCTTTGTTTGTTAAAACAAAACAGGACGCATAGATCGTTAGTAATGTGTCATCAGTGAAATATAACATTTGCATGTATATACATTACTGATCTATAGTGTACAACATAACCACTGGGCTCTGTTGGTACATTTTGCAGTACAAATGCCACACCTATAGAATAGAAGGTACCTAAAGCAATGTAAGAAATCTATATAGAAAATATTATAAGGGAAAACTCTGATAAAACCTCTCTCTGAAAATATTTCAAGACAGATAACTACACCTAAAGAATTTGCGTAATATTGTGTAGCTTTTCAGAAAAAGTTTAAATTGAATAAATCTTTCGTTCTTGGTAACGAAGAATTCGCGAATTGCGACATTCTGCCAGTGTATAGGAATGCAATAGGGCAGCCCTAAATCCGAGTGTAAACATCCCCGCTACACCCCTTGCTGGTAACTCAATATTCAGCATATATATAATAGGGTTGGCGATTTTAAATTTTAAACAAATTTTACTGTCAACAATATTTTAATAACGTACAAGACTTAACAATTTCTTAGTGTCAAAACAAAGTTTGATATATCGTTAAACAAGACAGAATCAATTTCTAATAAGCAAGTTTACTTCGTCGTCAATATGATTATGGTAAGTGTTTAACGGTAATAATTAAGTGGGTATAGATAGATAAAGTAGATCTAATTAATGTTTATATATCAAACTTAGGAGTTAATATGGTTTATCTAATTATAATACACCTATTAGATATTAACTTAAAGAGATAGCCCTAGTCCTCCCCCAACCAGACATGCACCAGGCCCTTCTTTAATAAAACATCTCGATAATGAAAAGTCAGACAGTCATCGAGGGTGGCGAAAACCCCTCGATCTGCGACCGGCCTCGTGTGCCCAAAACCAGCCTCTATGACCCCAAGAATAATCGTTAAAATTAAACGATAGGGCACTCCGCGCAATAAATATCTTAATGATATGGAATCAGAAAGTATCTTTGAAAGCGCACGCTAAAAAAGGCGTATGTGTTAGACGGGGTGTCGAGAAATGTGCTTTATGTTTTTTGTCGAAGGTCGGTTATGATTTTCATAATTCTCGTGACGGGATGGTAGAAAGACATTTGACATTCATTGCGTTTTATTCGAGCGGGCACGTGCGGGGCCACCTGTCGCTGATTCTGCACTTGTTCGTGTACCATTTAATGAGCGAATGCTAATTCTTAATTGCTAGCTACAGGACGGAAATGTATGCACACTATCTGCACTGCAGATAAAATGAAACAGGTTGTTTATCTTATGTAGTAACTAAAACTTGAAATTACTTTTACGTGACCAGATAATTCAAGATTTCTTGGAATATTCCACTTTCCTTAAAATCAGAGAACGGAAAGTAACATAGAATAAATAAAATATAGGAAAAAAAAACTTTTTTAGATGACGGTCGTAAAAATTTCTTCTTTCTTACTTATAATCTGTTATTGACCGTTCTCTTCTGTATCACTGTTCTGTTTTAGATATGCCCATTCACAGATCAAAAAGCATGCTTCTTGGGATGGGATGGAGTATGCCCATTAATTCCTCGATGCAATCACTGGATTCGAAATGATAATTGTCAACGATTTAGTTGATTTCAATGTACTAATCGATTCTCGTCGCGTCCGATGCAAATGGCCGGCGCCGGATGCGGCCGCCGACCGCCCAGCCACAATGGCTGCGTCGACAATACCAATACAAAATGGCGCCTCTTTATTGCTTACCCGAAGTGGTGTCAACAGTTTGTACGCGGACACTTCCCGTGGTTACGTGATACGATTAACATTCCATTGTTCGGCCACTTCTAAGCTCTGAAGGATTGAATGTCATATTATTTCTTGGAACTCCATAAGCGCAGGAGCAGTTGCTACATACTGCTTTCAGGTCATAGTCATAAGAGAAAGAGCTCTATATCGTACCATTTCTTTCAACTTTCAGGAGTCTTCAAAACCTAGATAGCTGTCCAAATAGTTTTATTAGATCACTGTTACTTGATCCTTTTACGCTTCTTTCATTTGAAAGACGAATACTTGATTACTTAATACCTACCCTATTCAATGGGGGGATGTCACAAATATCCCGCTTGGTGGCGCTACTGCTGCTGGAGACCTTTGTACGGGAATTTACCCCCAATCTTCCCGTTAATTTTAAATTATAATCGAAAATGGTTGATAATTAAAATAATTATTATAGACGCTGGGCAGTAAATTAATTAATGATCGAATTGAAGAAAAAGAAAATCAAAATGCGTTGGAAGAAAAATTGATATTTACGAAAATCGCTTCCGACATCCAAAAATTAGTACAAAACAACAAAATGACAGGTCTACATCTACACTAGCGCCAAGTTAGCGGTAGTGCGCCGACTGGTGGATGATTTGTGAATTAACAAAATTATCCTTCATTAAATTTTTTGGTGCTGAGGTATAACAATACCTAACTGAAAATTTACAACACCAATCAAATAGTTAAATCGTATTTTGCGTTAGCTACCGATCTATAGTCGAAGATCAATTAAATATTTGCGATAGCCACTTAACCAATCACCTTAATTGAGGATTGAGTACCATCAAATTTATTACAAGTAGTCCTATTAAATTAAAGATTTAAATTGATTTAATCGTAAACAACTTTAACGTGTTTGTTGTATATCCGGTTCAGAACTTTTTGATATCAATCCGACAGTTGCAATAAAAATGAAAAAAAAAAACTCTCTGTATAAAATTAATGTTTTATATCTGTATCTTACTTACTATAAGCTCGATTTATGCAATGTAACATACAAACATAGATATAATCAAGCTTTTAGCAGGGCTCTGCCACTCCGCGCACGAGTCTGAAGCGCGCGGTGTCCTCTGAGAGGACAAATTTCATAAGTACATCAGAAAAGATAAGACCTACGCGATAGAAAGAGAGGCAACTACAAAATGCATGTTTTGGAGCGAAGGGAGCGCTGTGCGACTTGAATTGCACTTTATTGTGTCGGAGCAAGAGTCGCAATTTATTGAAACGATTTTGCGGAGTGCAACTTCTGTACGCTAGTACTATTATCTATTTTGTGCTTTTAGCCACTAGATTTTGAGCAGATCTTACAGTTAGACAACAATTTAAAGTCAAACCTTGAATACGAGTAGCTAACTGCACAACCGCTGTGTCGCATATAATGGGGCAAGTCTGACTTCAAGATGCTTCGAAAGGCAATTTAGGCTGATGGTCCCGGCAGCATTCGGTCCAGGTGGTGGAATATTACCATCCTCCTTATCCATCCATAAAGAAGGCCCACAGCCACAGTCTTTCGTTAGTTAAGTCTCACTGCTGGGCAAGTATAATAATAATAATGGTAAAGCTTGGACAATTTCACACAGCGCCATCTAGCCCCAAACCACAGAATATATAATAGTACTAACGTACAGAAGTCGATCCCCGCGAGGACCATCAAATAATAAGCTACTCTCGCTGCACGGCAATAAAGTACAATTTCAAACTGCACAACGCTGCGTGGATAAAATTATATGCACCTACGAAGAAGAAAGAGAGGCGTCTCTTTCTGTCGCATAGCTCTGTCTCAACCGACACATTTCAGGGTTGCTACTCGCTAGTTACTGATATCATAGAAAACATTCGTTATGCCCATGAATAAACAATGAAATTACTAATAGGTACCTACTTATAAAATAAAATAAATCTACGTAATAGGTGAGCTGAGCATATTTAAAGAGCATAAATAATAAGTATTTCTAAGTAGTTAGACAAGCTCGATGGCGCAGTGGTATAGCGCCTGGCCCAACGATTGCGGAGGTTAAGCAACTTTTGCAAGGGTCGGTTATGGGATGGGTGAAAAAAAATAGTATTTTTTAGCTTTTTTCTTTACTGGTACCATATTTCGAACTTCGATACAACTAAGTATGTAAATATGTATACAAAAAATACAATAAACTTTGGTAGGTAGGTAGGTACGTTAGTAATAAAGTATCAATAACGAAGTGCATGCAGTTTCGCATTCGGCGCTTGACTGACTCGTTTCGTTCGTGACGTTCACGCGCTGCGCTCACGTCGCTTGCACACGCCGCGCGTTTCGGTCGGCGCGGTGATATCCCTCGACAATGGCCCTCTTGGAGTGGGCCGCGAGCAGTAGGCTAATATAAAAGTTTAAGCGCGGAGTGATACCCCCCTGCCCAAACTAAGCAAAGCTTGTAATATGGGTGCTAGACAACTGATATACTACTTATATATACTTTTTAAATATATAATTATTATACATAGTAACACCTAGACCCGTCACAGAAATTAAAATTCATCATTTCAATTTCTGCGTCAACCTCTTGCGTGGTAGGCGGCATGTTGACCACTGCACCATTCAGGTCGTCAAGTGAGACAGTTATTGAATATACTCGTAATTGATCACTAAGAGGAGATAGTATTATCGAATCTTTGGAAGGATGATTGTTCAGTTTCCTACTAAAAACAACTAGAAACTGACAGACAAAGGCGCATTGAGAGTCCCAGTGTCCCAGTATCCTATCGGAATAGTAAATTAGGGCCCGCACCTGTGTGGCCGATCACCAAAAAACGTGGGCGAGTCCCGGACTAAACGAATTGTTAACCGCTACCTGGCACTTCCTCACGGGCACACAGATTTCATTCTCTGCAACATCGCTTTTAGCTACATCCATTGCTCCTTTATCATCACCATAAAAGTCTGTATCACTAGTTAAATCAGTATTGTACGTCAAATTTGAAATATCACTTATAACAATTTGAATGTTATGATCGTTTATTAGTCCAATGGATCCGCCTTCATTCTCAGGTGCATTTTTGTATTGAAGATACGTTTCTGTTTTTTGTTGTGTTTTAAAAGCCTTTGGGACGTCAAGTTTCCAAAGATTTTGTTAATAAGACGGTTTTTAGTGATCAATGGTGTGGTGACTGGAATACATTATTTCGCACAACACATATTATTTTATAATTTTTTTCCCATTTCTTGGAAATGTAAATTTTGTAGTTAATTCCTATTTTATACAGAGTGTTTGGTAATAATAATTTTAATATTTTTTTTCCATTTCTTGAAAATGTAAATTTTGTTGTTAATTCCTTTTTTATACAGGGTGTTTGGTAATAGCCTTATAAAGTGTTTGGTAATAGCCTTATAAAGCCGAATATGGTAGATAGGGACCATCAAACTAAACAACTTTTATTATAAGACCAATTACTCTGAAATCGCGAAAAAAACAGCTGTTTCATACATTTTGATATTTTCGTTATTAATTTTTGTATGAAACAGCTGTTTTTTTTTTCGCGATTTCAGAGTTGGTCCCATAGTAAAAGTTGTTCAGTTTGATGGTCCTATCCACCATATTTAGCTTTTTTAAGCCATTACTAAACATCCTATACCTATTTTTTGAGTGAAGACTTTTTTTGGTTACAATTGATATAGGAATTTTCTTTTTATGAAAAAATATTTTCTGTAATCAAACAACTTCAAGATTTCACACTATTTTTTTCATATAAAAAATAATATTAGGTGCTAAAATATGTAAACTTACGTTTCACGTAAGTAAGTAATAATTTTATACGGAACCAGGTTGAGAAGATAACTTTTTTGCTCTCTATCTTTATTAGCTAGTCATTCGATGTCGTTATAATTTTCTGGATTAGGTTGGAATTTAAATTAGGTTGATACTTGGGTTGATACGACGCATTCATGTTTTTATTGATTTCTTTCATTGCATATCAACGGTTAAAAAATATGTTATAATTTTCTTTGATGAATGTCGGCGTAGGTATGTATTTATATCCGTTAAATAAAAAAAATGTTGCTTTAGTGTCAAATTATTTAATTTGGATTTTTATTGCTTTTTATTCAAAAAATTTTTACCTAAATATTTATTTAATTAATTTATTACCTAGGTACTATTTTTGGATATAAAGAAAGTCGGAGTCGAAATACTTAAGCAAGCACTATTATATATTTAACTGGTTATCTGTGAAGCTAATTAACCGACTTCCAAAAAAGGAGGAGGTTCTATGTTCGTCTTTATATTTGTTTTTTTTTTGTGTATGTCCACCGATTACTCTTAGACGGCTGGACCGATTGAAATGATTCAAACGTTATTACATTAGGTACACTCCCAAATTGGTCCCATTTTTTTAAATTTGGAAATCGGTTCAGTACTTTTCAAGTAATTTTGAAAAAAAGCACGAAAATAGTATGATTTTGTGTGAATTACCTCGATGATTGGTCGTATTACTTCTTTGTTTATGAACTGAATAAGATAATATTTTTTTTGTTGGAAGAGGGATATCTTAAGTGTATTTTTTTAACCGACTTAAAAAAGGAGGTTCTCAGTTTTACCCGTATTTAAGTATGTTTCTCCGCGATTATTACATATATAATATACCTTACCTACAAGCTAAAAAGCAAGAAATAATATTCGTAATAATAAAAAAAAATACGTCTATTGAAGTCGGGTGGGGCTTTTAGAATAAAAAAAAGTAATTTGTACTCCAGCCCCACCCGACTTCAATAGACGTATTTTTATTATTACGAATATTATTTCTTGCTTTTTAGAGGTAGGTTTTTTGAAGTCTTTTTTTTTTTTTTAAACATTTTTTTTTATAGCTCGGTAAGACTATACATTGCGATACTTACCTGAAAAACTAGAGCTTACAAAACAAAATAAATTTAAATTCTTGAGAAGATTAAAAATTCACTTTCTTCAAACCAATACTGACATATACTTAGTACAGAATCAAATTGTTGTTAAACCTCATTTCTTAAAACCTTATTACCCATATTACCTATAAAAATATTATACCTACCTACCCATTAGCTTCAAAAATGTGGGCTCAACGCTTTGATAACTTGCCATAAATATCAACTCAATAAACAAGTCACAATACTATCCAATAAGTTTCAAATGCTGCTGGTAACATTATTGTGCAGTACGCTACGCTGATGAGTAATGTCCTCAGAATGCATAAGGTTGATAAGTAGGCGCCACGGTGGCGGAATGGTCTACCACGAGGAATAGATAACCGGTTGCATTCATGACGAATGACCTGCACCTGTTAGGGAAATATTTATTGACATAATAGTAAACAAAAAAGAGTCATAGCTTAGGCCTTGTAACACAAAGAACTTACACTACACGCCTATCAAGACACATTTTTGTGTGCTTGGCAGTATAATGGGGTATTTACATGGAGCGACTTGGCAGGCAACTTTATAGTGTAGGAAAGGAAGGTTGTGGACCCCACAGTAAATCCTCAGTAGGCGAAACTTTACAGTACGATAAAGTATAATAAATGAAACATATTTTTTAAATTATCCAAAGTTTTTTTTTTGGATATTTGTACATTATGTTTTGGTTCATAATATATTACATCCCTGCAAAGTTTCATCGACTGAGGATTTAATGTTGGGGTCTCCATACAAAAGATCGCTTCATATCCTACATTATTAGTCAATTAGTGTTTTTTATCGACAATCGCTTGTAAAATCTAACCGCAAACCAATTATAATTTTAATGAGGTGGCGATTCAATTTTACAAGCGATTGTCGATAAAAACCGCTAATTGACTAAAGTCGCTTGCCAAGTTGCCTGCCAAGTCGACTCGTGTAAATACCACATTACGTAATTTTAAATTCCGAAGCCATAAAGATTAAAATCACAAAAATTGTTCATGTAGGTATTGAATTAGTGCCCAAAGAGGTCCAATATATTCTATAATTATATTTTTAAAAGAGTCAGCACCTCATTACTGATTTTAATAATTGCAGCTGTCCTGTTTCATCGCACCCGTAGAAGTTCTTGCACCTCTGGTTTGTATAGGATTCTTATTCCTTTTATGATCGTCCATAAAAATGTGCATTTTTAGTCCAAATAAGGGATGCAGGACGCCCGATGCGGAGCACTGATTTCTTTTATTAACGAGATTGATATGTGTGTTTCTATCAAGTTAAGGACACGACCACTTTCCTTGCGGAGTTAGAAACAAAAAATAAAGGCTAGGGGTGCTACGCACATAATATTTTTAATGCAGGTTTTATGATGAGTAAACTAAAACATCTACAGATAAAACCCTACCAATAGTTTTCATAGAACAAGGCAAGGTATAGAAATTTGGGTTTTATTATTTGATGGAGGTGACAACCCTTGGTTATAAGACTTCAGTTAAGGAACACTAAAAGGACACAAGAATCATGTCGGATGGGGCAACTAGCATAAACTGAGGGCAATAAAGTTTCTTTTGTGGGATTACTGATATGCCACTCAGCATATTCATTGTGCAGTCAAAAGAAACCCTTTAGCGGCAGACAAAACGAATTCAATGCAAATGGATTATAATTTGCAAAAAAATTCAAGAATGATTCAATCGTTCCACTAAAGTAACATGAAAGTTATAAAGATATCAAACTTAAATTTATTTTGATGATTTTGTGACGTAAATTATCTGTTATGTTATTGTACCCTTTTTACAAAGGTATCATAGAAATATCCTTTTACGTATCACTGAATTTGTAACTGTTTGATCTGGTGTGGTATTCATTAACTTTTCCATACATTTGTAATTCAAATTGATTATTCAAAGTGCTCGCGCAGATTTGCTTGGACGCTCACACAAAAGCGGCCCAATCACCATCAGTTACTCCGACGCTGCCTTTTGTTACATTATCGACGTCGACGATCGGCTCGGATCGGATTTCCCCATTCCAAGTGCGAAATGCCTCGTAAATTTAGCGAGCAATAGGCATATTTTGTTGTTATAAATCGTTATTTACGATGAGTTTACCCGACCGAGTGTTTTGTGTAATAGGATCTATGGTGGATGGAATGGAGCGTTCTAAGGTATTGTATGCGACGGCGCCGCTCCGTATAAGGCCGGTGCGGAGGTAATGCTCGATGACGTCATCAGCGTCATGCAGCCTTGCCATAGTACACTTGGATTGGAGTAAGTACGGAATAGGAAGTTTCTGAAAATTTTCGATCATTAGAGATTAAAAACCTGTCAATTTACTTATAAATTATTTTTCACGTCACGACCACCAAATTACCTACACACTTATTATTGATGATCTCTTTTTACAGAATAAAAATACAAGTAGGTACCTGACCATCAGCCATTTTTAATGTCCTCACTGCTGGGGCACCCATATAAGGAAGGCCTCTTCCTTATGGGTGGATAAGGAGGATAGGCAATACATAACCCACCACGCGGGCCCAATGCGGATTGGTGGATGTTAACGACTGCAAATGCAGCCGGGACCAACGGCTTAACGTGGCTTCCGAAGCACGGAGGAGCTCGAGATAATATTTTTTGGTCACCCATCCCATGACCGACCCTTGCGAAAGTTGTTTAACCTCCGCAATCGCTGGGCCAGGCGCTATACCACTGCGCCACCGAGCTCCTTTAGTTTACTTGAACTTGATAAGCAAAAGAAGAATAAGAATTAAATGCAGATTCTATCACCTTTGTATAAGATTTGATACTTCCCATTTTCTTAAGACCCATCACCTGTTTAATATTTGGTCCGTAAACGTGAATGTCCAACGTTTTACTTAAAATGGCGATGTTAATAGAGCTTCATACGTTAGTGTGTGTTGCGTTATAATTATTAAGTGTTTGTACTGTGTTATCTCGTCGTGTGGTCCTCCGGAGAGAGCGACACCTGTGAGCAAAGTCAATGATCTGCGTCCGCGCACGTGTGCCGATGCCGCCCGCGATTTACGCCCAACCGGCGAATGCAATCGCATAATATTACCACAGATTACTTATATTACTAGGGACGTGGGAGACGATTCTCCTTTTTCTTACCTACCTAAAGAGACGTGATGAATAGCGTTGAATAAAAAAGAGTGTGATCACAGATAAAACTTAATAAATTAAATTACACGTCATGTTGCTGAGTAATTTGCTCCACGAAGACAACTGATTTGGATTATTCAAATAACGAAAATGTATCAGTACTTACAGATAAAGTAGCAAACTTTACCAGAAAGAGTTTTAAAAGATATTGTACCTTTTTTTAAATAATTTATTTAACATTACACAAACAATAAATTTTCACCTTCAAAAACCACATGGGTTTGCCCGGAATGCTAAATTTAAACTTATACTTACTACCTACATTGCAGAGCAGTTATTTTATTAGTCAAACTCATCTCGCAATACAATAACTTAACTGGTTACTCTGGCAATGAAACAAACTGATATAAAATGAATAAAGTACTTTTAGATAAAAAATATGAAAATGTTGATATTTAAAGAGCTTTCACGAACAATAGTAATCTAAAACTTAAAGTTTTATTGAGGACGAAGGATTGTTTAAGTAGGTAGTAAAAATATGAAGCCATTGTTAAACAAATGATTTTTTTTATCCATAAACATTGTACCACTTCAAAACTTTTGTGAAAAGAAAAGGTGAAAACAATACGCTCAAGTGGTAGGTAACCTTTGTCATTTGTTTCTACTATGCCTTTGTCTTATTGTCTGTATTTTTTACCTAAGTAAAAGGTAAAAGTAAAAAAAATGTAGGTATGTTTCTCAAGTGTATTTACTCGTTTATTACGGAACTTTGTTATTGGGAGGTATCTAATAATGAGAGATAGGCCATTAACCTCCACACGATCTCAGTCATTGCCAGTGGGTGTTAACAACTGCTATTGACATCTCTTTACTAGCTTAGCTTCATACAACTTGGAATATAGCCAAGTTACCTTTTGTCGCAAATACAATGTTACATTCATATAGCAGCGTTATGCGTATTTAATTGTCTATACTAAGAAGTTTTATGTGCGTCAACTCAACAGTGTTAAAAATCGTGATTTACTGTTACGAAATGATACAGATGAGCTTGTCATTACCGTATGGTTTTACTCTAGGTATGTCATTAGATATTTTAACAAGAAATTGAGTAGGTATTTAGTTATTACGTTTTTTTTAGAAGTTGCCTATAAAAAGATTTTTGTACCACGTATTGAACTTAGATAAATTAATTTATTAGTTAAAAATAAAAGTTTGCTTTTTTCAAATTTGGTAAATATTTTTGTTTTGGAGAGTGCGAAATCTTGAAATGAAAATTAGTTTTCTATTACACAAGTATTACAAAGGTTGTTTGTAAAATTCTGTGATTTTACATTGCATAAAATCTGTCATAAAACAAAGGCTTACCAAATGCATGTTCCAACGATACTTATTATGGTATTTTGATCACGTAACGTTAAAGAAAGCTATGCCTTTGTCAAAAGAACGGTAAGTTGCCAAACTATTAACAATGTTCGTTTAAGATTGATCGGTAGAGAAAAGGTTCTGTCTGGCACTAATCTATAGTAATACCTATGCAACTTATGCCGGAACTACATATTCGCCAAGCATCGGCACAATTCATTGTACGTTGCCGGTTTTGTAACAAATGCTTCAAAGAGGTTCTTTCAAAAGCATCAATGTACGATAAACGCTTGGCGAATAGGTAGTGCCGGCATTAAATTAATAGGTAGATCACGTTAATCCGATTGTGTATCTTACGTACTGGAACTTACAACTTATTCTACACTAATATTGTGAAGTGCGTTTGAAGTTTGGATGTATGTAGAAGGTAAACTTTGAAATTACTCATCCGATTTAAAAAATTCTTTCACCATTAGAAAGCTACCACTATCCCTGAATAATATAAATAAGCTATAGGTATATATTTTGTTACAGTAATTCTCACGGGAAGTAGAATTTCACGCAGACGCTAGTTCAATAAAACAAATTGAAATTCGCATATGTACTTTCAAGTTCGTGCAACGAAAACTGGATTAAAATTATGTTTTCAATTAAAATTCTCCAGCTTTCTGGAGTTCTTATTGTTTCACGTTTGGGTTTCATAGCATAAAATTATACAAGCTACTGTAATATTTCAAGATAAGTGCTTAATACATTCACCGGTAATATTTATATTAACGCAGTCCGTTTCACAATGTTGAAATTATTGTACATTCGCCGTTAAATGCAATAGAGGTGTAACACAAGAGTCTCTAGCTTTGAATATTACAATGAGGCAATGGTAAGAATGGTTGGCGCGGGTTTGTATAGCGCATCGGCTGTCAACACGGCTTGCGCTCGCGCAGCTTATGGGCCATTGTTCGGGAACAAACGCAGGAAACTGTAAAGTCGAAAGTCCGCTTGTTAGATTTCGCTGTACCTACACACAGGTAGGTCGCAGGTGTCTTACAGCTCTAGGTAGAGTGGCTATATACGCAATATTTTCCAGGACAATGCCAGTTTAGTGCCCCAGTTAAGTCGAGTTCATTTGTGGCAAGTAGGTAAACCTAGGCCTAGGCTGCAATCCAGGGAACAATTTCCAGGTGGATCAATGTTGAAGACGATTTTTTTCATTATTTTGGCCCTTTGCTGCCTTTTGCCTTTACTTATTCCTGCTATTCTTTTTCCCATAAGTATGTTTTAGATAAATAATATGTTTTTAAACAGGAAAGATTTTATTCACTTCTCAAGCTTACGCGCTCACTAGACATGAAATAAAATACTTTTTAACGGAAACTAGCGCGGTTTTATTGAAAGTACTTTGGTAATTAGTTGGTATTTGGTTTGATTTTTGATTTTCCCGACGTTTCAAAATACCAACTAATTACCAAAGTACTTTCAAAAAAACCGCGCTAGTATCCGTTAAACAGTGTTTTATTTCAGGTAAGACTTTCCCAGATTTTCCGAATACTTGGTTACTCTACCTCCAGCGACGCTGCAACGAGGGCACAAACAATTCTAACTAGTACACAATACTATGCGGTTTTTAAAAGGCGTGCATAAAGGAGAGGAAGTTATTTGTGCTATACAGATTTTGCGATGGCATAAAAGGATATATCAATTAGTATGGCGCTGCTCGGTGCAACGGGTGTTGGCTAAACATCGCCGAACATGAAATAGACAATATAAATGAATAAGTTGTGAGTTGTATTATACCGCTTGTGAAGAATGTTTGGTACGTCATACTCGGTACTTATATTGAAGGAATATTCCATTGAGCTATTGAAATTTAAGCCTCTTGAAGTTTCGTGCAGTTGCATTTAACTTGTAACTCAAACTGAAAGTGCGAGATCTTCAATGAAATAGTGGGCGCCTGTAGGTAGTGAAACTATCGCCGCCACTACATTTATTTTTATTACTCGTAAACCAAGTCAATATTTAAAAAAAGATCATGTAATAATCTCTTAAATTGTACCTGATATTTTTCGAATAACTCGTCAACAGTTATCATTCATACTGTAAGTTAGGCAGAAAAATGGCATTTTACCCTTTAAGGCGCTAGTTTCACTACCACAGCGCCTTAAAGGGTAAAATGCCATTTCTTGATTTCTTGATAATATTATTAAAAGGTTTCAATTTGTTTTCATAGGAATGGAGCAAGTGATGAGTTATGCTCCAGAAAATCGATTTTCATTTATGTTTTTTTCTTGCTTGTTGATATGTACACAGTATACATAATAAACTTGATGTTAAAGGTATAGCGTTCCCTTCTCACTTTCCCCTTCAAGTGACGGCTTCTAGTTGCCGTGGAAACGGCTTTCCATGGCTGCGTGCATTGGTTGGAAAATTCAAAATGGCGGGCGGTATCGATCGGGGGTGACGAGGGAGGCTTCGGGGGTGCAGGCTAAACTTGCCTCACCTCTGACTTTGTGAGCGTTTACAGTTGAATAAAGTACTTTTGTAAAAGGGAGATTTGAGGTCTAAGAGCTAAGCTAAGACCCATTAAAATCAACTTTAGAGCCGAGTGATGCGAGTCATTTGAATTTTTAGCAAACCTAGCTATTTTAGGTAGGTACCTATATAAGCAAGTATTTATATTGCAAATTAGAATACAAATTCTTAAATCATAATGCACAAATTTAAGTCAGACTTGGGATGCCCTATTTAAACCAAAGATGTGACCAAAGTGTCATATCTTTCTATGACGCAACCTTATCGCAACGCAATTAATGTTTATTACAAAAATGACATCCTGGCCCAAATAAATTTTCAATGCATACTGTTGTTTCCGTTGCCCTGTCATACATACTAAATCACCATTTTATTTTTTAACAAAAACAGAGGGCTAATTTTAAACATCGCGCTTTGGACAGACAAAGGCACTTGTTTAAGAGTTGGCACGTGCGAGTTAGGTATTTCGAGTGTCGCTGTCGATCACTGACGAGCGATGTATGCTAAATGTCAAATCAACTATGCTATGCGGACATATTGTTGCGAGTCGACATGACCGACACGACACCATTGTGTTTATATGTTATTTATAGCAAACATTGTGTTTATATGTTATTTATAGCCTTAATAGGATATGTAGGATGCATTATTGACGTAGGTAGTAGTAGGTTCTTAAAACTTTGAGAACTTGCTAAATTGTTATGTAACAAGTGTTTTTTTTTGTATTGAATTTAATGGTGACGATGCTGATATGGGTCTAAATAAAACTGAACTAATAAGTTTGACCAATCTTCTGTTAGATCTTTTGAATCTAAAAAGATTTGTTCAGAGTAAAATCACTTTTCTATCAAGATACATTATCTTTACATCTTACATCAGCGCGTAAGTAGAGATACTGTTTATACCTATATCTTTACACTTGCCTTATTGACACCAAGATCTTCATAGAAAAGTACTTAAAGAGACTACAATCGAGTCTTAAAGGGGACTTTTCAAAGGCGGAAGTATTTCGCGCCGGAAGTACGCGCGATTGTCTTCCTATTTTTTCGTGATAGGCGCATAAAAGAAGCTTTATCTGGACATAATTCGTAAACTCGTTGTTTTTATTATTTTATCGGGGATTGATATTAAGTGTCAAATATTAATTAGATATATGATGTAAAAAATCCGCGGTGGTAACCGTTTTATATAAAAATCATGAGATTTCGTACACTACCTAACTTTTTCCTAAAAGCAAAATAGGTAACCAAATACCTCGTTAGTATAATTTTAAGGTGCATTCAAATGCAATCACATAATAGCAAAATTAAACTGAAACCAAATTCGTATGCTTGTTTTTTTTCAAAGTATTCATCTAATCTCAATATCTAGATAAGCCAAAATGGTAACTATGATGTTTGTTTTTTTTTAAGCTATAATGCGTCTTTTTAGACATTTAAGCCAAAAATTAAACATTTATGTTTTACGTTTCCATAATTATGTATTTCTCAGTAGTCCAAAATCGTAACTGTGATTTTATTGTTTAATAATAGGTTTTTGTGTACTACAATAATGTTTTCATCAAAATTAAACATGTAAATGTCACGCTTAAGAAATTGAAAATACGCGCAAGCAAGTAGTGGAGCATTGCAAAGATAACCGCCCGGCGCGGCGAGCCGCCGCGCGCCGCCGCCGCCGCCGCGCGCCGCCGCCACCGCCGCGCGCGCGGCGACATGTCAATACCTACCTACCTACCTAGACCAGTAGGGGGTAACGAAACACTATTCACAATTTGTGTCATTTTAATAAAAAAAATAAAATGATCAATGGAACCTTATATTACATACAGTTGAAAAATGGAGCATTTTGGCGCGTTGTCTTGTCTTTTGAGTTGCGTACGAGCGAGTTTAGGTAGATAAGTAAAAGTGTTTGTAAGAATAGCGTCTTTTTTATACTGAGCCAGCACAATGTCCGACTTCAAAGTAGGCACTGAAGTTCGGCGATAGATAGGTACCTAGGTAACGAGTAGGTAATGTAGGTATACGAACGAATACATGACATTTGGATTTTACTGTGTTAAGTATTATTGTCGTATTACCTACAGTCTGACTGATGTCATATTCTAGTACGGTAGGTAGGTAACTACCTACCTCGTACCGTAGCTAGTACCTACCGCTTGCAAAGTTTAAAAAGAAACGATTAAGTAGGTACCTACCTAGATTTTTTTTTGTGTGTAAATAAAAAAAGCACAATTTCTTTACAGTAAGTTACGGGAGTGAGGAGTAGGTATCTATCGCGACTACCGTACCGACCGATCCGACCGTGAGACTAAAACTAAAGTAAAACTTAAAGTAGTAACTATTTAGAGGAAATTTTACAAAATTTTACTAAGTTACTACTTCAAGTTTTATGTACATAATTATTACCCGAGCTGCTCTTACATTTTGACGTCATGTAAGGTGACTTATCCAGTATCCGGATTATCCGGCCCTCTGAGCATTTTTCATATAAATTAAGAAATTCGTGGCAATTTCTTAACAATTTGGATATTTTATTGGCCTATCGATTAGTATGAACGTCTTAAGTGAAACGTCACGTAATGTTTTTATTTAATCTGTGTTAAAAATTGAGGCGTATGCACCTGTTCGATTTCGCAACTATAAAAAGAAAACATTAGTTATGTTGTCAAATAGTGCACTTTAGAGCATCATCATATTGGCCGCATGACACCCACTGCTGGGTATAGGTTTTAGGGTATTATAAGAAGTTAAATATTTTGTAGGTTCTTAAGGTATTTGTTACTTATTACTATTTTAGTGTTACATCTATATATATAAAATTCAAAGTCCTGGCTGACTGACTGACTGACTGAGTGAGATATCAACGCACAGCCCAAACCGCTGAACCTAGAGACCTGAAATTTTGCACATAGGTTCCTTATGAGGTCCAGGGGTGCACTGAGAAAGGATTTTTCAAAACTCACCCCCCAAGGGGGTGAAACGGGGGTCCAAAGTGTGTATGAAAGTCCCTCAGTTTTAAAGCTAAGATCTTCAAATTTTGTGATTAGGCTGACCATTGAAAATTAATAAATACGGGTGTCAGCGTTTTTCAAAATTCTACCCCCGAAGGGGTCAAAAGGGGGATGAAGTTGTGTATTGAAGAAAATCCTTTATTTTCAAAGTAAAAATCGCTAAATTTATAATTTAGGCTTATGGATGGAAATCTAACGCAACGTATATTGTTATTGTTAGTATTTCAACCCCTATAGGGATGAAATGGGGGTGAAAAGGGATAAAAAAATACCCATGGAAAAATAAGAAAATATGGAAAAATAATATAAAATAGACATTACAACTTTAAACTTCGTAGGAGCACATCTAAGAATAAATAGGCAAACATATATTTTGTAATGTTGAAAATTAACCACTTAGGGGTAAATGGGTGAGTAAACATAAAAATCGATATGGATGTCGTTCTTGAGGTTTTATGGGATGGTGATTGCGAAAATGAGATTTATTTTGAAGTCCAACACGGAGGACATGATTTAACCCCTGAAGTGGTGAAAATGGGGTTCAAATTTTGTATGATGGATAAAGAATATAAAATAGATATTACAACTTTAAAATTAGTAGGAGCATGTCTAAAAATAAATAGGCAAACACTGATTTTGTTATTTTGAAAATCATTCCTTAAGGTGTAAATGGGGTAAGTAAACATGAAAATCGATGTGGATGTCGTTCTTGAGGTTTCATGGGATGGTGACTGCGAAAATGACATTTATTTTGAAGTCCAACACGGTGGACATGATTGGACCTGGACATGCACATCCAGGGGACGGGGACAGGGACAGGGACGGGAACGGGAACGGGAACGGGAACGGAAACGGGAACGGGAAAGGGAACGGGAAAGGGAACGGGAACGGGAACTAATACAATTATGAATATTATAAACTAGCTTCCGCCCGCGACTTCGTCCGCGTGGACATTCGATAAAATCCTCATGTTTAATTTCATTAAATTCTGTTTAGCCGTTTTTACGTGATTAGGCGGGTCTCCACCAAGCGAGCAGCCTCGTGCGAGGCCCGTGCGGCAAACGTCCTGCCTCGCGAGGCAGCGCGCTTGGTGGGAACCCGCCTAATCACGTAAAAACGGCTGATCAGAATTTAATGAAATTAAACAGGAGGATTTTATCGAATGTCCACGCGGACGTAGTCGCGGGGAGAAGCTAGTAATTATATAACTTAGTAAGCAAATAGGGGGTTGCCGCACTAGATCACAAATCATAATTATGAGTGGAACGTATGTGATTTTACTGAGATTGAGCTTGATTTCTGTTTTTGTCTCTCTGACAAAAGAAGGAAATTATTATAGAAGAATGTTTAATGTCATCCCATTTTTTTTAACTTCAAGATACTTGTCGTATCGAGTACTGTGTCCAGTACTCGGCCGTCTAAATGTGCTTGTTTATGAAGCTGATTTTGCCTTCATCTATTAAAAATATGTAGAAGGTTCTATCTACTAGGAACTAGCAGTAATACTGGTCTCCTAGCATGTATGGGCCGGGTCGGTGGACTAGCTATCCTGCAAATATTCTACCAATATACCGGCCACGGGGTCTATTTTGCTACCTTTAACAGTCAAAGTGAAGTTGATTATGAGCGTACACAAGATCGTTTCGTATTACGCTGTCAATTTAGAAGTGCGTGAAAAGTTGTTTTTTCCGTGCAGCTTAGCTTTTAAAGTACTCTATTTACAATAAAAAATTAGTTAGGCCCTAACTAAACGATCAATTATATTGCCTAACCTAACCTAACCCTTTGTAGACTCGGGTGTCATTTTTTTAACTCGCTACTCTAAGGTTCGGAACGACCAAGAACTTTAAATGTGATTAATAGAACAAAGTCTTCGTTTTCCATTTGGAATACCAATAATTTAAACTTTCCTATAATCTAAATCAAATAAAAACTGTTTTTTGAGAAACTACCATGAAATTTAAAAGTTCTTGGTCGTTCCGAACCTTAGAGTGAGTTAAAAAAATATACCACGAGTCAACAAAGGGTTAAATATTGCGCAATATTATTGTGTCGTCTAGGGGCCGCCTTACCGAGAAGTGACACACTCAACGTGGAGTTGGGCGTGAATATGCTGCTGATATCTGCGTAATAGGAATCAAACAAAAGTTAATACATATTAACTTCTGTAAAACTTATATTCATTTATAATTATAACAATATTAACTTAGTTTCCCAAGAATTTTCAAACTTTTGCATCTTTATGACGTTAATTAGGTATGTCAGAAAGTGTATGCGAAGATTTTCTTAATAATAGCTCAATTAGGGTTATTATGGCTAGATTTGTTTGAACGTGCTCATATTTTCTCAACACGTGCAAAAGGCAAATGTGTCGTCAAAGGGAACTCGCTGACCCATTCAAAATTCCGGATGCTGCATCTATCACTCTCGAAGCCTTTAGTCGTGGACCTCATCCTAGAGCTGCAGCCACTAATGAGAGCCACAAGAAGTTCAGGAGACATCTTAATAGAATAGTTTCTAGGTAGGCAAGTATCAGTATATCGGTTAATTTTTTCGGTATTTTGATACCGGTATTTGAGGATAAAATACCTGTATTTTTAATTTCGGTATTTCGAAAAAAGCGATTTATTTTTGCAACGGTGTTTAAAGACTATGCAAAACGCTCGATTTCTGTAGATTATACTGTTGTTCATACAGCAGATGAGTTTTTATATGACGAGTCACGAATAATCACGATTAAAAAAACACCTACGCAAAACACTACATGCTAGCTGTATCATAGGCATCGTGCATTTTAGGTACTTCGCTCAAAAGGGGTATTGATATTGCTTTTAGTTATTCGTCTAATGTTTTCATCATCATCATGATATCAGCCGCATGACACCCACTGCTGGGCATAGGCCTCCCCCAAGGATCTCCACGACGATCGGTCCTGCTTGGCCCGCATCCAGCGGCTTCCCGCGACCTTCACCCTCGCGTCGGTCCACCTTTTCGGGACCCACGGAGCGTCGTCCGGTGCGCGCGAGCCATTCCAGAATCTTTCCGCCCCAACGGCCATCGGTTTTTCTCGCCCCCGTGTGTTTGTGTGTCCTTTCCCGCCCCCTGCCACTTCAGCTGAGCAATCTTTCAAGCGATGTCGGTTACTTTAGTTCACCTATGGATCTCCTCATTTCTGATTCGATCACGCAGGGAAACGCCAAGCATGGCTCTCTCCATTGCACTCTGGGTGACCATAAGCCTCCTTATGAGGTCCATAGTTAGCGACCACGGTTCACTGCCGTAAATCATCACTGGTAACACATACTGGTCATAGACTTTCGTCTTGAGACACTGAGGTAAGTCCGAAGCTTCCCGAATGCTGACATCTGAGTTGGATTCGATGAGATATCTCTTTCTCGAACTTGGACTTACCTAACACACAAAATACGTAATCACATTAATCTACTTAATCTTCTTCAAAACTGGAGAGAAGTATCAAATCGCTTCCTCTGGTAAACTAGTACGAAACAAAAACACAATTAACTAAAAATAAAAAAAACAATAAGTTCGACAAATACCAAAAGAGAAACAAATAATATAAAAAAAGTATACGTAATGGTCAATAACTTTAAGGCTAGTGTTCCCAACATGAACATGAGCGGAGCGGGTACAACCTGATCATCCCAAGACCCACTGTTTGGGAAGCACTACGGAGAGCAAATAAAGTTATTTGTATTGTGTTTGTATATCTTCGAGCATTGTGTTCAGGTCTTCCAAGGTCTCAGCCATCAGAATTATATTATCGGTAAAACGAAGGTGCTGGTCATTAATGTTGATGCCGAGTCTTTTCCAGTCTAAGAGTTTAAAGATGACATCTAACTCAGCTATGAACAGTTTCGGAGAGTTAACATCTCCCTGTCTCACACCTAGCTGCAGTTGAATAGGATTTGTATTCAGGTTCTGTACTCGGATCGACATGGTGGCATTTTCGTAAAAGTACCTCAACACCTCGATATACCTGTAGTCTACTTGGCACCTTAAGACAGACTGCAATACCACCCAGGTTTCTATCCAATCAAAGGCTTTCTTTGAGAAAGCCTTTCTTATGAGAAAGCCTTTGATTGGTATGTAAAATTGCGCCTTTGTAACATGTTTTCTTATCATTTTCCTAATACAAAGGATTTGATTGCGATATTTGTGCCAATGAAACAATATAAATAGTTTTTGGATCAAATAACGTATTGTCTTTAGTATTCTTAATTACCTGTACTTTAATAACTCATTTTGTTATTTCTAGGGAGTTGGTAAATAGTTTGAGTGTTTCTGACATAAAGCTTTAATCACTTTCTGCAAATAAAGCTTAATAATATAAACCGGTAATTGAAATTTCAACACCGGTATCAATACCGGTATGAAAATCATTCCGGTATTCCATGCCATATCGTGCAGAACTTCAGATTTTATATACAAGCCGTGGGTCTGGAAAAAACTGCGGAACCATGGAAAATAGCATAGTTCCTTGACTGCGCGTGTAAAGACGCAACGCAATAAAGGGGCTGAAAAACCGATTAAAGGAGCTTATTTCCAACTAAATGTAAAAAATATTAAGCCAGTTTTTTTTTCAGACATTTCCCATTGCCGTTGGTTGTCGGGACATGCTAAAATACCTATATTGTGTAAAAACAAATAAACTGGGAAACCACGTTATTTTTAAATCAGTGACATCAATTGGCCGGTTTAGTCGACAAATGCCGACATTTAGTTGTAATATTTTCAATCACTTTTTGATATATATTTTTGCGTTTATACCTAGTGTATTTTCAGTTTGGAATTTGGATATTTTTTTTTGTTTTTGAATAAAAACGTCTCCAAAGTACCAGGATCACATAAATATGGAGAAGGTTAACTTCTGTGATATTTCAATCACTTTCCGAAAAAAAAATATATAAACTTATCTGAAAGTTATTAAAAATAAAACATATAATAAAACAAAACAAAACTTTTTTTAATAAAAAGCTTCCTGAAAGGTGGCGGCCACATACTGAGCTGAGCACAAGAAGGCCGGAATTACGAATAAGGCGGCTGTATTGTATACTGGGAAAAAACACTTTTTTGTAAAATAATGTTTAAATGACAAAACTGACTAATCTAAAATAAAAATAAAAATCAAGGCAATCCCCAAGGATATTTAATCCAACCACATAAAACTATTTGAGGTCATTACTATTTATTAAGTTATAAAGTGTTTAAAATCGTCTACTTCTTTAAAAGGCCGGATACTAGGCAAGTCACCCTCCGGAATAGGATTCGTAGGTACTATAGTAATTACCCGACCGAAACGAACGGACTATCATGGCTCCTATTAAAAAGCAAGAAATAATATTCGTAATAATAAAAATACGTCTATTGAAGTCGGGTGGGGCTGGAGTGCAGATTCCTTTTTTTTATTCTAAAAACCCCACCCGATTTCAATAGACGTATTTTTATTATTACGAATATTATTTCTTGCTTTTTAAAGGTAGGTTTTTTGAAGTCGGTTTTTTGTTTTTTTTAAACTATTTTTTATTTTTTTATTTTTAGTGTAGGTACCTTGTAGGTAAGGTATACCTATTATAATATTTTTTTTTACATATTATGTAGAAAAATCAGCTCCGCCAAACGTAAGATAATCGCGGAGAAACATACAAACAGAGAACCTCCTTTTTTAAGTCGGTTAAAGAACCTACACTTAAGATATCCCTCTTCATACAAAAAAAACATTATCTTATTCAGTTCATAAACAAAGCATATCATCGAGTTCATTCACACAAAATCATCCTATTTTCGTGCTTTTTTCAAGATTACTTGAAAAGTACTGAACCGATTTCCAAATTTTAAAAAATGGGGCCAACTTGGAATCATTTCAATCGGTCCAGCCGTCTTCGAGTAATCGGTGGACATACACAAAAAAAAAGAAAAAAAAAACAAATATACAGACGAACATAGAACCTCCTTCTTTTTTGGAAGTCGGGTAAAAAAGCTAAGATCATGCCCTCCTAAACTGTCTCTAAATTTTTTTGAATAACTCTTCAACAGTTTTCATTCTTTCTGTAAGTTTTAAAATCCAGCTCAAAGTGGCCACAAGAATGGACACTGTTGAAGAGTTATTCAAAAAATATTAGAGACAGTTTAGGATGGCATGATCTTAGCGTTTTTTAAATAATTACTTGGTTTACGACTTTTACGAGTACTTAAAATCAATGTATTGGCGGCGCTAGTAGTAGGTAGGTACTACGGCGCCTTAATTTACAAACGACAGTAAGTAAGTAGGTACTAAAAATATATAATGCGCGTAGTTGGACATTAACATTAACGTTAACATTAACTCATGTGGAGCCGTAGCATAATAAAGATAATATTGGTACCTACTCGGCCTCGCGACTCGCGACAGCACGGTTGGAAGTTGGTACACAAACAAATAACGACCTTATTTTGCAAGAAATAACGTTTATATTAAAACGTACCTAACTAAGAAAAATCAATTAATGAATAATCGCGGACATTTATTGTTTAATTTGTTTCTTACAGTACTAATAATATTTTGGAGGCACTAATTAAACACTTTTGAAGTAGTTATGTATTTTGGTTTTCCAAAAATTACAATTATTTGTGGCTTAGTTCTAAAAATAGAAATCCGCAAAGAGAATCTGTTTAATTTTTAACAATTTATTAACACACATTATATACTATCCAGAATAAATTGTCGAATTGCAGTTATCTATAATTTCTGGTAAGATAAACCAAAACATCTGCATTTTCCTGAACCTTTTTTAATAATGAAAGTCCCGATTGATCAATTAGTTTAATTTTAATTTATAAACCTGACATGCAAGCGTCTTAACATAACACAGATACTTTTACAAAGTTATTTATTATGCTGTAATGTTGAAATCAAAATATGTTGAAAATCTAGTTTTTATTTTTTTTTACTTTGATGCGGAGTTTCAAAATGTTTAATTCTTTTTATTTTATCTATAACTAACAATACTTTATGCCATAGAAAAAGAAAATTTCAGTTTACGAATTATGTCCAATTATAGCTTATTTTATGCGCCAATTGATCACGGGGCTACATCTATAAAGCGAGATAGCAATGAGAAAAAGACGCGCGCGGGAGCGAGACCGATTTGGCAGATTGGGCAAAAAATCACAAAATTAATTCGTGGTAAATAACCATAGAGATTAAAGAGAAAACTTCTACGCTTTCTACGCTACTTCTACGATTCTGTATATTGATGATACAAAAAAAAACTTCGTAAATACCTAATGCTGTTTCTCAATAATCTCAAACATTTTTAAGAGGTATTTTCTAAATTAAAATCGAGCCAAAATCATTGAATCCTGGTTCAATACGTGTCTGGATAAAGATATAATGAAATATTTTACGCATAACATCAAAAAGCATTTTTTTTTCAAAAGATCGCCGTTTAATCTGCGTAAAAAAAGTCTAAAGTTTGTCAACTGCATGATACAATAATAAACTGTCAACTCTACCGCATAGTTTACCCCAAAAGTAAACTTTTTCTATTTCTATGCTTAATTTCTTTTATATATTTTTATTTATTTACTACTTGTTTGTTACATAACTGTCTGTAGCCGTCAGTTAACTGGTACACCTATGTATTTTTAAGACAGCTGAAAAATAACTAAACAGGATTTTTATTGGTCGTAAATTATAGCACTCGCAGTCTTAAACAGATGTAACATTACCACAGGTTACCAAATAAACGGCCAATTTTACAATCGACTTTTGATGTGGTGTTTTATCTGCTCTGTGGGCGTGTCCAATGTGCGAGACATTGGACAAATGGTGGAGGAGCAGTATCTCAGCTTTTAGCAATTAATATTTTGAAGATAGGGAATTAAGGAAGATTTCGAGTATGAATGTGGATGGATGGGTAGAGGAAAGCCAAAGTAAAGACGGGGACTGTATAAAAGTTAATATGATTAAAACATAACCTCTCCTTGCAGTCGGATAAAAAGGAGATTAATGTGAGATGATGACTGATAGAGACCATGAGGTATGTGATGTAGATGATTTCATGAAATGCCCTCGTATACTGAAATGGTCAAGCACTTTTTGATGTGGCCAATTTAACGATAAAGCCATGACATAATGTTGTGATATAGCAGTGCGCAGACGATGTGGAAGCTATTAGCACGACGAAATAAACACTTATTGATAATATAAACAGACTTTTATTTCCAACACAAAGAAACGTTATTCAAGTACAGATGTACAGACTTTTATTTCGTCGTGCTAATAGCTTCCACATCGTCTGCGCACTGCTATATCACAACACATAATAGAACGGCCTTATCACAAAAGATTTTAAAACACTGTTTAATTTAGACCTCTGTTTAAATGTGATGCGTCTCTTTCAAACAATATAGTCAAAAAAGTAACAGCATCACATTAAAACAGTGTTTAACATCTTTTGTAGTAAAGCCGAGAGATTTTAACTTCATTATTATTTACCTGGCAATAGGTGAAAAAAGTTTGATACTTTTTTCAGCTATTGCCTGGTAAATAGGAAAGTAACACACGTTGTTTCTGTCAAATTTTAGTTGCTCCCAACTACGTTGACATCATAGGTAGGTACGTCTCGTTTAGTAGTGGAAAGATAGCGCCTTCGAGAAACGGCCGTCTCACTCTAAGGATAGCGCAAACGAAAATTGTCAGGCTAACGACTAAAGACAAAAATATACATTGAAGCAATGCGTAAATACGAATCCTTATCAATGACAGGGGAAAAACAGCTGATGACCGATCAGTTCATGATTACAATAGGAGATACTGTTTTGTACGTTATCAAGAAGACAATGATCTATTTTGACGCGAGGTGCGTAAAGAGGCGGCCACGTGGCGGGCAGCTGCGCGCGCGCACGTGCTGCGTATTTATACTGCGCGACGCCGACGCCGCCGACGCCGACCGACGACGCCCGCACATGCTGCACTTACTTACGTTCCTCATTATAAGTGTTCGATATTTACTTCTTGTCATTTGTGTAGGTTTACGACTTTCAGTTTCATTGTATTTTTGGCAAGAAACATCTGGGTCCCAATAATTCTATTAACATTGACTAAATAAGTACAACTAAGATGGATGGCTAAGAAGCTCATTTCATCATGCGTGACTGCAGATTTTAAAGTGACGAATACGCATTACGTAGGTACGTAGGCTTGATTATTGTTATCGAAACAACCTTAACGTCGTGCAAACGTTATTTTTACCGCTGGAAAACTCTTATTTTGGATTTTACTAAAGTAACCAGACTTTTGCCAAAGAAACATAGAAACAAGCTTCTTCGTGGTGAAGATTTATCAATAGGTAGGAAATTTTCCAAACATTTATTTGGATAAATAGTTATCTTAGCTGTATAAGTCATATATAAGTCCCACCTACACATTTTATATCGTAAGATCAGACAGATTTTACGTAAAGTTTTCAGTATTTCCTTTAAATCTACGGAATCCTAAAATCTGAAAGAATTAAGAAGTTAGTTGTGGATATCTATTGCGAGCCGTGTGGACAGATAGACGGAAGTCGCGGCGACAGGCGACGGACGGCGAAATATGAGCACTACGCGTATTAATCTGCTCAATTATTACGAAAGTGACGCGGAGGCGCAGCTTCCGCTGGTCCTAGGGCTAGCTTGAATATGGAATTAAATAATAACTAATCGTTTCTTTCGGGTAACTAATGGTCTATTTATATGATAAATACTCAGACTAACATAAACACGCACCAAAGCGCGCAGCGCGCGACGTATTGCACGACGAGACCATACGAGACGCGACTTGTAATAGTAGTCTTCCAATTTCCAGTACTTATTTAATTAAAAACTCTATACCAAAATCTTCAACTATGAATAAAAAATAAATAAAGTTATTTGGTTGTAATTCTCACGTCTTTAAAGTGAGCCACAATTTATTGTATTCATGGACATTAGTTACACATAACAGAACTAGGTAGAGACTGCAGAAGTATGATGTGAGTTAATCAACTCTACTTAGCTATAGTAAGCTCAACTTTATGAGATAACAATAAGTTATATAAAATTCGCGTCTCTATAACATTTTTTGTTGTTTTTGGACCAACCAGCTTTGATTAGTTTAAAGAAAACATCATTGAGGATTACAAAACGCATAACCAGTCATAAAAAAACATAAAACATATAAACCATTGACTGATCATAATAATTACTATAGTGACCTTAAAGGTTGAAATGAAATACTGAGGTCCGATGTGACTAACATGCATTATGATGTCATTCAAACAGTACTCTGCAGCAGCCCTAGCTAGAGGTTGGAGCTCGCTCGCAGCATCGTCCAGCCAGGCCAAAGCGCGCGGACAGGTGCGGCCGGCTGCCGCGCGCTCTCATACAAAACCAACGTTTTACATATAAAAGGCACTTCCTTTCATCCCACTACCCACCGTCGGGAATGCCCATTAATTTGCCAACACAATATTTTTAGTGCGCGGCTCGCGTGTAATATATCGCAGCCACGTGTCTCCGTATGTCGCCTGAGGAGCGGCTGCGTCAAATTATTTTCGTTCATGTCACAAGATACAGCGCTCATCTGGACATTTTTCCTTTAAAAATCACACCAGTTGTTGGCTTAATGCGGGCATAGCGCGCTTCCGCTGTAAAGGTGAGAGGGGTGATGGGGAAACCGAGCAGAAATATTCAAGTATGTGTACCTACAGAGAATAAAAATATTTTACGATGGGTTCTTGGAAAATATTGTCAGTTATTTTCCCTTTTTCTTTTTTCAATAAAACGTTCCAGCTCTCAGCCAGCCATAACAGAGTAATATGCAAATGATCAGTAATTTCCGTAGAACTGAGCTCCGTCCAGTCCAGTGATGGATGGCGGGCAGCCCGCGGCGTCCGGACAGCGACGCGGCGACTCATGCGCACCAATCTTCGCATTATCGCGCCGTTTTACGATTTTCACACCGAAACCATCCATCATAACGTAACCATTTGATGTTTTATCCCCTATTTATAGTCGTCTTGTTTGCGGCCTGAAATCACTGTAGTATGTGAATATTAATAAATCTTTGAAGATAGCGGCTGTTATTTTTCGGATGCCAGATAATAGTTCTTATGATATATGATAACACTATCCGTTATGACTCCTGCGGGCTTAATGGTCGCTTTTTCAACACTGTATTTTTATCAAAGGAAAACACTTTTTAGAAAATTGATTATGGTTGGGTCTAAAATAAATGTAGTTAGTGGCTGGCCTGAAGAGGTGGTGGTTTTGTTTGTGTGACGATTGGTGTCTTGCTCGCTGCTTGTCAGAGGGAAGTGCGAAAGAAAGCAAAAAGCAGCGAGTGAGTGGAAATAAAGGGCCGACCAAGTGCAAGTTGTGGCGCCATACTATTTGCGGATTAGACACGACATGAACACGTCTTACTGAACAGTTGCTGGATGTCTTAGCCTATTATTTTTTCTTAGTTTTATGTCTTTGTTACTCGTTGTTGAATGTTATGTTTATTTTTATTATTGTAATAGCAAAGCAAGTCACTTTAACCAAGAAGACTTTATTATAATATCGACGTAGGTATAGATATATTGAATATGACAATAAGACCTTGAAGAATACTGGGTGTTCAATTGTTTTTAATATAAATAGCATTAGACATGTCTTGAATATTGTTGGTGGTAAATTAATACATTTGGTGTTTAGTGGTAATAATTATGTAGTAGGTATGCCTGCCTGTATAAATAGCCTGCCTATACATAACCTGCCTATATAAATAGCAAAAAGAAAAAGAAAATAGGTAAAGCTTTTAAACTATTTGAATTTCTGCTGCACTAATTATGAATAATAGTTACACAGACTAAATTCCTTTGCCACGTAACGTTGGTGTGATGAATCGCAGAGTTATGAAATATTTGGTGTCCGGGCGGAATGCCTGGACAAATGGCTGGGCGGGCGGCTCGCGGAACAGAATTGTTGGGTAGGAAAAACACCCATTTATTATTAAGGCCACATTAATTTTTATTTATTTATGAATCATGTAGTTTTTTAAATGTTTTAATTACTTTAGTTTGGTATAATAAACTTTGATTAACTAATCACAACCTAATAAAAAAACTAACTGAGCTAGCATTATGTGTCAGAAATCTATTTCAGCTATATGATTTGTCAGCAATATGTCGTGTGAGCACTTTGAGCGATGATCGTGATTGTGTAGCTGGAATCACGTCACCAGCGGACATCCGCGCCGAGCGGTCACCGCGTGAGTGACAGCTGCGTGACAACTGTTGCGCATACGCACTTATCACTTTACACAGTCTGTGCAACAATTTCTGTTTCAGCTCCATTATTGCTGCAGCGACATCATATTATATGCCTCTGGAGTCGCGCCATAACACGAATTTTAAGTCGTTTGTGGTGCGAATCCCGACCGCCAGGCTGGACACTTTCATGAAGGAGGACTTCTGGCCGCAGGGCGTGGTTTACAGGCGCTTCAGAGGGGCGTTGCCTTGTGCCACCGAATTGACACAGAAAGTGACAAATTGACTTTTTTACTAACGTAATATTAAGTTAAGTATATTTACTAACAATATTGTTCATATATTATATGTTTTAGTTTTAAGGTATGTATCTATGGGCCATAGTTGCCTGATTATAAATTAATAAATAAAATAAAAAATAAATAAATAAATAAATATTGTCGCGTGAGCGATTGATACAAACCGTAAAAGTGAATGCCTTTTTTATCACCGATCTTGCATCACGTGAACATGTTTTCAATACTGTGTGTTGTTTGTTGTTGTTATGAATTCAATGAAAAGATAAATACTATTCAAAGTTTGTTATTTATTTCTAATAAAACTAGCTCAATATTTTTAATGAACAATTCCTTCATGACCTGCACAAAAGATTCAAGTTGATGCAAGCGTTGTTTACCGCGATTTTCTTGAAAAATAGTCGAATGTAATGAATACGGACACGGCTGTTGCGCGGGCGCAAGACAAACGCCGTCGACAACTGTTGTCTGCTCGTCAACAGCTGCGCTCCACTTGCGCACACAGCAGACCACTGCCGCTCGATAGGTAATGCGTACAGAGACTAAAATGTTTAGATCATACCTTGGACACTTGCGTTAAAGTGGGAAATTAAAAATTGCAAGAAAATATCAAACGTAGGAAATTGGCATATAACATGAGAAAAAAATGAATGCTAAATTGATTCTCTATTATTGTAGCAACATAGAGGTACCTCACAAAGGTAATTCCCCTCCATTTGACTTTACTTCATAGGTATTGTTGTATTTGAAAGAAAATGTCTTCTCAAATGGATGGATCGGTGGTGGGTGAGGGACCATTTCGGGCTTGCACGCACAGCTATAGACATCAGTTTTCAAGGATATAAAAAAAACAGTGAATTTTGGTTAAGATTTTCTTTCTATACAATGTGGTTTACACTTTCCTGAGTACATATATCGAAGATAAAAACAGCTGCAGATTAAAATTGGCTAGTAGAGCACCCATAATGCAGCGGCTGCAAAATCATTGCTTCTGTTCTAATTTACTACTGTGCCACCACCATCCAAACCAGTCGGGCGCAGTCTATTTAAAACTCAACCTTATTTAATTGAAATTAGTACCACTATCATCTATCAAGCACCTTTAAAAAGACTCCATGGTAATTGAAAGTGGCTGTCAAGGAACCGCTGTTCAGTATTAGTCATGGAAATTGTGCGAGTTTGTATTACATCAAATTAATAGGCGATGATTATAAATAAAGCCACGTAGGTATCAATTCTATGGGATTGCGATCGGGATCAACTTTGACTGGAGACACGGTGATTTCAGTATAGAAATAATTTTCTGGGAAGGATTTTATGAAACTTGTCATAGATGAACATGTGCACAGTAAAACATTTTTCTTTGTTCTGTGGAAATGTGTATGCATTCTCGTTATATCATATTCGAGATTGAACTATACTTAATAAATTAAGTTGTTCTTTATATCATGTATTTTCATGTACTAATTTTTTAATATAATAGTCTCTAATCATCAATGTTGGCAAGTATCGTGGAAATTGTTAGTTAAACTTGAAGCACTCAAATAAGATAATAATTAAACTAGCAAACAATCAAACATTAACAGATTTCATTGAAATAAATTGCAATTTGATACAAATGGCTCATTACAGTGACTCACGAGCGCCCACCACGTCTCGATTTATCTCGGATCGAGTAAGCCAAGCGAAATTTTGTATAGGTAGGTACTCTATTTTTGCTTTTTGTAATAAGAATTATCTTATCTTTGAAAACAATTAAAATTATCATACTTTTATTATAAATTCCCAAAATGGCCAAGATTTAATGCAGTAGCAGTTATTTTTTTAATTTTCTTATGAAACTGTAACAATAACAAATTAATTGTAATAAAAATCATTTTTTACTAGACGAAAATGCACCTAGCATTTCCACTTAAATCCTACATTTAAAAAATACCGAAAATAATAGTATATTTTTTTCTAAGACTTGCAGTTTTCCATACATTAATCAATAAATACAAGATATCCTGAAAGCAGCATAGTTGCGCGCGCGCATAGTCTCGGCCGCCATTAATCACGAGAGATCATATCTGCGGCGCCGCCGCCCGCCCTGTTTGTGTTGGCGTGTGGTGCAAGCTTTACTAGGCTTAAAACCTTAGACCGCACACTAGTTGTTTTATAGTTTTTGATATAATAATAAGATTTAATGTCAAAAGACCCAAAAAATTGTAGCATTTTATACAATAAGTAATGTTGACATAATTTTGTCGCCTAGTTAATCCCTACTAGACTACCAAAATTATTGGGCGTTCAACTTTTCATTTAAAACATCTCATCACATAGATGGTAGATAGATTGTAGACAGATAAAGAGTGTCATTGAGTTTTCCATTTAAACTATCATCTACCATCTACCACAAATAGAAATCGGAATTTTTCGTTTATTGTTTCTTTTTTGTAAAAAAAACTTTGAGTGTTGCTGAAAAAGGTATGTACACTGGTAGTAGTGTTATACGCGATGTATTTCCTGAAATTAGAGCAAGAGAGAAGAGCTTAAATTAATTTTTCAGTTACTTTTCCTGAAAAATATTAGTTTTTAATCAGAATTATAGGTTAATCAGATTTATTCTCGGATCGCCGAACAAAGCTAACGTGAATTTCACCAGTTCTTAGGATTATTAAGAGAGTTAAGCACACAAACTTTTAAATCTTACTTTATGAACAAGAAAGACTTAAGTGTTTTAAGTGTTTTCTAAACATTAGTTTAAATTCGTCTTTAATACGCTCTAGTTAGAACACTTGCACCACGCAAGTAGCACGCACGTGCGTGTATATTTTCTCAACAAGTCGAATTATTCGCTTCGTTTGCCGACCACTAATATAAACCATAGCTCTACGATGTGTTAAAAAGATTCTATAATGTTTTTGTTTACGAAATAATATACAACGGGCGATGAGAGAAGCTCTTGCCTATAAGAAAATGACTAACATTTTATTGTTATTCTTTGACAGTTTGTTTGTTTTAACTTTCGTTTTGTTATGATTAGCGTAAACCGATGAAAACTTTTATTATAATATAGAGTGCTTGGTTGATATGAAGTTGGAATCCACATCGTTCGATAAGAAAAATTGTCTAGTTAAAACATCGTTTGTTTTTTGTTGGTCTCACAGTAATGAAACTATACACTTAGGCATATGAGACCGAGAAAAAGAAAGGAGACTTTGATGTCATATTTTTCATACCCTCGAAGTCACGGAGCCAGCGCAATACAGCGAACAAAGTGAAAATAGCAGACATTTCGTGATAACGAAAGCACTTAAAAATATAACAACTCACTATCGATCAGCCGGGGTGGGGCACATGCCATGTTTTCATACAGTCTATTTAATTAGAACTAATGCAATTCCGCGGATGGCGTCGTGTCGTGGGGCGAAGACTCTGTACAAATTGGCTCGCGCGTGTCATGTAACTTAATCAGGGCCCTCGTGTGTGCTGAACAACATTGATAGTCGACTCTGACTGCTAGTACATATTTTAACGTCGAATAAACGTCAGAATATGAAATACAACCGACCTAGTCACATTTAGTTGACCGGTAGAGAGGTATTTTTGAGGAAAAATACAAAATAAATTTAAGAAATAAATACATACATAGATTATTGTTGCTTTTGAGTACCTAAGACTATAATAATTTTATTGAGGTTTACCAGATAATAGATGAACGAAATAAGCCAAATTCGATCTCTCACTTTACAACTTATCTTAAGTAGTTCAGATATCAAGCAAATAATAATTGTACCATTAGTTGACTAAAAATGATTTCCCATTTTAATGTCGATTTCACTAAATCACAGTTAAAGAATTTTAAGAAAGGACGTTGCTATGAATTCGGAATATGTAGAAACCAAAAAAGTAAGGAGCGGCATCGATTGCAAGATGCACGTGCGTAGCTAGGAGGGGCTAGAGTTCGATGCACTAACTAATCTCGATGAAACCTTTTCATTAGATTGCGAGGGACAGCTGGCTGACTTGTAAGGGCTCCTACTATGATTTGTATACTGCCTACATTGGATTCATTAGTTTGATTGGGTGATTGTTTGGACGATTGATTGGTTGTATTTTGTTTTTTTATTTCATTTGTTTGATGTGATGTGAGGCTATTTCTTCGTTCTGTTATCAGAAATAGTAATACTCGTAGTTCTAGGACATTTTCGACGACGTTTTTGACTAGAAATGATGATTTCATTTGAAAATCGAAAGCGTTTCCAAACTCGAAAGGTACAAGACAATTTGTTAAGAGCTTGATACTTCCAAAAACTGTAATGTGTAAAAAGTGAAAATGTGAAAAAAAGTTTTAACGAATAGAAAGTTGTTCCACTAAATGATGATAAAATCATTTTTAGGTTTTGATATTTAAATCTTGCTGACCAATCCAATCTATAATTTCGTTCTTCGTGACGGTCGATGTATCATATAGCAGAAGAGTTTATAGGGATATATCATCACAAACAGCGAGGGTCGACGCGGATATTTGTGCATTTCGATCACGTTTCGCGTAATTTAGCCGATCCGAGCGCGGAGTGGAAAACGATGTAAGCTCTACTTGCGCATAATGCACAAAGCTCTCTCAAAACATAAATAAACTTTATCACCTTCGCAATAAACACCAATATCGAACGAAAATTATGTGAAAGGAATTTTAAATTGATTTGGCATTTTTATAGAACACAAAACGATTATGGGAACATTGGTATTCCATATAAAATTAAGTACCTACCTATGGCATTGGTTTGTTTTTATTTTATTTGTTATTGTGTTTTGCAAGAACGCTTGAATTGTCAGCAATTTTCAAGTCTTGAAGGTGATATGAAAATATCATATAAGTATTGTTATTTTTGTCGATCATTATGTTTAAGTGCAGGTTAAATTTGTTGGAAGGGATGACTATGTGTTAAGTATTAATAAGTAATATAGGTATTAATAGGTCTTTACCTAAGAAATTGCCGATTTGTACATAGAGACTTTTCAAGAAGTTGCATTTTTCATACTAGCATTTTCATTGTTCTTTTAACATTTAACCGTGAACATTCATGTAACAAAACTTTTATGTAGGTATATATAATAACTTTATAAATAATAATTTGTGTAAGTAATATGGACTCACGTCTGAAATAAATGTTTTTTTTTATATATTTATTAATGTTTGAAAATTATGCTAACTTGTTCCATTTACGATAAGCCAAAAAAAATAGTTTTGGCCAAGTCACCCTTTTTTTGCTCACAAAAAAAGTGTCATTTTTAAGATCTTTTTTTAATGTTAAGAAAGCTAAAAAGAACTTTGTTTTTACTGATTATAATTCGATATAATATCGCGATATTGTTAAATAAATATTTTAAATTATTGAAGTTATTATTTTCTCTGTATGTGATAAAATATCAACAATTTCATAGGTAAAGACCTTATATTTTTTATTATGAGCGTGTTATAGAACATGTATTAATTCTGCGTTATATAAGTGTACAATTACGTTATGACAGTTGCAATTTTGCTTTATAGACATCGATGACGGTCACCAACCCTTTCCCCAGTCTCTGGGGAGGTTGCGCTGCGCCCCGCCCGCCCTATCCTAAGCACCATTGACTCTTCACGAATTCAAAACTTGGACCCGTTCAGAATAAGTAATGACTTTTACCATTTGGCTTGAGATTGACAATGTTTACGTATTTTTTCGATATCTGATAATAGCTTCTAAATGAGTTTCGAGATAGAAAAGTCATTTGTGAAATTCATTACATTTGGCAACTTGGCTTATATTTCCATTTTCTTTGAAATCTTTTTTGTAACTTTCTGGAAACTGAGAAATATCGCGGTGAAGGTTTCTGACTGCCTTTTTTTCAGTTAAGAGGCTTGTTTTTTCTGGCATCGAACGTTTACAAACTTTAAATCGAAGCGGCCATATTGGAAAACTTTTTTGCTTGTCACGCACGTGACACGAGCAAGTATTCTCAACCTTAACGGGAGTAAGTAATGATTACAACTCTTTAGTTGCTTCTGCGGTCATTACTTGAGCCAAAACACGATGCTAATAACTTGAAGTATGTTGCTTTACAGTTAACATGTGGCCAAAACATTCATTCGAATTTTCTTAGTTGATGTTTTTGAGATGCGATTTTTTTGCATGTCATGCGGTTAATGAGTTGCAGGTTTTTGTGATAATTGTAGCGGGTTTTAATACGTTTTGTATTTCATCTAAAATCCCGTTCAAGGTTCGCTGATTCGCTCGCGTGAAGGTCAAGAGTCTATGTATGAGTGATTATTTATTAAAAAAATGTAAGTTACAAAGCTGAAAAACTCATCGAAAATAGTTGGAAAGGGTTAAGTGGCTACTAGTTATTTACAATCCACTTATTCATTGTGATCTAATATTAATACTCGTATGCTAATGTAATCTGTTCTCATAGGCAAGGGGGAAAAATGATAACTTTGTTTTGTTATGTACTTATTCTGTGGTTCTGTGGCAACAATAGCTAAAGTTTTGTTACGTTCCGGCCAAGAATCTTATATTAATATTGGTTCCGGCAGTTAAGAGCTAAAATGACAGAATTTCTCAAATAAAATGCAATATACAATTAACATCAAGTGATTTGAAGGTAGGAGAAAAAACAATTTTTGGGCTAACAATGCAAATGCTTTCTTGAAAAAAACTGTAGTTAATTTGATTTTACTCTCTATCATGTGAAGTACCTACGTAAATGAAAGCAAAATAACTTTCTGTGAGATTCTAGTTTTGTTTATGACTTGTTGAAACTTTGTGTGATAAAAGCTTTATGAAAAAATCAATAAGGTTTTCCCACACCGCGCGATAATGTAATACAGCACCGGAAACGGAAGCGCGTGCGCCACCGGAAATGCGTGTGAGTTTCCTTTCGATAATATCTTACAATATTATGGTATGTACCTAAGTACTTTATAAATATAACACTTTATTATTATAAAAAAAAAAAAACTTTTTATTATTTAGGACGTTATGTAAATAATAAAGTATTAGTATAACTTATTCGAAAACAAGAAACTATCAGTTTATGATGTAAGGGTTCCAATATGTATTAGACATACTTCTAATACTTCGTTGCTTGTTCAATCAAATCGAACGATCACTGTAAGTGCTGAGTTGATTTATGCAAAAATACCTACCTACATCAAGTAACTTCTGTAAAAGTCCTACTTTAATAATAACAAACTAGACTTAGATATAATTTCCAAAATACTAAAGTAACCCACAGTTTCATAAACCACCTCGCTTATTGACACAACAGCATGTTAGGTTTCCAATATTGTAATAGTTGCGTGTCCAATCGACTCGGTACCGTATAAAGCACTTTAGTTGATTAATGCCCGCGTAGAAGCCGCGTAGATAGGCCGACGCACGCGCCGCCGACCGCCCGCCACGCGCCAAGATAGGGCAAACGAAATGACACGCCACTATCGAACTACAATACAACGTTTACAACTGAAAATGTTGTAGAGTGGACGTTGGAAAGAGCTGGGGCTGGGGCCCAATCCCAATCGCACTTATTTTCAACGATAAAACCAAATCAATCGTTGCCATTTCAGTTTCTTTTACAAGAAAATACTCATATTGAATTTTTAGATTTTAGCATTCACAATGCTATTTTTAAAAAAATAACTAAGTAACTTAAAAAAATACTCGCTTTAGTTGTTATTTTTAACCGACTTTTTTAAAGCTACTAGATGCCGGCCGCTGTTGGACAATTTAAATGAGAATTATCAAGCTAAACCAAAGATTTTTAGGTAAATATAACCTAAATTACAACGTAATGGTTGGTTTTTCGTTCAGAATTAGCGCGATTGGGCCCCTGTGCCATTCTAATACCGAATGTTATTTCATTGGAAGGAAAACCATTCGTATTTTTAATTTAAGAAATAAATGTAAATGTATACATATACCAAAGGCGTCACCTTTTGCATACGACATGCAACTGTCAATTAATTTGCCACACTTGAATAAAACGTATAGTGAAAAAAACCAGTATTTTTTTTGGGTGCAATTTAAATATGTAATTCCTTCCATTTATTTCAGTAGAATTGTTAATTTATAAACCACCAACTGACGTTTTGTATGTTAATGGGTTACCTACCAAACCAACTATGGTTCTTGCAAATGATTGGCTATTTATTCTATAAATGGTTTATCAATTCGAACAAAAACGAACTAAGACGAAAAAAGGACTATTTGCGAATTCGAAAAACGTTCGTATGTTCACATTCGGGTAAAAATACATACATACAAGGGAGTATCAAAATGTTTATTTTTTTTCGTAAACGTGAAATAATTATTTGTTCGACAGGTAATTTTAGGTAATTTTATGCTGCGGGTGCTGACTTCCAAGGTGTCGAAACGTGGGGATAAAAAAACCAAAATGAAAAAAAAACAAACAATTTTTTTAAATAAAATAACACCTGAATTAATAATTTACTCGCTGTGATCCGTAAAAGTGTTTTATTTCTAATGAACTGTACGCCAAGTGTATTCATGAAATTGTTTTGCAGTGTCAAAAGTTTTAGGTCCACTTTTTTAGGCTTTTAATATCCACTTACAACTATGTACTACACTCATTCACCCCGAATATTTTTCAAAAAGAAAAATTAACTGGCACAATTTTTGTAGCAGATAGTAGTAATAAGTATTTCCATTAATTTTCTTCTCGGTTGTCGTTTCATATAGCAACGCGTAATTAAACTGGCTTAGCTTCAGTTCATGCCTTTAGCTATTTGAAGAGGGAGGGTCGGAGATATGTCGCTCCCCCGGGTTGGGGTAGGCTGACGAGGAAGTTATTAGGGGAAGTGGAAAAAGCATGAAGTCTAGTCGCGTCAATAATGAGAAACGTCCAGATTTGCGATTTGGAAGAAATTTTCATAAAAAAAATTAAATAAAAATAATTGATTTCAGGCTAATACCCATAATCAGTTTAAATAATAACAAGAATGATAATAACACAATATCACCAAAATTAGATTTAAAATATATGAAATTAATTAATTAATTAAAGCAATTCAATTTAAAATTACCAATCTTAAAAATTCAATCAAAAATCTTCTTATAGTTTTAAGAAGAATACAACAACTTTGAGTTACATTTGAGTTAAGATTTACATCACCTAATTTTTGTAACCAACAAAAAGTTGGAGATTAAAATCTCTGTTTTCCTACGCATGACGCAAGGCAAAGCAGTAATTCAATATATACTCGTATCTATACTACTTAGATAAACTTAACATTCCTCTATCCTTTTTTGCGTATCACCGATCTGTCCGCACATTTCAACAATTTTTCCACACCCGATGAATATGATAAGAGCGTAGCAAACTACACTAACACTTGCCTTGTAATGGGGTGCGAGCGAATGGTAATCGAATGAGATGAGATGCGTCGTGCACTCGAAAGAAAACCTCGTGACGCCCGACTCGCTTGTCATGCAAGGGATTATAATTTATTTGTTGCATTCGTGGTTTGCATGGCATGTTGAAATGCGTTTATAATCACTGAGGCAGTTTTAACAGACCGTGGGTGATGTTATTGAGTTATTAAGTACATAAATTAAAAGTTTTAACTGTTTTATGGTATGTATATTTTTTGCGATAGTTGTGATACATCTGTAGAGTAGTGAAATATGGAAGCATTTTGAAATTGTATCTTATTAAAGGTTAGATAAATAAATATTTATTATCATAAGTATTTTTTAACTTTAACTGTGGACAGACTATCTATACATTATTTTTTAAGCGTTCAATTTGTAAATGGACAACATTGTTATTGTGTTGAGTTATATCTTTAAAAAGGTTACTCGATATCTTAAGGTGAGTTTGCACAAGATAGGTGTTTAGCACATGTCCGCCGTGTCCGTTCGGATGACAACTGTAAATGTGTGAATTGAAAGGCTAGTGGACTGTATCAAAATGTATGAAGTAAAATAGTACAAGAAGGCCCGACAATGAAAATGCGTACGCGCGTAGTTCACAGCGGTCGTGAGGCGAGTGCCCTGCATAGTCGCGCCGCGCCGTCTCCCGTCGTTCTCCCTCCTCCTTCACCTCATGCCCCGGGTTCGCCCGGGCTGGTGTTGTGATTGCGTGAACATACTCCCCGCCTTGAAGTATCAACTTCAACACTGGTTGGTAGCGGGCAGATGGTGTTAAAGGCTCTCCTGATGACGCCTTTCCTCGTCCTGATGTCGGCGACTCTAGCAACGCCATCCTGCCCAGGCAAGACGCGCAGAATGCGGCCGAGAGGCCACAGCAGTGGAGGTGCCGACTTGTCCTTGATGAGTACTAGAGCTCCCTCCTTGAGCTCTCCCTTGGAAGCACGCCACTTTGATTTGCCCTGAAGCCACAAAATGTACTCGCTGTGAAACCTGGTCCAGAAATGTTGCTTAAGAGCTTCGATTCTATGGAAGCGGGGAAGCGAAGCGATTCTTCTGTCGACCAGTTGCGGATGAGGCAATGCAACGAGAGATCGTCCAATGAGGAAGTGAGCTGGAGAGAGAAAGGAAAGATCTGAAGGATCATCG
The DNA here is from genome assembly GCA_950108535.1 of Agriphila straminella. NCBI lineage: Eukaryota > Metazoa > Arthropoda > Insecta > Lepidoptera > Crambidae > Agriphila > Agriphila straminella. Next base: position 11,398,030 of record OX467318.1, read on the forward strand.
GAAAGAGGGGTAATAGGTCGAGAATTTAGAATTGCCTCTACCTGTATCAGAAGAGTCGCCATCTCTTCAAAGTCTAAGTGTGTCAGCTCTAACACGCGACGAAGATGATGTTTTACTGATTTTACAGCTGATTCCCATAGCCCACCGAAGTGTGGGGTATAAGCAGGGATGAAAGAAAAATTAATACCTTGGTCAGTAAGATGTGATGATAATGATGATTTTAATAGTTTAGACAGTTCATTAAATGTGCCTACGAATGTTGTGCCGTTGTCGGAGAACATGCTCTGCGGCTTCCCCCGGCGTGCTATAAAGCGGTTTAGAGCAGCAATGTAAGCTTCTTTGGTGAGGTCTGAGACAAGCTCAAGATGTAGCGCTTTGGTAGCTAAACAAACGAAGACACATATGTAAGTTTTAATAAGTTTACAGCCTCTACCTTTACGGTCTGCAATTAACACAGGTCCAGCATAGTCGCAACCAGTTTCCAGGAATGGATACTCTAGATGAACTCTATTGCTAGGTAGGTTGCCCATAATGGGTTGTACTGTTTGACCCTTGAAACGAGAGCATTTGACACATGAATGCACGATTCGTTTAGCTAGCTTAGTTCCTCCAAGAGGCCAATAATTATGCCTTGCTGTAGCTAACAAGAGCTGGGGACCTGCGTGCATATAAGTTGTATGCAAAGAATTAAAAATAAGATGCGACAATCGATGCTTGCCACAAATGAGAACGGGATGCTTAACGTCGTAATCGTAGTAAGAATTACTAAGCCTACCCCCCACTCTGATAAGATTATCAGAATCTATAAATGGTGATAGAGACAAGAGCCTATTTTTGCAAGGTAAAGGTTTATTTTCCATGAGCAACTGACGCTCTACTGGAAATGATTCCTGTTGAGCCACTTGCAAAAGTTTTGTTGTGGCCGTCTTAAGTTCTGAAACTGACAAAAATCCTGTAAGTTTTGTTTTGTTTTTAGAAACGTTATTAATAAATCTTAACATAAATCCAACAATTCTTTTTAATTTAATGAAACTAGATATATTTTGTGTTAAATTAGATATAAAATTGGAATCTTCCTGAATGTCCTTTGTTTTTGTGTGAAAATTTTGTAATTCTGGCAACTCTACTTTATTAATTTGATTTGGCTTTACAGGCCAATGACAAGAGTCAAGTTTTAAAAAAGAAGGACCTGACCACCATAATGTAGTGTCGCCTATTAATTTTGCACTTAACCCCCGAGAAACTAGATCGGCAGGATTCTGCTTCGATGGTACGTAGCGCCAGCCATCAGAGGTATCCTGAATTTCTGTGACACGATGACGCACAAAAGGCTTTAATTGACTAGATGAAGATGAAAGCCAGCCTAGCACAATCATAGAGTCAGTCCAAAATACACGAGCGCTATGTTCAAAGGTAACCGACGAAACAACCTTCGTACACAGTCTTGCCCCCATTAGGGCTGAACTGAGCTCTAATCGTGGGATGGTCGTCGCTTTGATAGGTGCTACCTTACTTTTAGACGCCAGAAGTCGGACGCTGACTGCACCATTAGATGCCACGCTCCGTATATAAACGCACGCACCGTATGCTTTCTCGGAAGCGTCTGTAAATATATGAATTTGATTATTAATTGATGATTCTATTTTAATGCATCTTGGAATTTCTAAATTATTTAAGTGTGGCAAAGAATGTGAAAATTCTAAAAATTGTTGTGCTAAATGTTGTGGAACTGTTTCATCCCAAGCACATTTTAAAATCCACAATTGTTGTATCAGTAATTTCGCTTCGACAACGCAAGGCGATACAAGTCCAAGTGGATCGAACACTTGGGAAATTACTGATAAAATGGCTCGTTTTGTTATTTTGTCTGGTATTTTTATGTTGATGGAAAAATTTAGGATGTCTTCGGTACACACCCAATTGAGACCTAATGTTTTTGCCGCCTCCTTTGCCCCAAAATCGACGCTTCCTACCGAATCATCTTGTCCACCAATAGAGCTAAGTATCTGCTCGTTATTAGAGTGCCATTTTCTAAGACGAAACTTGGCCGTTTCAAGTGCAGTCGTTACGCCTCTACATAGCTCTATTGTTGACTCTATCGTCTCTCCACCACTGATGTAGTCGTCGACATAGAAATCGGAACATATTGCTCTACTTACGGCTGGATCAGGAGAGTCGTACCCTAATTGAGTTAGGCATCTGGTAGCTAAATACGGCGCACATGCGGTCCCGTATGTCAGCGTGTTGAGAGTGTATGTACTAATAGGGTGGGAGGAATCGAACCTCCACAATATGCATTGCAGCGGACGTTGTATCTCATCTATTTTAATTTGTCGGTACATCTTTTCACAATCCGCTGAAACGACATACTGATGCTGCCGAAATCGAATTAAAATTGTGATGATGTCGTCTTGTATTGTTGGCCCAACACGTTGAATGTCATTAAGTGACTTACCTGAAGACGTGCTGGCGGAAGCATCAAAGACCACCCGTAATTTGGTGGTAGAGCTGTGCTCTCTATAAACTCCGTGATGCGGAAGTAAACAATGCGTAGTATTAGGCTGCTGTGACGATGTTTCAGTCATATGTCCTAACTCTATGTACTCTCTCATGAAATCTACATAGAGACGCTTCATGTTTGGGTCTCTATCTAAGCGGCGTTCAAGAGAGAAGAACCTACGCTGTGCCATAGCTAAAGAATCGCCTAAGACTTCTGGTGACTCTTTTAGAGGCATAAATACTACAAACCGCCCCTCTTGGTCACGATAAGTAGTGTCTAAAAAAGATTGCTCACATGCATGCTCATTTGATGTGAGTTCATGTTTAAATGGAATTGAGTCTAGTTCCCAAAATCGCGATAAATCTGTAGTTGAATCGTTATCACTACTGGTGAACATACAAACATGACTCTTCGGTCCCGGCTGATAGATGGCGCCTGAAACTAACCATCCGAATTTTGTTTCGAATAAGACCGGTTTACGTTTACCTAGTTCTATGCGATTTGTACCGATCACCTTCCAAAAGACGTCCGCACCTACAAGAATGCTAATGGTTGACGGTACGTTGAATGTTGGATCGGCTAAGCAAATGCCCGATGGTAAATTTAAGTCGTGTACGTCTATATACGTATTTGGTAATAAAGAAGTTATGTGAGGTAAAACGAAGCAGTCAACGTCCGTCCTATAGCAGCCATTGTAAGACTCCAACGTAAGAGAGCAAGACTGTGAACTTTGTGACGTTTGATTGTTTATGCCTGTTACCTTCGAACTTGTGTGATGAGTTGGAAGACTCAGCCTGGCGCAGAGGTCCTGCGTGACAAAGTTGCCCGTACTGCCGTTGTCAAGCAAAATTCTAGCGGCATGCGGCTTACCACTCTTGTCAATGACCTTGACCAGCGCTGTGGAAAGTAATATATTGAGTGTATTAGTACTGTCTCTAGAATGCTCGGCTGAAAGTACTATGCTATCATGTGAAATAGCTTCTCTAGGCAGGTCAACATGCAATAAGGTATTGTGCTTTTTGTCGCAATATTTACAATGCGTTTATTGGAATAGGGTTATGAGCGAAAATAAAGATAAAGGTTGAATTTATAATAGTTATGTAATAACGTATAGTGAAGTACGAGGAAGGTAATGTCTGCCTCCTAACACAGAATCAGTTGCAGCGAGAATAAGAAAGATTTATGGGCGGCTATTGCTTTTATACTAACACTTCAGTGTTGCCATTATAATTATTGCCAGTGCAAAAGAATACAAAATAATTTTTGCATTAACTATGTAAAATGCCAACACGCCCCCTCAAAAAATTATTTAGTACCTACTTACAAACTATTTACAATCATAGTTTTCTGACTAACCAGAACATTAAACCTTCCAAGTATTAGCTGGGGATACAATAAATTATGGTCCAACATTTGTTGCAGGGGTTAGGAAAACCCAGTAAAACCTAACCAGACCATTAGATAAATTATGAAACATAAAATCAAACATATTCACACACAAAAAAAGTATCTGATTAAGCATTTATCATTAAAAAAAAATAAGAAATTTGTATTATTAAACAGAATAAAAAAAATATATATAACATATTTATAAAAATAAACCCATGTTATCTCTAAAGAGTGTAAATGCAACAGCTGGTAGCGGCTTAGTCAGCACATCCGCCACTTGTTTACCTGTGGGAAGATAGAACAATTTAATTACATTGTTTTCAACTTGTTCCCTAGAAAAGTGGTACTTAATATCTATATGTTTAGACCTCTTGTGGCTGGTTGGGTTATTTGCTATGCTGATACACCCATTATTGTCTTCAAAAATAGGAATTGAACTGACAATATTAAGTTTAGCACTTATTGATAGGGACTTTAACCATAATGCCTCTTTTACAGCTTCAAACAATGCCATATACTCAGCCTCAGTCGAAGAAGCCGCCACAGACATTTGTTTTTTTGTATTCCAAGTGATAGTACAACTGTTGAACAATTTAAATAAATACCCTGATGTACTTTTTCTATCATTTATATCATTACCACCCCAATCTGAATCTACATAACCACACAAAATTTGTTCAAAATTTCTACACCTTTTGTACGTCAATTTTAAATTAAAAGTGCCTTTCAAATATCTAAGCACCCTCTTCAAACATTGCCACAATTCTTTATTATTTTTGTTTGTGTACCTACTTAAAATATTAAGAGAAACACTTAAATCGGGTCGTGTACACAACATAACATACATTAAACAACCAATAAGGTTACGAGAAGGTGCATTAAAATCACCGTCCAAATTTAAAGATTCATAATTAGGCTTAATTTCCATAGGTGTACTAATGGGATTACATTCAGACATACCAAATTTTTCTAAAATGGTTTTTATGTATGAACTTTGATCTAAAGTTATGGTGTCATCTTTACGGGTGATTTTAATGCCAAGAAATAATTTAATATCATTCAAGTCCACCATTTTAAATTTACTCATCAAATAACATTTTAAACTATCAAGTGTTTGCTTATTTGCACAGGCCAAAACCAGATCATCTACATACAGTAAAATGTAAATATTTTTACTCACGTCACCCTTATCTAGAATATAAAAACATCTATCAACTGATGAGCTAACAAACCCCTTTTCTTTCAGACACTGATCAAATAATTCAAACCAACATCTGGCAGCTTGTTTCAAGCCATACAAAGCTTTATTTAATTTACAAACATAACCTTCTTTGCTAACTATACCATCTGGCACTCTCATGTAAATATCTTCCTTCAATATGCCATTTAAGAATGCAGTTTTTACATCCATGTGATGTACCAATAAATTAAATTGATTTGCAAAACTAATAAAGAATCTAAAACTTGCTATACGAGCCACTGGGGCAAAAGTTTCATCATAATCAGTCAAATATTCCTGACTGAAGCCCCTGGCAACAAGACGTGCCTTATATCTTAACGGGTTACCAAACTCATCAGTTTTAACACTAAAAACCCATTTACAGTCAACTATATTCTTATTATCAGGTTTAGGCACTAAAGTCCAAGTATTATTTACTAAAAGAGAAGCTATTTCATCTTTAATTGCACTTTCCCATATATTTCTATCATTCAAATCTTTAATCTCATTAAATGAAGTGGGTACTTTGCAATTTACTGACTGAGCACATAATAAAACATCATCAATTTCACTATAAGACACAGGTGTACGACCTTTTAACCTAGCACTCCTTCTCAACTGGCAAGAATCATCGTTATTTTTATCAGAACTACAAGTTTTACTTGAACTTGCTTGATCGCGAACCTTTAGATTAGGCATGTCACTCGAATCGTTCAACCTACGAATCTTACTACTAGAAACAGATTTATTACACTCTGTACTATCTGATTTCGGCCCAACTGATTTCGATTTACCCGATTTTGAACTATCGGTTTCAGTGCTATCAGCTTTAGGCATATCAGATTTCGAACTGTCACAAGTTTGAGGATTTATTGAGGCTGACTTCGATGTCAGGTCATTATTCTGGAAAAGTTCTATTTCATTTCCTTCCAACCGTAATTTAGGCCTTGACTGTAAAAAATTTACCTCATCGACTATAACGTCCCTAACTGTTTCATATCTCTCATGTTCCGTGTTCCATACCTTATAGCCATTTGGTACGTAGCCTACCAAAATACCCTTCCATGATTTTTCATCAAACTTAGCTTTATTGGTTTTATTATGCACATAGACGGTAGCACCAAAAACCTTTAAATATTTAATTGCAGGCTTTTTGTCGTGCCACATTTCAAAGGGAGTTTTATTTTGTTGTAAAGCGCGGGTAGGCGTAATATTTATTAAATAAACTGCGGTTAATACTGCATCTCCCCAAAAACACTTGGGTAATTTAGCGCCACTAACCATAGCTCGGGCTTTTTCAGTAATTGTCCTAACCATACGCTCTGAAACCCCATTTTGTTGTGGTGTTCTAGGAACAGTAAAGTGGTATGAAATTCCCCGAGACACACAGTAATCTTTCATTTCATTTGATAAATACTCTCGGCCATTATCACAGTACAAATTTACTAATTTTAAATTGAATTTTGCCTCACTTTTCGCAACGAAATCTTTAAATGCACAAAACACGTCTGATTTATAGGCTATTAGGTATGCAACACAGTAGTGAGTAAATTGATCAACAAACAACACAAAATAATTCTTACTATCAGTTGTAGAAGGAGTGATCGGACCACACACATCGGTATGAACAACAAATAAAGGCCGCTTAATATGACTTTTATCTTTAGACACTTTAAATGGCAATCGAGTCTGTTTCCCGTTTATGCATGATTCGCATAATTTTTTTTATCAGGTGTTATTGTTGCAATTAAGTTTACGTCTTCAGTCATGCAATTATTTTTCAAAGTTAAAAATTTCTGCTTACTTATGTGGCCTAATCTTTGATGCCACAAGTCGTAGTTATTTTTATCACTTTTGCACAATTGAGAAACAGACTGATTACCTTTAATTTCAAAATCTACCGAAATTAAATTATTAATTGCCTTACCTTGCATCAGTACTGTACCGTCTTTACTGATATAAGTTCCATGCTGATCGAAGGTGATGGTCAGGCCTGCACGCTGCATCCTCGATACCGATAGCAGATTGTACGGCGCCTCCGGACAGAACAGCACGTCTTCCAGAGTTCCTTGGATGCCAGTGTCGCTTATCACTTGCAACGTCCCACGTTTGGTTGCTGAAATAAATTCACCGTGTTTAGCAATTGCAATTTTGAACGGTGTATTTAAAACAGTAAAAGTACTGAAAAGGCCTTCCCTGTTAATGATGTGGTCTGATGCGCCGGAATCTAACAGGAATGTTACGAGTTTCCTGTCATTACAGGCTTCGTAAGCACCAGACATGAATGCGAACCCGGCGGCTTCTCTGGATGTCGTCGCCCCCTCAGTCAGCTCCACCGTTTGAACAGTCCGTGGTCGTTCCGCCGGCTTCCAGTGTTGGTTGGATAGACTTGGCCGGTCTAATCTTGTTGGTTGATTTTGGCGCTTGAAGTAATAGCAGTCCTTCTTAACGTGGCCCTTCCGCCCACAATGGTGGCACCTAGTAAATTTCCTGGTATTCTTGAAACTCTGTTGGCTCGGTCTTATATTAAATCGCTTCCCACTGGGCTCAGCACGAACATGAAGTACCTTTTTCGAAGTGTCGGTACCCTCATTTTTCAATTTTACTTCTTGATCCAACAATCTCGTTTTAACAAAAGCTAATGTTAAGTTGTCTTCTGATAATGTTTCTATAGCCGTGATGACGCCATCGTATGCACTCGGGAGGGTAAGAAGTAAATGAGATACCTTGTCGGTTTCTTCAAGCTTCGCTCCAGCAGCCAACAGCTCTGTCGTCAAATCGTCGAAGATTGTGAAATGTTTGACCAGTGGAGTTTCACCTTGCAGCTTCAATCCCAGCAGCTTTTTGCGTATCGCCAACTGCGTCGCCAAACTTTTTCTTTCGTATAATGCGTCCAGACTCCTGAAGATCTCTTTGGCGCTCAATTCTTCTTTTGCAAAACTAAGAAAAGAATCTGCTAAATACTCGACGATCACGCTCTTCGCAGTTCGGTCTTGCTTCACCCAGGAATCATGACGTAACAAGGGTTCTTCATCGATGACCTTGATCACGTCCAGCTCGGATAATAGCGCGCGAACTCGAAACTTCCAGACGCTGTATTTTTCCCCGTTGAAAGGTTGAATATTCCTTTTGTTCTTCAAGTGGTCCATGACGAGAAAAAAAAAAATTGGAGGGTACTTAGGAAACAACGGCACAATACAGTACTGGGCCCATAACCTATTGGAATAGGGTTATGAGCGAAAATAAAGATAAAGGTTGAATTTATAATAGTTATGTAATAACGTATAGTGAAGTACGAGGAAGGTAATGTCTGCCTCCTAACACAGAATCAGTTGCAGCGAGAATAAGAAAGATTTATGGGCGGCTATTGCTTTTATACTAACACTTCAGTGTTGCCATTATAATTATTGCCAGTGCAAAAGAATACAAAATAATTTTTGCATTAACTATGTAAAATGCCAACAGCGTTAATTTACAGTTTGACTCATGATGACCTAATTTTAAGCAATTAAGACAAACTTTGGATTCTTTCGCTTTTTGCATGCGTGATTCTGCTGATAATTTACGGAATGAGTCGCACGAAAACAAATGATGACCTTTGTTACACAAAGGACAGGAAAAAGCTTTAGGCTTAGGGGTAAAATTTGATACAACAAAACTTTTGGGCTTTTGTACAGTTTGAGTATCTAGCTGTTTACCTTTACTGTTTCGTGCTTCCTCCAAGGTCTCCAAAAGGTCAGCCCTGTTTGTCAAAAAGGTTAAAAATATTTCTAAGGTAGGGGGGTCACTACGATTATTACGGTACTCCTCCCATTCTCTATTTGTGACACTATCGAGCTTTGTTGACATCATGTAAATGATCAATGTATCCCAATGCTGTGTGGGTTGATCTAGGGTTGCCAAAGCTCGTAAATTTTTATTAGTGACGTCAACTAAATAGCGTAAGGCTTTACTTGACTCCCTTTGAATTGAGCTGACATTGAACAGCGATTGCACATGATTATTGACGAGCAGACGTTTGTTGTCGTATCGTTTACACAACAATTCCCAAGCAGAAGCATAATTATTGGCTTTGAAGTCTAAGCTTTTGATGATTAAAGCTGCACTGCTTTGTAAACAAGCACGAAGGTAATGAAACTTGTTTATATTGTCAATGCTATCGTTTGAATGAATAATGGAAATGAATGTATCGCGAAACTCAAGCCAATGCTGATAGTTCCCGTTAAAGGAAGGCAGTTCTATTTTAGGTAATCTTACGAAATTGTTGTGTCTTTGATTGTTAACATCAATTGAGCTTACCTCAGCCACATTGCTGGCCGCATATGGAGAAACCACAGAAGACGTCTCGCACAACGCTTTGGCTACTCCGACCACGTCGTAGTACTGGCTCTCGAAAGCTTCCCTTTCCTGGTATCGCACTTCAGGATCCTCGGAAAGCTCCTCGATCTGCCCCTGAAGCACATCAAAATCAGAGTATAGATCCTCTATTTTTTCAAGACGAGTTTTAAGCTCGCTAATATTGGAGGCATTGAGTTTATCAACTGTGCAATCTTTAATGACTTTTATGTAATTGCAAAAGCTTGTGAGTTTACTTTTAAATGTGCCTCGTTTTTTAACTAATTGTGCAATTTTATTTTCTAATAACTTGCTTTCTGCTTTGCCTTCTGCCATATCTCAAAGCCTTAATTAAATGAATTTATTGAAATATGAATTTAATGTAAAAATACTAATAAGCAAAGTAATTTATTATTTGTGCAAAATACAGATATAAAAAAATGAATGTATAGTGATACTAAAAGTAGGTAGGTATGCTGTAAACCTAAAATGGAAAAAAATATAAATTAATGAGCAAAACAAAATGATAGGAATTCTACAACACTATTCCTACTATAAAATCAATAAAAAGATACACCTTTGCTGTTGTTTCTCAGCAGGCGCTAGTCGGATCACAAACACCCGTTGTGGGATGCGGACTACCGACCTAAAAACAAAAAAAATAAAAATTAGAAAAATGTAAAAATAAAGATGTTTCTAATGTTAGTAATGCTAATACGTAATTGAAAAGCACTACTACTAATCTACTGTTAATAACTATAAGCAGCTACTGATGATTTTCTATGATTTAACTTTAGGTATTTTCATGTGCGATTTTTGTACTAAGTCTTTCTACTTTTAATTTGTGATTTATCTTTGTAAATATGTAAATAAATGTACTAATGCGTTAACTACTTGTTTTAATTACTAATGCAAAGCTTGACAAACACTTGACTATGAAAATTCTGTTGTAATTTTGAATTTGCAACGACTAAAATACCAAAAAAATCCACCAAAATCACTAACTACGACTGATACAGATGAAGAATGATACCAATGATAGATGATGTGATTTAAGAAGGTGAAAAATGATAGGAAGAAGAAAGAAATTGGAACGATCTCACGGTTTCTGGTGCGTAGATGCCAATTTATCCGATCTTCTTTTTTATTTTCTTCTTGAAGTGAAGAATTAGGCACTCGTCACAATGCTGTAGTAATGATCCGCTGTCGCAATCTCGTTCGGAAGACTATTCTTGATAGTAATTGCGCTGGAAACGCCTTGTAGATAACAGGAACTCGGAGCTAACGGTACTTGGAATGTAACGGTTTCTTGCTTGAACAGCTGACCGACGCCGTTGATTTACGCCGTTTACTATCGAATTTTTAAGACTTTCTACAACACGTCCTAGGAAGGACCATGTAAATGTGTGAATTGAAAGGCTAGTGGACTGTATCAAAATGTATGAAGTAAAATAGTACAAGAAGGCCCGACAATGAAAATGCGTACGCGCGTAGTTCACAGCGGTCGTGAGGCGAGTGCCCTGCATAGTCGCGCCGCGCCGTCTCCCGTCGTTCTCCCTCCTCCTTCACCTCATGCCCCGGGTTCGCCCGGGCTGGTGTTGTGATTGCGTGAACACAACTGACGAGATCATCCAATATTTGAGCGCGAGCAGGATGTTTGTCCAACTCATAACACACACCATCTAAAAGCTAACAAAATATTTGAAATCTGAATCTTTACGGGCAAACAGAAAAACACATATCTCTGACAACCTGACCAATAGTTGACATATTGAAAAAGAATACGATAACGCCATTGAAGATTGCTTCGTTTCCGTTTTTTGTATTTGGTGATTTCGTTTTTTGTGGTTGTATCAGTATGAAAGTATCCTTGGTGGTTTGTAGCAATTGGGATGCTGCGTTTCGGCGCTATCGTTTGTTATCGAGCGGAAGGCTCGTTCTTGACCCCGACCGATAGCGCGAACGAAAATAACTGTTGGACGAAAGATAAATTAATGTGCGGTTCATGTGAACTGGGCTAAAAATGTTAATAGGCAAATTACATAACAAACTAGGTACCATTTATTATACACAAAGTTGAATGACACTGTTCTTAAAAATATAATTTTTATGTCATTGCTATGGTTTTACATGATATTTGGAACGAAATACTTAGTATAACTAATTGATATTATTTAATAAAATAATTTGTGTTTTAAAATTCATAAACTTTTTCTTGATTTTTTTTATATCTAGGTAATAGATAATAATTTCTTATCGTGGTCGTCGAGAGATGCCAAAAAACTGGCCATAAAATGTAAGTTTATCAACATTCTCTCAGCTGTTCACAATTTTTTCTCTCTCTTGCGATCTTATCTAGAAAGTATGATGTGTTAAAATATTAGTGAGCCATCCACTTGTGTTGATAATATTAAAATTTGAGTTTCAAAATATTTACTGTTTTTTTATGTTGGTACGGAATTCTTCTTCTTTTTTTGTAATGTACAGGTAGACTATCGAAAACTTCAAAAATCTTCTTTCTAATTAATGTCTTAATAAATTAAATTACAATCAATTATTTATTAAGTCAGAGATATTTCTGAACGATAGCCACTCTATTGAGGTATGTATTTAAAAAATCATATAAGTACCCTCCGTTTTGCTTCGCCGTAGTTGGGTAAAACGATTTGGGAAAAGAAACGTTTTGAACAGATATGAGTCCAATAAAACAAATTAAATTTAATACAAATATATACAGTTTTCCAAAATAAAAGTAAAAAGGGTTTATTGCGACCCTGCCAGGATTCGAACCTGGAATCTTCTGATCCGTAGTCAGACGCGTTATCCGTTGCGCCACAGGGCCTGTTAGCTAGTAAGTCGAAATTATAGATAAAATAGGCCACTACGTCTGCTAAGCCAGTGCTGCTGGCTGGTTGCCTTGATTGCATTCAAAATGTTTTTTACAGGTTTTTATCTTTTTTGTTTTGTTTTATGAAAACCATTGTTTTATGAAATTTCAATATTACAGTATTCTCTAATTTTTTGTGCAATATCAATCAGCATAAAACCCTGTGATAAGCATTTAATGCTTATTAGAAAGTAGCTATTTAATTTTAAAAAGTTTTTTATTTAATACGTGTCGTGTGCGAGCCACGTGGCTTCGTTAGTACCAATTTCAGCCGCGGGCAGCGCCACCTTCTTCATGACGAAGTGTTATTGATCTCCGGACCTTAATTAAATTAGTGCTACGGTGCTACGGTAAATTGTTGCTTTATTAACTTGTATAGATTGGGAAAATAAACTATCGGACTAATTATATCGGCTATAATATCACGATTATGATCGATTCATTTATAATGTTACAAAATGTTTTCAGACATAAGATTGCCTCCTAACTAATCTTATACTTATGAAATCTACTTTTTAATATAATATTTTAATTTCGATACAATTATTTCTTCTATCTGAAAGTTCCTTTTAAAACAGCTATTCAAAATCTGTGGAAATAGCTGCTATGTACATAAGTAAATATTTGTACTTACGTATTTTTTATGGCAATATCTTTTAGTATTGTAGCTTCATCGACGAAATGTTAGCTTAATAAAATCATTGGTAATTTATAAAAATCCAAACGAAGATTTAATGCAGACAGTATGTTTTGTAAGCCTTTTTAAGAAAATACTGTTAATAAAAGAACGGTATAAATATCTTAACACATTTTTAATGTGACCACAAAATGTATTACCTAACCTAGGTAAGTATTCAAAAATAAAAACATACACAATCAAACATAAGTAATGTATAAATAACATAATCACAGCTTCAATGTGAATAAAAAACATGAAAGAGCTGCTATAACCGCCCAGCAAAAGGACCCTAAAATTAGATACGACACGGTTTTCATTTTAATAACGCACATTTTTACGAGTCCCCTTGTCGTTTAGTTGTATAATGAAGTCGGTGGACTATTTTTCATACTGTAAAACATTTCAAGTTGAACATTATGTCAATAAATTAGTGCGACAGTATACGTAAGTCTATCAACACGTTGTCAGCTGTTTCGTTGTTACGGACTTTTCACAGTAATTTGTTCCTATTTCAACGTAAAATTTATTTATTTTGTGGTAAAATATACAAGCAAGTATCGTATCAATAAATGCGAATTTGTGCATGGTTGTTACGCTTTCACATCTTAAGTAGGTACTCAACCCATGATCATGAAATTTTGCATACACGTTCTTAGGCACCCAGGGTTTCAGAAGAGGACAGAGAACTTTTCATCCAGAAAAAGTACTGAGGATAGAAAATAACTGTCTTTCTACATAGATGAAGTCGCGGACGGCCGCTAGTGTTGTTATAAAAACGTGATAAGTAGGAAATACCTATAGGCCTATTTACAGTTCTTTTTGTAACGATAAAGCTTCTATAACATATTTTTGTTATACATGTTCAATACAATAGTTATTTAGTAAACTTACATTTTTTTCTGTTGAAAATCAGTGAGCTATTCGTTATCGCTAAGTGACCTAGATAGTCTTTTTAGGGTTCCGTACCAAAATGGTAAAAAGGAACCCTTATGGTGTGACTCAGTCTGTCTGTCTGTCTGTCACAGCTGGATATCTCGAGAACTACTAATGGTATCAACTTGAAATTTGGAATAGTTTAGATGACGTTTGTCCAACTATTTTGCAAATAAGAAAGAAATAAAAAAATAAATATTTTTTTACAGCAGGGACTGAAAAGGGGTCTTAAAAATTTTAAGTGGGGCGACTAGGGCATGTGGGATATCATATGAAAGGTTTCGACTTATGATGAAAAATGTAAAAAAAATACCGTTCCCCCCCCCTTATCTCCGAAGTTTGCAAAGAGAAAAATCTGAAATAATTCTATGTGATAGTATTTTAAGTAAAGATTACAGGAAAAATAAAACGATATCTCAATATAACACACTTTTTTAGAAATTCAAAAAACAAACAAAAAAAACATTTGTTCCTCTACCAGTCAACAGATGGCCCTGACCCTTGCCTGACCCAAGAAAAATTAATTTAGTACCACTAACGGTCAAGAGATGGCGGTGGATTAAGAAAAAAAAATTATTCCACAATCGGCCAGGAGATGGTGCTGACCTAATACTGCAATAATTTTATTATTCTACAGCTCTGCAGTGTATTTATTATATTATGATGGTACGGAAGCCCTCGGTGCGCGAGTCCGACTCGCTCTTGCTTGACCGGTTTTTATTTTTTTGAGTAAAACAGCCTAAAACGGAACTACGCCAATGATGTTCAGTGACCTCAAATCTAGACCTACTAGTATTTTAGTGAGAGAGAAGCTCGGTGGCGCAGTGGTATAGCGCCTGGCCCAGTGATTGCGGATGTCAAGCAACTTTCGACAGGGTCGGTCATGGGATGGGTGACCTAAATTTATTATCTCGAGCTCCTCCGTGCTTCGGAAGGCACGTTATGCCGTTGGTCCCGGCTGCATTTGCAGTCGTTAACACCCACCAATCCACATTGGGCCAGCGTGGTGGGTTTTGGCCCAACCTCCTTATCCACCTATAAGGAAGGCCTGTGCCCCAGCAGTGGGGACATTAAAATGGCTGATGGACAGTATTTTAGTTGTGTCGTGCCGTGATTGAGCCTCATTCTGAATGTAAAAAACCTGCCTCTAAAAAAAGTAAGAAATAATATACAAATCATTAGATACGCATTATCATTGTTATAATAAAACACGTCTATTAAAGTCGGGTGGGGCTGGTGTACATCTTCCTTTTTTTATTCTAAAAGCCCCACCCGACTTCAATTGACGTGTTTTATTATAACAATGATAATGCGTATCGAATGATTTGTATATTATTTCTTACTTTTTTTAGAGGCAGGTTTTTTGAAGTCGGTTTTTTGTTTTTTAAACAATTTTTATTTTTTTATTTTTAGTGTTAGTAAGTACCTTCTGTATTTGGTAGACTTTAGTTTATTTATATTATCTTATCCAGTAAGTATATTATCTAGGTAGATAAAACATGGGTAGACCCAAAGTTTTTTTTTTAAATTTAACTTTTTTGTGTAAGTATGGTATATTTAGCGACGATATTATCTAAGTTACAATAGTCTTATGTCAATAGCTCATCACTTTTTACAAAATACTGGTTTTCCCGACGCAGGGGCGTTAGTTCTTGAGGAGTTCTCCTGGTACTTCACTATCAGCTCTACTTCACCATATGCATTATGACGAACAACATAAATAGCCTAGCAACCGTATTAAAGTAATCGTATCGCACCAGTGAGATATTTAGTTTAGTACCTATTGAATAGTTCCGGTGATCATCTATGATCGTCTTCATCATCAGTTCCACTTCACCAAAATGGTACTTTTCGAAAGCAAATGCACGAGTTACTTAAGAAAATACCAAAATCGCTATGGGTGTGCCTATAATATTTGAAGAGTTCCCTTGATTTCTCCAGGATCCCATCATCAGATCGTGATCTTATGACAATGGGACCAATCTGTAACTATATGCTTTCAAACAAAAAAAATATTTTTTAAAATCGGTTTGAGATTGACAAAGTTATGTTAAAACATACATAAAAAATAAAAATTAAAAAAATACCGTCGACTTGAGAACCTCCTCCTTTTTTTGAAGTCGGTTAAAAATAGCAAAACGGTACCTTACAGTTTATATTAAAAAATATTCTGTTCTTGTCTGAGAAGAGCATGCAAGCAAATAAAATCTTAATTGTCAATTGAAATGTTTCATATAGGTTTTTTTATAACAATATGTAAATAAAATGAGGAAAGTTACGTTACAAATATCACGAATTTCATTAAACAACAGAAAAATACAAGATGCATTAACAAAAAAAAATATTTTTTAAATAACATCTTCATTATTAATTCTCGTTCCTGGAAAAACTCCTGAAAAATTGTAACATCGTCACCCTGTCATCACTGATCGCGCTCATATCTTCGTCACAGGAAGACATTTCATCGGATTTAATCTGTGACGTGGATGGCACAAGCTCCAAGAATTGATAGTTTTATGTAGTTTATAAATACCAAAAATTACCCCCCTTTTGAACATTTAACTATCATTAAATAATGTTAATACTTGCCATTTTACATTGTTGATACAAAACATTTACAATTCGTATTAAATTTTCTTCGACTAGAAAGTAAAATAATGCTATTCGTTACTATCAAAAAGAGGAAACGGGTATAAAATTAATATTTTTTTCTATAGAGCCTTTCATAGGTTGCATGTTAGATTTATCTAGGAACTATAATTTTTTGACAACCCTAGGTTTCCTAAAGTATCATTGTCGAAAGTCAACAGTTTCAGTTTTCACACTTTTCCAACTCAATAACATTTGGCGGAAACACGTTTTTATACGTATTTTCTTTTCGTCACAGACGTGTTGAAGGACCGGTTTATTTGCTTTTGACTATTTTTTGAATTTTATGAGATAATATATTTCAGCTAATGTTGACATATAATAACTGTTCAAAAATTTTATGTTTTTGGAACATCTTTCAAAGCTAGTAGAAAGACATCACAACATTGTATTTTTATATCAAATTAGTTTGAAGTATGTACATAATAGGTATGATTTGTATAAACCGCGTAGAATAAAGCAAAATAAAATATTTCCGTAAGTTTGTCACTAGCAACATAATTATTTAAAAAGTTTGTTTTATAGTTTTACTAAAAAAATATTTTGTATAACATTGCGAATTTTGGAAAAACAAATAATTTTGTTATGTATGGAAAACGGATTGCGTATATCATTTCCATGGCATACTATTAATAATTCTGTGGTTATACTCAAAACTTTTTAATTAAGGGCCTGTTTCACAATTCGAATTCCAGATATTTAACCTTAACGAATGTTTTCTATTTTAACCCCCGACACAAAAAGAGAGGGGTGTTATAAGTTTAACGTGTCTGTGTATCTGTCTGTGGTATCGAAACGGATGAACCGATTTTCGTTTAGTTTTTTTTGTGTCATAGATAATTTTATCCCGAGTGTTCTTAGCCATGTTTCATGAAAATCTTTTCAGCCGTTTGAAGATCATCAGCTCTTTAAAAGTTGATGAGGGTATCTAACTATCTTCCATATGTCCTATCGATGCGAAATTTGGTAGGTACCGTGTTACTTCAATGAGATTGGAAGTATATGGTAAGGTAACCATGACCCTGATCAGCCGTTTATCGGAGGATATTTTTAAATTTTAATTTTTGTTTAATTAAATCATTGTTTAGTGTCTAAGCTTAGACTGATTATTTACAAATTACCAAGGTTGGGTAGAAGTATGAATGAACCCGAGACAGCCATGTTTGGTTCCCGAGGTGAGAAGTGCGTGGGTCGCGTGAGAACAACAAACAATGCCTGTATTCGTATAATCATGTTGCCTTCTCTTTTACAACATTGGAATAGAGTTGGCTTCTTTGGATTGGTCCTAACTTACTTAAATTGAGAAATATAAGTAATGTCTTAGTAATTATAAAAAAAAAATTAGGTGTTTCATTATAATTAATATCATTATAGACTAAGAATTATGATTTTGATGAAAAAAAAAGTTTTCTATAAGTTAAAATTAAGTTATAATTTTCTCTTAGCTATAAGTTCTTCATTACTGAGTCATAAAATAAAATAGATGGACATCCGTGAAAGTCGCGAAATTAGTTTGAACTATGAGGAATTTGTAAAGATTTTGTTAACAGTGTCCTTAGCACGAACAGTTATCGAGAAAAAAAACGCGCGTAAAATTACTCGATAGACAAATTCTCTATGGAAAATTTCATTTCGCTTATCGGCGATAGATGGCGCTGTACAAATTTCCAATGCAAAATTTATCTATCGAATGATTTTACGCGCGTTATTTTTTTCGATAGCTGTTCGTGCTAAGGGTACTGATTTATTGTTCACTTTGTCAAACGTACTTTATTAACACCTCATTAAAAGTAGAAACGTCAGGAATCAAAGTCCATCCAAACCAAACAAAACAGTTACCTACCGACCAATGCTTTGGAGATGCGCATCAAATCTGTTTTTTTTTAATTCTTATTAATTATTCCTTAGCAAAGAAAATTTTGAAACTAATATTATTCTAATATTATAATAAAATAAAATTCTGAAAATTACGTTGTTACCTCACAATGAAAACGACCCACATAATTTGATACACACGTATTAATTTGCGTGTGTAAGTATTACTTGATTCTAGTGAAGGTGGGAATGCGCGGTGTCGGGTGTCCGGCGCCGTCCAGACGCCGCGCTTAGAACTCGATATGGTCTCACGATTGCGACACACGATGCTATGCAAAAATGTAGGTGATTATTATTCGTAATCGTTGTATGAAACACTACGCGAGTGTTGCTGTTGTTTTACTTACGAGTTTTTTGATGCTTTGGTGTGTTTTCAGGAAGTTCTCTGTTGTGAATACAGAAATTATTATTTATGAAATAAGATTTTAAAAATAATAGGCAATCACATAGGTATAGGTATACTAGGTACACGAAATTTTTGCTGTAGTCATGTAAGTAAATTAACATTACCTACTTATGTTATATTGCGTAAATTGCATCTGCATAGATTGCGGAAAAGTATGATAATTAATTACGACTAAGTAATACCGGTTAGTAACAAAAATGTAAAGTGGACTTTGCCTGAAGTAAACATTTTCCGTTTGCAAAGAGCCTCTGCGCTAAAAAGTTAGGCAGGTTTGCGTTCGTGAACACACATTCCTGACGCGATTACCATACATAATGAATGCCTTTTGTTTTAACAATTTAGCATAACAGTTGTTTATTCTCCTGCTAGGTTTTCAGATATTTAGGTATTTGTAGTCGAGTCACATGCGCGAGCAATGGCCAGTTGTACAAATTAAGAGGCTAAAGTCACTAATGTTCCACTGTCTCATCATCCCTAATGCATGCATATGTCGTTGTATCATCTTTTCCGCCCTTGCAATACTATGAATATAAAACCAGTTTAGTTTGACCCACTTCCTATCTAACGACTTCTATAGAATGGGATAAAGGAGAAGGGTCTAGTTTATTTGGGTTATTTGTAGATTGCGCGCTGTGTTACGCCATATGGAGTATTAGCGGGACACTTGGGACTCAGTATGTGCGATTGGTTCGAAGTCGGCCAACTGGCTACATTCATGGACAAACATTGTTTTTGAATTTTTTCGAGTGTATGAAGTCATTGGGTGGTGAAGGCAGCACGAACTTGGCATACTTGTCGCCTTGCATCATAGTGTAATGATGATGTCAACCGATTGTACTCTATGGACAATAAATATTTGTATTGATATGAGCATTGAGAATAGAAAACGTGTTAAAATGAATTAATCGACGTTCTTGACAAAGATTTTTTGATAAGCCAAAGTATCAAATATTTACACAATACCTATTTATATTCTTTTAAACATAGGAAATAAGATTTCTTATATGTAAGTACCTACATTAAAAAAAATATTTGCAATAAAATTACCTCTTATATTTCTAATGATTCCTACCTACTTACCAAAATTCATGATAATGACAAATTCAGCAACCTGTAATACATCAAGACAAAGAGAGTAATATTACTTGGCTTTTCTTTCATTATCAACCGATCAAACTTTTTCATTAGGTACTTACCCTAATAGAAGTCATATTAAAAAACCGATTCATCACCAGCTCGCTGACAATATTGCACCTCTATGCTTTCATACCCGTGACTCAATCAAACCATACACTCTGTGACCCCTCCTCAGAGCGAATATATTCATTTCGCCGCAATATTTGTACATTAGAGGTCTCGGCTCGCTTCCCTCCCTCCCTCCGAACCTTTAGCTTTTCCAGAGGGGAAAATTTTCTACTACTATTTGTCACGTTTCAGTAGTTCCTACTAATTTAAGTTGGGCGTCAGAATTTTCTAGAAATTCGTTGTTTTGAAGGGTAAATTAGTTTTTTTTAAAATTGGATAACTTGTAAGGTTTTCTGATTATCTGTCTCTTCTTTGTTATTGTTTGGAACTTTTCAGTAAGAATGTTTCACATTTTGTATTACTTTTACTAAAGTTGCACAATTAATTTCCCCATTAGTCAGTTATAAATAGCTGTTGAATAATTTATTAAGGTAAAATGTAAACTAACGGACACGTGCAAATAATGACGGTGTTAACTATAAATATATTATCCTGATGCTTTAATTAGGTATGACAAATGAATTGTTAATCCAGACGAATTACTATTCACATATATTAACAATCGTGTTACAAATAAGGAACGGAATGATAAAAATATATTAAAATCGGCCTAATGGCCTAATCAATTCATGAATCTCGTGAAATCAGAGATCATTCTCTGAGGAATTACTAATTGATTTTATGAAATCCGAGCCTAAAAATTAAAGATTTTTGAAATATTTTTATGGTCAAACGTTCATTGGTCTGTAGTTCATTCGGTGAGAATTATAAAAGGGTAATATTTTTTTGGGAACTGTCAGTTGGTAAAATGGTTTTCGAAATCGTGTTCGGGACTCAATGTAAATTCCTGCGCTCGCCTGTATTTTACTAATTTTTTTTTCTGAAAACTTTGCCTCGTAAAAAGGATATCGGCACTGGTCGGTCTCCATAGTTTGATTTTTTGAAAGTATTCTATTGGTAGGGGTGAATGCTCTACGAAGGGAGTCGCAAAGTAATGAAACCTTAAATCCCTGGTACAGAGTCGTAATCCCACAGGAGTCAGGGGTGCCACGCCAGTTGGCCGGCCTAATGCGGTTTACTGTTTCATTTCCAGCGCAAATTGTGTTCTTATCTAGTGGGGTATGTTGTTTTTCTTTTTAATCTCATTTAAGCATGTTATGAATGTTTTACAAAGGGTTTTGTGAAATATTGGTTGTTAATTGTGAATAGCATGACCGTGTTACATATTGGATTATGCAAAGATTTTTATGACTGATAAATACAAGACAGCTTTATAGATTCTATTTGGATCAGATAAAAAAAAAAATCCGATTCAATATCAGCTACGTTTTCAGTAAAAATCCTATTTCATTTGCTTCCTTTATATTTAAGATCCTACCATAAAACCCTATACTTATTAGCAAGCCCACACGCCTCATAAAATAGTACTGAATTTCTGATGGCCGTGAGATATGGTTTTGTCTTGTTAACTTATATCGTGCATGCTTCGATCAGATTGCAACTGGGCACCGATCAAACGATACGGGCCATGAAGTGAAATCAGAGTAGATTGCACCGATACACGCTGGCGTGTTTATTGTATATCTGCTAACTGGACTTTAAATTGACGGATCAACAAATCTATTTGGAGTGTTGAGATAGAAAGAGATATAGGACTTGGTAATTACAATACAACGTCATCGCCACTTTTATAAGCAAAGCAAAAGCTGAAAAATCTGGTAAATTTTGGCTATAATCTCATGATTTATGTGTAGTTTTTGTAACACGTTAAATTGATTTTTGTAACTTACGTATTCTGGTATATTCTGAAATTAATTCTGTACAGTTTACACAGTTGGTGTTTCTATCCTTTTTATTCCAAATTTAATAAGTTCATATCAATATGCCATGGGAAGAAATCACAATTGAATAGCTGTTGCTTCCAAAGCAAGTCAACATTGTAACTGCATATTATAAAATTACAGGGCTCTATTTGCAACAAAACGTGATTTTTATAGCTAATCTTATAGTATAAAGATACAGGCCATTTATAATCTAGTCCGTTAGACTATCACCGTATTTACAAACCGATCGATAACAAATTACAAGTGAAATCAACGTTCAGTGAGATCAATACCGCGATCACAAAATATAGAGTTAGCAGAAGATCCGCTCGGAACAAATCTCATTTTCTCATGCACGCATAATAGTCCAACTGCGACAGAAAATTTACTGAGAACACGAAGTTTATTCCACTATACTTACTGGCACAAAATATGAGAAAAAAAAAATACAAAAAAAAAACACATAAAAACCGGGATAAAATTAGAACGGTAGCATCTTCTTGAATCATTAAGCAAATTTACCTTTTGTACAAATGCTGTGCATATCTGTAATAGTCATATACACTAGCCCCCTTACTAATAAGGATTGTATAGCAGATGTATAGTTACTTACACAGTGTTTTGTCCATAAAGTTAATATACGTCACTTTCTTTTCAATGTCAAACTCAAATAGTTTGACAAAGAGTAACCATTGTGTAACTATACAATTGCTACACAATCTTTATTAGTAAGGGGTAATGATATTTTGTTCATGTACTGTGTATATGATGTTGATGTGCCTTATTAAATAAATTAAAATCATTTAGATAGATTATCGAAGGAAAGATGTTGTAGCATTATCATCTATTGACTTTCATCAATAAACTAAAGTCCGTATTTATAAACCGCTCTCAACGTTGAGCGCTATCTTGAGATCATAATTG
Organism: Agriphila straminella; assembly: GCA_950108535.1. Lineage (NCBI taxonomy): Eukaryota > Metazoa > Arthropoda > Insecta > Lepidoptera > Crambidae > Agriphila > Agriphila straminella. Next base: position 11,420,894 of record OX467318.1, read on the forward strand.
AGATGCTCTTCTTAATGAACACCATCTTATGTATGATCTCAAGATGGCTCTCAATGTTGAGAGCAGTTTTAATATGGGCCTTAAATGACGTAACAGCGAGTACCTACCTTTTTTTAGAATACGGCCTTCTGTTAGAACATCACTTTATATTTTGCGGCGCGTTGTCTGTCGCAACCCTACGGATAAGTGTCTCGCCGGTGGCAGTGCACGTGCAAACTTTAATCAGATACTGGTTGCCATCTTCTGAGACCCGCCTCGTTAGTTTTATTGTACGCCGTTTGCTTGAAATATATTGAAGGCTTTGTAAAAAGGCGGATAGTGGGAAACTTATCGTTTTGGTAGAGTTTCATTGAATTACCAAAATTTTTGACCGGAGGTAATTCTATTTATGAGAGGATTGGAAAATTGTTAGGTGAGAATTGCAATTAAAAACAGTTACATTCAGAATCTTTTTTTCATTATTATTATTAGTTTAGTAGATTGATTGTAACATTTTACAAAATTTAAATTAGATTTTATATTTAAAAACACAATAAGTGAGTGTTCGTTTTAAAAAGAATCAAGCAATTTATTGAGCTTTTGACTTTCATCTTAAATGTATCGATGTAGCTTTTCATTGACAAAAATTTAAAAATATGGATTTGATAAAAAAAATACTCAATTCATAATAATAATAAAAATAATCAAAAGAAATTCGCAGCCGGTAGGATTCGAACCTACGCTCCCAGAGGGAATCTGATTTCTAGTCAGACGCCTTAACCGCTCGGCCACGGCTGCCACATCTAAAGAGGCGAAAATTTAGAGTTAAATCTAAGACCTCTACTCGGTACTACAGAATCTACAGAGATGTGCTACACCACGCCACGAAAAACTTTTGGCTATAGAGTCCACAAGTTTTCCGGATTATAAGAGATATTTTCGGAAGTGCTAAAATGGTTGCCGCCTATTTACTCAGCTGAAGTAGGTATAAGTGAGTACTAAAACAAAGTAAATGGAGCGAGAAATCCCCGGTCCGAGAACAGAAGCTTGGTTTATGATTATGACATGCGCATGCGATTTTAACAGCGGAATTAATCACACAACGCGAACGTTTATTTTAGTTTGGTTTAAGTATTGTGGAGTTGGGCGTGCTTCCTCCGCGATCAGTATGTACTTAACTGAAAGTGAAAGTGAAAGTGAAATAAGCTTTATTCAAATAAACTTAATTATTAAGTACTTTTGAATCGTCTAAATTTTTCTACCAACTATTTGTACTGTGGTTGGTTGGTAGATTACAAAACAGTACATATAATACATGTTATATTGAAAGAAAGATTTTTTATCAAAATCCCAATTTATTTTCATTTATTTTCGTCCTCGTTAGACTTGGATTTATATTATTATTTATTTTATAATAAAATAAAAAAAAACCCATTTTAATTGAGTTTACTTTATTTACCTAATAGTTTTTCGGGGTTGTATGCATGGTACACTATCTTATTTACCATATTCGGCTTCATGGGTATTATAAAACAGCATGTATACGCTAAAAATGAAAAATAAAAAAAAATAGTGCCACTTTCGCATTTGAAATTCTCTTCTTACAGTATTTTAGAAAGTTCTTCGCACGTTTCAGTAAAACTGTATCGCATTATCAGCTGGGCAACGTCATCCGCACACAATGTGAGGTGAACGGAGATCGCGGCATCACTTCCGTTGCACTTCACAATGCAGTTACGTTATCTATAGCGGAACTTTTATTTCAAAAATTAAAATAATGCAGAATTATAAACTTGAATGACGTAAACATTACAGGTTTGTCAAAAATATTGGTCTCAAGTCGCAAAAGATAATGCGTGAAGTTGTAAAAATAAAATACTCGAATGATTAGGTGATATGTGTACCTAATCACTCAAATATTTATAAGTCTCTTTAAGACCACAGTATGTATATGGTTATAAAAAGACATAAAAAATAAGAATGATGCAATCATTCAAGATTTTTATGTATTTTAGCCATCATTCCTCAATATTTTTTGATTGTGTTGCTCGTTGAACATCTAAGTATGAAAGGCCGTGATGAACAAAATATTTGTATAGCTATATGGAAATAGGGGGTAAATATTCCCTCGGGAAATATGCACCGTGTTGCCCTTTACACCCTTTGAATATTTAAAGCCTTTTTGTATACCCCGTACTGCTCCTTTCTGTGAGTAAATTCGTAATAGTTTGAAATTGTAGTAAAATAAATTCGAAAGCAATTTAAAAAAAAAGCTTTTTTATGCTATTGCTAAAGCGAACATTGAGGAGTGCAAAAGATACAATTTAATCTTTATTTCTTTTTTCTGCTATGTTTTTTGTTTCAAATCAGCTATTTGGATAGGTAGGTACTAATACCTACAACGTGTTTACAAAAAGAAAAACCGGCCAAGTGCATGTCGGGCTACGCGCCGTTGGGTTCCGTAGTTATCTTTTACCATACCATATTTAATACCACTATGATTTTTCGTCTGTAAAAATAACTTTGTTTTTCACAGTGTGGGTTTTGGAAAATATGATATATCGAAAACCAATTACTATATCTCGTTCAAACCAATTTTCGTTGAAAGTTTTTATTAAGAACTATAGCATATATATTTTTTTGATTTTTCACTCTCTTATTTCAAAAGTTAGACACACATTTTACCACTTTGGCAGTGTTTATCTTTCAAACGGTTGACTTTGAGAAAAAATTGTCTCAGGAACCTCAACGTCATTTTTAAAGACCTATCTATGGACACCCCGTACGTATTGGTATGAAGAAATTTTTTTTTTCAGTTTGAGTTCCATGTATGGGGAGCCCCCCTTAATCTTTTTTTTATTTTTAATTTTGTGTTAAAATCGTTAAGCGGTTAACAGAATACATCTACCTACTAAGTTTCAACTGTGTAATCTTAATACTTTTGGAATAAAATGGCTGTGACATACGGACGGACAAACAGACAGACAGACATGACGAATCTATAAGGGATCCGTTTTTTGCCATTTTGGCTACGGAACCCTGAAACCCTAATGCCGAACATAAGTTAAATTTGCATCAGCTCTTTAGCTCGCTCCTTGTCGAATATAATTACTTATTTAATTTTTAGATTTACTAGATCAAAAGAATAATGCAGCATACTAATCTTTAATCATTATAATGGTGAATACTCAACAATTTTCACAGATATGGATTTACGGGACAGTAAAAACGTTTCCTTCGGGACGAAAATTGAAAATATGTGTTGAAATTCGATTATGAATCGAGTGAAAAGGTTATTGACGATATGCATAATATATTTGGCAGCGTAACGTGAAAGGTTAACATGGCGCTCGTGTTCGAGGCGCGTGCTTCGGAGTTTTGCCTAATAAATTATGGATCACAGACACTACGTAGTAAACGTTTCGTAAGTAACACAGAGTTAGTATTCTGTAGAATAACAATCCAACGAATCAAGTGTAAACCCCTTTTTCTGTAACATTTCCTGTTCATAAAGTTGTGCTTACAATGTTTACATATTTTTATGAACTTTTAAACTCGAATAAGCGTTCTTATAGTGTCTCTGCTTTTATGAACCAACACAGATATAAAGTCTGCAATGTTATTTCAATCGAAAAGTTTTGACTTGTATGTCACTGCTATAAAAAAAATCGTATAAATATTGACTCATCCTTCAGATAGCGTTCTTATCTTCTTCATTTTTAGAATTTTCGTTAATATTTTTTCACTCATTCGAAATTTTATCCATTTTAATTGGCACAAATCAATTTAACCTCATTTGTAATATTTTACAAAATGAACTAACTAACAGTAGGAAATTATTATTCGTCATTAGTTTACAGTTTTATTGTCTCTGGTCATGGTCGCTGGCAGTCCAATGATTGTAATTATAATAGGTAGTGCATTGCGTACATTCAGTGCAACCACCTGAGTACGTTATCTTTCCTTATCAAATTATTTGTGGCTGTAAAACGATAATGATGTACTATCTTGCGTACCATGTACGACTTGATATATCTTTTTTATTTTATATTTATATGGAGGCTTGTTTAAATATTAAAATGTCTTGATTGCTGCGAATCTTTCTGCGTCCTTTCTTTTGGACGCAGCTATTTAGTGCTAGACCTGCTAAGTACTGCCTGCCTAGCATGACCAATTTATATCGCGTGATATAGCGTTTTATCACGTTTAACTGTCAAAAAGACAAAAGAATTTGACAGTTGAGTGTCGATAAAATGCTATATCACGCGATATAAATCGGTCATGCTAGGCAGGCTGAGTTTGCTCTTAAAGTAATTGCACAATGAAACTACGAGGAAAATTGTAGTTTTCAACAAAGTGATGCGGTAACCTTGGCCAGAATTACGGTCTCCACAAAACACATAACAGAGGCATTGTTTGGTCATTGGTTGCGCATACGCATAGAACGATAGGTCCCGTCTGAACGGCTCATTGTTATGGTTAGCACAACCGCGTCGCCCAGTTACGCGTTTTGTTGCAATAATTCGTATTCACAAACAAACTTGAGTTTTCGGTAAACATCAATCTTAGATGCATAACAATAAAACCTCATTTTGCTGAAACTTTGTGCTGAATTTAAGTTTTTAAAGACATGTTTTAACGGTTGTCGTCGATTTTTCTACAATATTACAATGTCTAGTATTGTACACACTTTGGAAAGTATCGACGTTGTAGGTAAAATGGTTTGTGGCAATGGCAAATTTATCTCAATATGAGTTTTTTCTTCTTTTTATACTTAGCTTGTTTGTTGAACACTTGCGACGTGACACATAGGTACTTGTACAAATAACAATTTAAGATTGATTGTCATTGTTTTATTGCCTGTTGTTTTCTTCTTTTTATGTAACACTAGCAGCCGCCCCCGACTTCAGCTGCGTGGAAAGTTTTTTTGCTATCCCTTGGGTACAATACTTTTTTTCTGATGTCAGGTACCCTATGTACCCCTGACAACGTGTTCACGATGATTGGTTCAGTAGTTAAGACGTGAAGGAGTCGACAAACCAGCAAACGGACTTATAAGTAAGAGTGTGGATAAGGATTTCAGTACAATACAAGGTATATACTAAATACCTTTTTACATATTATTTAAAACTACAGTGATATAGTACTATTTATCATACAAAAAATAAAATAAAATCTCGAGGTAATTCAGCCTAAAACTAAAAGAAAAATTTAAAAGGCTTTTCATATACAGCCTTCGATGGACTGAACTGACAGAAGTTTTCAATTTCATGGACATAAGAAAGGACTGCTTTTTTTCGCTTTTATACATTCATCTGTAATGAATCATGATCATGAGAAAGCTGTAAACCATTGTGTAAATCATACTTATAAGTTGTTGACGTTTCCATGTAAGTATCTATATTTTGGAAATCTCATTTTGTATTTATACAAGAAAGTATTTGAAAGACGTAAGAATCGTACGAGAGCTCAGTATTTAAATGACTTAATAATATCGAAACTGCTTTCTTTTAGAATAGTTTCTTACTCATGGTACATCGAATTCTAATAAAATACGGAATAACATCAAGCTGTTAAATTATCAGGCTTTTAAAAACAAATTTACAGAATTTTTGATTGAAAAATCCTACTACTTCGTTGCATGTCAAAAGACAGAATAATATGGCTGAACGAATTTACTTCCTATGTTAAGTATCTCATACTACCTTTATTTGCAATAAAATGATTTGATTTGATTCATCCTAAGAGCTTTATTCATCTATAAAGCTGTGTGACTGAAAAATCTCGGACTAAAGAACCAAGTTTTTGCTTTTTAAAGCCATCCTATTTGTTGTTGGTAGGTAGTTGCCACTAGGTGACAAAGTAGGAACAGTTAACTGTAACAAAAAGTTTCATTACACTATTTCGGTCAAAGTATTTCTACTATATGGGGTCGGCTATAAGCTAACGGATCTTCTAGTGAGTGCTTAGCGTTATCAGTTATCAGTGTTATCAGCTCGGTGCGCTCATACCGGCCGGTGCAAACACCTGCCGTCACACCTGTTTGGTACCGCTATATCTAACGTATACTATATCTAACTCGATAATATGTGATACCTACTATAAAGATTAGCGGTATCTTGCGAGCAAGTTTCCGCCTATTTGTTTCACTGACTTATCTTCAGCGATCGAGCTTTGGATTTACATTGTGAGGTCATTTCTATACCTCCACAGATTTTTAAATATTTTATGAGTAACAGGATATTTACTCAACTTAATCGAGTACAAATTTAAATGTTTAAACTCGATCTAGTTTTGTTCTAAAAAACCAAAAACACCAAAACAGGAGCTCTTTTCTTTTAGTCCAGACTATTAGGAAAACTATACGGTAAGCTGTTACTACCTTTTTTATAATTATAAAAAAAGCTATAGTTAGTTTGTTGCAGGATGTGTGCCTACGTTCGTTTTACTTGTTTACATATCTAGGCACCTGTCGGTACGTAAGCGGCCTAATTTAGTTACCCTAGCAACTGAGACTCATACTATAATTACCGTGAATACTCCAAGCATTCCGTTGCAAACCGTGAGCGTGTAATGCGATTCTTTACGGAATGGCGGCGAGCACTGATAGCAACCACTTCACTGTTATCAGGACGGTAAACCTATATTTTCGCTGTTAACACACAAACTGAGCCGTTTGCACTGAAACTTGAGGAATTTCAATATTATCATGACGATCGGTCGATAATCATAGAAACTACATCACTTTTTATGTACGGAAACACCCGGTTTTTCAACAATTCCAAATCTAAAGGGACCACCTTACAGGTCACAATTATTAACCGATTTCCAAAAGTTTTTAGCCATTTTGTAGCCAAACTAATACACTAGGACCCATTTTTTCATTTTTTCTTAAGTCGGTTTTATTTTCTGAAATATTTACAATTTAGTAAACAAACACCCCCCAAAAACCCGAATTTACCCGAAATTTGCATGATTCCAAAAAAAGTTACCAGTAGATTTTCAAAATTCAAACGCTTCGAGCATCGCGGCTTCGTACGAACAAAAACGCGTCTTACTCTAAGTTCAAACGTTCACACGTGTCTCGATAAATTCCTTTTGGTACTATTCCCATCTCAATCCAATCAATGCAGATTTTTGCAACACTGTACGGTCGAAATTATGTTCTGCATTATTGTTTATTATAAAATAAAAAAAATAAAAATAAAAAAAATCCTCCCAAAATCCTCGGAGATATGGTCAAAAATACGATTTGCATCTGATAACCATTTTCAATGGTAAAAATCATGCATCATCTATCTATAATTACGTATGACAATATTGTTGCTCTGTTCAACTGTCATTACTATTTTAAGAAAAGTGTTGAATTATATTTCTTTGTGGAATTATCCTTTTGTCAATTTACTCCGGCATATAGTTTACGATGTGTTTACTGACAATATAATTGTTAAACCTGTTCAACTGTCATGACTATTTTAAGAAAAATCTGGAAAATTAATTCCTCGCGGAATTGTCCTTTTGGCAACAGAACTTACTCCGGTTCTCGTGCACTGAAATGAACACCTGTGTTAAACAATCAGATAATTTCATTTACTGATTGTTTATCTCTATGAAAAAAACATGCGTCATTGATGACATATATCTCAGGGTTTTCAGGGATTAGGAGAGAGATATATTGCCTATTGGGCTTGGTGCTTTTGAGCAGGAATTAGGCTTATCGGGGAAATCTTTTTAGAAAAAAATAAAAAATAAACATTTGTTGGTATGGGGGTATAGTTTATTTTTTTTAATTTCTATAAGAAGTATACTTTATCAATTATCTTCAATAATAAAGTTTTGCTCAGACCTTATTTTCTAAAGAAATCAGTTAATTCATAATCATTAATTGTTGTTTTGCTGAAAATATGTTCAGTTTTTGTAACTTTTCTTACATTATGTTATTGCACAAAAATGGAAGACTATATTGATATTTCAACACTGTCCTATAACTATGCGTTCCCTTATTCATCATAATGTAGCATTGTATAACAGGCCGGTGCAGTTAGTGAAAAATACAGCTTTAAAATATATCTGATATCTTCTCCGTAAGATTATAAAACAAAGAATAAATAAAAGAAGTCATATGGTTTCCAATCTAAGACGTTTTTCCCATATCTTGTGACCGGACTTTACGCCAGTTGTGGTGGGTAAGTAAATAAGTATGATTTTTAAGTCACAATGGCCGGAATAAACGAGTCGAGGCGTTAAAGGTCACATGATATGACTAGATAGGGCTGTCAGTCAAACATATATTTTTTATAAATAAGATAAAAGCACCCAAGGTCGGGTAAACAAATGTAACAATCAAGTCGTCATTATAAAGCAACGAAAACAATAAAAAAATATATTTGTTTTCCCTACTTTCCGTATTGTATGGTTGGGCTTAGAAGCCTACGTAGCTAAAAAAAGAATTGATTATGTAGGACTGCAACTTACTGAAGTATTATATTTATAATGGTGTTACTATACAAAGGCAAACCTTACTCGTAAGTAACCAACCTTTTCGGAAATTTTAGCCTTTTAGGAAGATTCCAGTTTTCAATCTACCTACTCCTTTTTATTTTTAACAACCCTACAGTGAGGCCGTGAAGTGCGCACACACCTGTGGTAGTGCTAATGTGCTTATCGCACTTAACTAGTTGTGCATCGCTCACAACAAAGTACAGTGGACAACACGTCACAGTTGTCACGTGAACGATAGTTCGTCCTTTATTTATATAACAGAATATATTCTTAGTGCCAGACATCATCATGGTAGTTGATTTACTTCACATTACAATAGCAAATTAATCTACTTACTTTGTAAGTAAGTAAGTAAATAAGTACGTAGTTTTTTTAACCCGTTGGGACTTGGGAGCCGTTGGGTGACGGATGCCGTGATAAACTATGAAATATGCAAGTGATAACGAAAAAACTTATTTGTTGGAATGTGGTGAAAACTTAGAGTAAGACGGGCTTCTGTTCCAGAAGCCGCGATGCTCGAAGGGTGAAAATATAGTCCAATTGAGATAGAAAATACCATTTTCCAACGGCATTTTCCTCAGTTCAGTATTATGAGTGTGTCTTTTAATTTCAGACTCGTCGCCACCGGCCCTGTGGCGCAACGGATAACGCGTCTGACTACGGATCAGAAGATTCCAGGTTCGAATCCTGGCAGGGTCGCAAAGATACATTTTGCTTGATTTCTTTTTAGTCCATATCTTTTAAATTGATAATTAGCGGTATTGTTTTGTAGGTCTACACAATATTGAGCAAATGTTTGCGAACAAATGCTCATAGTTCAGCAAGAAATACGTTTCAGGCGAAATTTGGTTTTAACCGATTGGTATAGAACACAAAATTGTTATGTACACAATAGAGGATATTGCTTTCGTATTTTGATCTTTATAGGAATCGTAAATTGGTCTCATTTTGTTTGCAAGACAATTTTGTTGAAGAATTAAGTACGCGCAGCTGACCAAATATTGTAGTTACGATAATTGGCCACGTGAGTGACGCAATCACGTGATCTTTAACAGCAAGATGTTGATTTTATGATGAAAAATGTACAAACAAAGAATGAAGGTTACATGATTTTTTTAATTCATCTATTAACTCTTTTTTATTGGTTTCATAAGTTCGTATTTTTCTTTACCTCAACTTTTAATAAAGTTTTATGCTAACTAATGCGTAAGTACAACGAAGATTTTTGTTCACTTCTTGAGTGTAATCCTATCCTTCTTATCATGGAACACAAACATGTGTCATTGATTAGAAATATTTCAATTATTTCTTGTTTTTTATTTCCTATTTTCTTTCAGTGTGAATTTGGGCAAATAAAAGGAAAATAAAAGGTTATAATACTGTCAATATTTTTTTATTTTCTGTTTTAGTGTCGGTTCTTATAGAAAAAAATCAGTGCGTATTTTAAAACTAAACAATACGAAATATGGACGAAAATTGTGAAAAGTAGGTAGGTGTCATTTTAAAAATTAAAAATTATATAATTTGTGACACAAAAATATCGGAACTTTAGTGATAGGCTGAAACATACATACATTGCATATTGCAACCGAGCTCTCAAATCATAATTTATGTATGGTCTTGCAAATTAAATAACTATATAATAATGATGATAAACAAATGATTTATTCTTTGTTGTTCTTTCACTAAACAATTTGCTTAATTTGCAAGATCCATACATACAGATAACACAATTTCTTTAACTACATTAGCAACGCATCCCTCAACTAAAACTATAACAGTCTATTTTAAAGTATTATACACCATAATAAGAATTATATAAGATAATTAAAGCATCTTCACCTTATATTCAAAATAAATCATTAAAGGTTTTCAAATCGATAATTTTTTGCTAATTTTTATATCTTCTTTTATTACATACAATATTTACACAATATATAGTTCTGTGCCCAACGCAAAATATAAATTAATAATAAGAAATTGCGTTTTGGACTTACAAATTATTCATTAACTAATAGAAACAAAATCGCCATGCAAAATCACACTCATGAAATTATAACTTAGAATATCTAATAAAATTATAAAGGCAAATCAACTTAAAATTGATTCACTTCTTTGATATAATTGGAAGCATAGTTTTACAATAAGAATCTAAAAGTGAATTTTGTACGTTTTTTATTCATTTATTGAAGGTCTACTTTTTGGAGTTCTGAATTGTAGATAAACAGTTGAATAAGGTATCTCTACTATTTTGAGAAATGAGTTAGATACGAAAAGGTGTTTCACATACTCAACATACCTATTTACAAACACGAAAAGATTACTTTCTGTCTAACAACTACTTAGTAAAGCTTTTTACATAAAAATATAACAAAACAGTCCGTCGCGTCGAGGTGACGTGAACGGTTGATTGCATTGCAATGCATTTAAGTCTTCATCGTAATGCCACAAAACAATATTATAAAGTTAAGTTTTACTGATCGTAACGAGATCGTGCGTAGGATATCATCCGTAGAGATGATCTTCACTGGAACTGCAACGGAGGCCCGCGGCTTGCCCACTCCCGGGGAGGCCCTGGCCCCCTCGCGACTCATCGCGTTAGAGGTACTTACACCTTACATTTACCATAAATTAAATCGTCTTTTATAACCTATTCATCACTTAGCACGACGGCCTGTCTGGCTGATTCTGCTTTTCAGGTGCCTGTAACAAAGAAAAAACAACCGTCAGTATTTGCTAAAACAATAATTCAATGAAGTGGGTGTATCAATTCAATAATGAGGGGTTCCGTTTGATATAGGAACAGAAGGTGAACCCATGTAATCAGTAAACGAGGGTGCAGCTACCAATCATTGCACAGATGCGCGCGCACATGTCTTGTTAGAGACCGGTATGACTGCTGTGTGAATTAATAACTTCATATTAGACTGATGCGGTATGTTGGATTAGTTGAGCTTTAGTTTTGGCCGCGTACGTGTCTTGATTTTACTAATTGCGATAAATGACGTATCGGGTGGCATGCATCCCACCCGCGTCCGGCCATCTGTCACCATATGTGCTCTGTTTTAACAACGTTTTAATTCATTAGCTGCCGGACAACAGGCCGATTATTCCGCTACCCTACACGAGCGCAGGCGACGCAACTAGCGCTTCATTAATTGCATATCGCACGTGAGGATTCAGTTACTGTAACTGCGCGTGGTTGTTTACAGACGGTACTTTAGCGGTAGTTTCAGTATAGCTTTCTGAGTATCGGAGAGTGTTGGATTACGGTTTCCCGTCCGCACATCCGCGACACAGCTGAACGGCCGCACGTGGCCACACCCTATTTACGGACATGCCGAAGGGAGAGCACACATGTCCCGAACGGATCGGGAGTTTGCGAGAGCGCACACGTGAAATCCCTTTATGAGAGGAGCGTCGGGTAATGAATAGGTATGTACATCACATTTATTTAGCTATCCGGCCACCGGCGCCGTCACGTGTGCTCACACGCAGCTGCGAGCGACCGTTACCCGCACAATGCCCTCGATCGATCCGTCGTCGTCGATGGAATCCAAGCTATCGGCGAAATCGATGCACGTGCGCCGAGATCCGCCGAGACATTTCGCGGTCGAGCTGCATTGTCCACGGCGCCGTTGTCCGTTCTGTTTATCGGTTCGGAGAAGCGTAAAGGTGCTCGTAAAACTTTCACGTATGCGATTTATGCGCGAAGTGCGCGGAGACAAAGATATTCAGAGGAGCGATTGAGCGTGGGCGCGGACACCTGGCCACTCGTTAGTGCCGCCCGTCCGAGTCGCCTGCGTGGGCGCTCCTCAGACGCCCTGATACGGAAGGATGATTTAGCTTTACCGAGCCGCCACTAAAAGACCGCCTGCTTCATTATTCTTGCAAGTTTATAGATATTTTACCAGACGCAAGAATTGAAGGTCTTAATTGATTCAGAATGGCATGATGCGGGCTAGTAATTGGGTGACTAAGTGATATTGATTAACTAAGAATAGGACAAATACAATAGTGCAAATATGTGTTTATCAAAGAGAACGATTAACGTAAGTTACGAAGATTATTAAATGAAAGGGGTAGATGCGATAAGACCAATTTAATGGGGTTGCAACTGCGATGAATTACATGGCTAACGACGTTTATTACGATACTCAGCAGTCTATTACGGTCGTAATGGAAAGTCAAATGACGACTACGGTCGTGCGGACTCTGGCATTTATCATTGAAGGTGAAAGGGCAAGCGAGCAAAGTGTACGCAATAAAGTCGTGGTTTACTTCGATTAAATGACAAAGAAGTGAGTGCGGTCGTCTGGCCAGATAGTCCCACGGCCTCGTGAGCTGCGGCGGCGCAGCTGCAGGCTACAATTACGGTCGCGGCGCTGTGGTGTATGCTCGTGACGGCGTTTGTGGCACAGTCGATGCCCCGCCTGATACTGCTGTGAAATGCCGGCTCACGACGCGCACGCTGAACCTCCAGCACGACCGCCGCCAGCAATAAAATATCTACACATTTTTTCACGATTCAACCGAACGTTTCCTTAACGACCAGAAAGTCGACGTATTCTAATGTCCTTGCGAGAACGAATACCTCGCGTTCGAAACGTGGAATGCGGTTCGATTAGTCAACATTCCGATAGTTCCTATATTGTTGTAGGCGTTATATTAGTAAATATCGGCTAGTATCATGATATCGCCGGCGCCCGCGGCCAATTAAAACGTGACGGGTTGTTTGTCTACGTAGACGATTAATTTATAGAGCTGTTAAACTTGAAACCGAGATGGGAAAAGAAAAAATAATAAATGATAGTTCATTACATTTTTTTCTAGCTTAGAGTTGATCTTTGTCCTTTGCATATTATGTTACCACTATTAGTAGTTGTGGTGGGTACTACACGGCATATTTCTTAATGAAGTTTTAATGGTTGTGTTGTACAATCTACTGGGCCAGGTGCGCCAGTCGCTAAATATCCATTATTTAATGCTGCCAGTAATTTGGTGACACTTGAGTAAATTCAGCACGGCAGCTCGCGTCACCTAAATCACGCTTGTTTTGAACATTTCCCTCGGAGGAACAACTGGCAGTGATGAAAATTTACGTGGCGCGACCAAGTATTAACGAGCGCGCATTGCTTGGGGCCAGAGACGCAGGCGCATGAATAAATCCTTCAAGATGCACCTGCTGCGCAAACATCGCGACCCAATCTCGATGCATTTAGGTTTAGCCTTGGACATTTTTACTAACAATTACGCAGCAACAATGCGATGAAATCATCGTTTGGCAAAAGCAATTTTGGGCAGTCTTCTTTAGCTTTTGTTTAGAGAGTGGTAAATACGAATGACGAACCAACAATCACGCAGGTGTCAAGCGGAATGTTAAACGAGACAGTATAAATATGTGTTGAATATTCAGATTGTGTGTCAGTACACGACCGTTTACGCGGCGCCGGCGCAGGTGGCCGAGCCTCAAGGCTGAAATTCAAAACAGCCGTCACGCATGCGTGAACCGCGGCTGAGATTGCCTGAGCATTTACCGATTCTAGTTTCATAACGTAGTTAAGCACACCGTAATCGAAACAGCGGCATCGAAATAGCTACGGTTGTGTACGTCAAAGCGCCACACATTGTTCGAAGATGTATGCATAAACATCTGACTCTACAAATGAACATTGGATTCTTCGTTTGCGTTGTTTAAAAAATATTATTGAGGTCACTTTACTTGCTCCATAATTTAACTCAGTGTGAAAATAAAGAGGGTAAATTTGATTGTTTTGTATTATGTGCAGTGCAATTGCAATTCTGGATACAATGTCCAATTGTTTATAGAGCTATTAGCGAGCCGCGTGTTGTGAAACTCGACATCTCCGCTTTTACCTTCCCGCGCTTGCGAAACGTGCAGGTGCGCGCCGCAAAAACATCGACGCAACAGATTTCATTTACTTTTTATGCAATAGTAGTGTCTTTTTTATCTAGTAGTTAAGCGTTTGTAATGGACTATTAAAATGTAATTGTCGTTATTTGCCAATTGCTTTGTTTTAATCGTTTTCATGATTTAAAATTTAAAGCGTATGCTGACTCTATTACATAGTAAATTGAAATCTGTCTCTTTATTTAATGAATATGGGTTTCGTTAAAATTGATTCAATTATGAATTTAAAAAATATGTCTTGTTTACGAGTTTTAAAACAATTGGCAGATAATAAAGTTCCTAAGTAGTTATATAAAGATGCTTACCGTTAGAGTTCTGTGTTCCTGGTTGGAGGATGTGTTGTGGAGGATTGTGTTGGGTGTGGGGCGCGGGCCGAGCGGGCGCCGCTGCGGGCGCGGCTGCGGCGCCGCGGCGCACGGCGGCGCTGCCAGGGCTCCCTCCGCGTCGAACTGACCCACGGCGGGGTGATTCTCCAGCGCCGACTGCAGGTCACAGATGTAGTCGATCACGTGCTGGATCACCTCCAACTTAGAGATCTTCCTGTTCTTCGGCATAAAGGGCACCAAGTCCTGTAGCTTCGACAAGTACATTTGTATTTCGGCGTTCTCACCGTCCCGGTGCCTCTGCACGCGGCCGCTGGCGATAGCTGGAACGGAGGCGCCAGTAGCGCACACTGCGGTTATCGCTTTCATCGTGGGTTCACTGAACACGTATGTACACTGGGTAATAACTACGCGCGGACGTACGTACGGTGCGGTTCGCGAGCGAGGAATGAGGAGATGCGCAGACCGACGTCGTATTTATGGGTGCGGGTGGGGCGCGGGGCGGGCCCGGACGGCCCAATGGGCGCGCGGGGCGGGGGCGGCGAAGCCTGATTTTCCCATGGCGGCAGCGGCGGGCGCCGCGTCTGCTGGGCGGCCCTGAGTAAGGCCGTTGCGCTCATGACATGCACTTTGTCCTGCCTGTAATGTTTGTTTGTGATTTCATTAAACTATTTGCTTGTGATGAGCTAAACTAAAGTAACAAGCTGACTGTGATGGTTATTTGCATTGCTATTATATTTACAATTACTTGATCGTAACAGAACGCATACTAATTAGAGTATTTTTGACAATCACGTCAACAAAACTATTAAATTATAAAAAACGAACATTATTTTAATTTGTCAATTTTACTCGGAAAATGGAATTTTTTTTTTGTTCCTATAAACAGATGTTGAAAATGATGTGGGGTTAACATAGTCTAAAGCCTAGTATGACTTGGTCATTAGAACTTAGAAAAAATGGTGAAAATTTTAATTGCTGTAATTTGTTATAGCGCGTTTATGTCTAATATGAGTAAATTCCAGAAATGGATCATCGATCTTGTTTACTCTGGTGCATATAGACAAACAGTATTGTTATCGGTTTTAAAGTCTTATCTTTTAATGGCTGTCAGTACATTTGCACTAGAAATCAACTTGCACTAAGAAGCTCTATATTTTTTTACCAAATAAGACTGATTAAATTAATTATACTTATCTATGTTTTGATAACTTTGGACAGAATGGACAGTTTAACAATGATTGTTGTTGTTATCAGTTTAAGAAATAAATTATCATTTATCTTTTTATCAATAGAACACCTGCTGAATCTGGATCAATTTAAGGAGCTATAAATTATACAGATATATTTTTTGTCATATGAGGTGATAAATTGTAGATAAGTGCAATTGAGTGCTTATGCACCCAGAAATATTACTCAATACTCAAATACTCAAATCATTTATTGCATTCCACAGTGTTACAGTAGTTCTTAAATTATAATATTTTAGATCACTATGGACCCTGTCGGGCGCAACAACAATAATAGATGGCAAACACTTATTTATCATTATATTATATTAGTAAGTATATTAGTTTCATTACAATAGTAGTTATTACTTAATTAATAAAAACTATTTTATTTATTCAATTATATTGCACTTATGTATTTAATTTAAGTTAAGTATTTTAATGTTTTAATTAAGTTGACTTTTTATCTACAATATTCATATTTCTATATTTTCATCTTGTAAATATTCCTTCAAGTTGTAATAACACTTTTTTGTTAGTAATTGTTTTAAATTATTTAAGAATTTTTTATCATCATTGACATTTTTAAGTGAATCTGGAAGTTTATTGAATATTTTTATGGACATGGCTAGCGGGCTGGACGAATGGTGTTTCATATAAGAATTTGGAAGCATTAATTTATTTCTGTTTCTAAGATTATGTTTTTTTATTTGATTACTTATGAATTATGAAATATTATTACTAAAATTAAATGTTACGTACTTAAATACTTACTATATAATACTTACTTTAAATATTTGGAAATTACCTAAACTTCACACGTAAATTGATGACTGCATTTATGACAAAACTTAAAAATAGGTAAACCTTTATTTTTTTTCCCCAAAATGAAATCGAACAATCAACGAACATACCTTGTAAGAATAAAATTTATCAAAAGTCTCAGTAGGTATTCAATCAAACAATGTGTGTTTTGTACAATCCTCTCGTTAGCTATCATATACGTTGATTTTAATGCCATTGACCATGTAGGTAACAAATTACTATGGTCGAATTTCCAAATTCGTCAATATTAATTTGATAATAAAATGCCGACCAAATATTCGAAAGGCTTTTTTAAGGCTACACTCAATTTTACCTTAAGGGAACAATAGACGGACGTGACGGCATCCACTTGTCGCGGTCACACGACAGGTTCGGAGGCTGCGCGTACGCACCGAGAGAAAAAAAGATTTATTCCTTTGTAAATTTCGTGTAGCTGAGCCTTAAATTTCAAAGTTAATGCGGCCTATTAAGGTTTATAATTGTTATACATATTATATATTTAATGGATTTTATTTATTAAATCTTACATTATTCATTGGTAGATATAATGTGTTCATTATGGAGAATGAAAATTACTGTAAAATGTTTGATGGAACGTTGTTATATAAATCTGAACATCCGAAAAAGAACTGCTAAAGTTTTTTCATTGTTCTTGACTAAATGACATTAATTAGATTTTAGATCTCTTATCATGGAATATATACGAGTAAAACTCAAAACTATATTCAAGTCATTATTTGCAGTTCTTTAACTACTAAAAAAACTAATTTCGCGAAGGAATTTAAACTTGCTAAACGTATAACCGTCCAGGTTTCGAACGTGACCACACAGGTCCGAATCGTAATAATAAAGCGAGCCCATAAAAACGTCCGCAAAAAGTCACGAGTCACCTTGGGCTGGGTAAAGAACTCAGGTAGATTGCTTCATTTTGAGATATTTATGGTGCATCCACACCGAACTACATTTTATAGAGGAACGATCACTAAAGTGCTTATTACATTAACCAATTTGTAGAGATATCATTTGGATTAGAAAATCTAAAAATGTGTTCGTTTAGGTTTCAATTAAGAACGGTTTCAATATAAAAATACACTTGGTCGTGGAAGTAAAGCATTAAATCTTTAAAAACAGTATATTATAAAATTAAAACTTAGGAAAATTGTGTGCCCCAATTTATATTAAAACATATTTGAACAAAATGTAGTCTCCATCTCCAATTTTTATCTGACGTTACTGGCGGTAAAGATCCGATAAAGACCATTTAACAAATAGAACCTAACTAAAGCCCTCAAAACCCAAAATCTTCAAAATGCTGTGATCCTAAATGTTGCTCCAAAAAAGTTAAAGTGTGGCTGCACCATTATTTGGGCCGGCCCGTTGAGTGTGCAAGCCAAGTGTTCAGATATATAGGTCCAAATCATCCCGAGATAATTTGAAACGGTTAACAGTTACGCAGTGTCACTGTGAAATAGGAGTTCAATGAGTTATTAATAGCGAAAGAATGGCATGTTGCTTATTGCATAGTCAAAATAAAGTATAAGCCAACTAACTTACATTACAGTTTTATCGAAGCTGGACAGCTTCGAGATCTTTGGTATCACCCAAGCAATTTAAGAAAAAGTTTTTTTATTGCGTGACGGAAAATCTGTTACAATATTGAAAAAAATATCAAGAGTTTTCTTATTAGCTCAAGGTAGGTACCTACCTATTTTTTTAAAGAGACAACATTTAAAAATATCAATTTAAAATATTGTAGTTACTATTGCAAAATGGGAAATTGAAAAAATAATACACAATTGACGTTTTTGTCCGCTGATGTCAAAACGTGCTATAACAACTACCTCCGAAATTAAATTGACTGTCACTAAGTTACCTTGACTTCGGGCTTTATTATTCTTCACGTACTAACACTTAATGTCTATTCATCTCCCACCAATCTTTGTGTTTATGGCCCCTTGCTGTGCAATTGACAAGATATTGTCTTAAGTGTACAGGTATCGTCCTTTGTCAATTTCTGGACAGGTTGAAAAAAAATAAAGGAAAACTTTGGTACCCACGTAAACACCTTACGAGAATTTGAAATGGCGACATTCTGTCAGGTGCTTTTATGGCCCGAGGTAAATAAGGGTTTCGAAGACAAAAAAGAAACACCGATTTTATGTCAACGTTTAGCTGTAAAATTAATTTTTGTGAGAAGAATGTTGAAGTGTGAAATTGGTTTTGTAAGTACAATATAAGCATTTCCGGCAAACTTGTTTTGAAAATATTTTAAATATAGCTTGTAGTAAAAACAATATTGATGTTGACTAATGAATAAAATAACGAAATACTAATAAAAATCGTAAACATATTAAACTTTTAGAGTAGCTTGTATACCTCTTGGTTTTATATATTGCATATTATATATTTTATGACCCTTCAAAGTTGGGTGGACAAGTCCATTTAAAAAGTATAAAATTTATTAAAATAAATGATACCTTTAATTAGTCCGTAAAATGTATAGCAAATTTGTCTAAGAAACTATTTTGATAAACACAATATTTAATATAGCTGCCGAACAAATTTCCTATACGCGTTGCATACAAACTAGCAAGGCGTGACATCATCACTTAGTAGCCGTTAGTATGGAGCGTTTTTGGGCATTTGTCCATTTGTGTGATTTCACACTGTGATATCTCGGGCAGTTTTCATGCTAGCGACTTAATTCTTTTACCAATGTTTCTTTTTTTGAGAGGTAATTTATGTAACATAAAATAAAAAAAATTGTCAACATGCCTATTGTGTTGAATAATACTTAGTAAATAGATAGAGATTGAGAGTATAGGTATCTATCGAAAGAAAACTTTAGAAACAAATTAGGCATTATTCTAAAGCCTGCAATATTCTGATTAATTGAATACTTAGATTAGCAAATATATAAAAAGCATGCACATTATCGTCCTGATTGTCCTTATTGTAAAAAATCAGGGTTCTCATTAAGGTCTTTGCATTAGACACGGGTGGAATCAACCCCGCGCGTGCGTGGGAGTGCCGGGCGCGTGCCGCTCCCATCGCGTGATCGGCCCGATTGATCAACACACTCCGATATTAGGCGACTCATTGTGTAAATGTGGTTTGAGTGCTTTCCAAAACAAAAGAGCGTAACCCCTTTTTAGCAAATTAATATCACCGTCGTTAAGACCATTGTGAAATGATTTTCAATTGCAATGCAAGCGTATTTAACAAAGGTATATGATATGAGTGGATGTTAAATTATAATAATTAATGCGATAATTAACCCCAGAGGCAATTTATAACTGATTACGATACTCGCAAGCCAATAACAGAATAGCTTAGGGCCTAGTCTAGAGCCATAAAGGTTTAGAAATATTGACCAGCCCTTATTGCTTTTTGTATTGACTGAGCAAATATTCCCTCCGGTCCCACGGGAGGGCGCGAGAAATCCCATAATTCGTGCATGCAGGTGCGGGTTCATTAGGAGCTTTCCGCCACGTGGCGTCGCGTGCGCTGCCCTCGGGTTTCGTTACTCGATCTAATGCGCGTTACGCATTGGAAATGCTGTTTTGATCAATACGAGTGAATATTCGAAAAGAGAATATTTTAATTCTAAATGATTGAGTTCTGTCCAGTTTTCCCATGAAAAACAAAAATAATGATGCTGTGAGATAGTACATACTCGTTGAATCATAAATAATGTATATAAATCTTGAACTACAAACATTGTTTCCCACCTCAATTATACTCATACCCAAAGCTACGGTTTACTTTTCGTGCTAAGACGAATACGCCGCCGCCGCCCGCCGTGGGAACAGTAAAGGTCAAAAGTAAATCGTGCAGTATATTATTATTTTACCTGGTCAATAATACGTAGATAATGACTTGCTATTACTTGCCTTGTCGACATTACAATTGATAAGTTTAGAGGGATAAGATAAAATACACCTTACAGTACAGATGCAGTTATAGAACACAACACAATTCCATTTTGTGGCGTGGCTATGGTTTCGTCTTGAGACGCATGATCACACAGATTTTTGGCACCAATTCCTAATAAAACAGACCCTCAGATTATTATATTAAAACAAGACAGACATTGATTATCATAATTATAAAACTAATAGGACTAAAAGTCCAGGGCTCTATCGGCTAACTTATACATTGCTATCGTAATCACTCTGATTTGACAAATGTATGTGATACATTGCTACTTTATTTGGTAAGTTTTTATTTGTGCCAAAATGAAGTAGCAATGTATTACATCAAATTGTCAAATCAAAGCTTAAATAAACAGTTTAAGCCGATTGACCCGCAGATCATTACTAAGGCACGAAATATTCCATCGTTCTCCCAACAATTTCCGAAACAATCTCGGACCAAATTAGCCGAATCCGAAAATATGTGGGCCTCAGGTTCCTATGGGAACCGTGAGCTTCTCGTGTGAACAGAGGGCGTGGGAGCGCTCAGGTCACAGGTCGCCCAATAATTACGGGCAATGCGATCGCCGCACGCGCACCTCCTCGCCCAGTGGGATGCGCCGCGAGTGATTATACTCTCGTGTTAAGCTTCGTGGTTTGGCACGCATTACCTTTAGCCATTATTTGCAGTCTTGAATAGAGCCTCTTTTTAATTGGAAAAATACTACATGGATATTATCGTAGTAGCGATTTGAATTTTGAAAGGCAATTTATTAGGTATGTACTGGAAAGTTTTCAATTATAAACTCTTTAATTTGTTTACAGTTATAGCATAATATGTTCTAAAACTTTGGACCCCGAAAAAGCCTTTACTTTCGGTCTGAATGCCAAAAAATTGTTGGAAATTATTCTATGACATTGTTTTTTTAGAAAATTTCACAAATGAGGGATATTAAGTTGTAAAATTAATAATAATTTACAAGTTACATTCTTTGATTAGAGTTAGACGATGTTATTGGTAACTAATAATTTATTTGAGAAGGATCAACAACATTATCGTCGAATTAGTAGTTTCGTGACTTAAATCCTACCAAATTATGGAATGTCTGCGGTCCACTTATCAAGTTTTTATCACCATAATGGTGGTAAATTAGCTCGTGGCTGAATACGAAACTATTTAATGATTACACGGGAATGCCCAGCTCGTGGGAGTGATGAGATTCCGAAAGTAAATCGTGGTATAAAATTGCTCTGAGGTATACCGTGAGAGCTCTGGAGTTTCTGTGAGAAAGAAAGGTTTGCGGACCGTGTGAGCATGGCATATTTGGAATACTAACAGCCCGTAAAGGACTGTGTTAACAATGGTAGGGAACTTGTGTAGCTAGTGGGAAGGTTAGAGTAGCTTAATCATGGTGCGTTTAGTAATCGGTAGCATACGCAGAAATATTAAAGTAGTAATGGCTCTTTATGGTCATACAACCATGCCGGGATATTTGGTTCTCTCTATATCTTTACATCAACGAAATGATAGAGTTACTTTTATTTACCCTATAATAAGAAACATTAGAATGATTGGAGTATAATTTTGGAATAATTAGTTAGCAAATAGTTTCTCAATTATAATCATGCCTTTAGAAATTTTTATTTATGTATAGGTACTTCGTGATAGTTGCTTCGTGTAACATCAAACTGCAAGCATTCATATAATTTCCAATGGAACTAGTTTGTTTTTGCTTGGGCATTTCAAGCTTATTGCATACAAAAATATTTATAAAAAATAATTTTCATAAAGCCAGGAGGTCTCTCTGTGGTTCATTTATATTAATTGTAAGGCAACAAGGCGGCTTCGTTGGTGGTGTATTGCTTTCCTCTTTAAGATTTAATTACAGCTCGTTCAGTTTATAATTATGAAATAATCAGCAATCAATATTAAATACATTTAATAAGTAATGCCAACGCAAACCAATACACCTGTTCGGTGGGTTATTCATAATGAACGATACCTACATGGCTTCATGATTACATGTAATTTAGAGTCACAGCGGATGCCGCCTCTTTCGCGTAAGTAATAAATACATTTGATAACATGATATTATTGCTTGCTCTTTTCTTAAATGAATTTGATATAGCCGTTACATTAACAACCCTGTCTAGATTAATAACATAGCTGTGGGACCGAGGGGGATTTTAATTCGCAATAAGCGTAAAAGGCATTTAATAATGCAGACGTCCGATCACGTGCGCTTCCATTGAACAAATACTTTGCAATCGGAGTAATGAACGTGGGTGGTGGGGGTGGGGGGTGACACGTGGCGGTCACGTGACGGTTTTACATTTACGTATGGGTAGGGGTGACTTTTTCCTAAATTATTACATAGCATTTTTGTTATCTGTAAGTTCTCTTGTAACTCGATTTAGTTGCTAGTAGAACGTTTAATCATGTTTCCATGCTTTATAAATAGAACTTCCCTTCTGAATTTTAGGCATTTTAATTCGAATTGGTAAATAAAATAAAAGACACCAAAATGAAAGTCTATTCAAAAAATAATTACTTTATGATAATCAACATTCTTCTTAGACTGGCGCACTGGTTTAACGCCTGACCCAGTGATTGCGGAGGTTAAACAATTTTCGCATTGGGATGGGTGACCAAAAATGTATTATCTTGAGCTCCTTCGTGCTTCAGAAGGGACGTTAAGCCGTTGGTCCGGCTGCATTTGCAGTCGTTAATACCCACCAATCGGTATTGGGCCTGCATGGTTGGCAACCTCCTTATCCACCCATTAGGAAGGCCTGTGCCCCAGCAGTGAGGACATTAAATTGACTCTTGGTTAATCCACTTACTTACATCGGATATCAAATTAGGTGAACTTTATTTTTAATCGACATATTGTTGAACTATGCGACGTGGTTATCAGTACTGTAGTTAAGTAGGTATGTAGCAATGCAATTGTTACTGTCGTGATGTAATCGAGTCACGATCATGATCAACCGCTGCGCGACAAAGAGTAACGCCTGCAAAGTCAAAACGAAACTCCCACAGATTTATAACAAAAACTGTGACGATTTTCCCACAATCGTAGCTCGTAATAACTATGGGGATCAATGTGGATTGACCTACCCCGCGTGCGATTATGATTTTGTGACGTCACCCCTATATTATCGGCCAATATGATTTGACCTCTCTCCTTTCTTGCATCAACCCTTTTAACAGAGAGTTCCGTAGGTAAAGGAGGGGTGTGGTAGTTGATGATATGCTGGTAGTTTTGTATGGGGTGTTGTGACACTGCGTGGGAGAGTACCGCTTTTGTGGAGGCACTTAACTCGGGCTGATAAAGGAACTATAGGGCCATTAGGCGGATTCGCTCTGCTCGCTCGTTTTGCTCTATGAAAGGACATTGGATTATGATTCGTGAGTGATTTAGTATTGGGATTTCGCTGTCGCAAAATTTTCATACATAATAATGTTATCTTCCTCGTATTGTCATTAATTTCCGTATTTATTTTATGAAAGTATTTTACAAATTTCTTCAATTAATTTGAACTATAGCCTCTTGAGTTGAGGGTTCTAATAAAACAATACAGAGATCGCTATCATGGGTATGCAACCTAACTATCCCCATATTCTCTTGAGCGAGGGATCCAATGAGCTGTAAACGTTCTATTAAAATTTTCGAGTACTTTTGTATTGTAGTAGTACAGGCGAAAGCCAGGTGTTTGGATATCTTGATTCTATATGACCTCATAGGGGTTTGTCGGGTTTTTTTGGTGAAAGAAACGCCCTTAAACCTTTAGCGTCAATTATTCGTGACCCTAATTGCAGATGATGCGATACGGTCTCTTTGTAAACGTTTTGACGGCGTTATTGGTTTATTTGTGTTCTGGCTTCTAGACTGTTTGGGGATTTTAAAGTGTGTTTGCTATTGTTGGCTTCTTACGGTCTATTCTTGTGACAATGTCGGTACGGGATGCTGGCCCATTGTGGTTTTGTTCGTGTAACGTTTGAAAATTTTGAAAGTAATATTTTGGATGTTGTGATAATAATATATTGCCAACTAAAAGTATTATGAGAGTTTCATTTCCATATAGTTGTTTTTTAATACGTTATTGAAATCCCTGTTTCCACATTCGCCAACTTTCTTTTTCGTCAATTATTGACGTCTATAGGTACCTGCATTATATTTTCATAATACAATGATATGAAATGCTATGCTATGCTATGAAACGCTTAGTAGTATTGAACTAAAAGTAAGTTTTAATTCAACAGTAATAAAAAGGCTGGAGTAATTAAAAATATTTGCTCATTTTCAATACCTACCTTTTTCAATGAACAATAATTATTTGAATTTGTAAAATAGCATATCCGACCAATCCATCCATAATTATTATTTTTATTTAAAAATGCTAATATTATGTATAGCTCTAGTAATTATAATGTATATTTATTTAGTTTGTCGATGTTATCGAGTGTTGTAAACAGAAGTCATAAGAGAAGAATAATAAATAACGTACGCTCAGTAATATATCCCTGATGAATGCAGTCGTCGTGAGCGTATACAATCATGAATCATGATGTATGACTATGAGCGTACATTGATTTCGCCCGTTAATCGTTGGAAACAATTATTTTTGATTGATTGTTGGTGTCCGTTTCATTGTGCTTAAGTTCTTAAGTCAACTACTTGTAAGTTAAGTAAAAAAAAATACGTTTTATTTTCGTTGTTTAATGTCACCAATAGGCTAGAAGAATTACGTAGAATAAAAATGTTAAATTCAAAGATAATGAAGATTTGAATAAAATTGCAGTACAACCATATGAAGATTTTATAAATGTCACATTACCGCGTGTTTATTAACAAAGCATTTTTTGGATAATTAAAAATACTGCCAAATAATTTAGGAAAAAAGTGAAAAATAATCAAATAATGGAAGGAACAATAGTGGAACCACACGCGCCGTTTGAACACATTTGCGAAGCAAGGTGTCACCACTTCTCCCCTAAAATCAGGAACAGTTGCTGTGAATCGCATCAGTTCGCTTTTCACACCGCGCCCAGCTGCGTGTACACTCGCCCTTACAGCTGCCGTATGCAAACGCCCTAATAAACTAACACTTTTTATTACTAAACGCGGTATTATGTGATCTGCTATGGGCGGTTTTATACCGCTGATTATTTTGGTTGCGAGATAAGGCAACGCCTAGACGCCATTTTTAATGCACAAGAAAAGTTATGAGGAAAGTATTGATGATACTGTCACGTCCTTATATCTATTCTGTGGTACTGTTTGAGCTTTTGTCAAATATTTATGGTGTTATAAAAAATATATGAAAATCAAATCACCTTACCTGGAATAGTTTATCATGAATCAAAAGATTAGAAGTATCTCTAAGCTATAAATAAAAAGATATCAAATAAGTATGTACATCATGATCTTCATAACTACAGCAGCACTGCAGTGTTAAAATAAGCGAGCACAGAGCAGCTAAACTTAACGTGATGATGTTCACATGTGGAGCACATGGTATGACGGGACAATGGGCCATTGTGGCCACCACGCCAGGGCTGGCCGCCAGCTGAATGACAGAATAACCTATTGAAAGAAATGTACCCTGTTTCGAGCTCAGACTTGCGATTAGCGGGACTTTCGGGTGTATTCAATGAAGAATTTATTTTTAAAAACGTATTACGATTTTATTAGAAAAAATATACAACATTTAAATCAAAAACGGTTAATATTCAGGAATAATATGGGTGCGCGCGAGACGGCAGAAAATATCGAATGAATGCCGATGCGATCCTCGGGTCTGCTTCGATGTCGTCTCATTCGTTCGCTCTTCCATTCAGCCGATCCTCGTTCATTCGGCGGCTGTTTACGCGTCGTTGATATAGATGGCGCCAACATACCGCCGGCCTTGGAAGCTTCCACTTTAGCTTCCAAAAGTATATGAATAATCCTCTTCGTTTACGTCGACGATGATGGTGCCTCCGAAGTATCTTCTTCATGCGATGACACAGGTAGCGGGCAGATCTTCGAAAAGGCTCGTCGAACAGTCCCGGACGCGGTACGAATTTCAGCGACCCGGGATATTCCATCTTTGCCTGGGAACACTCGTACTATCCTCCCAAGGCGCCACTTGAGAGGCGGACAATGATACAATATGTTTAACAATTTAACATAATTATTGAGGATAAATCAATACACCTAACATTATTTTATGTTTAATCGTATGATTAAAATGAGATAATTATGGAATATATAGATTTTTATTTAAAGTTCACTGTAAGGAGATAGTGGGTAAGAGTTGCCTAAGGCTGGTGATAATGTGATACGTACTATTATCTACCTTAATTTGTATTATTATTACTGATTTTATCTTGACATCAATAGGCGTCCATACTCCTAAACTACAAGTGATATGTCTATGGTATTATTACACCATAATGGTAATTAACTTCTCTTGAAACTGTACATTTAGTATTTTAAAATAATTTATAGTTTTGACAAAAATATTTTTTTACCAATTGCACAACAACAAATGAAAAAATTTATTTGCTTTCGCAATGAAACAAACACAATTGATTGGTTTATTTATGATATTTATAACGGTGTTGCATCACTGGCAGACATAGCAGTGAGCATCTATATCAACTGTATAGCACGTGGCAAGGGCGGTCCGCCCATAATATGGGACATATTATGTCCCACGAGACTTAGCACTGGTTCAAAATCGGTCTAATACATACTACATACATAGATACGAGTATTTAGGACAGCCAGGAAAAGTTAAAGAATGTTCTTATTACGTTATTACTGTTTAATTTAAGCGCATCCCTGGCGGTGGGCGTCTATATCGGTGCACGCACGTGGCCAACATTTGGCGCCCCACAAGGGCGGCCCGCCCATGCCACTTACGAGACGTAACACTTGCGAATGTGTTTCACGTTAAAGATGATGTAGTCCGGTTCTCATACATCTAATCATATTCTGTCGGTTTCATTTCAGTAAAGTGTGATGTTAGCGGTGGGCGTTAATATCGGTGCACACGGTGGCAACATTCGGCACCCAGCAAGGGCGGCCCGCCCATGCGTCTTGCTTGCGAGACGAAGTATTTGCGATTGTACACCGTACTAGTTGTTAAATCTAAACAGTATTTTTTTACCTATAAACAATTATTTAAAATGTTTGAAAGTATTTTGATAAAGAATGATTCTTATTTTTTAAATTAATAACTTTTAAGGTATGTTAAATTACCAAGAATACCGAAATTGTTAAAATTAAATCTGTGGTTTAAAAACTTAATGGAGTGCAGTTCATATTCGATTAGTTATTAATATTTTTGGTGGTTTTCCATTATTATCGCACAAAATGCACTGGCGGACTAAGACTTTTTGAGGCCCGGGCTTTTAGAGCTTTAGCTTTAGCCAGAGCGATAGCAATGCTTTGTCCGTCCTTGTCATATCATAACACGATGACAAGGACGGGGACAGTGCACTGACGTCATAAACCAAAGCCAGAGTCAAAGCGATAGAGTCATCTTTAATTTTTGGCCCCCTCTGGCGCCCTACAGACTTGAATATTTACTGAATTGAAAAAAATAACAAGAAATGGCTAACCAACAGAACTTTTTATCCTTAAAATATTTTTTTAAGTATTTATATAACAATATGCTAAGCATACACAAATTCCTGAAACAGTACAACCCAAAAGTTCCCAAGTCCACACAGAAGCATGTAACAAGCGACCGCCAAATCTGCAAGCCACATGACGAACTTTTCACTTTTTTTGTAGTTTACAAATATTGTGACTGCCGACCTTAAGTACGGCTTGTTAGTCTCGGTAACTGACTTCCTGTCATATTTAAGGACTGACAATAATCGAATGGGTTTAGCCTAAATTGTAATAAGTGAAAAGACTGCCCATTATTATTTATACTACTACTACATACGTTTCAATGCATAAGTTTCTCGCGCCCATTCTAAAAGTCTCGAATGGGTAGGAAAATTCTATGTTTATTTGAATATAAAAAGTTTTTCAATTTAAATTTCTATTTTCAATTATCGCAAAATTAATCGGTTACAAACTTATTTACCTTTTATTGGCCGAGTCATACATTGACTCAATCGATATGTCATTGTATCTTCGCTTCAATGTAACAAAGCTCTGCCAAACCTTTTCGTCAGTACTTATTTATTCTCGATCAACAACCAGCAATCAAATAATTAAAAACACATAAGCAAAATGTCAGCCCATTGTCAAACAGAAAAAAATATACACGAGAATTTTAAAAATATAAAACGTAGTAGGTTCTTCATTAAAGGTCAACGTTTTGTCTCCAGATAAACAAGGAGTCAGGCCATAAAATGGATTTGATTGATATCAGCATCATCACACGGGTGCACGTGAGTTGCAGGGCATTCAAACCTTTTTGTCAGGCCCCTGGCATTTCGCCTGATTAATGATCCCTACACTGTGTCAATATTTGCATAAGAAATGGACAAGAACTTATCGTGCCGCATATCTTCTTGTTCGCGCGCATTATTTCGATTACACTTCTCACTGTTACATTTGGACACGCCAAACCAAACTTTATTCAGTCAACCATAGTTGATATTTTGTATTCAAACGCTAAGTGGCGTTACAAAAGTTAACTGTAACACGATACAGCACAGTTGAAATTGGCAGGATTCCGCAGTTAGTCGAGTAATCGTCGTCTGCAGTCTGAGTAAACCCGTCGGACACGTCAATAAAAATATTCATTGCCTCACACTCTATTTAACAGTTGATGAGACAGTCCTGGCAGCTTTATCAAGGATGCCATCAGTGAAAACATGACAGTATACGAGCTAAGAGGTGCAGATGGCCAATGCATTTGAACCTGACAAAGCTAAAAAGTTAAAGGTTAAAAAAGGCTAATCTTAAGATCCGACTTAAGAATAAGCGCCACCGCTCACGGGCGCTTAATCGCCGAGCGATTTTTTGTAGCCCAGAATAGAACATATGGAGTTCAATACGTAAACGCCCACGAGCTACAAAAAGTAGCTCACACATAGCTCGGCGACTAATCGCCCACGAAATGACACTGACAAGAGTGACAAGCGGCTTTAACCCTAAAAGACACCACAATTTTTTTCGCTGGCTGACATAATTATTTTTGTAATGGTAGAGTTTGCAATAAAAAGTAAGAGAATTATTATTACATGATATGCTTACCAATTTATATAATTCTTGAATTTGCGCATATAAAGTAAATGCAGAATTTTTGTTCTTCACACTATTTTGACGATAATAGGATCTGTACCCTTAGCACGAACAGCTATCAAAAAAATAATCATTCGATAGATAAATTTTGTATTGGAAATTTGTACAACGCCATCTAACGCCGATAAGCGAAATGAAATTTTCCATAGAGAATTGTCTATCGAGTAATTTTACGTGCGTTTTTTTTCTCGATAGCTGTTCGTGCTAAGGGTACTGAAGACAATTGAATCGTATACATTGTTTGCTTCATTTGTGAAAAGTATATAATTACTGACATAAATAAATCATAAACTTTATTTTATAGAGCTTAGCAATAATAAAAGTGATTGTTCTATAATATTATTACTGGGTGCCTTTTAGGGTTAACCTACGTCAGCGACTAAAAAGCGCCGTGATTGTCGCCGCGATTATCGCCGCGTTTATCGCAGCGATATCGCCGCGATTAACGCCGCGCTTATCGCAGCTACAAAATAGCGCCCGTCAGCGGTAAGCATAATAAAGAATAATACTTTTGCCAATTACCTATTTGAGAATTAAATGAAAGAGATGTGCATGTTTAGTAAGTTTTTAAAAAGTCTATTTCATATCTCATTTTTATGTGGATGTAATTGTTTTTTTTTTTTTAATTTGAGATTTTCGCATTCACAATGCTATTTTTATACAATACTAAATAATATACTAGAAAAAAAATCGACTCGCTCGGATGGAATCGAACCCGCGACCTTTGGATATCCGGTCCAATGCTCTGACCGCTGAGCTACCGAGTCGTTTTTTACATTTAGGGCTGATTTTTCAATGCCTAGATAAAATTTATTCGCTTGATAACGTACTAAACCGCCAAATTGAAAATGTTTGTCATTCGCTTATCTGTCAAATGTTTTAAATGCCATTTATTTTATTTGGTTAATAATTTAACTAGCTGATATCTGTTATCTAAGGATTGAAAAATCAGCCCTTAGTATTGTAATTGTTTACTTAATATTGTCTTGCTTTACCGAATTTTCTTTTATTAAACCAATACACAACGATTACATTATTTATTTATTATTATTGAAATTTAAATAAATCGAGTTTATTCGATTACTGTTTTGAAAAACAGATAGCGCACATAATGTGTGTAAGCAATATCGTTACGAATTTCGTCAACATTTGCTTAAACTTTCACGATTAAATTACGTGTGTTACAATACAATACATTCTATTTTCTTTACACAATATTAGTTGCGTGCGTGCACAAGTTTACTTCTAATTATCTATTTGTAATACTTAAAACATAAGACGATTGTGCAAAAAATGAAGATTACAGAGCAAGAAACTACTTACTTTTTAGTTTAGCTTCAAGATGCTTTAAAAATTTATAAGTTGTCACCCCTGACCTCACAAAGTCACAACTACACAAGAGCCCTGATTGACGCAATGAAAAATGATGCGACAATGTTTTGAGAAATTGCGTGCTCCAAGCCCAGTGCCCAGACGGTCTGAAGCACATAGGATTTTATTACTTGCATAATTTAATACAACTCGGATCAAACCGGATTAGTGTACTTTGTAACTCTTTGTCCGGCCACTTGATTAGGGAGATGACTGCGCGTCAGTTTTGTCTGGTCACTGATCATTTATCTACGTCTTATTTTAGCTGAGATGGGAGAAAAGTTTTGTAAGAAAATAAAGATGAGTTATGGCCGCGTCATGGTTTACTAATGTACAGGGATTTTGAAAGAATTCTGGTGATATTTTTTATACTAATACTCATTTAGGTGTTAATAACTTGTAGCTGGACAAAGTAATATAATATATCGTATATTATAAGGTTTATACTATTTTTAAGTAAGCATCATTTGGCATGTTCTAAGCGCTATTTACATGATAGTCGCCAGTATAGTATCTGGCATTAAACCTAACTACCATGAACAAGTAATTTCCCTGAATGTCTTGCATTGCACCAATATTCTCAACATATCGTCTATTATTACATTAGCAATCATCATCACAAACGCATACCAAATTAATGATTCACGCTCGAGTTTCGTACCAGGACCACATCCATACTAATGTTCAAATGTTCATATTTCAATGAGTTAGGTACTAAGCGCTCAATAATTAATATCAGATTGCTTTGCCGATAACGAGACAATGAGAAATGATTAGCGTCCCAGAGGCTGCCCAGTAATAGGTTACCCGACAGTTATTAGTCCTCAGGTGTCACGTCTGCCTCATTTGTCCGCGTCAGACGGATCTGTTATTTTTGAACGGCGACGCTCCAAATTTTCTATTCAGAAACTTTTTCTGCTGCTTAACAATTCTACGTGTTGGCACATATTGTCATGTCAAACACCTACATATATGAATGTAACATAAGGCATTTCATTTGGATTCATTTGTTTTTGATGTTACAGTAAGGTCACAAACCGTCGTCCAGTGAACTAATGTTTAAAATTTCCGTAAACGTACTCTAGGACCACCTAGGACAAACTAAATAGTGTTTAAGGCGGGGCCAGTTTACGATCTGACTAAAAGACTTATGTTTGATCTTCAGTGTGAAGAAATTATGAAGAATTCTACTACACAAAAATTACTGTAGACTGAAAAAGAAACAAAGAAATACAATAACCGAAAATAATATTTAAAAGGGTTACCAACACACAGTTACTTGCAAAAAATCCTAAATATCACAATAGAAATAAACTCTCAATCGTCAGATTTAGTAATTTTCAATGATAGTTTAAACAGTGATATTATTATGATTTTACATACAAAAAGGATACTTACCTAGCTTTTTTTATTGTTGTAACATAAAATAACCAGGTAGATTTTTATTAAATAATCTAACTAGTATTCCAGAAATCAATTAAATTTCCGCAAAATGTTAATTAATTAAATCAATCTGTTAGTCTAATTGACTTTAGTTAAGTTATTAGCTTTAATTAAGCTATGCAATAATCAACCATATTGTAAAAAGGTACCTCTTTACAATAATAATATGGTTGATTGTTGCATAGCGTAGTCACTCTTTATTCTGTGGCGTAGTGAGGAGTAAATTTCGTGAACTTATATCCATTCACGAGTTTCTTATTGGTAAGAGCAAACCAAACACATGAAATAGTCGCAAAAACAGCAACGTTTGAACTATTGTACTTTTTTTGTTAAAGTTTAAGATAGTAGTTAAACTAAATCGTCTGACGCGTCATAAAAATCAGCCAGCTGTCAGACGTAACCATTTAATTTCCTAATAGCAATAAGGAAAACAATGCGGGCAGTTACTCGAACATTCCCAATTTTATGGGGCGGCGGAAGCTGCCACATTTGGCGATCACCTTTCTTTAGTGAGCAATGAGCGTTGTAAAACATTACATAAAACAGCCGTGAGCAAACATGTGTTCGGCAGAGGTTCCCAACTTCCCAGGCCACGCACGTGGAGCAGCCCCGTTTGTTGGTCGCAAATCTGTGCAGCATATTGGTGCACCGGTTATCGGTCGGTAGCGAGCGCGCCACATGCGTCCGCTGATAACGTTTGCCAGATTAGTTGGTATTCCTGTTCAGTATTGGCGGATGTGGTATTTTTACTATGTTGTACATAATTTTGTTATTATTTATGTTTATATTTATTAAATAAAATAAGTACTTAATCGCGTACATCTTACATTAATCATTCATAGTTGTCAAACATTTTACACAGTCATTGCTTCCCGTGCTCTAAATGTCAATCATAAATTCAACTTTATTTCAGGTATTTATTACTTATTAGTTTAAATAGATCTCCTTTTGCCAGCTTTATATTAATTTATGGCTTTTATGTTAAGATTTATTAGACATAACAGTACTTGTTTATTAGTACCTTGCATTGATCTGTTACTAATTGATATCACCTAAAGGTGTGTGAACAGTAATTTTTCGTTTAAGTTAACATGGTTGCCATATCCAAATGCGATCTATTGTCTAACTTTCACGCGTGTTGTGGCTTTATTAGATGTATTACACTACACGGGTAGACAGATGGGCACTTTGGCACTATCTCTGATAAAACTTAATAAGAGATTAAAAACCATACTGTTTGATACTCACTCTTGATTAAAAGTAGAACCATATTGATTGGCATGACACATATTAAATTTTTGGAACTTCTGCAGTTATGAAGTTTATTTCGCGCAATATACTTTCACGGTGCAATATCTGTCCTTTAACTATTTGACGGTAATTTTTTTTTTGTTTTTTTTTCCCACACAGCGCCATCTAGCCCCAAACTAAGCAAAGCTTGTAATATGGGTGATAGACAACTGATATACTACTTATATACTTTTTAAATATATACTTATTATACATAGTAACACCCAGACCCGTCACAGATATTAAAATTCATCATTTCAATTTCTGCCCGGCCGGCATTCGAACCCGGGACCTCTTGCGTGGTAGGCGGCATGTTGACCACGCACCACTCAGGTCGTCAAATATGATTTTTAAACCTCAACTAAGTATTTATTAATGTTAGTGTAAAACCTGTAATTGAGTTGGTGTATAATATTCAGAATATGGAAGTTGGTATTTATTACCCACGGAAATACTCGTCTAGAGATACGAATGTGATTCGGAAAAATAGCATAAAACCAAAAGTAACACTGCAAAAATTGATAAGACAATTCCGT
This sequence comes from Agriphila straminella, assembly GCA_950108535.1. NCBI lineage: Eukaryota > Metazoa > Arthropoda > Insecta > Lepidoptera > Crambidae > Agriphila > Agriphila straminella. The sequence goes on from OX467318.1 coordinate 11,455,498, forward strand.
TTTTGTTACTTCACTGAATCTGAAATGGCTTGAAAGAACCGTACAATGGTTCATTGTGCTTACAGCGGTGCACGTAACAAACGTAATCGCCGGCACACGTGCGATCTGCGCAGGCGCAGCTGCGTGCACGTGCATGATCGCAAGATCCGAGCGCATCCAGGTATCTCACACGCTAAGAAAAAAATATCTATTTTACTTTTAAATTGTGATTTTAAACGTTTTCGTAGAGCGCAATGTTGCAGCTTGTGTTTTTAAATGGTTGGTTTTTCGTTGAACTTAATTTCAGTTTCAGATGTTCATTGAATATTTTTTTTAATTAAAGAGGACTTTAAGATATATAACATTGATGCTCATTTCTAATAACCTAGTAAATGCAATGGTAAAAATACCAGATACAAAATATTTATCCACCTGCAAAAAAAGTATGATTTGTAAAACAACATTTTCGTATTAATTTAAATTCTTTAGTGTTATGAATTAAATAGCTTCTAACATATATCCAGACTTCAAATGGATGTTGGTCTAGGTCTTCTGACTGAATAGACTAACATACTAATGCGGATAAATTTGAATTATTGAATTTTATTTCTGCATAGTACGTAGAAAAAATACGTTAAGTTGCAGCGGATCTAGAAAAATCAGTCTGGAAATGTATGTAAGTATACATTTTGTATGTGCTCTCTACATTATGGAGGAGAAACTTCGAGAATGATTCACTCGTTTAATATTAAAAAAAATGTATTTTCTTTGTTAATACCTTCGATCAAGAATATCCTAGATAACGCTTCACGTACTAAACAGTACGCAAAAATGGCATCTTAAATAGCGTACCACTTACAAACTTGGCGCTTATTTTATTTATTTATTTATTTATCGTTTATGGATAGCTAACAGCTTATAAACATACAGATAACAACAAATATATATAACTAAAAGCTATTGACAAGCTACCACATGTAGAATTCAAAAGAAATTGATCGTAAAGTAGGTAATTTTTATTATTATTTATTTATTTATTATCAGACACAGTGTAATACATTTTTTATTTTACAAAAAGTACTATTTAAACCTCTAGAGTTTGAGTATAGTACCTGAGAGATTCGTACACGTAGACAATAAGTGATACCTAAGTGATTGTTAATTTACATATTATGTTAATTAATCTAATTACATAACAATTATATATTAGGAGATCGAGCATGGTTCTGTCAGTAGGAAGCATGAAATTTCATTGTAATAAGGACAGAAAATATTCTTTTAATTTTAATTTTATGTTTTCTTTCGTAATAGCATTACGCGTGACGGTAGGTAAAGAATTGATTAATCTAGCCCAGAAAGGACAGGTGCGTAAAATAGTAACATTAAACTAAATTTTAAACAATAACTTAATAACAGTTGTGATGCTGTTGATAAATAAATCAAAATTGGCGTAACAAGCGGCGTAACAAATGGCGGAACAAGCTCTAATAAATATTTTGTACAAAATCACCTCTTATTTTGTACAAACTTGAATTTTATATCACTTATTTTGTACTAAGTAAGCTTATATTGTACAAATACACATGTTTTATCACTTTGTATAAAAAAAGCGCCCAGTTTGTAAGTGGGACGCTATTTGAGGTGCCACTTTTGAGACTCCAACCGGACATCTAGGGTATCATCATCATCATCATCATCATATCAGCCGCACGACACCCACTGCTGGGTATAGGCCTCCCCTAAGGATCTCCACGACGATCGGTCCTGCGCTGCCCGCATCCAGCGGCTTCCCGCGACCTTCACCAGATCGTCGGTCCACCTTGTCGGGGGCCTACCCACGGAGCGCCGTCCGGTGCGCGGTCGCCATTCCAGAACCTTTCCGCCCCAACGGCCATCGGTTCTTCTCGCTATGTGTCTATGTGTATTCTAGGGTATACTTGATCAAAAGTTAATACATATTAATTTAGCCTTAAAGTCTGCTATATTTTTAACCTAATTCGCGTATTCCATTATAATATTTTTTTCATGCATGTACACCTTCGATATTCTTGATCGAAGATTTTTCGTGTGTTTTTATACAGTCTCTATTTTATTTTTAATAAAATAATTTCAAGAAGTCATTTTACTTTTGGTTTAATTTGGTGCTATTAGATTGAGCTTTGACAGCACCACTTTCTTGTCACATGGTATTTCTAGAGTAGTTAGTTAGATTATGTTTTTTTTTAATATTGCTGTCTTACTGTCTGTATCTTCTACTTTTGTATAACGCAAACAGCTGATGGTAGCCAGATGGACTCTGCAAGAAAGGGATTGGCGTTACCGTTCAACCCACACGTGCACTGAGCCTTATTAATTCCGCTTTGCAGATGTTAAGTAATAAACCGATTATTTTTACGACTCATTTCTCGAAGACAATATTGGTAACATTCTCCTAGACACGTGGTTCCTTACTTACTTATGGTACCACCATAAAGCTTTTCTCTTAGAAAACAAAACTGATGGTGGTTCTCACGTACATCTGGCTCGGATTTTGGGCAATCTGTCGGTGTACGAATCTGCATTGCAGATGACGGCGGCACCTTCAAAGCAAACAGTTCCAGAAATATCAATTTCAATATGTTGATGACGATTTTTGTTTAAGAAGAAAATGATAACTTGCTTTTTATTGTAAGGAAAATGGTAAATACCTAACTGTAGACTATAAAACGTATAAATATTTAAAATTACGATCGTTGATTAGATATTGGTTGGAAACAACATTTGTTTCTGCTTTTAATCTTTGATAAGCAAACTGTGTTAATGTGAGTTGGCTACGGTTTTGGTGTTTCATCAGTTCCCTTAAACTTCGTTACATTCAAAAAAGTTTTTTATTTGTTGATTCAATAAGTTAACTGCAGGTCAGAGATTCATTAGGTTTCCTTGATGAAAATAATATAGGTACTTACTTTTTTTTTGAGTCCTGCCTCTTCCGTTTTCCACAGAGGCATACTTACTTTTAAAACATTTTGGGTGAACCAATTGTCAAAATTGTGCCTTGTTAATTTTTGCTTCTTTGAAAATATTGTTTTGACGTGTTGCTCGTCTCGTCACGTCTCGTCGGAGTGACGGACAGGTTGACTGCCCCTGCGCCGGGAAGTATCACACGTCCGTGGGACATCTGTGGAAAATCTTGTGACGTCTCGAAGAAATCTATAAATAACCGGTTGATTTTCGCAGCTTTATACAACGAAATTTGTTTCTTGGATTTTTTTTTTCCGATAAATATATTAAACTAAACTTGAACGCAAGAGGAAGAGGGGAGGCCTCGAAAAACCTATATGGAGCAAATAAGGGAGACGATAGATGTTGCGTCGTATTAGGAGATCAAGAAGATAGTAATGTGTAGGGAGGTGTAGAGACGACTTCACCGACAACAGCACGAAGAAGTTTTTATGAGAACAAAAGTTAAACCCTCATAGATTTGTCTCCCTCTCAGATTTTTAAAGTTTATGCTTATCACAGAAAATTATGATTCTACCAGGTGAACGGAATTTTTAGAGTAGCAAGCAGAACTCTGTGCTCTGCTTGTCGTTTAGAAATGTTATATCTGCTTATATTTTAATACTACCTGAAATAAATAAAATTAAAACGACTTCATCAAAACTTTGGAAAGCGTCGTTTCACTCAGAAACAATGCGTGGTTTATTCTACGTTACACTGAATTATACGTCTCGAATATTAATCACGCATACATTCAATACTGTTGCTAAAATATGCACATTGTCATATGATATCCGCCGGATGGCGGCATCGCTGCTGCGGTTTGCATATTAGATGTGTCTAGGTTTACAAATATGCCAAAAATGTTTGCAACATCGAGACACAATAGTTAATGTAACCATTTGTGACCTTTCCATCTCTTCGCTATACAATTTTCAGAAAACAGGAATAATCTGAAACACTTCGGGTCATCGGGTGTACAGGGGCCGTATTTGACCTCTAATTTCCTGGCAGTTTTCTGCACGGTAAAAACAGATTTCTTAAAAAAAGACAAATTGCTTTGGCTTAAGACATATTTATTGAATCTAAGAAAATGATCCTCTCCCTATAGACGCTAGACAATAATTTCTTCGTAATAGTAAAAAATACTCTTAAAAATATTTAGTTGTTACAAGAATAATACATTTATTCCAAGACACGTGTTGTTTCATTCAAGACAACGTTATTTTGTACAGTCAAGTAAATGTATTCATGATACGAAAATCTTCTATATCTCTTGTAGACTAACCTTACTTAGAGTAAATTATTATTTTACTCATAAGTAAATGTTTAGTTGGCCTAAGTAATTACTGATTTTTGATGAAAAAAATTAAATGGAAAATTGAGATTTTGTCTATTGAATGAAGATGTATATTTTGTTGTTGTTGTATATTAAGTGGAGATAATTGGAGAACACCGATGACTTCCTTCGTTTAAAAGTACAGATTTAACTTTTCTGTCCAAAAATACCAACGTGGGCGCGGTCTACAAAAAATCAAGGCAAATAAAAGTGCTCGAAAGAGGAGTGGAGTCCTGGAAGCCGTTCCAAGTAGGACGCGACACCCAGAGGCAACCAACAAACAAACCCGATTGAGCTTGACAAAACAAAATTAAGTCCGACTACTTAAAGAACTAGATAAAAATCTTAACACCGCGGGTCAGACCATGATGTATGGATAAATTTCTCAAAGTAAAAATGTTATCGTGTTTATCGAAAACTATGATTCCGTTGTTTCGAAATTTTTGTATTTCTCTGTTTAAAACAAAATTTCTATAAGCCGAACAAAATCATTTCTTAGAACAAGAAATAATACTTCATAAACAATAAACTTTCTCTTAATAGAAGAACATGATTTTCTGAAAAAGGTTTATCTAAATTCAAGTAACTTGTAGTTGATTTCAGATAATTTTAATTTGATGCAAGAAGATGGACATTTCTTGATTTAAATTAAGTCAATTTAATTGATATAAGTTTAAATAAGCCTTGAAACAAAAATATTTCTCTTGATCATTAAGAAAAATATTGTCTGAGTAAAAGATGAGAACTATTTTTGTTTTAAAAATATTGCATTGGCTTAAGTAAATATATTTTTAGAATAACCAAATATTTCAAGAAATTGGTCTTTCTTATTTAAAGAAATCCTTTTTTACCGTGTGACTGGCTATCAATCTATCTCTTTTATTTGCTATACAGCGAGAGAGAGATGTAACTATAGCAATTCATAAACCTGGCAAGTTTTAAGAGGTTGTAATACCCCCCCAGAACGATCTTACTATTACACCGAGCTACAACTTAGCTACACCGAGCTCGGCAGAATATCAGTGCAGCTGGCCTTGCCTGCTGCTTATACTGAGCCGAGTACAGTTTTGACTTCATGCGACGATGCGCAATGTTATTGTAATTAGCCTTAGATTTGTTTTAGTTTTTGTATTGTCTTTGTAATGTTGTGTATCGTTGTGTGTTGTTCAAAATAAATGTATTTTCTTTCTTTCTAACTTTGTAGATTAATTTAGTTTATCAAAGCTGTTTGCCGACGTTCCACCATCTCCCAAAGGACACTTCAAAGGATGGCTTTCTGAAAATGTAACTTACACGGGGCGTAGGAAAACTCGGCCTGCATGCATAGGGCATAGGTATGATAGGAATTGCTTATTACTAGAAATGTTTTGACACTATACACACTATACACTTACTACTATATAATGTTTTGTTTTGATCCTACTAAGTAGCATTTACTCATTAATAGCATGCTTTCGTGCTACTAATGAGCATGTCTATCTGTAGCTTTATTTAAGGGGGTGTACAAAGCTGGAAGAAATGTTTATAGTCGAAATTATTGAAAACATTAAATCGTTTTTAATCGATTACTAATAAACTATTCCTTATTTTTTAAAAATGTCAATCACAAAACTAGAGAGGTTTTAAAAATTATAGGTATAGTTTTAAGATTATACTTAAGTATTTACATTATATTTCAAGTTTATTATCTAAAAACTACAAAATTGGAGGTCACTTTATGATTTTTTATATCAAGAAAATATTTAGCTTCTGTCAATCACATAACTAAGTAAGTACTGTAACTATTTATATACATTTTTTTTGGACTAATATATCACTGTGTGAAATCGTTGTTTAATTATGTGTACTTGACGTTGTTGAGATATAACATATTGTAATTCGTGTTTGAGCCTCTGTAACGCCACCGTTCAGCATTCTTTGCTGTGAACAGATGTGCTGCAACTGCTGGCAGGCAGTACAAGGGCGCATTGAGCGGCGACAGCCACGTCGCCACGTGCTGTGCAGATTCCTGCAACATGTGCGCAACATTCGGCGCGAGCGCTGCTCCTAATGAACTGTAACGAGTTGTGTTGAGCTGCTAGTTTTAAACTCGACAGAACAAAACGCTAATAATAAATACCAGCAAACTGCTTTTCAAATAAAGAAGGCTTTGTTATTAGTTGGTACACATGGGTTTTCGTAGAATCAAGCCTTTTTCAGAGTGGTCTAAAGACATTAAAGCATAAACCTTTTCGTGCAATCAACAAGACACATTTACAGGCAGAAGATGTTACAAGTTTCAGTTCATGGACAAAATCATAAAATTGCAATAATAAACTTAAGTACTGCTGACACATAGTCGCAAAATATGTCGTGTGGTTAAAAAAACAAAAAAAAACATTTGGTATCTAACGTTAATCAAAATACAGATTTTAAGTGTCGCCGTCAGCAAGACTATCAAACGAAGCATGAGGAAATTTTTAATTCAGTAAAATATAACTCCCAATGTCGTAATCTCGCCGATCTGCCGCACGTCCCGCGCTAACGAACGATGCTGATAGCGCACGCCGTCGAAACGGACAATAGAGGCGAGCGGTGTGGAGATTGCCATCTCTTTGTGGTCCCGCGCCGCCAAATGTCATTTTGACACTTGGAACGCTTTTTAAACGTCATAATTTTAGTTGGTTCATTGGCAAAAGTAACGTTAAAATACAATGTAGCCGTGCGTTTCCACTACTCAATTAACAATGTTATAAACATAGTTTCGTGGTTTCGGCACAGAGTCTGTCAGATAGTGAGAACACAACTCTGTCACACAAAATGTTTATAATTGACAAGTTGGCTTAACAAGGCAATGCACTGGAAATACACGGTTAAACAAAGAATGGACAGGGGAATATCGTATTCACAAATCAATACAAACGGTAATAGATTAGTTTTTAATCCTACATCAATCAATCTAGTCAATGAGAAAATAACAAATCACTGAAAAAAAAAAAAATTCCAAACTCTCTTTTAAAGACGTAAGTAATAATCTTTTAAAGACGGATTTTTACAGTAATCAAAATAACATAAAGAAATACACAGCGGCAACTTTATTTTTCGCAGGTTGATAATAGGAAAGTTTCCTGCTTAACTTGTATGGTATTCATATGAAAAATAGCTGAGCCCACCTGCGCCTATATCAGATGATAATGTAGGCTTCAGCGAAAATATTTGAAATGTTTAAATTGAAATTTTATCTCCTCACAAATCTGGAGCTACGGTTTTGTTGTAGTCAAATGATGTTTTTGGATTTTTGAGATTGATATCAACATATTTTTTTTAGTTTGGAATTAAAATCACATAATAAAGAGGTAGGTACTGTGGAGTGGAACTTTCAGTGCTAAGTTGCTGACGCACTGAAAGATTAATTTGTTCGCAAAATGTAGGAAGATTAAAATAATAGATATAGAATTCCCAATGAAAACATTTAGCAGACAGCGATTTTACAATTACTGTGATCTTGAAACTATGTAATTCGAAAAAATACCATGTTTGACTAATTATGTTTGTTGATACTCTTTAGAGGTAGTGTGCAGTAGTGTGCACGCACACGTGGGCTTCAGCCATGGCGTTTGTCTGCAAAATACCATGTCATGTCGTATGAAAAATAGATTTTGTTACTATATCAAGTTGGCTATTCTTAACTGTGGAGCTCGGTAGCGCAGTGGTTTAGCGCCTGGCCCAGCGATTGCGGAAGTTAAGCAACGTTCGCAAGGGTCGGTCATGGGATGGGTGACCAAAGATGTATTATCTCGAGCTCCTCCGTGCTTCGGAAGGCACGTTAAGCCGTTGGTTCCGGCTGCATTTGCAGTCGTTAACACCCACCAATCCGCATTGTGCCCGAGTGGTGGGCTATGGCCCGTCCTCCTTACCACCCATAAGGAAGGCCTGTGCCCCAGCAGTGGGGACATCAAAAATGGCTGATGGATATTCTTAACTATCTTCCTTCAATTTATTTTTGCTTAGTTTCGAACACAAAGTAGGTAAGTTTTTGATTTAGTCGCTGAAACTGAAACTCTATTCTCTACTTCCAGTACAAAAAATCTACAGATTATGATAGTTTTCAGTGCTTGGAGATTGATTTAGAAATTTGTATCTGGCGGTAAGGATCCGATAAGTTCCTTTTTTAAATTATCATAAGTATCTAGATATTATGATAAGAAGAGACAGAACAATATGTGTTCAATTGAATCTTGTGACAAGTTTTATCGAATATTATAAGTATTGAGTTAAGAAATGCAAAATTATTTAAACCACTTTTATGAATTAAAAAGGAGATTAGAATTTAGAATAAAATAAGAGCAATTTCGTTTGTTCGAATTCCACAAAATTAAAATGATGTTGTACATAAGATATTAAGGAAAACAGGTTGTAGCTGAATGAATTTTCGTAATAACATCATCCAAAACGGGACGGAAACCAATGGCAAAATTAGTTTAAAGGCAATTTGACAGTTACACCAGAAATAATGCAGATGAGAGTTGTCAGTAAACACTGCCTTTGTTTAATTAAACTGACGAGTTGCTGTGCAAGATCATGACGGCTGCACAACACAACAAATAGTTCTGGTTACTGTTACTGCCATTGGCAGAGCCAGCGCAGGCGCAGTGTCGGTAAACACCGCTCCTGAACATGAGCCAGGACTAGCGCGTGTGAAGGTGGCTTTATTTTTTGTTGTAAAAGTTTAATTTGAGTTATGCAAGATATTTGGCTCATTAGAAGCGAATAAGTTTTCGACCTAATTTTTTTGGATCTAAAACAACATTACCAACGTATAGAATCATAATGTTTCAGATGAAAAAACTATATAAAATGTACTTATACTTAATATTAAAAAAACACACAGATTTTACAGTCCCCGCAAGAATCGGAGCATTGAAAATAAACCCAAAAATTTACGAAAACCAAAATCAAAACATTAATGCAAAATCCTATTATATTTTTAAAGTTACCTAGGTCTAGATAGTACCACTTTTTATCTTGACGCGGCCGAAATATTATTAACCGATTTTCAAAATTCCAATGAATGCATTCATTTTTTCTTAAGTCGGTTTTTTTACACAAACACCCCCCAAAAACCCGAATTTTGCATAATTACAAAAACAATTACCAGTAGATTTTCAAAACTCAAACATGTCTCGAAAAATTCCTCAACTTTTGGTATTATTCCCATCTCGATCTTGCCAAAATACGTATCAGGCGATTTGCATCTTTTAACCATTTTCAATGGTAAAAACAATCTGATTTTATTTTAGTTCGATATTGTTCGAAAGCTGTATTAGTCAACATGCGGACTGTACTGTCGAATTTACTGTATAATTTCTCCTATTAACTCTAATTTCTTTCTGTTCTAACTGATTTTTTGCCGTGTGCAAATAGAAGAAATTAAAAATCATCAAATCAACATTTTTTATTCTCAATTTAATTTTAGTAGGGCCTTTATAGTCAGGTTTTTTCCGTGGCGACTACTTTAAATTTTTTATATAAACATACCGTAGTTAATAAGTGGTAATAGCTTTCACAGTTTATTAGCACTATACGTATCTGTATGTATGCAATGTAAATTAGCAATTTGGAATCTACGTGGGCGCTGCGTACTATGACCTGCGCCAGTAAACTTTACTTACAATAGCAAGTTTTGTATTGCTGTTTGTTATTGCAATATTAAGGCATTTACCTCGTGAGAATTGCGATAAACCTAAATGAATAAGAATTATTTTGATTGTTAGTAAGCATAAATAATATGTTACGGCGATATCACCCTCAAATGGCGCAAAAGAGCGCACTTTTGCTCTACTACAACGACGAACTATATTTGACTGAGGTTAGTTTGTAAATAAACTAAAGAACCTAAGCTTCAATCTGTACATGTGAATTTCTATACACCATGTACTTAGCGAGCAATAAATTTAAATAAGATGAGGGCGCCACTTGATGGCCTTAATTAATTGTTTTAAACGTTATTCTTTTTAACATTGAAATGTACCAAGTAATGTTGAAATTAACACTTAAATTAAACGCTTTTGGATCGTTTGAGGTTAAATAGAAGTAAATTCGAATATATATGTAGTGATGTAATCCCATAATTCGAGACAACTAAGTTAATTTAGTTCCGCATATAGTTCATTCTTGTTTTGATCTCAGTAATGATGTCTATCTTTCACAGATTCTGGAGCCCTATTCTGGGCCCCAGCCCCTGGCGTCGAGAGCTCTTTACTACTCATTTTCCCTCTCTATCAGAATGACCTTTTCGCTAAAAGACCATTTACGTTGGATGACATGATCGCTGTCCAATGAAAATTAGTAGAATTTAGTCGCTCAAAGCTGGCCGAATGATCGTCGAAAAATTTCAAAAATAGGTCGTAAGGTTATAGAAATTCTATTCCATTTTTTAAACTAAACCAGAAGAGTGTTAACCGTAAACAGAGAAACTGGCACTAAGTACATATAAATAAGTAATTCCGTGCTCTCATTCTGTGCTGATATGATCGCAGTCCGTTTTTATGATGTCCGAGTCGTGATGGCCGCTCGTGAGTCTTCGTCGTGACTGTTGCACGTGGTCGCAGTCAAACAAATACTTAGTTTGAAAGGTATTCGCGACTGATCGGCAGCTGTACGAATGTATTTGTGGGAAACGTATTAACGTGTAGTCAGTCTTAATACGTACGTCTTAATAACTTTCTGGACCAATGCCACTAAAATTAAGACATCCCTATCCGTGCTTAAACAAATTAATGACTATCAAATTATAAGCGTCAGAAATAAGTAGGTACCTATCAGTTATGAATGGCTGGCATTGGATTATTATCTTATTTGTTTTACGAGACACACAATTGATTTCAATTTTTCTCGAAAACCATTCCGACTCTCAAATCTCAAATGCGTGTTGGGTCATTAGCTTATATCTATTCGTGTCATTAGTCTTAATTACATTGATTTTTTTTTCTAAGAATTGTTATGAAAAATAATTAAATATCCCAATTTAGGATAGAATCAATTGTTTGTGAAATTTTGATTTGTATAGTAAACTTTATTGTTAAATTGCCTTTACTCACGTCGTGACTCCTGCACGTGGTGGCTGGCAGCTGTTCTATCTGTGGAATTATTTCATTCGTATACCCTCTAGGCAAACAATTACTTGCTCCACAAAAATATTGCTTTTAATCAAGACTTCTGACTAACATACTTTTTTCGATCTAGGACACTTTCGTCAGATTCCGTTTTCGTCAGAAAAAATATAAGCTGTTTTTTTTTCTGACGAAAACGGAGTTTTAGTTAGATTCCGCTTTCGTCAGAAAAAAATTAAGGCTGTTTTTTCTGACGAAAACGGATTTTTGGTCAGATTTCTGCTTTTTCCCCGACTACCAAAATGGGTAAGGTTTTAGAGTTCCTCAAAAAGAAACTCTTATGATCATTCATTCGTTTTCTGTATGCCTGTCTGACAAGACCCCCTTTCTCAGGAAAGCGAGTCGAAAGTTCTATTAAAATACAAAGTTTTACGTGTCCCCTAGACCGTAGAAATATTAACCTTCTGCCCTCTGGGTAAACTCAATCAAAAGATATGTTGTATGTCGCTTGTTTCGATTCAGATTATATATAAAAACCTATGGTATTTCTCGATGACTTAATGAAACATTAAATTGATAGGAAGCAAGGTCTCACCGCGTTAGAGTATATATTCTGTGGTCTCACGGCATATCAGTAAAGGGAACATTCTGAAAAGTAGTCTGTTGATTCAAAAGTACTCAAGAGTAGGTACTGATTCAAAAGTACTTAATAATTAAGTTTATTTGAATAAAGCTTATTTGACTTTGACGTTGTGGGTAGTCCTGTAAGTCATCGTAAAAATACAATTTATGTATGGTAGCACGTGAAACTCTCAGTGCGCTAGTCAGGCCATATTCTGTGGTCAGGCGGGGGCCCACACTTGTCCTGTTTTTTTAATAACTAGAAACAAAGAGATGTTTGACATCACCACAGTTGACTTAATTACTCCTTTCGGCGTTTCCGATCGTAAAAACACTTGCAATAAACCCTTCTGTCATACAACAAAATTTATGGAGCAGTCCGATTTTACACATCATAGTTACAGTATCTAGAATTTTGAAATATAAACTTTAATGACGACGAATAAGGTAGTTTTTAGCGTGCCAAAAAGTATCGCTTGGAAAATGTGAATTTTTATGAACTAAGTTTTAAGTGCCACTTCATAGTTCTGTTTTAACTGTATAGGTACTGTAATTTTAAGAGTTCACACTTTGATTGTATGCTTGAGGATTAAAATTTGAGCTCATAAAAAAATATGGAGACTATTGAAATGGCTTCTTGTTAAGGATTAGTTACAGACACACAGTCGATTGTTATTATTTCGACAACGTTTGAAAAAAAAGATATGACTGACAATCAAGAGAGAATGAAAAATAAGTCATCAAAAAAGTTAGTCAATTATAAGTTGTTATTGTTAAGTGCTTGTGCTTGTAAAGATCGCAAGGAAATCTTCTCAATAATAGGGATGTTGACTATTTTTTTTATTTTATGTTACATAAATTACCTCTCAAAAAAAGAAACATTGGTAAAAGAATTAATTCGCTAGCATGAAAACTGCCCGAGATATCACAGTGTGAAATGCACACAAATGGACTCGATCAAAAACGCTCCATACTAATGGCTTCCACGTTATGACGTCACGCCTTGCAAGTTTGTATGCAACGCATAGGAAATTTGTTCAGCAGCTATATTAAATATTGTGATTATCAAAATGGTTTCTTCGACAAATTTGCTATACATTTTACGGACTAATTAAAGGTATCATTTACTTTAATAAATTTTATACTTTTTAAATGGACTTGTCCACCCTACTTTGAAGGGTCATAAAACAAATAATATGCAATATATAAAACCAAGAGGTATACAAGCTACTCTAAAAGTTTAATATGTTTACGATTTTTATTAGTATTTCGTTACCTATTTTATTCATTAGTCAACATCCCTATTGCATAACTGACTGTAGGTATATCAATTAACTAATGCTTTATAAATGAAATTAATTTATTTTATCATATGAATACAATTTTTAATCGCTACAAACTAATATAGAATCTTACGATTTACGACGAAATGAGACAAATATAGCTAAGAGGTTACTGCAAAAGGCAAAATTGATGTTCCAAGAAATCATATCTGAAGTCCCAACTGCAAACCATTTAAAACTCAATATTTTTCGTCATAAACCTCTGGATTTACGGTTCGTAATCTACACACATGTCAAACAAGTTGTTGACACCTTCGTGCCGACGGGGCCACTTAAATAAAAGATTTACGGAAAATTATGTCACACTCAGTGAGTGTGATGTGAAATGACTGACACTTTTTTAGCCCTTGTGCCACTTTTAATGAAACTGTTACTAGAAAGTTATTTGTAAATACCTAAATGAAGTAAGAAATCATCTAAAATACCTACTTTAAAAAGTAAGTTTAAGGAGTTTTTGTTTCATCGTAAAATACAAAACAACATTGACTATAGGTACGCTCCTACTTCTCCTACTACATAAATTATTACTGTGAACGTTAAATTATTCAATCATGGGTAATAGGGAGAGAAGTTTGTGTCTTACTTAATTCAAACGGAAAGGCTTGCTACGAGAGTTAACTAAGTTAAGATGTAAAGCAAGAACATAACTTTTTAACCTTTTAATTTTATTAAATAAATATTGTTAACTTATATTAGACTCATTTTTCGTACCAATCAATCATAGAATTTGCGTAGAACTAATATTAAGCGCTTAACAACATCTAAGTATGCGGTTCCGGGTGTGACGTCAGAGGTTGACCGAGATTTGGCGCCAGCTGCCAGGTGCAAGGCCGTAACAGTCGACTTCATTAAAAAATACCAATTAATTATCAACTCTATATCTAAAACAACAAGGTCTATAAATTAAAAAGGTGAGAATTACCCAAATACGCTGATTTGCATTATTGAAAAATTAAATTCCATTTAGAAGGACTATCGATATAAATACTAGTCGTTGATTGAATTTAATCGTAACACGTGTGCTGTTTTGGCTGTGATGTGACGCAGGGAAATTCTTATGCATAATTTTTATGAAGGATAAATATTTAATGAGACTGTTTTGGACTGGCTGTTGTTATGTTCTGTATGGAATAAAATTTTAATAATTCAAATGAGAGGATTATATATAACGACTTGTGTAGCCACGGGCAGAACTAAATATAAATAAAAAAAATCATATAGTAGGTAACTATTGTAATCAACAGAACAATAATTCTTAGGTCTTGTTAAAAAAACTGTTTTAATTTTTATAAATAAAAGCCTCCTAATTAGTTTTAAAGTAGGTGAAAATAAGATACCAATATCATTATTAAAAATACCAGTGGCTGTGGTAAATATAGGTATCAAAAAGTGAGTTGTCCAATAAAAACAATAGTTACGCCATATTATGTCACCTTGACATCGTAAAAGCTCGAATATCGGAAAATGAAGAAATCCCAAACGAAATGGGCATAGTTAGCAACAAAACAGCTGGTCGATCATTCCATTAAAATGATACCAAAATCGATTAGCATAAATAATGGCGCCGGGTAATTCCGACTGAACAGTTACTTGGCAAGGCCGTATCAACAGACGTTATACAAGTTATGAATACATTATACTTGTTTACTTTTTACATAGGTAAGTAGGTATATATTTTTTCTAATATTTGAATTTGATGAAAAATGATGAAATTAAAAATGATGAAAGCTGCATTTGAAAACCTTATAAGCTAAGACTTTTTGTAACTGTGGCAACTTGTAGGAAATTTAGCAGTTTATTTTAATTTAAAAATGTGGTTCTTCATTATGACTTTCTTTTTAACCTAATTTGAGATTTTAATAATTTCGGTATTCATAGTAACTACGCAGTTTTACCGTGTAGGCGCCTCTAACTAACATGATCTTACATGAACTGGGCATACTGCGTAGTATTTTTGGTGGATATGAAGATCTATCTATGCCATGGAGATATTGAATGAATAAAGGGTAAAATTTAATTAAACATTCTTTTAGGATGCCCGCATGTTTGATATTTCTTTGATTTTCGGCTCCAGTTACTGTCTCAGTAACCGATAAAGTTACTATGCAACTGTTGTTATTATTTTCTTTATTTTAAAAGGAAGTAGATACTTATGTCACTTAGATAAGTGACATATATTATCTAAGAATCAGGAATACATTATTGTTGATATGAAGTACATTCAAGTCAAGAGTTAGCTTATTTTACATAGTTGGTTTCTAGTAATGAAGCAGTAACGCACAAGGTTGCAAGATTGATTGTCTGTGTCGAATGTGAAGACTTAAGAGATATCGTTAAAGCTTTCACAAGCTTTTAAGCACTATGTAAAAGAGAAAGGAGAAATTTAAAACACTATTACTTTTATGGGAACATTACAGAGGAAACACGACGACTTATTGAAATAAAAGAAATTGGGGACACAAAAAGCCCTCATTTTTAAAAACCAAGATGTATTTTTAGTTTAGATGGTTTTAGGATTTCAGAAGTTTTTCGAGGTAAGAAATTGAGAAAGAAACAGTACATGGGTTTGTAAAAGATTATATTTACTACTTAAAGTTAAACCAATGTTTCAAATTACTTATATCATAAAAGACAGATTTTATTATTCTGTAGAAATACATATACAAAAAAATTAACACATTATAGCTAAGTATATTATAAAAAACCCTGATCGTCAAAAGATTTAGATTTCCGGCTAAGCAAGATACAGAAATAAGAACTGTTTGCGGATTTCAATATCGGGTGTAAGCTAAAGAATATATAGGTAACAACCTAGTTAAAAGAATATAATATTATGTGCATGACAATCTAAGGGACCCATTGTCTTTCATAATTTCGCTTCGACTTAGTCAAAGCGAAATTAGACATAATTAAATCAGACATAATTATATACCTTTTACAGACACGGTATTACCCTCAGACCATGGTATTACCTAATACAGATTAATAGACTTTGGTTGAGCATTTTTCCTATTCTCGATAATTGATTGGTCACAAAAAGGTATAGACATAAAAATAAGAGCAACGGATTCCTCACAGAATACCTAAGTTGTAACGATGTTGATACAAAATAAACAAATGCAGAGCACGTGTGCTTCGAATGCAAGTTTTTGTTTTGATCGTGGCTGACATCTCGAAGTATTTTGTTATTGAAATAAGTTGACCTACTCCCTACTCGTTGTTGTGGCGGTTTTGTTGTTTCGTAAACAAGATGGAAAGGTAAATCGAGTTTCAAAGTATTGTTTAAATATGTTTATAATAATATTTTAAAATGCCGATAAACTAAATTGTCAAAAAAATATTATTAATATTATTAACTTAATACCTCTTATATAACCTGTTTTAATCAGTCGTATTCAATACAAGTTGTGGTACTGGTTGCTGGGTTATTTTACTAATAGTCCTAATTTATAATAATTGCAGCTATTTTTATGGCACTCCCCGAAACAATGAAAATTATCCGCTATTTCAAGATGTCCTCAAGTCCGTTTTTCACTTTTGAGAAAAGTACAAAGACAACTTTGATAAATTATGCTTTCGAAACAACAACAAAGAGAATGTTGATAGTGCCTATATAGTTCCTTAGTTGACTAATGGACTTCTTGAAATGGGCCACCCCTTGCCTCGCGTTTTAGCTAAGTATGTTGTGGTGTGTTTTCATAAGCGTAAAAAAACTTTGCATCAAAAAGAACTTATTGGTTCACATGGCAGTAGCAAGCAACAGTTATCAGCAAATGTGGATGCTTTTATATGTTGACATTGCAATTCATCATTGGTGCAGAGTGAAAATCGGGGTCATGATGTCGCCACCGCAATACGCAGCGTGTTTCATCGCGACGTGAGTTTCCGCTAACAGTCGCCAGGTGGCTTTGGCGCCACAGAGAAAACTGGTCTTGGGAAATTATGTGGAAAACTAATTATTCATTTCAACAGCAGGTGTAGCGGAATGGTTGGAAGGCTGAGTTAAAGATTAAATAACTCGTACTCACTGACTGAGTTGGGTTTTCTTGGGTGAGCCGTTTTGTCTACATGTTAGATTTGTATTCTAGTGATTGTTTTATTTTGCTTACAAACAGTTCCCTGGGGATATTCTGAGCGCGTGGAAGCTGGTAAAAAATAATATTGAACTCGGCCATTAGCAATCGGCTCGACTACTTTCTGAACTTACAACTGAATCTGAACGCAATTAGATTTGAAATCACATTAGTCATTACGTAACTACTTAGTACATTACAGATCGATCACTTATCAAGACTTCTGAGAATCATAAAAATAAGTATGACACTGTTTACCCAGTCTATTCAGTAGTTAGGTATGAATGGGCGATAGATGTCGGCAGCTGCCCATTGATGCGCGGGCGCACAGCTGCGACCCGCGACCCGCGATAACCCGCGAGGCGCCAACCGCGGCCCGCTCCCGACAACCGTAATTATTCAACAATGAACTGTTGATAACCTCTGTGCGACATCCGTGCTGTGCTGCGGTCCAATACTAAATGTCTGGTTAAGTAACATTTTTTGACTTTGTAAAGATAAAATAATGTTCGTAGTTTGACTGTGAATTGGAAATGTTACAGTGCTTTAAGAGGCCGGAGAACAGTGAGCTTCCTATACAAACGTAATAAGTACTTTGCATTTATTTTGAATAGTGTTTTGGATTTTTTATTTAATAGAATCCTAGACAAATACTGAATTAATCCGAATAAATTCACAAGAAGAGTTAATTACGCTCAAATTGCAAATCAATTTGGTATTACGTTTGTACAGGAAGTTAACTGTTCGAAGCATTGAAATTGTTATTGCTTGTGTAGACGTTTTTACTATATAGATGGTTTTGATGATACGTTAAATAACTAGTAACATTATAAGAAAAAACTATATTATACCTGTTTGGTTTGTTATAAAGGCTTCACATGAAAAAGTTTTACAAATTAACTGTACTTACCTACTAACAGGGGGGCTGACTTAGTGCATTGTGCATATTCTTAAAATAACTGTGATTGTAGAGCTTGGGTTGTAACGTTCAGTTACAATTTGGCTGTATCTCACAACAAAGCTTATTTAACAAAGTCTGCAATATAACATTTTCTTAACAAATGGCGACTTGTAGTAGCCCGCGCGCCATCCAACCCTGATTGTGATTGTGAAGTAACAGCTAACAGCTGTTCGCGCGATTAGTTTTAATTGTCGTCTCATCACGCGTTGTGATCATTGCTGATTGCGCAACGAGTAAACATGGTGTTACGTTACCCTTAATTACTATGCGCTTCCTGAATATGTGAATTAAATTTCACCTGTGGTATACCAATAGGTACCTATATGTAATATATTGCTGTGATTCTGATTGCAATTGTGTAATGGAAATTCTTTATACTTAGGTACAACTAGAAAAATATCGAAATATACATCAAATACTTACCTAAATTACTCTGATATTATTTGAAATAAAGTAAAAATTACATATTAAAAGAGAAAGAAAAAGCGTTTATGTATAAGTAATCAAATTAACTGGTTAGATAAGCTTATTTTATAATATAGAATTTCTAGGTATTCAACTCACCCGATCGAGACTTAAGAGGATTGTCAAGCAAACGGTCTCCATACAAACGGCGATAACGTTTCCCACCCTCTAAACCTTAACCTACAGCAATGAATTTTTAGTATGTTTTTGAAATGCCTAAAAACTAGGGCGGTACGTTTTTTTTTTAATATCTATAATAGATTTTGAAATATTTGAATTTTAGTGATTTCATACAAAACAAAAAAGTGCCAATATTTTCAAATCTATTATAGATATTAAAAAAATAAAAACGTACCGCCCTAGTTTTTAGGCATTTCAAAAACATACTAAAAATTCATTGCTGTAGGTTAAGGTTTAGAGGGTGGGAAACGTTATCGCCGTTTGTATGGAGAACGTTTGCTTCCCCTTAAATTCGAAACTAACTATAGGATCTAATGATTTGTCGATCAAACCACATATTTTAAGTGAAGAATTAGGTATCTTAAGAAAAGAAAAAAATATTAGGTAGAGTCGAATAATAGAATGATATTGATAAGTTACTAATTTTAATAGCCATAAATATATAAACATAAATTGTTTTTAGAGTGATTTTTTCTTTGGAGTAAAAGAGCAACGTAATCGATTTACGGCTCTACGGTCTATGGCTCTACGGTAAGTAGCTAAATCTCGTAGCAAAATTAACTACTATTAGCCATAAATATATAAACATAAATTGTTTTTAGAGTGTTTTTTTCTTTGGAGTAAAAGAGCAACGTAAACGATTTACGGCTCTACGGTCTATGGCTCTACGGTAAGTAGCTAAATCTCGTAGCAAAATTAACTACGAATAATACTTAATGATCTTAAGATAGTCTACTCCACTAAAGACTATTAACAATAACAAACGATGATTAGATTTTTATGGCATTTTGTTTGTTTCGACGAATGATAAATATAGTTAATTTGCTTCGCGACCAAAACCTCACAGCCGTAGCAAGGCCGTCCTATTATAATTCTTCGGGCCATAGTTTTGAGAATTCCATGCTCCAGCGCCGCCGGCCACAACAAAGAAATAGTTCAGTAATCCGATTTCGCTAAGCAATTCGATTAGCTATAGGATTCCGCAACTCTACACCGGCTACGTGGAACCTAACAAAGGCTTTTGTTTCCCTGCGCGGGAGTCGCCTTTGCTTGTTAATCTTTTTTTATTGCATTCCCTGAGAGCTGACCGAGGAATCGCTTGAACTGGTTTTAAGAACCCTTGGACTTGATATTATGTGCGAAAGTTGGTTTGTTGAACTTGATTTTGCACAAACAAATGCTGTATACCGACTTTTGATTCAAGGTATGTTACGTAAAGAGTTTTCAAAACAGTGTGATAAAAGGTACTTTTTGTCCTGCAATATTATAAAAGTGGGTACTTTACTTACCTTGTACTTTGTGTTGAAAGTCTAATCTATATGAATGGAGTGCAGTGCAGCATTTAGGTTTGCGAAAGGTTAATTGTATCAATCATTTAATTTTATGCAAATCTTATAAAACATATTATCTTTTGACCAATTGAATGTTTGTAGAAGGTAAACCAGAATGTTCCGACTATTTGCATTTTACTATACGTGAAAATACGATACCTTATCGTCAGCAAGATTAAAAATCAGTGTAATAACTCACAAGTGCTGCGCACACATAACGTATTGAGGCTAACGCATTCAGTAGTTGAAATGTTATTATTATACATTGTGAAAATATTTTTATTAGAAATGGACGTGGAAGTCACTGGCCATCCACATTACGAAATTATTGAAAAATTGACTTTATTCGACTCAATTGTGCTGTTTCTCATTGTGCTAATATTGTCGATAATACTGTGTGTGCTGCTAAACATATTGAGGAACGCTTTCAAGAAGTATGTTCAAAGGGAGGTACATAAAGAACTGGATTCGTCGGCCTACAGCGTACACGTTCGGATCCCCGAAAATATTGTAAAAATGTAGTGTAAAATATTATATTTTTTTACCATTTTTAATTTTTTGTTTCATTTGTTTTCTCATATGTACAGAATGGAGTAAATATTAGTTACTATGGCAAAAAGTTTTGTTTTAAAGAGATACGATGCCTCAATCACTAAAGAGTGCTATCGAACAAAATAATAATAAAAAGCTATTGATATATTATCTTTCTGTAGTGAGTTTAGTTCGTCACTACGAACTAAACTCACTACAACCACAGTTGGTGTGACAAACAGACAACCTTTTTTATGCCGAGGAAAAACGCATTTACGCGCTCCCCAAGCAGGTGACCGAGAGGGGGGCAAGTGGGACTAGCCAGGAGGAGACCGCAACATTCAGCGTTGCGGCTCCCTCCACGACTGCCTCCCGTGATCTCACTCAGCCAGCGGCTCGATGGGATCTCGGGAGAATGGCCGGGGTAACCATAATCTGAGTACCATACTTTACTATACTACAACTGTTCAACCATTTTAGAGGCTGTACTTACAATCTTGGCATAGTACTTACAGTTCCACCCGACGACTCGACCGATGCTCATCGGTGCATCAGCGGAACGGTACAATCAGTGTGCTCACCCCGTGACCGAAGGGTGCCTTATGCTTTTTGCTTGGGACTTTCTTACCGTCTCGTCGTGCTTAACACCGTAGTTCCGCGCATTGTGATTATTAAAATGGTAATTTCACTTGACTATGCCCTTAGTCTTTGTAACTACATACTTAAAAATGTCACCATTTTATTTTGAGTTTTAATCGTCGATGAGCCACGTTTCTAATCAGCCCCCCTAGCCAAAGTAACATTTGCTAATTTTCGTTATCGTTTCGCTTCGAAACATGTATGGATTTGACGTTTTAAATTTCGATAGTTAACGAAACCTTATGTCAATCCCATACATGTTTCGAAAGCGAAGCGATAACGAAGATTTGCAAATATTACTTTGGCTAGCCCCTCTGGAGTTTACGTTAGTTATGCATGGGAGTATATATATAAACGTTTGCAATTTCGCACATTGCGCCACACTGAGTTTTAATTACAAAAATAAAATTTAATGTTTATTTAAACATAGTGTCTGTATTATAGTTATTTCTTATTGGACCAGTCAATTTGATAACGGCCCAGTTTATTATTATGATCAACTTTCTCTCTTATTTAATAATACTATATATATATATAGGTACCTACTGAGAAATAATACTATGTCACTCCGTGTCAGTTAAAGTAAGTTATTTTACGAAATTTCTTAAATAATTTCAATCATTATGTTATGATGCGTTTCCTGCAGGCAACAATGCGAGGGTGACCACCCTGCATAGTTCCTTGAGACGCCCTTCTTTACCGTGATTATAAGGCAGTTAGTAGTTACGTTCCTTAGCACCGGGTGACTATGAAGTGTGATTCCGTCTCAAATCAGAGACAGGGTTCTGTAGGCAATACACACATTGCCAAACTAAAAAACCGACTTCAAAAAACCTGCCTCTAAAAAAAGTAAGATATAATATACAAATCATTAGATACGCATTATCATTGTTATAATAAAACACGTCTATTAAAGTCGGGTGGGGCTGGAGTACATCTTCCTTTTTTTATTCTAAAAGCCCCACCCGACTTCAATTGACGTGTTTTATTATAACAATGATAATGCGTATCTAATTTGTATATTATTTCTTACTTTTTTTAGAGGCAGGTTTTTTGAAGTCGGTTTTTTTTGTTTTTTAAACTATTTTTTTATTTTTAGTGTAAGTACCTTCTGTATTAGGTAGTGTAGGTTTTTTAGAGGTATTAAATTTTAAAGCTTTTTTGTTTTCATTTTCAGCTTTTTTAAAGTCGGTTTTTGTTTTTAAAACATTTTTATTTTTTTATTTTTAGTGTTAGTAAGTACCTTCTGTATTTGGAAGACTTTAGTTTATTTATATTATCTTATCCAGTAAGTGTATTATCTAGGTAGATAAAACATGGGTAGACCCAAAGTTATTATTTTTTTAATTTAACTTTTTTGTGTAAGTATGGTATATTTAGCGACGATATTATCTAAGTTACAATAGTCTTATGTCAATAGCTCATCACCTTTTACAAAATACTGGTTTTCCCGACGCAGGGGCGTTAGTTCTTGAGGAGTTCTCCTGGTACTTCACTATCAGCTCCACTTCACCATATGCATTATGACGAACAACATAAATAGCCTAGTAACCGTATTAAAGTAATCGTATCGCACCAGTGAGATACTTAGTTTAGTACCTATTGAATAGTTCCGGTGATCATCTATGGTCTTCATCATCAGTTCCACTTCACCAAAATGGTACTTTTCGAAAGCAAATGCACGAGTTACTTAAGAAAATACCAAAATCGCTATAGGTGTGCCTATAATATTTGAAGAGTTCCCTTGATTTCTCCAGGATCCCATCATCAGATCGTGATCTTATGACTATGGGACCAATCTGTAACTATATGCTTTCAAACAAAAAAATAATTTTTAAAATCGGTTTGAGATTGACAAAGTTATGTTAAAACATACATAAAAAAAATACCGTCGACTTGAGAACCTCCTCCTTTTTGAAGTCGGTTAAAAAAAAATAATCGAGTGCAATAAAATACTATGAAAGTAGGTAGAAATGATAATATTCATAAGCCGGTTTGTTTAAGTTTGAAACGAGATAAGTACGAGATACAAAACTGTTTTTACATTTAAATAGTTGTTCAGTTCCATTTAAATATTAGCCTTCCATCTGCTAAAATTAGGGGATTTAGACGTAAAGCTCCGTGCTCATAAGGATTTTTCAATACTATCTAAAATCAGGATTTTTTATAACGTCCATAAAAAAAACTGCAAAGGAAAATGTTAGTTAGAAATGTAGAGAACCGTATAACTCTACCTACAGCCTTTGCACCTTTGTGTTTATTCATGTTTCTTGGTCGCGGCTCGATGCCCGATCGTGAATGGCCGGTGAGAGTGAAAAAAGTGAATCACAGGATTCATGGTGCCTAAGCACGATGGCCAACTGATTCTGTCCAACCGCCCATTATGCATTCGTGTGCCTTTGTTTTAAAGTTGGTAAATTACATTTTGAATGGTACAATACAAAGGATATAGTTCACGTAGGCGTTAGAATTCCTCGTCAGCTAAAATAGCAGGAGCTACTAATAAAGAAGGCGACAGCATATTTGAGTATCTAATCTACCCATACGATGACTAGCATTTCCGAATCTTGCCTAATTGTTGCTATTTTCAATGTTAACTATTACGAGATCCGTACTTGCAATATTTAAATAAACATTTATTTTCTCTTTTAATCTTTTAATCATTTGAAAACATGTAGTTAATCTTTCACATTCAATTAGTAAAATATGTTTAAGATTTTTTTACCATAGCGCCAAACTTTATGTGAAGATTCTATAAGAAAGTATAGTTAAGCAAAGCACTATTGAAGATATTAAGAATGATATATTAAGAATTTAAACCAGCATGATGAGGTTGGGGTGGGTTTTGTATACATAGAAATGTTAGAAATTACATAAGATGTAGACAAAATATTTTGTGGGGTTGTTCATGCTACGTCTGCTCACGAGCGGATCCCTGAGAAGTGATATAATTGTATTTAGCAGTTAATGGGACTGATGAACACATCATAGACAAAGTATTCACACAGCCAGTCAGTACATACGAATGATACTGATACTACAAATTTTATCAAACTTAGAGATTACAAAAGTATACAAGCTTTATCGCCTGCACCGCAATAGTCGTAACACAGGAAGCCCGGTCGTCGCAGTAACAGTTTCCTCATTAGCGCGGTAATCGTCCCTTCCGGTACGGCGTATGACCGATACCTAGCCACTAATTCCGATGAACAAGGGGGACTTGACGCTGATACTAAATATACCACATCTACATTAAATAAGCAATTTCTTTAACTAGTTACTCACTAAAGTAAATGATTTGCATATTTCTGCATGTGACATAATCCTGGGGTAATAGCCGACTACAAAATTGGAAGATATGAATGGTTTTATTAGCATACTCATTATCTAATTAATACTAATCAACTAGACCGAAAAATAAAGCTGATTGCAAAAGCCGAATATTTAAATCGTTGCACGAGTAACGGCCGTGCACGTGACACAACAGTCGTATCCTCCAATCAGTGCGCAATGCCACAAATGACGGCCAATTACGCGCAGGCGTCTCGGTATGCGCCAATTAGGTGTCTCAGAACACCTGGCTCACGATTCGTATGGTCACGCGCGATCCAGTGTTTTGATCGTAAATCCTTTCTTCGCGTAAGTACATTGTGTATTATTATGAACTATGTGATCGATCGAGCCCGCCATATTGTGAGGTATAACCGCAATTCTCTTAAAGGGCAGCAGATGTAAGACACACGAATCATATTGCACGAACAAAGTGTAAGATTAATGATACAGGCGAGTACCAAACGGTAGTATATACGAACAATGGGCTACCCACACCATTTAAAAGGAGACAGCGCAAAAAAAGAATTGTAATATAATCACCATACCTATACAACGTGTTACAAAAATATCTCTAATGCCGAATATGGTAGATAGGGACCATCAAACTCAACAACTATTACTATGGGATCAACTCTGAAATTGCGAAAAAAAAACAACTGCTTCATACAAAAATTAATAACGAAAATATCAAAATGTATCACGATTTCAGAGTTAGTCCCATAGTAAAAGTTGTTCAGTTTGATGGTCCCTATCTTCCCTATTCGGCATTAGGAGTATTTTTGTAACTCATTGCATCACGACGTATTCATTGAATAATTGTATTTAAACTTACATAAGTAAGGTGAAGTTCGTTTGTACATGAATAAATTAATCTGCAGTGTCACGCATTAATTGTCCCAACGGTCAGTCATCTAGCGGAACCAAGACGTGACCAGTGACCCATCACGCTGAGAACCTGACCTTAATCAGACACCTGTTAGGGGAGCTATAGCGAGTTCCTTGGGGAATCTTAATCATGGGAATTTCGTAAGGTGTTTCAAGAGAAACAATGCACGGTAAGCGGCGCAATGAATGTAACGGGTGGCTAATATGTTAATTGTTATAATTTTATGCGTTTTATTAATTATAAATAAAAAAACACTTCTGCTTTCTCATCCGTGTATATTATTGGCATCATTGCTGGTTAAAATTATAACGAATATGTATATTGCCAAAGGGCATGTTTTTGATTATTTGAACTCGTGTTACATGAGTTTGTGCCGAGTCAAAAATAATTTGTTTTACACACGAACTCCTAAAAATGCGCTAAATCAAAGTGACTATAGTTTGCAAAGTAAACAATCCTTTTATGCCGCGCTAATTCCCGCCAAAATTGCGCGCCAAACGTCAAACATTTGTCAATGGAGTGGCCAACAATGGGTTCATTCATAGGACACCTGTAGAGGGTTTCCCCACGTGGCAACATATGTACTCTCACCTGGGTTTTCTCCCCTCGAAGTACGCACATGGCACCGACGGCTGCTGCCGGCAGATGCTAAAATACGTTGGCATTGACGATTTTGTTGGCTGGTGAAAGATTTATGCCAGCAGCCGATTTAGAAGCCATAACAAACTGGTCTAATTTTCCCGTTTGATCTCAGACTCAACAAGCGTGATAGTCATATTCCATTATTCCTTTTGTTTTATTTACTGCGGGCGTTTGGTTATTACGAAGTTAATGTCTAACGAAAACAAAAGAACTCAAATAACAAATTCATAATTATTATATTTCAGAGTCCATATTTTGTTAGTAAAAGAAAACATAAATAACTATGTAAGTAACAATAGGTCGAGATCAAATGTTATTTGGCTGATATACGGGTCATATGTACCCAGTACCCAGTATTTCAGTATTGGACCGTCACAGCGGTCTGCAATCACAGTCAGGGGGTTGTTGATGCTGAAGCGGACTCTATGCATCAACGAGGCTATTCTGTTGCGCATTATTGCATAAAAGTCTTGAATTCAACATGTCTGACACTCTACAGAACCGCGGCAGCTCCAATAGTATCATGGATGCATTGTTATACTGGATACGCAGGGCATTGTACCTCAGTTCATAAAAAGTGTTGTACCGTATTTAAGGTACGGACGCGGAAGCAATTCACGTTTAATATGCCCGAATTGAATTTATATCAATTTGTCTATCTCAATGGTCATTGAAAGGACTATCAAAAATCCACAAAATGTCTGAAACATTTCTTTATTGTGTTCGGATTGCTGTTATCTTCATAACTTTATTCAATTTATCGACTATGATAAATTGTCGTAAAAATCGATCGATTAATAAACTACAAGCACTAAACAATAGTCTCCTAAACACTAAACTACAAAGGGAGGTGACCTCCAGCTGTCGAAAACACCGTGACATCTGCGCGCACGCAATTGTTGCCCATTATTGATCATGTTTTATGAATTAACACGTTGTGTTCCGGCTGCCGCGAACAAATGAAATGGTTGCTTTTGAATTTGATAATTTATTATATTTATGTAGTTAGGCACAGTAACAATCAATTAGTTATTATCTTAATGGGCAAAATGACTTAGTTATCATTATAATACATTACAAACCAACTAATCTTATACACTATGCATGACATTAAATTATTGGAGTGAATTTGGGACTCCTTTATTCCTTTATAAAGGAATGTAAATTATTCTTTTCATGTTAATTAAAAATCCGCATGTTAGAAAGTTAGCGAAAGCATTGAAAGATATTTGTTTTCAATTTGGAGAGTTTAAAAACCAATGAAGACATTAGCGAAATAGTCAATTTTATTTAATAAGTCACTCTGATTTATGTAATAGGTCTGGTGATCAACACCAGACCTATTACATAAACAGGGAAGAATAAGTTTTCTACTACGTTTTGTGCTAACTATTGATAGTATTTCTTTGTTGTTGTAAGAAATTTACGAATTTCAGTTTTTTTATGAATAGTTATAACTGAACCGCTAATCTACTCTTCTCCACAGGTGACACCCAAAATCCACATTGTTCTATATAATATTCTCACGGGTGTTCATGCGCTGGTGGTTCCGTCGAGGATGTCCGCGGTGGCACCACGGTCTATTGGTGCCACCGACCGACCGAATCATTGCCTCATTTCTGTGAATTATCTACCTGTTATAGAACCTTATATTGTTTATTACGTTAAAATCAGGTGCCGGTTGATTAGGCGATACGATAAATAAGGTAACATCGACCAATGTAAAGCATTTTTTTTGGAAATTTTTATTCTTTGTTCTGTGGTCTCTAGCAAAACGATACCAGAGTTGCAGTCATTGATATCGCTTAAGGTTCTTTAAAATTAAATTAAAGGTAGAAGGATACTTAAAAATGAACTGAGATGGACTTCTGCACTTCTAAGTAGAGAAAAATTATCTGTTAATGATTGAAGAAATAGGAATTCCTTATCTTATTATATGTAACCCTATTCAACATTATTCTTGGCGTATGTTGGGTTTATAGAACAACAAATTAACTCTCTGATATTTCAAATGTATAAAAAGTTGAGACTTTGTACTCGCAAAGCCATTATTGCTTTAGTAACTTCAACAAGATATGATAATAATTATTTATAATATCTTGTTGAAGTTGTTAACGCTTCAAATGTATGTACTGCAGCAGATTAAAATTGCTGATGTTTGATGATTAAACCAAAGTCGATTGGATGCTTTATTTTCCTTCCATTAAACATGCGATCGAACATCAGAAGCAAATGTGTTTTTAGTACGAACATTTGGATGAACACGTGTGCTATTGCATCTGGTGCGATCCTAACGTTAATGTTATTGGTGTAATAGTGGTTGATAATATAATTTTCAACACACTTGCTCGTAAAGTGAGCCCTAATACATCGCTTTTAGGGCCATAAACCGACCTATAACAAACGCGTGCAATAATATATAAAACACTAGCGTAATAGAATTAACCCTACAAAGTTAAATTAGTACCTTACTGCAAGTTCTATGCGAGTAAACAGAGCATTCCCAATTTAACCGGGTAATACAGTTATTTTTTTAGAATCAACAAAGAGGTTTTATGCTGCTGAAAATTCATATACTTTTTTTGGAATAAATAAATGTGTAAGTCCTTAATTAAGTCTAAAAAATATTAATTATTATCAAATTCACTTCTCAAGCTTACGCGCTCACTAGACATGAAATAATAGTAGATTGTTATACAAGACGCTAAAAGTACCCATTGCATACGAGGTATATTTATTCCCGAGCTTTAGCGAGGGAATAAATAGAAACCGAGTTACAATGGGTTTTAGCGTCGTGTGTTACACTATACTTTTCACTACGATTGCGAGAAAATAAAATACAATATTAAATAGTTTATACCTACTTACTTCCGTAAACGAATCCACTCGTTTTTCTTTCCTTCACTTCATAAACTTTTTGTACAATATTTAAATAAATAATTTGTGCTTGACGGCAGAAGATTAAAATTATTTCTTTCCTATTACAGTCACACAATTCAATCAGTTTGTAATTATAAAAAAATTCTAAAGATTTCGCGCCATGGTACCTTTTTTTAATTTCTGCTGTAGCAGCTAAGCAACACAAACACGCATTCTACGATTCACTCTGTACACAAAGTTTAAATAAGTCTATGATTTTATCGAAGAGATGCTTTTAGTTCCATTTTCAAAAATAAGAATGAGAAACTGGGGACCTATTACGAAACTTGGTCACGATAGTCGTCCGCAGTTCGTCGGTTATAGTTATTGCAAATATTTTCAATGTAGCTATCGTAGTCCATAGTCTATTGAACGAATAATGACGGATCCACTAGAGAGAAACTGTCAAATTTACGCAATCACTTTACAATATCGCATACGCAAGTGCTTTGTAATAGGAATCAATCAGAACGAAGCACGGACGCAGCCGCGTGTATCGCATTAAACTTTTCGTAATAGACCCCCAGTATTAAGTCGAGCGAGTTTTTATTCGTGATTATGAATAAAGACTTTTTCGTTTTTGTACGCTCATTGGTAATAGACAAACATTAAAAAAGAAAAACTTTATCCCCTAGGGCTTATTATGCTATTTTATCTCGACTCCCTCCTCCTCCCTTTCTTGGAGGGGCCTCCCAATTTTTTGAAATGGTAGTAGTTTCAGTAGATTCTCTCTTTTTAACATATAAAATTATATTAAAATCAAACCAAAATTAAACTAATTAAATTTGATAAATTTTAATTTCTGAACGTTCTAAAAAATTCATCGCTTGAGGGTAGGCTCACAGGTAGCTTCAGTCCCCCGTGACCACGGCAGCTGCAAAGGTGCCGAAACGTCGGGAAAATCAAAAAATCAAACCAAATACCAACTAATTACCAAAGTACTTTCAATAAAACCGCGCTAGTATCCGTTAAAAGTGTTTTATTTCATTATCAAATTATTCATAATTCACAATATTTTGTTATAAAATATTAAAATATTTGCATTTTATCACTTAAAATTATAATTTTGAAGTAGGCTGTAATGGCTGTATGCTCACTATTGCTCACTCACCCCTTTGTTCGCAAAACATTCTTGCGTTGGGCGTGTGAAAAAAAAAAAAACCTGCGCGCCTTTTCACATCATAATTATCATATTTTGTTTTTGTCGTATTTGTTGCTGTGATGGTAAATTACTTTGTTTTTTCCTCGCAAATGTGTTGAAAAACGTCGTATGAAACTCGTGAGCTCTTGCTTATTGCACAACCTAAGCTAACTTGTCTCATAATGTACTATTTAGTGATATTCATAATAATTTTAACATTATCCCTTTTGGGGTACGGTTTTACAGAAGTGTTACTCTATAAAACTGGTCGAGAATATAAAGATAAAATAATACAAAAACCTTATTGCTTGAATGCTGTTGAATGAACTATAACCCTATGTCTCGACCGGCTTACACCGTTTACGATTGACTGGTAATTTTACTTAGTTACATCAATATTTTTACATTAATTACTAAAATTAACTAACCTTAAAATACTAATTTTTTTTTTATCCACAACATATATCAGTGCTTGGCCTTTATCTCAAATGATGTTAAGTGAGCGCACTTACACTCGTAGTTACCGGAACATTGTCGTCGTTAACAGAACAGTGTCGTTACATTGTTGTCAATGTAATAAGTGTAATTGTTAGAAATGAATGCTATAAAAATAAAACCGCGCCGATACGCGTTAGATCATACGAATGTCTTTCCTTAAAAAACCATCTCTACTCTCTTTCTCTATGTTTTCATCCCAAATGTAGTGTGGCTGTCGGTAGTGCACCGTGGAAATGTAGCTTACGATCGCCCACGCAGCTTAATGTTGGTGCCGTGGAAATCGTTTGTTCCGTACAGGTATTAATAGTTAAAACAACGAAACAGCGGGCGATCGTGACGCGTGTGGCCAGAGATTTTACTCCTGAAAATGTTATTTTTGTGTGAAACTAAACTTTTGAATGTTGCATTTGATACGATTTTTTTATAGCAAACAAAGCGATCTAACATTGTTTTTTTAATCTAACAGATGGCTAAGTAAAAGGTGGCGAATAGAATGTTGCCTTAAAAATGTAAATGAAAAGCAGTATGTAGAGATTTGTGGTGTGGATTGAGAGCTCAATATCGTAATCGTCTTCAAAATGTGGAAATAACAGCATTGTCACCGTCTGCAACACGTGTAATTATGCAGTACCTATATTTTGCTTTCTCAACATCATCATAAGATTGCACAGAAGATTTCACCATACTACCATAGACTAGTATAGTCTCCATCAAACACAACAGTTGCTTACACTGTTGATAAACAAAATATAGTGCAGTTTACTGATGGGTCAGGTCATTCCAACGTTTATTGTGTTTGTTGGCAGAGCACCACAATAACGCGTTGACGTCATCATGACCAATCATGTTTGCCTATTTCTATTTACCAATGGACCATTTCCATTGTCGATTTGCATTACGATCAAAGGCAAACTTAAATTACTAATGGACACGATAGTCAACTTAAAAAGTAAAGAGAGCATTTCCACTGTTCCTATCGGAAACATAAACAAGTGTCCCATAAAAAAGAGGTAGTACCTAATGTTCTATTTGTTGCACCGATTCTATTTGTATTTCAACCGGATCATACCCAGTTTTTCCGATGATTGCGTCAGCGCAGCGCCATCAAAGAGGCTGCGTGGGAACCTCGGACAGGTGTCCGGCGTTACGTGTCCTGAATCTCTGCGCACGATGGGACTCAATTATTACTGCGCATAATCACAATTTGCCGACAACCGGCGATCGATTTAAATGACGGTTTCTGTTAATCATCGCTTTTTGTTCGCCTCTTAAACGGTCGTTGGCGTCCAGTTTTCTAACATTTTGCGATAAGTGAGTCAAATTACGTAAAACTCAGTATTCACGCGTATTTTAAAATGTATAGTTAAATAATTTTTGGTAGAAATAAAACATTCTTAAATTTGATTATTTTTATGAGGCAAACTTGCTTAACTATCTTTATTAAATCCATTGATAATCTGATAATCAATTTCATTTCTCAGAACAGTTAAATAATTTATTCGCTACGTGATGAATGCATATTATCTTAAATTGCAAAAACGCGAATAAATGAATCATAAACCGCTTAATTACATATATCGTTAGTCAGAGCACATCGTATATCCATTACGTTTTTCATATCGACAACATCCTCAACAAATAGAAAAAGGTTGGTATGAATAAAAAGCGCGTTTATTGTGTAACATACGTGTGGGAACTGGTGGCAGGTGCCTGGCCCGAGGAAATCTGGCTCCTGTGCGATGTATGTGCTAATTTATGACTAGAAGCTGCGCTTGCGACGGTAACAGCCTACTGATGCTAATTATACAGATTCCAACAGATTGATATGAAAGCCGGAGGTCTTTTTACGAGAAAGAGATGTAAGGAAATTAATTTCCTGTTTGCTAGGTAACATACTTATTTATATGACGGCAGCAAATAAGGGAGGGAAATCTAGAAGTTGTTTTAAAAAAATACTCATTGAGGCATATTATTCATATAAATATATAGGGCCTTTTAACTGAAGAATTTCGCGTTATGGAATACTATCAGCCAAAAATAATATAATTCTAAAGTTTCATGAAAACTTTGGAATTTCCCTGGACCCTGGTTTAGTAAGTGATGAGCAATTTGCCACACATATCAGAAAAATATTATTTATTACTGAAAATAGGCATGAAACTTGCCTCTGGCGGTCACTTCCGTTCGCTGTACGAGGCTGTACGTGTCGTCAATAGGGTGCATTCAAACTTATTACTTACGCTAAAAATAAACCTTTCATTTTTTTACATTGATTATTTTTATGTTTTTTTGTGAATAAAACTGCCTTTTGCTGTTTTAGGTGAATGTCTTATTAACTGTGATGATAATCTTCTTACTAACTTACAGGGATCACAAGCACAACATACGAGTATTCTTTTTTATTCACTTCAAATACTTATTACATCAAAGAAACCAGTGTGAAACTAACTATGCTATTGTTTATACCGAACAATTCTATGTTTCCACAATATACCTTTGCTTATGATAAAGTATGAGAAAAGTAGAATTTCTCATAATTGTCGCAGCACCATTGTAAAACAAAATAAATCGTGAGAAACCTATGGCAGGTGTACGGAGATCATTATTAAAGTTGAACTTTTTATTCAGAGAGGCTAGATTTACGGAGAATATAATCTGCCGGCCGGTAACATTATTTTGTTCTGGAGAGTTCGTAAAAATAAACGACTGATTGAAATAATATCTACCTTTATCCCTTACATCTTCTAAGTAGTTCACTTTTTTTAATGATCTCCTGGTTTTTTTAATAAAGTTTTTTGCTATCCTAGTTGATATGCAATATATCTGTATAAATTTAACATTTATAGCTTCAGTACACTTGCTTTATCATAATTTCTGGTGATCTACGTTTTCCATTTTCAATACCTACTTTGATTTTTTAAGCAAATAGCTTTGGTTTTTTAAGAAATAGAAATAGAAATAGGCATCTTTCGGTGCTTACCAACTTCTTTACTTTTTCGGGATTATTCCACTACGTTCACCTGGGTGATATCACCTGTAAAGGTGATTCAGTGATTCATACTCATACACATGATTTCCACTCTTAAAACACATAAGTAATGTTAGTTTGAAGATCATCAGCGTGCGTCAGCATCGGGCCAGCCACCGCGACCACTGAGTCACCGTGGGAAGCTGGGCAGGTGGACCGGCGCCTGCGCACCTTACGCATGCCTCAACACACACATCACGGTAATTTTATTAGGTATGGTTTTTTTTAATTTGCGAAAAATTATTCAAATATGTCTTTATTTTTTAAAATCTAAATAAAGTTACAATTACTTATCTCAGAATTAGGTAACGTTATCTTTCACGAGAGCGTTTGCACCTTTGGACAGAGAATTGTAATTTTGTAATATAACAATTGTAGGTGTTTAATGTTCAATGCTTTTAATAACTATTTATATGAATAAGGGGTAAGAAGTAAAGCGAAAAACTAATTTCAATAATGCTTTCTTCCAATTTCAGGTGGTGGTGGTGATTACGGCATATTATAACCATTCCACATCATTAATAGGTATTTCGATTCTACGTGAAACTGGTTTTTGCGATGCATTTAAACCGTGAAGATTGCGTAAAAAAAAGATTCGTCCATGGTAAAAAGTTAATTAGTTTTACTAAAAATAATATAATAATAATAAATAATAATTACGGAATTGATCTTTGTTTTACGGTCACTTTTTATTGGGATATTATCTTGATAGAGCAGTTTTTTGTAAAAAGACTTCGAAATGGAAGTTCTTCTTGTTAGTATCTTGAGCCAAAGAATTACAAATTATTCTAGTGTTTTCCCTTTGAAACTGGGTTTAACATAAATATTTTTCCAGTCCAAATCATATTTTGTTACATCCATTATCAATCAGTAAAATAATATGAGCGAGTTGCACAGGACTTACACAACGTATTTATATTTTTCACTCCTCTTGCTCAAAAAGTCCGTCATTGTAACGTACAAGAGCTGAGATAAAATAGCAAAATAACCCCTAGGGGATAAAGTTTTTTCTTTTTTAATGTTTGTCTATTACCAATAAGCCTACTAAAACGAAAAAGTCTTTATTCATAATCACGAATAAAGACTCGCTCGACTTAATATTGTTTCTCATTCTTATTTTTGAAAATGGAACTAAAAGCATCTCTTCGGTAAAATCATTACACTTGACACTTGCATAAATACTCCCTGAAGAGGAGTAGATTGCCATAACAAAAATAAGAAGAAGAAATCATAGACTTATTTATACTTTATGCACAGAGTGAATCGTAGAATGCGTGATTGTGTTGCTTAGTTGCTACAGCAGAAATTAAAAAAATGTACCATGGCGCGAAATCTTTAGAATTTTTCTATAATTACAAACTGATTAAATTGTGTGACTGTAATAGGAAAGAAATAATTTTAATCTTTTGCCATCAAGCACAAATCATTTATTTAAATACTGTACAAAAAGTTTATGAAGTGGAGGATAGAAAAACGAGTGGATTTGTTTACGGAAGTACCTAGGTATAAACTATTTAATATTGCATTTTATTTTCTCGCAATTGTAGTGAAAAGTCGAGTGTAACACACGACGCTAAAACCCATTGTAACTCGGTTTCTATTTATTCCCTCGCTAAAGCTCGGGAATAAAACTACCTCGTATGCAATAGGTCATTTTAGCGTCTTGTATAACAATCAACTATTTAACGTTTTATACTTTATACATACTTACCTAATATCTTTAGGTGTTATTAAGGCTCTTTACATTTTTTATTATCTCCCGTAAACCGTTTTGAGATAAACGTGTATAAGATAAACTTTTTATGTGTTGCAAAGATACAAAAAAATATAACCAGTAAGATTCATTACGCCCAGACAGTTCTTTGAAAATACGTGCGTGACCACTGAATCTTACGTGCGCTAACGAAGTCGAAGGGACGTCTGTATTGTTATAAATTAAACACGACATATATATTACTGTATAGTCTGTGAAACTTATTTTCTCAAACATGCTTGGAAATTCGAACATTATTTTGACAACCTTCTTCGGGCTAAATCGGAGTTTCCGGACAGACCTCAACCGCGCCGGCAATTTTTGTATGAGAATCCATTACGAACGTGTAACAATGGATTTTAATAGAAACATTGCCTGCGTCTGACCGTAAATGTTAGTATTGAAACTCATTATACACGTGTAATTCAGAAATGGAACCAAATTTTCAATGAAACACGACAGCCAATGAGGTCTGTGATCACATCAATATTTAAAATTAGAACTGGCTTTGCAAATGGAAAGTTCCGAATCACGGTAACAGTGTCATGAGCGCACTAACGCCCGCCTATTAATTTGTATTCCTGGTTACAAAACTTAAGTGTAACATACGATTCGGACAGGTGGCATAAAATATCATTGTATTATCTATGGATCTTGGCGCGGGGGAAGTTATTATTGTTAAAATTGTTTGTTGTATTGTCAAATATTTTATCTTCGATTTAAATTAAGTAATTAATTTAATATAAAAATGAGTTCAAGTGACGAAAGTGATATTTTGACGCCACCTGAAATTCAAGAAGCGGCAAGAACTGTAATAGAATACATGTTGTCTCCAAAATCAAAAAACATTAAGTAAACCAGATGTAAACCTAATATCAATGCCCAAAAGACATTCACAAGGGTATAAATGTAGGAAGTCTGCATCAAACGTGCAAATTTTCTTGTCAGAAGCATCAGACAGTGTGTATTTGGATCCTAAAAAGTAAGTTTTCGTACTTATTGATAAGTACCTACCTACCTATATAGGTACTAATTTACCACTTTATTTTAGTTAAACAGCAAACATCACAACTTTACACGTTCTTTATTTTTGTTTCAGATTTGATTTTTGCCATTTTCGGTGTATGAAGATGCAACGATATATTCAGTATTTATGTAAAAGACCTAGAAACTCAAGACGGTGCGTTTTGTTACTTTCAATTACTGTAATTTTAAATAAAAATTAAATGTTAGAAAAGTTACTACTTGGTTTGAATTTCCGCGCATTATTTGAGAAAAGTACTATACAAGCCTTGGCCGCAACTGGGCATTGATGGACTCACGTATGTGTGCCTCGGCTTCGCCTCGGCCCACATTTTCACGTTCGTCCTTCAATGCCTGTGTTGCGTGCCGCTGCAGTAATGTACTATTTTTTAATAAAATTTTAACATTAAACAGGCGGACAGTACGATTGTCTTGTTACTGTCTTTTTAAAGGCAAAACTATGCTGCTACTACTTAAGCTCACAACCTAATTACGCCATCTCCCTTCTCCCATCGGATAACCAGACGTACAAATCAGAGCTACTGTTTTTTGGTGGATTCATATTCCAAAGACTTGTTCTAAGCATTTTGCTTCAAATTTTATCATCCGTACCGCTAGAGAATGGGACTTTTGCCCGAGGCTGTCTTTCCCGATAGGTACAATCTGGGACCTTCAAGACTATCTTCCAGGTAAGCGCATTTCATCGTATATCGCATCATCGCTTACCATCAGACAAAATAACGGAGATAGCGGCCGAGCGTTTGACTATCAACCAACTTCCTCCCGGAATTAAACTCTAGCTAGCAGCTAGAACATTACTGACTGGCCCTGGGTAAATTTGCAACTATGTTCCCAATCCCTCTGTAGACTACAGAGGGATTTTCTTTGTCAATCTTTATGAGTTGTTATCTTTCTACTCCAAAGAGAGGTGTTTTTAATTTTATTAATCTTAGTATTTTAAGGAACCTAATTTTATGAGAAACTACTTATGATTATTTAATTACTTTAGCCTTGAAACCAATTGAAACTGTATATAGTTCTGAGGTAGGTACCTATATTTTAAGGTTAAAGTTGACTTATTCTTAATTGTGTTTATTCTTGCTTGAACATTCGAACCCATAAAATAGAGCGAGTAAATTACAACGATGACTTTAATAACCAAAATCATTAAGTAGTCGTCCTTACATCTATCAGTGACAAATATAACATTTACAGGTCATAAATGGTTGTTTCTTTATGATCAATAAACGTATTATTTAAATACTGAACTTTTATGGTTAATTAAAAAATCTTGGCCTTTTTTACTATAACTTTGATTAAGATGTTTTTTAATTACCGATCATTAACAATTTTACCTTTAAACAGTTCGCTCACTTAAATATATTTTTAAGTGAGCGAACTGTGAAAAAGGGGAAAAAAGTTCAAACTTTAAAAAGTAACAAAATTATATTTGTTGTTTTGTTTGTATTGAAAGATGGATGAGTTCATGTTATTATGAAGTAGATAAACGAAATGGTGAGGAGCTCGGTGGCGCAGTGGTTTAGCGCCTGGCCCAGCGATTGCGGAAGTTAAGCAACGTTCGCAAGGGTCGGTCATGGGATGGG
This sequence comes from Agriphila straminella, assembly GCA_950108535.1. Lineage (NCBI taxonomy): Eukaryota > Metazoa > Arthropoda > Insecta > Lepidoptera > Crambidae > Agriphila > Agriphila straminella. Next base: position 11,493,857 of record OX467318.1, read on the forward strand.
TGACCAAAAATTTATGACCTCGAGGTCCTCCGTGCTTCGGAAGGCACGTCAAGCCGTTGGTACCGGCTGCATTTGCAGTCGTTAACACCCACCAATCCGCATTGGGCCCTTGTGGTGGGTTATTATGGCCCATCTTCCTTACCACCCATAAGGAAGGCCTGTGCCCCAGCAGTGGGGACATCAAAAATGGCTGATGGACAAACTGAATAATACTTAGATATACACTTTCGCGGCATAGGTATTATTGTTTCACATTCAAAGGTTGGAAATTGATTCTCATAGATATTATTTAACTTTTGATGGAAGAAAGGCTAAGAAGGAATGTTAAGATTATAGGCTAAATGTCAAAAGTCAGGGTTTTCTTTTACCCATCGATCAACAAAATAGTTGACGGAAATAAATTAAAAAAAAATGTTAATTAATTCCTATTGTTGCCACAAGTAAAGTAATACAAGCAACAGCATTAATTGATAAAAACTCGATTATTTCCGAACATTCTCTCTCGCCAACCTTGATCTCAAACTTGTACCGACTTGCAACGGCAATTGTACACTTTTCGTCCTTTTATCGAGTTGAGCCAGGTGCGATGACGTCACGTTACCCTGAGAATCTCCCGCGGGCACCGATTCTCACGCCTCCGCGGCGACAATATCGCGACCAGTCCGCCGATTAAGGTGGCAATACCACCGAAAGTGGCGCCCTCAAAGGTTTTTTATTTAATAAATCAAATCAAATCGAAATCAAATCATTTTATTCGCACAAAACAGAGTGCATACAGTTGTTATTGATTACAATTCCGGTTCTCTGCCTTGCCATACAAAGGGCATGTGAAATGTCAGTTTAGAATAAGTATATAGTAGATAGATACGATTAAATAATTAAATTTACATTGTAATAAAATAAGTATGTGATTGATTATCAATAATTCATTTTATTCAAATTTTTGAATTAAGAAAATCTTTAATTGAGTAGACACATTTATTTTTAACCTAGTTTGTATTTTTTTCTTTAATGTAGGTAAACTTAGCTTCTTTACGGACTTTGGTTGCTTATTATACATTTTTATGCAGTTATGATAACAGTTCCTTCTATAAGTATGTAATGTATTTTTGTGTAACTGTTTTTATGAGTGCAATAAAGAGTATAATAATAAGTTGTTAATTCGTAGAAGTAAATAGCAAATAAGTCAAAAACGTCTACTTTTAGCAGTTTTGCTACCTATCTATTTGCAGTGACGACAAGGGAATGTAATGATACCGTTTAAAAATACTAGACAATAGGCACAGAATAAGTGAAAGTGAAAGTGAAAGTGAAATAAGCTTTATTCAAATAAACTTAATTATTAAGTACTTTTGAACTTTATAATAAAATATATAATAGTACCTACTAAGGCCCTAAATATTCCACGAAAAGTTTTATTAAAATTGTGTATTAGAATTACAATATTAAAAATAAAATTCACCGCGGGGCCACTTTCGGTCATACAACTGCCTTAAAAAGTCCCGTTGCTGCAACTTCACCCATTTAGCGTACCTGATAAATTGCGATGCGAGAAGCAATCGAAACGTATAATTAATTTCATGCGGGAGATTATCTTGCGCGTATGCAGCATTGCTGTTTGTCGATTAAAGAAACAAGTGAATGGTCAGTTTAATGATTGTGAGAAGCGATTATTGATTACTTTATGATTTCCTTTTCTTAACAGTTGGTAAGCTTTTGTAATTCTTAGTTGTTGGTGAAAAACTAACTACAGACTACTTTAGGTAGGTTAGCTTTATCAAGACCTAACCAAGTCACTAATCCTCCCACGTGGAAACTATTTCCCACAAATCTTTAATCAAAATTCATAAACTATAACATTATGGAAATCACAAAAAAATGAATGCAAATTGTGGGAATCAAAACAAATGAACGTAAACATACGAACAACAAGTTATTAGTATAAGTTGTGATTTTTCGGATATTTGAATGTTCCCCTAAAATAAGTGATTGGAAGTGGTGATTTTTCGTATATTACCATAGAGATCCCACGGGGTGCGGGCGGACGTCCGGAGGCGGCGGTGCGTGTAATCTATTCCGATTGCGCGGGCGCAGTCAGAGTATTACAAAAAAATAACTGCGATAATCGGTAGATGTCGGTCCCACTCCGTGACAATATTGCCTCATGTATAAGGTTCAAAGTCAAGTAAATCAAACGATGAACATCGTTCGATAAAGCGATTAGTTTTTTGTAATAGCCCCTCAGATCGGCGCATGGGCATTGGCGTGTCGCACGGCTATTATTTCCATTGTGCATTTCATTACAATTTTGATTGACGCGTTAACTTTCAGTTTTGACTTTTGATCATTTCAAAATGAAAAAAATCAGAAGTCTGGGCAATTTCTGGACTTAAGTTATTCTATTTTATGGACGGTCTCGTCAATCTTCGTTTATTGAAAATTGGATTACAAATCTTTATTTTTAGCTTTGGCTGAAATCCCGTATTACTTTGTTATGTTGTAATTATCTGGTAACGATATATTCAAGTTTGTAAATATCGTTACTTATGGCTGTTACCGCTGATAAGTTTCTTGCGCCCGTTCTTCTTGTCAGTTAAAAAAGTCTGGAACGGGACTTGGTAGGAAAATATAGACGATTCAAAAGTACTTCATAATTAAGTTTATTTGAATAAAGCTTATTTGACTTTGACTTTTACTATAAATTGCTAAAATTCTAAATGAATTAACCTATAGAATAGACTATTAAAAAGTCATTAAATATTTATACTTACTTTGATAAATTTAATACTACACCACCTGCGTTTTAAAAGATTAACTTAATTTAGCGCCACTCCATCATTAATATGCCAAAGTTTTAGTTTTTTTTCCATCAATGCTTCATTGACCGCATCTTGCGATATCTGCCGCTAAAAGTTTCGCTAATAAATAAGAGAAACAAAGCCTCCGCCATTTTGAATTTTGACGGTGTCCGTTGAAATTAGCGCTCGGATGTTAGCCATTGGAGGGCTGCCTCGCGTGACGTGCCTTGAGAGACTCGTATCATTTTCACAGACTTTTGACGCTTTAAAATAGAGTAAGCAATAACTAATCGATTGTAATTATTTTTTCAGTATTATTTGAATTGGGAAATATTTCTCTCTTCGTTCCCTCATAACTAAGGATCGTGATCACTGGCTGCTTGATTTGCCTCCATCGGTCTCGGTCCACAGTTGCTGTCACTGCTTGATGGAATTTGCTCGGGAAGGAGGAGGTTGCTACTCATACTTAGTCAGACCATCTGGTTGGCGAACGACCTCGGACTATCTTGCCTTCTTGTCTCGGGAAATGTTTGCATTATGTTATTATTACTGAGGCTCTTGAAATGTTCATAATTATACTGTAAAATTTTAATTTTACTGTCCGGAAAATGCAATTTTTGGGCAGATATAAAAAAAATACAAAGGCTAGTGCTTTACCTACAAATGTCTTGTCTTGTTTCTTCCTACATTGCCAACCCTGCTCCGTCCAAGATAACTTGTAAGCTGATACGGCGTCAGTCGGTAACCGAACCCGGGCCCACGGCCGGCGCGCCCGTCACCGCGCGCGCTGCGCTCTACTGGGCTGACGAGACAACTGCCGTGTGTGTACTTGGTGTGTTATCTTTCATTATACAATGCAGTAATGTGGTATCTTTCATTATACATTGCAGTAATTTGGAGGCAAACTTTATGACTTCTGTGAACATCGCGCGAGACCATGCGCAGAACACAAATTCGATGTAGTGTCTGAGAGAGACGTGTGGTGGGGCACGGCTACACGCATAGTGGCTAACTTCAAAGTTTGAATCAGGCTATACCTTTCACCAATTTGTACGCGGTATTAAAATATTACTTGCCCAATCTAAACTCGACCGCAAAGTTTACGTTTACGTAACGTAAAGTTTACAACTTTAATTACAACCATATTACTGATAAGCACTAGACTCGTAACTAAACAGGATTTACTTATTTAATTAGGAATTAGGAAAATGATAAGTTCTCGCTCTTTTATAACAAAATTAAGTAAGAAAATTAAAAACAGCAGACGTAGTTAGTCATTCATTTTTTTGACCATCTGCAATCTCTGGTATAATTCTAAGCTAATTGTTCATTAAGTATTACACGTTTTTATAATCTGCATGCACAGTTGTAATTTTATATAATATGGGGGCTATGAATCATTTACAATGTTGCAACGCTGAAGGTAATTTAATTAGGTACTTCATTGTAATAACCGTAAATTAAAAAGTGGTAAACTATATTGTTACTTTCAATTAAACATATATTTATAAAGTAATAAAACTATACAATGTTATAAATTCGAGTCTAAAATAAAATACTAAAAACTTAACTTTTATTACACAACTTCAAGGATCAGTTGGTTTTTTTTATTTTTTCCTTGTTTGAAGAGTGTCATAGCCACAGATAAAATTACTTATTATCAATAGCAGGTGAACAGGTTGAAAACTGTTCATAGGAACCTTAAATAGTCGTAAGGCTAAAGTTTTTTTTTTTAAATAATTAAGTTATAATTTAAAAAAACATGTGGTTTTAGCTTTCATATTTTCTGCATATTTTAGATATAGTTCATATTTTAAAATTGTAAAAATATGACCATATTATCAAGTAAAGTAAAACCAACCTTAATTACTTGCAATCCATATTATGTCGATATTGCTCAAAAAACGAAACAAATGAAAGCGGATCGAACTTAATTACAAGTGGCTTATAAAGTCGCCGATCGAAGTAGATCAGAAAAACTCGAGTGCGGTGAAACAGTTACGTATCCATCGATAAGGCTCGAAAAACATCGGAGGCCAATTAAAGCCGACGTGGACAACGAAAACTGATCGAAATGCTCTTTCTAAGGAGGTATTGGTTCCGTACTTTATTTGCGATTAAAAAACGAAAACCTGACCATCTTTCGTATATTTCTTTCAAATCTCAGTAGATAGTTACCTACTAAGTGGAAAATTAAGATTGAGTTGAGGGAACCAATTTCGTGGGCAACAAATCCACCGGCGAAAGAAAAATAATCTGTTCTTACCCTTGGTACTACCGTATTAATATTAGCTTTGTTGCACTTTGTATCCCTGTTTTGTCTTCATTACGTAAGCATCGAGGAAGGAAATTTTCCGAAAGTATTGAAAAAGCCGTATTTTTGTTATACATATGTGTGTTTTTTCGTTTGAGACCTAAACACTAGAAGATTTATGACTCACAAAATATCAATGTGACGCGAAGAACATAGGTAACATTTCAAAGTTTTCTCAAGAAAAAAACAGAGAATCTGTTAAGATATTGCATTTATCTCAAAGACGTTTAAGCAAGGGACCCTAAAACCCGATATATGGATCGGGTACATTACCGGTCGGCAGTCTCATTACTGCCTCTACAGTAAATTATCGGCTTGCGGGATTGCCGAACGCACCGGCACCGGAGAGCGGTCCATAATGACGGCGAATTTCCCGCCAAGGCAAGGCATCTTGGACGCAACGCACAACCGTGTTTTGCTGACGTCATTTATTAGTTCGTTTGTTTTCCGAACTTTTTGATCGTTCGTTTTGGATTTTAAATCGTCTTTTGTTTTACATTTTTGTAATTTGATTTGGACAAGTGTACACGTCACGTTCACGTTGTTCACGTAGTAGAAATAAATGAGACGTACCATACTGTTATGGATGAGTTTTTTTCTACGTCATAAATTTCCATTGTCACACAGAGGTGACACCACAAAAACCATCGATAGATTTGTATTAAGAATAATTTATGAAAATCCGTCATATTTTTTAAGTTTTTACATTGTTATTGAGTAGGTCATTCTGTTATTGAGCATTATTAAAATAGCTACCTACACGTTTTTCTTGTAGAAAGTTATAGCTGAGTTCGGACGTGATTGATAAGCACGGACGTGACAGTCGGGTACATTCCTGTTGACTTTCACCGTCTACTGTTTCAATCATTTAAACTCGATTGTTAATGCAAGTGTGGCGCTTATTGTGGTCTAGTTTGGGACTAAATAAACTAGTGGCTCAGTAAGCTGTAGCTGTATATCTCGGGGTTGTGTAATTTTTACATTAATCAAAATGGCTGAATAATGTTTTCTTTTTCGAAAAAAAATTAAATATTGAATCAACAAAAAAATCAAAAAAAGAAAACTAGAACCGGTAGAGAAATACGACTTGTAGAAGAAAACAGTTGGACAACCGGACATACGAAAGCATTTTTGCCCAAACTGAAACGAAGACGCTTCGCTCTCGGTCGCGGTTGCTTGGTCAATAATTTGTTTATCTCGAATTAAAAAAAGTAGGATCAATGCACTACAAGAACACTATGTTCTATGATTTAAATACAAGGTAGGTAAATATTTATCATGGGTCATGGGATGGGTGACCAAAAATTTATTATCTCGAGCTCCCCCGTGCTTCGGAAGGCACGTTAAGCCGTTGGTCCCGGCTGTATTTGCAGTCGTTAACACCCACCAATCCGCATAGGGCCTGCGTGGTAGGTTATTTCCCGTCGTCCTTATCTACCCATAAGGAAGGCCTGTGCTCCAGCAGTAGAAACATTAAAAATGGCTGATGGACAATGCAACTTTGTGATTTTCAAGAATTATTATTATGAAAAGGACTCAAAATCGCTACAATTTAACAAAACGGTCGTCAATGTACCAAACGTTATTTCTTTGATGTGAATGTGGCTAAGTGCCCAGTCGAGTGCATTGACCTGCGTTTTATCGCTAAATGCAACCAAACATGTCCATCACAGACCCCGTATAAGGCGCAGGCATGCAAAGTGTGGTGGTCTACATAGTCTTATAAGGTGACAAGGAGCATAAGGCGGCGGCATCAGTCTTTTAGGGTTCCGTCACTCAATGTGCCCATCTGTCCGTTCGTCGTCTGTCACAAAGCTCTAGCAACTGAACCGTTGAAGAGCAGTCTTCATATTTGCACCAAAGAAGACGTATCTTGCCGACTCACAGCCAAATAAAGTATGAAAATTTAAGAAAGAGGGCGATTTGTTACAAAAAAACATCAATAAACAAACGTCAGTAAAAAAGTCAGTTTGTGCTGCAACTTTATCACGATCTAGCGAAGTAGTCTAGATTCTTTCTAATATAAATACTACTGAACATGTGAGTTATTGAAAGGCACAAAGCAGAAAAATCTTTGGTCTCGTGGTAAACATACAGCTTCTCACCTCTACCAGCGAGAAAAGTTATTTTCACATGACTTTCCGGGTAAAAAGCTAAATCATTAAACTTTTTCTCCCAGTTCTTTTATAGTTAGACAACTATCTTGATCACTGGACGCACTCAGTAAATATTATATATCACAAATATAGTTTATTTTATTATTACAAAAGGTGGTGTTAAAAAAAAAACATCCTCATATATATCATCATCATTTATCATATCCTAAATAAAATAAAATAAAATAACATAAAAATCCTCATGCTCGCAGCATAAATCTATAAGTATATTATGTATTTCTGAGAGTTTTTACGCGCTAAAAGCACCGTTTGCGTGTTAGAGAAGTGAAAACAAACTATAACCAAACGTGTAGGGTATCATTGTTTTGAGTTTGTTAGGTAGACAAAAACTGTATTTTTATTTAAAAAAATACTTAAAATTAAAAGAATGAGAAGCTGAAAAAGTCAGCTTTCTTTCAAAGTTTTATAACGAAGTATTTTTTGACTTCCCATTGACATAATTATGATATTTGAAATTCGTGAAAATGTAAAAATTATTGGGAATAAAAGATTTTATTATGATTATATTTTATCAACAAATAAGTACCAATATTTTGATAAATCTGAACTTTTTTTTAATTCCCACACTTGGCCGGATTTTTAGGTTTGATAAGACGATTTCGTAACGGGACGCCTATACTGTCGCACTTAGCCGAATTTTCAAAACGTTCATAGAATCTGTAGCACAAAGACAATAAAGGGCAATAAGGGACAATTACGTCTAAAAATTTAAGTTGTTTAACCCAAAAGAGACTTCTTCTTTTTTCAATTTATAAGTAAACATAAAATGTCATACTTCTACGCAAGTGTATAGTGTAGTGACTGGCGATGCTACAAAGAAAGAAACAAGCGATTATACTTTATTAAAATTTTACTCACGAAAACGTTATACCGCGAAACTATATTTTCGCGTATATGCGAAAAATAAATAGTAATCTATGATAATTAATAACTAAGTAAATATCATCAAAAGTAGGTACGTCTACGAGTAAGTTGTTTCGTAGCAATGTTATTCTTAGTATGCTACGATGAGTATACAGCCCTAATTTATTCCCGTTCAATTTCACTCACCAAATATATTAATTCTCCATAAACGTATGCTCGTTATACGTAAGTTATCATGTGTATCCTACACTTATATAAAAAAGTATCACATCTCAATCCTACATTAATTGCTGTTTATATCGGGTGATTCTGAACTTACCATCAAAATTTCAAGGATGTGTCCAGTCCATGAAACTAAACAACTTTCTCTAAGAAACATGTGTCAAATTTTGCGACAAAATTTTGGTCATCCCATACTAAATTGATCACGTGATCTCTTTGATTTGTATGGAAATTCGATTTTAATTTTATATATTTGACCATGTGTTCCTTAGAGAAAGTTGTTCAGTTTAATGGACTGAACACATCCTCATTTGGATGGTGAATATAAAATGACCTTGTATACTCACACTATATAGTGCTTTATAGTTTGTTGACTAACTTGGTAATTAATACTAGTAGGCTGATACTATACCTATACAGGGTTATTTGTAAAACACCAGCAACCTCGTAGGAGTAGATTACTAACACTATAAACAACAACATTTGTTTTACGACTTTTCCGAAAACACAAAAAATTACGTCTTTTTATGCAACACTCGATCAGGGGGTCAAGTCTGCTAATGTTTTCGTCAAAATCGTAGTCAATGGTGTTTGAATGGTAATGCTTTTTGACACAGTTCTTGTTTCTGAAACCCTAAACCGAAACACATTGTGTTTCTTAAACTCATAACGGAACCACATTGTGTCTCGATTTTGGGTTTAAGAAACAAGAACTGTGACAAAAAGCATTACCATTCAAACACTATTGAACTACGATTTTGACGAAAACATTAGCAGACTTGACCCCCAGCTGTTCGGACATTTGTGTGGAAAGTCAATTTTTTTCGGAATTTTTGTTTGTTTTCGGAAAAGTCGTTAAACAAACGTTGTTGTTTACAATGTCAGATCTACTCCTGCGAGGTTGTTGGTGTTTTACAAACAACCCTGTAAAACTACTAACTGCATACAAATGTTGCACCCCTTTTATAGGGTTCCGTACCTGAAAGGTAAAAACGGGACCCTATTACTAAGACTCCACTCTCCATCTGTCTGTCTGTAACCAGGCTGTATCTCATGAACCGTGACGGCTAGATGGTTGTTTTCACAGATGATGTAGGTATTTCTGTTGCCGCTATAACAACAAATACTAAAAACAAAATAAAATACTTACATTAGCCCCACTTTAATCCCATACAACAAACGTGAATATTTGCCGTTTTTGGTACGGAACCCTTCGTGAGCGAGTCCAACTTGCACTTGGCCTTTCATTGAAAATGAATTAGACGATTTTCAGACGTAAAACTATACGTAGTTTACAACTCTGAGTCACGAATTCACGATCACGTCACGAGTCACGAACTCAAAAATTACTGATGAATTCTGTTTTCTGACAAATATTTGCCTTTTTTTGACTATGATCCCTGAATGAAAAAGACTACTTACAGTGAACTTTGTAGGTGGACATCCTCTTTGGATTTATATTTTTCGCACAAGAAAACACTATCTTGTGTGAAAAATAGAAAGCCAAGGAGCATTAATTTATTTTATTATTTATTTAACAAACTTTATTGTACATTTCAAACAAAATGTTACAAAAGGCGAACTTAATGCTAAAAGCTGTCTCTCCCAGTCAACCTTTAGGAAACAGATATCAATGAAGGCGGTACATAGGGTAAAATATGAATAAATACAACATCACATATAGTTTAATATATATAATAAAAACATGAATAAATAAAAATAAATATAATATATATAAATAATAATCTACATTTTTAACAAAAATAATATAAGAAGGAGATAAGTACAAATATCGATGATTTCACATAACATATGAGCTTTCTAACAGTAATAAGGCATGAACTTTCTTTTTGAAGGAGACTTTACTGGGAGAGCTTCTGATAGATTCAGGGATTAATTAATTATTAAGTAAGAATTACGTAAAAAGTACCTAATACAAGGATAAAAAAAAACCGATAATGATGAATTTATTCAAGTGTACATTTTTATAAGTTATTCATTTTATAACTTATTTTAGTAAAGAATAGAAACATCAAAAATATTATACAATTTGTAATTTGTTAGACAGTCATTGTTTATTTTAGTTCTACGACGTATACGTTAATTTCAACATTGTTACATGTAGCCTCCATAGCTCAGGGGTTAGAGCACTGGTCTTGTAAACCAGGGGTCGAGAGTTCAAATCTCTCTGGGGGCAGATGCTGTTCTTTTGTTTTTTATTAAAATTTCTGACTTAACTTTCGTTAAAATTAAATTCAGAATATAATAAATATTGTTTATTTTTTATAAAAAATAAAAATAAAAACACATTTTCTACCCAAAATATAGATGAAACCAATCTATAATTTGCTAAAAATTGTATTTTTAATGATTTTATAATTTAAAAGATTCTTTATTTTATGCCAAATAATAATTTTATTGATTCTTCGTTTTAGTACATTCCTCGTTTTAGCTTAGCGTTGAAACGTTAGTAAACATTTAATCTCATTTGAATTAATTAGAACAAAGCACGCACTACAACTCGAAATTTGAAAACGTTGTTAAGTTTGTGTTAATAAAAAAGTTTTTATAAGTAAACTTAAGCAAAATTAAATACTTTTATACAAAAAAGACAGGTTCCAAACCGGGTAAGCCCCATTTGGTTAGGCTGCTCGTAAACTTAAGCAAAATTAAATACTTTTTTATACAAAAAAGACAGGTTCCAAACCGAGTAAGCCCCATTTGGTTAGGCTGCTCCGCCTTCAACATTAACTTTGCTCTGAGCAACGCGCAGGCGCGGCACCGCGCAGGTTGACCTCCCCTGCGGCACCGGCCCGGCCATCATCTTCACGATACGGCGCTTTCCGCCTCGTCTCCGGGGACTTTCCACAGGGTGAAGTAACCATGAAGGTTCTGCATGTAACCCCGACGGCTGAACTGGTTGGAACCCCATCGGTCAACAAATTTTAGAGTATTTAAGCTTTAAAAAGGAAAAACAATAATAGCGCGTCTTAGGTTTCTTGTAGCTATCTTTTAAATGTAATAAATTTTAAAGATAGTAATTTACTCAATCACAGATGTAAAAGGAACGTTTGATTCTATGAAAAAAGGTTGACCCGATGCGGCAAGGATATCCGATTACTCTGTGAAAATTAAATTTTCTTACAATTTTTATGCTGCTGACGCCATCTAGTATGTTTTGCGTAAACTAACTTAGGCGTAAACTCTAGTGCGCAGTGATGAATTCAAGGATAACATAAATAATATCATTGCAAAGCCGAGTATAAAATGAAAAATATATAATAAAGTACGCGAGTAGTAAATAAAATAAATAAAAATGTCTATGACTCTTCGTTGCTCTGCTTTATTTATAATATTTCACGACTTTTTCAAGGAAAAGAAGGCTATAAATTAAAGCGGTATCACGATATAGCCTTTCAATGACCATAGAACTAACTTTGCAGTAAAGGTACAAAGTTTTGAATAGTTTGTTTGTTACATCCGTGATTCGTAATGAGAGATTTTTTCCTCTACGTGGCAAAGTTAATCTTATAAGGAAGGCAATAAGTTATAGGTTTGTTTGTAGCTGTTCAGATGCGCAAACGCAGGTGTGCGACCGCCTGGCCGTCGCCTTGGCTACCACTCTCGGATATGGTATTCATTTATTAATTTGCTTGCGTTAACTGACACGCCAATATAGTATTTAAACTTATTTTTAAGCGATACCGCACAAAAACTTGAACTAGTTAAACACAAAAGTATGGAAATTTTACCATTTACTTAGGTACATGTGTTTGGGTATATAAAAATCAACATAGCATTGAACGCTTTTGATTAAAATGAGCAAATAATTACTGAATAATCATAATAACATTAACATTAGCGTTAGATGATCACAAAAAATGTAAATAAAGTTGACAAAATGTTCAGTAACATTACTTTGCTCTACACATGGCCAAGGCGATAGCATAGTATTTGATTCTACTATTATGGCGATAGGTTGTTGATTATACTAGACTAGCGACCCGCCCTCGCTTCGCTTTTGTGTAGTGTGGAATTTGAGATTGACAACATGCATTATACATATAAACAGCTTCCTCTTGAATAAACTATATTTTTATTTATAATGAAAACCGCATCAAAATCCGTTGCGTAATTTTAAAGATCTAAGCATAGATTGGGACAGACAGCGGAAAGCGACTTTTTTATAGTTTTGTTTGGTAGTTTTCGTGTTTGACTTGATAAGGTCTAGACTATCATCGCTTAAGAAAAACATGTAACGCTCAATCTTACGTATACATGTAATAAAAAATATTAGAAGTACAAATTAGATAGAACTGTAAAATTATTCAGTAATATTTTTTAAATTTTCCCTCCTTGAAGATTATCCGTGTTACAAAAGATTTTTAAACACTGTTTTACTAAACACCTGTTTAAATGTGATGCTGTCACTTTTTTGACAATATTATCCAAATGTTCTCGATGATTTTATCATTTCAAGCTCATAATAATGTTGATGCTAATTCTGTCCAATAGCACCTTCGCATTATAAAGTTGCACATTCTGAAAACCATAAAACATGCTAATCAAAGATCCTTTGTTCCTGACATTATAAACTCAAAAACAAGGTCTAAAATTAAGTTAATCGAACCAAACATCGTCTGATTATGTATGGCGAATCCTTCTTCGTAGTAGAGTAGGCGCTCAAATACCAAAATTCCAACCAGTGGTTTTTGCGTATAGTCAAGTGGAAAAACCCGTAGTCGGCGCCGGCGACCTCGCCTGTCAAAATTGTTAAATATTACATGTCCAGATATTTGAGATAATTAAGTTTGGCTAAACGCAAGGAGGCAGGCTGTATCGTAAGTTTTTTGTTGATGTGCTAATTTGTTTTTGATAACTTTTATAAGACTCTATACAGGGTGTTTGGTAATAGCCTTATAAAGCCTAATATGGTAGATAGGGACCATCAAACTGAACAACTTTTCGCGAAAAAAAATCAGCTGATTCATACATTTTGATATTTTCGTTATTAATTTGTGTATGAAACAGCTGTTTTTGAATTTTTTTGATTTTTAGCATTCACAATGCTATTTTAATATATTAAGTTACTTAATATAACTGAAAAAAATTTAGAAAAAATCGACTCACCCGTAGTCCCGTCTGAGCTGCTACAGCTGCTTTTGTTTTTTTTCGCGATTTCAGAGTTGGTCCCATAGTAAAAGTTGTTCAGTTTGATGGTCCCTATCTACCATATTCTGCTTTATAAGGCTATTACCAATACTCTGTATAATGACAAGCTTAGAGTGCAAAGTAGTTGTCGACACTATAAAAGACAATCATTTTATTTTGTTAAAGTGTAAATTTTTTGATTTTTAGGATTTAAAACTGCATAATAACAAGATTGGGTAACTAAAAACTTTACGAAGCCTTATAGAACTAAGTAATAACAAAATATTCAAAAGTACAAATGCCCAAATACATGTCTGTCTGTCTAGGCATTTGGGATAATTACTTGTAAGTTTGGAAAACCGTAAGGAACCAGTAAGTAATTATAAAATACTAGCGACCTCCGCGACTTCGTCTACGTGGACAGTTTTTTTTTATCCATCGGGAAAGATTATCCTATGTCCTTTTCTGTCCTTTACAACTTTCAATATTTTAAGCTCTAATATTGATTAAAATACATTGATTACAGTCAAAAACATTAGCTTTTAACTGAAAATTTTATTAGAGAGTTTTACCCTTTTACCTGGAATAAAATGTTTGAGTACCTATGTGCACATAAACAACACAGATTAGTGGTTATTTACCGGTCAATTCTCCTTTCAAGACTCCAGATAACTCAAAAACTCGTTTTATGCCTCTGTTCCTAAGAAACGGAACACTTAATTTTGTTACTAAGTTAATTAAGAGAAATTATATCTCAAGCCTAATAACACGCCAGCTTCCGGTTAGCTCCTATCTGCTGGTTACATTAAAAAATTTAACAGATATTTTATGAAATTATCTATTCAACTTTTGATTTTTTGCATTTACAATGCAATTTTTTATTGTTCAATGTGGGTACATTGAACATCACATAAAAAATTGCATTGTAAAACCTGCATGAGTCGGTTTTTTCCATATACTGGAAAAAACCGACTCATGCACACCCATAAACTTTTTAGAAGAATCTGCTAGTATTCGGTTAGTGCATTGTTGAGCCGAATGGTCCCGTCTGAGAAAATACGAAGTGAGTAGATTTTTCCAGTTTATTATTTAAGATAAAATTATCTGTCAAGTCTCTCTCTCTTTAATTTTAGAGCCGTGCTCCTCCACTCCTCCCTAGTAGAGAGACTAGGGAGGAGTGGAGAAGACTTAGGGAGTCCCTACACATTGCTATCTTCTTGATCTCCTGATACGACGCGACATTTAATCGTCTCCCTTATTTGCTCCATATAGGTTCTTTGGGGCCTCCCCCTCTTGCCATCCACTTTTCCTTCAATAATGGATCTGATGAAATTTTCGTGTCGTATCAGATGTCCCGACCCCAACATCTTTCCTCTTCTGCTTTCTAGCGTCTTCAACAAAGTTCTTTCTTCTCCCACCATTCCCAACACCTCCTCGTTGCTCCTTTTCTCTGTCTAACTATATCATATTCGGAACCTGTCAAACTGGTACTTATACTTCTTTGAATATACTTAGAAAGTTATATGTTATTAACTATGTCTAAAATAGTACAATATTTATTATGGTGACCTTCAGAGCAACCGTCATGCGCTTGTTTTAATATTTTCTTATTTTTCTACAGTGACTCTGTGAAACCATAAAAACAGTTCATGGAAGTAGGTACTACAAAGATTTCCAACGAATACAAGCAACCGTACATCTTCAAAGGTATTAAAGTGGAATGTGACACTTATTTAATGCCTTCCATGCCTTCCACTGAGGCACAGTACATATATAGCTAAGGCAGTAGGTATACTAACCTCAACTACTGTATGTATATTAGTTTTTCAAAAATAATATACCTATACTGTGCCGCAATTAAACCCTTTTCTCGGATGGGCACATGGATTGGCATAAGTTACTCTATCGCGCGTTCTTAGGAGCTTCGGAAACTCTGCACTTGCTTTCCCCGTCCGACTTCTTTACACACTTAGGCTGCGTTCAAACGATAACACACGACCCGACCTCAACCCGAACTCAACTCAAACTCACCTCAACCGCAGCCCACCTTGAAATAGATCGCTTACAATTTTGAGATTTTGATTCATGACACATTAATTAGCTGCTGTGTAATGTTCAGTTGAGTTCGGGTTGTGTTCGGCTTGAGTTTGAGTTGAGTTCGGGTTGAGCGCGGTGCGTGTGCAATAGCACCGACAAAATATAACGGAGCTTATTAATGTGTCATAAAACTCAAAATTGTAAGTGCTGTATTTCAAGGTGTGGGCTCCGGTTGAGTTGCGTTGGAGTTGAGTTCGGGTTGACGTCGGGTCGAGCGTTATCGTCTGAACGCAGCCTTACCGACACCCGCGACTGACTGGCTATTTGGCCGCATTGCGAACCTTGCTTGGAGCTCTTAGCAAATGTCTGTTTGTGTGAATGCGCTGATCAGACATTAGTATGTAGTTGCGTTACTGCTTCAGCTAAGATTGTACTGTACTATGTGCTTCCACTGAGGTGTCCATAATCACGCACCACAGGTGTGAGTCAGTAATAGCTTTATGCCACTTAAAATATTTCAAGTCACACTTAAATTAGGGACTGGCTGTAATCGAACGTCATCTCATACTTATGATGCAGCTGTTGAGTAATTGAAATGATTTTAAATTTGATTTTGATATCGTTTAAGTTTTCTTTAAGTTAGGGTTGCCAGATAGCCGGCATAGTTCATGTTCGTAATTTACATTTACATTTTCTAGATTTTCCAAAAAGTTAACAAGTTTTCTAATTTTCAAAATCAGTCTACGATTGATGAAAATAATAATCGATAAACATACATAGAAACTTATTTTTTTATTTTAAAATTATTATTTTTATTAGTCTACTAGATCTAGGTACTAGTTTTTGGTAGTCTCAAAATTGACTATTTTTAATGTGCGATGGTTAAAAAATGTTTCACAAATGTGTAGAGTTAATTTATATGTTCTTTGAAATCCATTTGGAAACCTTCACTTCGCCTAATGTGGCAACTTCAATTTGATTGCGTTTTTAATTTATTCTCTAACTGCTTTACCGAAATTGGATTTCTATTCATTAAAGTTGTGGACACTTTATTATAATAGAGAAATAAAACTACATCTTCTCAAATACTTTTGATTAAATTAGTGACCATAATCGTAGTTCACTTTTTTTTCTGTAACATTTTTTTTACACAATAAGTACTTTGCTTCTTGAATTTAGAATAATAAGTATATCTACTTACTTACAAAAGTAAGAAAAAAGTTAGTTACTTTACTTGTAATATCGAACCATCGAATGTAGCGTGACGAAAAACAATGAATGAAAGTTAAGTAAATAAAATAAAACTCGAGCACCGCTAGCACCGGGAGGCGACAAATTATGAGCCGATTTTGAAAAATGACGACTCCGATTTACATATCAATTTATTTGGTGAACATGTAAAGAGTTATTACTGTTTTCATGGTAAATTAATTATACGATAAAATTCTTTATTAGTTTAATAAAAGCTATCCGTTGTTGCTTTAGTAACTAAGTATTTGTATAGATAAAATTGTGATACGTTAAATGTAATGTAAGTAACTAAATAGCACAAATTATAACAGCGTTAGGCTTTAGTGTAGCTCGAGTATAATAATATTAACTAAATAAATATGGCCCCAGCATATTATTAATATATAAATAATGGTCAACATCACAAACTTTTGTCCAATCCCAAATTAAAGTATAGGTAGCACTAGTGTTATGGAAATCAAGAACATTAACAGTATCACTAACAAACAGTCCTGAAAAAATATATAAAAGTTTGTTTCCTAAATTGATCCAGCCTGGGCTCAAACCCGAGACCTCAGATGGAGATACCATGAAAACCGATGTACCATGGTGGACGTTTTAATACAACTATTATGTGGTTTTATTATCACTGTCTGTAATGCGACTGATTACGAGAAAGTGCAGTCTCAGTGATTTTATCATTTTCTTGTCTGTTTGATGATTCAAAACGTAAGACAAGCCATATAAGTTAAATAACTTTTCCTTGTTTTGTATCCCAAAATAATATAAATAAAACTAACACCAACATTATATTTTATATATACTAATTATATCTTATTTATACCACTAAATTTAATCCTTCAAGGGCTTCAAGCTTCGGAAAATGAGACACAATTTTCTATTGGTGTGCGGTCTGGTGGAGCCGCTCGGGCGTTGATAATTAAAATCTTCATTCTCTGTCAGGAAAGAACTCTTATTAATACTATAATTATATAGTTTAGAAACTTCATTCAAATTTAGGAGATCTTTGTCAGGAAAGAAAACAGTACAAACAAGAGTCCTAGAAAATGATGTCAACCGCTACACATGGCGCAATATAAATAAGATGTTGACTACCGCTTGGCAGCCATTACAAGGATTGATGCCACCAAAGAGTGTAATATCACTCCGTTTTATGCCACTGCGCAGTGTTTGCGCGGCACGAGGCACAAGATCCGTTGACACCGCCCGATAACTATTCAAATGAAGCTGTGATTACGCGCAATGTAGCCTACGAGTGGATGCGTCACTAAAGATTTATATAGAGCTAGCTGTGAGATCGTTAATCTATCTAACCGAAATGTATGTAAGCGCATAACTTCAGAACGACTGCACCAAATTAGATAAATATTTTTTTTGGTTGTGTTGGTTTTTATCAGGACAAGGATTGTATAAAAGTCAAAAATCATAGAATTGTATGGAAAGACGTAAAAAATAATTTTGTCTTTTCAGTTAATTTCAATCGCAATACTAATAGATGGCGCCACCCGTGCGAAGCCAGTGCGGGCAGCTAGTTAATTATAAGAATTGTAGTAGATCCATAATTAGATGTAGGTTTTTTTATTTTTGTTCAGTGTGTTAAACTTCATCTATTTATAACTAAGGATATTTTAGATAAGTTATGTATTTGACTAATGTTTATTTTTTCATTTTGGACTGACTACTTACAAACTAAGACCCCTGCAATAAGTCTCTACACCTGGATGTCACATCACACTATATAATATAGGTATTGTGTTTTTTACTCGTGAAAATGTCCGATCTCCTTGTTTTCCAATTCCTTAAATATTTTTCGTAGCAAGCTAATAACTCAACTATGGGGTAGCCTCAAGCCTGGCTACGTATTTATTTGAGACCTCTGTACCCTTAGCACGAACAGCTATCGAAAAAAATAACTCGCGTAAAATCATTCGATAGATAAATTTTGTATTGGAAATTTGTACAACGCCATCTATCGCCGATAAGCGAAATGAAATTTTCCATAGAGAATTGTCTATCGATTAATAATTAATTTTTCGTGCGTTTTTTTTCTCGATAGCTGTTCGTGCTAAGGGTACTGTAAGTACCTACATAAAAAAGAAAATGTCGAACGAACGATGATCATAACTAAATTAGTACTTATATTAAATAGCTAAAGAACAATCAGCTCTATATAGTGTATTTGGAGTCAATCAAGGGCTAATTACATTCAACACGCGGCGCTTGCGCAGGGCCGAGGTGGCGCCAGGATATGCACATAATACTGCTGTTAGATTTCACAAACGGTACGCATTCACTACTCACTATTTTGACGGAGACTTCTTAATGAAATCGTGTATTAAAACACGAGTTGTATAATGTAATCCGTAAGTGTTTTATTACGAGTACTTAATTGTTGTATGGTCTGTGTATGCGGGTCACTGCAGTTTTTTTTAAGGTCGTTTCCTACATTACCTTTTATTTACTCGAGTAATCACCTTTATTGATCATCTGTCCGAGAGATCATAATATTCCCGAAATTGTTTGACATTAATTAAATTAAATTATAATAAGTGATTTTTCTCGGGGCCTGAAAAACAATGAAGTTAATATAAACTGTAATTTGGCAGATGGATGTGATACATTGCGACTTTTCTTTGGCAAGTTTTTATTTGTGCCAAAACGAAGTAGCAATGTATCACATACTTATATCTGTCAAATTACAGTTTATTTTAGCCGATAGACCCGCTGATGCTATGTATTTTGTAAAAATCAAGTTGCAACTAAGGTACAAGCACAGAAGTTTTTATTTTATTCAGTATTGTAACAGTACTACATGAAAAATGTTCATTCGTGTTACCAGACAATCCAGAGTGACAGCTAAAGCTTTTACTGTTCCACATTATTGCGTTAGTATTGATACCATCTGATTCCTGTTCTAGTGTCGTTTAGTACCTTAATGGTCTTAGAAAGGGTAATTAGTGCTATCAGATTACTTAGCGAGTCATTTGAATGCTCGTTAAATTTATTTTGTAAAGATTTCCAGATTAAATAACTTAAAAACCTTATTTACAACTGGAAAAAATAGTTTCTTAAAAATTAGCTCGGGATAGTGAGGTTTAGTGCTTTAAAATTTAATTGAAAAGCATTTTTTATATAAGAAGAAATTTCAAAGTTTTATACTACTTAGGTAAGTAGCTAATCTGGATAATATTAATTGAGCCAAAGCCTGGAAAAAACAAAAAGCTTTTTTGAGCTTTTTGTTTCTTTTTTTAACCATAATTAGTTTATGAGCACAGGTTATTGCTCCATAAAAACACCATCTTTGATGTAGGTGATAGGAATTAGAACTTAGAGTTATGGTCGTGCAGTTAACATTGAAAAATATAATAACCTATCAGTAAGTACTTTAGTGCTAAAGGCTGACAAACAACTTACAGGTTAAAGATATCTTATCGATACTAAAAACTTTAACGAAATACAAACATTACCAAATATTTGTATAACCGATAAATACGGCTCATATCAGTTCATTATCGATAGCAACCTTCAAGCGAGTTCCTAATAACTCTTCCTGTCTTCTCTACCGGTTAGAATGAACGAGTACTAAGTACGAAGGAGGCAATCTTGGCATCACAGGTGCGCGTAATCACGACAAGGAATGCTGGGGCAGGTGACAGGACGAGCTCTCTGTGGCGTGGTTACTCTATGCTCTATGCTCGCGGCGTTAGAGCGCTTAAATCACGTCTATTAACCGCAGGACTATGACCGTCCATAGACAAAAGGGAGATTAGAACCACCAAGAACATAACAACAAACAAAATTGTGGTACTGTTTGCACTAAGTGGTCAAGGCTTAAATTCTCTGTCCCAAAAACCTCATGAGACCAAATGAGCTTAGTGAGGCGAACTTCCAAATACTCGGTGAGTAGTAGACCTCGCGTTTGTGACATTTTTAGCAATGGCTGAAATATGGTTTTATTAGAAAAATTTGGAAAAACTGATCCGATAAAAAAATCTGTATAGTTATCGAACCTGCTTACAAAATTTCACGAGAATCGGCCTGTAGAGGAGAATAGACGGACATACGAAAGCATTTTTGCCAAAGCTGAAACAGAGTCGCTTTGGTCGCGCTTTGGGCTCGCTCGGTCAATTAGTATCTACTTACTTATACTTAGGTACGTATTCCAAGTTAAAAAAAACGAAAAGCTTTAGCCTTTTTCATAATAAGAGCATGCAGCATGATGTAAAGTTTTTTTTTTTAATTTCTAATAACTTTACAAGTCTGAAACATTAAAATGATTTAATGGAAATCAACGCAATTTTTGTTTAAAATTCTAACCAAGAAAAATCCTTTTAATAAATACAAGTAACTACATTAAGCAAAATGTCATAACAGCCTTGTTTTCATAGTTCGTTGGCTTTTCTTCCACTTCCTACATCTGCGCCGAGAGTAATGGTGTAATTCTAGACGAGTACGTATAAGGCATGGCAAGTAATAAGATTAAAAAGGCCGCGACAGGTGGCAGGTGGAGTTAGAAAAGCGTTAGGTGCGTGCGTACGCGCCGCGGAATGCAACAATAAGCAGTAAATAATTAAGACGTGGTTCGAGAGTTGTTATTGCTGCTTAACATGTAACGTGGATGTGTTGAGGCATTAATGAATAGCTGAAACTTTTTTGCCGTGTAACGATATGAAGTGCTGTAAAACAATGTAAATGCGGATGAAAAGTTACAGGTTTCCATAGTATTTTTTTTTCAACAGAGACAGTATCTAATCAGATAAGCCAAAGACATTATCAGCCATTAAAAACTGATACGGCTTTCAATATGTTTTAAGTTACTTAATATAACTGAAAAAATATTAGAAAAAATCGACTCACCCGTAGCAGCTCAGACGGGACTCGAACCCGCACCCTTAGGATTCCGGCTCAATGCACTCAATTTCAATATGTTGTCTATTGAATAGTCATTCCTTGACTCCTGTGATTGCTAAACAATACTGAAAGAACCAACAAGTTTCTCAGATCTTCATTAGTTCTCGAAAAGAACCTTAGAAAGATAAAGAGCGCCTTTTATATATATTCCTGAAATATTTTTTTGTTGGCACAGTATATTTTTTTTTATTACTCGATCTTACTTAAAAGAGGAACATATAGTTTCCGTTTCATGTAATATATAAAGAGCTAGTTGCAGCTGGCGTAATTACGAAGACGTGGAACCTCTAACACGGTTCTAATAGGAAACTTGAGTGCCACCTGCTGCAGAACACCAATCAGATGCGCCTACGCATATGGTATAGTAAGGCTTCAATATTGTAAGTACACTGATTTGTTACTATACCAGATGGAAAGGTTAAGGCTCTATCTATATAATGTGTTTTGCAGTTTGAGTATAATGGGACTGCCGCACTGAGGTTTAAATGTTTTAAGGCGTTATAGTACGAGAGAAGGTTCACTAGAAATTAATTTACCAGAAATCCAATTATTCATTAGCATACATTAATAATGCTTACAGATTCCAATTCAATAAATTATCGATTGTAAATAAATACCGAAATGAGGGAAGAAAATATATCGTAAACATTGAAAAGTCACTTCAATAAGTTTATTGGTTGGTATTATCGAAAAAAAGTGTTTTTCAAATTACCTGATAAGTACTTTTATTATTTTTATGTTGTAAATGTTCGAAATGAACGATGATCAGAGAACAGTTCCATTTACTTTTACCATTAAGAGTTGGTAAATCTTAGGTTTTACATAAGTTCGGGGCTTTACAGTAACATATCAATTTGTCTCTACTGTCTTTGATAAATTCTATGATCTCTTAACCAGCCGCTTTTTTAATTGGATGAATGGTCATCGTATTCTTGAATAGAATTCTTCAGGAGGATTATACAACATGCTAATCACAACTTTATCTCAGCAGGAAAAGGTGCAAAATATGTTTTCGTGATCGAACAATCCTACGCAACTTTGTATCAACGATTAGTCGACATTTTCTTGCGAACAAATTCTCTCTCACAATTGAAATAGACTTAATTACTTACGACACTAATCTTATGCCAGGTGCTAATTCTAAAAGAACATGAAACGACCGGAATACAGCTATTATCTCAACATTAGCAGATACATGACCATTCTGAAACGCCAAGCACTGACTGATTTACGGGGCTGTAATTAGAATTAGTGAAGATATAAAAAGAATACGGTTTTGTAATATCAAGCTACTTTCATATATTTTTTTTTTATAATAATTGATGAATATTTAAGTTAAACTATTGACTGATAAATTTGAAGAAAACTGGAAAAACAAATTGGAGAGAGAATGGTCCATTCGGGTGTCGTATGTTGTTGACACAGGAATAATTTTGCTTTGGTATTAAAATGTTTATTGAGTTTTTTTATTATTATTCCATTTAATCATAAGTTGAGAAAGTCTTAATTGATTTTCTATCAGTTAAACAAAACAAGAGAAAATTAGCATTTCGTATATGTTGTAAGAACTTGATAGAAGCGGTGGGATCAAAGAAATTCCTAAAGAATGATTAGTTTTTACGAGTATAACTTACAATGACTGGCTATGTAGTAGACAATTATTAATTAGGTATATCAATTTTATGTTTAGTGTCAGTTAATTTAATTTAATGTCAGTATCTAACATTACACACACCCTTATGATTTTTTTAGGCACGAGTACTACCAACTTTTAAGCTGTATTTATACAGTAATTATAAATAAAGATAATGATTTGAATTCGTGTAAAAGCTTTCGTCGAATGGAAGGACCGCCGCTGTAGTCTAGTGGTTCGCCCACCCGTATAAGACGCAGGGGTCCCGGGTTCGGTTCCCAGGGGGAGTACAATTTATCCTCGGTTTGGTTGATGGTAGGGCATATTTCAAGTCCACCTGGCTAGCTACCACCATCTTACCTAAGTCTGACGCCATAACAACAATTTAAAAGTTGCTGTGTTCTGGCAGTTAAGAGGTAAGATAGCCAGTTCCTCAGTGAAAAGTTCATATAACTTGTGTTAAATTAAAGTAAAAAAAACTGTATGTCCTGCCGACAGAAAACGCCAAAATGTAAAAATAAGTAGCAGTCTACGTCACAGAAAAATTTCTTTCCAGGACGAAAAAAAATTATTATATATTATATTTATTTATAAACTATAAATAGATATATAGATTTTTTTTCGTTTAGGATCTAACGACATCAGTAAGTTTTTTTATTTTATTTAAATGTTAAATCGAGTAAATCATGAATCATGAATCTTAATGAATTAAGCGATAACTGCTCGCTTATCGAGCAGTTAACTTCCAAAATTTATTAAGAAATAAAAGGAAACATATTTATTTATAATAAAAGAGAGCCTTATTGACAAAAGTACATACGAAAGTGTTCACAGGTGTTTCCTGTAGTGGTAAATTCAGGTATTCCATGTACACGTTTATCTTATTGTAAACTTTTTAAAGCAATGGGATACATACAGAGTGATTATAAAATACTCTAAAATGAACTCGTAACTTCTGATTCAATAACGCTTCTATGTTTCTTACGCCCGTTTTTCTTGTAAGTAAAAAGGTATCCTGAATGGGGTGGTAGAGTAAAAAACAATTTGTTTGACATTATGAATAAATATTAAATATAACTTCATAACATTAAGACACTGGGCCCTTTACCTATATAAAACATTACCTAAGTAATACTATAAATAACTTTAAAAACTGAAAAACTTAACTTAAGTGTAATAAAAAATATGTAAAACCGGATAGCCGGATATGATAAAAAATGGGAAAAAAATCTAAATATTTTTATAGAAATAGAAATAGAAATTTATTCGTTCGAAACACGGTACAAATTAATCTTATAAAATATTTAAGGTACAAATTCAGCGTGTTCCACCAATTACTGGTATACAAAAAATTACAAGGTTACAATAAAATAAAATAATAAGTATCAAAAATCTAATAATTAATTATATAGCTATGTCATTTTATATAGCATTGTTACAATTTTTAGTTAATCACAAATAATTTAATTGTTATGTTAATGGGTACATTTATAATTAAAGAATTCATTAAGATTATAAAAACAATTCTCTTAAATAAATCTCTTAAATTTAAATTTTAAATAGTGTAACTCTATATTAGAAATGACCTTTAAGTTCTCTCTAACAGTATACAATTACAGATTCCCCGCAGAGTTTTACGGAGACATTCTTTATGATTATAAAGACATTAAAATTAAAAAAGGATTATAATATAATTAATTGCTGGAGTTTAAGGCGGCTAGTGACTATATTTAGTCATTTACATACATTATCGTGTAGACTGGAAAATGTGGCGACATATCGTTCGTTGGAAATAATCTAGTCATTATATTTGACAAAGAGTTATGTTTGTAGTACCCATGATTAGGCACCTTTAAATTTTAAATTCCTTTACGAGTTTTACAAAATTAACGTTTTTTTCAGTCCAGCCATAAAAACTACCTAGTTCTTTATATTAGGTGGTCTTTTTGTAAGGCTTAAATTGATTTAATTCACTTTGAGTGGAAATTAAATAATAAGTATATACGACCAACCCCATCAACACCATAAATTATTATGCTTTATCGAACATTAGAATTTCCTGTTAGTTTGAAAAGTTTTGCAACAAAAATTCACATAGGTACAGACTACTTACAGACTGCTCAAGATTTATTTACTGAATTGAAATTGCATCTAATCTAAAGCTAGACACAATCTCTTGTACCTTGATGATTGGCTGTGTCAGTAAAAGGCACTTAAACTTTGCCATAAAAAGAAAATAGGCCGTCAGTTTAGTAATATCACTAATAGGTTCATGAAAGGCAACATCCTGTAGCGCTGGCCGGCCACCTGTGCACACTGCGCCGTTCCCACACCGCCTCCGCGTCAATATTGACACAGATTAAATCAATTCTGTGATGAACCTCCGTCTCACGTACGACCTGTTTGCTCGGAATCGTTGCGAAGAATGAAGTTATATATGAGCTAATTAGAACTCCATTTCATTTGTTTTAGTGACAAGGACACAAAGAACTTTTCTTTTTTGATTTTGGAATTTCCTTTTTTACATGATTTGTTCCCTTAGGCTAACTGCACACACGCAATATTATTGGCAAATAATTTGCATATTGACAATAATATTGTGTGTTTGTGGGCGGTATGGATTATGTCAGTATAAAATCATATTGTTCAATATTATTGTTGCCAATATTATGGCTGGCCATAGAGCATTCGTTCTGGATTCGTCAGAATATTAAGATTATGATTTGAACTCGTTGGTAGAGGGTGTGTAGAAGAACTCCTTTGGCCATCTTGCCCTTCAACCAAATATTAACATTTCCTGAGCGAGTAGCCCAAAAACGGTTGGAAATTCGAAAAAAGTGTACAGAACTAAAGTTATAGAAAATTTTATAAGCTTACATTTCATTTAAGAAAATTTTTCGCTACAACGCACCAGTTTTGAGATAATGGCGAAAAACCTAAAATTGGGACCTTTGTACATCCCCCATCCTCCCTCCGCCTCGCCTCCTGGACGTCAGGACTTTTAGTATGTTTTGTCCCTAAGCACCCTGAATAGGCACATTTCTAAAGAAATCGCTTAGGTTCCCCCTCACGCACTCTACAACTTCTTATTGATTGGCCTATATGGACCTACCACATACATTCGGTAATTTTCCGTTCGGAATTTTCAGGCGTTACTTATCGATATTTCGTTTCGGAATTTTGAATCAGATTCCGTCAGATTCAGTTTATGCTACAACAAAAGTTAAACCGATAATACTTACTGAAATACGATTACCTACCATATAATTACATACAACACCTCCGTGAACAGTAGTTTCGACCCGCGTGCAAATGTAAATAATAGATAAAATCAACATCCATCAATAAAGCTATTGGTTTTATTTATTTGCGGTATTATCCTTCCTAACCTTGCAGACGGCTCTTAAGGCACGATCCTAAACATTTGGACGAGCGACTCTACAAATAATACCGAGGAAAATACCCCTTGATAAGGCGAATCTGCTAATAGGTGATCTGTGTGCAAATATTACATTTATTGATTACGTAGGTATGTGTTTGTTAACATAGTTTTGTGAAGTAAGTATTTTTGTCCTTTCAACTTACTTGATTTGACGTTTCAATCATTTTCAAGGAGGAGATTTTCAATTTGACAAAAATCTGACGAAACGAAAATCTGTCAAAACAGAAAAAAAAAATTTTTTTATAAATTTAAATTAATTACGTTACGACTTAAGTAGTAGCAGAATATAGATAAAAGAGATTAGGTACTGAATATTGAATTTTTAGATTTTAGCATTCACAATGCTATTTTTATATATTAAGTTACTTAATATAATTGAAAAAATACTAGAAAATCGACTCACCCGTAACAGCTCAGACGGGACTCGAACCCGGTAGCGACTTGGTAGCATAATTGGTTAGTGCATTGGGCCGGAATCCTAAGGGTGCGGGTTCGAGTCCCGTCTGAGCTGCTACGGGTGAGCCGATTTTTCTAGTATTTTTTCAATTATATTATGTAACTTTTAAGAGATTAGGTACTTTAATATTGTGGTTGCTTGCCGGAATGGGGTTGGTAAACTTTATCGAAGAGAATTGTTTTATATATTTTTTTTATTGCACAAGTTTGAAGGATAAAGAAAATAATATTATGTTTTTTTTATTTTACCTTGTTAACTAAATATATTTTTTATATTATTATCGCGATAAAATATCAAACATACGGCTGAACACGAAGTTCCTTTGCATTTACTGATTTAAAAAACTGATTGACAGTTTGACAGACAGTGACAAAGAGTTAATTATACCATTGTTTTTTTGTTTTGAGCAACAACATAGAAAGTCTTTGGAGCAAAGGCATAACCTACGCATACAGCCGCAATAGTGATTTATTGTACTATGCTGTAAATTAAAAATTTAAATTTTTATTTAAATTAAAATGAAGCATTATAAAAATTCCGCAATTTGTTATTCCTGACTCCAAAGCCAAAAGCTACCAGAAAATATATAATTCACAACAGTTTTGGAAAAGTTTACCAACCCCATTGATTTCCAATTAGGATTTTGATTCATTTCGAAATTATTATTCTACAAATATAACTTGGCTGCACTTTTATTTTTAGGAACTTCTGTTAGGTAGGCTATAAAAAATTGAGCCGATTTTGTTCGTGATTTATGTTCTCTAATGCTTAGTTTCCTATATTTAAATAAAAAACGATGGTTGAACAAAGTACTTCCGAAAAAGGTGCGTGATAATTTATACGTCCTCGCAATTATCAGGACTTTTTTAAGCCTCCTTGTTTAGGAGGCGCCGAATCGAGTTTTGGCACCGGCACCGTTTACCAAAAACGATAGACGGCATTAGGTCGTAAAAAAGTGTAACGCCCACCTAATTCGCAAAGATTTTGGGGATCACTGGGATAGCGAGTAGCTTATTAAGAACCTTATGATCATGTCGTGTGCTATAAATAAGTACCTTGAAACAATTAAAAATCATTTAAGATTAAACAGAAAAATAAAATTATTTACTTTCCTAGACTACATAGACAACTTATCTTAGGACGGAACAAAAAAATAAAAATACATTACCTTTCCTATCCTAATATACATATACTTGATTGAGTATACTATACTGTATTAGTGATAATTTATCTCAGTTACGTCTTTATTTTATTTATTTATTTTATTCTTGATGCACACTTTGTACAATGGCGGACTTAATGCCTTAGGCATTCTCTACCAGTCAACCATAGGGTGATGTGGAGACTTTGTGTGGTAGGGTGCACAACCAGGGTAAAAAGAAAAATAAAAAAAAAGAAATAATATGATATAACTACAAAGTAAAAATAAAAATACTCAACAATTACTTACTAATCTTTAATGGGCAGTTAGCTCTGTTGCTGTTTGTACACTAGTTTCTAGTATGCTATCCAAATCATAATCAAGACAAATTCTATTATTTTAAGAAAATATGTTTTTCATTTATTCGGTTCATTGCTCCATGCGTTATACTAATCTGTTTAAATTCTATCTCTGAGGTACTCCACCTTTTAATTAACTTATTTTAAAATATATTTTTTTTATGATTTTGGCAAATATTTAGTAAGTTAAGAAAAAAATAAGCACATTAAAAGATATACGGAACCGTTTGCACATATAAGAAGTATCTTAATAGCCGGGTATTTTCAATAATTACGAACAGCTGCGACCAAAGGATAGATCAGATGTTTTTGCCGACTCTACATGGACATGTCCCTAATGAGTCGTTGTGAAATCAATGATAGAAAATTGCAGCTTTGAAAGTCGTTATGCTCACTTTGAATGAATGACTATACCCAGAGATCTCCGCTCGCTCCAAAAAGTTAAAAAACTTTTGATTTAGTTCTGATTTAATTAATGTTTGTTAACCATAATAGATAATATTTTTATCATGGGAGAATGCAGAAGGAAGTTTTTCTATTGAGTACTGCGGAGGTTATGCAACTTACGCAGGGATCATAACCGGATGGGATCAATTCATATAATGACCTTATTGGACATTCTGCAGCCCCCTAACATGACCACCGAATTATAATAATAATAAACTTTTTTTTTATTAACTGTTTAGATGTACATACATTACATAAGTTACTGGATTCCCCTTTTAAACTCAAATGCCTGTGTCAGGGGGCACCGCTCTTCCTTAACAATGAAATCTTTAGGATAAACAGTTTACACTAATGATACTTAATTAATGTAAGTAGATAAATCTTTAAACATATTAAACAATCCAGAGCATGCGTGTGTGTGTGTGTATGTGTGTGAGTTTGTGCGTGTGTTTGTGTGGGAAATATTGTGTGTACATATAATATATGTATATATAAATATATACTTTTTTATTATTATTAGGTATTATTATTCAACTTTTGCACTCTCAGTTATATAATTTTTAAAAGAAGTGCCTCAATTTCCTCATAATTTATAATATTATCTAGCCATTTTTGTAACAATTTCTTACATTCACGATAGTTTTTGCTATATATGTCAAGTTTGCTGTTGACCCTATTGTAAATAAGTACCGAAAGAACACTGTATTGCCTGGAAGCAAAAACAGTATTATGTGTTGGGACCTCTAAATTCGGTCTTCTTTTTTTAGCAATTGTGAGATCATAAGTCTTAATTATCACGTTTAACTGTCAATGGATTTTGGTCGCGAAATATATCGTATTTCGATGGTCATGCTGGGAGGCAGGCATGTTGAGACGATAGATTAGTAAAAAAGTGTGTGTCCGTTATTAGCTTTTTGCTAGTCTATCAAATGCACTAAAGTCTTTTAGTTGAATTGAGTAATTAAGTACCTACCTATCTGCAAGGACATATGTACTTTTAGATATGTACGAGTATGTTTCTAACAATATAATCTCATATACATTAGCAACAAACTATATCACCTTTAAAATTACTCACTTTAACTTTTGAGTATTATTTAAAGGTAATCGCTAATGACCCTTTATAATTGGATCCAAGATAAAGGCAGTTTTTATGGACCTAAATTATTTAGCTTGCAAAAGACATGTTCCATCTTAGGTTGAGTTAGGACAAGCAGGTGTTCTGAACCTTTAATTGGATCTGCGAAACGAAATGAGATCTCGTATTTTGGCGGTTAGAAATAATTTATATCTCCATTTTGCATCTTGATTTAGGTTTTGTATTAGTTGTGGAATTTCAGCCGCAGGTTATAGTGAATAGGGTGTAGTTTGGGATTATTAATGATAGGTGTTTGTGATCAAAAACCGCTGATGAGGTTTCTCTTTCTTCAGAATTCGGGGATATGTTATTTTCGTCGAGCGATACCTTGTTTTTCTTTTGATTGTTAGTTGAAACCAGGCCTTTTGATCTTGAGATGCCTTCAGAATGAGACTATTTTTTTGTTTAGTCATTAAAGTAAGTATGTAAAACTTTTTTCAAATTTTCTCATTTTCATCAATATCTAAAATTGCTTATACACAATTGTGGCGTTTTCGTGTAAAATGTTGTTCTTATTTGTACCTCTAACCTTCCTACCATCTGCTATTCGTGTTTCAGTTTTTGAATGAAGGTGCCAAATGTTTTATGACGGGAAAACTGTGGACAGGAGAATTCCTATGGGTGGAATATGGATGCCCGCCAAGCCGAGTTGCGTCACTTGGATCATGTGTTCCCGATAGTGACTCGACTGTTCGGGTAGCGGCCATGTAAACAATGTAACAATTATTTGAAAAGCGATTAAAAATTGACCGTAAAAATATTGAATTTATAATTGACTCATACAAATTACCCATACTTTGTAACTATCATGTTATACGTAGTACACTACACAAATGTGACTTATATTAGTGTTTAAGGCCCCCTTACCACCAGGCCTCCTACTCAAATGGACACTTTTCTATTCGTTCGCTAACAGCAATAGACGATCAAGTCACACGTCGCAAACTCGCAAGTTTATGTAAATCACAGACATTGTTGTATTGTATGGAATTGACAAGCCTCCGATACGTAGATTTAGAGTTTTCGGCTTATTTTTAATTTTTAAGTTAGCGAACGAATATATAGAAAAGTGGTTGGTAAGGGGGAGCGAATGCGCAAAAAGTGTATTTGGAAAACACCTTTTTTCTTAGTTATATCATGTTTTATAAAAAAAAACAGAATTTGTGTGCCGAAAATCTCTGGTTTTTACGGGCCATTTTCACAGGTTTTGGATAACACTATCTTCTTAGTTTAAGTAAAAAAATTAACAGAATTTCTATGGACTTATATAACACCAATTTAGCAACTTATATATTTAGCAAATAATTACCATAATTATATTACAAATTAATAACATAATAGTACATTATGAGACAAGTTAGTTTAGGTTGCTCATTGCACACAAGGCTGAGGGTTACAGCCCCGAGCCGCAGGCGAGGGCGTAACTCAGCCGAGTGTGCAATAAGCAAGAGCTCACGAGTTTCATACGACGTTTTTCAACACATTTGCGAGGCAAAAACCAAGTTATTTACCACACAGCAATAAATACGACCAAAACCAAATATGATAATTATGGGAAAAGGCGTGCAGGTTTTTTTTTGTTTTTTTCACACGTTCAATGCAATAATATTTTGCGAACAAAGGGGTGAGGAGCATACAGCCTACCTCAAAATTATAATTTTAAGTAAAAATGCAAATATTTTAATATTTTATTACAAAATATTGTGAATTATGAATAATTTGATAATAATAAATATTTGTTTGACTTAATTAAGGACTTACACATTTATTTATCCTCCGTGGTCGAGTGGTTTGCACGCCGGTTTTCAAGGCGTCACCATCTCTTGAGGTCCCGGGTTCGATCCCCGGCTGGGTCAATGTAGAAAATGAACTTTTCAATATTGTCTCAGGTCTGGGTGTTTGTGATACCACCGTTGTCTCTGATTTCCATAACACAAGTGCTTTAGCTACTTACCTTGGAATCAGAGCAATGTATGTGATGTTGTCAAATATTTATTTATTTATTTATTTATTTATTCCAAAAATGTATATGAATTTTCAGCGGCATAAAACCTCTTTGTTGAAGTTTGTTGTTACTAAAAAAATATCTATATAACCCGGTTAAATTGGGAATGCTCTGTTTACTCGCGTAGAACTTGCAGTAAGGTACTAATTTAACTTTGTAGGGTTAATTCTATTACGAACTAGTGTATTATATATTATTGCACGCGTTTGTTATAGCTCGGTTTATGGCCCTAAAAGCGATGTATTAGGGCTCACTTTACGAGCAAGTGTGTTGAAATAGTACATTATGAGACAAGTTAGCTTAGGTTGCTCATTGCACACAAGGCTGTGGGTTGCAGCCCGAGCCGCAGGCGAGGGCGTAACTCAGCCGAGTGTGCAATAAGCAAGAGCTCACGAGTTTCATACGACGTTTTTCAACACATTTGCGAGGAAAAACAAAGTAATTTATCACACTGCAACAAATACGACAAAAACAAAATATGATAATCATGGGAAAAGGCGCGCTTGTTTTTTTTTGTTTTTTTTCACACGCCCAACGCAAGAATATTTTGCGAACAAAGGGGTGAGAAGCATACAGCCTACTACGAATACTTTAAAATTATAATTTTAAGTGACAAAATGCAAATATTTTAATATTTTATAACAAAATATTGTGAATTATGAATAATTTGATACTTATATATATTTATTTGACTTAATTAAGGACTTACACATTTATTTATTCCAAAAATGTATATGAATTTTCAGCAGCATAAAACCTCTTTGTTGTAAAAAAAAAATAACTGTATTACCCGGCTAAATTGGGAATGCTCTGTTTACTCTCATAGAACTTGCAGTAAGGTACTAATTTAACTTTGTAGGGTTAATTCTATTACGAACTAGTGTTGTATATATTATTGCACGCGTTTGTTATAGCTCGGTTTATGGCCTTAAAAGCGATGTATTAGGGCTCACTTTACGAGCAAGTGTGTTGAAAAGGTATTTATTAAACCTGTGAAAATGGCCTTAAAAGTAAAAAAACAGAATTTTACCGCAATGTCCGCACTAAACTACATCATATTTAAACATCATAAGATATTGTTCCGTATTTATCTACTCTAATTGGTCAGAAACAAACAATCAAAATAAGGAAAAATATTGTTAAACTTTTTATCGACAAATTACACTTATTTTATCACATCAAACAATGATGAGATAACGTCTTTTATCGTTTCCGGTCATATAGTCATTCTTATCAACTTTATCATACAATGGTTACTATACCACAGAATATATAATAGTACTATACTATGTGATAAAATACTGATGATACTGGCCACATACACCAATTGTGATATAATATTTGGACAAGGTTTTTATTATTATTTTAGAAATAACTCATAGGTATCATAAACAGTAAAATTATCTTATTTTTAACCGACTTTCAAAAAAGGAGGAGGTTCTATGTTCGTCTGTATATTTGTTTTTTTTTGTGTATGTCCACCGATTACTCGAAGACGGCTGGACCGATTGAAATGATTCAAACGTTATTACATTAGGTAAACTCCAAAGTTGGTCCCATTTTTTTAAAGTTTGGAAATCGGTTCAGTACTTTTCAAGTAATCTTAAAAAATGCACGAAAATAGTATGATTTTGTGTGAATTACCTCGATGATAAATGGTCGTATTACTTCTTTGTTTATGAACTGAATAAGATAATTATTTTTTTGTAGGAAGAGGGATATCTTAAGTGTAGGTACTTTAACCGACTTAGAAAAGGAGGTTCTCAGTTTGACTTGTATATGTATGTTTCTGCGATCATCTTAGTTTGCGTAGATCATCGTTTGGCTGAGCCGATTTTTCTACATATTTTTATTTTTTATTTTATTTTATTTTATTTTATTTTATAAAAATACATGCAGGCTTACAGACTAGGTAATCCAAAACACCAGCAAGTTATACATACAACATGACAGTATCATACTGAAGCAAAGTAAAAATAAACAACACAAGTACAAAAGACATTTTGACAATAATGGCTTTTAGAATTAAAAAAAAGGAAATCTGTACTCCAGCCCCACCCGACTTCAATAGACGTATTTTTATTATAACGAATATTATTTCTTGCTTTTTAGAGGTAGGTTTTTTGAAGTCGGTTTTCTGTTTTTTTTTTTTAATTTATTCTAAACTAAGCACAGCTTGTATCGTTATTACTATGTTTATTTTTATTCTGTGGTATTATGGTTTGGTATTCTGGTTTAATAAAGTATCAGTTTCTCTTGGCAGGCCTGGAGGATGTAATAAATATTAAAGTATTAATAAAAGTAAATTTACAACGAATACTTTTATTGAGTATTATGAATAAAATTAAAATTAAAAATTAATATAAATTCAACGTATAATTTAATTAACCTAATATTTATAATCATTCCATAAATTGAGTTAACTATACTTACATAAACATACCTTTCTTATAACTAAAATACACATTAAATTTACACTTTTGTTAAGTCTTCAGAAACTGGGGTATACTTTAAGCCAGTGTCATTGAGGGTGGTGACGACCCACGCGTCGGGGGGCAGCTTCCCCGACTTCAGCAGCTTCACTGCAGCAGCAACGTTGGCACCACTCGTGTATCCCACGTACAACCCCTCCTTCTCACCAATCAGCTTCTTGTATTCAACAGCTTCATCATCAGTCACGGATATCGTACCATCCATATTATCAAACTTGAATAAATTAGGTACACATCCATACCCAGAACCTTGCAACAAATGAAGAGGCTTAGTCACCGGTTCACCTTTAATCGGTTCTGAACCAGAAGGCTCAACAACATAAGCCTTCAAGTTGGGATTCTGCTCTTTCAAGTATTTTGATGTTCCCATAAATGTCCCGGCAGTGCCTACTGTAACTAAAAAGGCGTCCACACGCTGACCAGTTTGTTTCCATATTTCAGGGCCAGTGGTTTCGTAATGCGATTCAGAGTTACCGTCGTTATTGAATTGGTTTACGTAGTAAGCGCCTTGTTCGTCAACTAGTTTCAAACCGACTTCTTCAACAGCTTTGACATCAGCCAGCGTGACATTGCCGTACGTTCCTTCTACTTGTGGCACTCTTATACATTTCGCGCCAAGGGCTTCCATATGTATCGCTCTTTGTGCGCTGTTTCCGACGGACATGGTGAGGGTGAGAGGATGGTCCAAAACCGCGCACACGACCGCCAGGCCGCATCCTTGATTTCCAGAAGTCACTTCAACGACATTACCACCAGGCTTCAACTTTCCTGATTCAATCGCTTTATTTATCATGTGCAGCGATGATCGGCATTTTATAGAAGCGCCAGGGTTCATAAACTCACATTTGGCTAGGATCCTTCCGGGGCCGGGGTGAAGGCGGTCAAGAGCGACGATTGGCGTGTTGCCAATTAGATCCAAAGCGGACGACTTGATTTCGTTATCTACTCCGTCGATTGGCGCCATTTTACGAATGTTTGTGGAGCGTTGGTATTACGTTCGAGGTGCGAGTGGAAACTTTGTCAGTCACGGTGGCGTATCGCGCTTATAAATTGTGCGAGTCGGCACACGACCACTCGATGAGATAGTTGCGCACGGACCACGAGATTACACTGAGATGGAGCAGGAAAATATGGCGTCATATATTACTATGCACTCATCCAAAGTGTTGAATGCCAACAAGGTTAAAACAATAACCAATTTTATAGAGCAACACAAAAAACTCGAATAACCGAAAGTTAAATAAAAGCAAGGTAAATAAATGTTAGGGAAAATGTTTTTCCTCAAAGATTTTAATTGAATCATGATTTGCCGTAATTATTTAGTTTAATAAGTTCTATTTATGAATATTGTATTGAGTCACGTTTAATTATTATTGTAGTAAAGAAGTGTACTTTGGTGTTACTACTAGTAAGGTAAAAGGTAGTAAATAGGTAAGTACCTTACTTAATTAATTTTCCTCATTGAGACTGCCAAGTCTCGTGACTTATTAACTTTGTTAAAGAATATGATTTACCTACATAATTAATTATTTTGGTGAATAACGATCATTATTTTATTATTGTTTAAGTATGTATAAAATAATTTAAATATTTTTATTATTGTTATGACAAAATTACTACCAGGCATTGTAGCCTAATTAAAAATTCAATTAATAAAAAACATTCAACAAGCTGACCCATAATCAGCAACTGAAAATATAAAGACAATAAGAAAATCAATTGAATTGTTTGTTTGTCTGAAAAAAGTCACATTAAGTCCATTAATTTATTATTGTTATTCAAATGTTTTTGTTTGTTGTTCATTTCGATGTTACCATTAGCATTAGGGATGGTAAGATGAATCGCAAATACTTATTATAAAAAGTTATGTTTAATTAAACTGTAATAGAAGGTAATATTAAAATACTTACTGAAAATCGTATTTTGTAACTGTACATAATAATATGCGTAATAAATTCAATAAAAAATATTTAAAATAATGCTCCACCGAGACAAGACAAGCTGTCAAACTGTCTGTCATAAATAGTGTCATCATAGTGTTTGTTGGTAAAATAATGTTTGACTGGTTTGTTTATTTAGCACATACCTACGTATTCAAGATCATACGTCACTGCCTGTAGCGTTTAGGCGGGAAAATTAAACATTAAATAATTTACTTTGATTTTTTTTTATGAAATTAAGGGTTTTTTTTCGAATACGAAAATGTAAATAATAATTTACATGTTTACCCATAAAATTAAAGCGGTTCCAAAAATTAGCGACCATCCTTGTTCTTGACCTATTTCGATAAGTATAAACATTCAACTTCTTAACATTCTTATCACCATTCCCATAATAACACTGCCTGCATTGAAACTCGTTATAACCTCCATCAATATTTAATCACCCATATCACGTATTGAATGCCGAACTAAATATTCATAATGATGCATATGAATTTGAATATTTGTTTAACTGTGATTGGTAATGATAGCTTTTTATGGGAGGCTGAAGTGACGACATCCGTCATGACCACCTTGACAGGATTGACAAGTGAATAGTTAATAAAAAATGTTTTAAAAACAAAAAACCGACTTCAAAAAACCTGAAAATGAAAACAAAAAAGCTTCAAAATTAAATACCTCTAAAAAGCAAGAAATAATATTCAAATCACTAGATACGCATATCATTGTAATAAAACACGTCTTTTGAAGTCGGGTGGGGCTGAAGTTCAACTTCTGTTTTTTATTCTAAAAGCCCCATCCGACTTCATTAGACGTGTTTTATTACAATGATATGCGTATCTAGTGATTTGAAAATTATTTCTTGCTTTTTAGAGGTATTTAATTTTGAAGCTTTTTTGTTTTCATTTTCAGGTTTTTTGAAGTCGGTTTTTTGTTTTTAAAACATTTTTTATTTTTTTATTTTTAGTGTAAGTACCTTCTGTATTTGGTAGATAATTACGTTAGTTTATTTATATTATCTTATCCAGTAAGTATATTATCTAGGTAGATAAAACATGGGTAGACCCACGAAAGGTGCGGCATGCACGCCTTCAAAGTTAGGTTTTTTTAAATTTAGCTTTTTGTGGTAAGTATGGTATATTTAGCGACAATATTATCTAAGTTACAATAGTCTTATGTCAATGGCTCATCACCTTTTACAAAATACTGGTTTTCCCGACGCAGGGGCGTTAATTCTTGAGGAGTTCTCCTGGTACTTCACTATCAGCTCCACTTCACCATATGCATTATGACGAACCACATAAATAGCCTAGCAACCATATTAAAGTAATCGTATCGCACCAGTGAGATACTTAGTAAGTAAAAAGTTTCGGTGATCATCTATGGTCTTCATCATCAGTTCCACTTCACCAAAATGGTACTTTTCGAAAGCGAATGCACGAGTTACATAAGAAAATACCAAAATCGCTATAGGTGTGCCTATAATATTTGAAGAGTTCCCTTGATTTCTCCAGGATCATGGGATCCTGGAGAAATCAAGGGAACTCTTGGCACTTGGCATCAGATCGTGATCTTATGACAAAGGGACCAATCTGTAACTATATGCTTTCAAACAAAAAAGAATTTTTAAAAGCGGTTTGTGATTGACAAAGTTATGAGGTAACAAACATAAAAAAAATGAAAAAAAAAACAGCCGAACTGATAACCTCCTCCTTTTTTGAAGTCGGTTAAAAACAAGTGCAATTTAAATAATGACTTGCTATATTTATCCTTCTTTAGTAAGCCTACTAAAAAACTGTTGTCTAAATATTTCTGTTAAGTAATGGGAAAAGTTGCCCAATAACACCAAAGCATACCCAATCTCTTAATGAAAAAAAAAATTGGTTCGAGGCTGTTCGAGGCTAATAATGGTTTTACGCTGTTTAGCTGTTTCCAATTTTGGGAACATCTGAAGAGCGGTACCTACTAAGTTTAACTTTAGATTTCTGCATACTGTTTGATGCTTCACTTCAGTGAAATCTCTGACACCATTAAAAATCTCTATGTTACTGATGCATCAAAATAACAGTATGGCAGGTTGCCGGCGGGGAACATGCACCAATTTTTTTTGTATCAAAATCAAAAGTATAATGCGTGAGAGAATCAATTGTAATATTAAAACTTTTCTCTTGCGTTTTTTTCTCGTGATATTATTTACTTGAAGTTAGCGCGCAGCAGCACCCGCCGAAAACGCTCTATACAAAACGGTCAACATTTGTGACGTCACTTATGCCACGTTTGTATGGAGTTAGCTAGGAATTTTCAAATATCTCCCTAAATATTGCGTTTAAGTACATATATAATTATGTGTCATACAAAATATTATTTCTTATTTGATATTCTATCCGACTGTTAAGTGCATTATATCAGAAAATGAAAAAAAAAACCTATATATCTAACTTTATTTTAGAGATAACACTTTCCTTGACAACGTAATTACTTACGTCTTCCAAGACAGACGACAAGAGGTGATTTCGTCACTTTGTTAGATAATAAAAAACAATATCAAAACAGATAACTTTTTGAACTCTCTTATCGGAAGTGTAGCTAATCACAAAAACAAGGAAAACTTTTTTTAAATGAATTTAGGTTCCGTATAAAATTCTACCATTCACTATTTTTATTTTAGTGCATGAAACCTAGTAGGTACTACGGACAGTTTAAGCTGTTTCCCTGGTTCCATCCACCCAAATTAGTTAAAACATAGCTTAGATTTTAAGTTGGACCCCAAGCTACCAAACTGTGGAAAGCCCATCAAAATCCGCTCAGCAGTTTGTGCGTGATTCGCGCACAAACAGAAACATTTAGAATTTACAGGTTATTATACGTATAGATGTTATCTGTGGTAAGGTGGGTATGGGCATGTATGGGTTGGTAACGTAATAGTAGGAAAACCAATACAAATATAGTACCGACTTACATGTTTTTATCCAAAGATTATTCTGTTATCTTCTACTTGAAAGGTACTTAGTTACAAACGATTTTTCCTGTTTTAGAATTATCAGGCGGTGAAAAGATAATAAATAGCAATATTTTGGCATATCACTGCTGATAGATATTAAATATTTTAGTCTTTTCAATACATTATTTCCTCCTTACTATCTTTTAAATAGATTTTTCACAAGATTCCGCATAAGTTCTAATTAATTTACCTGAAAGATAACTTCATACAAATCCTGTTTCATTCTTAGATTAAATCCGATGATAGGCTTCAACCTACAGAAAATCTATAATTCATACAAACATTCGGCTTTTATTAGATACCTATTAAGTTACTTAATATAACTGAAAAAATATTTTAAAAAATCGACCCAACCGTAGCAGCTCAGACGGTAGCTATCACCATTAAACTTTTCAAATTTTACATCTCAATGATTCAAATACAAATGTCAACAAATTACATTATGTTTGGACCAACTGGCAAAACACACAAAAAGTGCAAATAACTGTCACCCTACAGTCAAGCGATTATCCATAAGTGGCAATAACTCTCCTATTCTCACTTAAACGAAATACTCAAATTTGAATCTTATCACCTATAAAATACGGCCTACACCAAAATTCCAAAAAAACTAGCGATCATCAAAACCGGATAGTAAAATTGGACTCTTTGCTAATAGTTATAAAGCACATGTTCAACTATTAGGGTTGAAGACCTACCAGATGTCAACGCGGGTCCGATCTATTGTTAACAAATATGGGTACAATTGTGCACAATGCCTTACACTATTTTATTAAGCGGAGGCAAGTAGGCCGAATGAGCCAAATGTCAGCTATTTGATAATTGGGGTATCCGATTGTGAAAAGGGCCAAATATGGCACGCAACGCAACTGTTAACTTATGAGTGGTAATTTTCTGGTGACACTTGAAAATACAACAGTAGTTAGGTACTAAGTTGATAGAACCTTGTCACATTAACATCCACGTTGACTTCAACCGCAACTTAAAATGACATATAACAATAAAATTCAATAGGTAATTTAATATAATAATTATTTTCAATAAGATAGATAGGGTCTAGCTAGGTACCTATATATTTATTTTTTTGGCCGTCAGGAGGTCCTTTAGCAATTTGCGGGGATAGTATTAGCCACTCACTGCATGAAGCCACGTTTACGTTGGTCACGGAAATTAGTTTCTTCTGAATTAGGTTTGATTTCATACAAAAACTCTACAAACTATTTTCAAGCTTTATGTAAACATTAAGTTGAATAAGTACCCAAAAAAGGAGATAATAAGAAAAATAGGATATCAAAAGAAAAGTGATGTTAACATCATAAATAAAAGATTTATATTGAAATCAACTAAAGGCAGATTCTAATGTTACAGACAGATTTGAAAGTTACCTTTTACCGCATCAAATAAAACGGGTGTTAAATTCAAGCTATTGGGTTTATCTTCCGATCAAAACACGCGTAATCAGGGAAGAAACCCGATTCCCACGGGGTCTACACCTGCACCAATTGTGTACAATGCTTGCATTCCAAATCTCCGTTGTGGATGCTTGTAGGGTTTGTATGTTTAATTAAGGGGCCATAATAGGAAAACATGGTTTGCGCGGGCCATATTTTTATATAGAAAACGTAAAGTTGTAGCCACAAAAAAAAACATACGACAAGCTAAAGAGATTATCTAGTACCTACAAGTATTAAATTGCGTATAAACCTCACAGATGATTGTAAAAAAAAACAGAATATCATCAAAAGCGCTTGTCGCGGGCCATATTTTTGGCGTAAATAATAGCGGGAACGTATTGAATTCTACATCAAAATACACTTTAACGTACTGAGCAGTTGCTCCAATAACTTTTATTTAAGAAAGATAATTGTGCTAAAGATTATGATGAAAAAACAACGAAAAACATCGAAAAAGTGCAGAAGTGAGGTTATTTTCCATACTCTTTACACATAAAGAAAAAGACAGAGACAAGTGATTTCACGTAACGGAGCCTTAACAGTTTTGTTGGACATATACGCGATAAGGTAGCCAGAACCTACACGAGTTTTCAGCAATAGCATAGGCGTTAGATGTTATTAACAATCATATAATTTGGAAGATAAAATATGACGACGATTTAAAAATGTAGGCGTTGGCTAGTGCATTAATAGTGTGCTACAGATTTTATTCATAATCGCATTATAATCGTATCTAATTTTGTATATTACCAATATCTGTTTCATTTTTACATCAAAATCAAGAGTATAGTTTGGTAACCCTACTGTATGTTGACGGGTATTTCACGCCGAATTAAAATACCATTCGTTTAAAATCGAATGGTTCGGTGATTTGATTCAACTATCAATTTCAACATCAATTTTCTTCAAAACTATGACAAAAGAGTTTTTCAATCATTTTCAAAATATTATAGGTACTTATCAGTAGAATAAAGTATAAACTGTCTCAATTATTTATCCTTTTTATGTAATTCCGTTTCTTCACTTCTAATTCAGAGTTTCAGACCAATGCGATCTGGTGGTAAGTATTACGAAACCAGTAAAAGATACTTCACTAAAGATGATTCAACAAAAAATGTAATATTGGCAACAATAATATTGAAAAAAATGATTTAATACTCACATAATCCTCAATACAGCACGCAAACACACAATATTATTGTCAATATGCAAAGTATAAACAATAATATTGCGTGTAAACAAATGAGAATACTTAATTAAGTAACTCCAATATGTGCCATAATTTACTAAGGTAAGTAGGTACTACTTATCTGTAGCTGTTGGAACAAAATAATTTTATTGTCATTAAT
The DNA here is from genome assembly GCA_950108535.1 of Agriphila straminella. Lineage (NCBI taxonomy): Eukaryota > Metazoa > Arthropoda > Insecta > Lepidoptera > Crambidae > Agriphila > Agriphila straminella. The sequence goes on from OX467318.1 coordinate 11,536,443, forward strand.
TAAGTTTTAGTTTATTTGTAGTAATAAAATTAATTTGATAAACCATACCCATAATTGCACTTGCTACAAAATCAAGCAGAAAATCCGACATTCCTCGAAAATGATAATTTGTATAGTTAAAGTAGCGAAAACACAAAAAAGTTCTTGACCATCTAAGGGTAAATACATAAGCTTTTCAAAGGCTTCCAAACACCGCCGACAACAAAGAATCGCTCTCAAAACGTTTAAACTAGGTGCGTCAGACGCGAATGGTGACCATTGTAAGTATTTTTGTAACTAATTGAACTAAAAGATAATTTATTGTCATCCACAGAGAAGGCTGCGTAGGCGTGACAGGGACAGTGCTATTGAAATGCTCGCGAGGAGAAAGGAAAGGGAACAGTCGGCTCTTTCTGTGGGAATCAAATCACGACTCACGCGCAGCGCCGTGAAAGGACCCATATTTACAGAGTGATGTGTTTTTGAAAAATTAATTGCAATTTTTTCATAAATTAATTAGAATTAATATTTACAATCTCTCACTAAAAGTAAATGTTATTTGTATATAAGTATTTTTAACCGGATGGATTTAATAAGAAAATGACTTTCTAGTTTACATTAGTCAAACAGTATTTTTCACTCCTCTTGCTCAAAAAGTGCGTCATTGTAACGTACAAGAGTCGAGATAAAATAGCATAATAAGCCCTAGGGGATAAAGTTTTTTCTTTTTTAATGTTTGTCTATTACCAATGAGCGTACTAAAACGAAAAAGTCTTTATTCATAATCACGAATAAAAACACGCTCGACTTAATACTGGGGGTCTATTACGAAAAGTTTAATGCGATACACGCGGCTGCGTCCGTGCTTCGTTCTGATTGATTCCTATTACAAAGCACTTGCGTATGCGATATTGCAAAGTGATTGCGTAAATTTGACAGTTTCTCTCTAGTGGATCCGTCATTATTCGTTCAATAGACTATGGACTACGATAGCTACATTGAAAATATTTGTAATAACTATAACCAACGAACTGCGGACGACTATCGTGACCAAGTTTCGTAATAGGCCCCCAGTTTCTCATTCTTATTTTTGAAAATGGAACTAAAAGCATCTCTTCGGTAAAATCATAGACTTATTTAAACTCTGTGTACAGAGTGAATCGTAGAATGCGTGTTTGTGTTGCTTAGCTGCTACAGCAGAAATTAAAAAAAGGTACCATGGCGCGAAATCTTTAGAATTTTTTTATAATTACAAACTGATTGAATTGTGTGACTGTAATAGGAAAGAAATAATTTTAATCTTCTGCCGTCAAGCACAAATCATTTATTTAAATATTGTACAAGAAGTTTATGAAGTGGAGGATAGAAAAACCAGTGGATTCGTTTACGGAAGTAAGTAGGTATAAACTATTTAATATTGTATTTTATTTTCTCGCAATCGTAGTGAAAAGTATAGTGTAACACACGACGCTAAAACCCATTGTAACTCGGTTTCTATTTATTCCCTCGCTAAAGCTCGGGAATAAAAATACCTCGTATGCAATGGGTAATTTTAGCGTCTTGTATAACAATCTACTATTATAAAATTCTCCCTCAAAGGTTATTTTATATTCACTGAAAACAGTGAATAAAAAGCACTTTTACTAATTTTCGACTTCTATTAGTCTCAATGCTACACAACCTCCTTGCGCAAAAAATACTTGACACAACTCCTTGTGCAAATAATACTTCACATAGAAATTCCTTGTGAAAATAATATAATATATTATACTTTATTTTTCTCGTAGTCATGGTATAAAGTGTGATGTGTCTTGAATAAAACGGATTTATATCGAGGGCCATAAATCGCAGATTCATCTATAGCCCTCGCTTGAAATCCGTCCATTCTAATAGCATAATATAATAGTATGGTATTAGGCCAAGATTAGGCCCGTATAATATCAATCTATCTCAGTTTCATTCAAAAGTGAATGCAGTATGAACGTAAGGAACTTATTATTTTTACACCAATATTTATCAATAACATAATTTTATGGAGGTGAACCACTGCTCGCCTTGCACGGCCCTGACGAGTTGGGGGAATGGCCAAACTTAACCGGCAATTCCCCGGCGGAGGAGGCCTGGAGAGCTGGGCAGGCCGCGTTGCCGTTGGGGAGAATGCCAACCACGGCCCCCCACACAGCCCCCTGGCTGGCGGCACTAGCGGCGAGAGGGTAGGTGCCGGGGTTTTTTAGTCGTATTCCCTCCTCCCGAGATTCCACCGAACCACCTGGTTGGGTGGGATCACGGGAGGCAGTGAAATTAAGTTGAATGTGGGGAAAATAATTATCTAGTTATTACTCAGTTTCAATCTTCCAAAAGATTACCTAACTTTCTCAATGTTCGAAGCAAGCAATAAAAGATCACCCCGTATCTACCGTGGGCAGGTTCGGATGCACCTGAGTATTTCACACCGCGACTTGCTGGCGCCGACGGCCAGTCTACTATAGTCTGTGACCCGGTGCCATAGACTTGAGCTGATAGAGACCTGGCAAATAAAACCTCAGTGATTTTCACCGTCTGTGAAATTGTTTTTTAATGAAGTGTTTTTAGGAAAAACCCTTAATTCAACAACAAGTCATTTGACACCGACATATACACAGGTATAGGCCTTCTCCAAGGATCTCCACGTACCAATGGTTTTCTGCATCCAGTCTAGACTAGAGGCTACCCACCGAATAAAACTTAATTGAATCTTAAACTAAACTAAGAAAAATCGTATTATCAACAAATTATAACTTTATGCACTAGTTACAATACTTAATTAAAATAATACTTATTTTCTACCTTATTCTGTTTTGATACTGAAAGTAAATTTTAGCTTAAAAGCTTATATTTTATTAAAATTTTAATTGAGCAATGTGTTTGGAATTGTTATAAAACTTTTTCTGTTTTTAATTAAGTTTTCAAATTAAGCTATGTATTTTTTTTACTTTCAATATCTATCACTGTCTTTCTTGACGTAACAGTTGCTCAGTTAGGAATCGTTCCCACCAGTGAGCTATTTTCCAACATAATTAAAAAAATCAAAACCGTAATTCTACGCACCAGATTTTTGACTGGCAGATCTATCAGATACTAAGGTCCCGCCGCCCACTCGCTGCGAGCGATGTCGTGGCCCGTAAAGGTATTAGCGCATTCCTCAATCCGTGCCGTCGTGTCCGACAACCGACATCGTCGGTCGACCACCGCGTCCCCGCACTCTGATCCTCGAGTGCTTTATGAAAATAGAACTCCAAGCTAGCTTAACAGAATAGTCCACGAAAATGATCAGAAAATCACAACGGAAACCAACTCCGAAAGTTGTATTAGTACAAAATGTGAACATTAAAAAAAACTACACTGGCCTTCAAAACTTCGTACCTACCACACTTTTAAAATTGCAGTAACTTTAAAAATACTCAAGATCAGAAATGAGGAGATCCGTAGGAGAACTAAAGTAACTGACATCGCTCGAAGGATTGCTCCGCTGAAATAGCTTACGGCCATCGGTTCTTCTCGCTATGTGTCCACATAGCGAGAAGAACCGATGGCCGTTGGGTCGGAAAGGTTCTGAAATGGCGACCGCGCACCGGACGACGCTCTGTGGGACCTACCCACAGACAAGGTGGACCGACGATCTGGTGAAAATTGCGGGAAGCCGCTGAATGCAGCGCAGGCAAGACCGATCGTCGCGTGAAGATCATTGGGGGAGGCCTATGCCTGGCAGTGGTCTCTATTTTTATTCATATTGATGGTCAAATATGATACAAAACACTATCATCTTTAATACTATTTATACGATCTTTAAACTCCTGTAACTTTTAACTGACGCGGAATTCAGCTTCGTTGTCATACAATAAATTATTCTACTAAATGAGACCTATCTAATGATATACAATTCAAAGTGCTACAGCACCTCGGACATTTTTCCCATTCTCCTATAAGTAATAAAAGTATTAGAATTCAATTCTTTAAATAATAACTTCATAGTCGAGAACCTTCTTGAAAGAAAACGTTTTTTATTTCAAAACTTTAACTTCTATAATTTAAGAGGAAATAATTGTAATTTTAAAAACGTGGTACTAAGTTTAGAAGGCCAGTGTATTTTGATCTATAATAGAATCGGGAAGGAAAATAACTACTTTGTTCAATTAACAAAACAAAATCGTAAAACCATTATAGGGGGAAATATTTAAAACAAAAGAAGTGAAATAGTACGATTATTTTTTTATTAATCTTAAAAATCTATAAAACTCTAACTAATCAATCATTTTATACTTAGCATAAAGTTCCGTAAATAGTTTAGCTCGTGCTGGGTGTAGTTGGGACTCATTTTTCATCGTCAATTTGTCATCTATGCACAAGTAAATTAACCCTTTATCTGTAGTTGGCTCCCATTTTACAGTTGTTAGATCATCGACGGTCGGCGTTGGATTACTAAAAAAAAAAAGTTGGGAAAATTCAAAATTATTAAGTAAGAACTGTGACTTATTTTAGCTACTGCATTAGATTAAGTTATGATGTGTTTTATTCCTAATCGCTATCTAATGTATACTACCTATGTATTTAACACGTTAATTTTTTTTTCAAATGTAGTCGGTAATAATCAAGTTTTTGTACTGTATATAGAAGCTGATATCAAACTATTATTTAACACTGTTTTACACGATAAATGTTTAAGAAGTAGGATATTAATACCGCAGAATTGTTTAAAAACAAAAAAATTGTGATGAAAGATTTACTAACATTCACTAACTTCATCAATAAAATGTTAACAATATTAAATACCAACCCAGTTTTTGCAAAGTTTGTCCACATTTGAAGAAATCTATTTTTTACAACTTTATCAGTTTCGGAAGCATTATTGTTGAGTCCGTCAACTTTGATCAAATATCCAGTTTCGTCCCCATGACAAACTCCTTTTCGGTCAATGTTGTATTTTTTCTTTAAATAATTATATCCTCCATCATATGCAAATTCAAAGAAATATACGGGAGAACTATTTTTAGCTATAAACGATGCGGATACATATCCACCGCCAAAGAAATCGACATCGGAGAAGAAATCGACTGCAAAAGTATCAGTTTCATTATATTTTAGCTCCGCAGTTGAATACATATCTCTCAATCTTGTATCTATGTCTATTTTATCAGCTTCAGGAATTTCGAATGGTAATAAATCTATAAAATTCTTTTCATTAGCCAGTTTGTCAAATTTTGGTTTACTGAGTGCAACCATAAGTAATCCTTCGCGAGAACAAATTCCGGATATAAACGGAACCTTGTGAAATCTCCCCTGTGACAGCAAATCATATGGATTCTCATCTAGAAATGTCTCCCATTCAGATTTTTTTTCAACTGTTGGCACGAATCCAAAATATATTCCACCTCGTGTCGGGTCCGAGTATATAGCTTTCATAGATAATGATATCAATTCCTTTATAGGCATCTCTTTTAGGTATTTGAGAAGTTCTTCGTCATCTTTGACAGATTTGGATGCGACTGCAGGAATTTTGTATGCTAGCTTTTTTATACTGCAACTGTTGTGAGCCCACGGTAATAAAGATGAACCTGAATGACTTACAACTTTATGAAACAAACCTAAAGCTGTGCGAGATAGCATCAAATATTCAACTGATGCACCGCCAGCACTGAAACCGAACAAGGTCACATTCTTAGGATCTCCACCAAATTTCTCAATATTTGTTTGTATCCATTTCAGGACTTGCACTTGGTCTCGTAGACCCATATTTCCTGGAGCGTCTTTACGGTCTAAAGAGAGGTAGCCAAGAACGCCAAGACGATAGTTAAAAGAGACCAAAACCACATCTTTTTCAACCAAAAAATCAGGACCGTGGGCCTTATCATCAGTTCCATGACCAAACAAGAAGCCTCCTCCATGGATAAACACCATCACAGGAAGGAGTGGGGTGTTTCCGGTCGGTAGTTTAGGAGTGTATACGTTCAAATATAGGCAGTCTTCATCTCCGATAATTTCGCCTGCTGCTTTGTCGTACTGAGAGCATATATTGCAATTCTTAGTCGCATCTCTGATTCCTTCCCATGGTTCGGGTGGTACAGGCATCTGAAAACAGTTAAGATATTAATATATACAATTTTATTATCATCATATCAGCCGCACCGCACGACTGCATCTGGTATGGGACTCCCCCAAAGATCTCCAATATATTCCACATTCCACTCCTTTATGAAAAATAATAGGGGTTGAAGTATGAAATGGCCGATTTTTTTTTCTCACACGCAGGAGGCTCTCATATCTTCTATGATGTTAAAGATGATTCGGTTACTTGTTATTATTTCAAATTATGATCATAACGGCCCACTATCAGCAATAAAAATATTTCTGATTTTATTTCCTGTACGTTAAAAAAAGTATCAAGTGACCCCTTTTTTCGTTAACGGAAACATAGCAGAGAAATTACCACTTAATTCGTTGGAACTTAGCCGATACTTATTTTTTTCACTTTACACGTGTAGCATTAGTTAGCTGAGTGTTTAAACATTTATGCACAAAAGTTGTATGCAAAAAAATATAATATGGAAAATGCGAATCCTTTAAAATTCTCCATACAAAACGGCCATTTCATAATTTAACCCCTATTAATAACATAGGTACACAAATTAAAGCTGCTACATAAAATTAAAACCAAGTTATAAAATCTAAACATTTAAAACTTTGCCCCTTTCTTTCATCTAAGCCCTAGAGGGCAGCAGCTCTGCATTGTAATATTATTGTTTTGACCATAGAGAATGGTAAAAAAATGGTTTTGACATTTAATTATTATTATGATAAGCTGACTTAAGCAAATGCCGGGTACGGTTTTAAAATAAGGTACTTACAGAAAATCTGAAATCTCCAACTGGTGGTTTTGCGTACGGTATGCTTTTGAAGGCAAAGAACTTAAAATTATTCGATGTTTCACATGATTTTCCTCGTAGCTTTCCTTGTTCTATTTCTGCTATAATATCAGACATGTTTTATTTCAACTAAAATATCACACTTTAATTACAAATGGTTTGGTTGGTGGTAACTCAAAACTATTCAACTTGAAGACAATAATTTACTAAAGCACAAATTGCCTTTCACTATTTTTACCCCAGCCTTCGACAACACTGTCTGTCCTTGCTTGTCAAACGGATGAAGCTTAAAGTTATTTTAGTATCACCATTTTCATTCAATTAAACACATGTATATTTAGTCATGATTGCAAAATACACTCTAATAGCTAGTGTTAAAGTCGTAATTTGTCAACATCATTTTAACTTTCTTTTCAGCCACATTTAGACCCTCGCAAGCAAATATGACCCTTTTGTGTCTGTACTTCAATGTTAGGTTACTTTCCAAAGCAAGACCGACTTCGCGGTTCGTAGCATTCTGAAACAGAATTCTGCAGAAGCTCGATAGATGTCTCTATTTGAATAACCACTTCATTTCATACCAGAATATTCGTGAAACACAAACCGGTTAATTCACTCGAAGAACTTTTACTGAAAATTTCCAATTTTATATTTTTATTTATTTAGTATTTACAAAGAATGAAAACTGTTGAAGAGTTATTAAAAAAATATTAGAGACAATTTAAGAGATTCATGAGCTTTTAAATATTGACTTGGTTTACGAGTTATAAAAATAAATGTAGTGGCGGCGCTAGTTTCACTACTTATTACAGCGCCTTACGTAATTTTTTTTTGTTTATGAAAGAATGTGTAAATTCCAATGAATTATCTAAATAAGTCGACTACTTAGATAGGTGACTTATTAATTAAATAATTAATTTACAAATAAGATATTAAAACAAATCCTTATTTATTAATTTTTAATCGTTCCGCGAATAAATTAAAGTTCTTTGGTGTTTAATATAATGCAATAGCATTTTCCGACGTTATCTTCGTCGAAAATCTCGAAACGGTTACTGTCTAATTTCAAAATCTATCGCAATCGCTTTCAGGATGTGATACATTGGTGCTTCTTTTTGGCACTAATAAAAACTTACCAAAGAAATACAGCAATGACTGTGTCACATCCATCTGTCAAATGAAAGCGATTGCGATAGATTTTGAAAATTAGACAATAAGTACCTACCCTGAATTAATTTTATTATTGTTGTGAATATTTATTTGTGAAAGCGTATCATTACCAATGATTATTAATACACTATCATTAGTTATTACCTAGTTAAATGATAAATGTTAGTATTTTGCAAAGTATGCTCTTAGCTCGACAAAGAAAGAAAATTAATATGTACATTTTATTAATTATTAGAAGCATTATATTTATTGCTTTCGATATGATTATCGACCTAGGTTGGAGAGCTGCTTAGCACGAACAGCTATCGAAAAAAATAACTCGCGTAAAATCATTCGATAGATAAATTTTGTATTGAAAATTTGAACAACGCCATCTATCGCCGATAAGCAAAATGAAATTTTCCATAGAGAATTGTCTATCGAGTAATTTTACGTGCGTTTTTATTCTCGATAGCTGTTCGTGCTAAGGGTACTGAGTAACTTTTTGTCACTAAGCACGCATTTTTTCATTATATATTTATTAAAACTATGTTTAGAAGTAACGTTTTATCTCAGTTAGTTAACACGCTACGAATCCTCTGGCAGGCGGGGCGTGGGTGCGGTGACCGCACAGCCTCCGCTCCGGATGTGCACCTGTGCGCTGTGACAAATGAACGTCCCACAGTTTTTGTGGTAAATGAATCGCGGAAAACACATTTGGCCGTTCAACAAGAACCTTGCAAAATACCATTTCGTTTCCTTAATTAGACAAAGTTACATTAGATTAAAAATTAGATTAAAAAAACGATAACTTTACTTTTTTCACGTTTTGAAAATCGATGGTTAGTTTTTGCTCAATATTGTAAAAACAACGATTTGGCCAAGTGGACAATATCTATTGGACATTGGATAATGGCTCTGAAATGAAAGAATGCTGCCATGTGCCAAAATCAAGGCAGTTTTTCCATTGATAGTTCCTTGCCAAAATAAGCTTTTGTTTCACCAAAATACTAAAGCTCTGGTGAACCCGCAGGTTTATAATTAGAATTCTTTACGAAACTAACTCGATTCGGTCGAGATAGCCGGATGCGCACCTGTGTTGTTGATCTCGTGAGACCCAACTATGTACGACCAATTTTAAACTCAACCCCCTTAAGCTGAGGTCTATAATGTGATTTTGAATGTGTGGTCACAGTTTTGTATGGCGTTGTTTGTTGTTATTTTGTACGCTCCGAACATCCGCGTGCTATTATAGTTTTTAATGCACGGTGACCATATTATTGAGAATATAGGAATAAGTGTAGAAGGAAACTTGCTCGAATATTGAAATATTGAAATTCTTTTCAGGAACTTTATCACGAACAGCTGTCGATAAAGATAACGCGCGTAAAAACATTCGTAAGAGTAATTTTCTACAGGAAATTAATTGTAAAGCGCCATCTACCGCCGAAAAGCGAAATGAATTTTCCCATAGATAATTACTCTACCGAATACCTACTTTTACGCGCGTTTTTTTTCTAGATAGATGTTCGTGCTAAGGGTAGGTACTGAGCTATCCTATCTATTGATATTTTTGGAATAAAACCTACCGCGATACGTTGATCGCCGCCTCGATCATTTTTCGACAAAGATAATGTCTAGGTAATTATTTATAAAACATAAATAAGTAATTCTGTATACTTATATATACTAGATTATATATATCTGTATACTAGATTATAAGTTTTACCTGTAAGTATTTACCTACATTCTTGTTTCTTACTTCATTTTTTTTAGTTACCTACCCATAAGTGAAAAGTTGTAAATGGCTCATATTTAGGTAGGTACCTACTTATTTTGTAATTACTCGTAATATCGTGTCTCACTGTAAGTTTTAGTAACGAATAAGTACTCTGAAGAACGTAGTGTGAAACAACCTCTTTATTGTTGTCACCCTACACTCGCACACGTGAGTTGTTTTGCAAAATTTTGGCTCTTTAGTTGGCCGTGTGAACCCGCCTGAGAGCTTTTTAAGATTTCACATTCCTACAATAAAGCTTTTTATAATCCATTCAACCTCTTTATGCCTAGAACCTTTTTATACTTTATGAAAACTGATTCTGTCCCACGCTCAAACTCTTCGTTTTACTTGCATTATCTTAAAAATGAAAATTGTATCATGAAGTATGCTTTCATAATACTTTTTAATGCCTTTAACGTTATATTTAGAAGTTGTTTTTTTACAATATAAATATTAAAAAGTTATTATATTTATCAGTAATGTGTGCACTTATACCTACTGATGTCTGAAAAGCACTAGCGGATCCAGGGAGGGGGCTAAGGGGCTCAAGCCCCCCAAAATCATTCGGGTCCACCCCAAAAAATCTGTTGATTACCTTGGTAAAGCCTGCCCTCACCTACGTTAAGCCCCTCCCAAACCAAAATCCTGGAACCGCCACTATCGATATATTTCCTATTTTCCCCAGCAGCGGAGAAGTTTGAAATTGGAGGGAAAATTAGGGCCTAAATTAGCGATAAAGGACTAGAAGGAAGTGAGTGCAAATATAATTAAAAGATAACACGGAAGAAAATAGATAATATAGGCAGTTGTTTCGAAGAACAGAAATAACGGATGCTGTCTCATACTCTATACTCTTTATTCCTACCCACGTTGCGCTTGACCACACAGACACGATGGATGTATTTATTACCTAATTTAATCTCAAAATACAATGGATTTATCACTTGGACAAGTATATTCGTCCTAGATATATCAATAAGTCGCTCTAATATCGTACCTCGAGAAGAACAAAAGCATAAGTGTGCTTATGTCGATTTCTTGATTTTCACTCCATCGAAAAGAATAACTCAGCTTACGTAAGCTCAATTTTTTTCAGATTTTTCTAATACATAATAAGAAAGCAGTGTTAAAATTTATTGTTTTTGGATTTTTGCCTTAGACAAAAATATATTGAGGAAAAAAGGAATTTTATGGATTACGCAGAAAATAAATAAAAATTTACACGTAAAAAGCTTAACAACTTTTTACATCTGAAGAAATGTGTTTATTAAATTCAGTAAACTTTTAAAAGTCTTTTTTGTCCCAAAATTTTAAACTTCCAATTTGAGTAAACATTATAACTTTATTGTTCCTTGCACTTAATTTTTGCTCGCCACATATTATCGCGATTACCATTAGCAATTTAATAAACTTATTTACAAATAAAAGCTGTTTGAATGATTAAGCAAAGGGATTAACATATTTTTTAAGCGTAATACCGGTTACGACTTTGTTCCCCTAAAAATATAAATGTCCATTTCACGTAAGCTCTTCATACTCATGAATTCTTCGTAAATGATTCTGAGTAAGCGCGAATAAGTGCGGGTATGCGGGGAGCGGGGTGGTTGTGCTGTTTCGATAACTGCGAGTATCCAAGATCATGCTGAGTGGAGCGCGGAAGTGCGGTTATTTGTGCATCAAAAATAGATCGATGTCAGATTATTGTGACAAATACACAGTCATTATCTTGTGCTACAATGAAATGAACACCAGATCTAAAATGATAATGGCAATGAATGCTAGGTAAGTACAAATAAGTAGTAGGTAGTTGTCAATTCATTCATTTAAGTTGGTAGTTATTTTGATCCATAATTACGTAGTTTATAAATTTATTAAATGTTTCTATCTAGCCGCCACCTCAAGTAGTGTTGTCGCTGAACTGTAAGAAGGTACCCATGCAAGTAGTTTGTAGTTGTTAGATACTTTTGTGTCGATATTTATAAGCCTTAGTTGACTTCTAAATAACTAGCAAAAAATAATTATTGTCTTAACTTCTGCTATTTAGAAGTTCACGAATTACTTACTGTTTACTATTAGTGCCTACTTGTATACCTACTTGTTTTCATTTCACATGTTTTCATATTGGTTACTAATAAGGACATCAAGCATAGCCTGTATTGTTGCATTGAATTTGATTGCTATTGAATGGGCAATGATAATAAATTTACACGTTTGTGAGGCTTTAGAACGGTTATGTATTAAAATCCCTAAATTTGAAAGGCCTAAGGTCATAACACTTATGGACGAAACACCTAATTTTAAAAAACCGAATTTTAATTTTATTTTTCATATTTAAAATAGTAGATTTGACTAGTTTAGGCAAGCCGATATCAAAAATTAGGCCCAATCTGTTACTGCCTTCACCACAGGGAGGTACTCCCAGCTTATGTTATTATAATAAAGAACTTTAACCTGATCTCTTAGATTTCCACAACCAATGATTTTTGATTTTTTGTAAACACATGTAATAAAACTCGGTTTTGCATCAGGTGTATCAGATCTTCGATTTTTATACCTCAGCTGAAAATGCTCATCAGGTTGAACAACTTTTGTTAATTAGGGCGTCATTTTTATTTCTTATAATTTAGCAGGACCATTATGGCTCTGCATCAGGTGTTCCATTTTCCAAAATCAATTATATCCATAATTACACGATGTCCAGGCTTAACAGTATATATTATACAGTTGTCCGTTCAGTATTTCCGGCGATTAACGTAAAGATACATATAGACAAACAGAAAGACATATTTTTTATTCTTACTCTATTACTATGTGTCCATCGCCTGTGTCCGTTCTTAGTAATCATGAACTTAAAGCAAACGACCGTTAGGTGTTTTGAAATTAGATATTTTGTTTAAAAGATGTAAAATCCTTAGGTGAATCGACTTTAGGTCAACCATCCACTATGTGTTTTAACAATTATATATTATGAACTTAGATATTTTCTCCATTAGGTATTTTTTAAATTAGGTCTTTCGTTTTTAGGTGTTATGACCTTAGGCCAATCAAATTTAGATATTTTGATACGATAGGTAAAGGTTACTTTTAGGGCTTGAAGTCCGGAACTCCGGTTTTGGTCTAGCTCCGGAGTTTCGAAGAATTTCAGCATCGGTTTGTAAAACCGGAGTTGTACAACCAAAATCGGAGTTTCGATTTTCAAAAAATTTAAAGTAAGCATTTTAATCGCCGTGGCCATATACCCCTGGGCGGTGTTGGCAGTCTCTCAAGAGGTGCCAAGTGGACTACCACAGGTATATCGAAGTGCTGACTGAGGTACTTAAGTATACGAAAATGCCACCATGTCGATCCGATTACAGAACCAGAGCACAAATTCCAATCCAACTGCAGCGATGTGAGAAACAGGGAAAACGTCATTTCTTAGAAACGTTCACAGCTGCTTTGGAGGATACTATAAGCTCTTGAACTGTAAAGGACTTGGCAGCAACATTAATGTCGAGTACATAACACACCTCCGTTTTGCAGATCAGTTCTCACGGCTGAGGCCTTGTAAAACCTGAACATACTCGTAATGATCGAATATTTCCGTAGTGTTTTCGAAAAGAGTGTCTCTTAGGATGAACATGGATGGATAGATGGAACATGAACATAAGACAAAAATCATGTCGAATGGCCATGTTGTATTTACCCGCTCCTTCATGTTGGGAACAAACACAATACTCGAAGTTCTATAGACCATTACCTAGGATAAGCAGACAGAAAATATATCTCTTGTTGAATTTAGTTCGAATGGGCAGCATTCGGGGAGCTTTAAAAAATCTTCGCGTCAAACTTACTTCAGTGTTTCTAGGCGAAAAGGCCTTGATCAGCGTGTGTTGCCAGTGATTTTTTTATTGTGATGGATGACTTAAGGCAGTGAAACGTGCTCGCTAACATAAAAAGGCTCAAGATCACCCAGCGACCCAGCGTGCAATAGAGAGAGCCATGCTCGGCGTTTTCCTGTGTGATCGAATCAGAAATCAGTAGGAAAACTAAAGTAACCGACATCTCTCTAAGGATTGATCAGCTGAAGTGGCAGTGGCCGAGGCACTTAAGAAGTAGGGATATTAGATTAGAGAATATAATAGAGAACCGATAGCCATTGGGGAAGAAAGTTTCTCGAATGGCGACCGTATACAAAAGGCTTCGTGGGTAGGCTCCTGACAAGGTGGACCAATGATCTGTGGCCCTACCATGAGTTGATGCAAACTGTTTACGTTACAGTAAACTATCGGATATACTGCTCACAGTCAATGCGAGTGAAAGAGAGAAAACGATAGTTTACGGTACTGTTTACGTTAGTAAACAGTTTGCAATAACTCATGGTAGTGCCACTGGTGACTAGTGAAGGTCGCGGGTTCCTGGGGCGCCGCTGGATGCGAGCAGAGCAAGATCGATCGTTGTGGAGATCCTTGAGCGAGGCCATAACCAGCAGTGGATGTCGTGTGACTGATATGATGATGAACCAACACTCGGCAAATTTGAGTGGCGTGAAATTAATGTAAGAAAAATGATTTTTTGTCGAATTATTTGCGCAATAAGCAAGTAAGTTCCTAAGTGATTCAACTTATTAATTTATCGATGACAAATCTTGATTTTCGGTTAGTGAATAACCTCTATAAACACGCTAAAAATACCACTGCATTTTTTTTTAAATAGAGACTGAAAACTCCGGAACTCCGGAACTCCGGAGTTGAAACTCTGAACATCGAAACCCAACTCCGGAGCTGAAAAATAATCCGATTTTCAAGCCCTAGTTACTTTAGAACATGTTTACGGATATTTTGTTTCATCAACGAGCCGTCAGTCTCAAGATATGTACAGCTATGATGTGGTTTTTCTAAATAAGATAAAACAACTTCGATCACTTTTCAATACCAGTCTGTCCCTTAAGCAAGGAAGTCAAGTATCTAGGAGTAATACTAGACAACAAACTCCTCTGGAATAGACATCTCGAAGGAAAACTAAACAACGCCTACCATCATCTTTTTCCAATGTAAAAGACTACTCGGCAAAAGCTAGGGGCTATCACCGAAAATAACTATGTGGCTGTATAAAACTGTTATACGTCTCATAATCACATACAGAGCCGTTGCCTGGTGGTCCAAAACAGAGCAAGGCACCGTCATCAACAAACTGCAGAAATTCCAATGATTGGCATGCTCTGCGATAACCAGCAGCATGCGAACTATCCCCACAGCCGCCCTAGAAGTAGCTCTGGATCTAACACCCTTGAACCTGCTTATCCAACAAGAAGCCTCCATGGCTGTAATAAGGCTTAAACACCTGGGTCTGTGGTACAACCGAGAGGGTCCTCACTCCACATTGTGGAAAAATCTAGTGAAACATGAGTCACTAATCACTGTCCCATGCAACAGGATCCCCAAGCAATACATTTTCGAAAAGAAATACCAAATACAGTTATTTGAAAGCGACCGAGATTACTCTGGCATACATGAAGTCTGAATTTATACGGACGACTCCAAGATAGGGACTGGAACTGGTGCTGGAGTATTCTCACAAGACCTAAATATCAGTAATACTAGGCCAACACAATTTGATATTTCAATGCGAATGTGTTGCAATAATAAACGCCGCTACCACGGCCCTATCTAGAGGTATGAAGGAACTAAACATCCGCATACTGACCGACAGTATGGCCGTCCTAACAGCACTGAACTCCAATATCATCTACGAATGCCACCGAGTTTTGGATCGTTTAGCATCCAAGAACGAAGTAATCCTACAATGGATTAAAGGGCATAGTGGATCACACGGGAACGACGCCTCCGATGAGCTGGCTAAAATGGGAACAATGGCCACAATAGTAGCAGGACCCATACCCATTCTGCCAATCCCGTTCAACCAACTGCGCTCATGGGTAAGACAACGAACTCGTGCTGCACATAACGTAACTACTTGTTGGGTAGATCTAACAAACTGTAGACAGTCTAAGATGGCGATGACTGCAGTCTCGCCGTGGACTAAGAGCTAGCCCCGGAAATAGGTGGACAATTTACAGAGCGACGAACTCCCTCTTATAAGTTTGCCATACTATAATTATCAACAGATCCGGGCACCTCGCAGATTTTCAGTGGTGGGGGTGGGAGTGGTTGAGCAACAAAGGGGCTGAAAAGCGATTGAAGGTATACAATTTACAGAGCTCTGTATTTGGTGTGATATAATAGCAAGCCAATCATGTATCTAAATCGAATATAACATTGCCAGGAATTTTAACTGATGGAAAAGTAGTGCCAGGGTTTATGTTTATGTTTATGTTTATTGTTTATTTCACACCACAATCATATAGACACATACAGTTTGTACAAGATATAGTGGTACAATCTAAAGACTGTGGCGGGTTGATACCTAAACTAGGAAGATTCCTGTGTCTCAGGTTACCAACCCTCCACCCCAAACAAGATCACAATATAACAATATTCACTCAAAAAGCTACAAATAGTTTTCAATTCATAGGTAATTACTAAAAACAAAAAAAAAACAAAAAAAAAACATTATTTTTTTACAATCTTACACAAAGAAGAGTTAATGCCTAACAGCGTTTTTATTTTATTTTATTTTATAATTTTACATTACACAAGACACACAGGGTGCCAGGCGGCATCAAAATGCGCGAAAAAGTGGTAACGTTTGATGTTTTTATTTTTGTTTAAGTCCTTTTCATGTCCGCAGGTAATAATAGGTAGTGTGTTTATTTATTAAATTCATTGTTTTGAATTTGTTACTCATATCAGATGATTCTTAATTTTTGTATGTCCTAATAAAAAATATAAGTTAATTTCATATCATTATAATAGCCAAGTAATAAACTCTGATCTTATTACAGGTATAGATAAACTGTGAAAGTTATAATTTTTTTATTTGATTTTTAAAGACAGAATATTTTTTTTATTACTATTACAAAAATATTATATGTCTCTGTAACCATTAAAAAATTGCGGCATTGTCTGTTTTTTATTGGAATAAAAGTTATTTGAAATCAAAAATAAAATGCCTTTTATTATTTCATTAAATGATTAAAAAATTCTTCCATAACAATTCATACTCTCGTCATAATAAATAATAATCTGGAGAAAAAAGGTGTTAATGTTTTAACCATATACATTTCTCTTATTTTTCGTTGATAATAAAGGTGTAAAGAGTACTTAATTTTGAAGTTTAACAAAAAAAGTCAGAGAAAAAAAGCATAATATCGATTACATTTCCGCCAGGTTCCATTGCATTGTGACGTATTCACGAATATTTTTTCTAAATATATAAATTTTCAAAAGAACAGTGATGTTTGTCTTTATACATTTCTCTTTTAACAAAAAAGGATAATGAAAAGTGACATTATTTAAATAAAAGCAAATAAGTAAAAAAGCATTAACTTTTAACTTTAGCTTATACTATTGATGAAAAGGTATTTTTTTTACCTAATTTTTCATCCATAAGGCGATGTCGTCAGACTTTTCATTAAAAACCTATTATGATTTTAGTAGTTTTTTCGCTCTCCTGTAAAATGTACTTTTTTCACTTATGCTTTTGTTCTTCTCGAGGTACGATATGTCATGTTTTAGTGGTCATGCTACCATGTGCGACATACCGTACACGCCTTATTGTGAGTAACAACGACTATTTTGGTGGCCATGGCGTGTATCGTCGGTGGTCATGGTCCGATGGCCGACCGTCGCGTCGGATGCTTTGTGCCGTCACATGCATGGGCACATAAATTGCGATGTGCGATTGGTGTTGGGTGGCCTACGGTTATCGATATGTAAATAAAATGTGGTTGTAATCAGTAATATTATAATTTTCAACATGGCCCTTCCTTCTTTCGTTATTTTTTACCCGACTGCGGGTTATGTTTTACGCGCGTATCTTGTAAGTATGTTTGTATGTAATATTCTTTTCAATACAGTTGCTCGAAAATGTAAGTTTACGATGACAGTCGAGCGTGCGGAAAGTTGATTTTACCGCACGCCGTGCGTTTTTGTTTACGGAGTAGTACAACGTGCGGAAAGTTGATTTTACCGCACGCCGGCGCCGTGCGTTTTTGTTTACGAACGTTTTTTTAAATTTCTACTAGCTTCCGCCCGCGACTTCATCCGCATGGACAGTAGAAAAATATTGCAACCAGTTTAAAATTACCCCTTTAGTGTATGAAAGCTAGTACTACGGAGAATTCAAGCTGTTTCCCTGGTTCCACCCACCTGAATTTGATGAAACATAGCTTAGATTTTAAGTTGGACCTCAATCTACTAAATTGTGAAAAATCCATCAAAATTCGTTTTGCGGTTTTTGCGTAATTCGCGCACAAATTTTTAGAATTTACAGTTTTATTATATGTACTTATAGATTACAATTTCAGCAGTACCTATAATGTCGACTGAAAAGATGGAAACAAGATTAAATAAATATTAAAGGCAACATGTCATAATAACATGCAGTCGGAGGCATATAATTCAATCATTCATAATGTCACTATCTTTATGCATGCCTCCGACTGCATGTTATTATGACATGTTGCCTTTAATTGTTTCCATCTTTTCAGTCGACTTGTCTTTTTATGCAGGTGGGTTTTTATTTTTTTTATTTATTTTTTTCAATAAGTAATTCATTATTACTAGTTACCTAATAAAAGATTCTCTCGTTTAGGAACATCACTATTTTAAGTTTCACTGAAATAAAAGCTAATCAAATTCTTCAATTTGCTATTTCAGAATTTCTTAGCAGGTAGGTAGGTAGGTACTTCTTGTTTATGCTACTTTTAAATACCCACCCACCAAATGCATTGCTTAGCATCTCCATATAGTAAAACTAAAATACTTAAGTACCTACTAAACTTAAGGCGGTTGTATGACCGAAAGTGGCGCCCTCAGAGGTTTTTATTTAATAAGTTATTAATAGAAAAAGATTTTAATAATGTTTATCGTGGAGATTTTAGGGCCTATGGTCTAGTATTTTTAGAAGGTATCACTACATGCCCTCGTAGTCATTCGTAGAAGTAGATAGCAAATGTGTCAAAAACGGCCACTTTTAGCAGTTTTGCTATCTACTTCTAGCAGTGACTACGAGGGAATGTAACGATACCGTCTAAAAATACTAGACTGTGGGCCCTAAAATCTCCACGATAAACATTTTTAAAATAGTGTATTAGAATTATAATATTAAACGTAATTCCCCGTTATCCGTGCTGGCCGGGCTGGCTGAAGCTGATCCGTGTACAAAGACCTTCGTGAAACAAGTAGGTATACCTAGTTGTTACCACGGATCGTGAGTTGTTAGAGCATTTATCGATCTTAGCTCAGCACACCACTACGCACAGATTTAAGCTGTTCCGTTGGTTCCGTGTACAAAGACCTTACTTACCTACGTAAAACATGTGGGTATACCTAGTCGGTGGGACCACGGATCTTGAGTTGTTGGGGCATTTATCGATCTCAGCTCAGCCCATCACTATGCACAGATTCTCCGTGCTGGCCGGGCTGACTGAAGCTGTTCCGTGTACAAAGACCTTCGTGAAACAAGTAGGTATACCTAGTTGGTGGGACCACGGATCTTGAGTTGTTGAGGCATTTATCGATCTTAGCTCAGCCCACCACTACGCACAGATTTAAGCTGTTCCGTTGGTTCCGTGTACAAAGACCTTACTTACCTACGTAAAACTAAAACATGTGGGTAGGTATACCCAGTCCGTGGGACCACGGATCGTGAGTTGTTGGGGCATTTATCGATCTCAGCCCACCACTACGCACAGATTCTTCGTGCTGGCCGGGCTGACTGAAGCTGTTCCGTTTACAAAGAGCCGTCCTCGTGTGCGTGCCCGTGTGTGGGTGCAGCCGCGCAGGTGTGCACGAGACTCGCCGGCGCCGGCGCACATTCTCTTTCGGCGGTCGCGCACTCGAACGTACTCGATGACGTGATTCGATCGTGAGTTGTTTGTTATTTATTTACCACATATTACACGTAGATATGCAATGGTCTACTTATTATTTAGTTTATATTTAAAAGCCGCATTCTTTACTCGTGAAATAAGATCGATAAGATTCTAAGAACACCGCTTATGCACTGAAAAACTTAGGTTTCACTGACATCAAGATTATGTAGGTATTTATTGTTTTAAATGCCACCGGGACGCACTAAAAAGCACAAGGAAAAATATAATATACAGGGCGTTTGGTAATAGTAGTTTATGATACAAGGTTGGTAAGGAGGTTTTTAAAACGAGTTGACGTTTTTAATCGTCACGAGTTTCAAAAAACCTTAACAACCGTGTGCCATACCCATATTACCCATACTACGTTTTTCAATACATTTGCGAGAAAACATTATAGGTAGTACTGCTGAAATTGTAATCTATACATATAATAAAACTGTAAATTCTAAATATTTTTTAATTACGCAAAAACCGCTAAACGAATTTTGATGGATTTTTCACAATTTAGTAGATTGAGGTCCAACTTAAAATCTAAGCTATGTTTCATCAAATTCAGGTGGGTGGAACCAGGGAAACAGCTTGAACTCTCCGTAGTACTAGCTTTCATACACTAAAGGGGTAATTTTAAACTGGTTGCAATATTTTTCTACTGTCCACGCGGATGAAGTCGCGGGCGGAAGCTAGTAGAAATTAAAAAAAAACGTTCGTAAACAAAAACGCACGGCGCCGGCGTGCGGTAAAATCAACTTTCCGCACGTTGTACTACTCCGTAAACAAAAACGCACGGCGTGCGGTAAAACCAACTTTCCGCACGCTCGACTGTCATCGTAAACTTACATTTTCGAGCAACTGTATTGAAAAAGCCATTTAAAGCCGAATATTGTAGAAGGGACCATCAAACTGAACAACTTTTACTATAAGACCCATTGATATATCAAAACTTTGTTTTGATATATCAATGATAAGACCAATATGAAATCGCGAAAAAAAAAACAGCTGTTCGATACCTACATTTTGATATTTTCGTTATTATTTTTTGTATGATGCAGCTCATTAATTTTTTCGGTTTCAGAGTTGGTTTCATAGAAAAAGTGTTATTTGCGTCTACGGTTATGACTTTGCAGTTTTCCATACAAATAAAAACAATATGGGTTATTATGAATATTATGAAACATCCTGTATTATTGGTTAAAATAGTACCTACCTATTATTTGTTGTTTATAAAACCATACAAATAAGTAGAATTTGTTTTTTCTTATTTTATTTTATTGCTTACTTGGCATGTAGGTAGGTTAGGTATCTATTTAAAAAAAGTAGGTAGCAGTAGTCAATTTAAAATTAGTTAGGTATTGCCCACAGTGCCATCTATCAGTATGAATGAATCTGATTGTGGTAAGCATGAACCAATACATGCTTATGCTACTCGTCACTAGATGTCGCTAATCAAAGCTGATCAGTGGTAATGTCATCTACATTTTAGAATAAAATGACATTTATACAAGATTTTAGTTAGCTGCTGCGATTAATTTAACTATGTACAACTGGAGCGCTAACTTCACTCGAGAATGTATAGCAAAGAGTAAATTTCACAGAATAAAAATAGGTAGGTAGGTAGGCCTATAGTTATTGGTGCATCCCATACTGAAACTGGCGCCACAAAAGTGACCAAATTCAGAGCGCTTGCGGTACAAATCGATGTAGCCTACCGCAAGCGCTCTGAATTTGGCCACTTTTGTGGCGCCAGTTTCAGTATGGGATGCACCATAATACCAAATAACTAGGAATTAGGCGCTCGAGATAATATGGGTTAAATAAAATAACAACAGAGTAGGTAGGTAGGTACATAGAGATTACATTTTCATGTTTGTTCGCACTTTATAGATATCCGAAACGCCCTGATAAGAATTATCTTTCAAGTGTTTATTTTTTTGATGGGTGTAGCATATTTAATAACTAATCGTACAAAATTGTTTCAGATTCCATACCTATTGTAGAATAGGACATAGAAGCAGTACTTTTTGGGTAAAGGCAACTGAAAATGGTGAAAGTAAAAATAGATCAAGGTGTTTTGGTTGGTAGAAAATGCACAACTGCAAATGGGAACGATTTCTTCCAATTCCTAGAAATACCTTATGCGGAACCTCCAGTGGGACAGTTGAGATTTAAGGTACCCATTAGAATAATAATAAGTCTATGCTGTGATAATGCTTTGTTCACTGAATGTTATAAACTCCTTGCCTTTTAATTTAAGACAATTTATTAAGTTTTCTTTTATAATAAAATTAGGATTATTAAACCAAGTAGGTACTTAATTGATTTTGTAAAATGGAGAAACTTACTATTTCAACAGAGTCCTCAACCACCAAAACCTTGGAAAGGAGAAAGGGATGCCACTGTTAACAACCCAAACCATGCAGCCCATCAAATGAATTTTGACAATCTCAGTGTTATTGGCAGTGAAGATTGCCTATACCTCAACGTTAACACTCCTGAATTACCTAACAATGAAGCTGTTGAACTAGCAGTTATAGTTCATATACATGGAGGAGGTTTCGTAGGCGGTAGCGGGACTAATAAGGATTTCAACATACCTGATCCGTTAATTGAGCATAACGTAGTTCTTGTCACAATAAACTATAGGCTCAACGTGTTTGGTTTTCTTTCATTAGACCTTCCTGAAGCAGCCGGTAATATGGGACTAAAAGATCAAGTTCTGGCTCTTAGGTGGGTACAAGACAACATTTCAGCTTTTGGTGGAGATCCAAACAATGTCACCATCTGCGGGCAAAGTGCTGGTTCAGCTTCAGCCGAATATCTTCTTCTATCACAAAGTTGTATTGGTCTATTCTCTAAAGCTATTTTACAATCGGGGTCAACTATAAATCATTGGGCTATTCAGTATAATATTTTGGATCTCAGTATAAAACTCGCTCAAAATCTAGGCTACACTGGTGATGAAACTGATATGAAGGCAATACATGTTTTTTTAACGGATCAGCCACCAGATGCCTTGGGATTGAAAGCAAATGAAACTGTTCAAGCATCTGGAGTAGAAGGATTGAACTTTGGTTTCGTACCATCTGTGGAGAAAGAATACGATAATAATGAAAATTTTTTGACAGTACCTCCTTACAAACTCTTAGATGAGGGAAATTTCATTAAGGTTCCAACTATTAGAGGCTTCTGCGAAATAGAAGGGCTTTCATATGAAATGTTATTCCCCAAAGCTATTAAGAAGTTGAAAGAATGTAAAACTTTCACAGATTTTTGGAAATATCCTCTGAATTTCAATGATAAAGAGCAATACAATAGGAAATTATTTGATGAATACTTTCGAGGTATAAATAATGAAGATGAATTAGAAAACGGCGTCTTCGAGTTTTTCAGTCATCATGATTTTACTGCTGGTGTTGTTCTAACTACTCAGAAGGCGTTTGTTAATGGAGCTGTTCCTTGTTATTTGTATATGTTTGCGTATGATTCCCCAAACAATTTCATAAAGTCACTATTCAAAATAAGTAGAAAAGGAGCATGTCATGGTGCAGATTTAGGATACACTATTGGAGTGGATATAAAAACTATGGTTGGTGAAATAAAACCCTCTGAAGTTGATATTTTAATAAGCAAAAGAATGTGTAAGATGTGGACGGACTTTGCCAAAACAGGGTAAGTAGTTATCTAGACTTATGTGTTAATAAATATAGCAAAATGCAGTAAAATATTATGTTGTAGTATGGAAGTAAAATAGTTACTAGCTGCTACGATATTGTTTTTTTACATATTTATTTATTTATAATTAAGGTACACCAACAGCATAATGACGAAGAAATTTTTTTTTTAATCTTGACTCGTTTTATTATTGTTAATATAATATACCTAATTATAATGCCCTAATTTTTATGTGTCTGGGAACTAATAAATTATATTTTTCCAGAAATCCAACTCCGACCACTAATGATCTAATTCCTGTAGTGTGGCCTGCGTATAATAATGAAGATAAAAAATATTTGGTCATCGATGAAGATATGAGGATAGACTACAAATATCAACCTACGAGAATGGCAATATTTGAAGAAATCTATGAGAAGTACAGAAAATAATTGTGCAGTGTGGTCTAAAGCGTAGAAAAACGTGATAATGTACCTACCTTGTCTTACCTATGAGGGTGGCATTTCCTAAGGAAAAACCCTCGTAAAAATTTAAGATTAAAAAAAAAAAAAAAAACATAACAAACATGCATACAAAGAGTTATTTCAAGATTTTAATAAAAGATAATGTATTTTTAACGATAAAAGGCAGAAAGCGGCGCTGTAGGTAGTACTACATTTATTTTTATTACCCGTCAAATAAATAAAAAAAACCGGCCAAGTGCGTGTCGGGCCACGCGCAGTAGGGTTCATTTTTTATCTGCAAAAATAACTTTGTTTTTCATAGTATTTGTATAAATGACAAAGTTATTTTTGCGGTTTTAGAAAATGTGCTATATCTCTAAAACTACTAAATATATCTCGTTCAAACCAATTTTCGTCAAAAGTGTTTATTAAGATCTACACAATTTTTTTTTTATTTTTCACTCTCTTATTTCAAAAGTTAGATGGGTGGGATACATTTTGCCATTTTGAAAGTGTATATCTTTCACTTTTTTTTGACTTTGAGAGAAAATAGTTTTAGGAACCTCAATTTAATTTTTAAACACCCTATCTATAGACACTAGGTTTGATGAAAAAAATTGTTTTCAGTTTCAGTTCCATGTATGTACGTGTCCGCAGCGATCAAGCTCAAATTTATAAAAGTCGGTGACTTATGCATGTTCCCTATTGTCTCTAAAATTGTTTGAATTACTCTTAAGGCGCTGTTGGTAGTGAAACTAGCGCCGCCACTACTTTTATTTTTATTACTCGTAAACCAAGTCAATATTTAAAAAAGCTCATGTAATAATCTCTTAAATTGTCTCTAATATTTTTTGAATAACTCTTTAAAAGTTTTCATTCTTTCTGTATGTTTTATTATTTATTATTATTTTATTACTTTGGGAAACATACAGCCTTATATAATACATAGTAATAAAAAAAATTTTTGTAAATCCGCCAAATTAATTTAAAATCCATTTTAGCTCAAAGTGGCCACTACTGGCCACTTTTGGCAAGTATGGATTTTAAAACTTACCACACGTACCAAAATTAATTGTTTCTTTAAAACATTATTTATCAAAAAATAATAAACATAGTTAATTATAATACAGTCATGTTCACTTTACCCACCAATCCGCATTGGGCCCGCGTGGTTGGTTATGGCCCATCCTCCTTACCAGCCATAAGGAAGGCCTGTGCCCCAGTAGTGGGGACATCAAGATGGCTGATGGACATGTTCACTTTAATTTTAGTAATATTTTTATCAGTAAGTAATAATGTAATTATAATTATTATTATTTGGGAATTTATATATTTTATTTAGGAGTTTTTCGTTAATATTTAATATTACATTGATAACTATTAAATATTCTAATTTTAAAATTTAATTATGTAATAATTTGAAGTATCTTGCTTTCATGTCATCCAACGTGAATGGTCGTTCAGCGAAAAGGTCATTCTGATAGAGAGGGAAATTTAATTCAAATGTTGATTTGTGGTATCATAATAATATATATAAAATAAATTCATTTGAAGTTATTCAAAAGTATTCAATTTGTTGAATTAGTTTTATATTTTATAAAGAATAATATTTCTTTTATTTATAACTTATTTTATTATAAGTAATTTAGTTTTTTTTTGGAGTGGGAAGTTATTTCATTTAACAAGTATTGTAATAAAAGTTTTCATAGATTGGATGTCTTTATTATTAATAAAATATTTTGTTTTGAATTTTTAGATTTTAGCATTCACAATGCTATTTTTTTATAATTAAGTTACTTATAATATTGAAAAATACTAGAAAAAATCGTTTCAGCCGTAGCAGCTCAGACGGGACTTCCGGCCTAATGCACTAACCAATTATGCTACCGAGTCGCTAGTGGGAGTGGCGAAATTTTCTAGTACTTTTTACGTTTTCGCTGTAAGCCAGCGTTAATTCATCAATGTGAAGAATTACTTTCAACATTCGAATGCAACATCTTTACAGATGCCAGGCAATCGATTCAGATGAATAGTAGTATTAGAAAAACACCCATGGTACCCCTCTCTATCAGAATGACCTTTTCGCTAAACGACCATTCCCGTTGAATGACATGAAATCAAGATACCTAGATAGCCGAAAGACAATTCAGCTAGGGTCCCAAGTGGGATTTGAAGCCGAGTCGCCCGCTTGTAAGGCGGACGCTCTCGCCACTCAGCCACCACGACTACCATGAAACATAATTGTATTTTTAATTACTTGCCTTTTTAAATGCGTACGTTTTGCTCCCGTGACCATTTCAATTGAGGTCATTTGATAATAAGGACATGTTGCTCCATACAAAGAGTCTCTTTTAAATTGCGGACGTTTTGCTCCCACGACTTATTACGTTACGGTCGTTTTATCAACGAGGACATTTTGCTCTGCGGACCACCCCCTCATTATTGAAAAATCCATTCAGATCATTCTTTGGTTAAGGTTTTATCACATATAAACGCCGATCGAGAAATCGGTATATTTAAAATCACATATCCCAGAACTTGCTCGTAACTAGAATTTGATCGACTCCAAAATGGCACAATGCGTAGCACAACGACGTGGGTCATGAGTGCAAACCAGATGACTGCTTACCGCCATTGTTACAATTCCTAATGACTGATAAATAAGGGTTCTTGTCGTACAAAAACCCTCAAGCGCGCATAGGTACCCATACAGTTTATGTTATGTTTTGTTTGAAGTGTCCGAATTTAGGCGCAGTCACCTTATATGCTTTTAAAAGAACCTCTTTGAAGCATTTGTTACAAAACCGGAGCCAATAATATAGTGCCGGCAAGATAGGATAGGTTAGTTTTTATTTGAAATTATTTTATTTTTAAATCATAATATAGCGTTATTATTTTGGAGTGATATAAAATAATTAAATGTTTTTATAAAATATTAAAAGTCCTTGTGATAATTTTCAGTCAAATGAGGTACCTATGCATTTAGGTTCGATGGTTTTAGACTACTAACGCCATCTAGTAGCTAGATAAACAACATTAGGAGGTAAATAAGGTAGTGCTATTACAAAATAGCAAGTAGCATTGCTTTGCTTTGTGTCACTAGAGAGCGCTGTTTGTTTTCTATTCGAACAAAACTACTTAAAATAAATTGTAATTACCCTAATAATATTATTCTGTTTTTATTTCCTATTTACTGTGACCCCAAAAAGATAACATTTTAAAATCCTTACATATTTAAATTTGCTAATGGGCAACACCAAAAACACATGGATGAATGAACGAATGTCAAAAAAAGTAACCAAAAAGTTCGTTCAGAGACAGTCGCCGGCAGACAGAAGAAAATTCCGAATTTTCTAGATCCGGATTTCGATTCTTCAATTGTTTTGGG
This sequence comes from Agriphila straminella, assembly GCA_950108535.1. Lineage (NCBI taxonomy): Eukaryota > Metazoa > Arthropoda > Insecta > Lepidoptera > Crambidae > Agriphila > Agriphila straminella. The sequence continues at coordinate 11,563,726 of OX467318.1, forward strand.
TGTCGATCTCGTGTTCATCTAATTTTAAATATACAAAATAAAATAATGGCCAACGCAGTGAAACGACTTATTCCATTGCTGGACCGCGTTCTGATCAAGCGGGCTGAGGCGGTAACCAAAACCGCAGGAGGTATCGTGATCCCTGAAAAAGCCCAGTCAAAAGTCCTTCACGGCGAAGTGGTTGCCGTAGGAACTGGTACCAGAAAAGACAACGGAGACTTTATTCCAGTTTTAGTCAAGGTCGGTGACAAAGTTCTGCTTCCTGAATACGGTGGCACCAAAGTTAGCCTGGACAATGACGAGAAGGAATACCACCTCTTCAAAGAGTCTGACATACTGGCGAAGATCGAACACTAGATTAGAGTTAGCTATAAAATAAACATTCTGAATTTCTGGTTCTGTTAGTCATAGAGAATTTGTAGTGAATGACCCATGTGATTGTGTAATATGCTGGATGCAGTGGCATTGATGTTAACTCTGTTGCATTTTTAATTATAATGTTGTTATAAACATTTGTCTTATTTCATTTTGGAATGGCCTTTCTGTTGTATAATATTACTCTAGTCATTTTAACCTCAATCTCTAGACATTCTCATTTTAGCCATGGAACTTAATAGGTGGAAGGAACCTAAATAAAAAGACTTCAATTATTATTTCTCAATCATTTAATATTTTGTCTTGAATTTGTACAAGCCAATATAAAGATGTACAATATTGGATAGAATTGCATCAGCTTACAATACAACCATTCATAATTTCACGGCAAGTAATAATACTTGATATAAATAAAAAAATTCACATAATATTAGTGGTACCTTTATTCGAAACAAGTCGCACTGAATTGTATTACACTGACTGGTTGAGAAAAAAAATTGCAACAAGTAACAGTGTGACTCTAATCATGTATAGTGTTACATGTTCAGAAAAAAAGATTCATCGGGTAACAGTGATCGTAGGATATTAGAGTAGGATCAAAAGTACATACTTACATAAAATACAAAGAAGAAACATCAGACCTTATCTTACCTGAATTAGGACCACCATTTCTACTACAGATACTGGCACATAACTTGGCAAGTAGCATGTGCAAGTTGAGCACTTGCGCAGGTTACATGCTCCGTGGAAACACGTAAAGCGGGTCCAGCTCCATAGCATTGTACACCCGCGCCTCAACTTGCGCAAGCTACATGCACCATGTAAAAGCACCCTAGACTCAGCGCATCTTTGTCTTGCCAAGCTATGTGCTGGTATCTGTAAATCAGTTACCTAATGGGCACTGCTAATGGGTATTAAAACATTACAATACTGCAAAAAAATGAGATTCTAATTCAAAATCTAGGTTTACTCATTCAACTTGATATTAGTAACTTAACTGCTTCTTGGTGTGTCAGTTATCATACCTGGCTATTAACTCTTAAACGCCCTGAAAACAATACAACAATAGATTTCTATTGTTGTTTGTGCCCGATAGGGCACAGCGGGCGTTGACGAGTTAAACATTCAGCAAATTGATAAGCACTTGTTTTTACTGGTGCTACAATACAAAGTAATAGCTTTATATCAATCAGGCTCTTGTTATGCATGTTGCCTATTGTTCATACAAGTAGTTCCATTTTTATGGCTTGGCCAAGGCATGATAGAAGAATAACAGTTTTACATGAATATAAGTAAGTGCTGGAATGTATTTTAATTATAAATATTATTAAAATAAGTAAAGCAAACATTATTGTTACTTACAAAAAAGCATCAGGAAATCACATTTAAACTTTGAAAAGCATTAGCCATTAATAATAACTATTCACTTAAAAACTACTTTAGAGGTACATTTAATGGCATACATTATAAATATATTCAATCAGTTTTATTAATTTATTGTAGAGATATGGCAGTCCGTCTCACTGCAGCCGACAAAGCTGGGTTGGGGTCCGGTGGCTCGGTGAGGAGTTGGACCGATATCCATCGACCATCTTCATTTGACTGACGTAAAGCCTCCATAGTTGCCTGTACTCTCTGTCCATCTTCAAATGTAGCTGCAGCTTTAACCGGCTCCTTAACCCAGTCCATTTGTTCTTTTACAGGTAAAAATGCCTCTTTCAAAGCACCAATCATTTTACACAGACCTTTTATGTAAGGTTTAGGAACTACACTAGAAGCACAGCTTAAATCTTCAACGTCTACATATATCACATCTTCCTTTTCATGAGCTCTCTTTCCGTCTTCTTCTAGTATTATATTACTGGAGGTCCTATGTAATTTTCCATGTAAATCTCCACCTCGAACAACTAAGTAACCTTTCTTACTGCAAACATATATTTCTTGGTTAAAGCAAGGTCCTGGAAGATGGTTGTTTAGTGTTGCAGTGACCAACAATCCTTTGTCCATCTGTAGTTGGAATGTGCAGAAATCAGGTGCAGTGATTTTTCTTATTCCATTTACCTTGGGGGTTTCTTCTACAAAAGTCCTAAGTACTCCATGAACTTTATCTACTTTTTGGCCTGTAAGAAAACTGACTAAGTCTATAACATGACTTCCTACTAATGTGAGTGTTCCGCCACCCATTGTATCATCACACAGCCAGTTATATGTATCTCCTACTAATGGCCCCATTTGGACCCTTACATCTATAAGTGTCAATTCATCGGGATGGCCTAAATATCCTTCTTGTATACATTTTTTCATATGACTAAAGGCAGGCAAAAATCTCAAGGAATGATTTACAATGGATATTAATGTAGGGTAGTATTGAGCCGCTCGTACCATTTTTAAGGCTTCTGCTTGACAGAGTCCAGCAGGTTTATCACAGACAACATGTTTGCCTATCCCCAGAGCTTTGACCGATATCTGAGCGTGCAAATTCGGCGCACATACAATGAACACTAAATTGACATTCTTCTTAAGCAGTACGTCATCGATTTTATTCGTGAAGAATGGAATCTTAAGTTCTTTGGCAGCAAGTTCAGCCTCCTGCAGAGTTATTCCCCAAATAGCTTCGACGACGAATCCTTTTTCGCGGAGGAATGGTACTAACACTTTAGCTATGGCACCAGTGCCAAACACTCCAATTCCCGGCAACATATTGCAAATGTTAATTACGGCATGGACTGCGCTTGATTATTAGTAATACTGGCTTTAATTTGACTGAAAATTAAAATAACAATAATGAAACTCGCTCGGTAGGTAGCCAAAACAAATTAATTACCATGAAAATGTCAGTCAAATGTCAGTAGTCAGTAATGTCAGTTTGACAATGGGTGCATTCCAACACACTAATCGCTGAGTCATCGACCGCCATAGAGTACATTTTAAGCATGGAAAGTAATGACGGCTTTTAACATTTTGTCGAGTTCGATTCGGTGATTATTTTAATTATTTGCAAATTAATTCATAGTGGATAATTGTGTCTTAAAGTTGGTGCAGTTTTGTGGTACAATTACGCAACTGAACAATAATATGAAAATATAGACGATTCAAAATACTTAATAATTAGTTTTATTTGAATAAAGCTTATTTCACTTTCACTTTCATATTATGTGGGATAATGGAAATAGGCGCGATCTTGGTTGTGTGTGTAGTGGAGTGGAAAGAGGCTACCTCGGCAGAACTTTCCGAGTTAACTGTCTTGGTTACTTCAAATCAAATCAATTTATTCTGAACAATAATTCACATTGTGTTGAATATTACATTATAAGTATGATAAAGGAATTACACTTTATACCATTACATTATTATACACACATTATTACCTACATTGCGTTTACACTATTATCATTATTATTTTATTACATAATTATATTATATTATCAGGCAATTTATTAATTTCTAAATCTATAACAACGTTAAAATATACAATTACATAATTCTAGATGATTATTATATTTATTTTATTAGACATGAGTCATAACTATATTACAGATATTTACCTAATAGAATTATACTTCCTTAAAGTCGTCAATAGAATAGCAACACTTATTTAACAAATAGGCGTGCAGTTTATTTTTGAAAATTCTCCAATCGCTAATTATTTTTAGGTCATTTGGTAATTTATTAAAGAGCTTAACAGCTTGAAACCTGGCGCCTTGTTTGACTCCTTTTAATTTAGGGATAATGTCATAATTTAAGTGCATTGTCCTTGTTCTTTCGCGTAACTGTCTGTCTGTAGCAGTTTCCTTTTGCGTCAGATTTTTTCTAAATTCTGTTAGAACAATCAGTAGGTATATATAAACTGGGTACTGTAAGTATGTTGTACTTTGCAAAATAATCTCTACAAGACTCCCACTGTGGTATACGTGCAATAACTCTTATCGCTCTTTTTTGCAGCCTGAATGCTGTCAATTGATTATAATTGTAGCTATTTCCCCACAGTTTAATACTGTATCGCAACTTGGACTCTACTAGTGCATAATAAATTAATTTAAGCTGTTCCACTGTTAAAATGTCTCGTAAACTTCTTAGAGCATAGCACGCAGAACTGATTGATTTTGTTAAGGAATCTAATTCAGTTTTCCAATTAAGAGTCGAATCTATATGTATTCCCAAAAATTTCACTTCATCCACCATATCAAGCTTCTTGTTATGCTTGTAGACATCCAAAAAATCTTTATTTCTGGTTGTAGATTTAAACATCATGGCACAGGTTTTCTCTCTACTAAGTTTCAAATTGTTAGCAGTGAACCATTCTTCGAACAAAATTAGCAGGCTATTTACTTTATGAGTAAGTTCATTCAGATTTTCAGCACAGACTATGGCATTAGTGTCGTCCGCGTAGACAACCAACCTTACACCTATAATAGAGTTATTGATATATTCAATCAAGTCGTTTATGAATATAAAAAACAATACTAAATAATATACTAGAAAAAATACGACTCGCACCAGATCAATACTCAGACGGGAATCGAACCCGCGACCTTTGGATATCCGGTCCAATGCTCTGACCGCTGAGCTACCGAGTCACTAGTGACATCGCCGAATTTCTTCTATTATATCCTACTACTCTTACGCTGCAAGCCAGCGTTATTTCACCAATGTGAGGAATTACCTCGACATTCAATTGAAATATCTTTCCAGATATTTGGCAATCGATTAAGATGAAATAGCTATATAATTTTTAAATTTGAGATTTTTGCATTCACAATGCTATTTTTACACAATACTAAATAATGTACTAGAAAAAATACGACTCGCACCAGATCAATACTCAGACGGGAATCGAACCCGCGACCTTTGGATATCCGGTCCAAGGCTTGCAGCGTAAGAGTAGGATATACTAGAAGAAATTCGGCGATGTCACTAGTGACTCGGTAGCTCAGCGGTCAGAGCATTGGACCGGATATCCAAAGGTCGCGGGTTCGATTCCCGTCTGAGTATTGATCTGGTGCGAGTCGTATTTTTTCTAGTATATTATTTAGTATTGTGTAAAAATAACATTGTGAATGCAAAAATCTCAAATTTAAAAATAAAAAACAATATTGGACCTAGTATTGAGCCCTGTGGAACTCCTCTTTTCATTACTGTCATGTTCGATGTCCATGTCTGTTCTTGGTTACCTTCTTTGGATCTTATTTCTATGTACTGTTGTCTGTTTTGTAAGTAAGATTTGAATAATTTAAGAGCGTTTCCTCGTATACCGTAATACTCAAGTTTGTGTAAAAGTATATCGTGATCCACTGTGTCAAATGCCGAACTTAAATCTAGGAAAACTCCTGCTACTTTTTTATTATCATTTAGGCCCAAATCTCTTTGATAACCATATTGCCTTTTATTAAGTAAGTTATTTGAATCTATATGTTTAACTAAGCGTTTTTTAATAATCTTTTCATAAATTTTTGAAAGTACAGGTAACAAAGAGATTGGCCTGTAGTTTCTGGGGTCAGTTCTTGGGCCTTTTTTATGTACTCGACCTATTTTTAGCTGGTCAGGGCAAACACCTTCTTTAAGACACATGTTATAAAGATGTGCGAGAGGATCTGCTAATACATCAATGTTTTCTTTTATGACTGATAGGGATTTCATCGTGACCACAAGACTTTTTATTCTTCATTGAATTTACTATGTTTTTTATTTCGTTTGGTGTAACATCATCCCAAGTTAAACTTGTTTGTGTTTCAGACAAATTTGCGTGTAGGAAACTTAGTGCTTTTTGGTTGTTGCCGAATTGCGCTTCATGGCTTTTGTCAAAGGTTGAAGAGAATATGTTAGCAATTTCTTTAGGGTCATCAGTTACTTTATTATTAGTTTTGATTTTAAAATTTTCATTTAAATTACTGTTTCCAAACTTATGCCTTTGTTTATTTACTACATTCCATATACCTTTGCTGTTATTTTTAACAATTTCTATTTCTTTTTGCACTGCCCGTTTCTTAGCATATCTACTTAGTTTTCTATAAAGTCTTATATAATTTTCTCTGTATTTTAATATGCTATTATCACAATTTTTCATATTTATAGTGTTAAGGAAGCGTTTCATAGTGCTAGAGACTTTTAATCCTCTACTGATGAGTAAAAGTCGAATGCTCCAAGCAGCATTGGAATGCGATGCAATCGTATGCTTGCGTAAGCCATTTATGGCTCAAAACGCTCAAAAGAACTAAATAAAAGACTCAACGATTAGTTTGCTAGAATACACCCATTTTATGATACCGAGAACTTGGAAGTTTAGTAAAATGGTGCAAATTACCTACTGTTTTTCAAACTTCTAATACCTGTTTATAACTCCGTTCGGACTGAGTTAACAAGTACAGTGTAATAATTAATCTTACTCGTTATATTTGCTCTTAAATAAATAAAAAAAAATGTGCGATTGGTGTAACACCAAAAGTTTAAAAAGGAACCACTAGTCCATATAAATCCAGCTTTGCCCTTTGTGGACAAAAAAGAAGCAAATAAGAAAGCAACCTTATATAAAAAAACGTGCCTATATTTTCCCCAAAATTGCGAAAAAAATACAAAATCTGGGGGAAGCTAGTATAGAATCGTTTGCTAAATGGATAAACAAAGAAACAAACAATAAGAAAGCAATCTAATAAGAACCTGTTAAAATAAAATTTTCTTTTTCACCAATTATTTTTTTTCCCAAAATTGCGAAAAGAAACCCCAACCCTGGAAGGCGCCTGCGGGCATGGGCGTCTATCTATACTATCAATTTTATTGTTATGTTATGTTCTTATCCCCCCCCCCCCGGCACAGAATACATAGTACAAGTCCCCTGGACCAGAACCTGGGTACGCCCATGCCTGCGTTATTGTTAGCCTAGGGCTGTCAAAACTCTAAATAATGCACTAGACGATGTTTCCGAGTGACGGAAAAAATAAAATGTGGGATTTACACGGGTTGATTTTCCAGGCGACTTGCTGGTAAATTTTAGTCGACTAGCGCTTTTTATCGATCTTGTAAAATCTAATCGCAAACCTAAATTCAATGCAACCACTCCTTGTTATAAGAGTCTAAATCAGCCCAGCAAAGGCCATCACCATTCACCACAGCACAGCTACAGGCAAGGCTGTGCAATGCGGGTGAAGGAACTGAAGGATCAGGGGGCTAATTGTCTAATTTCAAAATCTATCGCAATCGCTAACAGGGTGTGATACATTGATGCTTCTTTTTGGTACAAATAAAAACTTACCAAAGAAATGCAGCAATGTGTCACATCCATCTGTCAAATGAAAGCGATTGCGATAGATTTTTAAAATTAGACAATGAGCAGGCTGGAGATCCTCGATTTACACGAGTAATAGGTACTCATTTATATTGTTATCCAAACACAAACTCTGTTATTTTTTTAAATAATCATTTCCATTTCATGATTGCGTGCCTCCTTCTTTACGCGGAAGCGTCGCGTCACCACCTGAGTATAGAGGGTGCTCCCTTTCTGTTTTAGTGACCTCCGACCGATCGAACTAAGGAAAGATAGAAACTTTCTAAAGAAAGATTTAAGAGATTCCATCCTCACAAAACACAACCCCAACAATAATTGACCATCACGTAAGCATGAAATGGAAATGGTTATTTAAAAATAACAGACTTTGTGTTTGGATAACAATATAAATGAGTACCTATTACTCGTGTAAATGGAACAAAGAATAATATTTGTTAAGTAAACATTAGCCCGAGTCGTAAGTCACACGAGTTGGATGGCGCTTAAAATGAATCGCTTTCGTCGGAGCGGTTAAACTCAATACTTTGAGATCCGCCACCTGGGACGAATAGGGTTGTCATGTCATTATAAATAATAAGTTTAATACTTAATGTTAATTTATTTTCTGTAACATGCATGAAATTCGTAGGTATATCAAGCTTTGGCTCCGCCTCGGCCCACATTTTTACATTCGTCCATCAATTCTTGTGTTGCATGCCGCTGCAGTAATGTGCTACTTACCTATTATTATATTTTGTCATTATTATCTTTCTCCTATGATTACATTTTGATGCTTGGTTTTGGCTAGTCTTGTATGACTTAAGCCTTCTACATCTTCGCAATCTTCAGCAAGTCTTTTAAGATAAACAATAGTGTTAAAGGCGGAAAGTAGAACTTTAATGACGACACTTTTTGGCGATATGCCCGACAAAAAGGCTAAAAGCTTACATAGGTTTAAGTATTTCCGGTTAAAAACTTTGACATACGAACATGTGATAAAAGTATAGCTTTTTATAAACATTCTAGCATGACCATCAAAACGTTGAGACAGAAAAGATGTTTTCGCATCAAACCTTAAAATGGATGTTTTAACATAAGTGTTGGCAGCCCTAACCACATCCTATTTGCAGCAATTCCGTAACACCTTAGTCGGGGACCGGTGCACTCGATCTCCTTCACAATTAGTGACTGATGAGCTGGAATAAAACTAAGAATGCAGGACAGATTATAAAACCATTTAATTAGAGATAATAACATTATGTTCTTAATAAAATGTGATTATTTTAGTTTATACTTTATACCGCGAGTTCTCATTTCAGGGCGAGGATAACCTCTAGCTAGACAAAATCAACTAAATAAACACATGTTTAAATGTGATGCTGTCTCTGTCAAACAATATTGGCAAAAAACTGACAGCATCACATTTAAACACGTGATTCGTTAAACAGTGTTTAAAAATCTTTTGTAATAACACGGATTGTATTTGTGTTAAAGATATTATAAGAACTTACTTAGGTACCTACCTACTTATAGTTTTACTGACTTTATTACACGACACCGATTTCGCTGTTGCAGTCTTATTTATATTTTTGTAAAAAATAAACACAGATAGGTAACCAAAAATTTCTATTAAAATTACCAATTTAATTAATTTACTAGAGCACTAATCTCATACGAAATTATAGCTCGAGATATTTCTTAACTAATATTGTGTGAAAGTAAAATATTGTAAACTCGCGTTAAAAAGCAGCTCAACTTTTAAAAATAAATAATATAGGTACCTACGCCATAATATACGGTCTTTTAAGTTCTGTCGTGGTTCTGTCACAACGTTATTATTTTTAAATGTCGAACAATTGAGTCTTCTAAAAATAAAAAAAACAAAATTTTGCACCGCTAATAAAAAGGTTTGTGTTTTTTTTTATCATTTTTCAAAACGAAGTCAAAACGGCTGAAATATGTTTTTTTACATACCTACCTATTTCCGCCATTTGAAAAAAATCGAAAAACTAACTGGACAGAAAAATTCTGTATATTATCGATCCGCTCACATCACAAGAATCGGTTGAGAAATGCGATCTGTAGAGGAGAACAGATCCGGAAGAGTATGAAATAATTTTTGCCCATGCTGAAGCAGAGACACTTCGCTCTCGCGGTAAACACGAGAACGAGACCTTCGTTGGTGCTCAAAGTACGGTTGTCACCTCGGCTGGAGTGTTCGGCACATGTCGCACAAATAAAGTATAGGGTGTCGCGGAAGCGTGACCCGCCCCGCCGCTGTCACTTCAGAGAACCCGTGACGGCGCTAATTGCTTCACCCTGAGTTGTTGAAAAACTTGAGGGGATATTTTGTATTGACAGCTCTTTTGATATGCACGTAAATCAAGGAGAGATTAGGGAATCTTAAGGAAAGGACAATGCAATTCACTCTTCAAATTTAAGGATGTGTTCAGTCATGGTTCAGTCCATGAAACTGAACATTTTTTTTCTAAGTATCATCCCTATGTTTCTTAGAAAAGGTCAAGCATGGATCAAGTATGTAAAAAAAAATTACTGTCCATACAAATCAAATAGATCGCGACATCAGTTAGTAAGGGATGACCAATTTTGTGGCGTATTTCGACACATGCTTCATAGAGAAAGTTGTTCAGTTTCATGTAGGTACTGAACACATCCTTAGGAGAGTGAATAAAAATGCAAACAAAAAAATACACGCACCAAACTCAGGAAATCGATAGTGAATCAAAGAAATGATGGAAAATAATTGAGGTGATCTTCTTAAGAAGGTAAATAAGTTTCACTGTAAATTGCACTGAAAATGCCGAGCTTCTGCACTTACATATACGTGTAATGTGCGTGTAATAATGAATTAAAGTATCGGCCCCTTTTTATATAAGTAGCGAAGGTACAAAGAATTTAATTCCCAGAATAGATAAGTACTTACCTTGTTAAATAAAAAAACATCAATAAATAATAAATAAATAAGCATCGCCAAAATAACGAATTTACCCGAAAAGCTCTGTCTATTTTATGTGTATAAATTCCAATACAGCACGTCTTGTTGGGTACCCTTTATTTATTCTTCAGGAGATGGAAGTTGTTCATTCGTCGAAGGGTGTACTGAAATTCATTAACGGGAGGGGCGTGCGTAAGCACCGCCCAAGATGCGCTCGCGCCGCCCGCCTTGCGCTCGCATTCACAAATTGTAAACGTCGAGTGCATAGACAAGATCGCTCCGCTGAAGTTCGAAATTTAAATTAAAGGAAGAAAAAAGTTTTGCTTTTAAATAAAATTTTTACAATGAGGTTTTAGTGTTGTACCTGTGTTATCGTAAAATGGCGTGAAAAACAAAATGCCTAGAAAGCGATTAAATAAATCTCCGCCGAGTGATAAACGTGAAGACGGTGATGATGATGATTTTTTCTTTGACGATACGCAATCAAATTCAGGTAAGCATTAATAATTTTCTGATAAATTTATCATTCGGCCTGACAAATAAAATACGAGTAAAAACAAACACTGAATTTTATCTAATAATTTAAATACCTCGAATTTCCGTGTTGTGATTAATTTTTTGGTTTATTATAGTTTACAAACATACTTATTTAGATTTTTTTCTCCCTAGCAACTTTTTACAGTGTATGAAATTTTAAGTTTTAAGAGGTTGTAATACCCCTGATGTTAAGTAACGATAAGGCCGAAAGTGGTAGCGCACTACACCTGGAATCCTCATCACTGAGGAACTGATGACTATCTTACCTCTAACTGCCGGAACACAACACTCGATCACTGTCCGCTTTCAGGCTGCCCGTCTGTTCTCCTCTACAGGCCGCATTTCTCATCGACCCTCGTGAAATTATGTAAACAAGTTCGATAATTATATAAGAAGTTTTTATGTCGAGTCAGATTTTCGAAATATTTAAAAAAAAAACACCTACTTACAAAATTTCACGAGAATCGGTTGAGAAATGCGAATCAGACAGCCGGAAAGCGGATTTATGAAACCATTTTTGCCCAAGCTGAAGCAGATACGCAGCATTCTAAAAGTTTGAAAGAAATGTTAAAAAAAACCGCGAAAATAGCATGAAAATGTATGGAAATCGCCATCAGGCTCCTCGACTACTAAAAACTAAAAAAAGTAGTTACTTTGGTACAATAGAACTGACGACAAAAAATCGTTTTATTTTTTTATTAAATATTATTATGTTGTTTCGCAGGCCGTAGTTCTCAAGAGCCACTACACAGGAATGCAGCAAATGCGAGAGAAAGGGCACGAATGAGAGTTTTGTCAAAAGCATTTTGCAGGTACACAAGCGTACACAATTAACTTTAAAAATATTACTCAGCAGCACCAGATCGAGATCAACTAAAAAAAAACAATAAAATCGTTTAAAATCATTTCGTGTTTCAGTGTGCTTTTATGAGCGCGCCGTCTAAAATGCAACATGCCACCGCTGCAATAATACCTAACACGTAAATTGACTAAGAAGCAGATTGCCTAAAATGAAAGATGCCACTACTACAATAATACCTAAAACGATAATTGACTAGAATCAGATTGCCTACAATGGATCGTGACTATAATACTTATGTAATCTGTGCTATAATTTTGCCTGACAGCTGTCAATTTGTAATCTTTAAATATTAATAAATTAAAGAGAAAAAAATAAAAAATAGTTTAAAAAAAACAAAAAACTGACTTCAAAAACCTACCTCTAGAAAGCAAGAAATAATATTCATAATAATAAAAATACGTCTATTGAAGTTGGGTGGGGCTGGAGTACAAATTCCTTTTTTTTATTCTAAAAGCCCCACCCGACTTCAATAGACGTATTTTTATTATTACGAATATTATTTCTTGCTTTTTAGAGGTAGGTTTTTTGAAGTCGGTTTTTTGTTTTTTTTTAATCAATTTTTTATTTTTTTATTTTTAGTGTAGGTACCTACAAATGGGACCAACTTGGAAGTTTACCTAATGTAATCGTTTGAATCATTTCAATCGGTTCAGCCGTCTTCGAGTAATCGGTGGACATACACAAAAAAAACAAATATACAGACGAACATAGAACCTCCTCCTTTTTTGGAAGTCGGTTAAAAAGAGAGAAAAACAACAACAAAAGAGTTTCCAATTCAAACTTGCGTATTGAAGAGATTTCATTGCTGTTTAGGCATTTCGATTTGTAGACGAAATGATATTTAGGCAATTACAATGTCTAGGCATTGACGGTTAGGCAAGCTGCTTCTTAGTTAATTTACGTGTTAGGTATTATTGCAGCGGTGGCATGTTGCATTTTAGACGGCGCGCTCATAACCCGTTAAATGCGTTCTCTACTCTCTCTTTCTGATAACATTATATGAATTCTCTCTTCTTTTTAGACTGAAAACCACTCTTCCATGGGTGCCAGCCGATACGAAACTGTCCAAGCTAGACACTCTTCGTCTAGCCACATCGTACATTGCGCACTTGCGCGCACTACTCCACGAGCCACGGTCTGCGCGTACGCCGCCACATCCATTGAGCCTGGTTGGTATTTTATTCTTTTTTTCAAGCATAATGCAATAATAATGCCATGTGTATCAGCTGATATGATGCTGATCAAAAATTTATAATACTATTACCTACCTATATTATAAAATTCTTGATGAGCAGCTCCACACCCATAGTTTCAAAAGAGGTTTTAGCACCATAGTCAACATTCAACCCGCGGTAAAACTTTCTGATGTTAGGTAACTACTATTTTACGGCTTTATTAATAAACGAAGAGTAACACCTGTAACCAAAAATTTGGTTTAACCAAAAATTTGGCTTAGCAATATTACTCCTTACATTTGACGACTCAAAGCATCAAAGCGTCATAATCCTAAGCAAACTTTATGTTTAAACTAAATAGGTGTAAGAAGTCTTTTAAGTCTTTAGGGTAAAACTTACCTACTTATATCTGCGAAATGGCGAGGGTCGCTGTTGGTGAACATTATAGTGAATATCAAAATGTCATTAATTAGTAAGTGTTCAAAAAGTATGGCAGCATCGTAGTTCCATTTTTCAGGTTGGTAATGTTGGTCGACCTATACTTAGCATACCCATACAACCATTTTCGGTCGCAAAAATGTCAATAATTTTATATGCCGTAACAGTGTTGTAACTATTACGGAACGTAAAAACTGTGTGGATTTTGGTTGCTCTGTGTAGGAACCGCGGCGACATTTTGTGCCAATTTATGTTACAGTAACTATGTTTTGTCGCAGTGTCTACAAATTACGTCATTAATGTTACACAATTCATTCTTTACACATTGTGTCGACTTTAAATTTAAGTGTAGAATTTACAATAACTTTGTCGTAACATTGTTGAAACTAAAGTTACTACTTATTTCTTGTGTGCACAAATTACGATGATGTTACGAAACTAAAAAAATATTAATAAAAAAGAAAACCTACAATGAAAACATCCTGATTCTCAAACATTTTGACGCCCTTTGTGAATAATTGTTACTTGGTACAATGAGCGAAAGGAAACCGAAGCGTTATCGTCAGTATCGTCACTCGTCGACGTTTTACAGAAAACTGACCAATAGAAAATTAATTCCAGAAAAAGCACGAGCCGGTTCAAAATTCAAAACAACCTTCAAAATTCAACCTTCAAACCAAAATCGGTTGGCAGTAACGTGCATAACCTGTGTCACATAGTTAATGATGTCTCCAGATTTGGATCTTTACCCTCCCTGAGTGCATATCCTTTTGAAAGCATGCTGTTCAGAATAAAAAATCTCTTACGGAAAGGTGACCAACCATTGTCACAAGTAGCAAACAGTACCCTTAGCACGAACAGCTATCGAAAAAAATAACTCGCGTAAAATCATTCGATAGTTAAATTTTGTATTGGAAATTTGTACGACGCCATCTATCGCCGATAAGCGAAATGAAATTTTCCATAGAGAATTGTCTATAGAGTAATTTTACCTTAAATTTTACGTGCGTTTTTTTTCTCGATAGCTGTTCGTGCTAAGGGTACAGATTACAAGAATTATCAAAGTTAAATTCAAGCATTTGCCCAAATTCTCAGATGTACCCTATCGTCAAATACGAAAAAGAATTGGCAACGTGTGAAAAAGTGTTTTTACTGTTGTAAAACTTAATAAAAATTGTTTACTTTCCAGCAAAGACCACAAAGATAAATGGTTTTTAACTACAGACAAGACAACAATATAATTGAAATGGAATATGCAATTTTGATTCAGGGGGAAATAAAAATCAAAGGCAAAAGTATCAGAAATAAGTTTAATTTTTTCGAAAAACCTTTTAAATCTTCAAATATAAATGTCTACGCAACCGCACTTAATTACGAAATAGAAGAATCAAAATCGTTACAATGTGTAAAACGCAAACTTATATCACTAATCAACCATCATAACATGATCTTTATTCCAATCTTATCAACACTATAAGTAAGTTACATATCGGTAAGACAAAAAACCCGCTTGCATCAAAAGACAAGTCAACTGAAAAGATGGAAACAAGATTAAATATTAAAAGCAACATAATAAAATGCACTCGGAGGCATAGAATTCAAATCATTCATAAGTTCTAATTATCCGTACAAATTAGGAACCTTCAGATTTAAATAATATTTTAAAAATATAAATAACAAAAATAAATATATTATTATTTCTTTCAAACACAGAAAAAATGTTTTAACTTAGAAATATTCTGCCATAACATGTTAACACACATTACTCAGTCTCACATAATTATGCTGACATAAAAATAATGAGATTAACTTTGTGAGGAACCATTATATCGTTTAAAGTAATTATTAATATTATTTACAAAATGTTTTCTTTCCTTAAAAATCACAAATAAAGCGTATATATACGTGTATATATGTATATACTACGTGTTACAAAATAACCCCTTATCCCGGATATGGTATCAATCATCCAGGGACCATCAAACTCAACAATCAATTCTGAAATCGGAAACTGAACCTTAAAATAAGGCGCAAAATTAGTTCCGTTTCCAACCTAATCTCATCTTTCGTTGACCAAACTCTAACAACCTTAGAATTTAATTAAGTCTTCAAACACATTGCTAACATCAGTAGAACTTATGTTTTTTTTTTCGTCATTAAAGTCCGTCACTTTATTGTTTATTTTCACTTCAGAAATAGTAACGACATTACAATAGGAAGATTCTACTGGACTCAGTGACTCTGTGGAATCATCTGTAAATAATAATAAAAAAAATCCATGCTTCTTGTCAGTATTGTTTTTTTTATCAATAATTTCAGGATATCCTAAATTTAATATTATATTCTGCATATTATTCTCTTTAAAATCTCTCTTATCCTCCTTATCTGTCTTTTCCATGTCTTCCGTGACTTCTTCGGCTGGCCCTTTTTTTGTTATTACCAATTTATATGGCATGTTTGGGAACCGCTGCAATCATAAAAAATAGAAGTAATCCATTTTGTAAAATCAGTAACGTTGTGATGATTTCGACAAATGTCGACACTTGTAGGCACAGTTCCGTAACTTTGTGTCAAGAATTTTCGCAAATAGATAAACATTTTTTCCATTACAAAAAGCATTAATTAGATGCATTACTAACTTTAGTTGGCTGTTCAGAGCATGTTTTGATCATACATACATACATACTGTTTTGTATAACTTTACTGATGTTTCAAAATACAAATAAATTGCTTATTTCCCTATACAAAAGTACATGAATAATAAAAACATCACACTCATTTTATAAAACCATTAGAGCGCATTAGTGTATTCATTTATTAGACATCAAATCACACGATGAACTTAATTTCGCAAAAGAATTGAATGTTGATATGACCCTAAATTGGATAATATGAAATTAATACTCACATTTTTATTTTTTAATGGCGGCAGCGGCGCTAAGAAACAAAACAATCTCAAATTTCCGACACTGGCCGTCACATTGCTACAGGAATAAAATATTATTTAGCGATCGAAGAGCGAATGAACTGAATGAACGATTGAGGTAAAAGTGCACAAAAGCGCACACATCCCGTCGCGAAGATCCAACGCGGCGACGGCGCAATGCGACTTAAAGTTACTGTTACCGTATGTTACAAATCGTCCCCACTTTTCGAAACGGCGACGGAACAACGGTCGACACGGCTACTAATTATGACGGAACAAGGTTACTGAAAAAATATGTTTCGACACAAATGTGTGCACTCAAAGTCGTAACCGCTACCAGAATGGCTGTATGGGTAGTTTCAGTAACAAAAATCCTGATGTAATTGCGAGCTTTTGAGCGCTATTTTGTATAATATATCTAGGTATCAATAATACATTACTACCATCACACTACTGAAAAACAGTCGGCGGGGCGGAAAACACAATGGTCCAACTTGCTCATTATTGCTTCATTAGGTTTTGTCAAAGCTAATGTGCTGCCGGAATGCCCGTTTATTTGCAGGCGAAAATTGAGAATGTACGAGTATCGGAAAAATCTGAAATAATTTTATAAAAGTTTTTGATTTAGATTTCCTCTACGAATAATCGAGCTACGAGTCTAAATTTAGTTTTTTAAATCTCTATAATGTTCATTAAGAAATTAATTTAAACTTTGATCACTTTTAGAAGTTGAGATGCCTATTTATGTTTACCATTAATTATCTTTAAAGATCCAAGAAAAGGAAAGTCTTACTATTTTTTTCGGTTTTCAACTCAAAAAAGCACAATTTAATCATCACTGTGCTGCCGGTTATCATTATATTCTGGTTTCATAAAAAAAATTAACAGAATTTCTATTAAATTCTCTACCAGTCAATCATTTACAAAGTACTTAAAGTTATTTTCAGAATAAGCTAGTTTAACAACTTACTAATAATATATTGAGTTGTAGAAACATCAATCGCTAAACAAGACCATGAAAAACTGCTCAGTTTCTGGGTCCCGCAATAATTGTTCGCCATACGTCTCTGTCACACTTGTCACCCAGCTAATTCGTCGTGTCGGCACGAGCTAACCGCACCAACACAAATCATACGCCCATTTTCATTGGAATTCGACAAAAAATCTAGTAGGTGGACGTCGTTTATCGAACGATCGTTTATAAGTAGGTATCTCAATAGATTATGATAGCATTTGTTTATTTTATGTGCAAAATTTGTATAGTGCTGGTGCTATTGAAACAATTTTCTTGTTATTGGTCTGTAAATGCAACTGCAATTTTCTGGTTCAATTAAGAAAATAAACAAATGTTTAATTGCGTTTCAATAAAATTAACAAAATGTATCTACAAAATATTGCAACGGTTATTTATTTTGTAGAATAAATAAAGTACTTACAGGATCACGAAGCTTTTCCGATGCTTTTCCGATGCTTTTCCGTGCGAGAAATGCGCCAGCAAAAACGCATGGGCACAGAATAAATAAGTACTATAGTGAAAATGCGTGACTGCTAGTAGGGATTTGTACTAGATTGCCCTTATAATCACACGATCTAAGATCACATCTTTTGTACTCAGATTTTTATTTGTGGCTATGGGGGGGGGGATACCCTAGCTGGCCTTATATGTAAAAAATATCATCATCATATCAGCCGCACGACACCCACTGCTGGTTATAGGCCTCCCCCAAGGATCTCCACGACGATTATTTTTTAAATGATATCGATTGAGCGGATACCGTAAAAGCATACAAATCATCTTTTGTACCTATTTTTACTCTCATACATTACCTTTACGTCACTTGATTACCGATAATAAAACTTTAATTCAGGCTAATTTTTATTACTCTGTTTAAAATTAATATGATCGATAACGGTAAAACTATAAATAAATTTAGCGGTAAGTAATCGATATAAGCAGAACCAAACCTTTGTCAATGAAGATTAGCAGCGAAAGTCCGGAGTGATCTATGGAGGGATTTGAAAAAGATTTACGGTTTACCACTAAATCACCTTGATGTTTGAAAATATGTGGTTTAAAATTACAGATAAATATTAAAATATTGTTCACAATACTTTCATTATTTTTGTTTGTTTAGTTTCAATCATTTTGTAGCGTGTCATCTTGTGTGTTCCACTTCGGAAAGGAAAACAAATAAACATCCCACTTCGCGTAAAAAATAAAAGTCATCTTCCGATCTTTCTGTAAAATGTAAACAAGGCCAAAAAGCTGTAGAGATAGAAACAAAAAGGTTGTAACAACAAACGGTGCGCGCGCGCTGACCAAAAGTTTGCAGCTGTTGTAAGTATAAATAAAGTTTATCTCCGGACGTTAAAGAGGTATGGGTTTTATTGTTAAAGATGCTTTGTCTTATTTACAATACTTTTATATACAACGTGTTAGAAATAACCCGTAATGCCGATATGGTAGATAAGGACCATCAAACTGATCAACTTCTACTACGGTACAAACTCTGAAATCGCGAAAAAAACTTTTTTTCGCGATTTCAGAGTTGGTCTCATAGTAAAAGTTGTTCAGTTTCATGTTCCCTATCAACCATATTCGACACTGCGGATTTTTTTGTAACACCAAGTATACGCCTTAATTTTTGCAGACAAGGCAATAGAATAGATACATAAATAAAACTTTTATGAAGCGTCATAAACGTCGGACTTATTTGACTTTGACTAGCGAGTCAAAGTCAAGGTCAAAGTCAAATAAGCTTTATTCAAATAAACTTAATTATTAAGTACTTTTGAATCGAGTACCTACACAGCTCGACATAATTTAGTGGATTTGTAAGCATTAGAATTTACACAAAAAGAAAATGAGACACAATAGATTTACTATTGTTGTCCTCGGATGCGGCCGCGCGGGCATTCAAGAATTATTAACACAAAAAAACCGACTTCAAAAAACCTGAAAATAAAAACAAAAACAGCTTCAAAATTAAATACCTTTAAAAAGTTAAAAATAATTTTCTATCACAATAAAAAAATTGTTTACAAACAAAAAAAACGACATCAAAAAACCTAAAAATAAAAACAGCTTCAAAATTAACCCACTTTTTACTACCGTTGTTTTAAAACAACGTGGTTGTTTGAAGAAAATGTGGGTACTTTTATTTTATTTTATTTGTGTTATTTGATAGGCAAGCGTTTTTTCAATCACTATCAATTTTCCATTTTTTCCACTTGGAAAATATTTTTTTCATTATTTTTCTTCGCGTCATCTAAGAGTTATAAAGCCGCCTCCAAAAAATCATTAAGTTCGAACACAATATAATATGTCAGTAACATCTGCCTGCCTAGCATGACCGATTTATATCGCGTGATATAGCATTTTATCGACACTCAACTGTCAAACTCCTTTGTCTTTTTGACAGTTAAACGTGATAAAACGCTATATCACGCGATATAAATCGGTCATGCTAGGGGGGCTGGGTTAAATACCTTTAAAAAGCAAAAAAATAATTATCTAATCACTAGATACGCATATCATTGTAATATAACACGTCTATTGAAGTCGGGTGGGGCTGGAGGACAACTTCTTTTTTTTATTGAGTTTTGTAGATTTTAGCTTTCACAATGCTATTTTTTATATATTAAGTTGCTTAATATAATTGAAAAAATACTAGAAAAATCGACTCACCCGTAGCAGCTCAGACGAGACTGGACTTCTTTTTTTTATTCTAAAAGAGCCCCACCCGACTTCATTAGACGTGTTTTATTACAATGATATGCGTATCTAGTGATTAGATAATTATTTTTTTGCTTTTTAAAGGTATTTAATTTTGAAGCTGTTTTTATTTTTAGGTTTTTTGATGTCGTTTTTTTTGTTTGTAAACATTTTTTTTATTTTTAGTGTCCACTAATGTTCGTGCTGTTTGTTGTTAAGGAGTTCCATTGTTCCTTCGCAGTTCAAGTCTAGTCCAAAATGTCCTTGACCATAGTTAGATACCTAATTTCTTTAAGATTGTCATAATCCTAGCAATATTTCAATCACTATACAGTTTTTATTTTATTTTGAGGAGTTCCCTTGTGTATCTTTAAAATCCAAGGTCCAATAACAATGAAATCAAAATGGCTTCATTACTAAAGTATCCTCTTTCAAACAAAAAAGAATCATCTAAATCGGTACATAAACAAAGAAGATAATATGGTCGATCATCCGTATAAGTTCATAAAATGGTAACGAAAACGATAGTATTTTCAGGTTTTCCTGAAAAGTATTGAACATATTTCAAAATTTCAAAAAAATGGGACCAACTTGGGAACAAACCTGATCTAACGTATGAAATATTTCAATCGGTTCAGCCGTCTTCGAGTAATCAGTGGACATACATAAAAAAACATACATACAGCCGAACAGAGAACCTCCTCCTTTTTAGAAGTCGGTTAAAAATGACATCGTTTGTCGAGCGAGTAACATTCAAATAAAATCGGAACCGCGATAAAAAAGTTGGAAAAAAGTGAATTATTTTTTGTCTCGGTATACATTTATGAAACTGCTTTAGAAAATATCTAATTTGGCTATCACAATTTTCGGCACATATGGTAGTAGCGGACTGTTTATTTGAACATAAAAAGTGCGGTTGGGTCGCGATGAACTGACTATAAACACTTGATGCGATATTTTCTAACTGGGAGGTCTTCTTGCATAATAGTGAGAATTCTTAGCAGTTTAGTACGTTTAGTTCTATTTAATTATTAA
This sequence comes from Agriphila straminella, assembly GCA_950108535.1. Classification (NCBI taxonomy): domain Eukaryota; kingdom Metazoa; phylum Arthropoda; class Insecta; order Lepidoptera; family Crambidae; genus Agriphila; species Agriphila straminella. Next base: position 11,585,003 of record OX467318.1, read on the forward strand.
TTAGGGGTTACTATTAATATTATACAAACGGCAATTTCATACTTTATATGAAATTGCCGTTTGTATGGAAAAATTTAAAGTATTTGTATTAACGCTAATGTTTTATATCTTTTATGCACAAATGTTTAAGCACTCAGCTAACTAAATGTCACATGTGTTAAGTGAAAAAAATAAGTATCATCTATGTTACAACGAATTAAGTAGGTAGTCATTTCTGCTAACGAAAAAGAGTCACCTAAGATACTTTTTTAATGTTCAGGAAAAAAGTATTTGAAATATTTTTATTTTATACTTTAACCCCTATTATATTCAATGTAATACTTACGAATAAAAACGTGATTTAATTAAATGTTTTAATTGGGTCTTTTATTAATTAAAAAAAATTAAATTGAATTAAAAATCTTTATTTCCGTAAAAAATCTTACAGTAGTATTTCAAGCCCCCACACTAGGCGTAGCCTGTCCTGTGGGGAAAGTATACGTTTTACAATTTAACCTATTTAGCCCGCGGGTGCCTCCATTATGCATTTCCTGACGATAGCGCTTCGGTTCCTATATGCAAAAATCAATAGAACATCCGATCAAAACATAAAATACCAAAATAAAATAGCGTTAATATATGGTTAATATGTACTGCGTTTAAACTATCTATACCAATAAGTTACTGATACAATCGCACATCGAAACAGTTTTTGAATAAGTTAATTTTGATATTATATTTTAAATTTGATATTTTTAATTTTGATATTTTGATGGAGCTCGGTGGCGCAGTAGTTTAGCGCCTGGCCCAGCGATTGCGGAAGTTAAGCAACGTTCGCAAGGGTCGGTCATGGGATGGGTGACCAAAAATGTATTATCTCGAGCTCCTCCGTGCTTCGGAAGGCACGTTAAGCCGTTGGTCCCGGCTACATTTGCAGTCGTTAACACCCACCAATCCGCATTGGGCCCGCGTGGTGGGTTATGGCCCATCTTCCTCACTACCCATAACGAAGGCCTGTGCCCCAGCAGTGGGGACATCAAAAATGGCTGATGGACACCATTTTAAAAAAGGCTTTCAGGATCTGCAACACGCATATCTCTGCTGTTCTAGAACCACTAAGCACTAACCATAAAGCGGTCGTTTGTTTGCCAGCTAATATAAAAAATATCTCTTAAGACATAAAAAATATAGTAGTCTAAAGTGATGCTAACGCTAAATTCTACTTATATGAAATTAAGCTTCTTCAGGAATCATAAATTTCTTTCTTCAGAAGGTTAATGTATAAGTATTTTTATTTTTTATTTTCAGGCGTGGCCGTTCGCTTTCCAACACGGTGGTTCCATTGGCTGTTCTATATCTCAAAGATGGAACATCAATGGACAACTAAACGATTCTACAAACCGTAACAATTCAGAATCGAAAAACGATATGCACATCAGCAATTGCAACGAACAGTACGGTCAAGAATATTTAGAAAATGATTATGAAGATAAGGGTTATGATGATGTTATGAGCGAGCCAGCTCCCATGCAGTACTGTGATTACCCATATAAGGACAATTACTACGAAATGAGAGTGTATTCTTCAGAAAATGTAATGAATAATGTATGAATTTTTGAAGTTTGTTTACAACCAAAGAATATTTTATAAAACCAAAATTTATCTAAATTCTATGTCTAAATAGAAAGTGCATTTAATTGTGTTGTATTTTTACCGACTTCAAAAGGAGGGAGGTACTCAATTCGACCCGCTTTTTTTTTTTTTTTTTTGTTTTTTTTTGTTTTTTGTATGTACACCGATTACTCGAAGACGGCTGAACCGATTGAAATGATTCAAACGTTATAACATCAGGTATGTTTTCAAGCTGGTCCCATTTTTTTAAATTTTGAAATTGGATGATGGGATCCTGGAGAAATCAAGGGAACTCTTCAAATATTATAGGCACACCTATAGCGATTTTGCTATTTTCTTAAGTAACTCGTGCATTTGCTTTCGAAAAGTACCATTTTGGTGAAGTGGAACTGATGATAAAGACCATAGATGATCACCGGAACTATTTAATAGGTACTAAATTAAGTATCTCACTGGTGCGATACGATTACTTTAATATGGTTGCTAGGCTATTTATGTAGTTCGTCATAATGCATATGGTGAAGTGGAGCTGATAGTGAAGTACCAGGAGAACTCCTCAAGAATTGACGCCCCTGCGTCGGGAAAACCAGTATTTTGTAAAAGGTGATGAGCCATTGACATAAGATTATTGTAACTTAGATAATATCGTCGATAAATATACCATACTTACCACAAAAAAGTAAAATTTAAAAAATCTTAAGACCGATATTTTTAAAGGCGTGCATGCCGCACCTTTCGAGGGTCTACCCATGATTTATCTACCTAGATAATATACCTACTGGATAAGTTAATATAAATAAACTAAATATATTAAAACTAAAGTAATCATCTACCAAATACAGAAGGTAACTTACATACACTAAAAATAAAAAAATAAAAAATGTTTTAAAAACAAAAAGAATAAATATAAAAAGAAGTTGAACTTCAGCCCCACCCGACTTCAATAGATGTGTTTTATTACAATGATATGCGTATCTAGTGATTTGAATATTATTTCTTGCTTTTTAGAGGTATTTTATTTTGAAGCTGTTTTGTTTTCATTTTCAGGTTTTTTGAAGTCGGTTTTTTGTTTTTTCTCGTTATTGCCAAAGGATTACATTACTGGCAGTAATTTTCTTTGAACAGAACTTTGTAGGAGCACGTCAAGCATATCGGTTTACTGACTAAATATTCGTTATTTTTAGAACAACTGAGTCTTGCACTTAATGCAAATGATACCTATAAGGTACCATAATTAAACTTAACACATAGCAGATACTGCATGAACATTAATTTTCGCCAACGAAAAAGTTTTTACAAAGTTCAAACGATAAAAAACAAAATTGTGCAAAAAAATAAGAAAGTTAAGTAGAATAACATTTTATGCTTAGGTATACAGTATCAATAATATTCCAGCTTCCTATAAAAGTGAGATATTTTTTGTATTTTCTAAGTTATTTTCGTGGAACGTCACGTCAACTAATGTTCGTAAGTGACGCGTGAGTGGTAACCGGATACTGAACAAAGTGGATGTCAAGAAACGTCTTCCGAACCTGACAAAACAAACAAAAATAACTTTAATTTTCATAAAATGCCAAGAGAAAATCGCTGAATGGTTTCATCACTATTCAATCATTATTAGATTTAATTATAAATATTAAATCTAATAATGATAGAGGGACCACCAGCGATTGCTAGCGCTTGATATATTTTTTCAGAGAATACCTAAGTGTGTTCCGACAGGTGTTTAGTGAACTTTGCGTTGGAGCGGACACCACTAGATATAAGTAATGCGAACACACAAATTCAGTACCATATTAAGTATAATAAGCAATTTTGATTTTTCTTATGTAAGGTTACAAATAACTATTTTATTTTATTTTATTTCGTGGAAAACTTACAGCTACCATGTTTATATAACTATGACTCTACATGGTTTGCCAAAGAACTAAAGTTTTCAGCTGCTTGACCCAATTAAGTTCTTCTAGTAAATATAAAAGTATGAACCAATTTTTTGGGAACAGAAAAACATCAAAGTTAGCGGTGAAAAGTTTATTAATATATTTTATAAGAACATAATACTATGTCAGAGCACACTATTCATTAAACTATTTCGATTATTTACAAAAAAAATATAAGCGAGGCATATTTTGGTAAAAAAATGTTTAAATAAATTAAAACTAAATTTACGCTAAATGACAGGTGCAAATCCACCTCATAATTGATTCCATTACAACAATATGGGTAATTTATTGGCAGACCTAAATTCTAGTTAAACAAAATTGTACATTATCTAGGAAACAAACAGTAAAATGCCTTTTAGCTATCATTTGTGTCTAAACAATTTTGCTAATTTTGCGGGCGCAAGTGAAATCCAAATACACTAGTAGGTAGGTACCTACTTATTAATTATAATAAGGAGTTTGACGTCAGATACCCTATTAATTTACAAAACTAGTGGCTCTGTGAGCTGTAGACCTCGCTTTAACGTATCTCCGCTATTTTGAAAAATTTTGAAAAGCTGGACGAAAAAAATCTAGGTACTTATATAATTATCGAGCTGCTCACAATATTTCACCAGAATCGGTTGAGAATGCGAACTGAAGACGATAACAGACGGACAGTCGGGCAGATATACGAAAGCTTTTATGTCCAAGCTAAAAAAGAGACGCTTCGCACGCGCTTCGCGATCGCTCGGTCAATTATTGATTTCACTATTGAGCCCTATAAACTGTTCTAAATTCTGTGCCCATGATTGCACCAAAAAGCCATTCATAATCAAACTTCTTTGGTGAACATTCACACCTAACATTGTTTTTATACATGCAATAAAACACGCTTTGTTACAAAATATAATTGATACACGTGCGTACAATTTCGAACAAATGTTTTTTTGCGTCTACACGCAATGCTCGAAAATATCCTAATTATTTCTAATTATAAATTCAATGCTACACTAGATGAATTATATTCATACTTCTTATCAAGCAATTTGCTTTTATAGTCCTGTATTGTAAATATCCGTATAAACGCGTAAACGATAAAGATAGTGTGAAAAGTTTGACTAAATTGCAATTTAAAGATTTTTTGCTACGTTGCTTAACAACTGCAACAATAGAAACGTTAACAACTTCTGGTAGTATAATATACTACCAGCAGTTGTGAACGTTTCTATTAGTCCATACTTAAGTTTATATTCTATACTTATCTTATTTTTATTGTTTATTTTGTCTAGTTATGTATCAATACATACTTTGTCCTTGGATATGTACTGTAAAATATAACATGTCTATCTTACATTTTTTTTTTAATTAATCGGTCACACGGTAATTGTAAATTATAGAAAACAACAAAATTTAAACATTCAACTTTTCACATTAACTTCACCACGTGAACACGCTCAAAAGTAGGTATACATTACATAATAAAATATCAACTTATTCTACCATTATTTTTGGTAGTCTCCTAGCTATTGACACTTATTTAAATTACCTTTAGTCTCATTCTTCGAAAACTTATTTCCCCTTTTGCTAGCTTTAGACCTGGGACTCAATTCTGGTAATATTAACGTTATAATCGTGTGTCAATGGTGTTTCGATAGCTTATTGTTTTTTGTGTTTTGGCATATTTTATTTAGTAACAAGATATCGGTGATAAATACGCTATACTATTTATACAATTAAGAGACACTATCGTTACGTCTACATTAGCAGAATTGAAGTCTAACTTTACTCCACTATTATAATTATTTAAGGGAAATAGGTTTCATTCAAGAGTGTATCAAATAAATAAATAACGTGTTACAAAACAACCCCTAATGCTGAATATGGTAGATAGGGACCATAAAAACTGAACAGCTTTTACTAATGGGACCAACTCTAAAATCGCGAAAAAAAATCAGCTGTTTCATACAAAAATAAATAACGATAATATCAAAATATTTGTATGAAACAGCAGTTTTTTTTGCTGATTTCAGAGTTGGTCCCATAGTAAAAGTCGTTCAGTTTGATGGTCCCTATCTACCATATTCGGAATTTGGGGTTTTTATGTAACACGTTGTACCTAACAGAATATGTATCAGAATTAATGAACCAATGTAAAATACCTATTTAACATACTTTAACTTTTCTAAATAAATCACTTCCGAAAATTTAAAGACTATGCAAGTTCAATATACAATATATTATTATTGCTATAGATTACATAATTATGTGCTTTGTTAATGTCTTTCAAAAAGCAAAACTTACAAACCTTCATTTACTAACTGGTTGAGTAGTAATAACCATTTAAGCACCTAATTGAAATGGCTTAAATCTGGTTTTTGGTTTTTTATGATTTACTATGGCTTTTTCTGCATTTTTATACGAAATATTAGACTTAAAAGTTAACATGTGAATAAAATATACTACAGTATCACTGTGATGATATACTTATAAATATTCTTACTTCTAGACAGGCTGCCAAGCACACGTTGCAGTGACAGAAAATTCATTGAGGAGTTTACTGTTCGAATTACATTTGCCCGATTTTCAATTTATCGAAACCAGCCCAATGCCCGTTTTGCCGAAAACCTGTCCTATATAACATTTCGTTCGTTTCACCGAAAAGCAATTGCATTGTCAATTTTTGTTCGACATACTGGTACTTAGGTTGGATCGAGCAAATTGCATTCGGAGTGAAATAGGTAGGTACTTATTATTCAGAATTCCAGACTACCAATCCAGAAGCTTGGTAGATTAAAATATTGTTAATTAATACGTATTTCTAATAAAGACTATACAGAATGTAACAGAAAATAATTTATTTAAAAAAGAAGAATAACATACTTAAACGTTTTGAACAATGTTCAAAATATTGGTCACGACTTTAATAGGTATTTTTTTTCTTAAGCTTTCTGTTACATTCTCTATAAATTATAGTTAACGTAAATTAAAGCCCATTTTCCAGAGTATTTCATCTAGGATCTAAATAACAAAACAAGCGATACCGACTTTACAAGATACAAATAATTATAAAATTGTAAAGAAATATTTATCTTACGATTTTTGTAGGTGTAGAATGTAGATTTCATATCGAAATTTGGTGTTTCCTTGATTCAAAAACATATATATAATGTGAGTTGTTAAATTTCGTGAAGAATAATTTGTATAATACCAGCCAGATCCAAAGTATAATTTGAGGATATCTTTTATTTAAAATAAATGAGAAAGTATTATGGTAAGGTGGCATATTTTATCAAAACCCAAACGCAAACTTTCTTAAAATTTCCAAAATTACCACGTTTGTTGTTCTTAAAATTTCCAAAATTACCACGTTTGTTGCAAATGTTCACATGTCGCAAGATTAAATCACATAAGTACATTGATGTTGGTAAGGAATTAACAAGTTTGTGACGGTAAATTACTAATAATAAATTTTATATTAAAACTTCAAAGTTATTTAAAGTTCCAACTAATAGAAAGAAGTTGTCTGAAGAACTTGTTTAGAGGTTCAGAAATTCTCAAGATCAATTTTAATATCTACAAATGTATAATTTACTTACTACTGCTCAAGTAGGTACTTGCTACGTTTATTGCATTGTTAGTTGCATTATTGATAAAATCCTATATATTATAAAAATGGTTATTTACTAAATGATTATTACCTACACGATGCAATTGAGAAATATTTTCTAATAGAGATGAAAATTATACTTTTATTAACATTACCCACTGTACGAAACTTCCTATTTCATTTACGGAGTGCGGAAGTAGTTAGCTGATTATATATTAAAATTATGAATTTTTCTAATGTTTATTTATATACTTAACTATGTTTTAAAGTAAGTAAATAATAGGAATTACTTACTTAAGATCCGCAAGAGAACTAAAGTAACCGACATCGCTCGAAGGATTGCTCAGCTGAAGTGGCAATGGGCAGGACACATAGCGAGAAGAACCGATGGCCGTTGGGGCGGAAAGGTTCTGGAATGGCGACCGCGCACTGGACGGCGCTCCGTGGGTAGGCCCCCGACAAGGTGGACCGACGATCTGGTGAAGGTCGCGGGAAGCCGCTGGATGCGGGCAGCGCAGGACCGATCGTCGTGGAGATTCTTAGGGGAGGCCTATACCCAGCAGTGGGTGTCGTGCGGCTGATATGATGATGATGATGATGACTTACTTAAGGCGAGGCCAGTTCACGATCTGATAAAATGATTGATTTTTGAACTTCCAATGTTCACATTGGAAGTTCTTCAGAACTGATGTAGAATTCTACTTCACAAAAATTACCGTAGACTGAAAAAAAAACAAAGAAACACAATAACCAAACAGAATATTGAAAAATGGCATGGTTACTCTGTAAATAAATCCTGAATAACACCATAAAAATAAACTTCAAATCGTCAGATTTCGTTATTTTCAACGATAGTGATATGATTTTTTTATGCAAAAGGATAGCTTTTTTATTGATCTAACACAATAACCAAGTAAATGTTTAAATAAATGATCCAGTATTTCAGAAATCAATAAAAATATACTAAATTTCGTCAAATGTCTGACGAAGCGTCAATTAAAGCTATGCAGTGTTAATTTTTTTTTTCAACCTTATTCTAAAGACATAGTGAAAGAGTAAATTTCGTGAACTGCCTCGCCTTAAAAACATAGTAGTTAAGTAAATATGTTCAAATTAAACCTTATCTAAGCACTTCAAAATAGTATGTTAAATTAATTTTCTCAATAGTACCAACTGATTGATTGACTGTAGCCTTGATTAATAACTATTATGACGATGTGGTTTGGTCAGCTTATAATAATTATTGTTTGCAAAGAAGAGACAGCTTTAAATGTTTTTAAACACAGAGAGCAAGTACTAAAATGTTCACCTTTTTGATGGAGTTTGTGTTTTCAACCTATAGGGATCAGTTTTATTGCGATGCGAGCCGATTTTAGAGTACTTACTAACTTCTAACATAAGCCAAACAGAAATAAACTTGAGACGATATAACAAAAACACAAGGGAATAAAAGCTTTGCATTTAATGCAAAAACATGAACTTATCGTTATTTTCATAATTTTTGGCGGTAACGTACGAAAACAATTGAAGAACATTTTTTAATTCTTTGAGTAAATAGGATTACCTACTTCCCTTTATATCCTAAAATATCGTATATTTACTGATAAATGAGGTTAAATATTGCTTATTCGTATATTTACTTATTTACAGGTATAAAAATAAAATTAAAAAAATAAACATTCTCATCACGCCTCGATATTTAAGTTGAGTGAGATTTGAATTTTCTGTGAAAACCATTATTTTATCCTTGATATTCCTTCCTTTAGTACCTATTAGTATTTGAATATGATTCGATAATTTAGTGACTAAGGATTTTTTTAAAGTAATTGTTATCATTATAATTATAAAATCGATTAGCTTTTCATTATATAAGTATGTATAGGTAGAAATGTCTTACAAATAATGTGGGAATGGCTATTTCGCTGTGAGAACTAAGTATTTAGGTATTACCGGCCAAACCAAGCTTTTAGCCATGTAAATCGTCCTAGTAGTTCTTTCTTCATGTGAAATATCCCGTTATAGTCATACAAAGACTAAAACGAAAGTAAACAAATACTCGTAAGATTATTATAACGTACTTATTCTATTAATTTTCAGTTGATTTTGGATCTCAATTTGGCACTCATACAAAACTTTTCAAGTTGAACGAAACTTTAGATCGAACTACCATTCTTCGAATTTTATTACATCGGTGACTTGGATATCTTGATAAAGCGAAGAGTTGTTTCTTCGGTGTTTCTATACCTACATTGAGTTTTCATTAATTTTCATGCGATGTTACGTAACTTCGAAAATATTATTTTAGCTGAGAATTTCTGCGATTAAATTTTAAATTAAGCTACCTACGGGCAATGCAGTCAGCAATAATTGGTAGTGTGGAAAATTTTAAAGTTTTTAAAATATTAATTATTTTCAAAATAACGTTACTTTACGTCGGAGTAGCAGACGTCGAACGTCGCCAAATAGTCAACGATGTAACAATATCCGTAGAATAATACTTATTTCGATCTCAAGCCGGTAACCACATGACTTTTGCTATGCTTATAATCACATAACTTTTGCTATGCTTGGAACCACATAAATTTTGCTATGCTTGTTTCGCTTGCTCTATCTATACATTTTTGAAACACCCGAGTCAAATAGTTTCTCAAGATTTTCTGTATCTTGAACTAGATTTTTCTATTATATCGGATCTATAAATGCTTGAGATTTGACCGGTAAATTCGTCGTCTTTTATAATTAAACATTTATATTGTAAGATTAATTAAATAGTATTCAAGGTATCGTATAGTTTAAGCTATTTTTTAAAGGTAGGTAGTTTCTTTATGACATCATGATTTTAAATTTCTAAAAATATGCAAGTCATTGATATTTAGACAAACACTTTGGATTCTATATTACCTATTGTTATTCTAATTCCACTATCATTATGATATTATTTGTGCGTTTAGCCACAGAATACATATTCTATCATAATACAAAGTCGTCGATCGCACAATAAATATAAACCTTAAAATAAATAAAATTAATAATTTAACACATAATCGATTCAGTCCCATCATTGTGCTAAAACTACAAAAAAAACATATCGAATAACTTATTCTTACATCCAAAATATTGTAGGCGAAAAACATACATGATCAATTTTAACATATATAACAAGATCCAACGTAAAGTAAACAAACAAACAAAAATCGTCTTTCAAATGCGTTTCAATAGACTAAAGGAGATTATAGAAACACCCGTTAACTATATATATACAAGAGTCCTTCTACGAACCTTATGTTTATAACATGCAGTTCAGTGGTTAGTATAATTATCTTACAGCGTACGTGTAAGATTGACAGAGCAACTACCTGCCAGAAAATATGTTCATGGAGTTTGATGTCGTCCTTTTTCTCACAAGCACTGCTTCAACTGAAAGCAACAATAAAGCACTTTAAGTAACTTTATTCTATACCTAAGAGAATCTGAAGTTTTTCTTAAAATGTTCACAGCTGAGAAGCTGGAAGACTAAATTTCTAGCAAAGCAAAAAAAAAGTTTTTGAATCTGAACAGCCTAGACTCTGCGTTTGAACGCTACGCCTACTATTAAAGCTTTAAAATAAACAGTAAACTATAAAGTTACGTGCCGTAAGCTTGCCAGTCCATCGCCCAGGGGGGGCAGAAAAATATGGATTGTAGGTAGGTAAATTGCATGGCCTAAGTGCAGTTGGTTACATTTTTTAACCTCTTACGCCCTTGGCACGCGTGCCATTGGTTAGCCATCCCAGGGCTAGCGTATACAGACACAAACTGTTGTAGATATTTGGACGATTATGGAGATGATGATCTTGACATTGGCCGTGTCTATCGGTGGGAGAGTTCGTTGGATATCGACAGCGAGCCAGCCAGCTCTGTCCTCGTGCGTGGCGGCGGCGAGGCAATACTTTCTCTCTTTGATGATATTGAACTTACCGGCTGATTCTTGTGGTGTGAGTGGTCGTTTGATGGTGTGCTGTATGATTGCGAGCCAGCCAGCTCTGTCCTCGTGCATGGCGGCGACGAGGCAGTCTTTCCCTCTTTAATGATATTGTACTTACCGGCTGAGTCTTGAGGTGTGAGTGGTCGTTTGATCGTAGGCTGTATGATTGCGAGCCAGCCAGCTCTGTCCTCGTGCATGGCGGCGACGAGGCAGTCTTTCCCTCTTTGATGATATTGTACTTACCGGCTGAGTCTTGAGGTGTGAGTGGTCGTTTGATCGTAGGCTGTATGATTGCGAGCCAGCCAGCTCTGTCTTCGTGCATGGCGGCGACGAGGCAGTATTTCTTCTTTGATGATATTGTACTTACCGGCTGAGTCTTGAGGTGTGAGTGGTCTTTTGATCGGGTGCTTTATGACTGCGAGCCAGCCCGCTCTGTCCTCGTGCGTGGTGGCAGCGAGGCAGTCTTTCCCTCTGTGATGATATTGTACTTACCGGCTGAGTCTTGAGGTGTGAGTGGTCGTTTGATCGTGTGCTGTATGACTGCGATTCAGCCCGCTCTGTCCTCGTGCGTGGTGGCAGCGAGGCAGCTTTCCCTCTGTGATGATATTGTACTTACCGGCTGAGTCTTGAGGTGTGAGTGGTCGTTTGATCGGGTGCTGTATGACTGCGAGCCAGCCCGCTCTGTCCTCGTGCGTGGTGGCGGCGAGGCAATACTTTGCCTCTTTGATGATATTGAACTTACCGGCTGAGTCTTGTGGTGTGAGTGGTCGTTTGATGGTGTGCTGTATTACTGCGATCCAGCCAGCTCTGTCCTCGTGCATGGTGGCGGCCAGGCAGTACTTTCCTCTTTGATGATATTGTACTTACTGGCCGAGTCTTGAGGTGTGAGTGATCGTTTGATAGTGTACTGTATGACTGCGAGCCAGCCAGCTCTGTCCTCGTGCGTGGCGGCAACGAGGCAGTATTTCCTCTATAATGATATTGTACTTACCGGCTGAGTCTTGAGGTGTGAGTGGTCGTTTGATTGTGTACTGTATGACTGCAAGCTAGCCAGCTCTGTCCTCGTGCGTGGCGGCAACGAGGCAGTATTTCCTCTTTAATGATATTGCACTTACCGGCTGAGTCTTGAGGTGTGAGTGGTCGTTTGATTGTGTACTGTATGACTGCAAGCTAGCCAGCTCTGTCCTCGTGCGTGGCGGCAACGAGGCAGTATTTCTTCTTTGATGATATTGTACTTACCGGCTGAGTCTTGAGGTGTGACTGGTCGTTTGATCGGGTGCTGTATGACTGCGAGCCAGCCCGCTCTGTCCTCGTGCGTGGTGGCAGCGAGGCAGTCTTTCCCTCTTTGATGATATTATACTTACCGGATGGAGCTCGGTGGCGCAAAGGAGCTCGGTGGCGCAGTGGTTTAGCGCCTGGCCCAGCGATTGCGGAAGTTAAGCAATGTTCGCAAGGGTCGGTCATGGGATGGGTGACCAAAAATGTATTATCTCGAGCTCCTCCGTGCTTCGGAAGGCACGTTAAGCCGTTGGTCCCGGCTGTATTTGCAGTCGTTAACACCCACCAATCCGCATTGGGCCCGCGTGGTGGGTTACGGCCCGTCCTCCTTACCACCCATAAGGAAGGCCTGTGCCCCAGCAGTGGGGACATAAAAAATGGCTGATGGACATACTTACCGGCTGAGTCTTGAGGTGTGAGTGATCGTTTGATCGGGTGCTGTATGACTGCGAGCCAGCCCGCTCTGTCCTCGTGCGTGGTGGCAGCGAGGCAGTACTTTCCTCTTTGATGATATTGTACTTACTGGCCGAGTCTTGAGGTGTGAGTGGTCGTTTGATTATGTGTACCTATGACTGCGAGCCAGCCCGCTCTGTCCTCGTGCGTGGTGGTAGCGAGGCAGTACATTCCCTCTTTAATGATATTGTACTTACCGGCTGAGTCTTGAGGTGTGAGTGGTCGTTTGATCGTGTGCTGTATAACTGCGATCCAGCCCGCTCTGTCCTCGTGCGTGGTGGCAGCGAGGTAGTCTTTCCCTCTTTGATGATATTATACTTACCGGCTGAGTCTTGAGGTGTGAGTGGTCGTTTGATCGGGTGCTGTATGACTGCGAGCCAGCCCGCTCTGTGCTCGTGCGTGGTGGCGGCGAGGCAGTACTTTCCTCTTTGATGATATTGTACTTACTGGCCGAGTCTTGAGGTGTGAGTGGTCGTTTGATTATGTGCTGTACCTATGACTGCGAGCCAGCCCGCTCTGTCCTCGTGCGTGGTGGTAGCGAGGCAGTACATTCCCTCTTTAATGATATTGTACTTACCGGCTGAGTCTTGAGGTGTGAGTGGTCGTTTGATTGTGTACTGTATGACTGCGAGCCAGCCAGCTCTGTCCTCGTGCGTGGTGGCAGCGAGGCAGTACGTCCTATCTGGAGTGACCAGGTGGAAGGGAAAGCGGGCTTCTTTGCAGCCGTTGCCTGTGTTAGATACGCGGATGCAGTAACCGTTGGACTCATGGCCTGTAAAAAAAATATAAAAAAATAATTATCCTTGTAAATTAAGATAAGTTCTTTAGGCATTACAGATATTCTGCAAATCCAAAGTCACTTCCAAGTGGCTACTATTCGACACTTCGATTGTGTTTCTAACATGAGCTTGGTGATAAACGCACAACAGAACGCTGTTATTCTTTTTCGCTGTGTATCATTTTGTCTGACTGTGCAAAACTGTGCCCTTCAAGGCATGGCGAGACAAAGAAGGAATATAAATTCTATGAAGCATTCATAGGTGGGTATATGTGGGTTAACTGGAGTTATTTAGCTAATTCCTCTATTGACGTAGCATTACACGATACTTATTATGTTGTTGCCAATTTCCATTATGTATATCGTGTAATATAATTTTAATAATCATCTATTTTCTTTAAATGCTGAACCTACTGACAAAAATGCTTCCTTCTATAGTGAACCACTGCTTCCAGAGCCAGCCTTCTTGCTTGAAGTCTTTGGGCAGGCAAAGAACGTGGTCCGATTAAGTTTTGTAGAGGAAGGAATGCTATTCTTACCAACAAAAATTTCGCACTTCGGATAAACGTCCAGCTGCTCACATCAGCTACCTATTGTCTAATCTAACGTGAACCATCGGTTCCTTTGCGCGTCCGAGGGCTTCGGGCCAGTCTTCCAGAGCCAGCTTTCTTGCGCGAAGTCTTTGGGCAGGCAAAGGACGTGGTTCGAGGAGGACAAAGTCTAATGGGGTTGGTAAACTTTTTCGAAGAGAATTGTTTTATATTTTTTTTTGATAGCACAAGTTTGAAGAATAAAGAAAATAATATTATGATTTTTTTATTTTACCTTGTTAACTAAATATATTTTTTATATTATTATCGCGATAAAATATCAAACATATACGGCTGAACACGAAGTTCCTTTGCATTTACTGATTTAAAAAACTGATTGACAGATTTGACAGACAGTGACAAAGAGTAATCATACCTTTGTTTTTTTTGTTTTGAGCCAAGGGTCTGACATGCTTTGATAGAGCGAGATCGTCTTATTAAGATTCCTATAGGAGGAAATAGAGAAGAGTGTAATGTTTTTTCTCTATCACCGACCGGACTTTTTTTCATGGTCGGGTTATAGGCAGAGTTCAAATAAGCAAAACAAACAAGTGGGGTTATATCAAAAGTGCCAGAGAAATTAAAGTTTTTGTGGATAACTCCCTAATTAATATTGAAGATTTATTATAAATCGAATGTGTAGTGTTTGTGTCTAGCATACAAAATGGTGGGATGTTCGATATTTGGCTGCAAAAGCAACAATCAAAGGAAAGAAGCGGGCGTTACATTTTATGCGTGAGTACACTGTTTTCTATATTTTGATCACGTATTTTTTTCTCAAATCTCACAGGAACCAAGTTTCTGAGCTAAATCATTAGTTATATCATGAAAAACCTGATAAATAGGAAAAATCTAAAAATTATTTCTAAAAATAACCTCGTTTACATTTGACATGCAAACCGGTAAAATTGCGTACATCTACGTAATAGTAGAAGTCAGCTTAGCTTTGACGTCCACTAAAATCAGTAGGTTTATAATTCGATTTCCGGATGCCTACTATATAGAAAATTTTCCCCAAAAATTACCCCATATTTCAGGGAATTTCAAGCGATTTGATTTTTTCAGATTTCCGACGGAAGATAAAACTCGTGAAAAAGTTATAGAAGCAACTGGAAAAAAGAATTGGGACAGGAAACACACGAATTTGTTCAAAACATTAAAAAAAATATTGTTTCCGAAAAACAGAAAAACTAACGTTAATAAAAAAAGTTCTGTATTCCAACGTTTAATAAAGACTTTACCTGTTTTAATTTAAAGTTTATCTTTTTATTCCATTAACCACACAATCTACAAACAACCCCAGCTAGTTTACTCTATGTATACGTATCTTACCGTTAAAGTACGGAATCCGTTAATCTGCAGATTAACTGGTCTAGTCAGTTAAAGTGCGAAATTACGATTTCCGTTCTTTAACTAGTAATCTGCACATTAACGGATGCTACACCGTTAAGGGTACTTTTTCTGATCATGGCAACCCCATATTTTGACGTCATAATATATCTATCCCTTACACCCGGTCGCTCGGTAGCGCATCTACCCCTTTTAATATACTATATCTATGTTTTGAGCAACAACATAGAAAGTATTTGGAGCAAAGGTATAACCTACGCATACAGCCGTAATAGTGATTTATTGTTATAAGCTGTAAATTAAAAATTAATTTTTTTATTTAAATTAAAATGAAGCATTATAAAAATTCCGCAATTTGTTATTCCTGACTCCAAAGCCTTACCCTTCGGATAAGCGTTCAGCTGCTCATCATGGTACTTTAGCTTCCTATTGTCTAATATAACATGAACCATCGCTTCCTATATTATGCGCGTCCGAGGGCTATGGGCCAGTCTTCGAGAGCCAGCCTTCTTGCGCAAAGTCTTTGGACAGGCAAAGGATGTGGTCCAATTGAGCAACCGAGGTGTAGGAGTTTTGTAGACAAATGCTGTACTTACCGACAAAAATTTCACCCTTCGGATAAGCGTCCAGCTGCTCATCATGGTACATCAGCTTTCTATTGTCTAACGTGAACCATCGCTTCCTATGCGCGTCCGAGGACTTCGGGCCAGTCTTCCAGAGCCAGCCTTCCCGCGCGAAGTCCTTGGGCAGGCGGAGGACAAGGTCCGATTGAGCAATGGAGGGGTAGTTGTTTTGTAAGATGTGCAATTGGGCGCAGCGGATTGCTGTGTACCTGTAAGACATAAAAGTTTGTTTAGCAAACAAATGGTAGTAAAAACTTATGTATATTGTAATAATGCGTTTGTATAAAGAGTTTTAGGCAAGTTTTAGGTAGCTAAATACTCTTAACGACTGCAAAAAATAAATTTTGAGCAATACCTACATATTTATTTATTTTTTATTTTTTTATAAATCTTTATTGTACAAATACATAGAGTAAGGTACAAATGGCGGACTTAATGCTAATAGCATTCTCTACCAGTCAACCAACAGTAAACAGATAAACGCGAATGCGGCACAAATAAAGAAGAATGATATTATATACATATTATTATGCTTTTGTAAATAGCTTGTCTTGTAATTATTTTTCAATACTTTACCAATTATTTATAACTTCTGGCTCCTCATGGTAGACGTATATATGGCGAGTTGAGCCTTCCTTCATGAAGGTTAACTGCATGGAGTTCATATGACCAATCTTGGCAGGAGCAAAACACACATTCAACTCTGACAACTTGAGGATACCCTTCGGCTCTTTGTTCTCCCGGACGTGATACCTGCAGAGACATAAGTATCTTGATGGTATTTGGAATGTCAATATTAGTTGAATTGTTAACGCATTTCATCCGCCCAACGGCATGATTTGCCGTTGAAACCAAAAGGACGAAATTGCGAGAGAGTAAAGACTTTTTGTTACATTTATTATACAGTATTTTTTCTTTAACTAATAAGAGTGTTCTCAGCGTTCGTAGATAAATTAAAATGATCTTTTAAAGTATTAGGCTTTCGTCTCATCTGCTAAACCCACGCAGTTGCAACTGCAACTCTGTGTGTTTTTTTAAAACGTGCACGTAACCTGCAAGTTCTCAGTTTTGTCGTAGAGATAAATCAATTTAAAGCCCTCTGTATGAAAATCACTGTAAAACGACAACGCGAGACGCTGAAAATGCTCTTAAAGCGTTTCCAAACAATCGCCGATGAGCACGCTTGTGTGGAGGGAATGTACGCCGATGATAGGTGTTTAAATACAATACGGAGGGAATATAAGTGCCATCGGCGATTACATGACTAGGCGCGCACGATGATCTTGGCGATTATCGACCACCACGCCTACGACGACGATCCCCGGTTCTCTAATAGTCACGTAAAGATATAACGATAAAGATAAACTTGCCGTTCCAAGTTTTAGGCTTGCAAAAACGAGAGGTTCATTTATGGGGAAAGGCATAGCCTTTATTAATAAAGTTCCACAACAAGTGATTGATCTTCCTTTGCATGAATTTAAAAACCATGTTAAAAAAACGCTCATGGGTAAAGGTTATTATAAAGTTGACGATTATCTTAAAGATCAAAATGCGTGGAAATGATGTAACACATAACTTGCTAATATAAGAACTTTGTTGAAGTAATATAATAAGTCTATGTTGTTGCCAATAATCCTGTCACCCTGTTGTAATTATCTGGTAACGATATATTCAAGTTTGTAAATATCGTTACTTATGGCTGTTACAGCTGATAAGTTTCTTGCGCCCGTTCTTCTTGTCAGCTAAAAAAGTCTGGAACGGGTGGTAGAAAAATATAGACGATTCAAAAGTACTTAATAATTAAGTTTATTTGAATAAAGCTTATTTCACTTTCACTTTCACTTTCACTTTCACTTTCACTTTCACGTTAGCATAACGTTTCATTTCTGTAGGCATACCTAGGCAATGGCATAGGCATACTGCGTTACTGCGTATTCTACTAGATGGTGCCTAGTAAGCACCTATTAGTCTTTAATAAAACTTTATGTTACCGTGATCAAGTAAGTGATAACCTCGCACACAGCACCTGTATAAAAAATGTAACAAAAGCCTGTGAATTTAAGAAAAGTTAAGACATAAGCATGATGCATGCAATGAAATGATTGTTGCTACATCGCATTAGTTTTAAGGGGGTTCCGTTTTAAAATAACTTTCGTCCAAAAGTCCAAAGTGTGGCTTTGGACAGATCGTACGGTTCTTACCTCCTTCGACCAATGTTTTTGACACGAAGCCGATCGAAAAACCTTCCGAGACAACTGGCCGCGCGGCCGCAGCCGTCGGAAGCGTGATGATACCTAAGGATGTCATATTCAGACTAAGCACGGATTGTATTTTGAAATGGCAAAGATTTATCGATTACTAAAAATGCTTAGTTAATCGATGTAATGCTTTTATTTGTTTCTTTAGTTCTAAAGTTTGATATATTTTAGTTTTTCATTTAGTTATTTTATTGCTCTATCAGTTTTCTTTGTAAAAAAATTAATTATAGCCAACTATGAGTCTCATGAATAAACTTGTTCGTTTCTTTCAGGCATAATCTTTTCGGTGGTTTGTCTATTACTAACTACTGGTAACTGTGTTTTTACTAAGCTCTTTACATATATTAGCGTTTTGTTATTTCCATTAAGTACTCGGATTTTATCCTGACAGAGCATTTGGTTATAGAGTTATGTTATTGACAGAATGTCCATTATTTTTCCTGTTTAAGATAATTACAGTACAGAAGTGCAAAACATACTTAGTGCACTAAAGACCAAGGTCACAAAACATGCCATTAATTTGTTTGTTATTTTGTACTTTGTACGAAGTAAAGATAATATAACTGCATAAATATTTATTTATAACTTACAGAAACTCCATTTTAGTATAGCGCTATAATTATCTGGTACTTAATAGTAACTACTATTTCACAACACGTCAAAATATTGCGTAATTTTATCGCTGACGAAATAAGACGATGTCGTGAAAATAAGGCGAATTTCTCATCATAGAACGAAAACATTTACTCGTCAGTTTGACGTAAGCAAGAGGTGTGTGTGGAACTTTTCGTCTAGCCTACGTCACTACCTAGGTCAAAATCTATCTGTAATCAACCTTATCATAGACTTAAATGATAAAGTAGCTGCTAGTCTTTTGTTATTTTTGTTAACTATTCCTTTTGTTTTGTTTTTCTCACATGGGTTTTCTCTTTTATTATAAACGCTGCCACTTTTCTAGTTTAAAATGCGTTTATGAATTGTAATATTTTATGTAACATTATATATATTCTTCCTACAAAATGATATAAGTAATGTTAACTAGTGGTTGTCAAGAGGAAAAAGCTATACCAATACGTTATTATGTAAAATATGTCAATGTCTCTAATTAGCATTTCATTCCATGAAGTTAAAACGAAACTTAGTATGTACGTGAGGAATGCTGATGAAAATGAATGAAATGAAAACATTTCAAGCTTTTTTATAGGCACACATAACAATTTTTTTTGCACATCTGCTAAGTCAATGCTTTAAAAAAGTCACTAGGTATCTTTAGTTCTGATAGTGTTTTTACTAATAGTAATAAATAACTATGATGATAAGTCGAAATTCTTTTAATTTATAGATTACTGTAAATTCAATAATAATCATGATTGTTTACATTTCACTATTTCACTACGAACGTGCGTGCATGTCACAATTTTATCATCATAATAAGTCGTGATGATGATATAACAATAACAATATTGTCACTACTTTTTGAGTATTAATTAACCATTACATCATACAAAAGTACCGTCTAAAATAAAAATAAGTTTTACACGGAAATAAACGAAAATATCTTTACATTTTTCATATCATTGCGTGTGACCAATAATAATAATATATTCATATTTCTGATAAAATAACCTACTACTTACTTATATTATAATTTTCTTTTATGCAGTTGCTATGGAAATCTAAATAATAATAAAGACAAATAAATCACAGTCGTAAACAATCAATCGATATGGATAAATTTCAAGATTACGTGAACTCATTTGAATACGAGTAATTGTTAAGCCATGACATTATCAGGAAAATCTACACATAAATTGTAATGTTATTATGAAAACGTATTTGTTATTGTTCATTGTAGAAAAATAAGATAGTTGTTTTTCTCTAACATAGAGGGTTTTTATTTTTGTTAAGGTGTGTTTATACGAAAATATTCGCTGACAAGTATTTTTTGTTACAGGAAAAGTGTGTGAAAAGTAATGATTTTCAAACATCTTATTTCTTTTCAGTAAAAAAACTATTATTTGTTGTTGAACTATAGTAACATCGTTAATTGTTGAGTTATTGTTGTAACAGTAGACAGAAAAACACAATAACACGACTTTATTGAGTTTTGTTGGTACTTATTGTTAAATAATTCATAAGGAAAATTCTGCGATAATTCCTCATTAGCTAAGTTAAATTGAGTCTCTCATATTTTACTTGTTTCCGCTCGCTACTTTGTCCGTATGAATTCTACTTTCAGTGAAAATTTTCATTACTTATAACTTTCTTAGTCGATGGTTACCGCGGTAAACCGGGGCTACTTTGACTTTGCGTATTACTTTGACAGTTTTTGGGGTTACTTTGACACGACACGATCTTGGTCGTTGGTCGCGATCTTTCGGTTGCGGCCGGCGCGTGTTACTTTGACACGTATTTTTTGAATGTTTAATCATAGTTTTTTTGTTTTGTTTTGTAAGAATGTTTAATTGTTAATGTCCTGACTGATTTTAAGTACAAAGTTCCTATTAATATTGTAAAAATTATGTTTAATTTTTTCAACCCAATATTCGTTTTATTCTATAAATATGCCTATATAATATATGAAAACTTTATAAAATTTATATATTTTTTAATTACAATTATCATTGACTATAAGGCAAATCTAATAAGGTGTAAAAGTAACCCCACACTCGAGGTTACTTTGACACCTTTTTTAAAAAAAAATATAAAATTAATGGGGGGTCTTAGACTGCTGAATAGCACACATCTCAAAGCCAAGACTTCAAATGTTCTGATGAGGTACATAAAGCTTGAATTGCGAGCATATTTTTTCTTGACATCTAGTAAAACTTCCAAAATCATGTCATAGTAGCCCCGGTTGACGGTACATTCCAATAACTATGAGCCCAATCCTTTCAGTGGTTTCAGGGGTGAAACAATATGAACTGTCAAATGAATACGATTGACTTTACGCAATCACCTAGCAGATGTGCAACGATAAATTAGTCAGTGTCACATTATACAGGGTTATTTGTAAAACACCAACAACCTCGCAGGAGTAGATTGCTTACATCATGAACAACAAATTTTGTTCTACGACTTTTCCGAAAACAGACAAAAATATTCGACTTTCCATACAAACTTCCGAACAGCTGATCGAGTTTAAAATGAAAAGTAGTTTTTTTGTCTGTTTTCAGAAAAGTTGTAGAACAAACATTGTATTTATGATGTTAGTAATCTACTCCTGCAAGGTTGTTGGTGTTTTTCCAAATAAGCCTAAGTGTACAGATAGACATTATTTTATACTCTTCAAAATATGTATTTATGTTACAAGTCTAGGACAGGAATTCACTTGCTTTAATTGCCTCAATTTTTTTCACCATTGCATTTTGAATGCGCCCTACTACCCACTACTAGCGCCGCCAGTACATTTATTTTGATTACTCGTAAACCAAGTCAATATTTTAAAAAAGCTAATATCATGCCCTCTTAAATTGTCTCTCATATTTTTTTATAATAACTCTTTAACAGTTTTCATTCTTTTAGTAAGTTTTAGAAGCCATTTTTAGGCTAGAATGGATTTTAAAACTCACAGAAAGAATGAAAACTGTTGAAGAGTTATTAAAAAAATATTAGAGACAATTTAAGAGGGAGAGACCTTAGCTTTTTTTAAATATTGACTTGGTGTACGAGTAATCAAAATAAATGAACTGGCGGCGCTAGTAGTATAGGTACTACGGCGCCTTAAATGAAAAATATAATTTATAAAAAAAAACTTGAAGTCTTTAACCAAAAATGTATTTAAACAGCGATTATTATATGAGTAGAGTAATTATATGCAATTATAATATGTTATTTAAAAATATATATGTAGGTTTGTGTTGTGTAATATAATTTTCAACACACTTGCTCGTAAAGTGAGCCCTAATACATCGCTTTTAGGGCCATAAACCGAGCTATAACAAACGCGTGCAATAATATATAAAACACTAGTTCGTAATAGAATTAACCCTACAAAGTTAAATTAGTACCTTACTGCAAGTTCTACGCGAGTAAACAGAGCATTCCCAATTTAACCGGGTTATACAGATATTTTTTTAGTAACAACAAACTTCAACAAAGAGGTTTTATGCTGCTGAAAATTCATATATATTTTTGGAATAATTAGATGTGTAAGTCCTTAATTAAGTCAAACAAATATTTATTATTATCAAATTATTCATAATTCACAATATTAAGTTATAAAATATTAAAATATTTGCATTTTTACTTAAAATTATAATTTTGAGGTAGGCTGTATGCTCCTCACCCCTTTGATCGCAAAATATTCTTGCATTGAACGTGTGAAAAAAACAAAAAAAAAATTTGCGCGCCTTTTCCCATAATTATCATATTTTGTTTTTTCGTATTTATTGCTGTGGTAAATTACTGTTTTTTCCTCGCAAATGTGTTGAAAAACGTCGTATGAAACTCGTGAGCTCTTGCTTATTGCACACTCGGCTGAGTTACGCCCTCGCCTGCGGCTCGGGCTGCAACCCACAGCCTTGTGTGCAATGAGCAACCTGAGCTAACTTGTCTCATAATGTACTATTAGAAAACGACAAATAATGAAAGCTACGAGTACTTACGCAGACTATCTACTCAAAATAAGAAAAATCAGGCTCCGATTTCAAATGTTAACTTAAAAAAAGAGTCGCTTTACATTAATTAGTAAAAAAAATATTAAGTTATGTGTATTATCATAAGTCGTATTTTTATTTTATCTGACGAAACAATCTCATCAAACATCGATAAGACAGTCAATCAAATAACTATGGTACTTAATTATTTGTTATTTGATTACTACGAGATAGGTAATCCTCTTTTAACTACTATGTTGTTAATAACAACATAACAACTTGTCTTATAATTTTGACACATAAAGCGGTTGCACGATTTATTAACGAATGTTTGAAGCGAAATGTGGGTGAGTTTCATTAAAGCCAATGTTATTGAAAACATGGACAATTAAGGCATACAATTGATTAAAAAAAACTTCCAGCCCTTATTCACATTGAATTTGTTTTAAATGCATATTTTGCATAATAAAAACAAAGTCATTTTAAAAGTTTCTATACTGATTTCTGAAAAAACCTTCCAATGCCATAAAACGAAAAAAAAAATCTTATTAAAAAAACATAATTAATTTAAAAAAATAAAAAACATCTTTGCTAAGCTCCAATGGAAGCAAAAAATCAAAAATTTTTTTTTGAAATTAAAACAAATATCGAATAAGGGCTAGAAGAATAGAGCTTTAAGGATAGCAATAAATTTACACTTACTTCAAGGAGTCTTCGGTTTCACTCAGTACGAACTTCCTCAGTTGATACCGGCTATCTTCTTTCCCCCTCTTCATCAGAAAACCCTCCATTGTACCGGAGAGGTAGCTCTGACGCTCGGGGTGGCAAAATTCTTCTCTTTGATACTTTGCTCTGATCCATTGTTCGATTAGCACTCTGAAAAAGTTGCAAAAAAGATGCAAATAAAAAAAACTTATTTTCGAATAAGTATAAAATATTTCTAAATTATTCAGCCAACAATTTAATAAGTTATGGCTTTGACAGTTTGAAGTTTTAACTAAGTTGTTTCCAAATAGCAGCATTTGCATTTAAAGTTATATTTTATCTTTTCAATTTGAAATTGATTTAAAAGTCAAGTTTATGAAAAGTTTATGAAAAGTCACCTTTGAAATCTTATTTTCAATTCAAATGGCTTTCTATGATGTAAGATACCTATAACGGTATTTTATTATTTTCCGAAAGTAAGTAAGTATTGTTGATTGTTTCGGTATTTTGTTTTTTTTTGGGCTGTAGAAGCTGACTCTCCGAAATTATTTTTCCCTTTATTTTAATGTCTTTTCGCTTTATTCCACAAACTTCTTTTTTGCTAATTGAAGACTTTCATAAAAGCTTTTTTTAATCATGCATGAATTACTAGTTGTTTTTCGATATCAAAAAATGTTTTCACCCATCGAAATTTTCCAAGCTTAGAAAAAAAATTACTTACTATGTAAATGGCAAAAAAAATGATCTAGTTAACTGTGTATAAACGATACGTTTTTTTATTTCATTATTTTGAAAAGTATTGTATCTTCAAAATAAGGATAGCTTAGTCGTCTTTTTTTTGTAATTTACTACAAAAAATTTCGTTGTAAAAACAACGTATTTCCCTTATTTTTCTTAGTTCTTTAAGGATTTCTTTACGAATATAAAGAGAGAAAATCAAGTGTACCTATAAACTATAACTTTCACCCACATGACTGACTTTTTGTATAGGAGAGCGATTATCGGATCATAGACACGTCCTAGAAATAGTCAGCCCTAAGAACTATTAGAAAGCCTCCGATCTGATAGTCGTGGGACTACAAAAGTTGAAGCCTGTTATTAAATACAAAACATTTTGCGAAACTAAGATTATATGATGTTTAGTGCAAGTACTAGGTTTAAGATTGCCAAAAAATCGCTGATTATAAACGATTACCGACGGGCACGATTGTTTCGAGAGCACGGTGGTCTCATCACCTTTAATATAAGTACGACTTATACCGGCGCGCATCGTGCTGCAGAGGGACGCACGATGAAGGTAAGCGCCATCAGCGATTATGTATCGATGATATCGGCAACGGTCATCGGCGATTGTTTGTGGAGGAATCATTGGATGAAACCTCCTATCCACGTAATATAAGGAAGCCCTGTGCTCCAGCAATGAGAACATTAAAATGTCTAACGATAATATAAGTTGAAAATATCGTAGCTTACTGTGGATCATGTCTCGTAGGTCGTCTGTAACACGGAGGCACTCGTTCTTCGTACTTGAGTTTGGCCGCCAAGTTGCCAACCTCCTTCATCCGCTGGACTTGCGAGTCCTCCCATCGGTCAAGATTGAGGTGCTTCACTTTACTGATATGCGCACCCATCCCGCGGTGGATACTCGCGCATCGCATACATATGAATATGCCCAAGTTGTAGGAAGCCCAATCTGGATCTGTAAATCAAGGAAAGGTAGAATTAGAAAATACCAGATAAAAAGAGTTTTCTTGCACAGAAGGACATAAAGATGTTATCTTATTCTAAAGATTCGAAAGCAAATTATAGATTTTTATTTATTTAAAAGCTGAAAAAAGGGCGAAGGCCAAGTTGACTTGTTTTAAGTACCTAAGGCAACTATATGATACGCAGACGAATTAAATGCACATAAATTGTGTTGAGCTATTTTTCAGTTGACCATTGTCGTAAATTGCAATCATTAACGCCCACAGAACCATTGCTTGCGTGGGTGACTTGACTACTAATCTTCACATGTGATTTGGTTCATGTGGGAAAGCAAGAGATGGGAAGCTTAAAGGCCATAATAATAGTTCCCAGAAAACGTTTAATTATAAACATTTTACTTTTCGGTCGAAAGTGTTTAAATACTTATCTGTATCACTGAAATATTGAAAAAACGGCTGCCCTGCCAAGTACGAACTAAAAAGTTAAACAACAAGTGACATTGCAGTCGGGGGACCATTTAATTTAACTTATATTCAATTTAACTTTTTAGTTTTTGGCATGGCAGTCCTGTTTTTTTTATTAATTTATTTTTTCACATTATATAATGGCGTCATGCAGCCTACATATTGACGTTATTCAAATAAATTATAGCTCGGGGTGATTATAACGATTCTAACGATACTAAAGATCCAAATCTGTTCAGGCATTTAGAAGTTATGGTGGAATAAAGGAACTCACATACATACATACAAACTTACATGAACCCTGAACACAATACAATCTTCTTTCTTTTGGCAGTCGTTTCGTTACACCTACACTTAGCCTTAAAAAATCAAGTAATACCCAACTAGCAAATACTAAAATTACAAAATACAAAAGTACAAAAGTACTCGTTATAAATCTGATTCGTAGTCTATAGTTTTTCAGGTAACTACTTATTTAATAATGTTACTAAAGAAATATTCGAATATTTTGTGTAAAAGTACTGCAAAGTTATCTAGAGCGTCATTATAGGCATTGGGTATACATACTTCCTTATCAAGAACAATCTAAACAATGGCATGCCCGTCATCGCATACGTGCCAGAGGAAATGTGCGTGACGCGGTTGACACGTCATCCGTCATTGAAAATAAAATTCTAGAGCAACAACCATGTACCTACTTAGCATGTGGGTGTAAATAGCCCCGTACTAATTAGTAGATCTGTGGTGACTCTATCAAGTCTATTTCAATATTCGCTTATAATGCGATAACAGAATTTGTTTTTTTTTTACTTTAAACATATGGCCTGCCCAAGGTCTGCCTAAGCAGCTACATAGCATAGCAGACACTTGCCAAGGCTTGCAGTCTATAGATTTAGTATATGAACGATTTCGGTCGAATGCGTCAAAAAATAAAAAGTTTACAGTATTTGTAGATAGTCTTGTAATACGAGACATTGTATTTTAGTGGTTACCTTCGATATTCTTAGTTTCTTACCAAACTCTGACTTTATTCGGTACAAATATCAATTATCAAACAATGTAGAGTAAACGATCGATATGAGTTAATGACATATCGAACGAGACCGGCCCAAAATGTAGAGATTTTCTTACCCTTATTATGTTGCGTAAATATTATGTACAGTACCCGAATTCAGGTTCATGTAAAATTCGTGCTAGCGACTATATCGATATTCAACTGGTATGGCTTCATGCTTCCTATACGATTAATTTGTCCGCAATATCTCATTATTTATTATTGCAAGAGATACAATATACTTATCACGATACTTCAATTCAGGGAACGATTTTATCAGTAATTTGTAAATAGAAAAATTGACCGCCCATCAGATAGGTACACCATTATACTCTACCGCTAGTTGTTGCAACTCCTGCCTATCAAAATGATGTTTTGATTTGTATTGTTGTGTCATTAGAGGTTACATATCGTGTCACGATGAATAGAACAACCATTAATTCAAATAATATAGAAGTGATTTAAATTCTCGCTGTATAGTGCGCAGGCGATGGCACACTATGAATGAACCGATTGTTATTTCGTCCCCACTCCCCACCACTAAATATGTACGCCGCGATGGTCGTTTCAAAATAGAAACGTAGACCCCGCTGTGTTTTTGTAACAACAGCGCATTTCACATGTAATCGAAAATGAATTCCGCGCCGTACGGTGAAATTTTCATGTGTGAAACGTAAGTAATCCCGTGGAAAACGGGTACATACAACTTTTACATTCTCCGCGATCCTTGTGGTTTATTTTGGACTCTATGTTTAGTAGGTTACGGGTACTTATATCTGGGTGTCTGTGCATACATCCGTGTTTACAAGCACGAGAACACACCGACACGACGTCACGAGCACGCACACACGCGCACGCGGCCTCTGCGCCGGTCGTAAATAACAACGCGGTGTTTTGGTCATACATACTCGTATCGTAATAGTTACATGTGGTGGGTGAATCTTCTCGCAAATTTTGAAACTAGTTTTGGTGGGAAATATTTCAATCTCTAAGGTTCGGAAATATGTGAATCATTTAAGTAAAATGATCGTGTCCATAATAAAACTCTATTTTTACGATTTAGAACTTGGCATTCATCTTTTTATAAGCGCTTACTTACAGGTGGAAATTTTTTGATGTTTTTAAAGCGGGTGTTGACCTCTCGCAATTTGATCTCTTGAATGACGTTGAATACTTATTGATCAAGTATATTTTATTAATCTATTATTATTATTATGCACAACACAACGGGATAGTGCTTGGCCTTAGCATGTTAAGCGCACTACACCCGGAATCCTTCATCACTGAGAAACTGGCTATCTTACCTCTAACTTTTAAATTGTTGTTATGGCGTAAGACTTAGGTAAGATGGTGGTAGCTAGCCAGGCGGACTTGAAATTAGCCGTACCACCAACCAAGTCGAGTAGGAAAAATTGTACCTCCCTCTTGGGAATCGAACCCGGGAACCCTGCGTCTTACACGGGTGGGCGAACCACTAGCTAGACCACGGAGGCGGTTAAAATGACGAATCTATGTGTGTATGAAATTCCTTTTTTAAAGTAAATTTACAGGTAGGCTCTTAGCTAAACTTTTTATGCTCTATAGCTAGATCTTTGTTTTATCAAAAATAAAACCAACCTCGTGTTATTGAAAACAAACATTTTGTTGCCGTCGTAATAAATATATTATTACAATAAATAGAATTAATATAGAATTTATTTAATTAAGTGTAGGTTAATTCTAATAATGTGACCACAAAATAATCAGCGAAATGCATTCATTATGGTTAAAAAATTCTTTAACCCGGTTTGATCAAAAATACATTAGTAAACAACGAAGATATAAGAGCAATTAGCAAATTAATAATACAAAATATAGCATTGCCTTTTAACAATACATTGTAATTAAATTAATTAGTAAAAATAAAAAAAATATATAACTAAGGCAGTTATTGTGCAAGTTTTGGTATTGAACATGCTTTCTCACCCTCTTGTCTATTAGACGAGTAAGTAATGACTTGAGTAAAAGTTGCAATTTTCAAATGCTTCTATATATTATATCCACATGCAATACAAAATATAAAGCAACGAAACTGCACTATTTCTGCATTTAAGATTAATTATATTATAAATTGCATAATAATATGAATAAGAAACATTTGAAAATAATTGCAAGTTTTACTCAAGCGTACCTACTTACTTGTCTATAGTTAGATACGAGGGTCAGTTCTATAGAAATCCTAAAATTGGAAGTTATCAAAGATAGGCATTCAAATTTTTGTCATACATATTTATTATCAAAAGTTTACCATTGTTATTCTAATGGTTGGAACATTTTCCCATAATTATTGTTGAATGGGATTTTAATAGTGATGTGCTAATATATGATTATACGAAAAACCATTACTTTTACTAACGCACATATTTTATTATTATTTTAATTATTTGTGTTTGTGTATTTATTTATAGATAATATTATATATATATATTATAAATATATATATTTATCATATATTTTTGAGGTACATTTTTGAGGTCTGCCCTTCTCAATGTTCTTTCCTGTCCCGGGCCTGCTGGAAGAAATTTCAATGTGAAATAAGTTGTGCCCCTGTACAATGGGGTTGGTAAACTTTTCCAAAACGATTGTGAATTATATATTTTCTGGTAGCTTTTGGCTTTGGAGTCAGGAATAACAAATTGCGGAATTTTTATAATGCTTCATTTTAATTTAAATATTATTTTTTTTTTTTAATTTACAGCAATGTACAATAAATCACTATTACGGCTGTATGCGTAGTATATGCCTTTGCTCCAAAGACTTTCTATGTTGTTGCTCAAAACAAAAAAAACAAAGGTATGTTTACTCTTTGTCACTGTCTGTCAAATCTGTCAATCAGTTTTTTAAATCAGTAAATGCAAAGGAACTTCGTGTTCAGCCGTATGTTTGATATTTTATCGCGATAATAATATAAAAAAATATATTTAGTTAACAAGGTAGAAATAAAAAAAAAATATAATATTATTTTCTTTATTCTTCAAACTTGTGCTATCAAAAAAAATATAAAACAATTCTCTTCGAAAAAGTTTACCAACCCCATTCTTCTGTCCATTTCTTTTCTGTTTGTAATTGTGTGTGTACAGAACCAATAAATAAATAAATATTTCATTAAAAGCAACATTAATGAAAAAACAAGATATTATAAAGAAAGAATTTATGTAATGGTTGTAAAACAAAAAGTGTAGGCATTTAGCAAATTTTACTACTAAGAGTTAAAACAAAATCGGAAAAAATAGTTATTTGTTATATAAGTGACCAAAATCAATTTGTACTGCGAGTTCCGACTTTAAATCATGAACTAGCGAAGTAGTCTAATATAGACTACTGAGTACAGTGAGTGATTTAAAGGCACGCACGAGGCAGAACAAAATTTTAATCTCGTGTAAAACATACAACTTTTCACCTCTACCAGCGAGAAAATTTTCACGTGACTTTCTTAGTAAAAAGCTAAATTCAGCATAAGAAACATGTGTACTCAACTATTGTGGAGTTAGACCTATCTTCATCGTTGGACGCACTCATTTTTTCTAATTTATCACAAAAATAGTTCGATCAAACCTATGCTGAAAATTTTTATTCATAAAGTATACCTTGATTCCCGTCGTTTTGTTTTAAATTGCTTTGTGTTTTTCTCTTATTCATTAATATCCTATCTTATTTATTTATTTATAATCATAAAACACTAAGTAATTTGTTAATAAATATCATAAATTTTTCTTATTTTATATTTATTCCATACATGCGACCTCATTTCGTCCATACTCTTTATTTCGAATTATCAACCTTCTTTTTTAACAATCCTTATTTAAAACTCCTTGGTATATCCGTGCATTTTTTTTTTAATCCATGTATGACACCATAAAGCACTCTATCTATCCTTTTCTGACATATAAATTTTACAAGTCTCATCCTGGTCACTTTATTTTTCTTTTCTTTATTATTTTAAAAGTTGGTGTTAGAAATTAAAAAAGCACTTTGCCTCACGCTCGCAGCAAAATCGACTTTGCTGCGAGTTTTTACGCGCCAAAAGCGCCCTTTTCGTGAGGTGAAAAATTGGCTTCTAAGCAAATATTTTAAACGTTGTGTGTTTGTAAAGAATGTAGAGTAGATGATTGTGAAAAATTCCCCCGGGAAAACTTTAAGCCCCGGGCAAGTTATAATACACAAGAAATATTACACAGATTTTTCTTTTTCTTAGATTTAAAATTTCATTCTCTCTTCAAAATAATTACAAAACGTACCATTACCGTCTAAATCACAAAGTTTTTCACAAAATGAACTAAATTGTTTATTAATTGTTACATACCTACCTACTACTAAAAACATATAAGTACTGAGTTAGGTAATAAAGTTGGAGACCACTAAACAAATAAATACTCAAATATTTGAGAGTTTCAACGCGGTAAAATTATTATAAGGTTTAGTGTAGATTTTAAGCTTTACAGTTTGTGAAAATGGTCATCAAAAAGTTTTGCTATAGTATTTACTTCAGAACAGATGCGGTGCGAAACGGTGATTCTTAGAAAAAAAATTCTGGCTAGGATTCTAAATAGAATTCCTAGGATCAGCCACATATGCTAAAAGCTTTGACGGAAATGCGTGTCATAATGACTATACTAAATATCCTACCTATTCTACTAAAAATAAAACTAGTCGTTCGAGCTGTAGGTACTTCGACTAGGTACCTACTTAGATAAACCTCGCGTTTGTGACTTTTTTGATAATTTTTAGAAATAGTTGAAATATGATTTTTTTACGTTATCAACCCCCATACCATATTATCTTCGGCATTTGAAAATCTCGAATAAATGTACCTATTGACAAAAATACTGCTCACAAAATTTCAAGAGAATCGGTTGAGAAATGCGACCAGTATTCTGGAGAACAGCTGGACATTCGGACATACGAAAGGATTTTTGCTCAAGCTGAAACGGAGTCGCTTTGCTCGCGCTTCGTGCTCGCTCAGTCAATAAGATAAAGCGATAATAGAAAACAAAAAAAATTTCATCAAAATCGGTTCATAAATGTCGAAGATACGCGCGAACAACGATAAAAAAAAAATATACAATAGAATTGAGAACCTCCTCCTTTTGTTGAAGTCGGTTAAAAAACTGAAAAACCTTTTTTTTTTTTTTGAGAAAATTAACAAAATACAAAGTCAGGGAAGCCAGGCATGATTTATTTTGCTAGTAAAAAATTCGAAACTTTCTACCTTTATTTACTGTTTTTTTTGTTGCTCTTTAGTTCAAAATAGTAACAAATCGCAGGTCAAACGCTTTAGTAAATTAATTTAACTAACGTGAACAGAAACAGTTTATAAATACAGTACTAACAATACTATTTCCAAAACATCTTAAACAAGGAAATTTATCAAGTTACATTTTACAATATTATATACTATATATAATATTATATCCATGTTTGCAAAGAAAAAGTTTGAAAAATTAATGTTCTTTTGCTAAAAGGTTGTTTACGCGGAAAAACTTGGAAAGCAAAATAATAATAGGTTTGGAGTAAAACAATAACAACAACAATTTAACGTTATGCAAGAAACAAAAAAGCGTTGAACTTGAATATTCTGTGAGATTTTTTGCAATTAATGCTCTGCATTTTTATTTCACAGACGAGACAAATATATGCGTGATTGTCACTTGTTTTTTTTGCTGTTTATTTGTGCTGAAAGATATTATACCCAAAAACCACATAAATAAACAGATTTCAATGGAATTTTGTATTAACTCTACTTGTATCGCATTCCGAATCGTATCGATAAAGCAAATAAATAGTATCGTTATCATGTTTTGATGAATTCAAAGGGACAACTACAACGAGCGATAAGAATTATTGGCCCAA
Organism: Agriphila straminella; assembly: GCA_950108535.1. Lineage (NCBI taxonomy): Eukaryota > Metazoa > Arthropoda > Insecta > Lepidoptera > Crambidae > Agriphila > Agriphila straminella. The sequence goes on from OX467318.1 coordinate 11,617,857, forward strand.
GTTCTTGCTTGTTGATCCGACACTGCACGTGTGACTCATGCGTACCATTGCCTAATAAGCCTACAGTCAGCCAGAAGTAGTTAAACACTTTACTACCCTGTCACGCCAACTATTTATCTCATTATGTAAGTGGTAACTTACGAAATAAGCGCAATATAGTTAGTGTGACATAGTACTTAAGTCCTAGGGTACTTTTGACGGCTGACTCTACATAACAACTCCACTGTATCCATGTCAGCTTGGCTTTCCCCGGGTGTAATTCAACATGTTTATTCGTGATAATTGTTGACATACATTATTGATCTTGCAAATAGTTGTGTATTTTGTCTTTTAATAAACCAATTTTTACTATGAGCGAAAACAATTTAAAATTGCGATTTTCGGAAATGAAATATTAATTGTTAAGTTAAGTTTTAAAAGTTTTTTTTTTCAGTTCACTTTTTGATTTATTATTATGTAGGTAGGTACATACTTACTTAGTGTATAATAGTTTATCGCTTGTCGAAAATGACAACGCTACGGTAAATATAGTAAATAATAACACCCCAAGCTAAAAAAAACTTACAATAAATTGTACACCCAACTCTGGCAGTCAGTCAGTCAGGTAAAGAAACCAACAAAATGTATGAAAAAATTGGGCCGCTCTCTCCATTGAAGCATAAACGTGCATTTTAAGTAAAATTTTGACATTCCTGCGTTGTTTTGCTTACAAATCTCACGTAGAGATGAAATTGAAACAATTACTTTTTATTGCATCATTAAATGAGGTATCTTATTACACTATAGATTTCATTGTAAATGTGCGTGTTAGTAGGCGTTCAAAAAGTATTTAAGGACGGCAACGGCGTTATAAAATACGCAATAACAAATTTCATGTGTGAGAAAACGCAATGTAATATTCTATATGTTTGCTCGGAGGCAATGAAACACTGCAGTAATGTAGAGTCATTTCTCAACAACCATTAATCAGTCTAAGAACGTAATGCGTAATGTTTTACAAAACAAACATTGCTGGTCTACGTAGTACACTGCTATTGGTCACACAAAATCAATTTTTAATTAGCGTAGGAACTTGAAGAGTACCATAACCGGAACAAACTTCACTGAAGCACTTGTGTATATTACGTATTATTTTCTGCAGGATTGTATCATCGTTGCATTGCAGGTTTGTACTCAAATATACTACAAGATTATTGTTTTCATTGAATGTATTTTACGTCGAGGTCACTGAACTCAAAGCATGGACGCACTTACGCCCCCCGCCTATTCACCCCATGCAAATACCACGCTTCACAACGAAAACATTATCACTAAAATAGTTAAAAATCACAGGTTATCACGTACCCTCGGTTCCACAGTCGGCACACACATTATTTCCACTTTTCTTTTGTAATTCCTGTAACAATTTCTCGTTATGGTCTACCATCGTGGAACTTTTGCATCAATAATGAAGACACGCTAGGATAGCGTACGTCGCCACTCGAAAGTCCAACGCTTCGAACGGCCTGTCGGACGCCTTCTCTGACACTGCGCGAGGGAGCGAGCGAGCGCGAGCCTTCGACCGACGCTCGGCGGATCGGTTCAACAAACGCCATTACGTAGTAAAACATTCGCCGTTGCGCTCGCACCCTTCCACAGTAGATTAGCTTGAATGAGATAGAAAGAGAAGTCTAGTTTCGGTACATGAATGAAACGAGTGAGTAGTGGATGTCTCGTAAAACTATATTTGTGTGTGTATGGCGTAGTATACGCAATACGACGCGAATACAAGCAACGTCTCGCGTAAATACAGCCGTCTAGCTAGCTATACCTACTTTTCGTATAGGTAGATACAAACGGTACTGTGGTACTGTACGTCGATGTAGGCTAGGTCTTCACGAAATGTGCTTGCGAACGTTACGTAATGACTAAGTATACAATGCCGTCATAAGACGCACGATTAAGTTAGTATTCATTTGCTTAGTGGGAGGCCGGCGTGGGCCAATAAAAAGCAGATTGAATATAGGTAAATAAAACACGCTGAGAACAGATCTCGACCGTCTAATTTGAGAAATATTTCTCAAAGGTTCAAACACTCTCAGAGATTTACGATGCTAAACAAATTGGTTTTAATACCGCTAATATTTTTACTACCACGTGGTTATGGCATGTATGTAGAGTCCTTTGTAGAGTCAACAATAGATATCCGAATTTGAAGGAAATAATTACCTTGTTCCGCTGCAATAAGAGTCATACTTTGTTATATAGGAAATATCTCATTTATACTAACTTACATCCGGCACAGCGTCCGGTCTGAAATAGCTAACGTATCTACACGTACAGGCATAAAGACTCGGATTATAAAATAAAATTATTTTTACAATAGTATGCTTGTTGCTTTTATTATATAAAAAAATATGCGACTTGCTACCCTGAAGTATTAATTTACATTAAAAAGGAGAAATCATATCATAGCAAACTGAAAGGAACCTGCTATGGAAATAATTGCTCTGAGCGTTCCGAGCATAGCATGACCGATTTATATCGCGTGATATAGCGTTTTATCACGTTTAACTGTCAAAAAGACAAAGGAATTTGACAGTTCAGTGTCGATAAAATGCTATATCACGCAATATAAATCGGTCATGCTAGGCAGGCAGGAATAGGTAAAACCACGTAAAACTTCTTTTTTATTTTTAATATTTTGGGGTTGGGGTTGTAAATCGGGTGAAAGCAAGCAAAGCCACGGGCAAAAGCTATAAGTATATGTTTTTAGAAAGTGGTCATTAAGCCCTTTCATTTGATACCCAACACGGCATCTTTAATTTTTTTTGTTCATGACTTTAAATCCTCTAGAGGGCGCCCTATTCGATTTAATGTAACGTCACATAGCCTATGTTCATTGGACGATTAAGACGCTTCTAACGGTACCTCATTTTGTCAGATTATAATAAGTAGTTTAGACGTTATTACTTTATGAGGGAGCATAATATGAAAATATATTTTGGGGTTGTAAATTGGGTGAATACAAGCAAAGCCACGGGCAAAAGCTAACAATATATACATTTATAAAGTACTCATTAAGCCCTTTCATTTGGTACCCAACACGGCATCCTTGAAAAATATATTTTTTTAGTTCATGTCTTTAACTCCTCTAGAGGGCGCCATATTCAATTTAATGTGACGTCACATAGCCTATAACCAGTGGACGATTAAGACGCACCTAACGATACCCCTTTTGTCAAATTATGATAAGTAGTTTAGAAGATACTATACTATGTAATAGATGAACATACTTACATACATCCATCATACATACATAATACATACAGGTCAAAATCATATACCCTCCGTTTTGGCTTCACCGTAGTCGGGAAAAAAGTAGATACAAGAAAACTATTACATTCATCATGTTTTACGATAGGTACTCAAATAAGGGGCTTCCTATTCTTAAAGCATTTAGAAGTGAAGCAGTGAAAACTTGCGGAGAAAGCGAAGTTTCAAAAACATAAAAAATCCTCCCCTGCAATCTCTTCGCGTGAAGGGAATGGGGTTTATCCCGGCTTTTCGTGAACAAGCTGTTCGGTAAAATGTATTTATTTTTACAGAAAAACATAGGTACCTAGTTAATTAAATTTAAAATTAATTTCCTTGTTACTCTCTTCGCCGGAAAGTTAGTAAAAAATAAATTATTTTAAAAGTTTTTGTTGAAGAAATATAATCACAGGCAGAGTTGGTTGTCTTGTCTAGTAGAACTTATTGAAAACCACTGAGCAAGTACCTAATCTGTTGAAAACCTTTCTCAAAACAAAAGTCAAGCCACCCTTTTAACAGAACCTCATTTTTGTAACGGGAGACAAACTTCGCATTTTGTGATAAAAAAACAAATGACTTGCGACTTTCGGTAATTTTTGTTTTAATATTTTCATGAATGAGTTCTTAGGTTTACAAATCATGTAGATCTCGCGTTAAAAAGAAGCTCAAATTGTATGTTTTTAAAAACGCAGAATATGGTTATATTAGTTTTTGTTTTTTCAACTAATAAAGTATTTCTACTATGCAAATAATATACGCAGTCCTAGGTTCTGTCACAAAGTCACAACATTATTTATTTTCAAATTTCGAATATTGGCTAGAAATTAATGTTTTGATTGATGAACTTTTGAGTCTCCTAAAAATAAAACACACCATTTCACAAAAAAATCACTAGAATCGGTTGAGCAAGAGGAGAACAGACAGCGCCGGAAAACCGGACTGAAAAATGTTTTTTTACATACTTATCTCCAGCATTTTGAAAAAAAATAAAAAAATCGAAACTCTGGCTCGACACAAAAATCTATATATATAATTTTCAAACCTCCTCACAATATTCGGTTGAGAGATGCGACCTGAGGAGAACAAACGGACAACCGGAAGGACATACGAAATAATTTTTGCCCAAGCTGAAGCAGAGACGCTTCGCCCCGCGCTTCGCGCTCGCTCGGTCAAAATATTCAAATATTTGTGAGCTTTGCCAGACTCGCAAAACTTTCAGAGTGCCCTATGTATAGGTACTAGTACTACGGCGATTAGGATAAGAAGGCCGGCCGTTATTATTGTCGGTGTGACTCTGCTACGAATCTGCTACGGTTTGCATACTGCACCGACTACGAGAAGTCGGTGTGCTTCGAATTAGCTACACCGACTACGACAAATCGGTGTGCTTAAATAGCTACACCGACTACGAGAAATCGGTGTACTTCGAATTAGCTACACCGACTACGGAAAATCGCTGTGTCGCGTTGTCTACGAATTTGCTACGTCGACTACGAGACGTTCTGTGGGACTACGCCTTGCTACGCCGGCAGCGCCGCCCAAACGGGTGGTGTAATGGTGTACCTTCTTCGTCCAGCCGGGGCGGCGAACATTAGCAAGTGCCTTATTCTTCAGTATACGTCTACAGGCCGGTGTGCAGGTGCGTATTCTATCGTCGTTCGCCTGCCACTTCCATCAATCCAAATGGTAGGTATACTTTTAAAAAATACGTTATGCCCGAACAATAAAAAATATATTTAACCTCCAAATGAGAATCTCAGCTCCGTTATAAACACGTTTTTATTAGTTTGCCTTCTCGTAATTTGTTTATCCACAAATTTTGCAGACTAATTTATACTAGCTTTCCAAAAAGCTAAAGTCTTGAAACTTTGAAAATAAGTCAGAACTGGAAGACTATACAATATTATGGTGTCATTGAGCTGATCTAATGAAGAAGCCGAAAGAAGGCCACAGGAACTCTATGATGAAACCATACAACCCATACTCTGACGGGAGATGAGGTACAGGGTCTGATGATGAAGCTGGCAGGCCATGCCATAGGAACTCAATATTGAAACTATGCAACCCATTGATTTTGAACTCGTTTGACTCGTCTTGACGAGTGCTCTGTTGAGAAATAGTGTCCAGGTTCTGATGATGGAGCCGGAAGAAGGCCACTGGCACTTTGTAATATAACCATGCAACCTCATCTAGTTTGGGCTCGTTTGAATCGTCTTGACGAGTACTTTGTTGGGAAATAGTTTCCACGATCTGATGATGGAGCCGGAAAAAGGCCACTGGTATTCTAACATAAAACCATGCTACCCCATCGAGTTGGGCTCGTTAGAATCGTCTTGACAAGTACCTACTTTCACGGGAGACAAATGTCCAGGGGCTGATGATGAAACCAGAAGAAGGCCACATATACTCCGTATTGAAACCATGCAACCCCATCGAGTTTGGGCCAATGATATCGTTTGATTCGTTTTGACAAGTACTCTGTTAGGAAATAGTGTCCAGGGACGAGGCAAACATTTTGAAATAGGGTGGGGAATTGGGGATTGCGCGAAACGCTTATTTTGGGTAAGTATGCGTAGTGGTGTGGTACGCGGGCCGGCGGCAGGAGAGGTTGTACTATTATGTATTCTGTGGAAGTGTGTGTACCTTCAACTATGTAGACATCAGCATCTTTTAACTCTGGGTCGTAGGACCTTAGCTGACACTGACATAATAGCAGACAAGAAGTGCATTCATTGGATTTTAGAAAATCGGTGAATAATATTTCGGCCGTGTCGAGGCAGTCAGCAGGCGCTTTAGTCACAATCGTAAAAATAAATATGTAGGTACTACCTAGCTAACTTTAAAAATATAATAGGATTTTGCATTTGTTTTGATTTTGGTCTGTCGTAAATTTTTGGGTTCATTTTCAATGCTCCGATTCTTGTGGGGACTGTAAAATCTGTGAATTTTTTACATCGTAGAGAGCTGTTTGTGTCTGAACTCTTTTATATGTAGAACATAAAATACGCTGTATCTGTATAGTCATTTTACTTTGACGAAACAACATTTAAAAAGTTTGAGTGCCACTGGGTGCATTCCATCAGACCAATCGCTAAGTCATCGGAAACCACAGTATTCATTTTAACCATGAAAAAGTAATTTGTTTGGGTTAGCTTTAGAAACGGGGCGCCTGATTTTGGAATCGAAATATATCGAATTTTATAGAGTTTCAAATAGGCCTCTACACTCGCGCGCGAATCACGACGTGAAATCGCGGCGCAGATCACAGCAAAACCTCCCCACAGTTTTAAATATTTTAAATACACGAAAAATTAAGCACACATAATTTTAAATACACGAAAATAGCTCTAAAATAAAAATAAAAACTTTTCATGGTTAATATGTACTCTATGGCGATCGATGACTCAGCGGCTTGTCTGTTGGAATGCATACCCATTGACAGTGACAGTGACAGTCTTTGGCTAGGGCTAAGTGCTTGCGATTAAAATGTTATAAATTTAGCTATTTAAATTAATAATCTTTCTATCTTTCCTTTCTAATTAAGTATATTTAACTGACCAGAACAAGCAAATTCATAAAAATGGGAAGGCGTTCAATAAACACCACTAAAAGTGGTAAATACATGAATCCAACGGATCAAGCAAGTAAGTGGATAAAAATGTATGAAATATTGATATCATTGCGTTAATATTAATTATAATGGGAGTTTATTTTATGAAAACAATATTTTTTAGGAAAGGAAGCAAGAAAAAAGGAGTTGAAGAAGAACAAAAGGCAAAGACAGATGGTTCGGGCAGCTGTTCTAAAAATGAAAGATCCCACTCAAATTCTAGAAGAGCTCCAGAAAATTGATGAAATGGGTTTGCTTAGATACTTATAATATGTCATTCAGTATTCGTACATATTTTCTCACCGTTTATTGAAATTAAACATCTATCATTCTTTCAGGCATACAACCCCGTCAAGTTAACTCGGCACCTGAAGCAAAAGTGACTTTTCTCCTGGCTTCACGAAAATTGTCGATAGATTATCGATAAATGATCGCTAACAATAGTACCTACTAACGCTACTGGCATGATAACAGTGGCGTGAGGCAAGGAGAAAACGAGAGATCGCTTTTGCATCAGATGCTGAGTTAGCTTGGCGTGATATACCTATAATTTTTGGAATTAACTTATTAACTTTTGTCATACAGAATATAATGTTCTTCAGCCATCGCCACTGAATGAAAAAGTACTTAAAGAAAAAAGGAAAAAGTTAAGGGAAACATTTGATAGAGTTCTCAAGATGTATGTAAGTAAATGTTTGAGTTTTATGGCTAAATGTAATGATTTATATTATTAATTTTAGCATTATAATAGTGTATTATTATCTCAAAGACCTTAATTTAAGCTAAGATAGGTCTGAATCAATTAATTGACATACATTAATATGCTCGATATTTTAGTACATTGTCAGCAAAGCTTTTTACAATTTAACATTACTTACACATTAATTATGAATTACAAATATTACAATTAAGTACACTTGAATTTAAATGAAATAATAACTAGTATTATAACTTTACATATGAACCATAGCATAGAATATATGCTTCATTGCCATGCAGTGAAAATAGATTAAAATACAATAAAATAATAAGCTACTCGTGCCGCATGGCAATAAAGTACAATTTCAAATTGCACAGTGCTGTGTGGCTATTATTGTATGTTCCTTGTCTTTCTGTCGCGTTAGTCGCATAGCTCTGTCTCAACCGACACAACTGAGTGAGCTACGAGCAGTAGGCTAATAAAAAAGTTTAAGCATGGAGTGAAGTCCCCCTGACCATAGTCAAGGGCTATTATTTACATAATTATTTACAGCATTAATATTAGACCTTTTTATGTAATAGGACAAGGATGATCCAGAAAAGTGGGTAGAGCTCAAACGACAGGAGATGGAGTACGAGAAGAGAAGAGCTCATCTGATATCGTACTACGAGTCTGTGAAGCACGCCCAGTCAGTGCAAGTGGATGACATCCCGCTACCAACATTACAAGTATGATTGCAAAATATTGTGTAATATATTATGAGATTGGATTTTGTCTAATCATGCTGCTATGCTTTTGTTTACATAATTGTTATAAAGATAATTGGAGATAGTAAAACTTAAAACAACTTTTAAGGACTAAATTAAGGATGCTGTTATTGCTGATAAGTTTCTTGTGCCCATTCTTCTTGTCAGTTAAAAAAGTCTGGAATGGGTGGTAGGAAAATATAGACGATTCAAAAGTACTTAATAATTAAGTTTATTTGAATAAAGCTTATTTTGACTTTGACTTTGATGTTTGTTTATGGCCGATTTTGCAGGTTGCAGATGGGTCCTAAATTGGGAATTTAAAGTAAATTAACACATACCAATCGATTTATAAAATGCTTTTATGCTTGACAGAAATTTTAATGAAAATCATGTAGAAATTTTAAATCAAACAAGAAGATAGTGCTAACTAGAACCTGTGAGACCGTGATTCTAGCAATTAAATTATAATTTATACAGTTTCTACTTTTAACCGACTTACGACTGACGACGACTAAAAATTGAAAAGGAGGCAATTTGTATACGTTACATTATACATTTTTCATCATTGCTTGTGTGTAACTTATTTTTTTTTCTCTGCTATGTGATACATCCAATCAAGTTTCTTGATGCCTCTCTACTTAAAGACATTTAAATAAGTCCAGACAAGGTTTTAAAAGCTCTTATTTTTATTTCAGGTACCAGACAACTTGATTTATGGCAATGTACCATCACAAATACCACTGCCGTTGGACTCTGCTCATCCCGTGAAGCCAATCTTGAAGAAAGATTCCGCCTACAGAGTAAGTTTTGTTATACATAATTAGTGTTTAAATTCTTATTTTATAACTTTTTGATGTACTCATATATTGCTTTAGGCAGTAAATTTCTCAATTATTGACAATTTTATGTAAAAACTAGCCTTCGTCCGTGTGAACAGTAGAAAAATCATAATGCAATCAACTTAAATGATCCCCATAGTGTATAAAAGCTAGTACTACGGAGAGTGCAAGCTGTTTCCATGGTTCCACCTATCTGAATAGGATGAAACATGGCTTAAATTTTTGATTGGACCCCAAGCTACCAAACTTTTAAAATCCCATCAAATTCCGCGTGATTCGCGCACAAATATTTAGAATTTACAGTTTTATTATAGAATAATCTAAATTACAATAGACACTTTTGACATTGTGTACATACAAAATGATTCTTTTTTTAATACAGGGTTATTTTTAAAACACCAACGACCTCACAGGAGTGGATTACTAAACGTTTGTTCTACGACTTTCTGAAAAAATCAAACAGAAAAATCGACTTTTCATACAAAACTCGATTAGCTGTTTGGACATTTTGTATGGAAAGTCGATTAGTCTTTATTCGGAAAAGTAGAATAAACGCTGTTGTTTGTGATGTTTGTAATCTAATCCTGGGGGCTGTGACGTTGTTGGTGTTTTACAAATAACCCTGTCTGTATATATTTGAGTGCGAATGGTTAAAGCAATATCCAGCAATAACCGCCTCTGTGGTCTAGTGGTTCGCCCACCCATATAAGACGCAGGGGTCCCGGGTTCGATTCCCAGGAGGGAGATACAATTTGTACTCGGTTTGGTTGGTGGTACGGCTTATTTCAAGTCCGCCTGGCTAGCTACCACCATCTTACCTAAGTCCGACGCCATTACAACAATTACAATTTAAAAATTGTTGTGTTCCGGCAGTCAAGTCAGAGGTAAGATAACCAGTTCCTCATTGATGAGAATTCCGGGTATAGTGCGCTTCCACCTTCGTCCTTATCGTCACTTAACATCAGGTGAGGTGAAGACCAAGCACTATCCCGTAGTGCTAAAAATAAGTTTTCCATTTAAAGCAATCTTATTTTTTTTTAATTATGTTATTGTTTAGATGAAGATTAAGTCTTGCTGTATAGTTGACACATTTCGCAGGAGCGTCCCATAGGCATCGAGCCGCCCGGAGTGCCGCCCGGCCCTCCCTGTGACATCGCTAAGTTAATCGCAGAAGCGGCCCACTTGAAGATTATCAAGGAGAAGAAGAGTCTCCGCTTCCATTACCTGCCTGATGAGGGACCTCCCGGGGAATGCGTATGTTAATACATATTTAAGGCGCTGTAGATAGTGAAACTAGCTCGAAGTGGCCACTTTTGGCAATTATGGATTTTAAAATTATAGAATGAATGATAACTGTTGAAGAGTTATTCAAAAAATATTTGAGACAATTTAAGAGATTATTACATGAGCTTTTTTTAAATATTGACTTGGTTTACGAGTTATAAAAATTAATGTAGTGGCGGCGCTAGTTTCACTACCTACAGCGCCTTAAGTATTTTTAATTAGAATTGATGGTTTTATTAACCCTTCAACGCCCGGAAAATGAGACACAATAGAAAATCTATTGTGTCTCGGTCGCCAGCGACCGCACCGGCGTTAATGAATTGAATGGGTTACCTATTATAAATGGAGATGTCCCTTGACATTTGGACATCACCATTTTTTTAATGCCTCATCTACTGGAGCACAGACCTTTCTTGTATTTGTATATAACGTGTTACGAAGCACGGGATAGGAATGGGATAGGGACCATCAAACTGAACAACTTTTACTATAGGACCAACTCTGAAATCGCGAAAATAAATCAGCTGTTTCATACATTTTGATATATTCTTTATTAATTTTTGTATGAAACAGCTGTTTTTTTTTCGCGATTTCAGAGTTGGTCCCATAGAAAAAGTTGTTTAGTTTGATGGTCTCTATCTAAAATTAAATATAGTCAATAATCCATAAATAAAGTATTCATTAGTAGGCCAGTAAAATTTTACAAATGTTTTTCCTAAAAACGCAAAATGTGTATAGCTGCATTTTTGGTGTGTTATTTGGATCCCTTAGGAGAGTGTGGAACTATGTTTTGCAAGCAAAATAAGTTGTGCTAGCTGCGTTATACGTGAAAAACTACAAAAAATTTAAGTGTTTGCAGTTTTATTCAAAAACTATGCGCTTTTGACATTAGTTGCCAGTATCATTTTAAATGTGTATTAAATCTCAAACAATTAAAGTCAACCCACAGCTCCGTATGTCTAATAGTTTTTGAGATATGATTCTTGAAACATTGACACTCACCGGCATATCTAACTGCCTACAGCGTTATTTTCATACAAACATGGTCACTTCACAGTCTCATAAATAAAAAAGTTTGTGCATCTCTGCAATGGTTTGTATGTTGATAGATAAGCCAGGTGCTCATTTTTCTAATAAATATAGACACCTCTCAATTTATCCAAAAAGAGGAAAGGGTAAACTAATTTTCTCGTTCCATACAATGATAATTGTATGGTATTAAAATTATGCATTGCTTTACTACATTTTTGGCGAAATTGAGAGATGTCTATGCTTATTTGATATTCTTATTCGAAAAATGAGCACCTTGCTAATCTATCAACATACAAACCATTTCAGAGATGCGTAAACTTTTATATTTATGAGACTGTGAAGTGAGCATGTTTGTATGAAGTAAGATATGCCGGTGACCGTCAATGTTTCAAGCATCATATCTCAAAAACTATTAGACATACGGAGCTGTGGGTTGGCTTTAATTGTTTGAAATTTAATACACTTTTAAAAAGCGCATAGTTTTTGAATAAAACTGCAAAAACTGATTTTTTTGCAGTTTTTCACGTATAATGCAGCTAGCACAACTTTTTTTTGCTTGCAAAACAGGGTTCCACACTCCCTTAAGGGGTCCAAATAACATGCCAAAAATGCAGCTTTACATCACGTTTTGCGTTTTCAATATCGAATTTTACTGGGCTATAGCCTAATTTTAAAATTACTGATAAAACTTAATTCTAGCAAATCACCTTACAATTAAATCATACATGTTTTCACAGAACTATTCCCCACCTTCAAATCAAGCACCCCCTCAGTCATTGATTCCCGAGCCGGAAGATTTCGACGGGGATCAAATAGTGGATTCTGATAGGCCATCATCTCCCCACGCGGTTCCGGCGCAGACGCCGAAACCGACTTCGCTGCAGCAACGAATGTTGGCGCTGTCTGGACAGAATATAGACGACTTTATGAAGGAGATGGAAGAGGTGCATAAGAAGAGGGAAAGGGACAGAGCTGCAGATTTAAGTATGAGGTAAGACAAGGATCAAATAGTGGATTCTGATAGGCCATCATCTCCCCACGCGGTTCCGGCGCAGACGCCGAAACCGACTTCGCTGCAGCAACGAATGTTGGCGCTGTCTGGACAGAATATAGACGACTTTATGAAGGAGATGGAAGAGGTGCATAAGAAGAGGGAAAGGGACAGAGCTGCAGATTTAAGTATGAGGTAAGACAAGGATCAAATAGTGGATTCTGATAGGCCATCATCTCCCCACGCGGTTCCGGCGCAGACGCCGAAACCGACTTCGCTGCAGCAACGAATGTTGGCGCTGTCTGGACAGAACATAGACGACTTTATGAAGGAGATGGAAGAGGTGCATAAGAAGAGGGAAAGGGACAGAGCTGCAGATTTAAATATGAGGTAAGACAAGGATCAAATAGTGGATTCCGATAGGCCATCATCTCCCCACGCAGTTCCGGCGCAGACGCCGAAACCGACTTCGCTGCAGCAACGAATGTTGGCGCTGTCTGGACAGAACATAGACGACTTTATGAAGGAGATGGAAGAGGTGCATAAGAAGAGGGAAAGGGACAGAGCTGCAGATTTAAATATGAGGTAAGACAAGGATCAAATAGTGGATTCCGATAGGCCATCATCTCCCCACGCAGTTCCGGCGCAGACGCCGAAACCGACTTCGCTGCAGCAACGAATGTTGGCGCTGTCTGGACAGAACATAGACGACTTTATGAAGGAGATGGAAGAGGTGCATAAGAAGAGGGAAAGGGACAGAGCTGCAGATTTAAGTATGAGGTAAGACAAGGATCAAATAGTGGATTCTGATAGGCCATCATCTCCCCAGGCGGTTCCGGCGCAGACGCCGAAACCTACTTCGCTGCAGCAACGAATGTTGGCGCTGTCTGGACAGAATATAGACGACTTTATGAAGGAGATGGAAGAGGTGCATAAGAAGAGGGAAAGGGACAGAGCTGCAGATTTAAATATGAGGTAAGACAAGGATCAAATAGTGGATTCCGATAGGCCATCATCTCCCCACGCAGTTCCGGCGCAGACGCCGAAACCGACTTCGCTGCAGCAACGAATGTTGGCGCTGTCTGGACAGAACATAGACGACTTTATGAAGGAGATGGAAGAGGTGCATAAGAAGAGGGAAAGGGACAGAGCTGCAGATTTAAGTATGAGGTAAGACAAGGATCAAATAGTGGATTCTGATAGGCCATCATCTCCCCACGCGGTTCCGGCGCAGACGCCGAAACCGACTTCGCTGCAGCAACGAATGTTGGCGCTGTCTGGACAGAATATAGACGACTTTATGAAGGAGATGGAAGAGGTGCATAAGAAGAGGGAAAGGGACAGAGCTGCAGATTTAAGTATGAGGTAAGACAAGGATCAAATAGTGGATTCTGATAGGCCATCATCTCCCCACGCGGTTCCGGCGCAGACGCCAAAACCGACTTCGCTGCAGCAACGAATGTTGGCGCTGTCTGGACAGAACATAGACGACTTTATGAAGGAGATGGAAGAGGTGCATAAGAAGAGGGAAAGGGACAGAGCTGCAGATTTAAATATGAGGTAAGACAAGGATCAAATAGTGGATTCCGATAGGCCATCATCTCCCCACGCAGTTCCGGCGCAGACGCCGAAACCGACTTCGCTGCAGCAACGAATGTTGGCGCTGTCTGGACAGAACATAGACGACTTTATGAAGGAGATGGAAGAGGTGCATAAGAAGAGGGAAAGGGACAGAGCTGCAGATTTAAATATGAGGTAAGACAAGGATCAAATAGTGGATTCCGATAGGCCATCATCTCCCCACGCAGTTCCGGCGCAGACGCCGAAACCGACTTCGCTGCAGCAACGAATGTTGGCGCTGTCTGGACAGAACATAGACGACTTTATGAAGGAGATGGAAGAGGTGCATAAGAAGAGGGAAAGGGACAGAGCTGCAGATTTAAGTATGAGGTAAGACAAGGATCAAATAGTGGATTCTGATAGGCCATCATCTCCCCACGCGGTTCCGGCGCAGACGCCGAAACCTACTTCGCTGCAGCAACGAATGTTGGCGCTGTCTGGACAGAATATAGACGACTTTATGAAGGAGATGGAAGAGGTGCATAAGAAGAGGGAAAGGGACAGAGCTGCAGATTTAAATATGAGGTAAGACAAGGATCAAATAGTGGATTCCGATAGGCCATCATCTCCCCACGCAGTTCCGGCGCAGACGCCGAAACCGACTTCGCTGCAGCAACGAATGTTGGCGCTGTCTGGACAGAACATAGACGACTTTATGAAGGAGATGGAAGAGGTGCATAAGAAGAGGGAAAGGGACAGAGCTGCAGATTTAAGTATGAGGTAAGACAAGGATCAAATAGTGGATTCTGATAGGCCATCATCTCCCCACGCGGTTCCGGCGCAGACGCCGAAACCGACTTCGCTGCAGCAACGGATGTTGGCGCTGTCTGGACAGAATATAGACGACTTTATGAAGGAGATGGAAGAGGTGCATAAGAAGAGGGAAAGGGACAGAGCTGCAGATTTAAATATGAGGTAAGACAAGGATCAAATAGTGGATTCCGATAGACCATCATCTCCTCACGCAGTTCCGGCGCAGACGCCGAAACCGACTTCGCTGCAGCAACGAATGTTGGCGCTGTCTGGACAGAACATAGACGACTTTATGAAGGAGATGGAAGAGGTGCATAAGAAGAGGGAAAGGGACAGAGCTGCAGATTTAAGTATGAGGTAAGACAAGGATCAAATAGTGGATTCTGATAGGCCATCATCTCCCCACGCGGTTCCGGCGCAGACGCCGAAACCGACTTCGCTGCAGCAACGGATGTTGGCGCTGTCTGGACAGAATATAGACGACTTTATGAAGGAGATGGAAGAGGTGCATAAGAAGAGGGAAAGGGACAGAGCTGCAGATTTAAATATGAGGTAAGACAAGGATCAAATAGTGGATTCCGATAGGCCATCATCTCCCCACGCAGTTCCGGCGCAGACGCCGAAACCGACTTCGCTGCAGCAACGAATGTTGGCGCTGTCTGGACAGAACATAGACGACTTTATGAAGGAGATGGAAGAGGTGCATAAGAAGAGGGAAAGGGACAGAGCTGCAGATTTAAATATGAGGTAAGACAAGGATCAAATAGTGGATTCCGATAGGCCATCATCTCCCCACGCAGTTCCGGCGCAGACGCCGAAACCGACTTCGCTGCAGCAACGAATGTTGGCGCTGTCTGGACAGAACATAGACGACTTTATGAAGGAGATGGAAGAGGTGCATAAGAAGAGGGAAAGGGACAGAGCTGCAGATTTAAGTATGAGGTAAGACAAGGATCAAATAGTGGATTCTGATAGGCCATCATCTCCCCACGCGGTTCCGGCGCAGACGCCGAAACCTACTTCGCTGCAGCAACGAATGTTGGCGCTGTCTGGACAGAATATAGACGACTTTATGAAGGAGATGGAAGAGGTGCATAAGAAGAGGGAAAGGGACAGAGCTGCAGATTTAAATATGAGGTAAGACAAGGATCAAATAGTGGATTCCGATAGGCCATCATCTCCCCACGCAGTTCCGGCGCAGACGCCGAAACCGACTTCGCTGCAGCAACGAATGTTGGCGCTGTCTGGACAGAACATAGACGACTTTATGAAGGAGATGGAAGTGGTGCATAAGAAGAGGGAAAGGGACAGAGCTGCAGATTTAAGTATGAGGTAAGACAAGGATCAAATAGTGGATTCTGATAGGCCATCATCTCCCCACGCGGTTCCGGCGCAGACGCCGAAACCGACTTCGCTGCAGCAACGGATGTTGGCGCTGTCTGGACAGAATATAGACGACTTTATGAAGGAGATGGAAGAGGTGCATAAGAAGAGGGAAAGGGACAGAGCTGCAGATTTAAATATGAGGTAAGACAAGGATCAAATAGTGGATTCCGATAGGCCATCATCTCCTCACGCAGTTCCGGCGCAGACGCCGAAACCGACTTCGCTGCAGCAACGAATGTTGGCGCTGTCTGGACAGAACATAGACGACTTTATGAAGGAGATGGAAGAGGTGCATAAGAAGAGGGAAAGGGACAGAGCTGCAGATTTAAGTATGAGGTAAGACAAGGATCAAATAGTGGATTCTGATAGGCCATCATCTCCCCACGCGGTTCCGGCGCAGACGCCGAAACCGACTTCGCTGCAGCAACGGATGTTGGCGCTGTCTGGACAGAATATAGACGTCTTTATGAAGGAGATGGAAGAGGTGCATAAGAAGAGGGAAAGGGACAGAGCTGCAGATTTAAATGCGAGGTCAGATGGTTAACATATTGTAAACGAGTTCGTTGCAACAACTGTCTAATTCGTATTGGCATTCTTAGTTAACTTCTAACCGTAGCATGTTTGTTTTTACTGTTAGCGGTTGAAAATTTATGCTCTAAAATCACGCAAAAAGTATTGTCTACCGTTTAGGCGTGAAGTGGTAACAAACACACACACAATCTTTCGCATTTACTAAGTATGATGTCCTGCCCATTAATGGGGTTGGTAAACTTTTTCGAAGATAATTGTTTTATATTTTTTTTTGATAGCACAAGTTTGAAGAATAAAGAAAATAATATTATGATTTTTTTATTTTACCTGGTTAACTAAATATATTTTTTTATATTATTATCGCGATAAAATATCAAACATACGGCTGAACACGAAGTTCCTTTGCATTTAATGATTTGAAAAACTGATTGACAGATTTGACAGACAGTGACAAAGAGTAATCATACCTTTGTTTTTTTTGTTTTGAGCAACAACATAGAAAGTCTTTGGAGCAAAGGCATAACCTACGCATACAGCCGTAGTAGTGATTTATTGTACCTACTATACTGTAAATTAAAAATTTAAATTTTTATTTAAATTAAAATGAAGCATTATAAAAATTCCGCAATTTGTTATTCCTGAAGCCAAAAGCTACCAGAAAATATATAATTCACAACAGTTTTGGAAAAGTTTACCAACCCCATTGCCTAATTTCAAAATCTATCGCAATCGCTTTCATTTGACAGAACATTGTTACTTCTTTTTGGCACAAATAAAAACTTACCAAAGAAATACAGCAATGTGTCACATCCCTCTGTCAAATGAAAGCGATTGCGGTAGATTTTGAAATTAGACAATTAGCCCCCCGATCATGTTATTGTCAAACATCTCTTCTTCCAGGTTGACTGCTCTGAAACGTACCGGCGACCCTCGCGACAGTGACTCAGATAGTGACACCGAAGCCGCCGTACTACATAATCATCCTCAGGAGTTCCTGGAGCCGCCGGGCGCTGAAATCAGGCAGATTCCGCCGCCGCTCATGCCACCTGGTGAGAAAAACTATGATATTATGACTTACGGGTATGATGTTACTAAGGAAATGATAAGTACTTCGTACAACAGGAAGGTGCTCTGCGGCTAAAAAACGGTCCTCAAGTGGACCGTATAGCAAGTACGAGGTCAGTTTGTCTCGCTCTATTAGGGTAACCATAAGTTTGAAAACAAATAGACTTGTTCTTTTTTTATGCAATTTGTTATTAGAGTTTGGTCAACGAAAGATGAGATTCGGTTGGAAATGTAACTAATTTTGCGCCTTATTTTAAGGTTCAGTTTCCAATAACTTAACCTCTAAACGTTAATTTAACAGGGAAAGTGGCGCCGCCATTCCAATCTCATCTTTTGTTGACCAGACTCTATTGGTTAAACTAAAGGTCGCTGTATACGTAACGGGAAAAATACCGGACGGGACGGGGACGGGGACGGAACGGGCACGGGGTGGGACGGAACGTGATCCTGACGGGGAGTTTAAAGGTGCGGGCACATTTGTCTGACGCCACGCGTTAACACGCCGTCAGATGACATCGGTTTTCATAATAATAATAATAAAATGTATTGATTCGTCACTTCACAAACTTATTCCATGGATACATTGTGTATATAAATCGAAGCATTTATAACCTAAATTTGTGAAGGACTGGTGCCCGAAATAGGTTTCGCAGAAACCTGTACCAATTTTTTTTCATAGTAAATGTATGCACTAGGATCACATTATCTGATTCTGACGTCCATACAAATACGGCGTGTTAAGACGTGGCGTCAGACAAATGTGCCCGCACCTTAATGCATACGTAACGTAACGTGCTAGTCGCGACAGTTGACGTGGTGGTAACGTGCTAGTGTTGTGAAAACAACTGTATTAAATAGACATGAGGCGTATTTATCGTAACAGATAAAAACAACAGATAATTAAATGTAACTGTTTCGCCCTGTTATGAGCGCTATGAAATAACAGTTGCTCAAAGGAACAGGCGAAACAGTCTGTTCCCGCCGTCTTCACTGTTCCAAATACTCCACTGTACCCTGTACCGAACTGTTATGCCTGTTATCAGAGTAACAACCTGTTTCCATTGTTCCGCCTGTTACGTGGAACAAGCGCTACCTCACTCTAACATATGGAAAGAAAAGAGACAAAGCTTGTTATTTTTAGTCCATTGAAAAACCTTAGTAAAATCGACTTTGTAAATTGGTCGTGCTATATGTTCCTGTGTGAGTGTTTGTTTATGACCTTCTTTTTTTTTGTGGCAACAGAGTTTGACTGTTTTGCCATTTTCCAATGTCAAGTTAAACGGTAGGGAAACAGGGATATCGGGTGTTATGGAAATTATAATTTCATTTATTGAGATTATTAAAGGATATTAAACCGCGTATTATTTGTGTAGGCATGCAGGGCCGATATTGTAGATTAAAATATTTTTTCTAATTTATAACACAAAGCCCTGCTTTGTGACAAGGGCTTACTACTAGTTCAGCTCTTAGATAACGTAAGTCTGTTCCTAACAATTCTCGATTGAAATCGATTGAAAGTGCAGTTACATTGCCGCTTTAAGTAACGTCACATGTCACATTGGTTCTTAGTAAAGCAGCAATGTAACTGTGATTTCTGTCAGAGTTGCAACAAAATTACGTAATCAGCCCCCGGGCTTGCTAGCTCGCTTAGGGCTCGTTCACACAAGCGACCTTTTCGCATTGAACGTCAAGAGCGGTAAAAAAACGCGCGTCGAAAAAAACGATCGCGTGTGTACGATCACATAGGCAAAGCAAGACATGCGGGCGGGTGTAGGAAAATAGAATGTCTAGTGCTGCCAGTTGCTAGGGAAAAGAAAAGATGTAATGCAATGTAAATGATTGACATGTAAATTCTTGGTAAAATACCTGATCGTCTAGCAGTGAAAGGGATGGCGCTATATGCGATTAATAGCATCATCCCTTTCTAATAAGGTTGAAAATCAGTTGCACCAGTTTTTTTTAACTATAATGTATATTTTCTAACTTTATTTTTAAAAATAATGATAATTATTTTTGTGTTAATTACTGCCATCTATCGCAATTTAAGTAAACTGCTTAATGAAGGCAAGCAAGCAACTTCATTAGGTGACATGATGGTTCACCGAATAAAAACGCTAGATGACGCGTGTGCGCCGTAACTGCTGTATTAGAAAAAAGATTTTGTAATATTAGATTTTACTTCTTTGTAACAAAGCTTAGTCTTGTTTAACGAAAAAAAATAACAGTTTATGATCATAAAAGCTAAAAATATCATGCTTTTTCTCTTTTGTTCATATAAGTAGCCAATAAGTTAGACAAAACAAGCGCTTGTTCCACGGAACAGGCGGAACAATGTAAGCAAATTGTTACGACATGGCTGTTATTTCTGTAACAGGTTGTTGGAACTGTTATTTTAGTGTAACAGGAACAGTTGTAACAGGTAGGCAATTTACCCTGTTACAACCCATGTCTAGTATTAAAACACTATTTATGCGACTAATTTTATATTTTCAATCTCAATTGATACAATTCCACCTTTTTCTAAATGCAATGCAATTTATGCAATTTTCCTCTTTCGTAAGGAAGCTAAAAAAATAGTTAACTTTATTTATTTATTTATTTATTTATTGATTAAGATACACCAGCGACAAAATCATTTTACATTTTATAACAATTTTGATATAGACATTCTCGGAATAATGATATGCCTTTATAGGCGTATACAGCACTTCTAAAAAAGAATATTAAGTACTTACAACTTACAACACAATAATAATGAATACAATTAACTTAATATAGGTACATTAACATTTTATAGTTCTGTTAAACAATATTAATGATTACTTACATAATAAGTCTTTCAAAATCTTATCAAGAAGTAGTTTTTTAGAATTAAAATAACCAAATAAGAGAGAAAATCTGTCATTAATAACAAGGTATTTTTATTATTATTATTACAATAAAAACAAAGATAATCAAAGGTTGGACGAAGAAGAAAACATTGCCACACACTTTTTCTTAAAAACGCTTTCTGTATCACCAAATATGTCAATGTCGGAATTATTAATATCATTATAAGTTTGCATGCAACGATAAGGAGGAGCGTTTTTCCCTGAATTAGTCTTGCTAAAGGGTATGCTAAAGTTTTTGGTTAAAGCTTGTCTAGGTATGTGGTATGGAACATTCAGGCCGATTTTTGATAATAGATAGGGTGAGTTAAGGTTACCATGGAGGAGTTTATGTAGAGTCAAGAGGTCGGTAACTTTGCGTCGATTTTTCAGCGACGTAATCCTGAAGTGTGAGAGACGAGTATCATAATCAGATCTGTAAGGACAACCTCGATAACGGAAGGCAAGGTAACGAGTAAAGTTTCTCTGAATGCGTTCTATCCTTTGAGCATGAACATCATAAACAGGATTCCATACTGATGAGGCGTATTCCAAGATGCTACGTATAAGGGCATTAAAAATGACAATGACAGTGTTACTGTTTTTAAAAGCTTTGCATGTACGCTTTACAAAACCCAGCATTTTCCAAGCACGTGCAACAATGCTGTCGATGTGTTGTCTGTAGTCTAACTTATTGTCTAATACTACGCCAAGGTCACGAATCGCTAAAGACTGTTGTAACACCTCATTAGCAATTGAATAGTTAGCTGGCACGATTGTTTTTTTTCTGCTAAACTGTAAAAAGGTGCACTTCCTCGGGTTAAGTTCCATTCTATTCTTCGTGCACCAAGTACTAACCGAATCAATATCTTTCTGCAAGAGTGCCACGTCCCCTTGATCACGAACACATCGGAAAAGTTTTATATCATCCGCAAAAACTGAAATTTGACTATGTTCAATACACTCTGAAACATCATTTAGAAACGATAAAAAAAGGATTGGCCCAAGGTGCGACCCTTGAGGAACGCCTGAATTGACAGTATAGACCTCTGACCTATAACCATGGACTACAACAGTATGAACTCTAGACTTCAGGTAGGAGCTCAACCAGCGGAGCAAGGAGCCATGAACTCCATATGATTCTAACTTAGCCAATAGCAGAGCATGATCGACCCTATCGAATGCACTCGAAAAATCAGTGTACACTGAATCGACTTGGATGTTATCATCCATAGATTTTGTTATATTTGTGACGTATTCCATTAAATTGCTAACCGTAGACTTGTTCCTGCTAAATCCGTGCTGGGTTTCTTCAATAACATTTTTGAGATGGCTAGTCAAAACAGGACAAACAATGCATTCGAATACTTTGGCAAATAAACTAAGGATAGCAACCGGTCTGTAATTTTCTACATTATGTTTGTTACCCTTTTTTAGGATCGGTATGATATTTGAGCACTTCCATGTAGCAGGAAATATGCCAGTAAGCAGAGACTTTTCAAAAATAAGCTTTAAAGGAAGCGTCAGATGCTTAGATACCATTTTAATAAACAGAGGTGGTATTCCGTCCGGGCCGGCTCCTTTGCTCACATTCAATGATTTCAAAATAGCCATTATTTTACGCTCTGTGATGTTTATTTTACCAAGTGATAATTGAGGGTTACGATCAACAAAACGAGGAGGTGTCGAATCATCCGGTTCTTCGTAGATAGAGGAAAAATGTTTTGCAAATAAATTACATATACTTTCACCCTCTCCTGCTGTAACACCATTTAACTGCATTTCCATTGGAACACTACAGTTAGAACCTTTCTGCTGATGAACAAAGGCCCAAATTTTTTTAGGATCCTGAACCATCAAGTCTTCTATTCTGTCAACATAAGCAGAGTAGCAGGTAGATACTAAAGAATCGATACGACGACTGCAACGCTTCAGATCCAGGCCATCCCTAGGGTTTTTATATATTTTGTACTTTCTAAGTATCCTTTCCTTTTCTCCGATCAATTTAATCAGGTTACGAGTGAACCAGCATGGGAATTTCATATTACGAGGTTTAGATTTGGGTATAGTATCATCAATTATCTTGTACAAGATCTCATAGAACTTAGACACCGCAGTATCAACGTCTTTAAGTCCGCTAAGCTCCGTGTACCAATCCACTCGACCTAACCTTTGATTGACAAGAGTGTAATCGGCTTTTTTAAAGTTATGTGTGGCAAAAGTTTTACTTCTCAACGCTGGAGTTAAACTTACATTTACATTTATCTCTAGAGCGGGATGATGGACGTAATCCAGTTTACTTACAGGACACAAACATTCAACAATACTAATGTCACTCAAGTTACTTAGAACTAGATCTAAAATACGGTTATTTTGATTTTTTACATTGTTGAATTGTGAAAGATTGTTTAAGGACATAAAATCAATTAATTGGTAACCAAGATTACAAGAATAGTTATTTGGAGATAATATATTTGAATTTACATTACTTGAGTCCTCAACCCAATTAACAAAGCCCAAATTTAAATCCCCCAGAATAATAGTATTTGTGTTACAGGACTGCATTACAGAATTACAATTCTCCAAAAATACATCCAGCATATCGCCACTCACAGGAGGAGATAAGTAAACTGCGCATATCAAACACTCCGATTGTTTACCGTTTATTGTCATTTTCACTGTCACCCAAATGTCCTCACAAATGCTTTCAAAATGATTTACTCTTCTAGAACTCACTGATTTGGAGACAGCAATGAAGACACCACCCCCATCTTTACCAGCCAAATAGGTCGAATCGCGATCTCTTCTATAGACGTCATATTTAGTGTCGAATAGTTCGTTGAATAGTTCGTAACTTTGAGGTTTACTTACGTTTTAAAGAATTCAATGAAACGGAAATTGTTGTCACCCCAATTGTTTCTTATTAATGTACTATTTACCGAATAGCCCAGGACTTTTAGCAAAAAATTCAAAGAAACCTAGGACTAATTCCGGCGGAAGGTTTTTTGTTTCTAAAGTGTTCCTTAGGTCCCCCTGAATATATCTAGAAAGTTCCCCGTGGATCCCATGTACGCTCCCCCCTTCCCCCCCTCAAACGTCTCCCTGATTTTAGTTTTTTCTATTTATCTCAGAAACGGTTGAAGATAGAAGAAAGTTGTCAAGGTATGATATTATTGTTATGAAATATCCAACCCGTCGACACTTTAATCATTTCAATGTGAGCTGTAGTCTCTGAACTATACCTACAGACGTTTCACCAAAAAAATGTTTTTGCCCAAAAATCGTTCTTTGTACTAGTTTTTAAAAAAAGGAGTGGAGTTGTGGCAAAATTTTATAAGGTCATATGAATCTAGATACGTAGAGGAATAAAACGAAATATAATACATTGTTATAGCAGCATCGGTTCACGATTCATACCGAATGGTGTCTACGCCACGATGTAATTTTTAGCCCAATACTTTTAGATAAAAATTTCGCGATACCTAGGACCAATTCCGGTGGTAAGTTTTTGTCTTTTAAAATGTTCCTTAGGTCCCTTTGAACATGTCTGGAAAGTTCCCGATGGATCCCGGGTCCGCTCCCCCCTCCCCTTCAAAAATCTCCCTGATTTAATTTTTTCTCATTTATCTCAGAAATGGTTGAAGATAGAAGAAAGCTGTTAACGTATGATATAATTGTTATAAAATATCCGACACGTCGACACTTCAATAGTTTCGATGTGAGCTGTAGTCTCTGAAATATACCTCCAGACATTTCACCAAAAAAAATATTTTGCTCAAAAATCATTATTTGTACTAGTTTTTAAGAAAAAATAATGGAGCTGTGGCAAAATAATCTGAGTTCATTTGAATCTTGATACATTGAGGAATAAAACGAGGTATAAACATTGTTTTAGCATCATTGTTTCTCGATTTACAGCGATTGTCAAACACCACGATATAATTTAATAGTATGAAGACAGCAGGAACTATGCAAATGACGTTGCCGTTTAGGATTAAGTTATAGCACTTATGAGTTTAAATGAACGGAACTAAATTGAAAATGATTCTACTGGAACACTCAAAGATTTATGCTTTCAGTAACTATATAGCGCCACTTTAATGATAAAGTGGCGCTATATAGTTACTGAAAGTTACTATAAGTTATATAGTTACTTTGATGATGACATCAAAATGGTTGCTCCGTTATTAATACATGACGGACGTGTCGAACGGTAGGTACTCGTATCAAGCGATAATATCTTCGGACGAATCTTTAGTGTAATTATGACACTAAGAACTTCACTTACTTACAGGTGAGTTCGTTTAATCATTAATTACACACTGATCATGCTCCCTCACTCACCCGCGTCGTCGTACAAACGAAAGATTTGTATGTATGTTTGAACGAATTAACTCAGAAATTACTAAAGCTAGTAGGTATTACAATAAATTTATTTGGCGTTTGACACCATTCGGTGTGAATCGTGAACCGATGCTGCTATAACAATGTATTATACCTCGTTTTATTCCTCTACGTATCTAGATTCATATGACCTTATAAAATTTTGCCACAACTCCACTCATTTTTCTTAAAAACTAGTACAAAGAACGATTTTTGGGCAAAAACATTTTTTTGGTGAAACGTCTGTAGGTATAGTTCAGAGACTACAGCTCACATCGAAATTATTAAAGTGTCGACGGGTTGGATATTTCATAACAATTATATCATACGTTGACAACTTTCTTCTATCTTCAACCGTTTCTAAGATAAATAGAAAAAACTAAAATCAGGGAGACGTTTGAGGGGTGGGAGGGGGGAGCGTACATGGGATCCACGGGGAACTTTCCAGATATATTCAGGGGGACCTAAGGAACACTTTAAAAACAAAAAACCTTCCGCCGGAATTAGTCCTAGGTTTTTTGCTAAAAGTCCTGGGCTAGAAGTTATTTGGAAGATATCAATGTTCGTGTGACATCATGAATTGGGGTTCGCGTTTTGGCCCGATTGGGGCTCGATTTATCTGTTTTAATTTGAAGCCCGACAGACTTTCCGAAGTTCGATGCCTTAGCCGGTACGGCCCCTGGTAAGGCATAATATCATACGCATTTCATTTATATCAGTCGCAACCTCCTCGAACGGCAGGGTGGAAATATGAGGCTGACATCGCCTCTGCTTATGCCATCCGTTGAGAAGCAGACGATATTGTGACTTATGTTATGACACTTAATTTAAGAAACAATATAACTCGACACACATGTGATAATAGTATACATTACAATGTAGTAAGTCAAATTTTAATTGTAGGGCCGATATTGAACTCTGCTTGCAGTGCCACTGCATGCAGAAATTTGGTAGGCATGCAGGCCTAAAATTATGGATTAGAATTAACTATGTCGTGATTTACACCATGTATCTGTTTATTTTTGAAACTCCGACATTTCAGCGCAGTTGCATGCGCCACGATCATGGAAGAACTGTCGATTGTTGCATATCTATATTACTTTTAATCTATACTTAATATCGGCCCTGCATGCCTATACAAAGCACTGCATGCGGTGGTCATGCTGTCATGCAGGGCTTTGAGTACCCCACTATAAAAAACAAGATATGTCATCATGGTTCAAACTTTTTAATTCCGCAGGTCTCCGTCTCCCCCTCCGCGCGCCGCTCGGGCTGCCCCCCCTCCGCCTGCCCCCCGGCCCTCCCTCCGGCCGCCCCCCCGCGCCGCCCGGCCCCCCGCCGGGGCTGCCCCCCCGCGGCATGCTGCGCCCCCCCGGCCCCCCGCCCGGCGCACCCCCCCCGCCTGATGCGCCCGCTCGTGCCGCCGCCGCCGCCTAAGGCGATGCCGCAAGTCTCTGTGCTGACGGCCGCCCCTCAGCTTATACCGAAGAAGGATGGGCCTCAAGGTAAGCGATTGTAATCATTTTAGATAATAATGTAAGTAAATTCAAGTAGGGTCAATTTAATAGATCACTTTGACATCTGTCAGTCCATAGTGTAATTTGTCAAAGTAAATCGTTCTTTCTTTCGTGATTATTACAATAAATATGTATTATTAACTGAAAAAAGTTGAACAAATAAATATTGTGTGCCTGCCGTTAGAAGGTTACGTTGTTGAGTTTTGATGAAGTGTCAAATGTGATCTATTAAAGTGGCCCTGGCGCAGTGGTTTAGCGCCTGGCCCAGCGATTGCGGATGTTAAGCAACTTTCGCAAGGGTCGGTCATGGGATGGGTGACCAAAAACTTATTATCTTGACTCGAGCTCCTTCGTGCTTCGAAAGGCAACTTAAGCCGTTGGTCCCGGCTGAATATGCAGTCGTTAACACCCGCCAATTCGCATTGGGCCCGTTTGGTGGATTTTGGCCCATCCTCCTTATTCACCCATAAAGAAGGCCTGTGCCGCAGCAGTGGGACATTAAAAATGGCTGATGGTATATAAACTAAACAAAGCTCGCGGAATAATTAGCCGTTTTAATACTAAATAACGCCCGAATATTGTAATGAAGCGAAACCGCTACGTAGATGTGATCCTTATATATCGTCGTCGATAGAAGACAACTCATAGCGGAACTGTGGCGGAACTACCGCGGTGCCGCTAGTACGATTTCGCAGAGAAGTGTGCTAGGCGTTAGATCTAATCCACTTCATATGGTTGAGTTTGGGTAAAGGAGTCGTTCTTTCGTGGGTCCACCTTTTAAAATTTTCCTACACCCATAATATTTTTTTTCTCGTAGATTTCTTTCGAGGGACAAAATTTCCAAAAAGAAAAAAATA
The DNA here is from genome assembly GCA_950108535.1 of Agriphila straminella. NCBI lineage: Eukaryota > Metazoa > Arthropoda > Insecta > Lepidoptera > Crambidae > Agriphila > Agriphila straminella. The sequence goes on from OX467318.1 coordinate 11,645,335, forward strand.
TTAATCCCTGCAAACATAAATAAAAAAATATTTAAAAACTCAAATAATGGTGCTCTTCATCGTGTATTTCTTAATGTTTTCGCTTTAAAATGAAAGTGTCTTACTATTAATTTTACTCTCCCGAGTATATCAATAAATTCTAATGCTTGTTACAAGTGTTTACTGTTGATTTAATCCTGAAAATCCATTTTGTGCGGCTGCCGGCTGTTAAGGGATATTCCTTTGCTTTTTTATTTCTATTAAAATGACTACATTGGCTGTTGATATGTCTTTTGTCATTTTATTTGACATCTGACAGCATCAATCTGGCATATGACAGTATAAAATCGATGTTGCCAAGGTAGAAAAACGTTTTGGGTTGCTATTTTACTAACTTTAACTATCCAACTTTACAAATAAAAAAAGAATGTTTGCAGGTTTAAAAAAAAAATTAATACATGGACTGATTCCTTATTTTGTTCTCTTTCCATAAAATATAATTTTATGACCGTAGGCCACGGGTTACCCATCTGGGCCCAGCCTCCATACAAAAATGGAACATCTCCTTTGACAACACGAATAGCTAATTTATTATTATTATCCCACAGGAGCAACGATCAGTGCCAAGCCACAAATAAGAAATCTCTCGGCTGACGTCACGAGATTCGTCCCATCAGCTCTACGCGTCAAGAGAGAAGACAAGAAAGCCAAACCTGCCAAGACTGGAGTCATGCAGCGGCCCGCAGACATCCCCAAACAAGCGCCTACGAAAGACGACGCTTATATGCAGTTCATGAAGGAAATGGAAGGGTTGTTATAAGGGCACGATGACATTGTATATAATAATATTCAAACTGTATGCGCTAGATATTAAATGTAGTTTAAGAAAATTTTTGAGTCGTTATTGTGGTTACTTAGTCCAGCCTGCCTAGCATGACCGATTTATATCGCGTGATATAGCATTTTATCGACACTCAACTGTCAAACTCCTTTGTCTTTTTGACAGTTAAACTTGATAAAATGCTATATCACGCGATATAAATCGGTCATGCTAGGCAGGCAGTATTCCAATTATTAGCATTTGGTTGGATTCGCAAAAGGTCGGATTCTCATATCGCATTTTTTATTTTAGTCATGACCAAGTAGAATATTTATATACTTAAGATTCTTGGTCATGACCGTATTTAGCTAAAAATATTTCAAGGAAGGAGTTTTGATTTTGTTGTAACGTCAAGTAACACTGATTACATTTGCGACCTTGAAAACTGACGAAGTTCAAAAAATATCCAGAAATGTGGTCGAGTCCTTGAGTTTTTGATAATATCTGAACTTTGAGAAAAAAGTATGTCTAATAAAGTAAAAGAAATGTTACGAAATTAAATTGACACTGCTCTTCAGGGCAGTGGCACAGAATGCATAATAGTACAAGTGCAGTGGCACGGAATATAATAGTACTGCAGTGAATACGGTGTCACATTTCTGTGTCAGGAAAAACTGATGACCTAGCTGTACATGGAAGTGTGTGAACAAGTTCATACATAATTATGCAAGCAATTTTCTCCTGTCCCTGAAGGAATCCAGGCCCAGAAATGTGTAAATGCCCTTTAAGAGGTCATGTGGGATTCGAACTTTGTCCACCGCCACCAATTTCGAGCCGTCACGAGAACGAGATGACTGCGTCGAAGTACCTACCTACAAACATTAACTATGGCCACCAGTCCGCTGCAAACCGTCACGTCATCTTGATCTCGTAACTATTGGTGTCTTCATAGAGTCGCTTTTCCTCTTTAACTTTCAATTCGTCTTCCGTCAAACGCATGTTGTCATACCTACTTTTGTCGTTTTTAGGGTTCCGTACCAAAATGGTAAAAAGGAACCCATAATATGGTGTGACTCAGTCTGTCTGTCACAGCTGGATATCTCGAGAACTACTAATGGTATCAACTTGAAGTTTGGAATAGATTAAGATGACGTTTGCCCAACTATTTTAAAAACAAGAAAGAAATAAAAAAATAAATATTTTTTTTACAACAGGGACTGAAAAGGGGTCTTAAAAATTTAAAGTGAGGCGACTAGGGCATGTGGTGTATCATATGAAAGACCGCTGTTTGCACATTTTAATTTTTTTTTCTTTGAAAAAATGTAAAAAAATATTGTCCCCCCCCCCTTATCTCCGATGTTTGCATAAAGAAAAATCTAAAGTAATACTTTGTGATTAGTTTATGTAAAGATTACAGGAAAAATAAAACGATGTCTCAATATAACCATAACACACTTTTTTAGAAAATCAAAAAGAATCAAAAAATTAATTAGTTCCTCTACCAGACAACAGATGGCCCTGACCTAAGAAAAATTGTATTAGTTCTACTATCGGTCAAGAGATAGCGCTGGCCTAAGAAAAAAAAAATTGTGCCACTATCGGCCAAGAGATGGTGCTGACCTAATACTGCAATAATTAATTCAAACGCATTTCATTCAAACGCATTTCATTCAATCGCTTCGAAATCTAAAACAAATTTCAGTATTAAACATTATTAAATCTTGAATCTTGGCGAAAAAATATATCGGCTTGAGTTATAGGTAGGTACCTATTTAGAAACAAAACATTACTCACTGTGTCCTTGGACACCAGTCGCCAATCGCAATAAAAATATTTTCTTACCGATAATGTGCAACCTTAAGTAATTATGTAATAATGTGTAATGCTACAGTTTATTTATGCCACGGCCAATATTATTATTACTATCACGTTGCATTTATTAGTAACGAACGTTTTAAATTAAGATACAACACACTTATTAATAAGTTTAGTTAAGGCGAGGCCAGTTCACGAAATATACTCTTTCACTATGTCTTTAGTGAAAGTGAAAGTGAAATAAGCTTTATTCAATTAAACTTAATTATTAAGTACTTTTGAATCGTCTATATTCTCCTACCACCCGTTCCAGACTTTTTGAATAAGGTTGAATATTGCATAACTTTAATTGACGGTTCGCCTGAAATTTGACGAATTTTAGTACATTTTTATTGATTTCTGAAATACTGGATCATTTATTAAAAATGTACTCGGTTATTGTGTTAGTTCGATAAAAAAGCTAACCTTTTTGCATAAAAAATCATATCACTGTCGTTGAAAATTACGAAATCTGACGATTTGAAATTTATTTTTATAAGTTTTATGGTGTTATTCAGGATTTTTTTTAAGGAGTTACCATGCCATTTTTCAATATTCTGTTCGGTTACTTTGCTTCTTTGTTTCTTTTTCAGTCTACAGTATTTTTTGTGAAGTAGAATTCTACATCAGTTCTTCACATTGGAAGTTCAAAAAACTGACTTTTCGTCAGATCGTGAACTGGCCTCGCCTTAAGTAACCTACCTACCTACTTAGATAATTATCAATTTTATGAAAATAAGCTCGTCAACTTCCAGATTGTTCTTTTATATATTATTTTTAAAACTAAATAATATCACAGAATAAATTATAAGAAGTACCTAGGTAGATAGTATATTTTGTTACATACTATAGGTAGCTATATTGTTTGTATAATAATGTTAAACCACTTGACATAGACAGACTTATGCATCATTAATAAATATCATTTGGTATAGCCAATGATATTAGAAAAAAAATATCTTACATTTCAAACGTTTTGTATCCCTAAATTCAATATTTTTTTTAACGAAGTTAAAAAAATATGTTGCTCAAACGCTTCTTGTCAGTTCATTCATTAATTATCTTATTTGTGTTCCAGAAATACTTGCATCCGTGTGATTGATTAAGTATAACATGGGGTTAACGTCTGATTATGCGAAGAATAACGGTAAACTTATATTCAAGTTATCAACTGAAGCCTGCCTTTCCACCAGAGATTGCTACGTAGCTAAGCTGTGAGAGACAAAGCTAAGCTATGAAACATGTTTCTATCTAGTTTACCCAATTACTAAGTAATTCAGAGTGTTTCATAATAAACAGTATTTTTTATATTAAGGAAAACTGCAAAGTGACAACCCTAAACGCAAATAGCCTGTTGTTTTCGATAATCAATTAAGGTGCCAATTAAGGTGATTAGTAAATAGTACCCTCAAGTGGCGCCCTCATCTTAATTAAATTTATTGTTCGCTAAGTAGGTACCTACATAATGTATCAAAAATTCAATCGGTGAGATTAAAGCTAAGGTTCTATAGTTTATTTACAAATAATAACCTCTGTAAGATATAGTTCGTTGTAGTAGTAGTAGGCAAATGTGCCGAATGTGGCCACTTTTTGCTCTTTTGCCTACTACTACTACAACTAACTATGTTTTACACAGATTATAGTTTATAAATAAACTATAGAACCTTAGCTTCAATCTCAACGTTTGAAGTTTCGATACATTTTGTACTTAGCGAGCAATTCATTTATTTAAGGTGAGGACGCCACTGTGAGGAAGCTAATCGCCTTAATGGGCAAAAACAAAAAAAAAATAGGTCAAGGGTTGTCGCTTGTTGATCTTGAAAAGTATTTTTTTCAAAAAGTTTTGGTTTTCAGGTGTTATAATAATTTTTCGGGGTTGTAGGTATGCGTGGTAATCCTATCTACCATATTCTGCTTTATAAAAAATCATAGCATTGTCGTTGAAAATTACGAAAGAAAAATCTGCTGTTTCATACAAAAACTAATAACAAAAATATCAAAATGTTCGAAACAGCCGTTTTTTTTTTGCGATTTCAGAGTTGGTCCCATAGTAAAAGTTGTTCAGTTTCATGGTCCCTATCTACCAATATTCGGCTTTATAAGGCTTACAAACACCTTGTGTAGAAGATTCAGGTTTTTTTTACAGAGTTAGGTACCAAGCCATTTTCATCAATATTCTGTTCAGTTATTGTGTTTCTTTTTCAGTCTACAGTAATTTCTGTGAAGTAGAATTCTACTTACATCAGTTCTTCATATTGGAATCTCAAAAATCAATCTTTACATCAGATCGTCTCGCCTTAAGGCAAGTTCCACACGCCATCATCACGCAAATCTAGGCACTAAGAAAAACTGGCAAGATAACTTGCAAGGCAATATTGGTCGGGTTAGTGTGGTCCTGTATCTAAATATTCCTTCTGATTTTATTCTTTAGATTTACTATTTGGAATTTTGAGGGGCAGCAACGAAAGTCGCTGAACATTGTAGTCACTAAAATGTGAGACACAAAATATGTCTCTTATTTTAAAACTTAGGTCCCTAGGTACCAATTCAAAAAAGTAACAACGCCAAAGAACTAAATTGTTTAGCGACTTTCGTTAGGTACAGCTCGCGCAACATAACTTGACCCCATTTGTAGTACCACGTGACCTGCGCACTACAATTTTTGTACTGAAAATTGCTACTGCGCAAGCTTCATTGTCTTTGGTTTGGTTCAAGTTATGTTGCGTTGCGCGAGCTTTACCTGTAGCAGCTATGTCAAACTCAAAATCGGATGGGCCAAATGCATATTGACCGTAAGTAGAGTCAGTGGGCCGCAAAACCTAACTTTAAGCTCCGCGAAATCGACTTTAGGCTCCGCGAAATCACTTGTCTCTGTCTTTTTCTTTATGTGTAAAGAGTATGGAAAATAACCTCACTTCTGCACTTTTTCGATGTTTTTCGTTGTTTTTTCATCATAATCTTTAGCACAATTATCTTTCTTAAAAAAAAAGTTATTAGAGCAACTGCTCAGTACGTTAAAGTGTATTTTGATGTAGAATTCAATACGTTTCCGCTATTATTTACGCCAAAAATATGGCCCGCGACAAGCGCTTTTGATGATATTCTGTTTTTTTTACAATCATCTGTGAGGTTTATACGCAATTTAATACTTGTAGGTACTAGATAATCTCTTTAGCTTGTCGTATGTTTTTTTTTGTGGCTAGATACAGCTTTACGTTTTCTATATAAAAATATGGCCCGCGCAAACCATGTTTTCCTAATAAGGCCCTTAAAAGAAAATTAAAAGTCATTGCATGCATGGTTAACGGGTTACTTTTTGAATTGAAATACTAATTGAGATACGCTTGCGGCCGCATCAGAAGGATGATTTTAGCACTGGATAGGGCCGCAGTCAAATGTGTAAAGCTGCATGTTCGACATGCCTGTTCTAGGAAATAGACATGAAACAATATTGTAAATAACATACGATGCACTTTATTCACTATTATAATCTTTGGTATCCATCACTAATTTAATCAATATATAAGTATACTTAATCTAAATATTAACATATAGCTAGCAGTTCAGAGGCGGAGCATGGTCGCATGCAGCAACTCATGATCACTTTATCTCTCATGTCCCAGCTTTTATTGGTCACTTCTCTGGGGATAAGGGACATCCCATTGTCGAAGAATAACTCTGAAAAGAAAGAAAACAAAGTCAGATTTGATTTGACGACCTGAGTGGTGCAGTGGTCAACATGCCGCCTACCACGCAAGAGGTCCCGGGTTCGATTCCCAGCCGGGCAGAAATTGAAATGGCGAATTTTAATTTCTGTGACGGGTCTGGGTGTTACTATGTATAATAAGTATATATTTAAAAAGTATATAAGTAGTAGTATATCAGTTGTCTAGCACCCATATTACAAGCTTTGCTTAGTTTGGGGCTAGATGACGCTGTGTAAAATTGTCCAAGCATTTATTTATTTATTTTCATGTCAGGGGCTCGATTCCCAGGGGGTACAATTCGTACTCAGTTTGGTTGGTGGTAGGGCTTATTACAAGTCCGCCTGGCTAGCTACCACTATACCTAAGTCTGAGGCCATACTTAACAACAATTTAAAAATTGTTGTGTTCCGGCAGTTAGATAAGATAGCCAGTTCCTCAGTGATGAGGATTCCGGGTGTAGTGCGGTTCCGCCTTCTAAGGTCAAGACCTACAAGGACTATCCCGTTATGCATAAAAAAATATCTCTGAATAAACATACAGCTTGGCTGCTACGCTTAGTAGATGAAGAGTTGACGAGTGGCAGGAAAGAATGGAAGATATAGAAAGACAGATGATGATTTATATTGTAAAATTTAATTAAATGCATAAGTACGTACTTAAATTACAATCACTGAAAAGTTCTACACAGAGATATAATTGCTATGGAGGATTCCATTATTTATTGTAAGTAGCATATTATAATTGTACTTACTGTCGATTCTGTAACTAAATTTGCATCTCACTTCGAACCTCACTTCACTTCGCGTGAATTTGTTATTAGAAATTAGCTGAATAAGTATATTAAGCTATTTTACCGATTGCAAAAGGTGTAAGGTGGCTTGCGTAGCTATCTAAAATCTTTTGTAATTAAAAAACAGCCTATCATTATATCATTTATGATTTAAAATTCCCGCGAAGTGGAGTGAGGTTCGAAGTGAGATGCGAGTTTGTTACAGAATCGACAGGAAGCTCTAGGTACTCTTGATGTTGTGGAAAGGTTCATTCATCCATAAACGATATTTTTTATCAACAAACTTTCGGACTATATTTGTGGACATTATATTTATGATAAACTTACCGGAAGCATAGTTTCCATAAATGGAGCACAAATTGATCATACTGCGCGTGAGTTCTTTAACGCACTCTTGGACGGGGTACTCGCCGTGTGAGTGTGAGAGGGGCAGAATGTGCGCCTGCGCCAATTCTTGACTACACGTCACAACGAGAGCCAGCAAGAAGTATTTCCCCTCCATTTTGGTGACTGAAAGAAAATTATGAAGTATAGAAAAAAAACAGAGAAGTGCAAGTCTGAGTAGAGCGTAGACAATTCTGTAGCAATAAAATGATTTTTGCATTTGTTCCCAATGAGTTACACCATCAACTGTCACAAGGTGTCATAATAATTTTCCGGGGATGTAGGAACCTATTCAATCTACCATATTCGGCTTTAGGAATTTTGCATAAAAAATCATATCATTGTCGTTGAAAATTACGAAATCTGATAAAAAGAAGTTTATTTTTATATGTATTTATGGTGTTACTAGCTTCTGCCCGCGACTTCGTTCGCGTGGACATTCGGAAAATCCCTAGGGAACCTTACACCGGGATAAAAAGTATTCAAGGCTATAAACTATCTGTGTGTCAAATTTCATCCAAAACTGTTCAGCCGTTTTTGCGTAATTAAGGAACAAACATCCAAACCCACAACCATGTAACCAGTCACACCTGTTACTTTTGAAGGGGTAGGCAGAAACTATGGATCGCCACCTGCTACGATCCTTGCACACTTCTTTCGTTTCATTAACATCCATCAATCTTTTCATACATGCCCTACGGTTTTTGTTACTACGTACACCAGCCTTTTTTATTAAAACCTCTATTTGGTCCTCGTAGGTTTTTCTGGGACGCCCTTGCTCAATCGTTCCTTCCACATTCGCACAATATATCTCTTTCGTGATTCGCCTTTCATTCATCCTCTCTAAGTGACCAAACCACCGGAGCATTCCTTTCTCAATTCTTGTCACTATATCATTTTTCAGACCACACCTTTCACGAATCACATCATTGCTCACTCTATCACTCAATTTGACTCCACATGTTTTCCTCACCGAACGCATCTCTATTCTGCTTTCATTCTTCTTCTGCCATACCCAAGATTCACTTCCATACATCAGTGTCGGCACCAGCACTCCGTTATGAATAGCCATTCGCGCCTTTGCAGATACGATTTGGCTACTCATAATCGAGTGTATGGCACCATTCACTGCATTTCCTTTCTTTACTCGTCTTTCTATGTCTTCCTCACTCTTTTTTTTAGTTTTATTTTAGTTTTAAACGAGATTTTAGTTCGAGTAAAGTAAAAGTTGCAACTGAATATTATATTCATATGCAATTTACAGTATAATTAATATTTAATGCAGTTTTAGTGCAGTTTTGGTGCATTGAAGAATTATTTATTCAATAAATTGCATGTGAATATTACCTACCTATTTAGAAGCATTTAAAACTTTCACGTTTTACTTAAGTCATGGAACTTGGTCCATGCTCAAGTATACCGACGAGGGTAGAAGCTTGATATTATTGAATTATTGAAGCTTGATTCTAATTTTTATTTTATGTTGTAATATTTATATATTCATTTGTTTTATTTGTTTATATATTCATTTACTGTATATAAACGTCACCACCTTTGCCTAGGGAGCTGTTTGAAAACCAGCGCTTGGCATTCTGCATAATGCCGCAGTAGCACAGCTGAGACAGCTACCCGTTGGCCTCGCACTTCTTCCACTTTCTTATTTCCTTGTTTAAATTGTGTTTTAGTTTAAGTTGTATCTGTTTGTACAATGCGTTGAGGCCAATAAATGTTTTTCTTCTTCTTCTTCCTTTCATCTTGATATTTTTATAGCTCCAAGAGTTTAGAACTTATTTGATACTGAATTTTAACTTTTCTACGCATTTCTGAGAAAAAGGATCGTGACAGACAGACGGCGAAGTCATCCAAAGTTACAAAGGATGCAGCGTTTTTAATGCGTATTAGTTTTTGAATCAACATTATCTATTAACTGGAAAATTTAAAGAGATTTAATTGTTATTGTTATCTGTTTGGCGACGGAATAGGTAGTTTAGTTACTAATTATTATTATGTATTTAGCTTCTAAATTTTCCTACGAACATAGATTATATACGCAGACTTGAAAATAAGTGCGCTTGGTTGGCCTAATATTTGTATAAGATAGTCTCAACAACGAGCACAGTCATCCATCATCCACTATATTTAGATTGGACTAAATTATCAGCCTGCCTTAATATAGAACATGTTTTTTTATATTATTTTAGACTACCTATAACGGGTGTAACAAGACACTCAACGAAGCCGAAGTCCACGCATTCCGCCCATCATCAGGATCATTTTTGTCTTTTAGACCATACCTGGGAAACCAATAGCTACGAAGTTATTGAAGGTCAAAGTCAATTTTTTTTATGAAATCTTATTCTATTCGTTATTTCCTAATTTTTGTCTACTGAAACATTATCAAAATTTTATGTATTTCGTAACAAACAATGGCTTCAAAACATCATCACTTAATGTATTTCATGAGCACGCACATAAATGTCGCCTTTTAACACAGCCGCACGCATCTGTGTAGCATTCAATCGCAGGCGCGGTCTTTTGTACCTACGTGTTACATTGCGTGGAAATGTATGCAATGCTTTTTTAACACCAAAAAATAAAATCGTTTCCCAGCAATAATTTTGAACAGAAATGGTCCTGATGATGGGCAGAATACGTAGACCTCGGCTTCGTTGAGGGTCTTGTTACACCCGGTATAATATAAGCAGGTAAATGAATCAAAATAAAGATAATTATTACTAAATAATGTTAATACACTTTATTTTTCATTAGAAATGTTTTTGTTTTGTCTTTGTTATTTTTTTTTAAAGGCGAACACCTACGGTAATTTTTTTATTAGAATTTGATGCATCAATCTCGTCTTTAAATATTCTCCAGAAGAAATAGGTACCTAAGTAAGTACTTACGTACTCTTACCACCAATATTTTTTGCACAAATTATCCAGTTACGATTATTAGAGACAATAATTTTTCTTACAAAGTAAAAAAGAGGTATAAGTATCTAAGTTTAAAAGAACCATTAAGTGGCAATTAATAATGTAAGTAGTAGCTTAGGACTAGGTAGGTACAGTAGTGATAAAAAGCAAATTATAGTTAGGTAGTTCAGAAAGTCGATTGTTTGTAAATATGATCGGTGGTGACCTTCGTTATAAAATTACAGGTAGGTAAGTGTATTAATTCTTCGGTAACAATTAAAGCTTGTACTGGTAACAGATAAAACCAAGAAGAATTTCAGGATCAGAGTTTTCAGTTTCAGGATTTTCATACATGTTTTTTTCAAACATAATATGTACTTTTATATCTTAGAATGCTGATCAGATCAGTTGGGAGGGTGTAGCTTCTGATCTCCTCCATTCACTCCTTGGATAGCCATCATCAGATCACAGCTAGATCAATCCTTGGCGGAGAACAAAGGCTTCAAAATTACCTCGTTTGTATGAAAATCGACTGTTGCCTTTAAATTTGTGACCGCCACATGTCACGTATAAGAACAAAAATGTTATTTTTTTAAGAGGATTGTCTTCGGTGAAGAGTATTAAGTCAATCATATCAATAAGTATTGTGAAGTAGGAAAAAGTAAACTTTGATGAGGTACAGCACAAAGTCTTTATTTCTTAGTAGAAATGGTACTTACGCAAGCTCTATTTTCGTACTTCATTTACTAAGATTCAACATCACAGATGCAGAATTAAGAGGGTAGACATTTTTGTGAGAGACTTACCTCTTTCCAAAACTCAGTGTCAACCACTCTGAAGAAACAGCCCACATACAATGCCCATAGAAGAAGTGCTTTCGGCCTTTTATACCTTAACAGGTCGTCACCATCTACGTGAATTTCTAATAAAACTTCAAATCACTTCTATAACTTTTAACACAAAAAGTTCCGAACGCAATTATTTTTCGTATTATAACACTCGAAATTTATTCCGTCCACAACGTTCTACGCGCCACGAAGACAAATGAATGAGTACTTTATTAGTTACTAAGTACAATATTTAGTGTAAACATGTTATTTTTTAATGGCGAGAGGCGTGATGTTTTATCTTAAACTACTTTTTATCTACTAATGACCTATGTACTATAAAAAACCAAATCGTACTGAATAATTATAAACAAAACGATTGGTGTTCTTGGTGTTATGTCGGCCATGTGTCTGTAGACATAATGTAGACTTAGTTGTATGTGTGTTACATGATGTGTTATAGTCATAATAATATGTCTTATGGACACTTTTTGACGAAAAGCTGCAAATCATAAAGAAAGCATGGCGCTTTGCACAGTGATAGAGGGGACAAATATAAGCATTTTTGCCCGCAGCAGCAAAAGTTTCACCCCTAAGGATAAGAGATGGCGCCACTTCAAAAAATTTTTTTCAGAAATATCTACAAGCCCAACGGGTGCACCGATTTCAATAACTGAGGTGTCAAACGATTTGTCTTTTTATGTTTTATTATAAAAAAAATATAAAACGTAACATTTTCACAGAAAACTGACAAAAAAAAATTAAATATGTAAAAAAATTTAAATTAGAGGGAAATTATTGTTTTTTTTTCAATAACGATAAATATATCATATTTATTATGTTTTTTTTATTATAAACAAATTAATCGTAAATCCAAATACGAAAACCGCATCGAAATTAGTCAAGTAGTTTTGGCGTTATATGCCGATTACCTTTATTTGTTGATTGTTTGGTAGTTTTAATTTGAAACGCATAAATTAAAACTATTATTTATTATTACTATTATTAATTATTTATTATTAATGATGTTACTTTAATCAAGTATTTTTGTTTTTAATAATTTTATTATAATGAATTTTTAATAATCTTATTTTAATATGTTTAATTACAGTTTCATTCATTTTAATTTTAATTATTGTTTTTAATTATATCTATTTTAATCATTTTATTTTTCGACATTTGTAGCTGTGATAATTTTTCGACTCACCCGTAGCAGCTCAGACGGGACTCAAACCAGCACCCCTAGGATTCCGGCCCAATGCACCAACCAATAATTGGTTGGTGCATTAATTGGGCTGAATTCCGGCCAATAATTGGTTGGTGTATTGGGCCGGAATCCTAGGGGTGCGGGTTCGAGTCCCGTCTGAGCTGCTACGGGTGAGACCCTTAATTTGACAATGTAAGTACTAGTAACTTAATATATAAAAATTGCATTGTGAATGCTAAAATCTAAAAATTCAATTTAAAATTATTAATGTTATTTCGTAGCGGCCCCGTAATTTTGAAATTATGTATGGAAAATGATAAAAAATCCTAATCAAAAACCATAAAACTAGATACTAAAAGCGCTCAGATTTAACTGTGAATTTCGCCTAGATACATTAATATTAATACGTAAAATTTATATTAGAAGAAAATCAAATTTCATACTTTTAGTTGTTGTTTGTACTTGTTTGGCTTTCGTGTATGTTTAATGTTGACTCTGAGGAATCTTTTACCAACTTTCAATTCATTTCTAACCCCATAACTTTCCAGTGAATCATCGTTTTAACTTTTTGTCGCGGACACAATCAACGGTTTCTCTAGGTTGTATCGCCAAAATCCGTCAAAATCGAAATTTCGACAAAAAATGACATATTGACCCTTAATAAAAAAATATCTACTTTATCTATATATATAAAACTCAACCCCCGAAGGGGTCAAAAGAGGGATGAAGTTGTGTATTGAAGAAAATCCTTTATTTTCAAAGTAAAAATCGCTAAATTTATAATTTAGGCTTATGGATGGAAATCTTACGCAATGTATATTGTTATTGTTAGTATTTCAACCCCTATGGGGATAAAATGGGGATGAAAAGGGGTAAAAAAACCCAAAAATAGATATGGATGTCGTTATTGGGGTTTTCTGGGATGACGATTGCAAAAATGACATTTATTTTGAAGTCCAACACGGTGGACATGATTTGACCCCTAATGGGGTGTTAATGAGGTTCAAATTTTGTATGGAAAAATAATATAAAATAGACATTGCAATTTAAAAATTCGTAGGAGCACATCTAAAAATAAATAGGCAAACATATATTTTATAATTTTAATAATCAACCATTTAGGGGTAAATGTGGTAAGTAAACATGAAAATCGATGTGGATGTCGTTCTTGAGGTTTTATGGGATGGTGATTGCGAAAATGAGATTTATTTTGAAGTCCAACACGGTGGACATTATTTAACCCCTAAAGGGGTGAAAATGGGGTTCAAATTTTGTATGGAAAAAGAATATAAAATAGACATTACAACTTTAAAATTCGTAGGAGCATGGAGCATGTCTAAAAATAAATAGGCAAACACATATTTTGTTATTTTGAAAATCATCCCTTAAGGTGTAAATGGGGTAAGTAAACATGAAAATCGATGTGGATTTCGTTCTTGAGGTTTCATGAGGTGGTGATTGCGAAATTTACATATATTTTGAAGTCCTGTTGGTCCAACGTGTTCGGTGGACATGATTGGACCATGCACATCCAGGAGACGGGGACAGGGACGGGAACATTCGATAAAATCCTCATGATTTATTTTTATTTTTATTTCATTTAATTTAATTTCATTAAATTCTGATCAGCCGTTTTTACGTGATTAGGCGAATCCCCACCAAGCGAGCAGCGTCGTGCGAGGCCAGTGCGGCAAACGTCCTGCCTCGCGAGGCAGCGCGCTTGGTGGGATGAGAACCCGCCTAATCATCACGTAAAAACGGCTGATCAGAATTTAATGAAATTAAAACATAAGGATTTTATCGAATGTCCACGCGGACGAAGTCGCGGGCGGAAGCTAGTCAAAATATAAGGTACCTATAGGAATTTTGTAATTGCGATACGTGACAGAGTAGTAATAAAAAATTAAAAAACCCGCCTGCATAAAAAGACAAGTCGACTGAAAAGATGGAAACAAGATTAAGTAAATAAATATTAAAGGCAACATGTCATAATAACATGCAGTCGGAGGCATGCATAAAGAAAGTGACATTATGAATGATTGAATTAGGTATATGCCTTTACATTCTTTATATAACTTCTTTGGGAAAACGTTAATTTCTTTGAAATGTGAATATACTGCCTTAATCCTCTTTCTTCTTCCGCGTAGAAATTCAGAAAATCCCTAGGGAATAAAAGTTGTGTGCCAAATATGCAAATTTTTCAGCAGTTTTTGCGTAATTGAGTAACAAAAATCCTCACTCACAAACTTTCACACTTACGTAGGTAGGTACTCGTAAGGTAGGATAGTAGGACCTCGATCCGCAATTAAAAATTGTAGCCTACAAAGAAAATATTTAAATGTTGGCATAAGTAATCGCGAATCCGATTGGTCCATCGTAGGACCTACCTATTAATATGTCATGGTCAGACTTTATCTATGCTGGTTACAAAAACGTTATTGCCTTTTAACAAATTACGCATAATATTTACTTATATTATATAAAGACTATCTACTGTTACATATTGTTATTATGTGTGGTATAATCTCAGTTACAAAAGTATTTTTCTTTTTAATCTGTTATTTTTCCTTTATGATTTCTACCATTAACTTAACACGATTGGCTGTTCAGATTTCATCAACTCTTTTATCTTGGAGGTCAGATTTTTGTTTTTAAATAACATTGTGCTTAATCAAAAAATCTGATGTTTCCAATCTGATTCTTTTTTAAAGTAATTTATTTAATCTTGTATGTTACAATACAAGCACTTGTGAATGAAAAGAAGCTACGCCATCGGTTCGCAAACCCTAAACGGGGGCCTTGTAACGAGAAGAACCACAGAACAAAAATTGTTCTATGAGAAAAACTGACAAAATCTCGTCAAGAGCTGCTTTTTTTCCTGTACCTACTTAAGTATATTGCATACAGAGTCGTAAAATTTTAAAATGACCTCAGAATTTAAAGTGAAGTCATTTTCCATCACAACCATTAATTACTATTACCATAGACCATTTACATACAATGGGTAGGTATTGAAATTAATTAACTATCTAGGTACATATCGGATAGGTAAATAAATTTCAACTTAGTTAAGAAATCACTGTCTACTCAAAAAAGCATAGGTACCTACTTATGTAAGTACCTACTTCATTTTGTACAATTTTCAATATTACTTTTCCAAAATTGGAAAAACCCTGTGTTTGCGTGTTATGAAAATAACCCTGATGCAATTCATAAATACAATTCAATATGCTTTAAGATATGTAGTCACAAGCAGATCAATTCCCCCTGGCAACACCCGTTCACGAGCATGACGCATGAACCCGCCATTGCTTCGCTCAACCATATTTGAGGGAATGTAACGACCCGCCTCACACGACATCACCGCTGAAATGTTTAAAGTGAACATGACATACCAAATCTACCCATATCACTCCAGAAAGAGATATAGAGAGATTGGTGAGTGCAATGACAGATAGGACCAGGTGCCTACACTATCATTGAAATAGCAAAAATCTTAAAAATACACTTGATCATACGGAGAATATATTTAATTACCTTCTTATGAGTTTTAACCGCTACACTACTATTTTGCAAGTGTACATTAAACAAGTATTACTTATTTTGAAAGTACGGCGCCGGCGCCTTACTATACACCGTTATTTTTTAAGTACCTATGTACATAGGTACCTATATCTAAAAATTAAATGGGGATTTCAGACCACGTGAATGAACAACTTTTAATATGGGGCCAACCACGGAATCGCGAAAAAAAATCAGCTGTTCCATATACATATATAGTCGAGGAGTCGATGTTGTACTTTTCTATGGAAGAGTTGATTTTTTTTTTGAGATTCCGTGGTTGGCCCCATAGTAAAAGCACAGAATATATGTAAAAGTTGTTCATTCACGTGGTCTGAAATCCCCATTTAATTTTTAGATATACGTAGGTACTTAAAAATAACGGTGTATAATAAAGTAAGTAAGTAGGTACTTTTTTCATATTATTACACATACATACACCTGTATAATATATGAAAAAAGTGCAACATGTTACTATTCATAATCAAGATAATCTGAGCAATATTTCTTTTCCTTTTATTTGCGCTACGAAAATAGACAGGAAGCAAAGACTTTGTATGATTTCGGCCTGGATTTCGGTCGTATGTTTCAGATTGAAGGAACATTCTTTCAAAAGCAACATCATCAATATACCTAATCGGAATATATCCGTGTACTCTCTTATGCTTTTTAGTCCGATATCGTTAAATAGCATGAGCATGACTATTTCTTGGGACTATTTCTAGACGCCTAGTGAAATAAAACAGTTGTGTTGGAGATGGATTTATTTATTTATTTCAAATAATTAGGTTGACAATAGCATAAAAATTACTAAGTACGCAAGTACATGAAATTTACTAAGAGTAAAGTATCCAGCCCCCCTAGCGTGAACAGCGTAACACGATTTATATAGCGTGATATATAGCGTTTTATCGACACTCAACTGTCAAAATACATTGTCTTTTGACAGTTAAAAACGGGATAAATAGCTATATCATATTATTATCGCGTTTCTGTGGTCATGCTAGCTAGGCTGGATCGAATAACTAAACAAACACACAAAATTACTAATAACAAAACTTTATCGAGCACAAGCAACGCGTTCAGGATTTATTTGTCTCTGCCCACGCTGTGAAATCCGTTCTCGGGCTCTTTGCAAGGTCGAAAAAATATATAGAGCTCTTAGGCTCTTTACAAGGTCGACAAAAATATAGAGCTCTTAGACTCTTTAATAGGTCGAACAAAAAATAAAGATCTCTCGGGCTCTTTGCAAGGTCGAAAAAAATATAGAGCTTTTGGGATTTACAAGGTCGAAAAGAAATATAAAGCTCTTGGGCTGTTTACAAGGTCGAACAAAAATATAGAGCTCTTGAGCCTAATTAAATATTAATTATTACTAATTTAATTTAATTAGACAAATCATGTCTATTATTATGATGTGATTCGTGAAAGGTGTGGTCTGAAAAATGATATAGTGACAAGAATTGAGAAAGGAATGCTCCGGTGGTTTGGTCACTTAGAGAGGATGAATGAAAGGCGAATCACGAAAGAGATATATTGTGCGAATGTGGAAGGAACGATTGCGCAAGGGCGTCCCAGAAAAACCTACGCGGACCAAATAGAGGTTTTAATAAAAAAGGCTGGTGTACGTAGTGACAAAAACCGTAGGGCATGTATGAAAAGATTGATGGATGTTAATGAAGCGAAAGAAGTGTGCAAGGATCGTAGCAGGTGGCGATCCATAGTCTCTGCCTACCCCCATGGGAAACAGGCGTGAGTATATGTATGTATGTATGTCTATTATAATATTTAGAATAGTTAGTGTATGCCATAATTAGGTGCAACAAGTTACTTTTATGAAACTACGACTGTTGCCGTCATATTTCAATTAAAATTGTATTTGGTTTCAAGGTCGAAAAGATAATGAATAGTATAAAAAATTTATGACCACTTGGAAGGCTATAATATACCTAAGTACTTAAAAGTACTTACAATTATTTATAGTTGAGTCGGTTTTTTTTTTAATTATTATCTAGCCTCGCTAGAAACATTGCAATATTTCTTATTATATTAGAACTACAAGTAGGAATTATAAGTTCACTAATAATAAGGGTTATTTATATATGTTACAGATAGTTTTAATTTAAATTAACTAGAAGTTAGTGCCTGTTCGCGCCATATATAACATTCGGCGGTGCTGGTGCGAAATTAAGGAAACATAAAACAATTGATGCGCGAAAGAAATAAAATTTTAATAATGTTCCATTTTTTTTCACGTTTGCAATACATTTTTAGTCCCAAAAGTTATTTAATAACTTAATCCTTGTAATTCCTTAACAGTGCCTATATCCTTTGATTATGAAAAAGGCATTTATGTTTTTTACCTAATTCAACTGATAAATACGGAAATATTAAAATTGACAAGCCATTAAAATAGAAACATTAGATAGGTCCTACTCTCATTGAATAAATACTCATTATGAAAAAGTTTGTAAACGGAAGTCAAATATTACAAGATCATGTAGATATGTGATATGTTACACTGCAATTATAGGTAATAAAAAATAGCAAAAAGCAGTATAACTTGTCAGTATAGTACTAACACGTGTATTTACTTTGTATATGGAATTACATTGTTCTTAAAGAGTGATGACAAATGTAATCGATGTGCATTTCCGTACGATCTATATTCGGAGGGCCTAACTAAATATAGAAATTGTCATATCTGTCGGTCTACTTATAAGTAAGTACCTATAGCGTTGTTTTCAGAGTGAAAGTTGTATGTTGTTTCACGAAAAGAATATATGTAGGTATTATATTCTACTTTTATTCAATACCGCCACCTCTGCTGTGTTGTATAAAAGTAGGTTTATATTTAGCCACGAGACAAAATATTAAAAAGCAAATGACAAAGGACAATAGGTAGGTATTCCTTTTAAATAAATACAACTTTCGTGTACGTAGGTAGTAATTGAAGAAAGTTTTACTAATAAGAAGACAAAACTTTCTATTATCGTTGGTAAACTAGCGAACAAACTAGTTTTGAACTTTTGTTTTTATAGGTGTTACAAAAATGATGCCTACATCCAAGGATTTCCTATATATCTCTTTTAATTACTGCATTGCAGTAAATAAATGGAAATACTAAGTATTATAATTATATTCTGTGGGATACCTACCTAGGTAATAAAATAGAATGCAAAATTATTAGCCAACATTATCTTTAAATTTACATTTGGTAATAAACGACTGATGATATTCGAGGAAATTTTTTGTCCCTCTTATATTAATTAAGTTAAGTATTAATTATGTTAATTATTATATATTAATTAAGTTAAGTATTTCCTAAGTCCCTCTTATATTAATTTTTTTCATCAAACGTGAAATAACATCAACAGTCTGTATGAATGAAAGTAGGTCAGCATTTTTATCGATCACATTTTGAGACACTTCAAGAATAAGGAATGTCTGAAGAAATCAAATTGGCAGATTTTTTTATTGTGTAAAAACTTTTTGAATAAGGTGATTAGGAAATAATCTCCATGCTACTTTTACTCCTGACATCTGCGAAGACGAAGTGATTTTATTCTTTTCCACGAAAAGAAAAATTCTGAAACTTTTTTATATGAATAAGGGAGATTAAGTATTCCTACAGATTAAAAAAAAATATTCAGCCATTTTGTTTTTTTAGATATTCCCCATTATGCATTATGGATGAATATTTTGCACAGTGAAAGTAGGATAAGTATTTTTAGAAAGAGCGAAAGCGTTTTGCAAGATTGTGACAATAACACAGTTTTACCTATACTTGCTATAAACTTGCTATAAAAACCCGTCATGCCGAATATGGTACATAGAGACCATCAAACTGAAGAACTTTTACTAATGGACAAACACTGAAATCGCGGAAGAAATTTGCTGTTTCATACAAAAATATCAAAATGTAGGTATGAAACAGTTGATTTTTTTTCGCGATTTCAGTTTTGGTCCCATGGTGACCAAACTGGGCGCTTATTTTGCACAAAATAAGTGATAAAAGATGTTATTTTGTACTAAATAAGCTTATTTTCTGTGGAGCTTGGTGGCGCAGTGGTTAAGCGCCTGGCCCAGCGATTGCGGAAGTTAAGCAATGTTCGCAAGGGTCGGTCATGGGATGGGTGACCTTAAATTTATTATCTCGAGCTCCTCCGTGCTTCGGAAGGCACGTTAAGCCGTCGGTCCCGGCTGCATTTGCAGTCGTTAACACCCACCAATCCGCATTGGGCCGGCATGGTGGGTTATGGCCCAACTTCCTTACCACCCATAAGGAAGGCCTGTGCCCCAGCAGTGGGGACATCAAAAATGGCTGATGGACAAGTTTATTTTGTACAAAATAAGTGATGTAAAATGTCAATTTGTACAAAATAAGAAGTGATTTTGTACCTATAAATTAAGCGCCAAGTTTGTAAGTAAGTTTGTAAGTTGTAAGTATTTGAGGTGCCATTCTTGATCGAAGTATTATTTATCTATTCTGTGGTATTATGCGCTAAGCAAGGCGCCTGTAGAATAGAATAAAATAGAATATTTCTTTATTTGCTTAAAAAGTGGTAAGTATATAAGATGTTACAATGTATATGAAGCCGCACACTTTTCTCCAGATACTGGCATGCAAATATAATTAATCACATATTATTATTATTTACTTAAGAAGCAATATAAACATTACAAATCAGTGTGTGTCATTACCGTCGTCTGTTAAAAAAGTCATTAAATTCATCGATTGAATAAAAACAGTTCTCAACCAACCAACTCTTCAGTTTGTTTTTGAAAGCATTTAAAGGTAAAATCTTGAGATCATCAGGCAACCTATTGTATATGCTTATAGACATACAATACGCGTTTTTGCTGTAAAGAGCTGTTGTTTTTATAGGAAGAACTAATTTATTAGGGTATCTAGTATTGAAATTACAGTGTTCCTTTTTCCTTGTAAATAAGTGGGGATTAGTTTTAGCAAATACACTTAGTTCGTAAATGTACATGCATGGTACAGTTAATAACTTATGCTGTTTGAAGAATGGCCTACAGGATGTCCGGGTATCAATGTTGCAAATAGCTCGAATGCATTGTTTTTGTGCAATGAATGCTTGGTTTGAGTGACATGAGTTGCCCCAAAGGAGAATATGATATCTTAACAAACTACCTACGTATCCGTGATATGCCTGAATGGCTATGAGTCTGCTACTGATCCTAGTCAATCTCCATAAGGCATATGCGAACGAATTTATTTTGTTGCACAGTTTATTTATATGTTCTTTCCAAGAACATTTGTCATCAACTGTTAAACCTAAAAATTGTGTTTGTGAGGATTCTTTAATGATTTCATTTTTAAATGTCAAATTTAAATTATATTTCCTACCGTTTTTATTAATAAATTGGATGAATGTCGTTTTGCTTAAATTTACTTTCAATTCATTATTTTCTAGCCACTTTATTATTTTAGAAATTGTATCATTAACTTCGTCATTATATTTTTGGTTGTCATTACATGGTATAACAACAGATACGTCATCAGCAAAAAGTGTACAGTGGTAATTTGTGGCATCTGAGAGATCATTTATGTACAGTAAGAATAATAATGGACCCAGTATGCTTACCTGTGGTAGACCTAGATTTTTTGATTTTGACATTGATTTTATTTTCTTTATTTCCATGTTATCGTCTATATTTGTTATTTCTACGTATTGTGTTCTTCCAGTCAAATAGGAGTAAAGCCATTTATTTACTATTCCTCTTAATCCATATAATTCACATTTACGAAGTAGAATATCATGCGGCACGAGGTCAAAGGCCTTGCTCATGTCAAAAAATACAGAAGTGACAGATTTACGTTTATCCATATTGATTAACACCTTGTTAATTAACGAGAACGCTGCCAGAGATGTCGACTTGCCTTTTTGAAACCCGAACTGGTCTGACTTAATCAACGCAAATTTATTGGCAAATTGATAAATACGATTATGCATTGCCCTTTCAAAAATCTTGGATATGATGGTTAGTAGCGATATAGGCCTGTAATTATCGATGTTGTCTCGTGTACCCTTTTTGAAAAGAGGTTTAATTACGGCGATTTTAAGAGGTTCGGGAAAGATACCAGTTGTAAAAGATAGGTTGATTAAGTGACTCAATATAGGTGCAATTTCTGCTTTACACGATTTGAGGATACCAGTTTGAATTTCGTCATAACCCGTCGAATTCGTAGACTTAAGTGAGCTAATTATTTTACAAATTTCATCTTCATTTGTCGGGTGTAAAAAGAGGCTAGCATGATTAGATTTAATTTGAATGTCATTTTTATTTTTAGTCATATTATTTGAATTATTAATTATGTCAGAATAATGTTTATTAAAAGCATCTGCTATGTCATTGGGATTGCATATAACTTCATTATTAACTGTAATTTTATTTATATTTGCATTCGTAAAATTTAATGAGGATTTACCCTTAATGACATCCCATGAAGCTTTGCATTTATTTTTGGATTTCATGAGATATTTTGTGTTTGCAAGTTTTTGTGATTTATTTATGCATTGTTTCAAGAGTTTGGAATAACTGAGGTATTTCATTCTAGAATTAGATGTTGGGTTTTTATAATGTTTGAAACGTAGGTATCTTTTTGTTTTAGTTGATCGTTTTATACCATTTGTAAGCCATTTTTTATCTATACCATTTGAGGATATTTTGATTTTAGTTTTTATCTTCGGAAAACAAAGGTTATATAGCAGCTTGAACATGCTGTAAAAGTTTTCAAATGCTATAGTCATATTAGGTTCCGTGTAAACATCAGTCCACCGCAGGGTACCCAAAAGTTCACGAAACTTGGACACATTTTCGGGATGATAGTCCCTTTTTTTACAATAGTAAAACTTTGGGTACCTAGGGGGACTCGGTGACGAAAATGTAATAGACTGTGCAGTATCATGATCTGATAAGAATAGGCTATGAACTGTACCCTGAGCATCTGGGATATTACTTAAAATGAGGTCTATACATGATTTTTTACGTGTTGGGGAAGAAATATGTAGTCTAAAATTATTGTTTGCTATGATTCTCTTAAATTCATTAGATTCATTTGTTTGTTTCAACATGTCGATATTAAAATCGCCTGTAAATACAATTTTCCGATTTACTCTATGTCTTAGTCTACTCATTAGATCATTAAAACTTTGAAAGAACTGAGATAAATTAGAAGTTGGTGTTCTGTAAATACAAATTATGATACATTTCATAGAAATAATCTCTATTCCGCAGCATTCGAACACATAATCCAAGGCATGTTCCCTCAGAAATGTTAACTCTTTAACTTCTATTTGATTCCTATGAAGTATACAAACGCCTCCTCTTTTTTCATGTGATCTAGAGTACGATGCACCTATGCTGTATCCGGATAAATTTATGTTACGTTCACTGCCCTGTTTTATAAACGTTTCACTGAAACACATAACGTCAAATTGTTTGTTGTTGTCTTTTAGTTCCTCCATCGTAATCTCAACAAGCTCTTTTTTACTGAGTAATCCTGCAATATTTTGATGGAATATGGCAAAAGAGTTGTTAATTTCGAAAAAACGTATTATTTGGAGATTTATTGCCGGAGGATATACTTTTGTTGCATTTCGGAAAATAATGAGTAATTAATTTTTGTACCGATTTGATCTCAAGACTTTTGCGAACATTACTACTATTTACGCTAACAGCAGGTTTAAAATAAAAAGGAATTGTTCCTTTTTTGAACTGCGTTTTGTTTGTAACTGGATTTGTTGAGAAATTATCTTTAATCCTCGCTTTCAGTCCTTTACAACACAAATATGTTTTGTCATAGTATAAGGAGTCAATTAAGATATTTATTTTAAAACAGACGTTATGAAGAAATTTTTTATCATATTCAATATTACTTATGTCAAGATACTTACAATTGTCAAAAACTTTGCTATACATATTTAATTTCATATTGAGTTTAGATTCGTTAAGATACATACTGTGTTTTGAGCTTAATATAATAATTTTGGATTGACTATGAGTTTTTATAAAGTAGCTTAATTCTGCCAACAATTTTATTGGATCATTGTCATGCTCACCGACGCTAACAATTATCCAGTCATCTTCTTTAGTCTTCAAGTTGCAGGATTGAAGTATATCTTCACATTGAGCGTTAGGTTTCACAGTAGAACTTATTTTATACTCTTCATACTGTGTCCCTTCTCTGGATTGGTTGAGAACAGAAGCCAAATTTTTGCAAAGATATCCGCCAAATATATATATAGTTTTATCGGCTTTCTTGTCCTTTGAAAGAATTTGCATTATACTTTTCTCCATTTCAATCTGCATCGAGCTATCTATAACGCTTTTTATCTTTGGAGTGTCTATAAGCGCATCATTTCTATCATGTGAACAATTTCTCATTTTTGTCATACTAGAATCGGATTTGTCCAAAGCTTTTGATACATCAAAAATATTTTCTACATTCTTTGGTGCCGTTTCGTTTGCATTTAACTTTGACTGCGGCGTGGATCTGCATATATTCTGAAGCTGCTTTACTTGAAAAGAATAGTCTTTGATTTGCTTCTTTAAACTGCTGTTTTCTAGAAGTAAGTTTGCGATTTCACTGTGCGCACTTTCGAGTTCCTTTTGGGCTTGTTCCATTTTAATTTTCAGCTCTTCCAATTCATGTTTATATTTTACATCAATATTTAGCTCTGGACAACTCCTGTTCAAGGTGTCGCTTCGAAAATTGGCACTATTGTAATCACTTTCATCGGTCAAAGAATCAAATGAATTTCTTACGGCGATATTATATTTTCTGTGTGTAACATTGTCTGATGCAGAAATATCGTGTAGTTGCGCTTTCTTTTGTATAGGTGTTATATTTGCCGTATTACTATCTATTTTATTCAAAGAAGGAGTAAAAGTGGGTGTGAGACCTGAAGACGGTTTTTTAACAGTTGGTGTGCTGGTTCTCTTCTCAGGGGCATTTGGGAGGGTACAAACATTGCAAACCCATGAGTCTTTTCGAGTTTTATCCATTAAAAAGAATAGTTTCTCTTTATTTGCACATGTCAAGTCATAGGTTTTTTTACACAGTGAGCATCTAAGAAAACTGTGTTTGGATTGAATCCTTTTGTTGCATTTCGCACAAACAGGTGTTGGCGCCATTATATATACTAATTATGCTGCGAATAATGTAGCGATCGATGACTCAGCGGTGCTTAGTGATTTTTCAGCGATTGGCCCGCTGGAATGCACCCATAAATTTCTGAACGGGTGACTTATGTCAAACGTTTATACTTGTTTGTCAAGAGATGTCACTTAAGTCGTGTTGACGTTTGTGTTTGTGCTGCCTTATCGACCTATGCAAGTCCCCTTTTAATATACTATATCTATGATGCAAGTAGGTAATTTGTCAGCTGATCCGTGGCTTCACACAGCTGTTCGAATCGTAATTAAATTCGAATTAAACAGTGTGTACCTACTTACGTAGCCTTATAGTTTTTTATACTGCCTCCGCCCTGTATGAAAAGAGTACTTTTTTAGTCGATTATTATTATTTCCATTCAAAGTAATTGGCTGCCCCAGTAATGAAACCGGTTAAAAAGTATCGAAGTTACTATGTACTGCTATGTAATGTAATTATTTCAGGTCAACGAACTGTAATTCCCTTATTGGACTTAATTTGAAGTCGGAAGAAGGCCACAGCAAATTAGTGTTGGAACCATGCAACCCCATCGAGTTTGGGCTCATTTGATTCATCTTGACAAGTACTCTGTTGGGAAATAGCGTCCAGGGTCTGATGATGGAGCCGGAAGAAGGCCACATGAAGTCTATGATATAACCATGCTACCTACCCCATTGAGTTTGGGTTTGTTTGAATCGTCTTGACGAGTAGGTACCTACCTACTCTGTTAGGAAATAGTGTCCAGAGACTGATGATGAAGCCATAAAAAGGCCATAGGTTCCTATAATAATAATAAAACCATGCAACCCCATCTAGTTTAGGCTCGTTTGATTCGTATTGACAAGTAGGTAGGTACCTACTTCGATAGGAGATTGTATATTTTTAGTAAAAATAATTTAATAAAAAACTTTTATTTTAAAAGCAGATTAATAATTATAAGTACCTACCATAAGTTATATTATAATACAACCCTATACTTACAAAAGTCTTAAACCTAAAAATGTGGGGCGCTTGCAATAGACAATAAATCTTACAAAATGCGCCCCAGGTTTTTAGGTGTAGGTAACCTATTAACTTCAACATCCTTGAGAAAAATAGAAATAAGTTATCAAATAGTTTTTTACAAATAATGTAATATAAGTAAGTAATTGGATAAAAATTATTTCAATTAAAAAAAAACAATGCTTTAAAAAAAAATGGGGAAAAGCTAATTTATTACGTAATTAAGGTATAAGTAGGTACTTACCTAATTATTTTTAATACCCCAAAGCAATAATACCTCAACAATTCCACAAAGAAAACTAATTATAGTGCTTTTATAGTGTAATTAATATACATAATTTCCGAAATGTATTTAAAAAAAATTAACACATGAGCCTTTTGATTAAGTTTATTGATTGATAAATTTGATTTAAGTAGGTTCCTATAATACGAAATCTGAATGCCATAATTCCATGAAAATTTCGATAAATTGGTACATTAGTGTAAATAGTTTTAAAGAAGGACATTTCCTATAATAATTCAAGTTAATTTATTAGCAATCATCACAACCGTGATTACAAAACATTTATGTCAAAATAAAGTTTGATTATCATGAAGGTAATTTATGCCTAAAACATAAGTGTCGGATGTTACAACGATAGGTTATTTTTCGTAACAAAAAAGAGTAATTTTCTAGGCCCCAATTTTTTATGTTCAGGCAATAAAAAATGTTATTTTAAATAAATGATAGGGTCGACTTTGTCATAATTCGATACTATGTCGAGCAACTTAATGAACATTTTAAACCATTATCACCACGTTTGTTCTGTGTTTATAGAAGTTACGAGGTTCTCTGGTTGTGAGAATTAATCGACCATTTCATAGGTACATAATTATGCACAGGAAAGCACCTAAGTACTTCAATAAGAAACATAAAAAACACTTCAGATCTCAAAGCCTAAAATGGGTACAAACATGTACAAATACAGGTAAAGTCACAGAATATGGTAAAGTCAAAAGTCCGCAAATCAAAAATATCGGACCCTTATTTTTTTTTGTTTTCATTAGTTATGGCAAAACCGCAAAACATCAGTCTTTTATTTTTACGACCGAGTCTTTTGTCATTATCTTTTGGAATGAACCCAGATTGTTTTGAATTGCAACAATTTAAATAAACATCCCAAATAATTATCTCGTTCAAAACATCGAGATGATTCAATATCCTTTGTTGATACGCTGGATTTTTGTTGATATTTAAGCTAGGTACCAAGTAGGTACCATACAAAAAAATATTATCTATTTCTTTAACTCAACTCATGTGGTTTTCATGTCACAACGTAGTACAAGTTCCGTTGTTTGTAAGCAGAAAGCTTTCACGAGCTTTTTTACTTAATTACGTGTAGGTAGGTTACAATGAAGTTCGATCGTATGAATGTCCGTCCAATTCATACGATTAATCAGAATCATATGTCTGTCTTAACTTTTCTTATAAATTGCCATGATAATGTGGAAGGAAAGTACCGTTTTTAAAGCCTTCGTTCTCCTTTCGCATTCAGTCGCTGCCTTTTTACAGACTTCCAAAAAGGAGGAGGTTCTCTGTTCGTCTGCATATTTGTTTTTTTGTGTATGTTCACCAATTACTCAAAGACGGCTGGACCGATTGAAATGATTCAAACGTTATTACATTAGGTAAACTCCCAAGTTGTTTCCATTTTTCAAAATTTGGAAATCAATTCAATACTTTTTAAGTAATCTTGAAAAAAAGCACGAAAATAGAATGATTTTGTGTAAACTACCTAGATGACATGGTCGTATAACTTCTTTGTTACTGAATAAGATTTTTTTTTGTTGAAAAAGGGATATCTTAAGTGTAGTTCTTTAACCGGCTTAAAAAAGGAGGTTCTCAGTTTGACCCGTATGTATGTGTATATTTCTCCGCGATTATCTAACGTTTGGCTGAGCCGATTTTTCTACCTAAATAATACCTACTTAAACAAAAATTAAAAAATTAAAAAAATTAAAAGCCCCACCCGACTTCAATAGACGTGTTTTTATAATTACAATGATAATGCGTATCTAGTGATTTGAATATTATTTCTTGCTTTTTAGAGGTAGGTTTTTATAAGTCGGTTTTTTCAATAAACGTTTGAACAACTTTTCATCCCTCTAGGGGTTGAATAATGTCTACCATGTTGGATTTTAAAATAAAGTTGCGATAATAGCTATCACACCTTAAATCGCATAAAACGTCAATTTTTGAAACGGGCTTTTTTTACCCCATTTACTCTCTAAAGGGTCGAGTTTCGGAAAACAACGAAACACATATTTGTATATTTGGTTTTAGAAGTAGGTAGGTACCTACTCCTACGAAGTTTCAAGTCGAAATGTTTATTTTTTATTCTTCCATACAAACTTTGAACCCCCATTTCACCCCTTTAGAGGTAGAATTTCCAAAAATCCTTTCTTAGTATAAAGTACAAGTTTCACTGTATAAAGTACCTATCTATGTACAAAATTTTAAGTCTCTAGGTCCAGTGGTTTGGGCTGGGTGATGATATGTCAGTCACCCATTCATTTTTTTAGGGTAGGTATTTAGTAAATAATAGTAACAAACAATATTAGACTCCTAGGTAGGTATCTGTTTTGTGCTCCTAGTAAGCTAGTAGTAAAACAAATTAATAAAAAAAATAACCTAAGAAATTTTTTTTTGCTGTTTTACTTGTAAAACGGAATAAAAAGCTATTTTGTCTAAAGGTAGGCAACTGAAATGAATGACAATTTCACTTATGGAAAAAATGTGTTAGTGCAACCTACCGTTAGACAATAAGATGAAAATAATTAAATATCTTTCTTGTCTAAATTATTGGTTATATTAGTAAGTAAAATAAGAATTTAATTGCGTTTCGTAAATAAACGTGCAAGTATTGCAAATTACATAATATTACAATTGCGGAGCTTATTTGGTGAACACTCAGCAAAATTATGGTACCTACCTATATTATTAGTAAATACTTACCTATCTAATTAATTTTCGTTCTAATCTTTGGTGCAATCAATGCCGTAAAATTGACAATGTGAATGTAGAATAAGGAAGTGGCTAACTTCAGAGCGCTTGCGATACAAAAAGACTTATTTTAATCTGTACAATTTACTCTTTGCCATACATTGCATGAAGTTGCAGCGGATCACTGTCTATTGTCAATTTAATCGTATTGTACTGTTTATTTTAATAGGTCAGTGCCCTTTTATTGTTGAGCGGCTTGCATCTATTGAATAGCATTACACACAGGCGTTGGTTTCTATGTGCGTGTAGTGTATTCATTCTAACCGGCAGTGAGTTGCAACGTGTTTACATTATAGGTAGGTAAGTTGATGCGTACATTTCGAACATCGGGAACGCATGCGTCTTTCGCGCAGCGTTCGCGCGCATGGGCAAATGATTCAGTCTGGCATGACAGCTGTTGGCACTCGGGACGGAAACCACGGTACAACATCAGCTATCTGCCTGCCCTGCCATTCCCAATACAACGGTCTGCGCGACAAACAGCGCCGAGCGTGCGCAATAGTGTCTGCGTTGTAAACATTCAATTTCCGAACGCCGCACTGTGAAAATTAAAAATAAATAGGGCAGAGGAAGTTGAATGGTAAAGAATTAATTAAAAACAAAAATAGAACGCTAAATTAATTGATTCGAATCTCGGTTTTCGTTTGTTTTTGTGTTACATTTTGGACAGTGTGTCGTGTTTGCGTGTTTCATGTGCTCTAATTTTAAACAGTGCCATTGAAGGTAAGGGATTTGTATTTGTTTTTAATTTTCTGTATTACAATTTTCTCCCGAGTATTTGCTGTGTGACATAAAACATTATTACATTACACCGGCTGATTTATTAGGTTCCTAAGATAAGTGTAATGAATGTGTAGTAAAATTACTCGATTGTACAATTAATGTGACATGAATGATAAACTTACCGTGGGAATAAAATGATTGTTATGAATGTATTTATCACAATTAAATTGATCATAAGCTCGGATGTGTTACATAAATTAAATGATCAGCTTTCCAAATCAAACGTTAACTTCAATTCGTAAATAATTAAATAAACAAAATACTACGTCGTTGCTACGTCGATAGTTTAAATACTAATTATTATACATTGCAAATAACAAATTCATAGCTACCTAATTAAATAATATAATTAAAAAATGCTATTATAGGCTATGCAAAATAATAATTATACTTATTATAGGAACTATTACATTTCTGAATAGGTATTCTCAGTAAGTATAATATATTTAAGTAAGTAGGTAACTAAATTGGTTGATTCCAAACAATTTTAAAACCTTTAACCCCTTTTTAAAATTGTTTGGAATCAACTTGACGTGAATGATTGACGTGACTTTACATTTAAACCTTTTGGAGAGATTCAATAATTATTTCTAAAATAATTTTACTTGACTTAAGAGATAAATTTAAATATTTTTAATTAAAAAAAACTACTTACTTAAGGCGGTTGTATGACCTAAAGTGGCGCCCTCAGAAGTTTTTATTTAATAAGTTATTAATAGAAACAGATTTTAATAATGTTTATCGTGGAGATTTTAGGGCCCATGGTCTAGTATTTTTAGAAGGTATCACTACATGCCCTCGTTGTCATTCGTAGAAGTAGATAGCAAATGTGTCAAAAAACGGCCACTTTTAGCAGTTTTGCTATCTACTTAAGCAGTGACTACGAGGGAATGTAACGATACCGTCTAAAAATACTAGACTGTGTGGGTCCTAAAATCTCCACGATAATAGTAGATAGTTTATGATACTGATGCATAATACCTAGTTATGTGCAGTTTCATACACTACTTTATCTACACTCATACATTTGGGATTGAACCTACTAAATAAAAGATCAACGTTAGAAAAGAGAGAGAGACTTTGGTTGTATTAGCTACCTATGTACCTACCTTTGTAATAAGTCATTTCCTTAGCTGCATCTAAAATAATTTTGCAGAGTCAATGTTTTTCACATTTTTAAGCAAGAATAAAAAACACCTACGAAATTCAGTAAGTATGTAAAAATTGAAATCAAAATTCAAAACTTTTTTTGTAATGCTCTAAAAATGGCGCTCATTCCATTAGAAAAAAAAAATGAGATGAATGCATTCTTGCAAACTAATCGCAATAAGTCATCGATCACCATAGAGTGCATTTTAATCATGGAAAGTATGTGGAAAAATATCGTTGTTTTTTTAATATCACGGCACTACCTTCTTGGATTTGCCCTGTATCGTAATGAGAAAAAAAGTTCTTTATGATGCAGCTGACTGCATCGTAATGAGTTTTTCTTTATTTTACCTATTCACAAAAATAAAGTACGTATTTATATTACCTTTTTTGAATTTATATTTGGAACATTACGTTGTGAGTGTAGATAAACATTTATAAAATTGTGTATTAGAATTATAATATTAAATAAAATTCACCGCGGCGCCACTTTCGCTCACCTTAACACGTTAAACGCCGATTTGGACAATGCTGGGCGACACCTAACTATCCATAATATGAAAGGTCCAAAAAAATGTAAAAGTCTGAAACATTCTTCTTTTAATAATTATATGATAAAATAAGTTATTTTGAACCACTGAAACAATAATTAAATAACAAAAATGTCAATACTTTTTTATATAAACACCGTCGCCCAATATTGTCCGACACGGCCTTGCGCTAACGATAAGTTTTTTGAGAGTCCTTCGTTTAAAGCCACGCGGGTCAAGTCAAGATATCGGTCTGTCGGTCGCTCGGGTCACTTCCGCGCTCGAGTCTATCCCGTATTTTGGCACGCAAATCAACGGCTCACCTCACGCGCTCCCCATTTGAGTCGACACGAAACAGAGCACCACTGCCTCAATAACAACATCCAAATCGTTTTTTCGGTTCATTTGTCGCCTAGGGGGTTGAGTTTTGGAAATCCACGAAATACGTGTTTGCTTATTGGTTTTTAGAAGTACTCCTACGCAGTTTCTAGTCGAATTAATGTCTATTTTTTGAACCCCCATTTCAACAGTTTAGAGCTTGAATCCGAACTACCGTGTTGAACTTCAAAATAAATGCCATTTTTGCAATAAAAATCCTGTAAAACCTTAATAACCATATCGATTTTTGGTTTATTTATCCCATTTATTCCCTAAGGGGTTGAGTTTTAGAAAACTACGAAAAACGTAGGTATTTGCTTATTTCTTTTTAGAAGTACTTCTACGAAGTTTCAAGTCGAAGTGTGTATTTATTTTTTCAATCCAAACTTTGAACCACAATTGTGAAATTGGGGTTCAAAGTTTGGATACTTTACCATAAAGGGTCACCCCTTATATAGTGACCGCGGATAAAACGAGTGTAAAAAATTGACCGTCAATTTGTTGTGATCAGGAATATCAGGATTCAAAGAGAACATTGAATTTGAATTTGGAACTCATAAAAAAATCAAGGTTATGGCAAAACCGAATCGATTGTCTACCCTAATTAACATTCTCAACACGAGAATGAACAGACTATTCCGCATTAGTTTATGTTGTGTATTATAAAACATGTCGTCATAAAAAATAGGCTTTGTTACTTAAATATTTATTGTTTTATAAAATACTTAAGTACTTAGTAAGTACCTTTTAATTCATTGTGTTTCATTTTCCGGGCGTTGATGGGTTACGTGAAAAAAAGCATTATTTCAACTCGAGGCATATATATCACACACTCAAACGCAAAAAATATAAGTATGTTTCGTTTAGCGTTAGATAAGCGGGAAAGTTTATGGAGGAAAACGTAGTAAAACTTTGCCCGTGGTGTGATTTTCCGACATTTTCGTCCGGCATTCATGAATCATGATCGAAAATAACCCATAATGCCGAATATGGTAGATAGAGACCACCAAACTGAACAACTTTTACTACTGGACCAACTCTGAAATCATGAAAAAAAATATCTGCTGTCAAAAAAATCACATCAAAAAAATCACAGATCTCGTGCTCTACACGACTTGAAAGGGCATTGAAAATGAATCTACCTATTATAGATTAAGTAAGTTAAATTTATTGAATTTTATAAAAAATACATTCCTTTGTTTGAATTAGTACTTACACTTTGAAATCACAGCAAAGCCGTGAACAATTTTGGATCTACTTTTCTGTGATTCGTGTGTATGAAATTCATATAAAAATATTTTATTGTTATAAACATTACCTACTAATTTATTGAAAGGTACCTACTACAATATATAAAAAATTCTTAGATTTGATACTTCTACCTAAAATATATAAAAATTATATAACGCGCACATTATCTTGAAACCCGTCGATTTCAATTTTCAGTAAGAACGCGTAATATTTCGGTCGTAAATTAAAAAAAAATATCAAAACCAAAAAAATATTTTTTTCAAAGCCAACTTTTTCAAAATATTTTTACATCATCTTAAATCCCTGTTCTCGTGGCCGCACGCGAGCCGCCCGCCGCGTGATATCGCACCTCGCGCCGCGCAAAACTCGCGGCTAAGGGCACTTCTACAGCCTCAACCGTCACCAATATCGAAAAAAGTGTTATGACCTAAAATGTTCATTGGTTCAATGCCAAGGTGCTTTTTTTCATATTTTTGAAATTCGGCCCCGTTCTCGAGATATCGGAAATTTTCTGTGAAAACACACGATTTTCGGTTGAAAAAGAAGCTTTTTTTCAATTTCCAAAAAAGGTTTTGACTTTTCCAAAATAATTTTTACATCTTCTTAAAGCCCTTCAAATTCCGCGTCTTTTGAGCCCTCATACGTTCTCGTGGCCCTAAACCTCAGGGTATCACAGGCGAATCTCACTTTCAGCGAAAATGGGGGCCTACTGGAGCGAATGAAAAAACATTTTCAATGTTAAAATAATAACGAAAATAATGTATAAGCTGTTTTTTTTTCACGATGTCAGAGTTGGTCACAAAGTAAAAGTAGTTCTGTTTGATGGTCTCTATCTACATATTAGGGGTTGTTTTGTTTGTATATTTTTTACAACTGGGATTGCATTTTTCCTGAAATATGGATGTTTTATCCCCCTTACTAATAAAGATTGTATATGTAAGATGCAGATGTATGTTACACAGTGTTTTGTCACTTTCTTTTCAATGTCAAACTCAAATAGTTTGACAGAGAGTAACCATTTTGTAACTATACATTATACAATCTTTATTAGTAAGGGGGACGTTCTACGTACCAGCAAAAGCGCTGAATACCGTGGTTGGTATGATTGTGTGGATTTTATATACTTATTACATACATAAATCTATGACCGTTTGGATTTTGCAATGTCAAAATCAAAGAGAGAAAAATATTGTTAGTCCTGCAACCGTTTCCCGATAATATTTTACGCAGATCAATGGTCATTATAATACCACAAAAATATACTTGTATAGCTTATCAAAATTTCAACAGAGGTCAGGTTGTGTAGATTGTGCACCAGTTTTTATTTGCCATCTCTGAGAACCTGGGTTCGATCCGGGGAGAAAAGGAGGCTGTGGTCAATTTAGAAAACAAACTTTTCTATTTTTTCTCAGGTCTGGGTGTTTGTGTAACCACCGGTGTCTCTGATTTCCATAACACAACTGCTTTAGCTACTTACCTACTTTGCAATCGGAGCACTAATGTTTTCCCATGTAAAAAAATATAAACATAATCATAGATAAAAAAAATACGCAGAAGCAACAGTAAAAAGCGAAATACTTAGATGGATTCGTCGTAGTGAGTATATACTTGTTACTGATTAGTAAGATCGCACGCGCAGTACGTTCACCTTCGCTCAGTTGCATTGCATAGTAACGATTGTTTGAGATCTTGCAGTCCTCAACCTTGGTTCCGTTATGTCAACATTGTCAACTATTGCACTTAGAAATCATTGAACTAAGTTTTTAAAAACGTATAAATGGAACTTTTTACGTCAATCTCACTTTTCCATCCCAGATTTTAAATTTTCCGAAAAAAACTTAAAAAGGCAAACTCCAAATATTGTTGGCTCTGTAGCCTGTCAGACTCGTGGTTACCCCGTTTGTCACCCCAGGAGGGTGACCACGAGGAATTTTTTTACACGTGGCTACCCATTAAAATATCTAATTATAATAGCACATTCGTTAATTAGGTGTTCATCAATAGATTAGGTAAATTGAGTATGTACCTACTAACTATAACGGTACGTAGATGAAAAAATGCATTTTAAATTTAAAGTGGATTAATAACTGTTTAAGTACGAGTAATTAAAATGTTCATAAGTAAAGTATAACTCAGTTTGATTTTATCTTAGAAACGCAACGGAATCCGTGAAATAAAAATAAAAAAATAGCATAAGTATTCACTTACATTCTAAAATAGAGCGGGTAAAACTAGTAGGTATATTTCTTTTATCATTAAGTTTTGGTTATTTGCACATTGAATGATATTAAAAAATGGTATCACTTGTGAAATAACGCAACATGAATCTTAAAAATAAACTTCTGGTTTTCAAGAAAGGGGACCGGTTTGAATTTTTAAACCGTTGTGCGTTGTTTTTTTAAGCTAATATGTAATAGGTTTAAGTTATTTTTATCTTCGTTAATTCATCAACGACTCGCTTTTTTGTTTGGAAAAATTTTTATTGCTGCGGAGCACATATTTTAGAAAAAAAAAATAGAAAAATTTGTAAGTACCCCAAAAATAGTTTATCAATAATTGAATAATGCTTAATATTTACGAAGTTTACTTATAATTATGGAAAAACAATCTTATTATGACTAATTAATATACTAGGAGAAATAACGGTTTAGTAATTAAAAACAATCTTTTAGAATAATTGTGCAAAAACAATCTTAATTATTACTAAATAACATACTAAGAGAAATACGATTGCCAATGACTGGGGCATAGAAATATTTACAGTGGCTATATGTTCTGTGACAGTGGTGTGTTTTATTTCAACCCCCTTGCTAATAAAATAATTGTAGAGCAGATGTATCTATATAGTTACACAATGGTTACTCTCTGTCAAATCTCTGTAAAGTCAATCTGCTATATAATCTTTATTAGTAAGGGGGTTAAAAAATAGACAATCTCTTTAAATAAAACTCTATCGAAATAACTATTCTAGTTTTA
This sequence comes from Agriphila straminella, assembly GCA_950108535.1. NCBI lineage: Eukaryota > Metazoa > Arthropoda > Insecta > Lepidoptera > Crambidae > Agriphila > Agriphila straminella. Next base: position 11,681,672 of record OX467318.1, read on the forward strand.
TAGAATGATACAAATTGGTGTAGCAGTTTAGCTTTCTATTGCAAAATAAGTTTTTATTTATACAGAGTCGAATAATTATGCAACATAAATGGCCACATTTGATGTCCATTGATTGAGTTGACGTAAAAGAAGACCAAGATAAATGTTTTCTACTTTCACGCGCTCGACCTGATAAAATACCTACGTTTTGATAGAAGCTGAACTTCAAATACTTCGGACAACGAATGTGAACGAATGAATGAATCAGTTAATCGTTTTAGGGTTTTTTTTTTTTGGGTTAGGTTAGGTTCACATTGACGAAATAACCTTTAGAAACAAATAGAAAACATTTAAAAGCTTTTAGAAAACTTACAGCAACATTTAGCCTTTATCATTCAAATGTGTATCAAATTCATGCCAATATGAAACTAATTGGACTTCATATTGTGCACTCATTTAGTTGTTATCGTTGTTGCGAATCGTCCTTAGTCGGTGGACTTTGTCAGTTACATTACTCATAACATTAAACATAACAATTTGTGTTAGTAGTTAAATTCAAATTTCAGATACAAACACTATGATAAGACCTGCTGTTTCATAATACAGAAATTTACAGGATGTTCAGTAATACTGGTATGTACAGTACAATCACGAATATGGTAGATAGGATACCGTGGGTAGAACAACGCTGGGAAATTGTTGAAAAGCCCGAAAACCACCACTTGACTGAAAAATTAGTATAGTACCTTTGCCTGTGATTGTGTATAGTTTTTTTAAAACCTTTAGTATATTCCATCCCTCCAAAATCATTTTCATGTATAATGTTGCCTGCCAAGACATCCATAAAAGGCTAGCACAGTCAAAAAGTTATCAGACCTCATGTAGAGCCAAGCTTCTAACTCTACGCGCCCTGACTCTACAAGCCCTAACTTCAAAAACTCTACACCTTAGTGAAAATATGTGGCTTGGCCGTTTCGTGGCAAACATTTGGACTGTGATTGTGTACCTATAGTTTTTTAAAAACTTTAGCATATTCCATACAAACAAAAAAACTCAGCTATCGGTGGTTTATGGGAGTTGCGTTGTACCCTGCGAGTTCGTCAGGTTGTCCCAACACTTTTCCACACGGAAGGAAAGTAGGAATTTTACTGCAAGAGGCCTTCAATGATTTAAAAAGAAATCGCATACGATTCGATACAAATTGATACAATAGGTAGATACCATAGATTAATATAATACTATTATACTAGGTAATAATTTAAAATTTCTTGGTCTTCCTTTTGTTTAAAATAAGTACTGTGTTATTTAAGAAAAAATAATCCTTAGGACGATCGATCGGCATCGTAAAAATAAAAAGTTTTTGTAAATATTTGGTGAGTTCGATTCCTGGTTAAGGCAATGGATTTTTTAGATTTCTTTGAATGCAGTTTAAATTATTTTTAAAAACATTATGAAATCTTTTTTAAGTGAAATTTCCAATCTTCAATATTTAAGGAGCTTTCCCTTTGCGTGACAAAATTTTGGGACACCTCTATACCACATTTGGGATTACGAAATACCTTGTGGACAAAAATTTGTTTCCATAATTAAAACCAAACTATAAAATATCTCTAAAACTTTTTCGTAATATGAAGCTAAACGGTCAAACCTTGACTTTGAACTTGTTGAAGAATGAATCATAGTGTTCGCAGCAGGTTTAATGCTGGTCAATGCTTCAGTTATTTTACTTATAACGAAGCAGTATCGTAATAGTACATTATGAGACAAGTTAGCTTAGGTTGCTCATTGCACACAAGGCTGTGGGTTGCAGTCCGAGCCGTAGGCGAGGGTGCACTCAGCCGAGTGTGCAATAAGCAAGAGCTCACGAGTTTCATACGACGTTTTTCAACACATTTGCGAGGAAAAAACAAAGTAATTTACCACACAGTAACAAATACGACAAAAGCAAAATATGATAATTATGGGAAAAGGCGCGCAGGTTTTTTTTGTTTTTTTTCACACGCCCAACGCAAGAATATTTTGTGAACAAAGCGGTGAGTGAGCATACATACAGCCTACTTCAAAATTATAATTTCAAGTGATAAAATGCAAATATTTTAATATTTTATAACAAAATATTGTGAATTATGAATAATTTGATAATAATAAATATTTGTTTGACTTAATTATGGACTTACAGTTTACACATTTATTAATTCCAAAAAACTATATGAATTTTTAACAGCATATAACCTCTGTAAGGTACTAATTTGACTTTAGAACTAGTGTATTATATATTATTGCACGCGTTTGTTATAGCTGGGTTTATGGCCCTAAAAGCGAAGTATATGTATTAGGGCTCTCTTTACGAGCAAGTGTGTTGAAAAATCTATTGCCCATAGAAAAAGCTTCGAATATATTTCCCTGTAATTTCGACACAACCAAGACAAAACCGGCTCGATCGTAAGCTTTTCGGTGTCACTAAAAATAACTTCTTAGATACTTACTTATTTAACTTGGATATCTTCATTAGCATTTGTTACTCATTTTATGGCGTGTCTTCACTTTCTATATCGGCACTATAACACAGCGTGTCATTCGAGCGCGGCGATAATTCGATAGCCTAGTAAACGATACTTACAAGGTTGTTGGTATTCTTATTCACATTATAACAGCTATTTGACTTTAAATTTATAATAAAAGTTATCTTGGGATACTGTCGCCACCTTTCAAGGAAAAATTGTATGAAAATCCATTACACCCGCTCGAGGAGGGAACAAAATTGATCCTCATCATCATCATCATCATCAACCGCACGACACCCACTGCTGGGTATAGGCCTCCCCTAAGGATCTCCACGACGATCGGTCCTGCGCTGCCCGCATCCAGCGGCTTCCCGCGACCTTCACCAGATCGTCGGTCCACCTTGTCGGGGGCCTACCCACGGAGCGCCGTCCGGTGCGTGGTCGCCATTCCAGAACTTTTCCGCCCCAACGGCCATCGGTTCTTCTCGCTATGTGTCCCGCCCATTGCCACTTCAGCTGAGCATTCCTTTGAGCGATGTCGGTTACTTTAGTTCTCTTGCGGATCTCTTCGTTTCTGATTCGATCACGCAGGGAAACGCCGAGCATGGCTCTCTCCATTGCACGCTGGGTGACCTTGAGCCTCCTTATGAGACCCATAGTTAGCGACCACGTTTCACTGCCGTAAGTCATCACTGGCAACACACACTGTTCATAGACTTTCGTCTTGAGACACTGAGGTAAGTCGGACGCGAAGATTTTTCGAAGCTTCCCGAATGCTGCCCACCCGAGTTGGATTCGACGAGAGATCTCTTTCTCGAAGCTGGACTTACCTAACTGGATTACCTGTCCTAGGTATACGTAATGGTCAACAACTTTAAGTGTAGTGTTCCCAACATGAACTGGAGAGGGTACAACATTCAACAGGGAGGAGGGAAAAAAATTGTATGAAAATCCATTACTCCCGCTATTTTAAAAACCATCAAGCCCGGTCAGTTCAGTATTTTTGCCATAAAACTTTCATATCGATTTCATGCTAAAACATAAAAATAGCCTTGAATAGGCGGCGAGCCCTCTTTACTACTCATTTTCATTCGACAGCATGGCTGTCCAAATAAAATGAGTAGGTTAGGTAGTAAAGTGCGCTCGCCGCCTTTCGAAAATACGGCCCCATGTTTTGCGTCCTCCGAATGAAGCGCGTAGCTATCGCGCAGCTGTTTGAATTGGACACACCTTTGTTTTGATTTCCGATTTCGCATATCAAACGGTAGACTTATTATTTCTATAAATAGTGTGTTCTATAACTTTTCAATGGTTTGTAGGGGTTAAAGTATGTGTCGTGGGAAAGGAAAAGTGAATACCCTCGTGTAACAAAACAATAAGCTTATTGTTACTAGATTTTCACACTAAAAGAAAACATGTAACAATATAGCCTCAATTAGCCTCTCTCTACACAACTACATTTTGGTTCTTTTTTTAATGTCATTCACACTTAGAGAACTTTTAAATTATAGATAAGGTTTTAACCTGCAAGGAATCTACTTTTAAAACTATAGCTAATTAACTTATTCGTAATACCTGTACCTAGTCGTAGATTTCATGAGCAACAGTGGTGAATAGTAGGAAATTACAAAATCAAGTGTAGTGTCAAATTGAATTTTAATTACTTATCATTCAACTCACAAAACGATTTCCGACAACCACTGTGCAAAATAATATTCGTCACATTTATTAGACTCTGTCACAGAATAAAAGGTACTACCGTAACTCTGTGCAACATTTAATTTATAAAACTCACATCCAATGCCAAATATAGTGTAATATTCATTTCTTAATTGGTCTAACCGTGTAAAACAACTTTTAGGCATTGCAACAGATTAACATACATTTTGTAAGACGGCGTATAAGTTTGTCAATGTTGCATTTTGCAAATTAAACGCATAATGCTGACTGTGTGTGACTTTTCATGATAAGTGTATTAAGAACATTTTCCATTAATATTTTTTATGTTTTTGGCATTAAATAAAAATGTAAGTTTTATGGCAAAAATACTAAAATTAGTGGGCAAGATGGTTTGTAAGTTGTGGGTTGAATCGTATGTAATTTTTCCCTTTTCTATGTGAACAGATTCAGACATGTATATCTACGATATATTTTGTATTGTTTTAAAATTTCGGAGCTCCCGAAATAGTTTATTCTAATACGATATTTGTTACTGAAAACAGTACAGTAACTAGCAAATAAACATAGCAATTAAAATTTGTTGCGTCGATCAACTACCCACCGACCATTAAAAATTTGTCTTTCCTATGCATGTTTTCTTTCATAGTTATAATAAGTAATCTAACCAAAACGACCGGTGTGGCACAGAATGTGGCGCCATACATTAGCAAGCCATCATGTGAAAGTTCGAGAATGATCTCGCGGTTGGACAGAAGCGGAACCCGATGCTTTACTGCGAAGCACAGAAGCGGGTCGAATGCGCCTGATTGCCCCATGCCCCATGCAATTGGTATGCTTCGCTCGACCTCACTTTACCTTGAAGTTAGTAGGTACTAGTTCATTATCAAACATTGCAACAGTAGGTACGTGAAGAGCAAATCGCAATACATATTTTAAAGGTCGAAATATTCTAGGATAGAAGCGCTTTCATAAAATAGACGATTTGCAGTAGTTTTATAGCCTTTTTTAAAAGTACATTGAGTACTTAGTATACTTAAAAAAAAGAACTTATTACATTACAATAGAGTAGTAAAGTATATTTCAATGTACTTATTGCACGCGGAAATATTAGTGTGGTAGTTAAAATTACATTTTGATCAAAGGATAAGAATAAATGTGTGTCTTTCGTTATAAAAAATAGGTAGGAATTGCTTAACTTCTTCCGGGAATCTCATCTGACAAGTATTTATACATTAATCTCATGACAAACGCTTGAGTGAGTTTATTTGTGGCATTCAATATCGCACGCTGAAAGTGCGCTTTCGCTTTCCTCTTGCGCATTCAACTGAGGCATGCCTCAGGGCGTATGCCCTATCTTCTCAAAAGCACGTTAAAGTATTGCAGAAAGTTGAACGTGAAAGCGCACGGATTGGATTGGAGGCAATATTGTATCCGTTTGACGCAAGTTGACTTGAAAGTTGAAGCAACTCGGTGACGTGACGACAGACACAATGTACTACTGTCACTGTCAACAAGACCGACCCCTTACCTACACCACTATAAGTCATTTCATTAAGCTGTGATAAGATTAGAAATCATTTATTTTTAAGTTCTTCTACTTATCTAAGTCACAGAATAACTAATAGTAAATGACTTTTTCGGAATTGTAGGTGTAGTGTAAGTATTGGCTGTATGTTAGTACTAACTTTGTCTCGAGTGCATACGTCACAGTCGGTAGTCTAGTCTGTGGTTCAGCCTAGACACACAGGGGGTCTATCATGGCGGCCGACAGAGTGAGGATGTGTGATGGTGCATTGGCGAGCCAAGGCGTGGATAGCGGACACAACAGTAGGTACCTACGTAACTGAATCTGAATAAAAAATATACGATATTAATATACCGGTTTACTCGTTCCTTCCACCCATGCAGGTTTTAGAATCTAATACATTCATATTACTATTTTAAGACTAGTCTTCTAACTCGTTTCGGATCGAAGATAATTATTATTATGAAGCGATATTGTGGTTATAGTGTGTGGCTTTTTATAAGTTAACTAAGTAAATTTAAGTCAGAGTGCCTACTACGTAAAAAAAATGATCTTTTGGATGTTATTCTTGAGCCAGTAATGTCACATAGCGGAATGATCGTCATCATTTTCTTTGTTTTGTTTTCAGAATAGGCCCAGTTTAGGCTGATATTAAACAAGTAGGTACTTTTATTTATGTCAGATTCGATGCCATCAGATTGTCCAAAACCCTACAACGCGGGACGCGTATTTCCTTAACCATAACATAACGTATTGAATTCTTTCTCTCCTCGCGACGAATTCCATACGTTTTTGGAAATCAAAATATGCCACGTAAGCGTATCGATTTCAGCGCCATAGTAGGCGAAATTAACACGGTTTGTTGTCATTTTACTACAAGGAGCCTAATCAAGCTAGGAGGTGACGAAATCTATACCTTTTTGGAATATAAAAACTGTATGAATAACCTACACATTAGCGTATTGATTTCGTCACTTCCAGTTGACGAAGCCGATACGGTTTTGAGGAATAATAGTGTTGATTGATGGGACTGAAATTGATACGCTTGTATCGGTGCCGTGCGACCTCTTTCCCCGGAGTTAAAACTTATTATTTGCGATTTCAAATTATGTAATTTTTTTTTTCTCTCGTTATTGTACAAACCGAAATGAATTCCAAAATTATACGGAAATAGTGTACTCACTGCTGCTGTACACAGTATGTTACAATTACAGATTATATTTACCACATTAACTGCTGGATACATCTGTTGGTTGGAATTATATTAATACTATAAATATGTGGAGCCCTGGCGTTTCATTAACCGTAACACGCTTACGGGGCATATTATGATTTCCAAAAACGTATTTGTGCTGAGAAAAAATTGCAAGAAACTCAGCAAGGGCTAGGTTTTTATTTCTATTTAATGGGGTCTAAGCACGAGCTCCTAGTAATAAATAGTAACCTTTGCAATAACGTCGAAAAACCCTGCAACAAGAGACTTTGTGTTGAGAAAAAGTTATAAGTAACGAAGCAAGTGCTAGTTCTTATTCCTCAGTTTTCGATTTCAAATGTGCTCCTAATAACTTTTGTGATAACGCTCGCATTGCCGTCTCGTATAACTACTTGACCTTAGGCGCAGAGTTAACGGTTTATATGCACACCGTTGGAGGTGAAAGTCGCGTGTCCTACATCTTGGCATGGACCACTTTGAAAACCGCAATTCTGACTACATGGAAAATTTCTCCCCAATTAGTCCCAACTAGTCCTACTTTTTCGGAATTAGTCCCAAAAAGGACTGAAAGATATAAGCGATTTAAATGGTCCATGCCAAACCAAACCTTCATTTTGGCAGGGACAGGCTATATCTAGTGAACCTAAACACCTAGCCAGGATCTGATTATTCAAAACAAATCTCCCTTTTTTATGGATCCCGAAATGCCTAGAATCAAAACGAAATGAAGCGCCGTTCAAAAAATATAAAGGAATGATTTGGTCCCTGCCAAAATCAACCTACATCTTGGCGAGGACTTTTGAACCAGGTCACCTAGAGAAAATCTGATTATTGGAAACGAATCGTGTAAATTACTCCCAATTAGTCCTAAAGCCACAAAATTAGTCCCCCTTTAGTTTAGGAGATAATCGGAATTAAAGTTTGGTTTTTATAGTACAGGAGCCGACTTCCTATTTAGTGACGATGTTTGTAACTTGTTTTATTTTTGCGTGTTTGTGTTAAAATAATGAAGTGTTATTAACGTATAATGTAAAACAAAAGTATAACGTAAAGTAATACGTAACTTTTATGCATTTTCGAAACTCAAAACCTTAATTTTTAAGTCATAAAATAAAAATGATTTCTTAGAGGTATTTTGATCCCGGACTCCTGGACTATATCAAAAACATGTACAGTCGCGTACAAAATAATTTCAAAAGAAGTATGAAATGGTCATGTATAAAATTGAATTTTAAAGTTATATTGCTTTTCTTTCGAAACTATTCATATTTGGAGTAGAGAGTGATTTTCTTCCTTCAATAGGTTCACTTGAAACTTTGTACCTATACAGGGTTATTTGTAATTAATTTAAAACCTCTCTTGGGGCTGATCACACCATCAAACTGTACAACTTTCATTATAGGACCAACCTTGAAATCGAAAAAAAAATCAGCTGTTTCATACATTTCGATGGAGTACCTACCTACGCATTGTACTTATGTATGGAACAGGTGTTTTTTTTTCTAGTTTGACAAGAAAATAACAACTCAATGTTAAAAAAATAAAAAAAATACAAGGTGGCGGCCAACTTTTTTGTTTGTAGGCCGATTTCGATGAAACTCGGTTTTTGCTACTATTTTGACAAGAATACAGCAATGCAATGTTAAAAATATAAAAAATCCAAGATGGCGGCCAACTTTTTTGTTTGTAGGCCGATTTCGATGAAACTCGGTTTTTGCTACTATTTTGACAAGAATACAGCAATGCAATGTTAAAAATATAAAAATCCAAGATGGCGGCCAACTTTTTTGTTTGTAGGCCGATTTCGATGAAACTCGGTTTTTGCTACTATTTTGACAAGAATACAGCAATGCAATGTTAAAAATATAAAAAATCCAAGATGGCGGCCAACTTTTTTGTTTGTAGGCCGATTTCGATGAAACTCGGTTTTTGCTATTATTTTGACAAGAATACAGCAATGCAATTTTAAAAATATAAAAATCCAAGATGGCGGCCAACTTTTTTGTTTGTAGGCCGATTTCGATGAAACTCGGTTTTTGCTACTATTTTGACAAGAATACAGCAATGCAATGTTAAAAATATAAAAATCCAAGATGGCGGCCAACTTTTTTGTTTGTAGGCCGATTTCGATGAAACTCGGTTTTTGCTACTATTTTGACAAGATAACAGCAACACTATGTAAAAAATATAAAACAATCCAAGATGGCGGCCAGCTTTTTGTTTATGGGCTGATTTCGATGAAACTCGGTTTTTGCTACTATTTTGACTAGAAAACAGCAACGCAATGTTAAAAATATAAAAATCCAAGATGGCGGCCAACTATTTTGTTTGTAGGCCGATTTCGATGAAACACGGTTTTTGGTACTATTTTGACAAGAAAACAGCAACGCAATTTAAAAAATCCAAGATGGCGGCCAACTTTATTGTTTGTGGACCGATTTTGATGAATCTCGGTTTCTGGTACTATTTTGACTAGAAAATAATAATGAAATATTAAAAAAAAAAGCCAAGATGGCGTCTTACTTTTTTGTTTGTGAGCCGATTGATTAAACCATTTCCGTATAAAAATCAGCTGTTTCATTTTGACAGAGTAAGGTATTGGACTTTTATGTATTTGTCCATCATTATGTATTTAATTGTACTTAAAAAAAAAAACTTACAAAGCTTTTGTATGGAACAGCTGATTTTTTTTCACCGTAGAAGTCTCATAGTGAAAGTTGTTGAGAAAGATGGTTCGAAACCAGCGGCTTCAAAACCAATAGAAATTCAGTTCGTATAAGTTTTTTCATTATAATTAGAAATACAATAATATGTAGGTACATGACACTTTTTGATAAGATGACGTTTTTTTATAATAATTGTACATTTACAGATACTTGTCACCAAAGTGTAAAAACGTGTGATTTACCTTTTTTATTACTTTTTAAATTTGAGCTTTTTGCATTCACAATGCTATTTTTATACAATACTAAATAATATACTAGAAAAAATACGACTCGCATTAGATCAATACTTTTTTTTCTAGTATATTATTTAGTATTGTATTAAAATAGCATTGTGAATGCAAAAATCTCAAATTTAAAAATTATATAGTTAGCTATTTCATCTTAATCGATTCTAAAACCACTCTAAAATAAAAATAAATAAACCGACCAAATAACCAAAGAATGAAAAAAAAAACACCTGCCAAGTGCCAATTCAGTGTTGCCGTTTTCCCGTAAAATGTTGTCATAGACGAAAGTTGAAAATTAAACCTAATTTAAAAAAAAAATGCAAAATGCCAAGTTCACATACATGTAAAATGGGGTGAAAAAAAGCTAAATAATTGAATAAACAAAATGGCAACACTGCCTTTCATATTTTTTTCTAGTAACTTTTGACTTTGGAAAATTTGGAAAAAAATAGGTAGGTACTAAAAATATCGATAAAAGACACTAGAATATTAAAATAGTTTTGATAAAAAATGTGTAAATAAAAGCGAATTTATGAAATCAAGCACTCATTTATTAATAATTATAGGCAAATAGTACCTACATAATTAACAAAGGTGACCTACGAAAATATGTAATAGGATTTCATTTTTTCACAATTTTGCTTAAAAACATTAAAATATATTAAGTAAGTTATACTTTTTTAGCGACTAAATTACAAAAATATTAAAAAAATCCGCCAATCCAGCTCCTATGTCGCTAGAACGGCAACACAGCATGTAATGTATGACAAAAACAAACTATTTTTTTGGGTGTGGTATGGCTTTGTTAAGAGCCATTTAGACAACATGTTTCGCAACATTTAGGTACCTGTCTCGTCCATTTTGCTTCAAATGGATGACACAGATAGATATTTCGGAAACGTTGAATTGAAAACATGTTTTCCAACATGTTTTTGTGTCTATTTAAACGCGGCTTTAGCGCGTTTTTCCACGAACAACGACACGACACGATTTACAAGCTGCACGACAGTGTTGTCAGCACTATAGTGCTGACAACTGTACTTTTTGGTACGTTCTGGCAACACTGTTGACAATCGTGTCGTGTCATTGTTTGTTCGTAGGAAAACGCCCTTACAATCCCTCCCTCTTAGCCTAGCATGACCACCGAAACGTGATATGGTACCTAGTGATTTATCACGTTTAACTGGAGGGAGGAAGGGCTGCCCCCCTAGCATGACCGACAATACACGATATATATCGTTTTGTCGACACTCGACTGTCAAATTCCATTGTTTTATGGCAGTTAAACGTGATTAAGCTCTATATCATATTATCGCGTTTCGATGGTCATGCTAGGGGGGCATGAGCATATTACACTATCATATATTATTTATCGGATGCTATCTCCGACGAAGATAGTAAACATATATCTCGGATGATATATAGATGATAGTGTAATATGGGCCTAAAACTTTATTCCGTTCCGCAATGCGCAGTGTTCCGATTGTTAAAACTTATGTTCACAGATACTGTTTGTGCATTCCTCAATTTACGAAAGTTTGTGCTTAATGTTTTACAATCGGAACACTGCACATTACGGAACGGAATAGTTTTATGTAATTAATTTTTACTGTACGCTTTTGTACATGACTGTACTTATATAAAAAAACGGAATTTCTCCTAAACTAAAGGGGGACTAATTTTGTGGCTTTAGGACTAATTGGGACTAATTTACACAAATCGTTTCCAATAAGCAGATTTTCTCTAGGTGACCTGGTTCAAAAGTCCTCGCCAAGATGTAGGTTGATTTTGGCAGGGACCAAATCATTCCTTTATATTTTTTGAACGGCGCTTCATTTCGTTTTGATTCTAGGCATTGCGGGATCCATAAAAAAGGGAGATTTGTTTTGAATAATCAGATCCTGGCTAGGTGTTTAGGTTCACTAGATATAGCCTGTCCCTGCCAAAATGAAGGTTTGCTTTGGCATGGACCATTTAAATCGCTTATATCTTTCAGTCCTTTTTGGGACTAATTCCGAAAAAGTAGGACTAGTTGGGACTAATTGGGGAGAAATTTTCCATGTAGTCAGAATTGCGGTTTTCAAAGTGGTCCATGCCAAGATGTAGGACACGAAAGTCGCAACACTACAACTGCCTTATCTCGCATACATATCTGGTTCGGATCGAAAGCATGGCGTATGAACCTCTTTCGGAGTTTTTGCACTAATACAGTGCTACTACACATTTGTGATCTTCGACATTAATTAAGTTTACAAAACTTTAGGGACGTAAAAAGTCTGCATTTAAAATAACGAAACTTATCTGTATTTAATATTCTTAGTTTTTTTACAGTTTTCCTCATCTGTAACTTGATTGAGGATTTTATATTAAAATTCTAAATGTCAGAAAAACTCGCCCCTAACGAATGTTAAATGTGTTTATAAAATATAACAATCGAGATTTCATTTTTAAAGTAAATTGTTGTTCAATGATCATTAGCGTTTTTATTTTAAAATCTAAATGACGTCATCAAATTATAATGAAGGTCGCTGAAAATTGGGCCCCAAATTTAAATTTTTAATGGGTTTAGTTGTTGCTGCGTACTTGAACTGTGTAGGTAGTTTTAGAATAAATTAGTATTTAAATTTTTACGTAGGTAGGAAATACAGATTTAGATTCATATACTTACAATACAATGCGATTATATGACAATATCCAATAGATGTGACTAACTTCACTGTTATACTATTAAATTTCACTAATTGGTTGAGTCTATCAATAACTGACTTACAATTATTTTTTTTATTTTAACACACAAGGTAAATTAAGTATGTTTGTGATAATGATAATAGGAACTTCATATGCTTGGTGGAAGCAACACGATGAACCTTGCATTTCGGAGAATTCGATGAAAGTGGAAGTTTTTCGACTCAACAGGATCGATATTTTTGACATAGCTCAATAGGGATGATGACAACTTTTTTTATTTCATGTTACATAAATTACCTCTCAAAAAAGAAACATTGGTAAAAGAATTAATTCGCTAGCATGAAAACTGCCTGAGATATCACAGTGTGAAATGCACACAAATGGACTCGCCCAAAAACGCTCCCTAGTTATGACGTCACGAATAAGTAGTTTGTATGCAACGCGTAGGAAATTTGTTTGGCAGCTATATTAAATATTGTGTTTATCAAAATAGTTCCTTAGACAAATTTGCTATACATTTTACGGACTTATTAAAGGTATCATTTATTTTAATAAATTTTATACTTTTTAAATGGACTTGTCCACCCAACTTTGAAGGGTCATAAAATAAATAATATGCAATATATAAAACCAAGAGGTATACAAGCTACTCTAAAAGTTTAATATGTTTACGATTTTTATTAGTCTTCGTTATTTTATTCATTAGTCATCATCCCTATTGCTTAGTCATATCCCATTTCCGTAAAGTTCAAGGAAGCACTCACAATCACACGTATGGTTCTTTATATACTATTTTACTAATTGACATGCGATATTCAGCGTAATCTTTAAAGGATTGAATTTCACTTCACCTGTCGTTGCCCCACCTTGAACTCTTAACACGGATATAAATTTGAGATAAAGAGTGAAGTCAGAGATAGTAATTAGTATGATTATAATTCCAAACTCCATAAGAGAAATGCATTTACTGCATTTACCAGCAAATTATAGTTGTACGTTCGTTGGTATCAAAATAATTAAGGAAATATCAATCAGAACCGTGGTGGCGTTTTATTCCGCATCGGTTTTTTAATTGCTGGTCGTCGTAAAGTGTTTACTAAATTAGTAGTAAAAATAGTTTTCAATAATAAACAATTGGGGTCAGGGGTAGATAATGATAAGTCGAAAAAAATACGTTTATTCTATAAGTTTAGCAACAATCTTACATCGATGTTTGAGGCAAAGAGCATTATATTTTAGTTCAATGATCAAAAGTGACATCACGGAATTTGGAAGAACTGCAATGGGAGATTGTAGGTAACAATGACAAACCACTCACGGCTGTGTGGTTTTACTAAAGTAAATAGATGATTTGTGTTTAAAGTAAGGTGTTGCCCAATTCATTCGGTCATACATTATATTAAAAACCAATTAATATTATAGCTTAATTCTTTGGAGAGATATTAAACAATATGCTTATTATCTCGTACATCTTCGAGCGGAACAATGACGCATGTTTTAAATACATTCAATTATATCTCATTAATTATGCAATCGTTTAATAAATAAGCTGTGCGTGTAATCATATCACTTACTGACCAGCTGCAGTAGGAAATTATTAATTTGTATAATAAGATGTTGTCTTATATCAGTTTTGAATTACTTTTATTACTGAATGCATAAATGAACTTATTACAACACATGTGAACAAATCTAAAGTATCTTCTTCCTTGTATCTTAGGCTAGAGCATTTTTTAAATTGAAATGCAATGAACCAAATGCATTAGTACATTATGAGACAAGTTAGCTTAGGTTGCTCATTGCACACAAGGCTGTGGGTTGCAGCCCGAGCCGCAGTCGTAGTCGAGGGCGTAACTCAGCCGAGTGTGCAATAAGCAAGAGCTCACGAGTTTCATACGACGCTTTTCAACAGATTTGCGAGGAAAAAACAAAGTACCTAATTTACCACACAGCAACAAATAAATAGGTACGACAAAAACAAAGTATAATAAAATTATGGGAAAAGGCGCGCAGGTTTTTTTTGTTTTTTATACACGCCCAACGCAAGAATATTTTGCGAACAAAGGGGTGAGTGAGCATACAGCCTACTTCAAAATTGTAATTTTAAGTGATAATATGCAAATATTTTAATATTTTATAACAAAATATTGTGAATTATGAATAATTTGATAATAATAAATATTTGTTTGACTTAATTAAGGACTTACACATTTATTAATTCCAAAAATGTATATGAATTTTCAGCAGCATAAAACCTCTTTGTTGTTACTAAAAAAATAACTGGATATAGCCGGTTAGGCTAAATTGGGTATGCTCTGTTTACTAGCATAGAACTTGCAGTAAGGTACTAATTTAACTTTGTAGGGTTTATTCTATTACGTACTAGTGTTTTTATTGCACGCGTTTGTTATAGCTCGGTTAATGGCCCTATAAGCGATGTATTAGGGCTCACTTTACGAGCAAGTGTGTTGAAAAATAATTAACGTTACTGATGAAACATGACAGTAGAAAACACACATAGGTACTTACAAGATACGCGCGAAAAACATAACCCTCTTGCAGTCGGGTAAAAAGAGATTAACGAGCTATATAATAAAACAGATCTTTATAAAAGTAATTGACTAAAGCAAATTTGATTTGTTGCAGGTACCTACCTAATTCAAAATGGATTTGGAGTTTCGAAACCTTAAGTACACAGTGTCAAGTCCCATATCAAATGGTAAGTTTCACATTCAGCAATAAAAAAATATAAATTTCAAAAATGTGTTTTTTTATGAAAACCAGTTTGCATTTTATTAAATTATTATTTTCTGCTTTTTAGTCAATGAGCTAAAACTAAAAACTTTTTTTATGGAAAAAACACGTTTTTAAAACACACTAAAAAGTAAAAAAAAAAACTTTTTTTCATAAAAACACGTTTTTAAAACGAACTAAAAAGTATGAATAATTTCTCAAATGTTGTTCATGATAAGCCTATTTCTTAATATTTTATGGTTTTAAAATGGGGCCTTATTCGATTCCTGCCACTGTTGAAAATATTCTAAAGTGGTGTCCCGTATTTTTTTTTGCACTCATTTTCAGATAAAGTATTTTTTTTGTATTGCAGTTGAACAGAGAGTTTAAAACAGATAACTCAAAGTATTATTTAGAGGAACAGGTATATCCAAGAAAAATACTCTTTACTGTATTTTATACCTACGAAGACATTTGATGACTAGCTAATATTATGACTTTCGTGAAAGTTAATGATGTCTATGCTATATAACCATTAAAGAGAAAAAAGGAGGTAATTTACTGCAAATGCAGATAATGCTCGCCGTGATTGTCATTGTTTTCATAAGACTTCTTATATATAAACGCAAAAAAGAGTACACAACGGGTATAATAATTATAATGGTGTTATGAAAAACATCAAAGGAAAAATGAGGGCAAATTTAACTGGTACCTTTGGTACCTATCTCTCTGACTAAATAGAGCCATGTCCTCGTATGCAAAGTGAGGCAACTAATACTAAGCCAAAATGGCTTAGTTTTCAGATTTATAGTAACTTATCTTATAAATGTAGGAAAATTGAAACTGTTTTGTACTTATTCGGTATGATTAGGTAATAATGGAGAATAAAAATCTGAAAACGGAGCCATTTTGGTTGTTTTAGTTGCCTCACTTTTGACAGTGCGCTTTGTAGAGAACTATCGTTATAAGTGTTATTATTCTAAGGGGTATGGTATTACTCATGTAGAGTGTGGTCATAAAACTCCAGTTATTATTAAAACCAACACATAGAAGTATAATACAATAAACACCATAAATAACTGGTTTCAATATTTAACTATGATTTGGGCTGTCAGTAAGTAAGATGAAATTATGAGTGTTTACTGACGTGTGTTAAGACTTGCTCAAATTGTAAATAAACATTATGCAAGTCGCGAACATTTTCACAACTAAGTATTTCACATTAGCGATCCAAAGCTTCTTTTTTTCTCTTTACGAATTTTTGACCTTGGCATGGTCGTGTTATGCAATTTATTATCGTAAACGTAGATAACTCGAAATAACTGACGAATCCGTTATTTGGGTTAATAACATAACTATACCTTGTAATTTAAAATACTTACTTCTGTGAACTTTCGAATGTAAAGTCGTCAAAAATATAATCTTGTTTATTTCACAAGTTTTGTTGCTTTTTATTTTTGAAAAAAAAAACAAGCATTTCGCAAAAAAAAAACGTTGTCTCTTTCATTAAATATTTTCGTAGGTAGATCATATTTTGAGTAGGTACTTACCAAAATAAGTGTTACTAGTTTAACCTTTTTAGGGTTCCGTACCAACATGGTAAAAAGGAACCCTTATGGTGTGACTAAGTCTGTCTGTCTGTCTGTCACAGCTGGATATCTCGAGAACTACTAATGGTATCAACTTAAAATTTAGAATAGTTTAAGATGACGTTTTCCCAACTATTTTGCAAATAAGAAAGAAATTAAAAAAAAAAAAAAAAATTTATAACAGGGACTGAAAAGGGGTCTTAAAATTTTTAAGTGGGCGACTAGGGCATGTTATTATGCTAGGGGTTATCATATGAAAGAGCGCTGTTTGCACATTTTAAAACATTTTTTCTTTTTTTTAGGCCGCATAGTTTTCGACTTATGATGAAAAATGTAAAAAAAAATACCGTCCCCCCCCCCCCTTATCTCCGAAGTTTGCAAAGAGAAAAATCTGAAATAATTCTATGTGATAGTAGTTTATGTAAAGATTACAGGAAAAATAAAACGATGTCTCAATATAACACACTTTTTTAGAAATTCAAAAAACAAACAAAAAAATTATTTGTTCCTCTATCAGTCAACAGATGGCCCTTATACAAGAAAAATTAATTTGGTTCCACTAACGGTCAAGAGATGGCGCTGGACTAAGAAAAAAAATATTTCCACTATCGGCCAAGAGATGGTGCTGACCTAATACTGCAATAATAATTTTATTATTCTACAGCAGGCTCTGCAGTGTATTTATTATGATGGTACGGAAACCCTCGGTGCGCGAGTCCGACTCGCTCTTGCTTGACCGGTTTTTTTATTAATTGATAGCCATTTTGATGGTTTGGTTAGGTAAATTAGTTTGACTAGTTGAAATGTGTAATAACTATTCCTATTGGACAATATCCATAAATTGATAGCAGGCACATAGCAAACAACAAAACGACAGGTCTACATCTACACTAGCGCCAAGTTAGCGGTAGTGCGCAGACTGGAGGACGATTTGTGAATCAGCAAAGTTATCCTCTCAGCCAGAGATAGGGAGTTCGGTACCCTTAGCACGAACAGCTATCGAGAAAAAAAACGAGCGTAAAATTACTCGATCGAGAATATTATCTATGGAAATTTTAGTTTCGCTATTCGGCGGTAGATGGCGTTGTACAAATTTTCCATACTAAATTGCACTATCGAATGATTTTACGCGCGTTATTTTTTTCGATAGCTGTTCGTGCTAAGGGTACGGAACCCATCTCGCGGGTCCAATATAGTGTTGTCGTCGATTCCATATAAGGCCAGGTTTATTAGCTGTTGTTCCAATTTTTTTATGATAAGGCCTGCAAACAATAAGGACATTAACCTGTTTGATGATGATGATGCTTTGAATACAAAGCAGTCTTACGCAGTGAGTTAAAACGTGTATAATCGGTAAGTATAATAGCGTAATTTTGACTTACTGTAAAACGTAAGGTAGATGAGATTTTGATTGTGTGTGTTGTTCTGTTGTGGTTGTGTGATTAATATTTTTGTCCGTATTATGAAGTAAAAGACAAGACTTGACCGCCGCAAGGATATTTTTCTGTAAACGTCAATAAATTGAAAGTACCTAAGTAAATATATTCACTTCTTAGGTTTACGCGCGTACCTACTAAACATTGAATTTAAAAACAAACAAACTAAAATACTAATTTATCATCAATACTTTCAATAAAACCGCGCAATGGAAGGTTACCAATATCTTGTGGCTTATATTATCATATTTTTTTTTAAACTAGACCTCCTTATTAGAAACAAATATTTAGCTTTTGGCAAGGGTTGGAGAGGTTTTTATTTCAGTTGGCAATAAGCTTGTGATACCTGATCACAGAATTTGTTGTATGGTCTGTGTACCCGATGCAATGCAAGCTACTATTTCCGCTTGCCAACAGTCAAGGCTCAAAAAACGGATCTGCTCATTTCCTATCATTTGACTATAGAGTATTGCGCGAAGGCCACGTTTCCTAAGACCTTCACGCACCATAAACTTGCGAAGACTATGCAACCGAAACTAAACAAAAGCCTCACCTTGGTTTCAACATCATTTGCGATTACTGCACCCTTCTTACACTATCATCACCTTTATCACAAGCGATTAGAGACCAGAATCGTATAGAACTATTTCAACACGCATTTCGTAAAATTGATCATGGCACTAATAGGGACATAGATACCATTAAAATTATCGTGTACATACGCCTGCTTGTAGAAATAAATCCAATAATTTTGTGGCATTAAATTCCTATGATGTAATTTGTTGCGGTCTCGAAATACGCACTTTAGCAATAAAAGTAAATTATGATCTAAAGTATTAGTAAATACAATTTTGAAAATTCAGCTATTATGTTACGCTGATAACTCAAAAATCATTATCATCAACATTTTTATGAATGACTTGAATTAAACGATGACCCCAAATATAAAAATTAATAGGTACCACAAAATAAAAAGTCTGTGAGTTTGTGAATAATATTTCAGGTAAAAGAATATACATTTAACAATAATTAATAAAACGTCATTTACCTATAAAATAACGAATTAATCGTTAACTGTTTTAATCAACTTTAATGATCGTGTTATGTTCTATTCGATTATTGTTATTTCTTCAATATTACGATGTGATTTTTTAACAATATCACAGGGAGTAGCACAGACAGAATAAAGAATCTTTATTCTGTGGTAGTGGTGTCTATTGTATATTGCACCTAATCCTTAGATTTTACTAGTAAGATTCTAGTTAAGTCACGTGAAAAGCACTGTATTTTTTAAACCGTTAACTATTAGGTCTTTCTTATGAAATGAATACTTACTTTAACAAAAAATTCAATACCTGTAGGTAGGTAATTACTGGAAAAGATTCGAATTTCTATATTAAAGCACTTTGTTTTTGAAATAAAACACTTTTAACGGATACTAGCGCGGTTTTATTGAATTCACTTTGTTTTTAGTAGGTACCTACATGCTTACGTGTATTGACTATTACGGTTCCAATATAGGTACTTATATACAAGTATATTGCTCTAATTACTACATTATGTATATTGCTCTAATTCCAAAGTACTTAACTAAAATATTATTTCGAAAGCGAAGTTAGAAGAATAATGAAGTTTTGCAAAATTTACTAAGGCTACGTATACGGGGCTGAAAATAAGTAAATACATGTCCTCCTATGATAATTATATGTTATGTGTAAATATAATCTTCCAGTTCAGTTAACCAAACTCCATACAATAAAGTTTTACTGTTCGTTTGTCGTGCCTACCGTGACCACAGATTGCTGCGAGTAGTCGATGACCTGAATACCATGTTTTTATCATGATTGGCAAGCAATGGAAACATTGGCTTAGTGAACAATGAGTACTAAATAATGAATTATTAACCAATAGGGTCAATGACTAAAACTAGAATAAATAAGGAGTTCAGTAGAAGCTTAACTTCTTTTCACAAAGAACAAAAAAGAAAACTATCTGTAATGAATTTTTTCTATGATTTTTTATGTTTGGATTTTCATTTGTTTTGGGATTTTTTTGATGTTTGGATTGGAATTTTATAAATTGCTACCAGTGAAGTCGTAAAGTTGTTGAAACTTGTCCCACAACTCACTGTTTTCTAACAGCTTTCTACTGGATTTACTAACTAGCATTACTCTGCTAGGTGTCAATGTCCATCAGCCATTTTTGATGTCCGCACTGCTGGGTCACAGGCCTTCCTTATGGGCGGTAAGGAGGATGGGCCATAACCCACCACGCGGGCCCAATGCGGATTGGTGGGTGTTAACGACTGCAAATGCAGCCGGGGCCAACGGCTTAAGGCGAGGCAGTTCCCGAAATTTACTCTTTCACTATGTCTTTAGAATAAGGTTGAATATTGCATAGCTTTAATTGACGCTTCGCCAGAAATTTGACGAAAATTAGTACATTTTTATTGATTTCTGAAATACTGGATCATTTATTAAAAATGTACTCGGTTATTGTGTTAGATCAATAAAAAAGCTATCTTTTTTGCATAAAAAATCATATCACTGTCGTTGAAAATAACGACATCTGACGATTTGAAGTTTATTTTTATGGTGTTATTCAGGATTTATTTACAGAGTAACCATGACATTTTTCAATATTCTGTTCGGTTATTGTGTTTCTTTGTTTCTTTTTCAGTCTACAGTAATTTTTGTGAAGTAGAATTCTACATCAGTTCTTCACATTGGAAGTTCAAAAATCAATCTTTTCATCAAATCGTGAACTGGCCTCGCCTTAACGTGCCTTCCGAAGCACGGAGGAGCTCGAGATAATACATTTTTGGTAACCCATCCCATGACCGACCCTTGCGACGCTAAACCACTGCGCCACCGAGCTCCAAGGTGCTAGGTGTACCTATTGATAATAATTTGTTAACTTTCGCCAATTTTGAGTGTATTAACATTCTTGGGAACAATGAAACAAAAAAACACGGAATCCAGAAATCCTACATTTCTATTACTCAGCAAAACTGCCTTACCTCTACTTTAAACTATAATGATATAATATCATTTTTATTTCATCTATGTCACGGATAAGTTACCTTATAAGTTAACAACATGTATCATGGATTTATTAACGATATTATACGAGGAAATCAAAAGGAAGACCTCTTGCAAAGCTTTTGATAAATTGTCATTAAGATACCAATTAATTACGCACGTTACCTCTTGATCAAACCAAATCAGTCGAGACCATAAACTTAGCGAAAAATTTTCTAAGTCTATAGTCGAGACACGTATTAAAAAAAACCAAAAGACAACTGAAAAAAGTCAAGTAAATTCGGATGAATAGCTGACTTCACGTAGGTACTTATGTACGGACAAAAATATGTAAAACTTTGTATTTACGAAATTCTCGCACATGACTCCTACTACATTTAAGTATAGAGCTTGTCAGTGAAATGAAAGTTTTTTTCGTTATCTCTGAAAATGTTGTATTTCAGGCTATAAGTAGGTAGGTATTATTAAGTGTTGTAGGTACCTAAGTGGTTTTCATTATCCTTGTTTTTACTGTCTCAGTCCTTAATAACTTGCGTAAGAAGGTCATTAGTGTCTAAGAAGAGTTAGGCAATAACATGGCAACACTAGCTGCGAATCCATTAGCTTTCTTATAATTCGTCTATAAGTATAACTTTTAAAGCTATATAGAACAAGATATAATAATCTACAGTGTTATTAGTCTTGGCCCAAATTCGAATAGAATATAAATTTGTATGAAATTGACGTAAGATGTCGCTCACCATTAGAGATGGGCGGTGGGTAAATACCCGATGGGTATTTACCGGGTAAATACCCAATTTGGGTATATACCGGGTATTTACCGGGTAAATACCCAAAAGCATGGGTAAAAACAATAAGCACGATGTGGTTTAGTAGTATTTTTTCTTTTCGTCTTTCTTTTTATTCATTTAAGTTTAGTTTTATGTTTAGGTACAAAAAAAATATATTATTTTGATTATTGACTAAACTAGAGAGATGATTTTTATTTCCGACTATTTGGTTAGTTGTGTTCTATAACAAAAATAAATTAAAAAATAATACTTTAGTTAGTTACATTATGAATTGAATTACTTTACTACATAATTTAAAAAAATGGATATTGTACTGGTAGTTACGAACAGTCATAAATAATTATAGCGGTATTGTTGTTAATCAGTCTTTTCAAAATATGCCCTACTCTAACCGCTCGGTTGCCCCGGGCGCCCGTCGTAATCACTCGAGCTGTGCCCGTCAATTTTCACCGGGCAGCTCGATTCCCGTTAAAGCGTTCATTGCGACTTAACTCGATATGTTACACTATCAAGTGTTGTGTTTTTATGATAAGTAGGAATACAGCTATAGAATGCAGTTAGTGGGGCCGGAAATTGATAAAGTTCTGCGCATCGTGATGAAAGATGATGAATTTTTACTATGCTTAGGGGACACCACTGTGATTATTTTTAGGTGTGGAGGCTATCTGGATTTGACCCCTAACGTACTTTAGAGGTCAAATTCGATATAGAGGACGTTTTATTCCGTATTATTCCGTTTTATGTCTTTTTACGAAGCTAATACCCTTCCTATTTAGCTGAAAACTGACATATGAAAACACATCTACACATCACCCCCTTTCCAATGACACCTCAATCATCAAAATCGGTTCAGTAGTTTAGGCAGCAAAAGTGATTTTTTACATTTGAGAGATATTCAAATGAGTACTGAATTGTACTGATTACTGGTTGCTGAAAGAAAAAAGTACAAATATCGGCATAAAAAAATATGATTAGAAAGCCACATTAATACAGATTTAAAAAAATATAAGTTTAATTGAAACAGTTTGATAAAAAAACGCGTTTAGAAATATTATACTCAGTGCGGTAATTACATAAAAATATCTTAAAAATGCGTTCTGTTTAAGGCCGGTGCAGTTATCTCTGTGATACCAGCACCAAATTTTTATATGTTGTTTAACATTTTGTTTTCTCTTAAAAACCGTCGGGAATCCACCTGTGAAGTGCCTTGTTCCAGAGACATAACGTCATCAAAATGGCGACGAACGTATTTTGAAAAAAAATTGATAATTATGATTCTATGAATCCTATATACATGTATGGGGCACTATAGGGTGTCAGATTAAAGGTAATTAAGTGTTCTATAATGTTATAATACAAAACATAAGCTGAGTAGTACAGTTACGAAAATATATTAAACTATATGGAAATTCAATCTTTAAAAACTCCCCATTTTTTATTTTATTTTAAAATACCGTAAATATTAAACTGATAATTTTAGTGCAAACAAAAAATATGTTGATAAATTCCATTTAATGCAGATTTAAAAAAAATTTTTTTAATAACCTTTACAAACAATAAATCGGTTCAGTACTTTTCAAGTAATTTTGAAAAAAGCACGAAAATAGTATGATTTTTGTGAATTACCTCGATAATTGGTCGTATTACTTCTTTGTTTATGAACTGAATAAGATAATTATTTTTTTGTTGGAAGAGGGATATCTTAAGTGTAGTTTTTTAACCGACTTAAAAAAGGAGGTTCTCAGTTTGACCCGTATTTAAGTATGTTTCTCCGCGATTATCTTACGTTTGGCTGAGCCGATTTTTCTACATATATAATATACCTTACCTACAAGGTGTACCTACACTAAAAATAAAAAATTGTTTAAAAGAAAACAAAAAACTGACTTCAAAAAACCTACCTCTAAAAAGCAAGAAATAATATTCGTAATAATAAAAATACGTCTATTGAAGTCGGGTGGGGCTTTTAGAATAAAAAAAAGGAATTTATACTCCAGCCCCACCCGACTTCAATAGACGTATTTTTATTATTACGAATATTATTTCTTGCTTTTTAGAGGTAGGTTTTTTGAAGTTGGTTTTTTGTTTTCTTTTTTAAACGTATTTTTTATGACACTGTTCAAATTAAACTTATATTTTTTTAAATCTGTATTAATGTGGCTTTATAATCATATTTTTTTAAAGCCGATATCTGTACTCGTCTCAAAGGAGTTGTTCCATTTTTGTATGGAGGCTGGGCCCATTTGGGTGACCCGTGGCCTACAGTCATAAAATTATATTTTATGGAAAGAGAACAAAATAAGGAATCTGTCCATGTATGAATATATATTTTTTAAACCTGCAAACATTTTTATTTTATTTTTAAAGTTGGATAGTTTAAGTTAATAAAACAGCAACCCAAAACGTTTTTCTACCGTGGCAACATCGATTTTTTACTGTCAAATGTCAGATGTAAAATAAAATGACAAATGACATATCAACAGCCAATGTAGTGATTTTATTAGAAATAAAAATGCAAAGGAATATCCCTTAACAGCCGACAGCCGCACAAAATCGATTTTCAGGATTAAATCAACAATAAAAACTTGTAACAAGCATTAGAATTTATTGATATACTCTGGAGAGTAAAATTAATAGTAAGACACTTTTATTTTAAAGCAAAAACATTAAGAAATACACGATTAAGAGCACCTTTATTCGAGTTTTTAAATATTTTTTTATTTATGTTTGCAGGCATTAATATTTTTTTTTTCTTTTAGAAACCTTGTCCCACGAAAGAAATCTACGAGAAAAAAAATATTATGGGTGTAGGAAAATTTTAAAAAAGTGAACCCAAGAAAGAACGACTCCTTTATCGTAACTGGAAAATATTTTTTTGTTAATAACATTTTCGATTTTTGGGGTTCGGAATTACGGTTATTTATTTTCTAGTATGTAAAGGTTATCCGAAAATGATACCACACTTGCCCTAGTAGCTGTAAATTTGCAGTTATTACGACAAACATCATGCGCGTCGAAATGATAGGTCCGTGATGAACAATTTGACCTCTATAATCTGTTAGGGGTCAAATCCAGCTTGCATCCACATCTTAAAACGATCACTGTAGTGTAACTTACGAATGGTAAAAGAATCACGCTTTCATCACAATGTGCACAATTTTAATGAAAATAAGCGATTTCCGGCTCCACTACGTCTTTTGTTTCTCAAAACGCGATTCCGGTAAAGTATTACGATGAGGTAAACATTGAGATGGCGCGTTTGAGAGCGCACTTTTATTAAAAAATTCGTACCATAAATTAAAGCGATGACCTATGGTTTTTTATTTTAAAGTACGTCAATAAGATAATAAAGATTATGTTAAAAAATAAAAACATACACTTGTCTATACAAAATACTAAAATCACTCAAAACACAGAAAACACAATACACTTTTCGACAGACCACCACGTTCAATACGAATTGTAATTTTTTTTTCTCTCAGAGACCTAATGCTTGTTTATGGATTGTACAGCTAGCAAATTTCACAGAATAACGAGACAAACGTTCAAAAATGTCCCTAAGAGTAAAAGAGATAAGTATAATTCAATAAATCGAGGCCTCTCTCGCGCGCTAGCCCATGTCAACCAGTAGTTGACACGGGCATTTCAGGTAGGTACTCAAACTCGTGTCAACTACTGGTTGACATGGGCAAACTAATCGCATTACAGAGTAAAAAAGTCGTTGGACCTGTTTTTAGCAAACATGCCAGATGCTCTACACCTCTATGACAGATCAAGCAACATTTAAATAGTATAAGAGACTAATAAGAGACTTAAAAAATAGTTGGAAAGTAAATACCCACCCTTTGGGTATTTACCTGGGTAAATACCTTGATTTTGGGTACGTTGGGTATTTACCCGGTATTTACCGGGTAGAATCCCATCTCTACTCACCATAGACAATCACGACGTTTTGAAATGACAATTAATTACATACTTACACTTATATTGTTAAAGTTAGATGGTGCAACTGAGCCTTAATGTCACTTCTATTCTATTCGAATAATCGAAAAGCCAAGCGTTTAGACCTTTAGGGCATCTTATAATGTCGGAAAATGTTTTCTAAGTAGGTAATAACTTTCCCAAACATAGCGGCGCCTGTATTATGATATATTATGAGTTTGCACAGTTATTACTATAATCGATCGATAGCATCTGTAGTAAGCAATTTTGTATGAAATTTGGCACAGTGCCTCTGGCGGTAACTACACTAAACTATACAAATGTTAACTACAGTCGCTAAAGAGTATAGTAAGCGTAACTCATAGGTAATACCGCCTACAGTATATGTGAATAGAATCGAGGTATATACTTTACTAGCATTTAATACTAGCGTCTTCTACTAATTATTATTATTTGACAAAATCACATACATTGCTCCGATTCCAAAGTAAGTAGCTAAAGCACTTGTGTTAAGAAAATCAAAGACAACGGTGGTATCACAAACACCCAGACCTGAGTCAATATAGAAAAGTTCATTTTCTACATTGACCCAGCCGGGGATCGAACCCGGGACCTCAGAGATGGCGACACCTTGATAACCGGCGTGCAAACCACTCGACCAGGGAGGTCGTCATACTAATAGCTCAATATTGCCACTGTCTGTAATATGACGAGCTCGGCAGAGATTTTATCGACGATGAAATGTCAAAAACTAGGTTTGAGATGGTTAGAGACAAACTTTTCTGTTTTATCTTTCAAAATTGAGGAACATCTACGGTTGCTGGTCGTATCGATAAACCACATAATTAGTCATAGGTAAGTTTTATCTACAGAGATCTGTGTATTAGAATCATAAATACTCACAATAAGTAATAAAACGTAATTCCTGTTAACAGTGACCTACTTAAATCATGTCCGTATCGGCAGATCTTGACTCTCAGACGTAATGTCATGCACTTGCACTATGCAATCGATATCTCTTACGCTATCTATCACCTTTGGGATTGCATTATATTTCGATTATAATTAAACTTCAGGGTTATTGTAAACTCGCCGCGTTTTGAAAAGTTCCTTATACTTACTTATTGTAAGTAAATTCGCCACTCTTAATTTTTTTTGTTAATTCGTCACATACCTACGTGTAAATTTGCCACTATTTATCGATTTAAGTAAGTACTTACCTATATCATAATTCACAATATTTGCAAGAAGTACCGTTATCAAGCAAGTTGGCTGTTATAGGGATTATTATATCATTCTACCTAGCTGCCTACATTTTTTTTACCGTTGTAAAGCGAGAATTTTTTTCTCGCTTTACAAGACTACTTATTGTGACTCTATCAATCCTATTAAAGAAAAATACTACACTCACTTCTTTAATGAAAAAAACAAAGATACCTAAGTAATAGTTGAATTGTCAAATTGATTTTCAAATTTCAGACGTGAGTGGCGAGTGGTCTCGATCTGACGATTTCCAAGTGCTTACCTACTTATATCACTAGTGTACCTACTTACATTATAATACAAACCACTTAGGCGGTGTGAATTTATCTTTGTCTAGTTACCAAGCATTTCCACATAAATATACATTAGCAATAAATAACATGTCAAGTCTAGTAATACACATTGATAATCATAAATGTTGATCTAGAGATCTGTCACTTTGTTGCCTCCTACCTACCACAATTCCGATCAGATTCAATACAGTGGACTTATAGTAGTGCATTACTTCGTTTTGTATAAATAGTGACTATGATTTAGACAAATACCTACTTAAAATAAACAGTTTTGGGAATAGTCATTTATCAATCAGCAATTAGACAATTAGGTAGGTACCTACTTACTTAAAATAAACAGTTCTGGGAATAGTCATTTATCAATCAGCAATAAGTTTACTTTTTTAGCAATAGGTAGTGCAAACCGCAAACTATGCAATTTCTCGCATGCAATCTGAAAACAATTCACTGCTTGGATTTCAATCGTAAAAACGTAAGTTGGTATGAGTAGGTATCGATGTTTTAACTACCAGTACTACCACCCTCCCCCCCTTCGATTCGTTTATTACGATTAAAATCTACCCATTTTCATACCCTTTCATTCATAGGTAGGATTTTTCCATACATTGCTAGGGAAAAATCCTACCTATAAATGAAAACAAGTCTAAACTATAGTTAAACATACTGAAGTGAAACTATTTAACAGTTAATATAGTTTTAATAAAAATACTTAAATAGTTGAATGAATTCACACTCAAATCTTCAGCTCTTAAAACTCGATTCCAACTCTAGTGAAGTGGGTCGAACCTGAAACGCAACCCGTGCGTATGTCAGTGGGTCCACGGGTCATTAGGGCTTCCTTCACTAACATACTTGAGGAGTATAGCGAATTATAATTTTAAGTTGAAATAAAAAGGTCATTATTTATCAAACTAAGTATATAGTTCCCGGAGAAATAATAGTTCTATTGTTCTATGATTGATTACCAATAAATAAAGCAATTAGTAAGTGTTTACCTATTGGTTGCACAATTTCAATGAAAAGAAGGTTTACAATCTTAATTTGCTGTTTATGTAAACATACTAGTAATTAAAACAAGGATAAGACAAGTGTTTTGATAACCTTAATTAGGAATATGATATTCACACACAGGCAAATTGGTAATAATTTGATTTAGTACCTACCTAATTAATTAAACCTAAACTTTTCCTCTCATTGTTAATCCAATTTTAAAAGTATTAGCCACGTTCTTAAGTGCAAATGGTAAAACATGCTTACTTACCCTACCTTCAAAGTTTTACACCAAAGTTATTCATACAACAATTTTAGAAGTAAAGATCCTGAAAAGTAAAATAAAAAACAAGTCAAAAAGCTATAGGATGTTACAGTTCAACTGAAGTGAAAGATCAATACTTATACATAATAGAAATGGTAGTTGTTCATGAAATATATTATATAGGTAGGTACTTCAGTAGATTTTTTTATTATATTTTTGAGCGAAAAACTTTGCAGCAGGAACGCCATTACTTACTCTATGAAAATTCTCAATAAGGTATTCTTGAGTTGGAGCAGTCAATGATAATCATATATAACAATTTATGTGCAGTACCTAAGTTCCGTTACCACTAGAAGCAAATAAACCTACTTTTTGTAAGCTAAAACGAGTTAACTACGAGTTTCATTACATGAACTCATGGTAGGTCTGTATAACATAAAGGAGTAGGTTTTTAAAGCTGTTTCTGTTAAAATATACATTAAAATACAAGACCCAACTCAGTTACTTGAGTTAAGTAGGTACATAGTTTGCGTGAAAATCGCAGGTATATTGTTTGTGGTCAAATAATAACTGTAGGTCGGTTTCCAGCAGGCTATTATTGGCAAAATAAGTTTGTGGTTTGGTTTGTTTTTGCCTTGTTTGTTGGTATAAGTACTATCTATATTTTTGCTATTTTATTCATAATATTCACAAATTCACGTAAAGTATTTAGGCCATTCCGAATTAACTATCCCAAGTAAATATTTTAAATTTAATTTAACAAAACTTTATTGTACATTTCAAACAAAATGTTACAAAAGGCGAACTTAATGTTAAAAACATTCTCTCCCAGTCAACCTTTTGGAAACAGATATCAATGAAGGCGGTACATAGGGTAAAATATTAATAAATACAACATAACATAAAATTTAATACATATAATATATATATAAAAATAAACTGCCCATTCCTTATTTTTCTTTCTGTTCTGTGCAAATAAATGGTTGCCTGGAAGAAATCGCTTTTCAGCGATAAGGCCGCCAATTGTTCCACTTTGTACTGTCCTTGTATGTATTTATTATGGTGATCAATAAAGTATTTATTCATTCATTCATAAAAACATGGATACATATATAATATATATAAATAATAATCTACATTTTTAACACAAATTATATAAGAAGGAGATACAAATATCGATGATTTCACATAACCTATGAGCTTTCTAACAGTAAAGCATGAACTTTCTTTTTGAAGGAGACTTTACTGGGAGAGCTTCTGATAGATTCATGGAGACTATTCCAGAGACGCAGAGCTTGCATATATGCAATATGGGTGGACTTTGTATCACGGATACACGGTACGAAAGGAAAATGTTGTCATTTGCCGTCATTTAACAGAAATAACAAAATAGCTAGCTGTCACTGGGAATATATTATTGAATACGGTGGTAAAGCGAAACAAAGTGCTAGAAAGTCACCAATTAACATAATAATAACTCATATGTTTTTAAAAAATACAAGACTTAGACACCTGCATAAAGCTTTCTAACGAGATCTAAAACGGAGAGAGAGAATAGTGAATAGGCGACATTGAATCCGTAAAATCACAGAGAAAGTTAGTGAAAATACCATAGATGAAATGGAAATGTGAAAACATACAGACAAGTTGGTATAAAGTGGTCTCGAGTCTACAGGGTAGTTGTAGAGAGACAAAGGGTGACCGTGGTAGACAAAATGATAAATTCCATTCCATAAACCAAAGAAATATTTGCAAAAATGGGATAAAACCCAGATTTCATTACTGGTTCAGTGTAAAAAAAACGCCTTGTTTAACATGTCAAAAGCTTTTAAAACCAAGAGATCTTTTTAACCCAATTATGACATCGATGCCATCGATGGTGTATAGTATGCCTGTTCCAAATATTTACAACTCAAATACTAGGTACTACTATTTAAGACTAAACATGTAACTACTTACTTATAATATAACTAAAATTATTTCTACTTTATGAAGTGTTTTTTATAGAAACCTACGTAGGTACTAAATGAGGAAATCGTCGCTATCTAGTAACATGACTTAACTATTACAGATTCACATGAATATTAAGTCTTGTCAACTTATGTAGATGAGCCTTTTGTCGCTCGGTTTAATTGTATGCAAATTATGTGCATGTTAATAAACTTGTCGAAAGTGAAATCGCTTGTCAACTG
Organism: Agriphila straminella; assembly: GCA_950108535.1. Taxonomy (NCBI): domain Eukaryota; kingdom Metazoa; phylum Arthropoda; class Insecta; order Lepidoptera; family Crambidae; genus Agriphila; species Agriphila straminella. The sequence goes on from OX467318.1 coordinate 11,712,749, forward strand.
CTTTGTATGTACGAGTATGTATGTGTACCAGAAAAACAGTTCAGTCATTTTACAAAATAAACACATGTTTGGGACAAAAGAATGAGGCCGATTTTACTCATAAATATTCTAAAAAGTTTTTCTTTCAGTTTAAGCTCTCTCTGTCTATACCCGTAGCACGAAAATCTATAAAAAAAAGCCACGCTTAGGTTCATTCACTAGCTTATTTCTTAAACTAATATCTAGGTATATTATTATTTGAGTGTTAGGGGCTATGCAGCTCAAGATGAAGCAGTATATAGTCACTGCGACCTAAAAGATCTATTGTAACTCGCCACCTAATTATAGTAACTCTTTGTGCCCAGCGGCTTCCAAGAAGTCTAGTATCTTCCTGGTTTTAAGAGTTTTTATTTCCTCGGGTCGATTACGTACGTGTCGTCCCGGATACTGCGCCTGTGGATTATGCTTATCTAGGTATGCTTCTGCTATCCATCTTGGACTACGCTGACGTATGTTACACGGACCTTTCTGAGGAATTGCTTGACAAATTGGAGCGGCTTCAGAATATGTGCATCAAGTTCATTTTCAACTTACGAAAATTCGACCACGTATCTCACTTTCGCCAAAAGCTTAATTGGCTCCCCATCCGTCGGCGCAGGGACTTACACACTCTTACGCTCCTGTACTCAATCCTTTTCCTTCCAACTTCACCACTTTATCTTAAAGAATCTTTCGACTTTCGATCCTCTTCTTCACTGCGTACTCTGCGTTCTTCTTCTAATCTCACCCTCGATATTCCCCGTCATTCCACTGATTTCCTTTCCTATTCATTCTCTGTGCATGCTGTCCGTTTGTGGAACGCACTTCCAGAGGGCATCCGTAAAGCTCGTACCCTGAGATCTTTCAAAGATCAAGTTAGAACGCATTTCCTTTCTCCCACCTAATACTACTTTTTTTCTGATATCTCCCTTTCAACTTTCATTTTATATACATACACTTTCTCTTCTCTTTATTTATGTATATCTATATCTATTGTCCTTCTAGTACTTTTGCACCCACTCCCCTCTTTCCTCTTCCCCTTAATATTTTTCTACTCAAGGTTGCCTGGAAGAGACTGCTACGTAGCAGTAAGGCCGCCTTTTGTGTACTTGTTCATGTTTATTGTTTGCTCCTATGTAATGTCTTTGTCTAGTGTGCAATAAATCGTTTTTATTATTATTATTATTATAAGTAGGTAGATGTATTTCTCGTATTATACGTTCTCCTGCTTATGATTAGTAATTCGTTGTGTGTTCCAGATAAAAGCGCTTAAAGTTGCCACTTTGTTCTTTTGCTATCGTACCTACAGCGAACTACTTACTACATTATCTTAGTACCACCACCGGAACAAAGCAATGTTACGAGTAGCATTGTTATTACGACAACAGTTTCAGATAATACGAGTATGTCGGTAGCTTGGTAGTTCAAATACACAACCTTCTTTCTGGGAATCAAACATAGCAGGGCTTTTTGTCTGTTTGATACTAAAATGGACGCAGCGTGGAGCTAAGGTCGTGAGCGCTCCTGGCAAAATTTTAATTTTGCCCCTAGGACATATTTTCTAGAACAGCTCTTCATTAGGCGGACCTTTGTGCTCTTAGTTATCCTCCTCAAAATTGTAAGCGCTTTATTTCAAGGAGTTTGCTCCGGTTGAGTTGAGTTCGAGTTGAGTTTGAGTCGAGTTCGGGTTGAGGTCGGGTCGTGCGTTATCGTCTGAACGCAGCCTTAAACCTTATAGACTTTGACATTTGCGTTATCCGTATGCGATAATCCCTTATCTTACGAGGTTACCGCCTGGTTTCGTTACGCAAAAATTAATCATAGACTAATGTTTTCTACGATTCGCAACGGCACTCTGTTTACAAAGCACGATTCGGTTTCCTTTGTTAATTTATCAGCAGTGACTCAAATGAGTCAGTGGTTGAATAAATGGATCGCAATCGCAACGCAATACAGGAATACGTATTTCTGTACTTATATTAGTCACTGCTTGTTGGTATACAAGCATTTAAAATTACTTCATATTAAAACATCGATTTTACCTAAACATATTTAAACTTGCAATCAATGATTTTCTGCACGAGAGGTTTATCCGCACGGATGAAATTCGCACAAGCGAATATACATGGTAGGATGATTTTATGATCCAAAACCTTAAGGCTGCGTTCTGTCCATGAAACTGAACAACTTTCCCCAAGAAGTAAAATGGGTTGATTGATAGTCGCAAAATTGACAATTGTTTGTAAGGTCTTAATTACCTTACACAATATATTTTTCTATGTTAGTTCAATTGTCACTTAATTTACCTACTTTTAATATTTTCTACATCTCTAATGTTTTTACATAACATATTTGCTGCTAGTAAATTCCTGTAGTATGTATTTATTTAAGAGTTTCAACCTAGCCTTTAAGATATTTATATTTCTTGTACTGTTCTGGTTGTCACCTGTTTTGTACCTTTGTACATTACGAATTTAAAAAAACAGGCACGTTTTGTCAAGCTTAAGGCCGCTAGTTTTTAAAATATCCGTCGTTCGTTTTTATTTATTTATTACAACGTCTTTCTTTGGAATTACAAAGGAATTACAAGTTCAATGATTTTGTCATCAGGTAAAAAACGAGATGTGGTCAAAGGAGTGGATGGCAGATTCGCATCAGGGCAGCTGGTGGCCATCATGGGCCCTTCAGGCGCAGGCAAGAGCTCTCTCCTCAACGCCATATCTGGATACAGGTTAGCTGTCAAGTTAATTTTTCGGTGTGTGTGTGTGTGTAATGCGTTTGTGACATTTGAAAGAACAATAATTTCTCTCAACGCCATTTGGATACAGCTGTTAGCTGTCAAGTTAATTTTTCGGTGTGTGTGTAATGCGTGTGTGACATTTGAAAGAACAATAATTTCTCCTCAACGCCATATCTGGATACAGGTTAGCTGACACCTACATTTTTCAGAGTGTGTGCTAATGTGTGACATTTGAAAGAACAACAATTTTGTACTAATGTAGCTACAGATTGACGTTCGCTAGCAGTTGTAGGGTTTGCTCTGTCTGGCCCTGTAGCCAATGTTACATATCGAAAGAAAGCAGTGGCGGATACAGAAAAAAACATGGGGGGCGCTGATGGACGATGGCTTGAGCTATGGTACTTATATAGGCGTGTAAATAAAACTAATTAGATACAATTTTTTTTTAGATATTGTGTTGAAAATAAACACAAAATCGAAGGATGAAAGTGCTAGTGATAAGTTTTCGGCAACCTCCGGAGTTGGGACTTTTGGAACATCACCACACGAAGACTTAAAACGTCAAACCCACTCAAACCCATACATTATCTTTTGAAAGCTTTCGTATGTTTTACCTACTTGATGGTGATACTTTTAATACCATCCAATGGTTTTTTTAACCGACTTCCAAAAAAGGAGGAGGTTCTATGTTCGTCTGTATATTTGTTTTTTTTTTTTGTGTATGTCCACCGATTACTCGAAGACGGCTGGACCGATTGAAATGATTTGATTAAAATTTGGAAATCGGTTCAGTACTTTTCAAGTAATTTTGAAAAAAGCACGAAAATAGTATGATTTTGTGTGAATTACCTCGATCATTGGTCGAATTACTTCTTTGTTTATGAACTGAATAAGATGATTATTTTTTTGTTGGAAGAGGGATACGTATCTTAAGTGTAGTTTTTAACCGACTTAAAAAAGGAGGTTCTCAGTTTGACCCGTATTTAAGTATGTTTCTCCGCGATTATCTTACGTTTGGCTAAGCCGATTTTTCTACATATATAATAATACCTTACCTACAAGGTACCTACACTAAAAATAAAAAAAAATAAAAAAAAAACAAAAAACCGACTTCAAAAAACCTACCTCTAAAAAGCAAGAAATAATATTCGTATAATAAAAAAAAATACGTCTATTGAAGTCGGGTGGGGCTGGAGTACAAATTCCTTTTTTTTTATTCTAAAAGCCCCACCCGACTTCAATAGACGTATTTTTTTTTATTATACTTTTAGGAATCAGTAGTGGATTGATAAAAAAAATATGAACGATTACACACGATTTTATTTACAGAAAATCAACAATTTTATTAGAAACTAACTAACACTAAAACTAAAAATCAAATCTAAACGGAATTCCGAAACTAACAAAGAGTAGGCACTTTTACAAGGAACAAACGGACAGAAGTTGATGGTAGATGTTGACACCTCGGCGACCCGATGCAAAAGAGGCCCGCAAGCGCTCTGCGGCCGAATTTATAGCCAACGCGCCTCACAACACGTCCAGAGCCACACCCTTCCCTCAGTGACGTCACTTTTCCGCTAACACGGCCTCTCCTGACTGGAGAACGTCCTCGTTCTCTTCTAGCTGAAGCTGAACCGCTGCACAGGAACCGGAACTACTTGGTATTAAAACTGGCATGCTGTCTTCAGTCACATGGTCGCTACTCGCTGCTACAGCACGCGAGGTACTTGGGGTGGGCTCAGGCATCGAGTTCTCGGTGGGCACGTCGCAACTCTCGGCAGTTTACTCAGGCGTGGACTCCTCATTTTCGTCAGCGCCTGTTAACAGAAAGTACTAACTTAAAACACCTGTAACCGCCTCTTTAGCAAAGTGCTAAAGAGTTAAAACCACAATAAAGGTTGACCATAGGCATTACGTTAGCATTGCTCTAACTACTAAGACCAGAGAGGAAGCACGACGTTAGCTATTCTTGAGGTCTACAGGCCCACACACATACCAACAAGAAGGAAGCACGACGTTAGCTATTCTTGAGGTCTACAGGCCCACACACATACCAACAAGAAGGAAGCACGACGTTAGCTATTCTTGAGGTCTACAGGCCCACACACATACCGACAAGAAGGAAGCACGACGTTAGCTATTCTTGCGGCCTGCACTACGACATAACATCTTTATACTCACTTTCGAAGTATAAAGCGCACGTGTCGGGAGTCTATTCCCCTCGCCACGGCACCATATATTCTGCCGCAGCCTGAGTGGTCTTCCCATACTAGCCTGCCACCAACTGCAGCTCGTATCGACCATGGGGAAGCGCTTTGACTACGCGGTAAGGGCCGCGCATGCCAGAATCGAGCTTGCCGGTTGCTTGTGCCTGTTTAATCACAAAAACAAAAGAATTAATCTCAAACTGTTTAGATGGTTTCCGACCAACATTTACCGTTGCATCTTGTTGGCTTTGATTTGACTTTAGCCGTTCAGAAGCTCTTTGCCTTTGCATCTCTCTTATTGCTTCACGGTTGGGGTGTGAATTTTCTAAAGCAATATCACGAATTAATTTACGTATGAGAGGTGTAGCGTTTTCAATACCAACTAACAAGTTCAACGGTGACAGCTGAGTAGTTTTTTGCTTTGTTATGTTAAGGACAAGTTGAAGGCGCCACATAACTTCTGACCATTCGTTTTGTCGATAATTGCACTCAATTCGGATCATATTCAGTGGTGTTCGACAATAACGCTCCACTTGTCCGTTTGAGTGATGCATTTCGGGTGTTATGAGATGAACATCAATGCCTAATTCCGTTGCCTACGGACTTCACAAATATTAACCGGGTTGCGACTTAAGTAATCTGCATGAGACATTGAAGTGCCTTTACGGTACTCTAAAGTAAAATCAAAGTCTTGTAAATAGACCCACCATCGGGCTACGCGGGGAAGAAGATCTTTTTTTTTCTGAGTGGACTTAAGAGCGTTACAATCGGTAACGACGGTAAAATGAACGCCAACTAGGTAGTGTCTGAAGTGCTGTAAGGCCTTGACAACAGCCAAGGTCTCGAGCTCGTAAGAATGGTATTTTGGTTCAGCGCCTTGAGTTCGCTTACTGAAATAACCTACGGCACGCTTATAACAATTTACGTGAGTTTGAAGGAGCACTGCACCATAACCAATAGAACTAGCGTCCGTATGGACTTCTATAGGTAAACTGGAATCATAAATTGCCAAAACCGGCTCACTTGTTAGTTGTGAGATAATATGTTGCCGTGCTTCTTCTTGCTCATTACCCCAAAGAAATGATACACCCTTTTTGGTTAGTTTTGTGATAGGAGCAGTTCTAGTAGAAAATCCGGCTATGTAACGGCGAAAGTAACTGGCCAAACCGAGGAATTGTCGAACTTGTTTGACAGTTTTCGGAATAGGAGCCTCTACAAGAGCTTTGACTTTCTGTTCACTCGGCTGTACCTGACCCTGACTTATAGTGCGGCCCAAATATTCTATTTTAGTGGACAAGAATGAACATTTTTTTGAGATTTATTGAGAAACCAGATTGGGTCAATGTTCGGAGGACTTCTCGTAGTGTGGATAAACCTTCATCTACCGTATTGCTCAGGATGAGAACATCGTCAATATAAACCAGGGTCTTGCCAGCTTCAATATGTTGGCGAAGGGTTTTGGAGATGATTCGTTGGTAAACAACTGGGGCATTCGCCAAACCATAGGGCATTTTCAAATACTCATAGTGCCCTTCTGGTGTGACGAATCCCGTGAGTGGTACTGAGCTGTCTTCCATGGGGATCTGGTGAAAGCCAGTCGCCATGTCAAGGCTCGAGAAAAACTTATGTTTACCTAAGCGGTCAATATGGTCATCTATCAATGGAAGTGGAAAACGGTCTTTCACCGTTGCTTCGTTTAGTTTACGATAGTCGACGCACATGCGATCGGACCCATCCTTCTTCTTCACTAGAAGAATTGGACTAGCAAACTCAGACTCTGACTCACGAATTATATTTTTTGCAAGAAGTTCTTTTATAATCTCGCGAACTTTCAAAATCTCAGGTAAGGATAAACGGTATGGTCGATAATTAACAGGGGTGTTACTGTTTAGTTTAATTGTCATAGATCCCGTTTTAACTGTGGAGGAAGCGGTTCCAACGATAAAAAACTTAGAAAATTCATGTATCAAATTTTTTAGCTCTTGTAATTGTCGACCACTCAAAGAAGTATTAAGTGTACCTTGAGGTTCAGAAGAAATGCACTGGACATTATGTGTTAATTTTGATTCGTAAGTCAGATGCTGTCGATCGCGTGTGCGTATATAAGTAACACCTTCGCGGTTTAAAACGTCAGTACCTACTATGACAGGTGTGTTCATAAATTCTGGGGACACTACATGCAAATCAACTTCTAAGGCTATCTCTTGAAACTCTATTGGCAAAGTTACATAATAGGTCGATTCGATTTCCTGACTGCCAATGCCCTTTAATATTCGGAAAGCAGGGTTACGAGCACATTGAAAATATTTTAAAAGAGACGAAGAAATGAGTGAAATGCTAGAACCGCTATCAATAAGGACGTCTACTGGGATACCTTGTATCACAGCTACTACTATGTCATTTCTAGGGTCAATCGGGTTTTCACGACAAAAGTTAACGTGATCCTTACTTCGAGATTCAGATTTTAACTTAGCGAAACAAGTTTCAACCTTATGACCGGGTTTCTTACAAAAACTGCATGGCTCGATCTTACTTAAATTAACGTTATCCCTTTGGGAACTTAAAGAGGAACTGCTAGTATTGCTTGATTGAAGCTTTGGTTTCTTATTACAGTTTGACTGCTTGTGACCATGCTGACCACAGTAAAAACACTTTCCATCATCAAATTTTCGTTTACGAAAAACAGAATCGCGTTTGTTTTTAACAAAACGATCATTATTACTTGGTTTAAATGGTTTACTTACAGGAAGATTAGATTTTATATATGTCGAAAAGAATTCCACTAACTCACAAGGCTTCAACTTTGCATTAGTAGCAGAGGCTCGAATTTGGACATCAGTAATACCGCGGATAATTATAGCAGAAATAAGTAATACGTAGTTTTAATAATGAACGACGGGCAAAATCAGCATAGGTTGGGAAAGCATCAGAATTAGTACTCATCACTTCGTATAAAATATTGGCAATATCAGGCTTCTTGGGACAAAGGGGTTTGAATTCAATCTTAAAATTACTCCAGGAACGATCGTGAGTTACCCACTCGTTAAGCCAAGTCTTAGCATCGCCTTTAAGGCAGTAACCTATACGGGATAAACACTCATTATCGTTCCATCCATTAATACTTTTTGCGCGATCTACTTCTTCACACCAAACGTCTATATCGTTAACACTGGGATCAAAGCTAGAGATATAATAAGATTGGTTAGATCTCACCGTATTGATGGAGCGTATTGCGTCGATGATCCTGTCGGTTGCGGTCGGGTCACGTTCGCTGTCAGCGCTCACGGAATGTGGCGTTGGCGGCGCCTGGGCCACCGATGCTCGATGCTGTTGTACAGCTACATCTTGACCAACCGCTCGGTGTCGCGGCTGCTCCAGCAAAGGTGGTGTCGATGCTCCATCGTGCTGCACGCCTTCATGGTGCAGAGGCACCACTGAAGAGGACCCACCGGCGACCGCACCGTTCGCCTCGGGTGAAGGCTGCTTGCGCTGTTCCTCCAATGATGAGAGGCGATCTAGAATAAGTTGCATTTGTTGTTGTAATTCATTTTGTGGTGATTCATGACGCCTTCGCGTATGTTTGGATCGTGATCTAGATCCTCTATGTCTTGACCGACTTCTACTTTGTCGGCTATGATTTGGCATGATTAAAAACTTTAAAAAGGAACTACGTACGTTACTTTAAGCAAAAACACGAGAAAGAAAAGAGAAAATCGAAAAGAAAAGAAAAAAAAAAATATGGACAGCAACTATTTTTATGCTATGACGGTATTCAAAAGTTATCAAAGCAAAAAATCTCAATGAATAGCTAAAAGCTGCTCGACAATGCACTCCACAACGTTAAAACAAAGAAAAACTATTTCACTTGCGAAAAGAAAAAAATATGGGGGTAGTTTTGTAAATACTTACCCGAATATTTACCGACACTATTATCTTATCAACTACATACTTACGGTAGTTACCGGACACAAGAACGCACATAATACGGATACGAATGTAGGTATGCAAAAATAAAATGTAAAACTGCCTACTCGATTTACTTGCGCCAGGAAAGAAACCAAAACACGTCAAGGCACAAATCGCGAGTCCTATCCCACTTCTGATTTTAGGAATCAGTAGTGGATTGATAAAAAAAATATGAACGATTACACACGATTTTATTTACAGAAAATCAACAATTTTATTAGAAACTAACTAACACTAAAACTAAAAATCAAATCTAAACGGAATTCCGAAACTAACAAAGAGTAGGCACTTTTACAAGGAACAAACGGACAGAAGTTGATGGTAGATGTTGACACCTCGGCGACCCGATGCAAAAGAGGCCCGCAAGCGCTCTGCGGCCGAATTTATAGCCAACGCGCCTCACAACACGTCCAGAGCCACACCCTTCCCTCAGTGACGTCACTTTTCCGCTAACAATACGAATATTATTTCTTGCTTTTTAGAGGTAGGTTTTTTGAAGTCGGTTTTTTGTTTTTTTTTCTTGACAACTAAATTCAATTACTGAAACCGCTTTGAATTATTGTTAGATTGCTTTCACTTACCTACCTATCAATTTTGTCTAGGCATTATTTATTTATTTACAGATCGGCAGGCGTATCAGGTGAACTACTAGTGAATGGTCAGCCGAGAAATGAGCATCAGTTCCAGAAGGCTTCGTGTTATATTACACAAGAGGATCTGCTTCAGCCTTTGCTGACAGTCCGTGAGGCTATGGATGTAGCTGCCAGGCTGAAACTACCTAAAGGATCGAATATTCATTCGGAGGAAATCCTTCAGGAGTTGGGACTTTTGGATCATCAGCATACGAAGACTGACAAATTATCCGGGGGACAGAAGAAAAGGTGAATTTATTATTAACTTTTTGACGAGACTGTTGTTTATGGACAGACAGATCATAAGTACTATCAATACATTTAACTTTAATATATTTTCAATGAAACCTTTTTGCTTACAGGTTATCGATAGCATTAGAGTTGGTGAACAACCCACCAGTGTTTTTCCTGGACGAACCAACAAGCGGCCTGGACACCGTTACAACTGTACAATGCGTCAGGCTACTAAGACAGTTGGCCCGCCAGGGGAGGACTGTAGTCTGCACTATACATCAACCACCTGCTTCGCTGTTGGAACTCTTTGATCAGGTAAGATATAGAAGATAGAAGAAGATAGATTATGGACATTGTTAAGATAGATAGAATTGTACAGTACATCAGGCTACTAAGTGGTTTGGCCCGTCAGAGGAGCAGAAATGTGCAATATACGAGTTCAACATCTAGAAACACTCAGACTTTTTAAATGAGTTAGAAGATTCGTTAATGAAATTATTATTCTGTATTTACATGGATAGGTACAAGTGTAGAAGTCCTCAGGCTGCAATGACATTTCAACTAGCATAGATAGACTAATAATAATGTGTTTTGGAACTGTATAACGTTGTAACGTAGTAAATGAACCTTATTGTAAAGTTTTAACATAGTGAAATCAAAATCAATAACGTTGTCTACACTTTTCATATTTTTTACGTTTACAAAGTCTCTTACAAATTAACAGAAGGTATTTTACTCGAACGTAAATTTAAAAATGGAACATTCTCGAGCTAATGACCTAAGTACGCATTTGTATGGTTTTGCTGCAAGTAAGTATAATTTTGCGGTCAGTGCATTTCATTAGTCTCCTAATTTGTCCCGCGGAACAAGGTGTGCGGTTGCAACATACATGTCCGGTCTTTTTACTTAGGTTTATACAAACCTGTGGCCCTACCATGAGTTGATGCAAACTGTTTACGTAACCGTAAACTATCGGATATACTGCTCACAGTCAGTGCGAGTGAAAGAGACAAAACGATAGTTTACGGCAACGTAAACTGTTTGCATCAACTCATGGTAGGGCCACTGACCATTAGGTCTAGAAATCTGAAATCATTGTACCTACCCAAGGTTATTAAAAATATTTCGAAATAAAATTCCGATCATAATGAAATAACTTTTTGAGCGTGTAATATTCTATTAGAATCGGTATGTATGACTATTAGACTGAAATTATTGAAATGAATGCAAACAACGATTTATCTAAGGGTGATCGTAATTTATGCTAATCATGGTCGTTTCAGTTTTAAGTAGGTAGGTACTCTAGGTACGTATTAAAATTATCGTTGCTTCCTTGCTTCTAATCATACCTCGAATGGTACTTAATATTGTTTAGGTAATTTGGATTAAGTAGGTTCAAATAAATTTAACAAAATTAGTATCTACTTAATAAGAACTTTAATTATTTTTTCATGTTATCTCTATTTTACAACCTATACAAATAAATGAGTGGGTACCTAGTGCAATCAACGATAGTTCATGAACAATAAAGCTAATTCTCAAGAATAACTGCGTAAAACAATGAAGCTATGGTAATGAGTGAGTAATATTTACCATAATAATTGTTATTTAGTACCTATCTAGAATTTTCACATCACTTTGATACGTGATGATAACTATGTAGGCGTGCGACGTCAGATGAACGTAAATAAATATTGTAAGTTATTGGTATTGTGTGAATATTGTAATTGAAAAACAACCTGTCACTTTTCTAGTTAGAAGATAATACTATAATTAAATTGCGCCATGGTACTAATTGATTAAGGCAAATAAATAAAATTTGAAGGGGGGTTTTTGGAAACAAATAAAATATACTTATTTACTTACTTACTTACCATAAAATAATTTTAACCGGTGATCGGGGCAACTACTTAATCCATTCTTCAGACTTGTACTTTATGTACTTATTCTGTGTCTTCAGTCAAAGATTAATTTTATGTAAGGTACTTGATACAAATAAGGCTTACGTTTTAATAAGGCCTATGAGTTAGAAAACCTTTTTTTTATATTTATATTTCAATCTTACACAGCTATCATTACAGGATAATCCCAATTCGACATTGTGGGCATCTTATTTTTATATTATAATTCCTACTTACTATTACTTATAACAACTTACATAGATAAATATATCCAACAGAGAAAATACTTCATGGACCGACACGTACACACACACACACCATATAACCCGCCCGAGTGCACGAGCGTCCCGTTACGCGTTCACTAGGCCAGTTGGCACGCATTTTTCGATAGAGGTGGGCAATTCAGTGCTGCGTTATAAAGTTCGTGTGATTTTGTGGTACATTTTAGCTTAAAATTAAGCTGTTTTAGTATATGCTTTTCTTAGTAATTGTTTCTTAATATCTATAATTAGCTATCCATGGCCTTGATTTGTACTATTGGCTTTAGATGAATTAATTATAAATTTTTAACACAAGTTTTTGTTAACCATGTTTTTGTTAGTACCTTATTAACCATGTTTTTGTTAGTAACCTTTAATATTTATTGAATTATAAGTATTTCAAATTAGGTAGGCCTTATTTGTATCAAGTACCTTAGGTACAATATACCTTATTCAGAACTCTGTAGTAAGATATTTTACAGATGATTCAAATATGCAAGTACAATTAATTTCAATTGTAAATTAAATACAAATTGTTCAATTATTACCTACCTACATGAGCTATAGTTACGTATTTCCATAACTCGATATTCCTTCCGAGTCTTGTCGACAAGATAATAATCGTCAACCATTCATAAAATGCGGGTCATTTACACGAACCATTTACGTCGAAAGAGCATTCACCTTTTTAATAACGTACCTATTCGAAAACTTCGATCGCATCACAATAAAAAGTTCAAGATCGAAAAAAGGTATTGCATTCTGAAATATCGATACGGAAAGCATTTCTCTCTTCAAGGGTATCGAGTATGTGAATTAAAAGACCATTTCGCAGTTGTTCGCGAGTGTAGGTATACTTACGAAGGTGAGAAATAAATTACGTGGTGAGCAAAAAGCTCTCACCAACACTTAAAATAACCATTTTCCTGGTCCTCGGGGGATAAAGACATACTCATAAATTTAACAATGGCTTATTTCCAATAAAACGTAGGGCTGTTTATGTTTTCGGATCAAGTAAGAAGGATATCTTATACTTTACTTTCGTTATAGGTATTTCGAAGTAAATCAAAATGAGCCAATTTCTAGAGAAATTAACTATTATAACTATTTCCACACCGACTATCCACAATTTTATACTTGGAAGGTAGGTACGTACAGTTTATTAATTGTTACAGCTTGTGTGTTGTTCTTGCTACATTAGAATGTAATGAATGAATTAATAAACTGTACCTAGGTACCTTCCAAGTATAAAATTGTGGATAGTCGGTGTGGAAATAGTTAATGTTATACTTCAATTCGACCCAAAATCATTAATAATTAATATATTATCTATGTTAATGGTGATAGGACCGATTACAAATACAATTAAACGACGCAACATATTTGAAAAAATATTAGAAAAAAATTGACTCACCCGTAGCACCTCCACCTGTAGCACCTCGACACTTTATTGGAATTCAATTGTTGAATGGGAATGGAAACCCATTTCTTACGACACTAATAAATTAGGTACCTACCTACAATCAAAATGAAATAAAGTTGCACTGAACTGATTAGTTATAAAAAGCGATTTTCGATTCCTTTACATTAAAAAAGTTACCCCTTATAAGTACCTAGGTATTTAACAACTTAATTATGATTCTAGCTAGACCTAGACTGAGTACTTATATTCAGTCGTGATGTAGGTAGGTATGATTATATAAAAAGTTAGCGTGAGCAATCCTTATTGTTACTATGCTTCGTAGCTATTGTATTTCCATAAATCAAGATAGATGCCAATTAATGATGATGATGATGAATGAATGATGCCCTGTGATTTACATGCTGAATTGCTGACAGTGTTTGTTCAATCACTGACTGATTTAGAGCTGTTTTGAAGAGCTACCTTTAAACCTACCTAGCTAGTTTTCTTTTATGAAAAAAAAGTTATTGGAGCTATAGGTACTTCAGTGTATTTTAAAGTAGAATTCAATACGTTTCCGCTATTATTTACGCCAAAAATATGACCCTACGCAAGCGCTTTTGATGATATTCTGATTTTTTTTACAATCATCTGTTAAGTTTATACGCAATTTAATACTTGTAGCTACTAGAGAATATCTTTAGCTAGTCGTATGTTTTTTTTTGTAGCTACAACTTTACGCTTTCTATATGAAAATATGACTCCTGCAAACCATGTTTTCCTATCATGGACCCTTAATCATAAAATCTTACGTTTTCCGTTTCATGTGTGTGATAAAATATTTCCCATTTGCTTCAGGTTTATGTGATCGCTGATGGCCGGTGCATCTATCAGGGGGACACCGCTGCTATGGTGCCCTATCTACAAAGCGTTGGCCTCCCATGCCCGAGACACCATAATCCTGCTGATTTCAGTAAGTTTGAATTGGATTAATTAGATTGTTCTAAGTGATCAATCCAAAGTCACTGATATAATCTTACATTGGAGGAAGGAGCATTTCTTTTTAAATATGAAAAAATATCGTTTATCATAATATATCTAAACCATCGACTCATTTTTGTCTTTTTTATTAGACTTATTCAAGAAGGACACTGCAATTACTTTTTACTATTCTCGAGTGCTCAGCGACTATTACGAATTACGACCTTAATAGATCTTGTCTAAAATGTACCTACCTAAGTACAAAATGTGTAAACGTGAAAATATGCGAAATGGGTTATGACAATACAACATAAGTCTTTGGTTATGACCCATTATCTACTAGATACTATGAGCTACCTACCAAGCCCAACTACTATGGGTATTTGGGCTCCTATCGAAATCTTCGTGGTCTCTTGAAATCTTGTGTTGTGAAATGTAAACAAGGCTTTTATTCCTTTTTTATTCCATTTTGATCCAAAGGGGCCTAAGTTTTGAAATTTTTGTAAGTGTTGAGCAAACAAAGAGTTCCTTGATATTCTCACGGTTACCAGTACAATTTCGAAAAAATAAACAACTTTCGGAATCTTCATATTATAAAGAACACTTGAGGTTGAAATTGAGGTCAAGTTTTTAAAGTCATCGACCCATTTTCATGATAGATCTTAACGTAAAACGACCTTCACTCCTCGCGAAGAGGTAATCAAACACTTTTTTTACACAATCGTGAATCGTCATGTATACACGTGTTGAGATGTTTGCACGTTGTGATTGTAGTGTGAGATTAAAAGAACATGTCAGTTCAGTTTCCAACTTTTTTATGATTTTTTAAAACTAGAAATTCACACCAGATTTTCCCGTCAGAAAAAACTTTGTCTGGAAAAAGACTGTTCAAAGAACAAAGGACATGATTAACGACTTGATTTTATTTAAATTAGAGAACTTATTAATTTGTTGTATGGTCTGTGTTAATGGGGCAGTAGGTTGATTGTGACCACTGTGACAAATTTGAAACAGGGTAGGTACATATTATGTAACACAATGTTGAGATAATATCAAACTCTGAAATCTGTAATCATTTGATACCTACCTACATTTAAAATCTGCCTTCTCAATATTTTTTCTACTTGCAAAAAATAAATATGTAAATTAGTTCAAGCACGTCCTTTGCATAATACGAATGTGATTTACCTACTAATATTATAAACCATTAGTTAAGTAAACAAGTAAAATAAATGTGACATCATAAGAATTATCTATTTCTTAAAAAACGAACAAGTAGGTAAGTAATTGAAAAAAAATACGATATCATTTCCTTTATTCCAGTTATTGAGCTAACGGAGAATCCAGATCACATAAATATACTATGCGAAGAAATGATGAATGGGAAACTTTACAAATCAGCCAAGATAGAGAGTGCTCCAGAACCATTGAACAGCATTGAATTAAAAATATGCTACCAGGCAGAAGATGATGCGCCAGAGACTGAAATAATGCTGTCCAACGAGAAATGTACTTACAAGGTGGCGAGATATAAAGAATCAGATTCCGTCAGTACCTTATCAAGCGAACCTTCCCGCTTAAACTCTTCTATGGCATGGATGAAAGTTCAAAGTGACTCTTGCGCATACTCCACGACCTATTGCGAACAATTCATGATCCTGTTACGCAGAATGCTTATTCAAATATCTAGGAACAGACAAGGTAAGTGCACTGATGTGAATGAACTGACTTTAATATTATGTAATTGATACTTCGTGTTATATTTTGTGGTCATTGACTGCACGTTTCTGGATCAATGAATATTTGAAAGCAATTTAAATTACATTGCTTTACGATGAAGATAGTCATTCATTACTTTTATTTGAATATGCATGGAAAGGTTAATGAAGGAGTTGTGATATTTTTTTTGAATAAATGAGACGTGGGAACAATTTGAGAGAAGTTATCTATCAATAACGATGTTACAAATAGGTACAATTAAATCATAGACTTTTTATATTACTAGAATTAAATACAAATTTAACAGTCATACTTTTGCGACTCTACAAGAGTATCGCTAAGGAATCAAAATACTGAACTTTTTTTCATATAATTTTATCGTGTCAGTTACTGGATTGGCCTTTTCTATTCTGTATAATAATTGCATAATAAATATTGCGGTTTCGGTTTCGATTGTGCTAGCTAGATATAAAACTAAGTATGACTAATTTTCGTGGTGTTTTTTACTATTGATTAGTTTGCATTAAAGTAGTTTGTTTGGACTTATTTGACTTATATTTTCCCAAGGTCTTTGGATCCAACTAATCCACCACGTGATGTGCAGTGTCCTGATCGGTACCTGCTTCTTCAACATGGCTAACGACGGAACCCAGATGTTTAACCATCTTAAGATGTGCGTTGGACTCGTCATCTTCTTTGCCTACACACAAATTATGGTTCCTGTTCTTGTTTGTGAGTAGTATATTTTGTTATAAATATTTTTTATTGTATGTCGAATGCTTCAATTAAGTTTTTTTCTCATACTTCTTTTGCTTACCTAAATTGTTTTCATTAAAAAATTCAAAAATTATGTCGGAAGATTATGTTTCTACGTATTAGAATCCATTACGTTGCAATTAGGTGTTATATTCCCATGGCGTTGATTGGCGTTAATTTGGATGTTTTAGTTAGCCAATTTATAAATTGTTCAATTCATTATCTCACTCAATAATTATCTTTTGTATCAAATGAAAGATAGGATTATTCCAGGTCATACCTATAGGTAGGTACATACAATAACTGAATATTTTTGTATGGATTTTCAGATCCCCAAGAAGTGAAGTTAGTCAAGAAGGAACACTTCAACCGCTGGTATAGCTTGACCCCATACTACGCTGCCCTAACAGTGTCAAAATTGCCCGTTCAAGTCACTTTGAACATCCTGTTCTGCACCATCGTCTATTTCATGGTGGGCGTACCGTTTTCAACACCGAGGTTTATAGCCTTCTGCCTTATTGGGAATGTCGTGTCGTTGGTCGCTGAAGGAATGGGGATGGCTATTGGATCAGTGTTCAATGTTCAAGTGAGTACTTCCAATAACTTTTTAAGCCTGCTTCAATATGTCTTAAATTCTCAAGAAGGCAAAATAGAGATTATGAAATTAATCTTCCTAAATGAATAGTTACGCAAACAAAAGTAACTTATAAAAATAAGCGCAGATAAGTTTTAATAATAATGGATGGTGTCTTTATAGTAATTAACTAATTTCAAAATTTGACACGGTTGAGTTTCAATATCAGCTGTATTAGCAATCATAGTAGGTAGGTACCCTATGAACTTTTATGTTAATGGATAATTATAATCTATTTTGTTTTGTTTAACAGAATGGCTGCGCGGTTGGGCCGACTTCAATCGCTCCTTTCCTTGGGCTGGCCATCTATGGCTTCGACTTCGCCCACAGAATTCCCCTCCTCATGAACATCATCATGAAGACATCCTTCATCAGATGCGGCGTCGTTGCAATGGTTCTAACCATCTTTGGCTTCGACCGAAGTCCCTTAGAATGCAAAGATGTCTATTGCCACTTTGCTAAGCCTGATGTTTTACTTAAGTATTTAGATATTGAAAAAACGTCTGTCTGGCTTGAAATCGCCACGATGCTCGGAATCATGTTTGTCTTTAGATCACTTTGCTTTATAGGCCTTAGATGGCGATTCGCAACGTGATTGTACAATTGGATTGTGATATTGCGTCCCTTGAAGTGCTTTAAAAGGTGCTCGGCTAGTACAAAAAATACTGTAACGGCATGTGATAAATAATAGGGCTCTTAAATCTCACTTAACTTTTCTCGTTATTATATTGAACTGTATAAGATTTTTTTCGTGTTGGGGTCAGTTTAAATCTTATGCCTACGTATTTGTTGAAAACAAAAACGTTACAATCGTACCTATGTTAGGTATTCGTATGGTATGTAGCCTGCTTGTGGCATACATAACATGACTCGAAAACCATCGATACAATAGACTAGAAATCCTTAAACCGTTTCAAACGGTTTAGTTTTCATATACCTACTATATACCTACTGCTCTTAACAACGGTTCAGCCAAAGATGTTTTCATTGAAACAGCTGACTGATATTTTGTACGAACTAAACTACGTTTGCCTTATGATTAGATATTATTATAGACTGATAAATAGAAATCTATTTCACCTATTGTATAAACAGCGATTGTTTCACATTATTTTAAGTTCAATAGTAATTTATTGTATTTTAAATAAATAAGTAGGTACTTACTTATGTATGGAAGCATCTACTTAATCTACTTACATTAACTATTTTGGATTGAGCTATATCAACTAGTTTTCTACAAGGCTATTTTTAGTTAATAAAAGACCTCTCGTGGGGTTGATCAGACCATCAAACTGAACAACTTTCATTATGGGACCAACCTTGAAATCGCGAAAAAAAATCTGCTGTATCATACATTTCGATAGAGTAGGATTGTACTTTTGTATGGAACAGCTGATTTTATTTCGTGATTTCGAGTAAAACATTTTGAAATTCTTGTCTCCAGAAAATTAGGATTTTGAATTATTAGACAAAAAGCTAAAAGCTTTCTATAAGTATAGGTACAGTATTTAAACAGAACATCCGGCCATGAATCTCGTACCTAGTGCAATTTTGGATAATCTGTGCTCTATTTTGTTAGATGGCTAAAGATCTGAGTTATCATTACAATACTTTGTAAGTAGGTACTTAGGTTAAGAGGCCGTAGCGATTTTGCCGCTGACTGCAGCTCTCTCGCTCGCAAGTTCATGTTTTCTCTAACATTTCATAAAACTGAGCGCGTAATTGAAAAATGTGTCTTGGCCACTTTTCGCAATTGCAGACATTTTAAAATATATTTCAGTTTTTTGTTGCTGCAGTACAAAAAGTTATGATTTTTGCCAGTTCAAATAACTGTTAGAAACGATAACTTTTTGTACTTTAGCAACAAAAAACTAAAATATATTTTAAAATGTCTGTAATCTTATATTACGAAAAGTGGCCAAGACACATTTTTCTATTACGCGCTCAGTTTTATGAAATGTTAGAGAAAAAATGAAATTTGCGAGCGAGAGAGCGGCAGTCGGCGGCAAAATCGCTACGGGCTCTTAAGTTAAGTTTCTCTTCAAGAAAGTAATAGCTTTAGAGTGACAAAGTTCTAAACTGTATACATAGTATATATACATACTAGTTTAGTTTTATTGGCATATGGCATTATTTCACAGTTTATTTTAATGTAACAATCACCTGTTGCTAAACCTTCTGTTTGGCGTTATTGTATAGAGAAAGAGCACTGCACCTGAGATACAGGTTTCCTAGTTTGGGTGCAGATGTTTTTAAATCTTAATTGTAAATTGTTAAGGTTTAATCTAAATTGTTTTCAAGAGTTTTGTTTTTGTAAAAATTTGTGACAATAAAATTTTTATTTATTTATTACATATTTAGAGGCTTGACTGTACTTACCTATTTCATTTTAAAGGATTTTTTATGAATTTAATATTTATGTACTTTAATTATGTAGTTTAATAATCTGCCTTAATCCAAGTGAAAATCTTAAGAAGCATAAGTGTAGCTTTCTAGTTTAAGAGGGAAATAGGTTAATGAATGTGAATATTTATGAATGTTTTTTTATGTATTGCACAGCGAGAGTTGAGGCGGAGTATAGATACGCTGGAAGTGGTCACGTAATTGCAAATCCTAAATAAGCACTGGCCACTGTCATACAGGGTGTAAAGACCCTTAACGAAGCCGAGGTCTACGTATTCTGTCCATCATCTGGACAATTTCTGTTCAAAATTAGTGCTGGGAAAATAGTGACCAAGGTCTGATGATGGAGCCGGAAGGTAACAGGAACTCAGTACTAAAACCATGCAACCCTATCTATTGATTTCCCAGGTATAGTCTAAAAGACAAAAATGGTCGTGATGATGGGCGGAATGCGTGGACTTCGGCTTCGCTGAGGGTCTTTACACCCTTTATATAATTAAGTACTGTGAAAGTGAACTGACTAACGAAGATCTAAAAAATTGCGCTGACTGCCCCTGATACCAGTAGTGAGCGTCCACGAAACTTTAATAACCTACTTTAGAGGCCGTAGCGATTTTGCCGCTGACTGCAGCTCTCTCGCTCGCACATTTCATGTTTTCTCAACATTTCATAAAACTGAGTGCGTAATTGAAAAATGGGTCTCGGCCACTTTTCACAATATAAGATTACAGACATTTTAAAATATATTTCAGTTTTTTGTTGCTAAAGTTCAAAAAGTTATCGTTTCTAACAGTTATTTGAACTTTTTGTACTTCAGCAACTCGAAACTGAAATATAATTATGTTAAAATGTCCGTAATACATTGCGAAAAGTGGCCGAGACGAGACACATTTTTCAATACGCACTCAGATTTAAGAAATCTTGAGAAAACATGAAATGTGCGAGCGAGAGAGCGGCAGTCAGCGGTAAAATCGCTACGGGCTCTTAACAGCAATTTCGATAAGAAGCTTAATCCGAAAGGAAACCCACAAAAAAACAATAAACAGTTCCAACTTTGATCCCGTTTTTAAAAACAATCCAAATGACAATTTTAGTTCCCGGGACGCTCACCGCGGCGCTTCAGATCCGTAATTCCGTACCTCTAGCACGAACATCTATCGAGAAAAGATGCGCCTAAAAGCAAGAGTTCTATGAAAAAAAACATTTCGCTTTTCAGCGGTAGATTGCGCTGTACAAATTTTCCATACAAAATTACACTATCAAATGTTTTCACGCGCGTTTTTTTCTCGATAGCTGTTCGTGCCAAGGGTCTGAACAAAAAATAACTTCCTCATGCACAAAGTCACATTTTGTAAAAACAATAACATGACTGGATTTGAATTGATGGTCATCGAAAACGAATCTCAATCCCACATATTTATCTTTCGATAACGAAATTCGTTATCGCTTGTACAAACGTGACATTGGCTGCAGGCTGCAGGGCTAGTCCTTATATTACAGTAAGCAAAAAAAGTATAGAAATTAATGGGGGAATCTTTTTTTTGACACTAGTGTTATTGTGTGGCAACACTCGACAACAGAAAACACGTGTTGCTAGTAAACAAATATTTTGGTTCCGTTTCTATACTTTTTTATCAAGCTGTAAGCTGTACACCAGTCTCCTGTACAGGGTGTTTGGAAATGGCCTTATAAAGCCGAATATGGTAGTTAGATAGGGACTATCAAACTGAAACTGAACAACTTCCTAAAAACATCAGCGACATACATACATACATTATACTTACATTTTGTATTTTCGTTATTGATTTTTGCATGAAATAGTAATTTTATTTTTTCACGACTTCAGAGTTGATCCCATCAGCTGATCAATGATCCCAACTTTCGTTGTGAGAATTGTAACAGTATGGTGTCAATGTGAATAAAGTCAATGCATTTTTACAATAAAACATATTTTTAAAGATGCATGAAGTTTTTAATTTCCCTTTTTAGAACATAACTTGTGAAAGAGAAGTACTTATTCTTATTAAACTTTTGACGATAGTGAGCTTTTTTATATAATAAATTCATAGTCGAAATGAAACGAAATACTTCTTAAGTAAATAAGAATTTTCAATATAAACCAATCTAGGTAGTTATTGATTCAAATCACGACGGCTTATTACGTACGCCATAAATATGGCCTCAAGGTCAACGTATACTTTAATATTTTACAATATGATGACGAAAAGTCTTCTTACATAACTAATACAACGATATAATAGTATAAAGTATTTAGAATGTAAAAAAGATAGGTATGTAGAGGTCTAAAAGTAAGAAGCTTGTTTAGGTGTTCAATGACATGTTTGATTAAACTAAAAAACTAAGTAGGAAAAACTGACTTCATAAAGAATTTTAAATTATGAGACGCAAAATTAGAGGCATGTCGGTTGTAAGTACCATAACAAAACATAAAACGTTCATTTAAAAACAATGTGCGACATTGTATGCAAATAATTCTACCAAGCTCTTTTCTACATGTCTGTGTCGCTAGATTTAAATAATATTTTTACTATTTTTTACCATGACCTTGATACCGGCGTTTCTTAACGTGCTTTTTCGTTTTTGTTTTTCTTCCATTAGCCTTTTCTTCTTTGATGGCCTTTTTTCTAGCTTTCTTGCTATTGGGCGATTCATCCCGAGGTCGTGCGCTGTTTTTAAACTTGGTTTCTAGAAAGGAAAATACACTTTATTAGAATTCCAATTAAATTATGTATTTAGGGAAAGTAGTAAGTGGAAATAAGTGATCATGATAGTTATTATAATAAACAATGTGAAAGGATAAAGTTTAATTTATTTTAGCAGTTAAACAAAATTACTCATTATTGTATGTTGAAATAGATCCATAATCACATCATATTGAAATGTGTAAAATTATTATCAGTAAGTAGAGGATAGTTCTATAGAGAATTTTGTCTTATCAAGAAGAATAGGTACATCCTTTTCTGCCTTTTGAGAAACCGGTTTTGACAGTTTGTAAGTTATATTATTTACTAACATCACAGTTATCTCATATCATATTACATAAATGAGTTACTTAACTCTATTCAATTACTGTTTCACCAGCACTTAACTAACTTAAATCTAAAAGGAAAACATACTATGATCATCCTCATCTCCGTCTTCATCATCAGATTCAGAACTGGATCCACTTTCAGTAACTTCATCATTTTGTAAGATCTCAGGGGTGTCCACAGTGCCCGTCAGGTTTTCATTAAAACCAAGAATCTTTTTGTAGATCAGGTCAGCAGTTTCACCTTGCTTTGCTTTATTTATGTCTCGTTCGTAGTTGATTACCTGAAGACACAATTTGTTTCATTCAATTTTATGTTACATAGAAAATATTAAGAAACAATACATATATTTAATTTTTAGCATTCACAATGCTATTTTTATATATTAAGTTACTTAATATAATTGAAAATACTAGAAAAAATCGACTCACTCGTAGAAGCTCAGACGGGACTGAGCCCCGTCCCATCTGAGCTGCTAGTATTTACTTTCTAGTATTTTTCAATTATATTTAATTGAAAAATACGGGACGGGACGGGGCTCAGTCCCGTTTACAGTCAATAAAGTAACAATACATATTATTAAAGTTGTATGCTCTTAAAATACATGAATATTGAGTTAATTAAACTAACCTCAGTGAGCCTTTTAGGAATATACACATTTTTAAATGTTTCTTCTTCTATTTGTTCTTGTGCAGACATTTCTTCAAAATTTCTTGATGCAACTTTTTCAGACAACTTTTCCAAGCATTCTTCTAAATTATTTTCATTTATTGAAGAGTCAGTAATGAAATCAAATAGTTCTTTCACAGTTAAGGTAGCAACACCTTTTTTCCTAAAGAAATCTGACACATTTGTGCAGTCTTTTCTCAAAAACTCGAATGCATGTGGATGGTCATGCTCTACGGACTGAGAAACATCAATGATAACTAAAGAACCTTTATGCAATAACATATTAAATTCTGATAAGTCGGCATGAACTAATTTACAAATGTTAAACATTTTCCACATCATTGTTATGCAGTCTCTGTATAGTGTCCGAGCTGTTGATTGCGATATTTCCACGTCTTTTAACTTCGGGGAGGGCCAGCCTCCTTCACCCATAAACATCATCACTAAAACATGGCTCCTTAGAATTATAGGCTCAGGAACGCTAAGCTGTGCATTAAACATTCTTACAAGATTTCTCATTTCTTTCTCAGCCCAAGTTCGGACCATTTTTCTAGGATTAGATCTACAATAACCGTTCCTAAACCTGTATTCACCTGATACATACTTATCTCTGTCTTTGAATACCAAGATAGATGTTTTGAATATTTTAACAGCAAAATCTCTGCCGTCTTTTGATGTTGCATGATATACATTTGCTTCTTTACCGGTTGAAATGCAACCATTGATTTCATTTATGATGCCACGGTTTAGAAGTTTAAATAATATCATTTTGGTCCTCGGGTCCATCACTTGCTCAGCGGTGGCTCTATCATGTTTATCCTTTACCCTTATTCTATCATTATCATTTTTTCTATCATTTCGATCCATAAATTTTTCGGTATTGCTTGTATAGGCAGGCTCATATTTATCAACATTTATCTTATTGACATACTTTTTAAATAATTTTTCAGTTGGCTGATAATTTGAGATTTTGTTTGAAGGAGCTTGTGTGTTAGCATGATCTTTCTTTTTAATATCTTCAGGATCATCAGAGTAATAGAAATAATCATCAGAATCAAGACCCTCGTCTTCACTGCTGAGTTTTTTGATTTCCGGTAGTGGTGCAAACTAAAATAAAAATAAAAATAGCTATTTCATTTTTATATAAAAATAACAAATAATGCAATAAGTAGGTACTCGATAGTGATCTTGATATCTTGCACTAAATTATAAATATTATGTTCCTTTTACTTTGATTGCACAACAATAAGTAAATATAGGAAACAGCACTGCAACCAATGTTCAGTTTAGTCTCCTTTACTGAAATAAAAGTAAAAGCCTTTATATTTTATTATAATGTATAGAACTGGGTCAACTGGGTGCTTTTACAAAAGTATGAGCTTGTTATTATGGATTTCATCATTAGTTATTGTAATAATCTTTTACATACCCGCACCAACTTAACCTTTTCGGTTATTTCTTCCTCATAATCACTAAACTGCCCCTCCGACATATTGGTCACTAATAGTAGGTACGTTTATTGTCGATTTAATTGAATTTCAAGCACTAATCTAATAAAAAACGTGACTTTTTTAAATTTATAATTAATATAACTAAAACACGCGTTTTCAGCAGACTGACGACTGACAATGACAGACAACTAGTGATGGACCGAGCGAGACAGGCCGCCCGACTGACCCGACTCGAATCGAATACTAATCCGAATACTACTTGGGCTGCGGTCCGCATGGCGATAATATCGGTTTCGGCGTTTGAGCAAAGGCGCGTTCCAAACTACACTCAGAGTGCAACCTAACCACAACCGAACGCTCTAACGGCGTTCCAAACATTAGAGCGTGAGGTTCGGTTGACACAACCGTGTCGTTTCGTTCCAAACGTCAGAGCGTTTAACCATCAAAATGGATGGTTGTAAAACGCTCTGACTTTTGTCTATAGAAAAAATGTCAATGTCATTATTGACATTATTTTGTATTTGATGTTTTTGAGTCTAATTCTTAAAATAGTCATTTGAAAGGCCTTGTGGGGATTCACCCACACTATCTTACATATTATATAATTATTTTGTTATTCACAAAATATTATATAATAGATATATATTTACAAACAATTTATATTTAATATGAAACCTTAAATATATATATTTACATATATGTACAAAATATTATTTACATTACTATTATATTTATTACATTCATCACAAGCACAATACATTCACAAATATTTATTCTATACAAAACAAATAAAATCATCCGTCATTTATTTCACGTACCGGCTGGCCGCCCGGTAGAATGGAAACGTGCAATCGAGTAGCGATCCATTGTTCTCGAAACTGGTATGTGCACGCGCAGCCTGCGTGCCGCCGCGCTCTGTTCCCACGCCAGTCGGAACCTAAGCTTGACGTGAGACGCACGATAATTTGCTCCGCCGTTTGCTTTCGATACGCGCTAAATACCTAGCCTATTGTTTATGTTCGCTTGTGCTACACTTTCCTGTGATTGTAATCTTTCCTGCTGTGCTCTGTTCTCCTTCTGTTTCTTCTGTGCTTGTGTACCTAATAAACTCTGTGGACTTGTATGCTGTTGTTGGATTTATTACGCCGGCCACCTACTGCAGCTAAGTACCAGCACAGATTATATACCTTGGCGGAATATTCGCATCACACCACCCCCGCCAAACTGGTGACCTCCTAGAACATACATAATGAGCGACAGCAGTGATTCGGCGAAAACCGTTCAGTCGAACAAAGGCGCAAACGAGAACGTCACTACCCGTCGCAAAACAAAAAAGTGCGTTTCCACTGCCTCACGTCACGAGTCATCCGACTTTAAACCGTGTGCCATGAAGGTTCCGTCATTTTCACCGGACGACCCAGAGATTTGGTTCGCGCTTTTGGAGGGCCAATTTGACAGTTACGGCATAACAGAGGATGCTGTCAAATTTACAAACGTCATCACGAACCTCGATATGACCCACGCGAAGGCAGTGAAGGACATCATTATGAACCCTCCGTCACAAAACCGCTACCAGACGATCAAGAGCGAGCTGATCAAGCGCCTCACCGCCTCCCATGAAAAGAAGGTCAAGCAGTTGCTAACCCATGAAGAGCTGGGAGACCGCAAGGCGTCGCAATTTCTTCGACATCTGCAAGATCTGGCTGGGCCAAACGTCCCTAAGGAATTTATTCAGTCTATCTGGACCAGTCGCCTGCCGCAGAATATCCAGACGGTATTAGCTTCTCAGCCCTCACATTCTCTGCAGCAGCTGGCAGACCTGGCCGACCGCATCCAGGAGATAACTGCACCTGGACAAGTCGCAGCTGCCTCTTCGCCTGGCATAGCACCTGCCGGCCACAGCACGTCGAGCGAGATGAGCGAGCTTCGTCGGATGGTGGAGAGCCTCTCCATGAAACTCGACCAGTACACACGTTCGTCGCGCAGTCCCAATCGTTCGAGACCTCTTCAGCGACGTCGTGAATCATCACGCTCTCGGTCGAGATCAGCCTCCAGCTACCGACGACACCCTCTCTGCTGGTACCACTTCAAGTTTGGCTCGAACGCGAAGAGATGCCAAACTCCATGCGATTTTAAGGCGGGAAACGCCGCAGGCAGTCGGTAATGGCGACAGACGATTGCCTCACCTCTCCAGGTCGCCTCTTCGTAACCGACCGCACCACGAAGACTCAGTTTTTGGTCGACACTGGCAGCGACCTCTGCGTCTTCCCTCGCAGCCAACTTCGAGAGCGCCGCGCAGCAACGGACTACCAACTTTCCGCAGCCAATGGGACTTCCATCTCCACCTATGGTTATGCACATTTTAACCTGGACTTAGGACTACGCCGTACCTATCCATGGCGTTTCGTAGTGGCAGATGTCACTAAACCAATTATTGGTGTTGATTTTTTGTGTTTTTACAATTTAATAGTGGACTGTAAAAATAGAAAGCTAACTGATAACTTAACTACTGTTTCCACCCCAGCTTCACTGGCTTTTAATTGTAATAATGTTCTTTCAGTTAAGGTTCTGACAGGCGAGTCGCGTTATCATCATTTACTGTCGCGTGAGTTTCCTGAAATCACGCGACCAGCTGGTACCCAACGCACTATACCACACAACACACAGCACCACATACGCACTACACCAGGTCCTCCAGTTGCGTCTGCACCTAGGCGTTTAGCTCCGGACAAGCTCAAAATAGCGAAGGCCGAGTTCGATGCTATGCTCGCAAATGGCACAGCTAGGCCTTCTGAAAGCTCCTGGTCCTCTCCGCTACACCTGGCGCCGAAGAAGGACAACGGTTGGCGCCCCTGTGGCGATTACAGGCAGCTCAATGCACGGACCATCCCAGACAGGTACCCAATACGTCATATCCATGACTTCACCCACAGCATCTCGGGTTGCAAGGTCTTTAGCACCATCGACCTTGAAAAGGCGTACCAACAAATACCTGTCTGCGCGGAGGACATACCGAAGACCGCCATAACCACCCCATTCGGTATGTTCGAATTTCCATACATGACGTTTGGTCTGCGTAATGCTGGCCAAACTTTTCAGCGTTTTGTCGACGAGGTAACGCGCGGGCTAGACTTCGTGTTCACCTACTTGGACGATTTTTTAATCTTCAGTAGGAACCACCAGGAACACCAAGACCACCTGAGGCAAATTTTCACCAGGCTTCGGAACTACGGCATGGTTGTCAACGTGTCCAAGTGTGTTTTCGGGGCTCCCGAGGTAACCTTTTTGGGTTATCGTATTTCGGAGAGCGGAACCAAACCACTGGACCTAAAAGTCCAAGCCATCCGCGATTTTCCCCCTCCAAAGGACGTCAGGTCGCTCAGACGGTTTTTGGGCATGGCCAATTTTTATAGGCGATTCTTGCCTAACGCTGCCCAAACCCAAGCGCCTTTAAACGCCTTACTCACGGGGGCAATAAAAGGGTCCACACCTATCACCCTAGCCGGTGATGCTCTGAAGGCTTTCTCAGAGACCAAAGAAAGCCTCTCCAACGCAGCTCTTTTGGCACATCCAGATTGCCGAGCAAAGCTGGCGTTGGTTACAGACGCATCAGACCTGGCTCTCGGGGCCGTCCTGCAGCAGTTAAAGGACGACGTGTGGGAACCCCTAGCGTTTTTCTCCCGCAAACTCAGCCCGTCGCAACAAAAGTACTCACCGTACGATCGCGAGCTTCTCGCAATCTACGAGGCAATAAAGTACTTTCGACACATGCTTGAGGCGAGACATTTTACGGTCTACACGGACCACAAGCCGATCAGTTATGCCTTCCACGAACGGAAGCATAACTGCTCACCAAGGCAGTTCCGACATCTGGACTACATATCTCAGTTCACGACCGACATAAGGCATATCTCCGGCAAGAACAACGTCGTAGCCGACACCTTATCTCGCGTCGATGAACTGAGCGCTCCAGCTTGTCTCATTAACCTCGCTCAAGCTCAAGAGTCGGATACAGAACTAGCCCAGTATCTGTCTGAGGGCTCATCTCTCCGGCTTGAAAAAATCGAATACCCTGGAAGTTCGTCATCCCTGTACTGCGATGTCAGCACACCGACTCCCAGGCCATTCATCACAAAGGACTTGCGTAAACAGGTGTTTCAAAGCATCCATTCGCTAAGCCACCCCGGTGCCTCAGCTACCGCACAACTCGTTGCTGAACGGTTTGTTTGGCCCGGAGTCAGGAAGGACTGCCGTGAATGGGCTCGAACTTGCATACCGTGCCAACGCACCAAGGTAAGTCGACATGTATCCGCACCTTTAGGTACCTTCGACTTGCCTCGTGCGCGATTTAGAAATATACATATCGACCTCATCGGTCCTTTACCTGTGTGCCAAGGCTACAAATATTGCCTGACAGCTATAGACCGGTATACACGGTGGCCAGAAGTCATGCCACTGCCCGATATAACCGCCGAAACGGTTGCAAAGGCGTTAATTTCAGGTTGGGTTTCCCGTTACGGTTGCCCTACAGATATTGTTACAGATCGCGGCGCACAGTTTGAGTCCGCACTGTTTCAATATCTCGCAAAAACCATCGGCTTCAACCATAAACGTACAACCGCCTACCACCCGGCGTGCAACGGTCTTGTGGAGCGCTTTCATCGACAGCTCAAAGCCTCCATCACCTGTCATGCGCAACAGAATTGGATAGAGGTGTTACCTTTTGTGCTGCTTGGCATCCGCAGCGCTTTCAAAGAAGACCTGCCGTCTTCTTCGGCAGAATTGCTGTACGGCGAGCCCTTAAGGCTCCCTGGTGAATTTTTCCATCCGAGCACACCCTGTACATCTGACTTGTCAGACTTCACAGCGCGCTTACGCTCGTTCGCCGAGAAACTTAAGCCAGTTCCAGCTTCTCGCCATAATAATCACAAGGTGTTTGTTTTTAAAGAGTTAGCCACAACTGAAAACGTCTTCCTCCGTGAAGACGCTTCGCACGTGACCTTTCAGCCAGCCTATTCTGGACCTCACAAGGTGTTAGAGAGAAGTGACAAGGTCTTTAAAATCCTGGTCAAGGGCAAACCTGTCACGGTTAGTATCGACCGCCTAAAACCCGCGTTTATGCTCACAGACGAGGAAGACCTGCTACATAACACACACACTCACACACCTCCAAACACCACTGACACACACACTAACACACCTCCAAACACAACTGACACACCTACATCACTTCAGCCTCATAAAATCACACGCTCCGGGAGACACGTCCGGTTTCCGGGTTATTATCGACCCTAACCAGGTCTCTGGGGGGGAGTGATGTGGGGATTCACCCACACTATCTTACATATTATATAATTATTTTGTTATTCACAAAATATTATATAATAGATATATATTTACAAACAATTTATATTTAATATGAAACCTTAAATATATATATTTACATATATGCACAAAATATTATTTACATTACTATTATATTTATTACATTCATCACAAGCACAATACATTCACAAATATTTATTCTATACAAAACAAATAAAATCATCCGTCATTTATTTCACGTACCGGCTGGCCGCCCGGTAGAATGGAAACGTGCAATCGAGTAGCGATCCATTGTTCTCGAAACTGGTATGTGCACGCGCAGCCTGCGTGCCGCCGCGCTCTGTTCCCACGCCAGTCGGAACCTAAGCTTGACGTGAGACGCACGATAATTTGCTCCGCCGTTTGCTTTCGATACGCGCTAAATACCTAGCCTATTGTTTATGTTCGCTTGTGCTACACTTTCCTGTGATTGTAATCTTTCCTGCTGTGCTCTGTTCTCCTTCTGTTTCTTCTGTGCTTGTGTACCTAATAAACTCTGTGGACTTGTATGCTGTTGTTGGATTTATTACGCCGGCCACCTACTGCAGCTAAGTACCAGCACAGATTATATACCTTGGCGGAATATTCGCATCACACCACACCCCCGCCAAAGCCTTTCGAAACTCTACAAAGTGTGATATATTTCAATTCCAAAATCAGGCGCCCCATTTCTAAAGCCAACCCGAAGGCTGTCAAAGTGAGCGAAGGAAAGTATTATGCAAAACCAGGGGCCCTATTTTTGAATCACTCGTCTGGCGTCGAGCGCTCTTTTCTACTGATTTTCGTTCGACATTTGACTCAAATGTATGAGATTGATGAACGTCATCTCGTGTGTGCCTTACTCCTTCTAGCTTGCGAGCTATAAAAACCTTCAGTGACGGATAAACGATGTCTTATTTTGGTATTCAGAACAAACGTGACGCAAGCGTTTATGAATGATTGACGTCTAAACTTGGCGCACACGAGGTGACGCTGAAGGTTATGTGTGCTGGAAATAACAAAAACTAGCAAACGAAAGTCCACTTTTACTCCCTAGATGCTCAGTGACGCAAAAATAAATAAGATTTAACACTCGAACATCATACAAAACAGAACAGATCTCATAAAATCGTTGTTTAAACATGGCACATACAGAATCCTATGTGCCAGTTTTCATTAGTCAAAATATCGACAACTAAACCGTTTGGAGCCAAATGAAGCAGTCTAGAACCGTCACGTTTGATAAGTGACAGTATATAATACTTTAAATTCGTTCGCGTAACGGCACATCAATAGAAAATGCGAAAACAATATTTCGACCCGTCACACTGTATGGCCCATACTTAAAACTGTCACGTTACGTGAATTTTGCCTCACGTATGTTGTAAAGCAATTAATATTAAAACTAATTTCCGTCACTGAGGGTCTAGCTTTATCTGAAACCAATCACTGCAGTAGTTACAATACAATCCATGATAAAATTTGTATGCGATTTTTAAGATAGGGTGACAACAATGTACGTACGTTGATGGACAGAAAGGCTATAATCGTCTGTTAGCTTAGCACTATTATCTATTCTGTGCTGTTAGTTAGTTTTACCAAGGACTTTGCATTCTAGCGACTTTAGTTACCTAGATATTGATGAGATCGATTTATATTTAATCGTATGGCGGTTATATGAATAGGCGGGTACATGAATTATTAGTTGTCAACATTCAGATTTCTTAGCCAATTAGCTGCGTCTTGGGTGAGGTTGTAGAGAGATGAGATCGATTAAAAAAATACATCGTTTTTGACACGATTTTCTATATTGGATATCATTTTGTGTAGATATATCGGATGAAAATATTTTGTTGGCTAAAAATATAGATAGATCGAATAAAAATATTGATAAAGGTACCTATCGATATTTTTTCAACAAGCTTAAACATTGTTGCCAGTTGCCAGATAGAACATACAAAAATAACGGTTTTCCGTACTGTTTATTAAGGTCCGACCGAGATCTCGGTCTCGATATCGGTCTCGGCCGAGTCTGCTTTTTAAGCGGAAACTAGACTAGGCCATAAGAAAAAAAAACTGGGTAGAACGGACACTCCCGCTATGGACGGGCTCAACGTCACGATATTAGCCTACACGTTTAACGGGATACTCAGAAAGGCTGTCATGGCTGGCGTCGCCACACTCGGGTTTGCCTGTTTTTTTATATTTAATGGGTTTGCTCTTGACCCCAGTCTTGCCCAAAAGCAAAGACAGGGTCTACAATGGAGCGAGCTTGCCCAGAAAATGCTTATTCACTCTGGCCTTGAATAGAGTCAGGTTGTATGCGCTCGGAAACACAGACGCCGGCAGGGAATTCCATTCCATAGCTGTGCGCATTATGAACGATGATGAGTAGCGTTTGGTACGCAGAAAAGGTATATCAACTAAGAACGGGTGGTAACCTGCAGTGCGTCTGGATGTCCGATGGTAGAAAGGAGAAGGTGGAATGAGTTCATGCAGTTCTTGAGCACACTCACCAAAGTACAATCTGTAGAAGACCGATAGGCAAGCAACTTTTCGGCGGTGAGCTAAACTGTTAAGCTTAGCTGCTACCAGTTCTCCATCGCCTATTAATCTCTTGGCTCTGCGTTCCACCCAGTCCAGTGCAGCAAGTTGATATTTCGCCGAGCCATCCCAAAGGTGGCAGCAGTACTCCATGCAAGATCGGACTTGAGCTTTATAAAGAGTTAAAAGCTGCCCAGGCGTAAAGTACCGCTTGACTTTATTTAGGACGCTCAGCTTCCTAGCTGCATTTTGAGCCTTGGACTCGATGGAGGTGCCGAAGTTAAGGTCAGAAGATAACTCCTGTTTGAGCGTTTCATACGATCTTGAAAAAAATTACAGTGGCGTCAAATCATTACGATTGTATACGATTATTAACGATGCCATACTTAAGTTTTTTAGTTTGCCCAAAGATGATGAGAGGCAAGTAATATTTTCTAAATATTATTTCGTTTTAGTACCTAATTAACTAGTTGCTCCGTGAGCTCCGTGACCTCGCGTTAAAAAGTAGCTCAAATTGTATGTAAACATAATCTAAAATACCTCATATATCTAAACCCGTTAAGCCATTTAGAAGTTATGGTGGAATAAAGAAACTCACATACCTATAAACGTACATGAACCCTGAACACATATACACTCCTTTTTTGGGCAGTCGTGTAAAAAAATATAGCCAGTGTCACTCAGAATGATGTAAGGATTCTAACGATACCCCATCCATACATCTAAATCCGTTAAGCCATTTAGAAGTTATGGTGGAATAAAGAAACTCACATACAGCTTGGCCATAAAGAGTTGAAATTAAATAAATAAAAATGAAACTAAAAATTTTCAGTACAAAATATAGTCAGTGTTGCCAAATTATTTGTGATTTTGACGTATTTACATAGAAAGTGGCGCCCTAAATTTTTGTCAACTCTTTATGGTCAAGCTTTACCTACAAACACACATGAACTCTGAACACATATACACTCCTTTTTTGGGCAGTCGTGTAAAAACCTAAAAATAATGTGCTACGCTACATACAGTCTCAGTAAACTTGAATACGATGTCCGCAAAAATAATACTTCATGGTCACCCTTAGCTTATTTACATACTAATTTTAACCTCGAATTGCATCGTAAGTACTGCAGTAATTGGTTTCAGATAAAGCTAGATCCTCAGTGACGGAAATTAGTTTTAATATTAATTGCTTTACAACATACGTGAGGCAAAATTCACGTAACGTGACAGTTTTAAGTATGGGCCATACAGTGTGACGGGTCGAAATATTGTTTTCGCTTTTTCTATTGATGTGCCGTTACGCGAACGAATTTAAAGTATTATATACTGTCACTTATCAAACGTGACGGTGCTAGACTGCTTCATTTGGCTCCAAACGGTTTAGTTGTCGATATTTTGACAAATGAAAACTGGCACATAGGGTTCTGTATGTGCCATGTTTAAACAACGATTTTATGAGATCTGAGGTGGAATTGCGTAAGGTAATCGTATTCATTTGACAGTTCATATCGTATTCCATCGGCTGCAATTTGTATGGGATGACATATATTATGATACAATATGAACTGTCAAATGAATACGATTGACTTTACGCAATCACCTAGCTGTTCTGTTTTGTATGATGTTCGAGTGTTAAATCTTATTTATTTTTGCGTCACTGAGCATCTAGGGAGTAAAAGTGGACTTTCGTTTGCTAGTTTTTGTTATTTCCAGCACACATAACCTTCAGCGTCACCTCGTGTGTGCCACGTTCAGACGTCAATCATTCATAAACGCTTGCGTCACGTTTGTTCTGAATACCAAAATAAGACATTCTTTATCCGTCACTGAAGGTTTTTATAGCTCGCAAGCTAGAAGGAGTAAGGCACACACGAGATGACGTTCATTGAGATTGAGTCAAATGTCGAACGAAAATCAGTAGAAAAGAGCGCTCGACGCCAGACGAGTGATTCAAAAATAGGGCCCCAGTATGTTGTACATACAATATTACATACATACATAAAAACATAATTAATTAGCTTTATAAAGTTAATGCTTACATTAAAATATGGCCATGTTGCTCGATCATTTCCAGATGTATAGTTGTGATCCAAAACTTTTTATACATTTTTGTTAAGCTATTTAATTTTGACTGGCACTGACTACCGTTAATGGTATATTGATCATTAATGGTCCGCATTCTCTTTGCGATGTCGTCGTACACCTTTTTGTGTCTTTTTACTTGGAATTTTATTCTGCTTTGTGCTCCTCATATAAGGAGAGGAGCAGCTGTATGCACGATTCAGTCCATATAAATAAAGATCTGGGTTCAGAGTTTTCTGTAATATAAGATAGGTACATCAATATCCTAGAGATCAAATAAAATAGATCGAAGGCAATGAAAATCATGAAAAAGAAATTCACCATCATCCACTATCCCGGCTTCTGAATTTGTACAATGATTTACATTATGCTCTTGCGGCCGCCCCAACTGACTCACCGACCGGTAATTAACTTAGAGACTCGTCTGAAACAGTAATACGAAAAATAAATACCTACCTACGTAACCCTTTATAAATTACGGCAAGGAAAAGCATGAAAAATGAATTCACCATTATCAGACAATAATCTGGCATGATTTCTTGCTTCTTCTTTTTTATTTAAATCATGTTCTTTTCACTTCTCAACTCTCACTTTTCACTTGTCCCCCGTGACCACGGCAGCTGCAAAGGTGCCGAAACGTCGGGAAAATCAAAAATCAAACCAAATACCAACTAATTACCAAAGTACTTTCAATAAAACCGCGCTAGTATCCGTTAAAAGTGTTTTATTTCATGTCATGTTCTTTTATTAATTGCTCCACATACGATTCGTCTGAAACAACGATCCGAAAAATAAGCTTGGTATTTATCCATACTCAACTCACCCAACATCTTTTTCATCTTCATTAAAACAAAATACTTACCACCACTACATGCTCTATCATCTCTCTGTTCTGGAGCGAGGAAAAACTGCAGTGTCCTATTATTTTCTTCGTCTCGTACAAGAAGTTTTACTAAAGCCATTGTTTATTTTTCTTGTGAAGAACAACAACAACAAGTGTTTTTGGGTTTCCCTTTTGGATTTCCAGTTGTTTGCTCTGTTATTTTTTCCCTACAGACTCTTGCTTCTTCACTAGGCGTATTGTTTATTTTTAAACGTAGTGATTTTAATCTCTTTGTTTTTATTATTGTTGACAATCGTTTGATTTTGACAGTTTACTTGACAGCCCGTTCACAGTGATTACGTTACGAGCTTATAGTTAATATACCTAATAGGTATATTAACTTTATGGTTACGAGGCATGGTCACTTTATGGTTACGAGGCATGGCATAGATAGAGTATAAGGCATTGTCACTTTATGGTTACGAGGCATGGTCACTGTGAGCCCAAGATGGCGCTGGTAATGACGTCGTGAGTGACTTCACGCTAGATATTGTAAGCGCGCTAACGTGCATGCGGACCGGCTGTTATCGCGATAATATCGATATTATCGCTACGCGGACCGCAGCCTTGGTACTCGCATACTCGAGTACCAAAAAAAAGTATTCGGATACATAGTATTCGAATAGGGAATTCGAGTACTAAAAGTACTGACTGATTATCTAAATAGAAACTATTTAGCGACCGGTTTTATTTGACATACATTGTTACTTTTTGGTATGTTTTTTTTACCCCAAAAACAAGTAGCGATGTATCACATTCATCTGTCTAATGAGACCGGTCGCTAGGTGGTTTCTAATTAGAAATCAGCCCGCCGATCTCTTTGCCTTTCCCGCCTGCCTTTCCTGCCCGAAAAGGATAATTAACCAAAAAAAAGGAAACTAGTGTCAAAAAAGTATTCGAGTCGATTTAAGTATTCGAATACTACTTAGTCTCAGTATTCCTTAGAGTTTTCAATGCTCTAAGCTCCTAGACGATCAAAATGTGATTGACAAGCAATGCAATGTAAATGATTGACAAGCAATTTTGATCGTTTAGGGGATCCATTACGGTCATTTATGGCCCGAAACTGGCAAAAAGTACTCCCTGAAGAGCAGTAGATTGCCATAACAAAAATAAGAAGAAGACAGTGACAGTTGGGCACGTTGACGTTTTGCTTTTAGCGTGTGTTAATTGGCCCTCTTCCTGCGGGTCTACTAGGTACCGTCTAAAAAAATTAAGTTCTAAAAAGATGACATTTAAAAATGAACTAGGCGCACCGTCTAACTTCCTTTAAAACTTCATTTTTAGGACGAAAGTAATTTGAGTAAATGATTGGCTTCGTTTCTCCTATACGATTTGCATATGACCTGGGGGCTTACCATCAGCAAATAAGAAACCGTTCAGTTCAAAATCCGGCCTTAAACAGCACTGCTTAAGGCCTGCTTTCATACTAACCATTGAGGTCATAGTACGAAAAAGTAATACAGTTCAATATAAGCCCTGCTATAAGAGCTCATAGTAAGGCCCCTGACGTCCATTAATGGAGGTCAGTGACGATTTGACCATAGAGTAAATTGTCAATCTTCTTCTTTTCCACCTTCTTGAAGCCATCATCATCGCATCCTGCATCCTGTCTCCGCGGCGCTGGTTGCTCAGCTTTGGAGACTGATCCTTGTTTGTTTCCCTCGTTGTTTAGCCGGCTTGTTGGTAGCGGTAACAGCGGCGTAAACATAAAATACCTATTAAAATCTAAGTGGTATCCTCTACCGGTAGCGGTAACGATATCCCAATGGGTATAAACCATAGCGGAATTTATCGCTACCGGAGGCGGTAGCGGTACTCGAATTTTAAAACGTCAAATCCTTTGTTGTTACTTTGGCAAATGTTACATAGGCTAGGGGGGCGCGAAGCGAGTGTTGCGGGCGCGGGCGGGCGGTGAGTAAAAGTTTCGCCGAACACGCGGTACTGCGGTACGTATCGCGTACCCATCCGGTATGCGGTTCTGGTTTCGCGACAGCTGGAAAAATGCCATACAAATTACCTCGCGGGATATCGCTCGGGTATTACCGCTAACCAAGGCGGAAGCGGATACCGCTCAGGTTTGAATCTTTTTCGTTCCAGTGGGTATAAAGCGGTACCTTCGTTCTTCAAGAGAAAAAGATAAACCGACGACATAACGAGGCAGGGTTGCCAACTCCTGAAAATGTTTTCCCCTAAGCACATGTCAAAACCCCTAAAATCGCCAAAATAGTTTGTAAAAACCCCCCAAAAAGAAACAATATTATATAACTACCTATTTCCTCAATATACTCTTTGATTATATCATATCAATTTATTCAGCCAGAGCTTTGGTCTCATCTCTCTCGACCTCTGATGTGGTTTCATTTTTAAAATCATACATTTTCACATTCAAAGGCTTAAATTTTTTTTGTAGGAGTAAAGGTGCGGGCACATTTGTCTGACGCCACGTCTTAACCATAGTATTTGATTCTACTATGTCTTAACACGCCGTATTTGTATGGACGTGTTATTAGATAAGTGTGATCCTAGTGCATATGTTACCGGCAATGTGTATAATCCTGAAACGATCAGGCAATGTATGAAATGATATTATTATTCATTGTATACTTTGCCTAGGCATTGTGTACAATGCTTGCTGTTCCACCGGCAATGTGTAAAATAACTATATTTCTGTTGTCTGTTATAAAAAAAATAACCTCGAAATTTAAGGCTCACGCTCCACTGCGCTTCGCGCTCGCCTTAAATTTCTAACCTAACCCGGGACCTACAGGAGTAAAGCAAACTCGATTCCAAACTCAATGAGCCCCTCGAGCCCACCTCGAGCCCAACTCGCTCGAGCCCCTCTCGAGCCCCCTTGAGCCCCCTCGAACCCCCCTCGAGCCACCCCGATCCCCCTCGAGCCCCCCTCGAGCCTTCTCGAGCCCCTTCGAGCTCCCCTCTAGCCCCCCTCGAACTCCCTTGTGCCCGCCCCCCCTTGAGCCCCCCTCAAGCCCTCTCGTGACCCCCTTAAATTTCTAGCCTAACCCGCGGGACCTACAGGAGTAAAGCAGGTTCGATTTAAAACTCAATGAGCCTCCTCGAGCCTCCCTCGAGCCCACCTAGAGCCCAACTCGAGCCCCCCTCGAGCCCCCCGATACCCTTAGAGCCCCCTCGAGACCCCCGAGCCCCCCCCAAGCATCCTCGAGCTCCTTCGAGCTCCCCTCGAGCCCCCCTCGTGCCCCCCTTGAGCCCCCTTCGAGCCCTCTCGTGACCCCCATGAGCCTCCTCGAGCCCCCCCTTGAGCCCTCCCGAGCCCTCCTCGAACCCCGAGCTCACCCCAGAGCTTTTGTGTCTGCCCTCTAACCAACTGATAAAAATCTTTTTATTTTACACATTGCCGGTGGACCAGCACGCATTCTATACAATGCCTAGGCATTTTATAGAATGCCTAGGTAATGTGTGAAATAGACAATAATATTCATTCTATTTCATACATTGCCTAAAAGGGCCAGACATTGTATACAATGCCTGCATTTCATACATTGCCGGTAACACATACATTTACTATGAAAACCGATGTCATCTGACGGCGTGTTAACACGTGTAAACGCGTGGCGTCAGACAATTATGTGCCCGCACCTTATGTAACACCAAGAGCCACCATGGCGCCGCCGCCGCGCGCCGCAGAGAGAATAGATGCGGATCATCATACTTTGCGAAAGTGTATTACGCTTTACGCAGCTTATTTTACGCATGTTCATAAGGCCTTACACCAACTTGATTTCAATTTTTAAGATTATTTTATTTTAACAATTTTATAATGCCCCTAAAACTATCCATAAAAATATTAGGCCCGTAACGAGGCAACTCTCCTCGTCTTCCATCGTAAACTTGAGATGAGATAGGATAGGAGAGATAAAGTCATCCAGTATGTTCTAAAAGTGATGTTCATAGCTAAATTCTACGGATGCCTTTCAAACGAACTTGATGATAATAAAATAAATAAAGCGATTAAAACTAGGGAGAGTTGATTGAGGAATCGGCCAATTCAATGTCAATTGTTAAACTACCGGGATATGTTTTGTTTGGTGCTGGCTATTTTTTGCAACGTAAAAAATTTCAATTATTCCTACGGCATTTCAGAAAGAAGAAACCTTTCCATGTTACATAAGGCTAATAATGATTTTTTGTTCAAACACTAAGTAGGTATTATGGGAGTGGTTTTGTAAACAAATTGTTATAAGTATCTATCAGTAGGTAAACCCACAAACCTACTGATAGCTATTAGTTAATTCTGTGCTGATAGTCCGAGCTCCCGTAAAACATTAGATAGGTAGGTACCTCACAAGGTCTTATCGCCTTACATGATTGATTCCTCTTTCCTAACTTTGAAACTGGAAAAGTCTGGTCAACGAAAGATGAGGCTGTTAATTATTGTAAAAAGTGATAATTTACTGTGTTTACATTGAATACCTATAAGGCTGATTATATATTATTTGAACACCAAAAAGTTTGAATTAACGGTACTAAAAGATACTGCAGGCAAAGAATTAATATTTTACTACACTGGGATTAAGAACTATTAAATATTGTAAATAATGAGATGATTTACTGTGATACAGACTGATTCGTTTTAGAAAATTGTTCCAAAAAGTTTAAATTTAGATTAGAATAAATGTGATGATTTACTGTGATACATAATATAAAAAGCTGATTGTATTTGTTGTTTCTAAGAATAAAACGTTCAAATGAGAATTACTCTCAATATGATGAATGCTGATAAACTTTTAACGTCCATAACTAAGTAGGTAACTGATTTAAGGCGCTGTAGGTAGTGAAACTAGTGCCGCCACTACATTTATATTTTTTGAATAACTCTTCAACAGTTTTCATTCTTTCTGTAAGTTTTAAAATCCATTTTAGCTCAAAATGATAACTGTTGAAGAGTTATTAAAAAAATATTTTATTACATGAGCTTTTTTTAAAATATTGACTTGGTTTACGAGTAGTATTTGCTAATTTGATATATCTACT
This sequence comes from Agriphila straminella, assembly GCA_950108535.1. Taxonomy (NCBI): domain Eukaryota; kingdom Metazoa; phylum Arthropoda; class Insecta; order Lepidoptera; family Crambidae; genus Agriphila; species Agriphila straminella. The sequence continues at coordinate 11,753,637 of OX467318.1, forward strand.
GTTAGTAATTAATTTTGTAAATCAATTGTTTTTCAATCCTAATATTTGTTGGCTGTTTCCTTGTTGAGTGTCATATGTCAACTTGACAATACTTGAGATTGACATTAGTGTTGCCATAGTTCATGCGGTTGTCGGCAATCACTCACAGACAAAACATCCTTCTGACGTTTAATGCTAGTCTGTGAATCGTGGAGCAAAGACTGACAGATTGATTGACGTGTCGTGGCGCGACACGGCACGGCGCAGTGGTGTGTTTCCGGCTCAAGTCTATGCTCCACGGGTGTTTAGGCTTGACGGTTGCAAGTCTATGGACAATTCTATGATAGTTATGGTAAAGCGTATAAAAGCGTTGGTTTTTGTAAATTGGACTCACTTTTGCTCGAGCTATCGTCTGAACTGGTCGTGAAATAAAATATTACTTCTGTTAACGTGGTGTATGACTTATAATCAACCTTAACACTACCTAATTTATCATTATTTTATTTTACCCTGTAACGGTGTGACTGGTTGGGAAATTTCTAATAAAAACTTTCCTACTAGTCACGGTGTGACATATGAGAGTGTGACTCGTTGGGAATAACAAATGAAAATAAAATTGGTGCAAAATTAGTTCCTTTTCCAACTGAGTCACATCTTTCGTTGACCAGACTCACGATAAATGAGTTAAGTGTGGAACCCCACTAAGCTGTCCCGCTATTGTCAGATTATTTTTCTATTCACAGTCACAGGCCGATGGTGGTATTACGATTGGTATAATTATTATTATCTGTATTTTTATACTTACTCAAATAACTAATAGATACTCTCCCCTCGAGGCTGTAGAAAATGGAATTGATAAAAGCCGAGTAAAAAAAACACTCATTATAAACGCTTCTGTTTTATTGGCATTATCAATGAAATATCATTGGGTATATATTATACAATCCTTTACATAGGATAATCAATTAACGACGGTCATTGGGTTTTTATGCAGTTGATTAGCCAAGTGTCAAAGGTCACTTAAAGCAAGGCAATCAAAGCACTAACAAAAAGTCCTGTGTCAAGGCAATGGTAAAAGGAAATGCAAGTGAAATTAGAGGAATCTTCGTGTGAAAAAACCGGATAAGTGTAAGCCTCCGAGGAATCCGGTAGGTACCTATTTTTTGTGTATGTTTTTTTGTATACTTACCTAGGTAATTAGGAGCATGTTGCGTGGATGGATGGATATTATGGGTAGCGGAAGGTCAAAGAAAAGATGGATGGATTCTATTCTATAGAAGATGACGCTGAAAACGGCTTGTGAGTTCGTTGGTTGACCCCAATTTGCTTTATTAGAAAAAGAACAACGAAACGACGATTTTGACCACGTAGATTTGAATTATATTTGAGTACTTAAGTAAAAATTTTCAAAAAGTAATATAATTTTTCTTGATGCGTTACTAGAAGGTGTCTTCAAGTTTCTGTGATGTTTGAAGTTATATCACGTCAGAGTGGTTTTGAATGCAGTAGATTATGTTTTACGTCTATGAATTTTAATAAACCTAAAATAATATTATAATAAGTAACCACAGAACAAAGAAGTTTTTTCTTTGTTATGTGGTGTGATAAGAGATAGGTAACCAATCAAATTTTTAAGCAGTTAATTGCGCTTTACTTTGTCTCCGGAAACATTTTGAAAAAAACAAAGAATATAGGTTTAATATGCAAGTTGCAGGTACCTATATGAATGAATGAATATGAATTATAAGTATCTGGTACTTAATAAAAGCTATTTTTGTTTATAATGTATCGCAATTTTAGAAATAAGTAGGACATGTGTTAGTGTTAGGTACTTACCTACTTATTTATTAATTAAGTAGGTACTTACCAAGTTTTATTTGGCGTTAATTAATTTCAAATAGGTTGAGAATTATAATTAGAGGTTGGTTACTTTTTTCAAATCAGGTTTTCAGGAATATAAAAGGTTAATTACTGATAACGGTCGATTTGAGTGCTCTTACTTTAAAATAACAATGTTTGTAGTGTCTAATAAACAATCAATGCAATGGTGCCAATTTTGTGATAACGCAGGTCTATTTATTTAGCTACATTTAAGTACTACTAGAGCGGTTAAAATAACCTTACAGCTGCGTTGACGTAGTACCTACGTTCGTATTTAAGAAGGTTGCATGTTGACCGACTGCGCAAAGGCTGGCTGGTTCGCGAGCGGCCTGCCGTTGCGGCAAATTAAAAACAAATAACAATAAACAAATGTCCTCTTCTTTTTAAATTTCAAAAAAGGAATTATAGTGAAGTGAAACATGCCGGCTGATTCAGATCTAATTCTTCCCGTAGGGGAAAGAGTAGACGAGAGTCTGTATAAAACCTTATCGGAGAGATCGAAGCATGAGGATTTTATGAGACGAGCGGTTGATCTTCTTGTGGAGAGGGTCGTCTTTGGAAGGTCCTCGAGAAACGCCAAAGTGGTGGAGTGGACGGCGCCTGATGATGTGAAGAAAGCAATCGATCTGAAGCCCAGGGATGGACCGATGTCTCACGACCAACTGCTAGGCATTATGGCTGATGTGAGTAAAAGTAAAAATGATCTTAAATCAACATCAAAAGATGATGATGTTTTCTAGATTTCAAGAGAATTTCAAGTAAAAAACTTTTGAAAATTTTTAAGTGAAAAACTTTTGACGCTTTCATTAGATTTTTAAACTTGATTAATCATTAGAGTTAATTTTGCACTTTGGTGAACAGGAAATTTAAATTTGCCTTTATTTTTATTCAAATAACTAATACCTTAGGTAATTGTATGGCTCTTTACTGGCGTAATTACTTTAGCTACCTGCCCACGGGGAATATCGAAATCGATACAACAATCGGTGGTCAGCCTTTAGGCGGTTGATATAATAGTATTTATGTAAAATTATCATAATACCTCGCTCATTATCATTATACAATTTAATATAACTTATCATCCCATAGATAATGCCTAATATTTGTATTTATAAACGAAAGCAAACTTGGCGAACTCAAATTTATTAGATCAACTTTCAATAAAAATATAGAAAAATAATCACATCTTTACTATGTGACTTTGTATAAGAGTTTTGGGGGTATTTTTCTATCTCAAAGTCAAAGTCATAATAAATACGCTTTATTCAAATAAACTTAATTATTAAGTACTTTTGAATCGTCTATATTTTCCTACCACCCGTTCCAGACTTTTTAAAAGAGCAAGTAACTTATCTGAAGTGTAGTGCCTGCGGTTTGCAGATTGCGGTTCATAGAAGGATCTGAAATCTTTCAAGAGGAAAACACATTACCTTTATTATTGTGTTCCCTGTATAAACTGTGCGTCACAAAATTTCAGAACTACATAGGGTTTTTGGTAATACCCTTATCTTATACAAGGTCATTTTGTATTCACCATCCAAATTTTGCGGATGTATTTAGTCCATGAAACTAAACAACTTTCTCTAAGGAACACATGGTCAAATAAGTATGTAAAATAAAAATCGACTTTCCATACAAATCAAAGAGATCATGTAATCAATTTAGTATGGGATGACCAAAATTTTTTGCCGAAATTTGACACATTATTATTATTATTATTTATCAGAAAAACACATTTTCAATTTAATTTTATGCAATGATGGTGTCTCATAAACCTTTAAAGGTTTTTCACATGTTTCTTAGAGAAAGTTGTTTAGTTTGATGGACTGGACACATCCTTAAAATTTGATAAGTTCAAAATGACCCGATATACAGTTTATAAAAAAGTATTTTTTTTATAGTTGTGGTTTTCAGGGTTTTTTTATAATTTTCCGGGGATGTACCCTATCTAACAGAGTCGACTTTATAAGGGAATTACCAAAAATTATGTATTATAAGATTTGCATAATGATATATTTTTATTCCACTCAGTCAAGAGCCTTTTGAGGTAGAGTAAATAAAAAACATTTTATTGAACCCACAGGTAGCGCGTTATTCTGTCAACACAGCTCACCCTTACTTCGTCAACCAGCTGTTTTCTTCCGTCGACCCATACGGGCTCATTGGTCAATGGCTGACCGATGCGCTGAACCCGAGTGTGTACACCTTCGAAGTGGCTCCAGTTTTTACGCTCATGGAAGAAGAGGTTCTACGAGAAATGAGGGCCATCGTAGGCTGGCATGAAGGCCAAGGAGACGGCATATTCTGCCCTGGAGGTTCAATCGCAAATGGATACGCTATAAGTTGCGCCCGATTCTATTTTTACCCAGAGATCAAGGTTGGTATCTTTTTATTTTAAAAGGCTTTAATTAAAACACACCTTCGAAGTAACTCCGGTGTTCACGCTCACGGAGGAAGAGGTTTTAGGCGAATTGAAGGCCGGAGGCTTGCACGAAGGCCAAGGAGATGGCATCTTCTGCCCCGGAGGTTCAATCGCTGATGGAATGCTTTAAGCTGCGCCCGATTCTGAAGTCAAAATTGGTACCTTTTTTAATTTAAATGAAATTCAATAAATTACATCTTCGAAGTGGCTCTGGTCTTCATGCATGAGAAAGAGGTTTTACGTGAAATGAAGGCCATCATCGTAGGCTGGCATGAAGGTCAAAGAGACGACATTTTCTGCCTTGGGCCCTGACAATTTGTCAATTGTCATGACAATTTTTTTACATTGCGGTGTAGCTATGAGTAGTTTGTTCTATTTTCAAATTGTTTGACGCAATGGGTATAAAATTATCATGACATGACACAAGGGGACAAATTTTCACGTTTATTAAATAGGGCCCTGGGGCCTTACTATGAGCTCTTATAGCAGGGCTTATATTGAACTGCTTTACTTTTTCGTACTATGACCTCAACGGTTAGTAAGAAAGCAGGCCTTAAGCAGTCCTGTTTAAAGCCTGCTTTTGAACTGAACGGTTTCTTATTTGCTGATGGTAAGCCCCCTGGAGGTTCAATCGCAAATGGATACGCTATAATCTGCGCACGATTCTACTTCTACCCATACCCAGTGATCAAGGTTGGTATCTTTTTATTTTAAATGACGTTCATTACATGCAGTTGCCACTAATTTATATGAGGAAATGAATAATTTGAATCGAATTTCCGGAAATTAGTGACTAAGAAATAATTTGTTGCACTAAAAGATTTCCGGTATTTTTCGTCTTGTAAACTTAAATAAGGTATAATTTTATTATGAAAATTTTCTCTTTTGAAGCCAAATTTAAAATATTATTTGGTTGATTTTCAGAAGTGTCCATCCATGGGCTATGTTTTAGGATGCTGTGATTTGCCAAATAACATGTTTAAATATTAAACATTTACCAAACACCTGAGAAGACCAGTTTTTAGAATGTTTTTGAAGTTTTTAGAATTTTGTTTGTTTGGTTTTAGAATTTGTTTAGAATTACCCGTTTACAGTAATTATCAGTTTATAACTTTTTTAAAGTCATTTAGGAAGCTCGTGCATTGCCTTAACCTCAATTTGACGTTGATTGTAATCGCGTGATGATCGCAGCGATCCTTGATCAATGATCATCGCTGGAATGCGATCTAACTTGAAGTTTTTACTAGCTAGGTCTGAAACGTTACTTTTAGGCTTGTAATTAGTTAAATTGTTAATAGCTTATGTTATAGATTGTAAAGGCTTAATTGTTGTTTTATTCCTAAAAGTTAACAGCCTAACGGTTGATATATTAATTCAAACGAATCTTAAAGTTAAGGCCACCTTAAATACATAAAAGTTGTCAGATTTGACAGAAACTCTCGGCCTTACCACAAAAGAGAAAACACTGTTTAGTAAAAACACTGCTTAAATGTGATGCCGTCTCTTTCAAACAATATTGTCAAAAAAGTGACAGCATCACATTTAAACAGTGTTTTAGTTAAACACGTGTTAAACAGTGTTTTGTGGTAAGGCCGTATGAAACTGACAGCTTTCTTAATGTTAAGGAGACCTTAACTTAAGATTTTAGCTAAGAAGCCTTTGAGTATTCCTAATTGGTGCCTAATTCCATTAAAACATTTTGTCAAAGCTTAAAAATATTAGGCAGTTTTTACGATTACTCGTATATTAACATTTACCTACGAAATAGCGGCATGCGTTTATTCGGCAAATAAAAAAAGACGAAAAAAAATACTTTGAGTGCTAATAAACTGATACTTCAACAATAAGCGTTGTTGTACTTCCATGGCCTTGACCTAATAATACTCTTGGATTGATAATTTTAATAACATCTGTAAATAAAGAAAAACCTTCTGTACCCTTAGCACGAACAGCTATCGAAAAAAATAACGCGCGTAAAATCATTCGATAGATAAATTTTGTATTCGAAATTTGTACAGCGTCATCTATCGCCGATAAGCGAAATTAAATTTTCCATAGAGAATTGTCTATCGAGTAATTTTACGCGCGTTTTTTTTCTCGATAGCTGTTCGTGCTAAGGGTACAGAAAACTAAAAGGCAGAGAAAAGTCAAACAACGCACCGCTTTTACAAAACATCAGAGCAACGAGACGCTTGACTTCTACTAATATTTAATTCTCAGTATTTTGTAATTATTTTCGATTCAAAGAAAAGCAATTACCAAATACTTCAGTGCTATGAAAATTTCAGAATGTAAATTAAAAACTACTTTTGGGAATGGCTCCAATTACAGGCGATCAAAGAAATGCTGAAAATAAATAATGCTTAGCCCATATTTTGCTTCTACAGTCGGATTTTGCGAAAGCAAATTTATTTTTTGTCAGTAAAAAATTTAAACCTTGAAAATCGCCTTTTAAAAATAAATAATAATTAATAACAATAAACTTGAATAAAATGCGAATAACTTCGAGTCATTGATAGAGAAAACTTTTACTTCATTTCATTCATAAAAAAAATCTCTTGTGTTTCTATTTACAGGACGGTTTTTTTTTTGTTCACTTAACTTTTAAATAAATACTTAACCTCAAAATGTATGAAAAAGATAAAAAAAAACATTTAAGGGGCGAAAATAAATAAATGGTTGGACAATTTCACACAGCGCCATCTAGCCCCAAACTAAGCAAAGCTTGTAATATGGGTGCTAGACAACTGATATACTACTTAAATATACTTTTTAAATATATACTTAATATACATAGTAACACCCAGACCCGTCACAGAAATTAAAATTCATCATTTCAATTTCTGCCCGGCCGGGAATCGAACCCGGGACCTCTTGCGTGGTAGGCGGCATGTTGACCACTGCACCACTCAGGTAGTTTTAGAACTTAAAAAGTTTTAACTATTTTTGTTACAGACAAAAGGCGTTTATGCTGTCCCAAAACTAGTAATGTTTACATCGGAACTCGCTCACTATTCCACGCCAAAAATGGCCGCCTTCATGGGAATTGGTAGTGACAACTGCTTGTTAGTAAAAGCCGATAAATATGGGAGAATGGACTTAGAAGACCTGGAAATAAAGATCAACGAAGCGTTAGATGATGGTGCCACTCCGTTTATGGTGACTGCAACTGCTGGCACTACAGTGTTTGGGGCATTTGATCCTTTGGTGCCGCTCTCTGTTTTGTGTAAGAAGTACAATATATGGCTTCATGTGGATGCCGCTTGGGGGGGTGGTGCTTTAATGTCGAAGAAACATAGGCATCTGTTAAATGGTATTCAGATGTAAGTACTTAAGTAGGATAACTCAATTTATTCCACGAAGTTTAAGTTGATATAGATTTACAATTTATTTCGTCTCCTTAGCCAGATGGGATTTGATTTTTATTTTTACTAGCGACCTGCCCTCGCTTCGCTTCGGTTATTTCCTTTAGCAACTTTTTTACAACCTTCCAACAACACCCAAATAGAAAACAAATACCGTTTAAGTCGTCACCTCTATTCGCTCCAAAAGTCTGTTACTTATTTGTAGGAGTACGCTTGTGTTATCGCTCGGCTTTGTGTTATATTTTAACCAATTTATACAAAACCTTGACAAATTATATACTTAAACCTTCCTTATGAATCACTCTCTCTTTTGGTAAAACCGCATGAAAATCCGTGCAGTAGTTTTTGAGTTTATTGCGAACAGACAGACAGACGCGGCGGAGGACTTTGTTTTATAATATGAAGTGATCGTTGGTCAAGGTAACAGAATAATTATAGTGCCAATCTGCATCCTAAAATAAAGTAATTTGCAGTGAAATATTTATATTTTTATCATGCAAAGAAATCGTAGTTCTAAATCTCGATCGTTGCGTAAATTAATCCTTGAAAGTATTTACCTTGTAAATTGTTCGTTTGTGCTGTTTTAAGGTTCTACAAACCGATACGCTTTATAATACTAAAATTCTGCTAAAATTAGGCCTTTGTTTGATCTCACTGGAGTTAGAATCAGAAGAATTCATTTATTCTCACTATTGAAGGTTAGTAGAAGGAACCAATTACAGCTGTTTATTTACTTCCAGGGCTGATTCAGTGACGTGGAATCCTCACAAGCTCTTGGCTGCACCGCAGCAATGCTCTACCTTCCTAACAAGGCACAAGAAAGTCCTCAAGGAAGCCCATTCCTCAAACGCCAAATACCTCTTCCAGAAAGACAAATTCTATGACACTTCCTACGACACGGGCGATAAGCACATACAGTGCGGTCGACGCGCCGACGTCCTCAAATTCTGGTTCATGTGGAAAGCGAAAGGTTCCGATGGCTTCGAGAAACATATCGATACTCTTTTCGACAACGCAAGCTACTTTTTGGAGCACATCCGTCGACGGGATGGGTTCCGATTGGTGCTGGAAAATCCGGAATGCACCAACATTATGTTTTGGTACGTACCGTTATGTCTCCGTGGTCAAGAAAACGAACCAGATTACAAAGAACGGTTGCACAAGGTTGCGCCAAAAATAAAAGAGAGCATGATAAAGGAAGGAACCATGATGGTCACGTACCAGCCGCAGGGCGACCTCGTCAACTTTTTCCGCATTGTATTCCAAAACTCCGCTTTGGACCACAAGGATATGGTTTATTTCGCTAACGAATTCGAAAGGCTCGGTAAAGATATAGTTGTTTAAACGCTAACTATTAAGTCAACGCAATATTGCATCATTCAGACCTGTGATTATACAAATTAAATAAATAATTTATATGTGATCTAACAAATTGTTACAAAATGAGTATTATGAATTAATAATTTATGTGTGTAGTTTTAGCGTATACAAAGGTTAGTCGTTATTGAGACCGGAATTCGAATATAATTATATTTTTGTGGTCCAATTATTACTGTCTAACATTTATATTGTGATACTAATATAAAGTGTACAACGAGAAATAAAGTACAATAAAAATATCTTGTATTTTATTATGTATGATATTATGATCAGAATAAAAGTAATAGTTAGACCATAGAGTACAGTTAGACTCAGTTTTTGCTGTAGAGGTGCAAGTATTTCTCTATTTTAACTGAAAAAGTTCCATAATGTTGCAAGTGATAGACGATGGAAAATATACTATGACTAAGCGTAAGTAAGTATTAACTTTTTACTTCTAAACGAAAACGAGAAATTGCACGTTTATAAAGCGTGGTGTTATGTATGACTCGTCAGTGAGTTGGGAACGTCAATTTATTCGAGTTTGGTAATGATCGACGGATTGGTCCCATGGGCCATGGTAATACGTTTCGGATGCAAATTGACCACAAGAGTATTAACGTTATTAACGAGCACAGTTCCTCACTCTGTGTTCACAGTTGAAGAGGTCTGCCCCAGGGGGTTTGATCTCTCTTTGAGAAAAAAAAATAATTATTTCTTGATAACAGTACAATCTGTATTAAACACAGCTATTTACTAAGACATGCCAGTCAGACACGCTATTTTTATTAATTTAGGTCAAATTCTGCGCTAGACCATAATTTTCTCAGTTGGATCAATTTCTGAGTACTTAATCGATTTTAATCACAAATTGCATCCGTAATAAACGGACCATAATTAAAAGACTAATTTTTGTTCAATGTACTAATTTAAATATTCAATAATTATAAAACTATGTAATTTGTTCATTGGTTTCGTCAGACTGGTCATGATCATGAACCATTATTGCCATTATGCGAACTGGCCAATAACTTTTAAAAGTTAAGGTTAACGATAAAACATAGATAGGTATTTTATTATTACGTAAAATAATTTGTTACTAACAATACAATTATTCCTATAAATAAATACAGTATACTTAGTAGTTCAAGTAACCTTAAGTTCCTTATTTTACTATGATAAAAATAAATAAAAATGACCTTTGGTAAGTGGCTTAGTGAATGCAAAACTTGACTACCAGATAAAAATAAATGGTATTTTTAGCCGAATTTTATTAAGATTTACTTTTAGGAATGAGTAAAAAAAACTTAGGTTTGGTTGTGAAATTACGAGAAATGTAAATGAGTTTAAATGATTTATTAACAAAAGTACTAAAATCTAAATTCACTACTGTCATGATAATAAGTTCGGTTGTACGATAAACTAGAAATATAATTTAAACTTCAATTTTATAGACTACAATATCTTAACAATATTAACATTCTTTCATCAGCCTTGTTCTATTAAAATAATAATTACTCGTTGGCACAAAACTTAAGAATTTCCTGAACTACAACACGACTAAGATTATAAGGCGAATGATAGTTTCATAGTCCATGGCACGGTTTAAATTTGTTCGAGGTGTAGTTAGGAAAAGACTGGCAAGGCTTAAGAGGATTGACAACCACGCGGTCTCCATACAAACGGCGATAACGTTTCCCACCCTCTAAACCTTAACCTACAGTAATTAATTTTTAAGTAAATATGTGTAGTAAGAAGTATAATATGTGGCTTCATGTGGATGCTGCTTGAGGGGGTGGTGCTTTAATGTCGAAGAAACATAGGCATCTGTTAAATGGTATTCAGATGTAAGTACTTAAGTATAACTCAATGTATTCAACGAAGTTAAAGTTGATATAGATTTGCAATTTATTTCGTCTCCTTAGCCAGATGGGATTTGATTTCATACAAAACACAGAAGTGCCAATATTTTCAAATCTACAATAAATATTTTAAAAATCAAAACGTACAGCCCTAGTTTTTAGGCATTTCAAAAACATACCAAAAATTCATTGCTGTAGGTTAAGGTTTAGAGGGTGGGAAACGTTATCGCCGTTTGTATAGAGACCACGTGGTTGACAATCCTCTTAAGTTTAGTGCAAACTGGTGTAACTTGTCTGATACTATATAACCCAACAAATTACACGGACTTTTGTAAAACATACTTACAATACATTATATACAAATAAGTAATCAGATCAGGGGGCTAATTGTCTAATTTAAAAATCTATCGCAATCGCTTTCGTTTGACAGATGGATGTGACACATTGCTGCATCTCTTTAGTAATTTTTTATTTGTGCCAAAAAGAAGCTTCAATGTGTAACACCCTGAAAGCGATTGCGATAGATTTTGAAATTAGACAATAGAAAGGCAGAACCACTGTTGGGAGCAATTCTTATATATTGTCATCATCACACATGTTTTCCAGAGGCAGTTCTTCACAGTCAAGCTGAAAAAATAGTGCACTTTAATAATAAGTAGTAACCGAAATGATAGTAATACATTTCAAGATTACTTATGACACTTAATAATTATAGTTTCTTGGTTATTTTTTTAACTTTAAGCTAGAACGAATAGAAAGGGCCATTTGAAATTGAAAGTTTCATTCAAAGATTCTTAAACAAAGGGCCTATTACAAAAAAAAGTATCGCGATATGCGTACGATGTTCGTCCCACCCGTGACATTATTAACTCAAGTATATGGTTCAAAATCAAGTAAATCGATCAACGCACACCGTCCGTTTTTGTAATAGGACCAAGATAAAAAAAACCTACCAAAGTATCATCATCAGGTACTCGAGACAGCAAATCCAGTATCTCACTATTAGGTATCCTATTCGGACGGAGTATTTTCCTAGTGAACTTATGGATACCTGAAAAATGAGGAAATGCATATTTTACAACGTTTGATATCAATTATCAAAAATGAGAAAAGTCCAATTAATGTTATTATTGTATTTATGGCCTTGTCCATCAGCCATTTTTGATGTCCCCACTGCTGGGGCCTTCCTTATGGGTGGTAAGGAGGATGGGCCATAACCCACCACGCGGGCCCCATGCGGATTGGTGGGTGTTAACGACTGCAAATGCAGCCGGGACCAACGGCTTAACGTGCCTTCCGAAGCACGGAGGAGCTCGAGATAATAAATTTTTGGTCACCCATCCCATGACCGACCCTTGCGAACATTGCTTAACTTCCGCAATCGCTGGGCCAGGCTCTAAACCACTGCGCCAACGAGCTCCTCATGTTAGTTATGGCCTTATACGAGTAATGGCCTTAACCACAATTAATTCAATAAGATTTCCTGGCGTCCTTTGAATATAGATAGTAAGATAGATACAAAATTATAACATAAGTGACGTTCGATCATTATCCTAATTTTAAAAACTTGATATCAATCTTATCTCGGCTATCGAAGAAGCGGAAGTCAGAAATCTTGATTTTCACTTTCACTTACCGTAACAGATAAGCATGTACTTAAGTGGAATGATGTACATAATCAGTGACATCAGTAAAATTAAAAAGACAGCGAGGAGACTGACAAACGGCTCTGTGAAGTTGCACAAACTGAAACAATATAAAATAGGTACATTAGATCTATCATATTCATTGTAATAAATAAAACAATAGAAATAACATGGATCAATACTAATATCTATAAAAATTCAAGTAACTAATACAAGTCTCCAGAGACAACATGCAATTTTGCGCGACGTTGTTGCCCGAATGCTTAGGCTGTCGCACGGGTCGACATAGATTAGAGTTTACTCATGCACTGCAAGCATCTGTCCGTCGGAAAACCAGCAATCTATAACGACCCACGCGCGTGTCCCGCTTAACGCAGATGTAGAGCAACGCGGCTAAAAACAACGTGAGACAAAGCAAATCTTCGTTTTATCGCGATAATGTGGTAGGTGTTGGAAGCAGGGATTGAAATAACGTTAAAAAAAATAACGATACAAAAAAATAACGTTAAAAATACCGAAAATACCGTTAAAACATTTCATCGGTAAATTTACCGGTAAAAATAACGTTAAAATTATTGTACCGGTACAATTACCGTTAAATATAGCGTTAAACTTTACCGGTACAATAGTACCGGTAAAATTATCGGTAAAAAAGTAACGTTATTAATTGGAATAACGTTAATTTTAAAGTAACGGTAACAAAAAGTAAGAAATAACGTTAAAATTAACGTTATTTACCGAAATAACGTTAATTTCAATGTTACGTTATCTAAAGTAACGTTATTTATTGACATAACGTTAATGTTAACAGTAACGGTAAAAAAGTAAGAAATAACGTTACATTTAAAAATAACGTTATCATTCCTTTGCCTAAAGAAGACCTTTGCCTAAACCCGTACATTCATTGAAATTGAACCAACGCAATTCGTTGCACGACTGTACGTCATGCCCTAGACTCGTGTTAACTTGCATAGTTGGAAGACTGCAATCAAAATTTTTCAATGTGGTAAGAGTTGCTGTCCAGAGCAAAGTCTTCAGAAAATTGACTATCTAGCACAGTCAGTATTCGAAGTCTTCAACCATAATATCAGATCAAGATAGCATACATTAAATACGGCTTTAAATACGGCTATAAATACTTATTTACTCTTTTCATGTACAAGATAACGTTATGTTAGTTGTACTTACTTCTTTACACTTTCTCCAACACTAGCAAACTTCCCTATCCCGTTTTGAACTGTTTGTATCATTTCTTGCAAACTGTTTATTTTCTGTCTCAGCGAAGACTTTTCTTCCTGAAAGTATACCATTCTACCGTTTTACTAACTCTGTATTAAGACGTTTCTATTATTAAATATATTTATCAAGTACTAAAAATGGTGCATTTAAATTATCACTATCATTTAATTTAAATAAATTTAAATTAACTAACCTTTTCAATTTTAATGTATGGTACTTGGGGTCCATTAATATTGTTAAGTAGATTTTTCCCTGAAAATATAAATAAGAAATGTTACTTTCCATTGGTAGGTTTCTTTGATTGAATGCTGCTATTGCTAGTTTATAACTAGTGGCTCTGTGAGCAGTAGACCCCGCTTTAACTGTCGAAAAACTGAAATTGACAATAATGTTCTAAGTAGGTATTATCATTATCGAGCCTGCTCACAAAATTTCACGAGAATCGGTTGAGAAATGCGACCTGTGGAGGAGAACAGACGGACAGCCGGAAAGCCGGACAGACATACGAAATCATTAATTTTTGCCCACGCTGAAGCAGAGGTCGATGAGACGACTTATTAGGGTTCCGTACCAAAATGGTAAAAAGGAACCCTTATGGTGTGACTCAGTCTGTCTGTCTGTCTGTCACAGCTGGATATCTCGAGAACTACTAATGGTATCAACTTGAAATTTGGAATAGTTAATGATGACGTTTGTTCAACTATTTTGCAAATAAGAAAGAAATAAAAAAATAAATATTTTTTTTACTACCGGGACTGAAAAGGGGTCTTAAAAATTTTAAGTGAGGCGACTAGGTATGTGGGGTATCATATGAAAGAACGCTGTTTGCATATTTTAAAACCTTTTTTCTTTTTTTTAAGCCGCATAGTTTTCGACTTATGATGAAAAGTGTAAAAAAAATACCGTCCCCCCCCCTTATCTCCGAAGTTTGCAAAGAGAAAAATCTGAAATCATTCTATGTGATAGTAGTTTATGCTTCGAGCATCTGGAACAGAAACGCGTCTTACTCTAAGAGTTTATGTAAAGATTACAGGAAAAATAAAACGATGTCTCAATATAATACACTTTTTTAGAAATTCAAAAAAACAAACAAAAAATTCTTTGGTTCCTCTACCAGTCAACAGATGGCCCTGACTAAAGAAACAATTATTTAGTTCTACTATCGGTTAAGAGATGGCGCTGGCTTAAGAAAAAAAATAGTTCCACTATCGGCCAAGAGATGGTGCTGACCTCATACTGCAATAATAATTTTATTATTCTACAGCTCTGCAGTGTATTTATTATGATGCAATTACTTGTTGTATGGTCTGTTATGTATGATGGTACGGAAACCCTCGGTGCGCGAGTCCGACTCGCTCTTGACCGGTTTTTGTTTAAATATGATTTATATTGACATTCTATTTTTACAAACCAACTGTGAGTCATGGAAGTAAGAAGTTACGCATTAGGTATGTGTTGAAAACATTACTGCTCATTCTCTGCTCCAGGGAGGTGTTAGATGTACTAATTTCTAAAAGTCATTAGGCGCCTTTTACAACACCCCGGCCAAATACTCAAACAAATCTTAAAATTACATCGCTTACGCATGGGTATAACTTACAGTTGACTAAGTAATATTTTTTCGGTCGATATCTAATGAACGGTATAAGAAAAAGTAGAGGTAGCATCCATATTTTGAAGAAGTAACAGAAAAGTATCCAGATGATCAGCGCTATGACATTGTCTCTTCTAGACTCCCACTCAAAACACGTTCTGAAATAGTGCAAAAAAAGGAATTAATACCATTTCATGGTGATATAAATTGATTTAGGCATAGGTATATTTTAAGTAATGGAAAAGGAATGTTTTATAAACATTATTATGATCAAGAAATCATGCAATTTTTGGCATGGCTGCTTGGTTTTTGTGTTTTGTAATATACCTATAGATACAATTGAATTTTTCATTGAGTATTAAATATAGGGTTGATTTGATGTCTGAACCGAAGACTTGAAATATTTATTTTCAGATTGTTCAGCAGCAGAAAGTTTAATCAAGAAGTTAAGATTATTTCTCATCTTTTAAACTTACTTCATAAGTTTGAGTATGTCTAGAGTCCAATTTACGACCGCTTTGGCTCTCGCTATGTTCCTCGCGAACACGCGCCGGTCAACTTTGGCCTTACTGGCCAATAGGTCGGGCTCTTTAGGGTTTATTACACGGATCGCTGCTCTCCCCTGAAAATTGTTAAAAGTCTAGACTAGATTATAAGTAATTACAAACTATTTTTAATTTTATTTCATCTTACGCGACAAAAAGGCTTGTGGCAAATTTGACTCCTAACTGTCGAAACGAAACACTTTAACGTTAGCGTTATGATAGGACGAGTCAGGGAATTGTACTCGTGATTTCTGAGTCTGACACCACACACGGCAAAAAAATTGTTTGGTTTTCTCAATAAGTACATCAATTAGCCATTCGCATAAAAAATAAAATACAATAATTTTATTTCAATTCATAAATTTTCCGGCTAAATGAAACCTGGATAAATGAATTATTCTGTAAGCCGGAAGGGAAACCAGACTAAATCGCATTTCGTTTACCTCAACAAATCTTCAAAGTGAACCGTATAAGAATACAAACGAAACGATTCTAAAGAGATTTAAACTCACAAGATGCCAGGAGGTCTTCATTTCTAACAGTATCCTCGGATTATTCCCCTTAGCTCGCTCCCTCTGCGTTTGGTCTTTGAGCGCGTACCAAACTTTTCCCCCGTTCCTTATCCGGAGTAGGGGAATTGAGATTTTTCCTATTTCCTCGCTTTTCTTCTCCTCGACGATGGATATTTCTAATATTGACGTTATGTCGTTCAATTCACTGGAAGTTTAAGGTTTGTTTACGCTCGACTTTAAAAAAAGTTTATTTGACAAGAAATCCGGTTGAAAAACTGGGTAGGCTGTATTTTGGACTACTACGGCCTCCAGGGTTTTTTCATGAATTTCCATCGCGTTGAACTTTGGGGCAAAAAATAATTTACTTAACCTTAATTGGGTATACATATTTACACGAGTCGACTTGGCGGGCAACTTGGCAGGCGACTTTAGCCAATTAGCACTTTTTATCGAAAATCATTTGTAAAATATAATCGCAAACTTAATTTTAATAAGGTGGCGATTTGATTTTACAAGGGATTGTCGACAAAAAGCGCTAATTCACAGAAGCCGCCTGCCAAGTTGCCTGCCAAGTCGACTCGTGTAAATACTCCGTTCTCGATTTGCTTTACTATTCTCAACAAAACTTATTGAAACACCTACAATGTGAATATTTTCATCCAGTTCGGATCATTTGTCTTGTATTCTGTGTGAGTTTGGACCCTCTCGTTTGATAATTTTACTACACAATAACAGTCTTGCGATGCAAGACCTTTTGCGCCAAAAACTATCACAGACAGCCATCCAACTTCGGAAAAGTTATTTTCTATGCTATACCATGCCTGTAGAAAAAGGAGAAAATGTTAAAATATCTTACAGAGAGAAAATATTGAATATTTGTTGAAATCAAATTAGACTACGCGCCTGACGTCATAAAGACGGTGGTTGTGTATTATTTTGTACCTATTGCTAATTTTCAAAAGACGATAATTACAAAATATAGTGTCATCAAAAATGGTAAAACATTCAAGTCAATGAAATTATTTTTATGCATAAAATTGCATAATATTGAATTTTTAGAATTTAGGTATTCACAATGCTATTTTTATACTTATTCAGATAATTAATATACTAGAAAAAAATACTAGAAAAAGTTGGACTCACCCAAAGTTCCGTCTTTGATGTGCCCGTCCTATGGGTGAGTCGATTTTTTCTCGTATAGTATTATCTTATTTTAATGATTGTTGATTTCGTAAACTTGCAACTTTATTCATTAAAATTCAAATGATTATAAAATGTACCGTTCATTTATTTCTATAAATCACGCAGATATTTAAAATACAAACTCACGTTTTTCCTTACGTCCAGTGCTTTTTCAGCATTTTTGACGTCATCTAAATCAGTCACAGTATTTAGTAATGGGATTCCACTAATAGTCAACAACAAAAACAATTTTGCATTGGACATTTCGCCTTCTAGGTCTATTAACATCTTGTGAGTCTTCTCTTTTTCTAGTTCCGACAAATCGATGAAGTTTCTGTGAAATAGAAATACAAATATCGATCTACGAGTATATTAATATTCCATTCGACGAGTAACGTAATAATTATAAAAACAAGAAATGTAGAGATAGTGTTATAAAAAGACATCGATTACGGATATCACTTTTAATTATTTAAACTGATTTTATAAACATTTTTAATAGAAAATAATATTGTGTTACATAGTGAATTCACATTACCTGCCTAGAAATGTGTTATTATCCCATAAAGTTGTTTCTAGCATTACATGCTCGTCAAACATATTGAAGTTAAACAACTCTTGCCATTTGACTTGAGGAGTATTTGATTTCACTACTTTTGACTTGTACTTTTCAGCTCCCAATCTAAAAAATATTAATAAAAAATTGCAAGGTGTTACGAGATTTGATTGCGAGAATTACTAAAAGAAGACGTTATCGCCGTTATCGGCGTGATTATTCAGTTGAACTCAATTTTTATTTTATTTAAGGAGTTTAAAGAGATTAATTAATATTAATAAAACGTGAAAAAAGCTCCAAAGCTAGGTATTTCCCGGAATTTTGAGTGCTTTATAAAGCAAATAACAAGTGAAAGTTATTCAAGTTTTAATTTATTACAAGCTGTTAAGTGTTTCAATTTACATTTAACCTAAGTTTGTTTCGTAAGTTAAAGTAGTTGTAAGTAAAATTACTTACCTAAATCGACATTGCAAGAAACGTGTCCTGTCATCGATGGTAGACTCCAAACCAGTAACTTCTATCAATGCTATTGTGAGTGTTGAGACTTTACTTTTCCTACTCCATCTCGTTTGAGGTATATCCTTGGCAGAATTGCTCAGTATGAACTGTAATTCATTATTAAAGTTTACCTTAGAAATTGTTACTTTTTAACAAAGATGATTAAGAAGATCTACTAGTTCAAGAAAATATTTACCTATTGGTATTTTATTATTAGAAATATTTGCTATTCCTTGTCTATATTTCGATCGAGTTTTAATTAATAAGTGTGGCAAAAGAAATATTAACTATTATAATAACTATTATTATTAACGATAGCCTCGTAACAACTACGGATCCAAATGGAGTTAACTAATATTTTTATGAAGATTTTTACCTTTTCGACTTTCTCTCGCGACTCCTTCTTTTCTTTTAAGCTTTTTTCTTTCGCTAGTCTTTCTTTCTCCTGCCTCCTTTGTTCCCTCCTTTCCTTTACAGCTTGCAATCGAAACTCGATTCTGCCCCTTATAGTTCTAGGAGATGGTGCTGGTTGGACCGAGCTATCATCACTCTCTTTACCAAATTCATTCAATCTAAAAGCATAAAATTTAATAAATAAATTTGATCTTACATTGTTATCATTAACTTTCTATAAGTGCCTGCTACACGGATGCCAACCACGTCCCATAACCAATGTGATTTTAGTTGGCAACCAACACAGCTTGTTTCGAAATATGGTTGTAAACCTCCATGTACATGGCTGTAAACCACCAAGGCACCTTGGCTGGGACGTGGCTGGCAGCCATGTAGCAGGCACTTTACGTTTATAACAAGAATCACAGGCAACCAAAATGGTTTGATTTTGTTCTCCAATTATCGATTTTGGAATTGTATAAGTAAAGCTATTTGGACTAGTCTAAATATACAATCTTTTTGCGGGGGCTGTGATGAAAATTTGTACAAAATGTGACCAGACTGAACAAATATTTAGTAAGTACCTATACATTAAACGAGCACATATAAGTTTTTCCCCTCATACGATTATCAGCAACATCAATCACTACTGCACAAAGATATAGTGAACAAACCAGGATAATAAGGCTTTTGTGTCGTAAATTATATATTATCTCATACTGTGTCTTAAACAAACAGAAAGAGAGATTAAGTTAGCTAAGCTGATAAGCAAATTGATAATTTATTGTAAAAATATTTAAGCTTCTACGAATTTAAATAACACAGGAAAGAGTATAAGACACACTTTAGAATAATAGCACCTAGAAGCCGAGTCCTTGTATGTAAGAAGAGGCAAAAAAACAGAGTCGAAATGGCTTTTCAGATTTATAATATCCTTCATACGTTACCTAATCTTAACTAAAATCCAATTAATTTTAACTATAAATCCCCGAAAGGTAGGGAATTGAAAATGAATCGTTCTTATAGTTACAATAAGGAAACGTATGAAGGATAAAAATCTGAAAACTGAGCCATTTTGGCTCAGTTTTATTTGCCTCACTTTTGACAGTGCGCTTTGTAGGGAACTATCGTTCTAGGTTGTAATTATTATAATATATTGTAAACAGTTATAATATGTAGAAATAATTTAAAAACAAAGCATAATAAAAATTTAATCACCAAAATGGCAACATTATTTTAAGCTCATCATGAATCATCCATCAATTAAGTTGTTAACTCGAACAGAAATGATTTGCAAGTCGTTATTGCTATAGCCGACTGTTAAAAATTACTTACGATTCAAGGCTAGCGTGTTTGTTGATTGAATTATGTTCAATTCTCTCCCAGTCATCTTCAGTGATTGCACTATCAACAATGTAATTAACTTCACTCTCTGTAATACTTATATCTACATATTCTATATTTTGTGAAACTGCGTTTTGTCTATTTACATTTTCTTCTTTAATTAGTTGCTTATTATTAGTAGAATGAGCTTCATTTTCACTTAAATACATTTCATCTGATTCCCTCAAATCATATTGACTTGAACATCTTGTCTCTCTGTAACTGAAATCGTCACTTATTGTGGACAGTGAGTCGACTGATCGTGATTTTTCCAACCTTCTCTGCATTTCTTGATACTTAGTTTGTATTCTTTCGTGGAGTTTATAGAAATATTTCCGTCTTACAGGACTGAACTCTACTTCACACATTTCTTCTTGCATTATGTTTAGTCTAGGTAGTAAACGGTATAATCACTTAAGAGTCACATCACTACTAAACAGCAAAGCATGTGATAAACAGTAACATGGTCATATCTAATCTATTTTAGTTATTGATTATTTGGCGAGTTATATCCGTGCTGATTATCTTATATAATAAAGCATCGAAATTAGTCATTTTTATAGTCTTGATTTATGACAATTATGACTAATATAATTATACTTGTTTAAATATATAAAAAAACTTTCCATTAGCCCGTTAAATTCCAGTTATGAAAAGAAAAAGTTAAACAAAGCTAATATAAAAAAGTCTGGAACGGATGGTAGGAAAATATAGACGATTCAAAAGTGCCTAATTATCAAGTTTATTTTGATAGACACTGACTTTGATATACTAGAGATGACTTCATAAAACTATAAATTACTAATCTTGCTACAACTAGGTACAAGGTGTTTGGAAATAGCCTTATAGACCGAATATGGTAGATAGGGACCATCAAACTAAACAACAATTGTTAGTTGTTTAGTTTGATGTTGTTTTTGTTTTCGCGATTTCAGAGTTGGTATTGGTATCTATGGGACCAATTCTGAAATCGCCAAAAAAAAAATCTACTGTTTCATACAAAAATTAATAAAGAAAATATCAAAATTTTTGAGTTGGTCCCATAATAAAAGTTTATTTCCAAACAATCTGTATATGAATTGAGGGAAACATTGAAAGCCTTATTTTAGACTTTTTATTCTCTGTAGCTTATATAACTACAGAGAATAATAAGTCTAAAATAATATAGTTATATAATAACTACTACCTATATACTTTAATTTATAGGTATAGCTAAATCCGGCGACACAGAAGCGCAAGATAAACAACTGCCAACAAACAAAACCGGAGATTTACGGATTAACACTTGCGCAGTTTGGTCGGCGAGACCAACTTGGTAGTTCGGTAAAGAGTGAAGTTTCCAACTCAGCTATTCACATCCGCATCTCCGGACAAACTGTACCGGACAGAGTTGGTCCAGAATACATATAATTTGCAGTTTGCGGTCAAGTGTGAATCATTAGAAATAATTTATATATTTATCAAAATAAGCAATTGCCAATACTTTGTCATAGGTTGCATATTATGCCATTCAAAATGATATATCTTTTCATAAGTATTTTTTTATTATTGTAAGTAAGTATAAACATTTTATACAGAATGAATAACATGATGGTTTATGTGTTCTTTTTCATTTCAATAAAAGTTGCAGTTAAGTGAAATTGCTCAAATGGAAATTCATATTGTTTAATTACTTTTCTCTTTGAGACAGATGTTTTTATTTTCAAAAGTGACGTAGGAATACACGTGTAATACAAAAAGATAAAATGCATGCAAACCTTCGTAAAATAAATATAGGTATCAGGTATTATGATAAAAATGAAATATTGAAAGCTGATAAACTGATAATTTATTGTTGATACTTGTACTTCTAGATTAAAGTAAAACATCGAAAAAGAATTAGATAAACATAGTGATTTTATGTATTTTTAGGTAGGTTGTATTAATGAGTTTAGTGAGAAATACCAATCCATGCAAATGTTCACTATTATCACAGAATATATTATATTATGATGATACGGAAACCCTCGGTGCGCGAGTTCGACTCGCTCTTGACCGGTTTTTTAGGGTAACCCTTATCGAAAAAATTGCAAAATATAAAAATTTGAAAAAATATGAAGAAGCAAGACAATTAACAATATGTTTCAATTTAACCGCTATTGCCCGAAATTCACCTGTCAAATAATAATATTACATTCCCGCCTAAGTTTTTGCCAGAAATATAACACGCAGCTTCAAAAAGTTTATTAGATATGTATTATTATTTGATTTTGGTGCTTTATCTGACCGACATTGACGCTTGCTCAAGCACAGATATTTGACTTTCAGTTTTCAGTTCTGCCTTCATCTTACCTCGACATTTATTTTGACTTTGACCTCAAATTTTACCCCACCGTAGAAGTCATTGCCCCAACTTAGCTCTTTTGATTGAGCTCAAGTAGGTATATGATTAGATTTAGTATGATTTAGTTTAGATTTCATTACAGACAAAAAAATAGATTACTACCCACTTTCTGAAAACCAGTTGGTTCCGTACACTCTGGGTTTAGTTTAGTTTTCATTAGTCGACCTCCGTGGTCGAGTGGTTTGCACGCCGGTTTTCAAGGCGTCACCATCTCTTGAGGTCCCGGGTTCGATCCCCGGCTGGGTCAATGTAGAAAATGAACTTTTCAATATTGTCTCAGGTCTGGGTGTTTGTGATACCACCGTTGTCTCTGATTTCCATAACACAAGTGCTTTAGCTACTTACTTTGGGATCGGAGCAATGTATGTGATGTTGTCAAATATTTATTTATTTATTTATTTATTTATTAGGGCTACCAAAAATACTTACACATTTTCTGAAAACCCGCGAAAACATTCTCCAACAGAATACGAATACTAATAACGTACCAACTCAGTCAGATTTCAATGGGAAGCAAACCAATATCCGGAAGGATCGGAACCAATGAGCTCTAGAGTTTCTTATTATATTAATGTGCTCTCTGAAGCCTGTATCATTCCATTATTTCGATTCAATTCAATTGAATTAACCCTGTTAGATCTGTGATAAGTGATTACATTCTCGTGAAATCTATATGTAAACCATCGTTTAAAAGAGCTGCTGTTTAAGGCTCCCTCGAGTGCCGACCACATCTTAATTAAATTTATTGTGCCTAAAGTGGCCACTTCTTGCTCTTTTGCCTACTACTACTACTACAATGAACTATATTTTACTAAAGTTATTGTTTGTAAATAAACTTTAGAACCTTAGCTTTAATCGGTATATCAGTTTCGATACTTTATGAGCGAGCAGCAAATAAAAGACGCTGGCTCCACATTGAGGGCTATCCCTTAAGAGGATTGTCAACCACGTGGTCTCCATACAAACGGCGATAACGTTTCCCACCCTCTAAACCTTAACCTACAGCAATGAATTTTTGGTATGTTTTTGAAATGCCTAAAAACTAGGGCTGTACGTTTTGATTTTTAAAATATTCATTGTAGATTTGAAAATATTGGCACTTCTGTGTTTTGTATGAAATCACTAAAATGCAAATATTTCGAAATCTATTATAGATATTTAAAAAATCAAAACGTACAGCCCTAGTATTTAGGCTTTTCAAAAAAATTCCAAAAATTAATTATTGTAGGTTAAGGTTTAGAGGGTGGGAAACGTTATCGCAGTTTGTATGGAGACCACGTGGTTGACAATCCTCTTAAGAGCGTGAAATATTTCGAGTTTAAGTTATGTTTACTTTATTGGCTGACAAAGCAAAAGTAGCTAGTAACTTTACCAGAGCAATTGAGCAATTGAATAGTTCCATGAAACATCAGGCACGTCAAAACTAGGTATCATTTACCGAATTTGTAAAAAAATACGCTTTATCACTTCTGTTTGAATTTTATACTATTGCAAGGTAATTGGATGCACAAACTACATGATGTAGCTATACTAGAAATAGTTGTTGTTATATAAATAAAGCTTTTTTTCTATAATGCAAGATCGCAAAAAACTAAAGCTAAAGTTAATCAATGCTGGAACGGAATAAGTAACAAACGCGATTTCGTCTGTCGATTCACGTTTATCTCATAGGCTTTGTAGGGTCCGCATAAAAATTCTTCTCACGCGGAACTGATCGCATTTTGATCGCTGCAGAGGTCCTTAGGTACTAGGGACTCCATGATTTTGTAAAAATAGTGAAGTTGTTATGATAAAGAAGTTTAAAAAGTGTTGAGCTACTTCTAAGCCCGACTGTATATTAAATTTTTGAGTGCCAAGTGCCACTAAACATAAGCCGAAAACATGACTTTCATAAAATTGTCAAAAAGATGATTCAACGAATGGATATTAAAGACTCGTTGTCACCCTACACATAAGTCCTGCTTGCGGGCCGTCACCAAAATTTATGATGGCCATCTTCTTTTATTACAGATTGGATGATGACTGCAGATGTCCCATGATCTATTGATAGGTACATACGTGTCTCCATGATTTGACTCAATTGCCTCTATAACTTATCTCTCTAAGACCGTTCTGTCCAAGAAGGTTTTATTTTGGGGTGAAATTACTGTGAATTATATGGTTTGTAATTCTTTTTTATTTGCATTGGCATACGGTGGTACTAGCTTCACTTAAATTGATAGCTTTAACAGTTCTCTAGTAGATTATGAGACAATAGTAACGCACTTTTCATTTTAAGAGAACTTTGAAGTTTTGACTAAATTAACGGTCAAGGATAGATGGGAGCAGAAAAAAATACATCTACCTAGAGGTAACTTAACTAAAGCACAGTTAAAGGTTCGATATAGGGTAGTGATACTATTGATACACGTAATTTAATTGGTTTTTAAACAGAATCAACAAACCCGCGGGTAATATTCGCAATGACGAAATTTAATTTTTTTGTGATCCTAAAATTTAATTTTAATAATGATATTCACATAAAAGTAAAACACATTTTAATATTACAAAAAAACGACAAGGATAGGTAATGACTTCCATTTTTCATAAAAAAAAATACGGAATTTGTGGCGTCTCCTTTCATACTATTTATTATATTTTTTTTAAGATATTGAAAACCTATTTTTAATTATCTATTTTCAATATTTATGACTAAAAATTCGACTTAAGGAAACTTCGTTATTGCGAAATAAAAATAAATTAATATTTGCTTAAACGTTTCGCGGATCCAGGATTAAGATAAAAATTAAATTCATTTGACAAATATTTTCATAATACAAAAATTTTAATAAGGTAAGGCAAAGTATTAAATAATCTTATCAAAACGGATATCTTACGATATGTGGTATTTATAAACACTCTTAATCTTTGTGAATGTTAAACTTGAAAATTAGGCGAATACTTAACCATTATTAATTTCGTTTATGAAAAATAAATAGGTACTTTTGTATTTATGTGATAATAACAGATGAGTGTTTTAAAAAGTAACTCAAAATAAAAACATTTAGAATGTAAGTAGGTAAGAATATATATAAGCAAGTATACATATAGGCAGCTTTTAGTTTACAAACAATAAACTAAGTAATTATAACAACGAGCTAATTGACAACTCTAGTCACGTTGCAATGACCTTTTTCACTAGGGTTAAACTCCAATGAAAAAGGTTGATGTAAATAAGTAAAAAAACGATGTTGAAAATTTTCTGCTATTTTCTGTAATAAAAGTTTGTTTTAAATTCAGAACTATTGTAGAAAACCCCACAGTTGATAATACTTTCAAATTACAAAAAACCAGTGACAGCTAATGGAATAGGCGTGTATTTGGATAAATTGGGTATAGGTATGTCTGCAAATGGTAGCTATTAATAATTACTTCATAATTTCATTGATACAAAAAATTATGTGTTACTCATTTCATCGCCAATAAGTGATTCTGATATTTCAGAAAGCAAATAACGGGATACCAGTATTAGCTTTCTATGTACACATATTTAGTACGTTAATTCGTACTAGGCATCCTTAAAACCCCACACAAAATCCAACAAATCGTCACACTCCATTACCCATCCTTTTAATCAAAAAAACACCGCTGAAATTGACTCCGAATGTGGATGAACATTAGTCTAATGAAAATCGTCCCAGTGAAATACTTTTGCAATTAAAGTAAACGGTTGTCGGCTGGCTGTTATTGTGTCGGGCCTTGGGGAAATCAACCACAACAGTGTAATACCTAAACCTAATCCGCGAGTGGAGCATGCCTCATATATTAAGACTTGCCTTTCTGACCCAATAACAATTCTGTTATATTTATTTTGTATAATTTTATTTAGAAATGGCAACATATTCGTTTAAAATATAGTATTGTGTTAGAGGGAGATTCATCATCATCATCAGCCTATCATCGTCCACTGCTGAACATAGGCCTCTCCGAGAGCACGCCAGAGGGAGATTACACGATCAGTATAGCATCAGCGCATGGGCTGGTCAGGCACCAGTCTGGTTAGACTTTGATTTTTTTCCAGACTGATGAACTGATGATCTAAAATTTGTACCAGACTGATGGAATGTAATGCCAAACTGAATATGTAATCCCCCATTTAGGAATGGTGAGTCCATTATCCTGTGACTCAGGGAAATAACGCATTGCAGTGCAGGTATGTAAGTAATTCAGTTTTCACTTACATGAAAAGTTATAGTATAAAATTGATATAATTTTATCAAGTTACCTACCTTTAAATTAAATAAACCCAAACAATTTTTCAATCAACGGCTATAATAAGGTTAATCAGTTCCTATTATATTGTGCAGAGTTGATTCACGTTGAACTAATTAAGATATCCAGCGTATTGAGGCTGAATCCAATTACAAGGTCTAGTACGTGTGTAGATTTAGTTGTTGCTCCACAGAACAGACGAGCGTTTTGAACGCTCAATTACTTATAATAATTATAATATGCATATTCGTTTGTGTGAACAATTCTTTTTCTTTTTGTACAATTAGCACTAATATGAGTTGATGCAAACTGTTTTCACTGTCGTAAACTATCGGGTATACGCTCATTGTCAATGCAAGTGAAAGAGAAAAAAAAGGTTTGGTATGATGAGCTTTTGCATAATAATGCAAATATAATTTTTCATTCACTGTCAGGGGACATAGTGTACATAATGAGCGGTTGAGTGGTTAAGACGTGATAGCGTAACAAACCAACAAAATCGCTTTCGCATATTATATTATGAGTTAGGATTGTCTCTGGGTCAGTTTATCATTCTTATAATCATGCATTGAGTATGAGTCTTCGAAAGATTTCCTCCCACTATTATGTTTCGCAGAATTTAATTGTAAAATTGTAGTGTTTTCGAATTCTTATTACTGGAAGCAATATTTTTCACTATTAAAACTCAGGCTCCTTGAACCAACACTTAATTATCCAGGTATATTTACCATAAGTACTTAAGTTTATTTTAGAATCGGTGGCCGTTGGTCGGAAACAGAGATGTTACGAATGTAAAATTTTAGACATGGCGAATATTTAGGTTGCGAAATAAACGCTTTTGGTCGAATTAATGACGTAATGCACACATTCGCATTGATTGATGCGTATGCGAATGTCGATGCGAATGTTTAAAACGATGCGAACTATTCGCATATACGAATGCAAATGCGAATATTCGTAACATCTCTAGTCGGAAAGGTTTTAGAATGGCGACTGCGCACCGGACGACGTAGTATATAGTACATTACTGCAGCGGCACGCAAGACAGGATTTGAAGGACGAACGTGAAAATGTGGGCCGAGGCGAAGCCGAGGCACACATACGTGAGTCCATCAATGCCTAGTTGCGGCCAAGGCTTGTATAGTACTTTTCTCAAATAATGCACGGAAATTCATACCAAGAAGGTATTTTTAACTTTTATTTCAAATTAAAGCAAAAAATTGAAAAAAGAAGAAAGGAGCCAGTTTCTTTATTTTTTTGGAATGTGCACATCAAGGCCTTTCATTTGATATCCATGTTGAAAAAAAAATTTTTCCAGTTTTTTTTTTTTTTCGTTTTTTCATATTTTTGGAATGTGCTCATCAAGACCTTTCATTTGATACCCATATTATATACCTATTTCATTATATACCTAGGTATTAAAAAAAAGTTTTTTTTCTTTTTTTTTTTCGTTTTTTTTCATATTTTTGGAATGTGCTCATCAAGACCTTTCATTTGATACCCATACCTAGGTATTAAAAAAATGTTTTTTTTCTTTTTTTTTTTTCGTTTTTTTTTTTCATATTTTTGGAATGTGCTCATCAAGACCTTTCATTTGATACCCATACCTAGGTATTAAAAAAAAGTTTTATTTCTTTTTTTTTTTTCGTTTTTTTTTCATATTTTTGGAATGTGCTCATCAAGACCTTTCATTTGATACCCATATTACCTAGGTATTAAAAAAAAAACTTTTTTTCTTTTTTTTTCCTTTTTTTTCATAATTTTGGAATGTGCTCATCAAGGCCTTTCATTTGATACCCATATACCCAATATTAAAAAAAAAATTGGATTGTGCTCGCTCATCAAGGCCTTTCATTTGATACCCATTATTCGTGATTCAGGAGCGAACTTTTTAAAAAGTTCGCTACATTTCTGAATGAGTGCGTAATGAGTTTTAATAGAAACATTGCCGGTCAGACGCCGTCAATTTTTGTATGAAAATCCATTATTACACGTTAGTAATGGATTCTCATAATCAGATTGCCGGCGCGGTTTAGGTCAGTCCGTAAACTCCGATTTAGCACGAAGAAGGTTGTCAAAATAATGTTAGAATTTCCAAGCATGTTTGAGAAAGTTTTATTTTAGCACTTTTTAAAGGTGTAAAAAAACAAATTATTGACTTTTGGAACGCTCGTGTACCTTTTATTTTCTTAACAGTAGACATTTGTACTGAAAATGTTGTCGTTTGGTTAATTAAAGTCTTGAGTGTATTTAATTTTGTGGTAATTTAACAATTTGATGTTAAAAATAAATAATTGAGTAAGTACTTTTCAATTTAATTATTATGGAAATAAAAGCAACAGATAATGGGGTGGTTTAATGTTTTAATATTGAAAAATTATATTATATTTCATAAAACAAGTTGATGAATATGCAAGTAAATTTTTTTTGGTAATGTAATTTTTCTTCTGGCTTTATCATTATGATTATGCCTAGCTAGTAAATATAACTTATTAGGTAATATACTTTTCTCACTTATGCTCTGAAATCTTATCATTCCATTTGAAAAAGGAATGCGGGGCGTTCCACATTTCCGAGGAGGTCTGGTTCATCACATTCTAAATTTAAAATTCAGGCCAGGAATGAATTTCAATACTTACTTCCCGCACCAGCCACCAGTGCGGGAAGTAGGTACAGTGCGAAGATGATCTGGGTGGTCTGCGGCAACTTCTTTTTTTTGTTTTAGCTGTTCACAAAAACAACACAAATCACACTATAGGGGGCGACACCTTCAATGAAACACACACTTTTTAACGTATAGATATATTACCACCGCCGTGGTCAAAAAAAGCGAACGAAAATAATGAATCACATTAGGACCTCATACAATTGTTAAAGCAAAACCATACCGCGATCCACGAGGGTACAGCGCCATCTAGTATTGGTTGGACGAACTTTACTATTGGTGGATCGATGTGATAATGCAACTTAAACACAGTTAATATTATAAAGGTAAAATTATTTAATAGGTACTATAATAACGATACAATAAAAAAAATGGTGCGCACAGAGTATATTACTATAAGAATAAAAACATTTACATTTAATAATTGCCCGAACATGAATAATATAAATTTTAATATTAATTAAATTTAATTAAGTTTCAATTGAAAAGTTTTTTATTTCCTCGCATTTCTTGAGAAAAGCACTATACAAGCCTTGTTCTGGAAGCTACTTGCATTGCCTCGAATGATTAAAGCCCTCGCCTGCGGCTCGGGCTTCAAACCATCCTCGACAATGCAATCGCTAGCTTCCCGTTCACGGCTGTAATGTACTATTATCTACACTCACATCGTAATGTTCCAAATATGAATTCAAAAAAGGTAATATAAATAAGTACTTTATTTTCGTGGACACGAAAAATTAAAAAAAAAACTCATTACGATGCAGTCAACTGAATCATAATAGTAGTTTATGATACAAGGTTGGTAAGGAGGTTTTTAAAACGAGTTGACGTTTTATAAGCCCGAGCCGAAGGCGAGGGTTTATAATCGTCACGAGTTTTAAAAAACCTTAACAACCGTGTGCCATACTACGTTTTTCAATACATTTGCGAGAAAACATTATAGGTACTGCTGAAATTGTAATCTATACATATAATAAAACTGTAAATCCTAAATATTTGTGCGCGAATTACGAAAAAACCGCTAAACGAATTTTGGTGGATTTTTCACAGTTTAGTAGATTGTGGTCCAACTTAAAATCTAAGCTATGTTTCATCAAATTCGGGTGGGTGGAACCAGAGAAACAGCTTGAACTCTCCGTAGTACCAGCTTTCATACACTAAAGGGGCCATTTAAAACTGGTAGCAATATTTTTCTACTGTCCACGCGGATGAAGTCGCGGGCGGAAGCTAGTAAAATATAAAAAAAACGTTCGTAAACAAAAACGCACGGCGCCGGCGTGCGGTAAAATCAACTTTCCGCACGCTGTACTACTCCGTAAACAAAAACGCACGGCGTGCGGTAAAATCTACTTTCCGCACGCTCGACTGTCATCGTAAACTTACATTTTCGAGCAACTGTATTGAAAAATAACTTTTTTTCTCATTACGATACAGGGCAAATCCTAGAAGTAGGCAGTGCCTTGATATTTAAAAAAAAACAACGATATTGTCCCATACATTTTCCATGATTAAAATCTATATCTATGATTAAAATGCACTCTATGGTGATCGATGACATTAGTGCGATTAGTTTGCAGGGTTGCGTTTAGAGGCTTAGAGTGCGGTTGTTTGGTTTTGGCTTTAAGGTTCGGAACGACCAAGAACTTTAAATGACATTAATAGTACAAATTCTTCGTTTTCCATTTGGAATGCGAATAATTTAAACTTTCCTTTATTCTAAATGAAATAAAATCTGTTTCTGAGGAGCTACCATGAATATTTAAAAAAATTAGACACAAAAACATCAAAATACAAAATAATGTCAAATGGCATTGACAATTTTACTATAGACAAACGTCAGCGTTTTTCAACCACCGATTTTGATGGTTAAAAAGTTGCAACGCTCTGACGTTTGAAACGGGAAAGCTGTTACAACCGGAAGTCACGCTCTAATGTTTGGAACGCCGTTAGAGCATTCGGTTGTACTCGGAGCGTAGGTTCTGAACGCAACCCAGTGACTCATCTTATTATTTTTTTTCTAATGGAATGCGCGCCATTTTTAGAGATTTACAAAAATGTTTTGATTTCAATTTTAACATTTTGTTGTAATGAATTTCGTAGGTTTTTTTAATTCTTGATTTAAAATGTGAAGAAAATGTGACTCTGCTCGATATTTTAGATGCAGCTAAGGAAATGACTTATTACAAGGTAATACCTAGCTAATACAAACAATGTCTCACTCTCTTTTCTAACGTTGATCTTTTATTTAGTAGGTAGGTTCAATCCTAAATCCTTATCCTAGTGTAGATAAAGTAGTGTATGAAACTGCACATAACTAGGTATTAAAACACTCGTGTGATACTATTAAAAACCTCGCCTACGGCTCGTTTTTTAAACACACACTCATGTTTTAATACCCCTCATTATGTGGCAGTATCATAAACTACTATACTAGAAAATATAAGTAAATCTGTTTGAAAAAAATATCATCCTTACAGAAAATTTCAAATCGAACGCCCAACTCTACGGATACAACTTTTTATATAAAACTTTAAGTTCCTCGAAGCTCTCAGCGGTTTCAAGAATAAATAAAAATCAAATGAATCTGTAGATATCTGCAGAGGAGGATGTAGGTTAGACAGATCCTTCGGAAAACTTTAAGCTCCTAACAATTTATTAAATTAATAAGACTATTGCGCGTTTTTAAATTACCTAAATAGAAACAAGCTTGGAACATTGTAATAATTTGGTTACAACAATATTTAAAGAGGACACACGTTGATTTTTTTTTTCTCTTTATTTGGGTCAACTAACAACCACATATTAATAAACTATAACAATAAAATAATTATGAAATTTAAACAAATATGCAGTCAAAGCCGTTAACCACATGTTACTACAGAAGAGTTAACAAGACAGTGGGATGCTAAGCAACAACAAAGATAAACATTATACTTAAACAACAAAATAACCAAGATTTATAAAGCCTTACAAGATAACTACTAACACTAGGCTATGCAGTAAACAAATTTTTACTTACAATTAAATCAATTAATTAATTTTATTACACTTCGGATGGAACGCTTGAATTGCACATCAGAGAGTGTAAATATGTCAGCGTTCAGAAAGAATGAATTATAATTTTCAGCTATGCGTCGCAGAGGCGAACGTTTACCTGCATTAGTACGACAACTACCAATAGCGAACAACTTACGGGTACGAACTTCTCTAATGTGAATGGTTCTAGGAACAACATAACACAGTCTGTTTGTCAGCTCAGTACAGTCGAACTTGTTGTGGATAATACCATGAAGCACCATACATTCTAGACGCTTCCGTCTAGATTGCAAGGTAAGTAGATCATACCTATCTAAAAGTTGGTCAGACGGTAGATATGAGCCATAACATCTGTAATGCATGGATCTCAAGTATTTGCGTTGCACACCTCTATCATATCGTTATACTTATTATATAAGGGATTCCATACCGGTACGGCATATTCTAACTGGGAACGTACTAAAGTTTTATAAAGATACAAATAAGTATAAGATTTCTTAAAGTCTTTAGACGATCTCATAATAAATCCGTACATTCTATAAGCCTTTTTTATTATATTTTCGACATGAATGTCTAAATGCAATTTATTATCCAATGTGACACCAAGGTCACGTATAGAAGAAACTTTACTTAGAGCTACGTTACAAAGGGAGTAGTTAAAATTAATATTTTGTTTCTTCTTTGAAAAACTTATATAGCTACATTTGGGTAGACTTAACTGCAACTTATTTCTAATACGTTGCTTCCATACGTTGCTTTCTAATACAATAATCAGACAATCTATTTAAATCCTCTTGAATAAGAACACAATCCGAGATGTTCTTGATGGGTTTGAAAATTTTGAGGTCATCTGCATAGAGCAAGAAGTTGCAATTATGGAAACACCGTCCAATATCATTGATAAACAATACAAAAAGGAGCGGACCAAGTATGGACCCCTGAGGAACACCAGATGTTACACGAATACTCTGAGACTGAAACCCATTAATAACAACCTTTTGAGTTCTATAAGTTATGTATGAAAAGAACCAGCGCAGTAAATTGCCGCGTATGCCATTAAAGGATAATTTCTTTAAAAGGAGTTCATGATCAACCCTGTCGAAGGCCTTTCGAAAGTCTGTATATATAGCATCTGTTTGAGTATTATTATCCATGCTTTCAAATAGTGACGAAACATAAATCATTAGGTTGGTAGTAGTAGACCTTCTTTTTACAAATCCATGTTGTTCTTTGATAAAAGTACTATGTAAAACAGGGTAAACTTCATTATGAACAAGTCTTTCGAAAAGCTTCGCCAGGGCACACAAAATAGAAATGGGTCTGTAATTATCTACCTCATGCTTAGAGCCATTTTTATGTACAGGTACTATATTTGCTCGTTTCCAAATCTCAGGGAAAACTCCCTCTGAGATACATTTATTATAAATAATACTCAAGGGCTTAGAAAGGCCTTCAGCAGCATGAATCAGAAAATATGATGGGAGTCCATCAGGACCGGATCCTTTTGAAGGATCTAAAGCATTCAGTTCGGTGAGAATTTTATTCTCGCTAAAATGTAAATTGTGCAAAATTACATCACCAGCATCAGAGTCGGTAGAGGAATCAGACCACGTATCAGAAGACAAGGTGGAAGGCTCATAAACTGAGTGGAAAAACTTAGAAAACATATTACAAATTTCATCAGGATTATTAGAAATTGCGTTGTTAAAGACCATATACGAAGGAATATTAGATGAAGCTTTCTTATTGGCTATAAAAGACCAAAAATGCTTAATGTTACTTTTAATGCCGTCTTCTACTGAACTAACATAATTTGAATAACATTTGCTAGATTCCGATTTGAAACGATGCCTATGCCTTGAAAAACTCTCGTAGTCAGATTCATTTTTATATGTAGAGGAATCAGACCACGTATCAGAAGACAAGGTGGAAGGCTCATAAACTGAGTGGAAAAACTTAGAAAACATATTACAAATTTCATCAGGATTATTAGAAATTGCGTTGTTAAAGACCATATACGAAGGAATATTAGATGAAGCTTTCTTATTGGCTATAAAAGACCAAAAATGCTTAATGTTACTTTTAATGCCGTCTTCTACTGAACTAACATAATTTGAAAAACATTTGCTAGATTCCGATTTGAAACGATGCCTATGCCTTGAAAAACTCTCGTAGTCAGATTCATTTTTATATGTCTTCCATCTGACCCACGCCTTTTCTTTATTTTTCTCAATGTGAATTAAGGAGGAAGTGTACCAAACGGGGTATCGCGAGGATCTAGATGATACCGTAGGTGTGTGTTTCTTAATAATGTCGAAGAGCGTGTTATAAAAGAGTTCGACAGTCACCTCCACATTATGCATATTAAACAAATTAGACCAGTCTACTTTATCTAGGTCTGCAATAATAAGGTCATACTTTGCCTTATAGAAGTTATATTTGGACAACGAATGACGACGCATAGGAGAAGACAACACTTTGAATGTATTTATACATACATACATACATACACTCACGCCTGTTTCCCATGGGGGTAGGCTTTATGTATCAAACTAACTTGTGCACCAAAGGGATCCGCTAAATCCCATAGACAAAACCCCGGGCCCGGCGCAAAATAATTTTCTATCTCAGATATCCGAGTAATAATAGTAAAAATATTGTAAAGTATCGCTATTTTTCAATTAGGTTGCTAACATTATTTTTTGCCATGAGAAGTTTCATAGGCGCTAGATGTAAAAATTTAACTTTTTAAGAAAAAACTTCATGCTTGTGTACCTATTAAACTAATGTTTACAACATACATGTATTCATACTTGTAACTGTTAATGATACTTTTATAAAAAAAAACAGGTTCGAATTCCGAGTTCAAATCCGTATGTTATTTTGTAACCATAGCTAATGACAAAATGATTTGGTGAAAGCTGTTGTTAGTTATTTTTTTAGAGTCGAATTCACAATGAAATGCATGCACTAGACAATATTCGACAAACAATAGAAAAGGGATGACTGTATAATTTTATAATTATAAGCTTGTTGCTACAGAGTTATTTTTTAGGCACACAGTCTTTAAAACTCAACAAATTCCAAAAAACAATATGTATAAACAAATGTGTCCATCAGCCATTTTTGATGTCCCCACTGTTGGGGCACAGGCCTTCCTTATGGTGGTAAGGAGGATGGGCCATAATCCACCACGCGGGCCCAATGGGTGGGGTGTGTGTAGTGGCTGGGTGTTAACGACTGCAAAATGCAGCCGGGACCAACGGCTTAACGTGCCTTCCGAAGCACGGAGGAGCTCGAGATAATGAATTTTTGGTCACCCATCCCATAACCGACCCTTGCGAACGTTGCTTAACTTCCGCAATCGCTAGGCCAGGCGCTAAACCATTGCGCCACCGAGCTCCTCATAAACAAATACGCAATCAAAACTGATAATTGATTTCTTTGATTTATTATTATACATTTTTTACAATATTGGACCATAAGTTTCATAAAGTTGTTAAGTTTCATGGAAGGAACACATTATTAAAATGTACCGTGATTAAAAAATAAACAACTTAGTATAGAATAGCCAGACATCATAAAATCTAGTTATAAACTCTAGTTTTATACTATTCACTTAGCCTTATAGGTATACGAGGGTGTTTGTTTACACTTCACTTAGTTTGAACTAGTGCAAGTTATATTGAAAACTATCTGTTAGACCTACTGCTCATGTCGGTAAACAATCTATGCGAAAAAAATAGATTGAGCTAATATACTTACAACTAGGTAATCGATGACGAATAAAATTTGCTTAAACTCATATAATAAGGAGTTCACATTTGGTTCACATGAGATATAGGTAGTTCAGTTATTGAACCGAGGCCGCGGGTAGGAAGGTATACGGATTATTAAATTTCTCATAAAATTCTGCATAGATAGCAATAAGAAGTAATTATTACGACCTCCGTGGTCGAGTGGTTTGCACGCTGGCTTTCAAGGTGTCGCCATCTCTGAGGTCCCGGGTTCGATCCCCGGCTGGGTCAATATAGAAAATGAACTTTTCTATATTGACTCAGGTCTGGGTGTTTGTGATGCCACCGTTGTCTTTGATTTCCATAACACAAGTGCTTTAGCTACTTACATTGGAATCGGAGCAATGTATGTGATGTTGTCAAATATTTATTTAGTTATTTATTATTATTTATTTATTATTGTTTGGGCTTGTGCTGTAGTGAGTTTTAATATTCTCTCCTAGTTGTATCATAAAATAACGATTGCGTTAGTGAAAACTTCAGGCGCAATCGAAGATTACCAGTTGTCCCGAAGGCTAGTCATTCTTTTTAGGTGCTAATTATTATGCTAGTGTATTTATGTTTTGACTCAAAGAGGTTTTGTTGTAGAAATGTTATTGTCTGTTCACGGCAGTCAGGTTGAGTTTGTATAGTCTAGCTAGCTAGACCAAAACCAACTACAGACATATTGCACAGACACTTGCCGCAATTGAATAATTTTACCGATAAAGCGCCAGAAACGACGTTTTTGTAAAATTTTCTTTCAATAAGTATAGGTCTTTAATTCTACTTTATGAATATTACCTACTTACATATTCCGATGGCTCAGCATAAATGAATATTGCAAAACTATTTCAATTTTGGACAACGTATCAAGATTTCAATCAGATTGACATACCTATAATCATTTGTGCAACAGATTTCGTATTCAATTTATCTGTCAGTTGCAGCAGAAATGTGGAATCCGGATCTTCTGATAGTTTTCGTTGCGACAAAGGGTGTAGAACCAACCTGATGACTTTTGTTCAACGGGAACATAGATCTCCTCTGACTCACTACTCAATTCAATTAAGGCAATGCAATCTTAGTTAAGTTATTGGCATGGCAGTTCAGTTTATACTCAGAGTAGAGATTAGAGTAAATTAGAGTTAAATTAGAGTTTTTAAATAAGCCCACTTAATAGTAATTGAAATAAAAATGGAGTGGATAAAGATTTTTAGATAAACTAAGACCAATAATGTACTTAAAGAGGACATTATCATGGCCTCTTAATAAGCGTCGGTTATTGTAATTATTGATAGGTAGTAATAATGAATAAGAAATCGCATAATATGGACTTTCTTCGACGAATTTTAGGATGATTCCTGTAAAGTGAAGTGCAACCAATGGCAAAAGTTATTTCTCGTAGAGGCCACACGTGCTCGCATCTAACTTATTTTTTTTTTCCACTTTTTTACCTCCGTTTCTATTATGTATTCTGTGCCCCCATCGCAAAAAAGAGAGGTGTTATAAGTTTAACGTGTCTGTGTATCTGTCTGTGGTATCGTGGCTCCTAAACGGATGAACCGATTTTCATTTAGTTTTTTTTTGTGTTACTTATAGATAATTTTATCCCGAGTGTTCATTAGCCATGTTTCATGAAAATCTGTTCAGCCGTTTGTCATGGTTAGCCGGTAGGGTAACCATGACCTGATCAGCCGTTTGAAGATCATCAGCTCTTTAATAGTTGATGAGGGTATCTGACTACCTTCCATATGTCCTATCGATTCAAAATTTAGTATATGGAGCGCACATATTGTTATCGTACAATAAAACTATATCGGATAAACCACCACAGAATCCACCTACTGAAAATAAGTCTGATGAAAACGTAGTGAAAACCATAAAAGCGATCGCCAATCAAGTGATTGACTCAAACATGCAAATAACTCCTGATATGGCTCACGAATCGGTTCAAATATCGATCCCCTCACCCACTCCGTCGCAAGAGAGATATTTAAACGACATTACCATGCAGGAACATTCGGAAGCCGTCGAGGGTAATCCGAAGCACGTAGAATCATTTGAAGACATGCTTTGTATGCTCGAGAAAATAACTGATGAAACTAAAATTTACGGTATGAAACAACCAGCACATAAACCATCGAATCCGAATGTCAACCATCCTGTAAAAAGTGATAATAAAGAACCACAAGAACCGATGACTTTTCCGAAGAGAGAACCGGAAAGGTTGAACTTGCAGTCTGCAACGGTAACCTCAATTGTCACCATTGTCACAACCGGCCGAGTTAACTTCAAATATTGCGAATGTATCGCAACAGCTTCGGACTATTATGTCCTCTCTGAACACAAACACATCGAAGGTAGAATCACAGGCAGTTACAAATGTTATGAGAAAAAATAGCGATGCGACCACACCTACCCAAGTAAACTTTGAGAATTTATTGCCATCGTCAAAAGTCGAAGTGAGCTTGGAAGTATATGGTAAGGTAACCATGACCTGATCAGCTGTTTGAAGATCATCAGCTCTTTAATAGTTGATGAGGGGTGTCAGAGGAGAATCCGCAGTGAAGAAATGAAAATAAAACAACAGTGGTAAAGTGTAA
This sequence comes from Agriphila straminella, assembly GCA_950108535.1. NCBI lineage: Eukaryota > Metazoa > Arthropoda > Insecta > Lepidoptera > Crambidae > Agriphila > Agriphila straminella. The sequence goes on from OX467318.1 coordinate 11,792,770, forward strand.
ACATTTATGCTGCTTATTAAGTTTTAAATACAGTCACTTTATAATACACGATTTTATACTTCGATTATTTCAAGAACGGCTTCAGCCGTTAATCTAAAATACATTCGTAAATGCTTCATGGTATGTATGTCTTGTTAGTATAGTCTATAGTTTTTAATAAATTTTTGTCTTTCTGATTTATTAATTAAAATATAAATTAAATATTCCGATTAAGTAAGTGTTTAAAGGACGTCATAGTACCTACAAGCAAGAGTCTTAGCTTTCACAGTTAATTCAATAAAAAAATACCTAAATAAACATTCTTTACATTAAAACATCTTAGCTAACAAACCCTGACGTCCTTACACTTTAAAGTCTTAGTTAATTTTTTATTAAAAGTAAAAACTGTTTCTCCATTTTTCACACGGGTAGACTTGGCAGGCGACTTACTGGTAAAATCGCTGGTTGACTAAAATCGGCCAGCAAGTCGCATGCCAAGTCGACCTGTGTAAATACCACATAACTTATAAAAATAAAAATTAATTTGAATTGTTTCTGACTAGTTCAATCAAAATAATATTTAAAGGGGTATTTACATGGAGCAACTTGGCAGGCGACTTTACTCAATAAGCGGTTTTTATCGACAATCGCCTGAAAAAATTTAATCGTCTCATTGAAATTAGGTTTGCGTTTTGATTTTACAAGAGATTGTCGATAAAAAGCGCTAATTTATTAAAGTCGCCTGCCAAGTTGCCTGCCAAATCACTCGTGTAAACACCTCCTTACTGGTAAACGTATTGTTTTTTTAAAGTCTTTTATACAGTTTAGGACTGCTTGAAATCGGTCCCGATGATGTGCCAAACTCAAAAAACTAAAGCAAACGGGCTTTGTGAAATAGAACACACATTTAATATTTTATCTATGATTACAGTAGTTGTATTGTTTTTAAATTGCGAGCAGGTAGGTATTCTTATAATATTATTTACTATGCATAATAATATCAATCAGACTTTGAAAAAGATGCACCTTGTCGTTAAAAATGGCACAAATTGATAAAAAGCGGAAATAATTAATAACAAAGTTACAGTACATTCTTCGAAAAGTTAGCTCGCAACTTTATTATAAGTATAGCCTACGTGTGGTTTCTTACGCTCAAATTTTCTAAAAAGACTATTTAAAATTAACAATATCTCATAAATTATAATATATATACAGTCCAATTATTACGTAGTTTTACAGTTCATACAATATTTTTATTAACCTATAATAAAATTGAGTTTATATTCATCTACTTTTATTTACTAAACAAATAGTTTAAATTCCAGTTTGAGTTATAATAAATGTAAACCACCATAAAGAGTGTGATTTATTGCACATTTATTTATAATATTATTAAATCTTTTTGTCATTTTAAAGGACAATTTACTTAATTATTACTTAAGTATCAGTAACACATTCACACCACTATCAAATCAAAGTAAATAAAAATCAATAAGATTCCATAAAATTCTTACACGTATTATAAGATTTGGTGGTGCTTGGATAATATTTACAGCTATAATAAAAATAATAATTACGACTTTACCTCAAATAGAAGTTTTGCTACCTACATAAAGTAAGTTATATTACATCAATTTATAGTAACTTTTGATGGCTTAAGCTTCCGAGCTTAATTATTAGGAATCTCTTGAATTGAACACCAAGCATAGCCCGATTTGAATCTCATTAAAAAAACGCTATCATTCGTTGCCTAGAACTTGGCGATGTTCCTACGTGCACAGCACAAAGCCAAAGCCGTTCACAGGAAATTTTACTTTAATGTAAAGAGTTAAATTTTGGAATGGCTTGCAGCATTCCGATTCTTCTCAATTAGTTTAAGTTAGTTCTCTCTGAAGGGCTGAGCAAATATCTCGTTCAATAGTTGCTGATACTCTTCTGCATTGTAAAGGTAGTCTTCATCATCTAGTACTCCAGTTAGATTGTAGCTGAAAACGGTAAATAAAATTGAGTTTACGAAAATATACTGCTCAAAAGAAAATAGTGGCCACCGTAAGATTTTCCGTCCAAAAGAGCGTTCTGAAAGGTATTTTTCTGAAAAAATCAATCTGATTTTATTTGAACTTGTTCGAAAGCTGTAATAAAGTCAATTTTGCAGACTTTACTGAGTCGCCGTGTGTTAGTTAAAATAAAAAGAAATTGGAGTTTCATGCGATAATTAAACGCCGCGTTTCAGTTATAATTACGCGAAAATTATAACTGAAACGCGGCGAATAGGAGAAATTATACCATAGACTTAGAAAAATGATTCGCTGCGTGTATTTTCATAAAGTTTCCTACTATAAGATTTGGTGGTGCTTGGATAATATTTACAGCTATAATAAAAATAATAATTACGACTTTACTTAAAATAGAAGTTACGACTTTACTTAAAATAGTAGAAATATTGAATATCGAACTAATCATTATGTTATAAAAGAATTTCGCAAGTTACTTTAAAACAAATGTGCACTAATTATTAAATCTGTTCTTAAGGATTGGTATAATCTGAATATCTTGATTATAAGGGTCATATATAGGGTTGTACCACCATTATAATATAAATACTAAAGACATTTTACCATCACTCAACAAGTAAAGTATCTTACCTGGATATCTCTCTTTTCTTTCTAAAACTCCCATTGGAAGTTGCTTCGATACATAAAACTGCAAACTGGTTGTTGCAGGAATGTCTGATGAAATAAAAATTAAAAATATGTCAACAACTTTTAGGTACTTAATTTTCTTGGCAATGGCAATACAAACGAAGCTTTATGTCAGACGATTATCAAAGATTATGTATATTCATAAAGATTTAGTATTTTCGTGTCTTTTAATAAATGTTGAAATGTTCAGGACTTTAATTCTTTGAATCTATTAAATATTCTATCTATCTTAATATATTTTGCACACAACAGACTGATACGTACATGTTTTATAACTCATGCACCGCCCCCGGCCTTTGTTAAAAATATTTAATAGGTAACAATTTACATTTATTGTAAACGAAAAGAAAATTAGACAACGAAAATCAGCAATACTTTTGTATAAGTAAAAAAAAAAGAGAACTTCAGAAGCATAAGATTCATGTGCTATGTTTTTTGGTTTCATCGCTGTCTTTGCCAAGCAATAATAAATAGTACAAAAATAGATTTTTTTGATAAAATTCTGTAAAAGATATAAACTAGAATTAGCTATCAACTAATTTTGTATGCGTTAAATTCTTAGTTTAAATGTGTTTGTGTAGTTCTGGATTAACGCATAAAGTGGCCACTTTGGGTTTTTTTTTATATTTTTATATTTTTCAGAATTTCATTAAACATAATTGTTTCGTTGTAATGATTTTTTCAAGATTAACGGCGCTAGTGGACGCGCGATGCACCCTTAAGACAAACACTATTGCACTATTACAATCAAGCAACGATATTTTTATAGGTTTTGCTCTCACCTCTCCTGTGAGAGTAGTCTATGAGAATAAAGAGAGGCAGCCATCCCTCTCCTAGTAGGGTCGTTGGTTTGCCACTCATCGCAGAATGTGTCCAAGGCCCTTTCTCCACTTGCGTGAGAACCATGCCATAATATCTTTTGAGGCCTGGAAGAGAGAGATAAAAAAAAATCATAAACTGATTTGGCTTTCAGATAAGTTATACCTAAGGAAAATGTGGTAAAGAGAAATCCTTTTATTTCCTGTCGAATCAAATAAAAACTTTTTTCAAATTGGTATTCCAACATATTTTGACTTTTGATATGGATAAATTTATTATCCGTGGCAATGAAAAAAAATTATGTAATACTTTATTTTAGCTAATCTCTTGCATGTAATCAACCAAAACTGTTTATCAAAAGATATCATATCAAGTCAAACAATTTTTTTTATAATAACTGCAACACTTTTATGATTTTAGGGCCCGTATTTATAATCCTCTCTCAACGTTGAGAGCTATTTTGAGATCATACTTGTGATGCTCTTCTTATAGGAACAGCATATCAAGCATGATCACAAGACAGCTCTCAACGTTGAGAGCGGTTTTCGGTGTTAAGTAAAAAAATAGAGAGTCAACTTTACCAGTGGGAATCAGTCATAATATTCTTCCCGTTGAAGCTATAAATCCTCGGCGAACCGGCGATAATCCCGCCGTTACCATCGAATATGTCAGAGAACGATTTGAACAAAACGTCTCCTTGTGTGTTTACGATTGGCAAATGTCGGTCCGAGTAACGGACTATTGTGTCTAAGTTTTGTATTCTGAAAAAAGAAAGCAGTTTAAATACATACGATTTCATTACAACATTTTTATTGGTCTTAAGGTGACTTGCACCATAAATGTTTAAGTACCACTTAAACACAATATTATATACAAATACAATATTTAACTTATAATTGTCGTTTCGTTTTGTTTAAATAGAAAATAAAAGAACAACAGTGAACGATAATACAAGATATTTTTTTGTAAAATCTGAAATGAGGTTTTAATTAAAATTAAAAAAGGTGGGTTTTCAATCTAACATTTTGTTTAATCTTGAAAGGCGTAGGGAGTACCAGTCATAAACTTAAAATTCCACTAATATTAAGTTTATGGTACCAGTACCAATCTACTTACCTGCTTGTGAGGAAAGCTGTGAAAGTGCCCCTCAAGCCAGCCCTCTTAGCTTGTCTGTAACAGGCGTAGTTGGCTCGTCGGACTCCGTGCATGTTACCGGACAGAGGATCATTGAGAGCTGCTAAACGAAGCTGTTAAGAAACGAATTACAGATTTTTAACAACACAGGTATAAATAATTATTAGGCCCTGAAAAGTGAAGACGTAAAATCTTTATCTAGAGAAATTTAAAAAATTATAAAATATTATATTTTACCAAATCCGCAACAATCATGGTCAACCTTAAAACGAGGTGCGTCTTTTTACCTTATTATCTTCATTATTAATCCATTCTCTACACATTTATTATCATTCCTTATGCAATCTATTTATCTTTAAGCATTTTTTTCTCTTATTTACCCACATAGCCTACTGTTTCGATTTTTATGTCTCCTTTGCTGGGGCACAGCACAGACCTTCCTTATGGGTGGCTAAGGAGGATGGGTAAGTAATAACCCACCACAAAGGCCCAATGCGGATTGGTGGGTGTTAACGACTGCGAATGCAGCCAAGACCAACTGCTTAACGTGTCTTCCGAAGAACGGAGGATCTCGAGATAATACATTTATGGTCACCCATCCCAAGACCGACACTTACGAAAGTTGCTTAACCTCCATAATCACAGGACCAGGCGCTAAACCACTGCGCCACCAAGCTCCTCTTTTTAACTGGCATCAATTATTAAAAACCAACCTAACACTTTCATGAATCCCAATTATAAATCTGCCTCGATATTCATATTTATAATTTGCTGTCGATAGAATCATACACGATTAGAAGTGCAATCACAGCTTACATCAATTAAAGTAACTTATTCAAGACTTGGAAGTTATTGCTTCGACCAACTATGCAAAGTACGCTTGAATGAAACTTTAGCGAGACTTGCAGTTAATTGAGTACAGACTATGGTTGTGACGTAACTTTGTAGTTTAGTTTGTAGAATATACAATTTCGTATGATCGATTGCGTAGTTACGTACTAATATTTATTATAAAACACCGTAGGTAGTCGAGAGTTTATTATGCCAAATTCAAGAGTGATTTACACGGTCACCAATTATTGTCGCAAAACACGATATTTACTAAACCATTTATAACAATTAGTTCGCGACCTTTCACGGTCGCTAACGACAGTGAAGCTCACGATTTAAAATCGCCTACAATCAGAGTGAAACGAAAAAGTCTATGTAGAAAATGAATCTTTTTTTTTATTCCTGGTGGATGTAAATAATAATTCTAAATACTCCTCGCATTTTTATGGATGGTTCTCTTTAGATCTACTTCAATATTTTACGTTAGTTATACACGGTTAATTTTAAGTATACCTAAAAATGAAATGAGTGTATCTCATCACCATACTAATTGAGTGTGTACAGTTAGAAGTTTCAATATTTAATAATTGGTCAAGATATTGAGATTTGTCTGTGATTTGTCTCATTCATAGAATTACATGCTCGTTTTCAAAAGATACTATCTTGTTTATCTACGTAAATAATGAAAATAATGAATCTACGCACGCGTCTTGCTATTTTTGTGAGTTTGCCGATTAATCAAGTTTTTCTTTCCGCGAAATTTTAAAACTATTTAATTTTTAACTTTCGACAGCACGTTCATAATATTAAGAAACGTGGTATGATATCCCCATTAAATTTTTAGATGTACTTAAAAATTAACGGTGTATAGGTTTTATACTTACACTAGGGCCGTTAGACGGAGGCGAGTTTTCCACCAAGTTGGAAATGGGTGGTACGTGCACCAAACTGGCTGCCGGCATCATCGGCGGAGTAGCGGGCTGTGGCGTGGGGACCGCAGGCGCAGAATGGGTCACTAAGGACCCTAACTGCAGAACGAATAAAGACTCCTACATTTTGGGAAAATCGTTTAGTGGAAATGCTGCGCCAAGGCCATGATTAGACAATGGCAGCACAAAGAACAATGGCCAATTCCCATATAAGCTTTGACCTGTCAAATAGCTGTTTTTAGAGTTGATGTAGGTATAATAATAATAGAATTATGCCTATTTTAATAGTTATTTTGACCGTAGAATACTAGTATTTATTGAATTTTAATTTGGCAATCAGAAAATTAAGCTCTAGTTGATATCAATTGTAATTATTGCTGATTTTTGTTATTGATTTTCTCTATTCTGTATTACCGATTTTTATTTAAGTTTGTTAATTTGTATACAAAAGTGCCCATGCGGTCGATCGCGAGAGGTTTTAAGGTCGATTGCCAAGGATAATAGGTTTGACAATTTGTTTGCACCCAATGTAGTTTTACATATGCATTTTTTTAATGTTATATATTTGGTGGGTTAAACGGTCAAAATGTCTATTTCTTAGTCAAAAATTTTTGCTAAGTCGATTTCCTTGAATAAGTATTGGCACCCATAACATTGAAAATGCAATTTTATGAGCTATATTACTTTTTATAAACGATAATTGATAAAATCAACATTTTGACAGGTCAGAAATGGTCAACCTTCTTTGCTACTTTATTTACAGTGACCATTTACTTACGGATACGTATTGCCACCCTGAGTTGACTTTGACCAAAAGAGCTTGCTCTTCTACAACGTACGCCAATGAGCCCACGGGGCTTGCAGACGCCAACTAGAAAGTTGAACCTTATTGAGTTGTAATACGATACATTTCAGGATTTAACGAAATATAAATTGCATTGATTTCTGTTAAAAAAAGTAATAGCTTTTAGAAAGTCAAAATCTGAATCCCAGACGTGACTGTACAAGTATTTTTTTAAATGTATTACCCTTAACATTTCTTCTGTGGTCTGGAAAACAGCTGCTCCAGGTATTGTTCTGCTCACATTTGAATCATCTGCGTGTGCGCTTGTCCCATGATGGTTACTTTGTGTAAACACTACGGAAAATTAAATGAATTTTCAAAATGGCTGCATTGCATTGATTACGTAACTCAGTTGCTAACAAATTCTCGATTGAAATCGATTGCAACCGCAGTTACATTACTGCCTTAAGTAAGATAGTTGTCACATTGGTTCTTACTAAAGCAGCAATGTAACTATGATTTCTGTCAGAGTTAATTGCAACAAAGTTACAAAATCAGGTAGCGGGTTAGTATTATTATATAAGGGTCATTAGAACAACACTTGGGCCCAATGCTTGAATAGGTGGGTGTTATCGACTGCAAAAGCAATGGACCACGGCTTACCGTGCCTTCTGAAGCACTGAAGAGCGCGACATAGTAAATTTTTGGTCACCCATCCAATAACCGACCTTTGGGAAACTTGCTTAAGAGACGCGTGACGACGAGAATCGCAGGGCGAGTGCGCTAGCTAAGCGATAACCGAATGCGCTATCGAGCTCTTCTGTCACAAAGTTCCTCTTTCTCCTTTCACTATTATAAAAGCTAAGATACCTAAGTATTAACTAAATTAAACTTAAGTAGAGATCGTAATACTGAAATCATAAGCACACTTATGTTTAAAACGCATAAAACAAGCTTTTTTGAATTTAGTTTTGAGGGAGAGATTGTTTCAAGGCAATAAGAAGTTTCACTTAATAATATATTTTAAGTATTATTATCTAACGTTTGAATTCTAAAGGGAACTACTCTACACAGTGCAAAAAGGAGTGAAGAAAAAATAGGGAGTGATAAATTCATACTTATTCCGTGGATGGGTTAAAAACTGCAAGCGTGGGAAGGACTTGGAATCTCGCGCTATTTTTAATGAAAATTCTAGTGATCCACTTACCTCCCCTATCTTTGTCTTTGAGATCTTTCAACTCCCTTAAAGCTTTTAGCTCGTCAAGGGGACTCTTCATAACTGCAGTCCGGCAGCGTGAAATATGTATAAAGTGCAATGTACAAACAGTCAACGTCATGACAGGAATCCGAATGGATTACCTAAGTACCTAATTTAGTTTTCTCATATTGCCCTAGCCATTATGGATTAATTAAGTGGTAGGTACCTTAATTGTATCTGTAGACCTATAGATTACTCAAGGATATATATTAAAAAAAAAATGCCTTTCAAGGGGCTGTGCCTAGGTAGGAAAATTTTCCAGTGATAACGGTGGAAATTAGTCCATTAACAATATGACAAAAACTCAACTTTGTAGCAATTTTTTATGAATATGGAAGTATAAGTACCTACCTATGTGAAGTATGATTTAAGACGTGCTAATAATACTCGAAGTTAGCAAAAGAATTTGACTTTAGTTTCCTTATTCAAATAAGTAGGTACTAGTATTTCGAGTCACGTGACTTTAAAATGACCTTTGATCTTTATTCGAGAGGCCCTAGATTCTCGAATAAAGATTTGAAGTAGAATTCTGACTAACCTGGTCTACCATACAGTTTAGTATTTCCATGTACATGTTCTTCATGATAATTGGATCCTGGTTCTCCTTTAGGTCCTACTATTGAAGCTCCTGGCGCTCCCGTTGGTCCTGGCTGTCCTGGCGGGCCAGGAGGTCCAGGTGGCCCAGGGATGTAACGAACGGGCTCTGATACGGCGCTTGGAGGTCCAGGAGGCCCCGGGGGACCTTTCTCTCCGGGTAACCCTGGGATGCCGTCGTACCCACGGTCTCCTTTATCACCTTTAAGCTGTAGAAAAAGGGTTTCACTAGATTTTTGTAAAGCCAATAATTGCTAGCATTTCTAGTAATTTAAGTTATTATACTCTTACTTAAAATAATAGGTAATGTTAAGCGAATACACTTTTTATAATTGTATTCGTCGAAACCTATTGTGTGTGTAGGATAGACAAAGCAAAATACACGCAATTTCTATTCTAAACATATTTCAGAGGGCTGGTATGAAGCAGCGGCAATGGAATATCGCAAAAACATGACACCCGTTTTTTTAAATATTCCTTGAACTATTTGTTAACCTCTTAAGAGAAATGAAAGTTTTTATTAGTCGAAGTCGAGGGAGGTCGCTAGTTTGTAGTTTATAATATATTAATAGGATAGCAGAATGACATCGAGAATATCAGAAACGGCAAAATTAGACATCACTTTAAGAGGATTGTCAAGCAAACGGTCTCCATACAAACGGCGATAACGTTTCCCACCCTCTGAACCTTAACCTACAATAATTATTTTTTTGTATTTTTTTGAAATGCCTAAATACTAGGGCTGTACGTTTTGATTTTTTAAATATCTATAATAGATTTCGAAATATTTGCATTTTAGTGATTTCATACAAAACACAGAAACGTGCCAATATTTTCAAATCTACAATGAATATTTTAAAAATCAAAACGTACAGCCCTAGTTTTTAGGCATTTCAAAAACATACCAAAAATTCATTGCTGTAGGTTAAGGTTTAGAGGGTGGGAAACGTTATCGCCGTTTGTATGGAGACCGTTTGCTTGACAATTCTCTTAAGGTAGCGTTAAAATAGATATCTGGTAAAATCATCAAATAAGCCGAAAAATAAATAACATACCTCAATCAAAGCCTACATATTATGGACAATTTGTTAAGTTATAAATATAACTAAACATAATTTGAGTGATAAAAAATGAAGTAGGTACATAGGTACCTACATATCACCAATTGAATTGAATGACAAAGAATTTAAGGTCATCACCAGGATGGAATATCCGTTTTATAAATACACAAAGCCATAGATTTAGTCGACTAAAATATTCCAAAAGTAAATAGATGAAGAATTTTTATTCATGTTATGAAAGCCTTGAACTCATAAATTATTTTCGAGTATCGTTTGGCGTCATCAACATCTACCTAGACATATGAGAAAATGAAATTAGGAACTACAATAATGTTTTATTTGAAATTATTCTTAAATTCTCAATTCCTACTATATGTTTTAGATATATACATTAAGAATTTAAGAATAAGTAAAACGGAATCTTTGTTGCATGATAAGAATATAAAAGTAATATATACCTATAGACCGTGGTAGTGTGACGTCACATAATGGCAGAGTTTGACATTTTGAGTAAAAATAACCTGAATCAAGCAAGTTTATCTTCTCAAGACATGAAATTACACCCAGGAGCAAAACAATACGGCATAATTACTTATTCCTAACACCAAAATAACTAAATAATTTCTTAACAAAACAAAAGTGCCAACGCTCTCGTGTTTATTTTTACGCAAATCACGTCATAGCTTCCACGGTCTATTACCACAATAATAATAAAGGATATACTCGTACCTACCTATTATGAAAGATAAATACTTATGTATTATTATTATTAATGAGACTATTTTGTCCTTCGATATTATTGTTTTTATCAGCTAATCTTAACTCCAGTAAACTGAACGTCATTGCAACGACAAAAAAAAAATTGGATATGAATCAGCCAGTTCGGATCCGCGCGACCGACTGTGATATCGTGTGTGGTGCTATTGTGATATGTTATACAAAATAGGACAATGATTTTCGTAATTTTAGTTCTAGTTGTCCTAGTGATTTTCTATTATTATGGATCAAGGACTTTTGATTATTGGGAGAAAAAAGGTGTTAAACATGAAAAACCATTACCATTTGTAGGTAACAATTTAAAGCAGTTTATGCAAAGAGCTAGTATGGCAATGATGGCTACAGAAACTTACAGAAAATTTCCAAATGAAAAAGTTGTTGGATTCTATTCAGGGACAAGACCAGAATTGGTTATAAGAGATCCGGAATTAGCGAAACGGATTTTGGTCACCGATTTTCAACATTTCTACGCGAGGGGTTTCAATCCACACAAGAAAGTTATAGAGCCACTTTTGAAGAATATTTTTTTCGCTGATGGAGATCTTTGGAGGTTGATAAGACACAGATTTACGCCTGCTTTCAGTACAGGAAAATTAAGAGCAATGTTTCCTCTGATCACAAAGAGAGCAGAAAAGCTCCAGCTCATTACTGAGGATATTATAAACAGAGATTATTATGACGCTCGCGAGCTAATGGCGCGGTACACAACAGATTTTATTGGTGAATGTGGTTTTGGTATTAATATGGATTCACTAAGCGATGAAAACTCTCAGTTCAGAAGACTGGGCAAAAGGATTTTCCATCGGAGTTTCAGAGATGCTGTGTGTGCTGCACTAAAATTAATGTTTCCTGAGGTGTTCAAGCATTTAAGATTTTTGGATTCGGAGCTAGAAACAACAATGTTACACTTGTTTCGAACTGTTGTAAAAGAAAGGAATTACAAACCGGCTGGAAGAAACGATTTTATTGATTTAATGCTGGAGTTAAAAGAAAAAGGAGATTTAGTTGGCGAATCTATTGAAAAAAAGAAACCTAATGGAGAACCAGAAACAGTGAAAATGGAACTGAGTGAGTTGTTGATGACAGCACAAATGTTTGTATTTTTTGGCGCCGGTTTTGAAACGTCATCTACTGCTTCAAGTTACGCATTACATCAATTGGCATTTAATCCAGATTGTCAAGAAAAAGTGCAAGCTGAAATTGATACAGTGTTAGAGAAGTACAATAATATTATAACGTATGAAGCTATCAAAGAAATGGCTTATTTAGAAATGGCATTTTATGAGGCCATGAGAATGTATCCTTCAGTGGCATATTTGATAAGAATGTGCACGTCCAAACAGTACACTTTCCCTGAGATTAACTTGACGATCGATGAAGATGTCAAAGTTGTGTTTCCTATTCAAGCAATACATATGGATGAAAAATATTTCCGCGACCCAACAAAGTTCGATCCCGAGAGATTTAGTTTTGGTGCTAAAGAAGACATTAAGAACTTTGTATTTTTGCCATTCGGAGAGGGGCCCAGATCTTGTGTTGGTAAGTGAACTGAAAGTAATTTAATAGCTTCGCTCAATTTAATGTTACTTTAATTTTACTACCTATATGAAAGTAATTTAAAAGCTGTTTTAGCAACGGTTTTGCCGATAAATCAGCAACATTTTTGTTAAATACAATGTTTCGGCGTACCAATTCTCTGAACTTTGAACTTTATAAACATTTTTCATTAATATTAATACTTGAATTTTAATCAGAACGTTTTGAGTCGATTTCACGTTTTATTTTTAATGGCCGTTTATAACAGTAAAATAGGTGAATTATTGGTTAAGCATCATCGTAATATTTGCAGGAGCAAGGTTAGGGCAGATGCAATCGATGGCTGGTATAGCAGCTGTCCTGCAGAAGTACACAGTGGAACCAGCAGCATGTAGCGTCCAAAACCCACTGCCAGATCCAGCTGGTATTGTATCAGAAGGATTTGTTGGAGGACTGCCATTGAAATTCAAGAAACGAAGTCGGCCTTTAACTAGATAACAGAAAAGTTATAAATAAACAAAATATGCGATCCATCCATAAATAACCCCAGTTATTGTTGCCACGAACCAGGTCTGTCATCTCTACACCAGAAGACCCAGGTTCAAATTCTACAAAGTTGCATTATAATATAATTGTGTCATGATCAAGATGTTCCCCAGGCACGTGTTCGTACCTTTTTTGTTTAAGTAATTATGTTATGATATTGTTTTCTTTATAGTCACCATAGTCACAGAAGTAGGAATTACAAAAAAAAATTGTTCTAATGAATGTTATCCGGAAATATTTATTATCATTATTTGTCATTAATATTATTCTATTTAATAAATATTGTTATCAACGTAGATAACGCCAGTTATATTAAAAGCGAGTGTTTAAATTATAACGTTTTATTTTTTAAATCAAATTAGAAGTAGTAAAGTATCCGTTAAAAAGTGTTTTATTTCAAACTAGAAGGACTCATCGCGCTTGTGTAATTCACTATCTTCTCAATGTAAATATTTAAAGGATTTTTATCACATCAATTGAATGGGCTGCTTGAATAGTATTTAAATATCCTGTGAACTCGAATGCCAATAATTGTATTTTTTAAATAATATCGAAACGATAAATAAGACAAAACTTTAAAAAATATATCGCAGAAATAAATAATGAACGAATCTATCTTGATCGATTGAGTAATAGATAATTGAAGTTACATCCTTATCGCCACTTTTTTGGGCCATATCTTGTACCTACTCTTCACAAAAAAGGCATTATGAACTGCGGAGTTTTTTATTTATTTAACAAACTTTATTGTACATTTCAAACAAAATGTTACAAAAGGCGAACTTAATGCTAAAAGCATTCTCTCCCAGTCAACCTTTAGGAAACAGATATCAATGAAGGCGGTACATAGGGTACAAATAATAATAAATACAACATAATAACATAATAATTTAATACGTAATATAATATATATAAAAACATGGAAATATATAATTAATACTTATCTAATTAATAATTATCTACATTTTGATTTTGACATCAGGTTTTGACCTTCGATCATCTATATTAGATGATCGGAGGTATACCGTATATCGTTTTGACTTTAATTGATAAATTGGTAATGTTTCCAGATAAGATTGAGGATTCGTATTTTGTAGACTTTCTAGGTATAACAAAAATTAAAACATTTAAAAACCCCCCGACAAACGGCTGATCAGGTCATGGTTACCTTACCATATACTTCCAATCTCAATGAAGTAACACGGTACCAAATTTCGAATCGATAGGACATATGGAAGGTAGTCAGATCCTCTCATGAACTATTAAAGAGCTGATGACCTTCAAACGGCTGAACAGATTTTCATGAAACATGGCTTAGATCACTCGGGATAAAACTATCTATGACACAAAAAACACTAAGCGAAAATTGGTTCATCCGTTTAGGAGCTACGAAACCACAGACAGATGCACAGACACGTTACCACAACAACTTATACACTTATATACCACAACAACTCTCTTTTTGCGACGTGGGTTAATAAAAACAAGATACTTTTAAGATTAGGGAGTATATCAACTTTTTATTCAGAAAATAAAAACAATACCTTTTTATGCAGTCGTGTAACAATAAATAAGAAAAAGCTTTGTTTTTCATGTACCTAATATCTAATTTATCATCATAAATTAGGTACCTATAGGTACCTTGAACTGAGTTCATGGTTATCCAGATTATGTTATCAAGCAACGTTTATAATGATGGACGAGAAATATGTAGGTACCTATACCTATATTTAATTTTGTAAACCATTATCGATCGCAACAGCGTCATCCTTGTTTTATTGTTATTCGTGTTTAGCAATCACAATTATATTTTTTTATTTTAAGTACTTAAATAAAATAAAAACTATATATATACTTAAACAACAAAAAACGACCGGTCGTTTAATCAACTGTAGACGTATTTAAGAAGTATTTTAGTTTTTTTAAGTATGAAAGAGTAAAAACGCATGTTTAACTAGCGACCGTCCGCGACTTTGTGTGCGTGTTCAGTTATTTATCTATCCCTCGGGAACATTACTTGTTTCAGATACCCTATGCCCTTCTCTCCCCTGACAACGTGTATGCAAAATTTCATTATGATCGGTTGAGTAGTTAAAACGTGAAGGCGTAACAAACAAACTGACTTTCGCATTTATAATATTTGTATCGCACATATTAATTACATTTTGAATAATTTACTTACCATTGCGATATCGATCAGATTGATACCAGGATCGCCTTTTTCGCCTCTCGGTCCTGCAGGACCAGGAATCCCAGGTGGCCCGAGAGTACCAGGACGCCCCTACATAACATAATCCACATTATCATAATCAAAATTTCACTAGGAAATAATTGAAGCGTCAACAATTTTCGTGAATTACGTCAAGCTTTCGTTAATAAGGCTTCCAAGTTTGCAATTTGCATACATTACTCAAAAGTTTAAAATTTGTTAAAAGAAAAAAAAAAGGTAATAATTAACTTCTTATTACCTTCAAAATACCCATGGATTATATTTTTATCAGTAATCTCACCTTAGAATTCTTCAGTAGGCATATAAAAGGAAAGTCATATCAATTAAGTCTTATTAAAGATACGATATCATACAAAAAATATTTTATCCAATTTTAGTAGCATACAAGGTAGCTTTTAAGTTGCTCCTATATCATAAATGGTAACTGTAGGTAAAGGTAAGGTAAAATTGAGATGGTACGGACATGTGATGATCATGTGGTTTGCCCGATCTAACAACCCAGGACAGACCGTCCTGGCGCCCTAATAAGGGCTCCTTTTAAGGCTGTTCCAGGACGGTCTTTCCTGGGTAAGGAGGGCTAACCCCGCCTAAAGTGGGATTCCGACAGAAGAGAAGAAGATGATGAGGTATACGAATTTTAAACTAAAGTTGTATAATACGACGATCAGTGTAAAAAATCGCATTTTTTGCTAACTCAATAGCGCCAAAAACTGAGTTACGATGTTTTCCCTTGCAGGTGTCGATATGAGAAGGAAAGGAACATACCATCCAACCTGGTAGGCCAATTTCACCCTTCTCGCCAGGTTTCCCTGGTGGGCCTGGGATGCCTGGCAGTCCTTGTAGCCCTCGAGGGCCTAATGGCCCTGGTCTCCCTCTTCGGCCTCTAGGGCCTGGCTCTCCTTTGTCACCCTAATGAGGAATAAAACATTATATATTTGTAAATCCCACACATTGAAAAAAAATACTAGATTGTAAGGTCCTGACATTGATTGATTGGTTTCAACGCTTTATATAAGCTTAAATACGATAACGAGGTTTGCAGATTAATTTAATTCTTTAAGACAAATACAACTCATTAGAATTGAAGGCAACTAGTGCTATTAAAGATTGATTTAATTTTTCATAAATTGTTTGGGAAATATATAAGTACACCCAGGTCCAAAAAAAATTAATTTACATTCATACCATATACTATGTTGCAACAAAATGTAACAGATATTATAGAAAAAATACCTTGATTGTGATTAAATCCGAACCAGGAGACGTCATACTAATAGGTCCAGGAGGTCCTCTCTCTCCTCGCTCTCCTTTTAACCCAGGAGGGCCTGGCTGGCCGGTAAGACCTGGTAGCCCTGATGGGCCGATGTCCCCCCGGTCACCAGATTTGCCATCTTTGCCAGGGAACCCTGGGGGCCCGTCATTCCCTCGACTTCCCTTTTCACCCTGTGGCATTGATAAAACATACACATTATAGCGTTAACTCATGTCCAAAATAAAAACAGAGTGTTTGGTAAATGGTATAAATAAACAAGCACCTACCAATGTTGACATAATCATTCAAATATTGACCAAACATAGCATCAAAAATTTTAAATTGAGAAAATATGATTCAAATTAGTTTAATAAGTACATAATAAAAATATATGACAGATTTAAAAAAAACTAATAATATATTAATATATCAATGTTAAATTTAAACCTCAAGGTATATGAACCCGGAAGAAAATATGGCATTAAGGCAACAAGTTTTGTGAGTAAAAAGTTGCAGTTAACAACAACATGGAATTAGTCAGCGACCTTCGAATAACATTTTAAGGAGATAAAACCTTAGTGAGAAATAACTTGTTCTGTTAGTTATTAGTACTTCGCTGGAAGCCAAAATTGTTTATACTTATAACACTGCTGATTGTGTTGTTAATTAAGTAAAGCACGCGCCATTTACGTCAAAGGTCACGCATGAGTGTAAAAATGAAATTTTTACACTCGTGCGTGGCCTTTGATGAAGTGCTACACTAAATTCATTAATAACCGATTTTATAAGAGGGATATTTAGATGTTGTTACACCTTTTATACGTATCAATACTTGGTTCATAATTATTATTGTAAGTACTTATAATGTATGTACCTTCACCGACGGCACATCAGACTAGGTATACTTGTTGACCTTGAGTCCATATTTATGCCATACGTAATAAATGCTCTTTTCTCAGTTCAACTTTTTTTATGCACAACGGGATAGTGTTTTACATCACTTCATGTTAAGTGACGATAAGGCCGAAGGAGGAAGCGCACTACACCCGGAATCCTCATCACTGGGGAACTGGCTATCTTACCTCTAACTGCCGAAACACAACAATTGTAAAATTGTTGTTATGGCGTCAGACTTAGGTAAGATGGTGGTAGCAATAAGCCAGGCGGACTTGAAATAAGCTCTACCATCAACCAAAACAGAGTACAAATTGTACCCTCCTCCTAGGGATCGAACCCGGGACCCCTGCGTCTTACGTGGGTGACAAACCACTAGGTCATAGAGGCGGTTAATATGATGACAAATTTGATGTGCTGTCTAATATGTGCTATGTACTTTGGTTCTGAAATACTGTTACTAATTAAGTTACCTTTTCTCCTTTGTCGCCTTTAGATCCAGGAAAAGTCTGCCGACCTAAGGGTATAAAATTAGTCATTATAATACAGATAAAAAATCTGAATGTCTTTTCATATTTCGTGACACGTAAGGTAGTTTAAAACCAGTAAGATTATGGATTTTACATTTTTATACATACCAGTAGACAAAAATTCAGGGTCATCGGGATTGAAGACACCTGATGCTGATGGTGGGCCTGGTGGACCAGGAGTGCCTCGTTCTCCTAGGATAGGAGAGAAAACATTATTGTTCTGGTATGTACAAACGAAATTGCCTGGAAAGTGTAGCCTCAGTTATTAAACTGAGACTAATTATAGTTTACCCATTCTCTACATCATCAATAGCAAAAACTTCACGTTCTACACTTATAACAAAATGATAATAAATTAAGACAAATATAAATAAATTTTGGCGCACCTTTTTCGCCCTTTTCAGCTGGCCGGCCGTTGGCTCCGGGCATACCGGGGCGGCCATCCAGACCCGAGGTCCCTTGGTCCCCTTTCAAGCCTCGCTCGCCTTGGGGTCCAGGATGACCCTGAATAGGATTATTATCAAAAAATATCATCCGCCTTTTTAATGTCCTCTCTGCTAGATCCCAGGCCAGTCGATGGGCATAATCCACTACACGGGCCTGATGCGAATTAGTGGGTGTTAAACGTGAAAGCATGAGAGTAGTAGGTTCTCGAGTTAATTTTTTTTGCCATCCTTATAACAGAACAAAGATTATTATTTTTACAAATGAAAAACCATTAGAGCCAAGGCACGTGACTGATAAATGAAAAAGTTGGAAAAAAATATACTTATGCCAAAAGATTTAATATTACTTTTGATAGACTAACCCTAACGAAAGATGTTTATCCTCCGCAATCGCAGGGCAAATGCGTTTAACCACAGCACCATCGAACTCTAGCTTACTTTTATGATTACTTACTCGATCACCTTTAAGCCCATGTTGACCAGGTGGTCCCCGATCTCCTTTGTGGCCTGGGAACCCTCGTTCTCCTTGTGGTCCCATAGGACCCGGCTGACCAGCATCGCCTTTTGGCCCTGGGGCCCCAGGCCTCCCGATCGCGCCGCCATAAGTTCCCATAATAGATTCCTGTTAAAATATTCTAGTACAGACTGCTGTATGTTCTCAGGTATTACTGCTAAAAGATCTTTTCGTTACTAGTCTAAAATTATAAAATAACTTATAGTAATAATTCAAATTAATTTAACACTACTCGTCTCTAATGGCGTGTCTTCACCGAGTTGCTTTCCCTTTCCTATTGCACTTTCATCAGAGGCATGCCTCAAGCACCATAGGGCATGCAATAGCGCATGCCCTATACTTATTAGAAATATGTCAAAATTTGTATGGCATGCGTTTTATTTAACGCAAGACAAATTGAAAGATGAAGATGAAATGGAAAGCGACTGCGATAAGAAACTCCCTAACTTTTGATGGGATCTCCTCATAATGGTAAACTAACGCTGGCCTACAACGAAAAATTAAAAAAATACTTTTTCAACGCAATAGCTAATAATATGACATGTAATTAATTTTAGATAATTAAGACTTTTGCGGACACAAAGCTATTGCGTTGAAAAAGTAAGTTTATTTGTAATCTATTAGGCCTATCATAAAATTCAATCTCGTTGAATTTTGTAACGCTATTTCAGATTAGTGACTGCGCGTTAAGATACGTTCAATTATAAGAATAATTTGAAGTATAAAGTTAAAAAGATATAAATAATTAAATTAAGGGCATATTAATCTATATGAGGAACCTGAAAGCCTTGTAGAGCAAACACTCAGCAGATATGTAGGTTATTCTTGATAAACAAAATGTACTCTTAGGACTATTATCAGTTCAAAGTTCTCAGAATCACTGCCTAGGTGGTGATTTTTCATACTAATTAAATCTGATCTTCAGTCAAAAATATCCTTTAGCAGTTAAACTATCTAGTACCTACAAGAGTGTCATCTATCACATCATTATCATTAGATACAGTCAGGCGTTTCTTGGGATTTGATTTGAGGTCTGAATCGTTCGTTAGAATTATTGTACCATCTTATTATGAATTTTCCGTTTTTTTTCTGTATGTAGAACTGTAAAAAATTGACCTTGCTTATATTGCATAGTACGCTTTCTTTACCTAAAAAGTTCGATCTTCACTAGTATTTTAGTCATTTAGTTTCAGTCTCTAAGTTGGAAATTATATAAATTATTTTGCGGATCGGTTTAGGTATTTTTTTGATATCCTAATTGCACTTTCAAGTTGAATGTACGGAAACGCTTGTGCCAAGTAACCTATGCTGTATGCCGAAATCTGCGACATTTTGAATACATTTCTTTATCGGGCCCGGCGATATATCAAGGGCCATTTCACTTCCACACTTGTTTGTTCGACAAAGGCTTCCGTTTGAAACGAACTGTATCACAATGGGAAAGTCTCCGGAGATTGACAGGCGATTTTTGTTATTGACAAAGTAAGTAAAAGGTATTTCGCAAAGACGAAATTCGAATGTGCGCGATTTAATATCGCTTTTAGGGAGTAATGACCTGTGAACGGTTCCAAACATTTGTAAGTATTTCGTTAATAATGCAACAACTGAAATATTCACGTCCACAAAAGCTACCTACTTACAAGCAAGTATCACACAAGTCTGAGACTAATAAAATAAGAGTGAAAATGACAATGTTAGCAACTTACCTTGTATATTGGCCTAGGTTTCCAATTGGACTACAGTAATAGAAATGGTAGCATGGAATGGACAGAAAAGCATTATTAATTGCTAACAAAAATAAATTATAATATTAGTACCTACTACACAAATCTACTCTGGGTTGTGAAGCTACCCTAAATAATATAATCATATTAATAATATTATTATTAATAGTAAATAACGAATCCCAATCAAGGTGTAGAAGTTGGCACCATACAAGCCTGCCTAAATAGATTAATACATTTTCCCTGCGTATCAATGCATTGTATTATAGTCATTTTAATTAACTTTAATAAGTGCATAGCTGTTGAACAACATTTCATAATAATAGCTTATTCGACAGCAAACGTTTTCTATAAAGCTGCCTTCGGACTATGCAGAAAATAATAAAAGTTGCCTTTTTCTAGTGAACCCATATTCACATTCATACTTACATCAAAATTACTATACTCAGAAGACCCCGGCGGGCCAGGTTGGCCTGTAGGTCCTGGCGTACCAGGTCTTCCGTCCACTCCAGCTTCTCCCTTCGCTCCAGGGAGACCTTCTGGCCCTCGAGGTCCTGAGTCGCCTCGGTCTCCTTTTTCTCCTCTTGGCCCCATAGGTCCCCTTTCTCCAGGCATACCGGCTTGTCCCTGTAGAAGTTTACTGTTTGTTTTAGTTGGAACTAATTTACCTGATCTGTGTAGAAAAGAAAGTCCACAGGTCAAAACAATGATCAGGATCGTGTACTTAGTACTTCTTTTATTAAATGCGTGTTAGCAAAATTTTATTGTATGCTTTTGGTTGTGGTTTGGTTGGACTCACTGCTCGGCTGATTCATATCAAAGGCGTCAATCTAATGAACAAACATACAATGCATTTCGTATAAAGTTACCAGGATGGATATAATTTTGCTTTTCTGTAAATAAATGACGGACTGCGGTCCCCGAGCTAATACTCAGCCCGGAGAAAGATCATCCCTTTGGCCTTCCTATCAGTAGCACACTTACCTCCCTTCTATTCTATACTACAATTCCCACATCTATATATCTTTGGGATGTCAAATCTTTCACCCCTCTGGTAAAAATTGTACTTACCGTGATACCAGGTGCCCCCGTACGCCCGTCTGCACCTACCAAGCCAGGTGGACCTGGTGGTCCTCGCAACTCAGGCGCAGTTTGGAGGAGGGACAGAATGGTACTGGAGTTGCAACCGCATTGCCCCAACGACGCGTAGTTCTCGCCGAATATTTGCTGCAGGCAATTAATTTGTTAGCTTGTAATTAATAATTTTATTATAATTTCAACTGTTGTATGCTTTTGAATTGAGGAGTATCAAATCAAAAGGACTTCCAGTTTTGGAAAAAACTTAAATCCATTTTTAGCATTTCGGTTGCACCTCTATACGAAATTATTTATTTATAGAAACACCTAATTCCTCTCTAAACCTAGCTTTTAATTATTACGATGGTTTGGTTTTTTGGATATATTAAAAATCGGATAAGGTGAAAATAAGTCCTTTTGAAATGACACTTCTCAATTATTGAAGGATATTGCAATTATCTCAAATATTTGTTAGTAAATATATTATCACGATAAAAAATAGAGACATCATTATTCAATTAATTTATGAATACTGACCTTTATTGCTGGTTTCTAAAGTATTCCAATGTCGCAATTGAAGGACAGAAATAGTGAGTTAAGATAACAGAACAATAATAGGTACCTTTGTATAAAAAAACAATGATTCAGTTTAGTGTCCATTATTTTATTAAGTATGTATGTACCTAAGTAAATAAACTTTTAAAATTTTACACAATTCCTAATGGTTATTGAGTCTGTAATCAATCCATAGTATCAGTTTATATAATACTTCCTAATATTCAACAAAAACATCACAAAATGCATCAAAATATATTACTAGCAATATTTCGATGACAAAATGTTATCAAAACGGGCCACTTAACGCGGTTTATCTCAACCCTCTGGAGAGCAAATCAAATGAATCCATACCGTTAAATCGAATGTCGGACAGCCGACAAGGGCGTAATAAACTCTGTTACTACCGGCCATACCAATTTAGTGCCCAATGACGTTCCAGCTACGAAAGTATTCAAAGAAAAAAGGAAAAGGTTCGTAACTTAGAATAAAACCTATTCTAAGGTTCGTAGTAATGATATTGTTTTAGAAAAAAGCATAGTAAAAGAACGCTATGAAGTTTATCATAATATTTCAGACGATTTTGTAAATCATCTTACTTATTGAATCAAAAGATTCGTATTTTAGGTCAGTTTCAACGTTGTAGACCTGATGAAAAAAACTAAGTAATGTGAAACTATTATTTTCGAAACCCAACGAGTTTCTCGAGTTCAAAGGAATGTTGAAAACTTTACATAACTCAAAATAATTTATTTTTTCGCATGGATTTCTTTCATTACTTGGCAAATTGTCTGTTTAATGAGTGAGGTAAGCGGAATCTGCGTTTAATTGTGTTTCAAGTGACCGCTGTGTGCGATGTAAAACGAGAAGAAAACGTTTCAATAGCCCATTCAAGTTGGTTGATAAGGCTACGCGCATTGTGGGCGGCGAGGTAGACAGAGATAGCGTTTACGGTTGGTACAAGTGTTAGACAGAGAGCAATTAAGAGCACAACAGTGGCGTAATAAGCCATCGAGCTTTATGGCACTTGTAAATTGATCTCGTTCGCGTGGACAAAAGAATATTCCAAACAATTCTTTCAAAATCACAGTGTTACTAAATAGTTAAAGTGGTGATGCCCTGAAAAGATTTATTTAAAGATCATTTACCCACGGTTTCTGAAGTATTTTATCGGAGGTTTAACTTTATCGGAAGGGTCTACATTATCTGGTTTAAAGTTTATTTATTATCCTTAAACAGGATAATGTAGACCTCTTTTGTCCACGCGAACGAGATCAATTTACTAGGTGCCATAAATTATTGTAGGGAGATAATTACACATTAGGGCATATTTTTTAATCACAACTTGTCTCTACATTATCATATTATGTTAGGTAATGCAATAACCATCACATCCCGTTAGTTAAGTTCTGTGCCTACTTCAGTAAAATTTAAGAAGGCTAAGTAACCATTGTAGTGTAGACACAGCAGCTTACTAGATTTATTATGTCAGGCTCAACTAACCAATCTTGAACAGTTACGAGACATATTTTAAGAGTACCGCTTTACACTCGGACTCCAACCTAAACGGGGTTTGCTTGTTTAGTAGGGAGGCAGCTCATGGCCGCAGGTTAAATGAGAGTCCTGTGGTTCAGACTTCACCAGGGCATGCGGGTTTGTGCTAGCACGGTACATTTACATCATTATTGTTTGTTTTTATCTGAAACTCTGTTGGTACTATCGACAACACTTCAGGTTTGCCACACTTAAGGTTAAAATCGCTTGCACAACTTCGCGCCGTCACTATAACATACTTTTATTTAGGTGCAGGAGCGATACGCGCACACAAATTTTACTGCAAGGTGGTAAAGCACGTGAGTTGCCGATCGTATTTTTACCCGACTGCGGGTTATGTTTTTCGCGCGTATCTTGTTAGTATGTTTGTATGTAATATTCTTTATTACCTCATATCTTTCAAACGGCTGAACGGATTTCTATGATTGAAACATCGTTAGATTTGTCTTTTCAGCCCAAGTGTTCTTAAGGAGGTGGCGTTATAAAAAACTAACATGGCGGCTGTACGGTGCTATTATACGTAGTGAAAAATAGTAGATTATACAACAAGTGAAAAAAAGAGGGAATTTAGTTCGAGGGATACAAAGGACCGAGATGAATTTTTTTTTTCACGAGTTGTGTACTCTACTTTTTACCATCGACTACGAGAAAACAAATAGCAGTAGGTACTTAATACTTATATAATAGTTATCACATTTTGATTATTTAGGTAGGTAATCAGTAATATTTAAACATTAGAAAATAGTGAAACTAGAAGTTTTCCAATGACATAAAACAACCACGCTAAGAGGGAAATTACATGATCAGTTTGGCATCAGTCCATTTCATTAGTTTGTATAGACTTTGAATTTTTACAGACTGAAGATCGTACCAGACTGATGGAATGGACTGATGCAAGACTGAACATCTAATCTCTCTCTAATATATAGAAAAGAATGGAAAGATGAGACACTAAAAAGGACCTAATTAATTTGGCGGGATATTTTTTTAGAAAAGAACCCAAAGATAAGACACTTAAAAGCACCTAAATAAAATTGGCGAGATATTTTTTTTTTAATTTATTTGTATGACTATGGCTTTATCTATGGAATAGCTCCATACTTTCAGCACGTTTTGTTTTTTTTTCTACATAATTCATACGATTCGCGCTTGTTCCAAATTCAAAATATTTTTATTCACTCGGTGAATAAAACAGCGTTTTATTCACTCTTATCGTTGAATTAAACGCACTTTTTTGAGTGGCAATGGTAAAATTTTTTTTTGTAGAATACTGCAATATGGGTGTCAAATTAAAGGGCTTATTATAAGGATTTCAATAAGGTTTATGACCGTTATATATAATAACTAAAAAGAGATAAATAATAAAAAAAATAAAAAAAAATAAAAAACCCGCCTTCATAAAAAGACAAGTCGACTGAAAAGATGGAAACAAGATTAAATAAATATTAAAGGCAACGTGTCATAATAACAATGCAGTCGGAGGCATATAATTCAATCATTCATAATGTCACTTTCTTTATGCATGCCTCCGACTGCATGTTATTATTAAATCATTATTGATTAATTACTCATTATATTGAGAAGTCACAAACGTCTTGTTAACAGTTCTAAAACAACTACGAAAAGAATTTGGCTCGCATTTGACTTTATGTCAAAGCTGCAAGTAAGTATACTTAACAAACTATAAATTATCAATAAACTATACCTATCTAATAGTAAATATGTCCATACCTAGACTTGAAATAAATTAAAAATTATCATAAAGACATCAACTAAACTATTTATGTTTAATTGAATTCGAATTAAACTTAAAAGAATTTTTCAAGCTATCTATTGAATTGAATATTTCTATTTTACGAATGAGTACCATTTTTTTTTATTCATTCATTAGACGACGACAAATAGACGATTACTCACGTCATCTCCAGATCCAGATATTTCAGCGATCGCGGATATGCCAGGGGGCCCTGGTGGGCCGGGGGACCCAGGGGGACCTGGAGGGCCCCTCACTGTCTCCCCTGGTGGGCCCTGTTGAGACAAAGCCTTTTTACACAACTGCTTAAAATAACAGAGAGTGTAATGTGTTCATGGTTCATGTATGTTTGTTTGTGGGTATGTGATTTTTTTGCAATATGATAATATTATTATCTTTTTGGTTTGTGTACTATCGGCCATAAAGAGCTAAAGAACCCTATATTTTAAGAGAGGAATCTAGAAAATGGATGTTTAGTTTTAACCTAATAGTTTGTTTGTTTAAACTTTGACTGTGTTGAATTCATGGATTTTCCACTAATTTAATTTGTATTGAAACAATATTGCAGCTTGCAGCAAAGCAAAAGCTTAATCAAAACGTCATTCTACGAAGCAGGTGCTCTGGGGGTGCGCTCCACTATTGACAAACTGTAATGGCCTCATATGATGTGAGAATTCGTTTAGATAATCCGCTTTTATTCTAAAGCAAACGTGTAATGTAGAGAGCTTATGAAGTTGTTAAAATACGTATGAGAATAAAACAAAACTGAGTACCTAACCTACTTACTTATTTTTATGGAATCAGAATCAAAAGCTAGCAAAAAGTTGTCGTGATTGGGTACGAAAAAAATTTATAACATTTTCAGAACCGAAGTTTTCTTAATGTCTGCAATATTTACCTACATATTCGATCTCTTAATTAATTCTTGTTTTTTTGTTTAAAGGGTTTCTAGTAAAATTATCTGAATAAAAAGATCTAGTAGCCTTACATGATTGTTCATTCTTTTGAGAATGCTCGATAACCAGCGCTTTTTCAAGAGTGTGTACATCATATACTGTAATAGCACAGTTTTATGAAATCAATAGCTTAATAATTATATTTACACAATCCGATTAAAATAAATTATTTTTTCATAATACCTGTCATCCCCCAAAGTTATAAGGGGATGACAGGGTATCCAATTCCATTTATATCTTCGCACAGCTT
Source organism: Agriphila straminella (assembly GCA_950108535.1). Lineage (NCBI taxonomy): Eukaryota > Metazoa > Arthropoda > Insecta > Lepidoptera > Crambidae > Agriphila > Agriphila straminella. The sequence goes on from OX467318.1 coordinate 11,819,455, forward strand.
TTACTATGCAAAAAGAAATTGGCGAAAAAAATGTTTCATTACCTTTTAGCTCCATCTTAAAAGTTATTCGTTATACCTATATTATTATCATCGTTTACACTATTATAGATAATAAAATGTATGGGTGTATTTGTACAGCATAACGTACATCTTTAAAACCAGTACTCAAATTACTTATAAATGTTTGGTTTAAAAAAAACTGCTAAAGCTTTTCTCCAGTCGTAGATTTAATTTGCGGTGATCGTGTCGTGGTCGTGAGGTATAAACAAAACTAGGGGCGGATGATATGCCGATAAATCGAATGGTTGAACAATACTCGAGCTCTCTTTGTGTGAAAACAGCGAGTTATGCGTTACCGATCGCACTTTTGTTCTCGACTGTTATGCCATACAAATTAATCCAACATGTGAGCATTAATTGGCTATGATTAAATGTCTTTGATTATTTACATTACAATGAACAAAACAATAAGAAGTTAGATAACGTTTGTATCTGCAATCATAATAGTGGTTATACCTACACATATAGAGTGTATTTTCTATGTTTTTTAGTATCTTTAGCTTAGGGGATTTGAAGAAAATATTGGTTTAAAACTAAATAACAATTGAAACTTACCCTTGGTCCTCGATCTCCTTTTTCGCCACCTCGGAACCGAAGCGGATATCCTGAAAATTTTCATATCAATTAAATTATTATAAAGCATAATCAAAAGTAGAATAATAACGCCATGTCAGCTAAGTATTTAAGTTCTCCCAAGTAGGTATTGCATTTTTCGCAAGTTTTTCGAGAGCCTTTTTAATGTGCTGACTTTTGTAATATTATATGTAACCTGTGCTTTTGTTATGTTTTTCACTGTCCATCAACCATTTTTTATGTCCCCACTGCTAGGGCACAGGCCTTCCTTATGGGTGGTAAGGAGGATGGGCCATAACCCACCACGCGGGCCCAATGCGAATTGGTGGGTGTTAACGACTGCAAATGCAGCCGGGACCATTGGCGGATCCAGGGGGGGGGGCATGGGGGCCATGGCCCCCCCCACGAGGTACCCAAGAGTACCAACAAGATTAGTGGATGAAACTGACTAAAAATCGCGCTGCGCGGCCGTTTCTGATGAGACTGAGCCTGATGGACAGTGAAAAACATAACAAAAGCACAGGTTACATATAATATTACAAAAGTCAGCACATTAAAAAGGCTCTCGAAAAACTTGCGAAAAATGCAATACCTACTTGGGAGAACTTAAATACTTAGCTGACATGGCGTTATTATTCTACTTTTGATTATGATCTTGTACTCTTGTCTACAAGAAACGGCCGCGCAGTGCGATTTTAAACAGTTTTATCCACAAATTTTGTAGTGTTGTCTATAGCAGAAAAACTGCCGCGCAGCGCAATTTTTTGTCAGTTTAGCCACTTGTATGTACTCTTATGTATAGAAAAAAAAACGGCCGTGCAGCGCGATTTTAAGCCACTAAATTTGTGGTGTTGTCTATAGTAAAAAAACTGCCGCGTAGTGCGAGTTTTTGTTAGTTCAGCCTCTTTTATGTTCTCTTTATGCATATTAAAAAAAAACGATTTTATGTCAGTTTTAGCCACTAATTTTGTAGTGTTATAACTGCCGCGCAGCGCGATTTTTTTTCATTTTAGCCATTTGTATGTATTCTTATCTATACTCGTCAACGCCCGCTGTGCCCTATCGGGCACAAACAACAATAGAAATCTATTGTTGTATTTTTTTCCGGGCGTTAAAGAATACATACATACAAAAAGGGATATTGATATTTATTGGCTGCACTTTCTATGGCGTGAACCGTGGTATTCCTTTTCACTTTTCTCTTAACGATGACGTTTACTCGTCAAGATAAAGATGTTAAAGATGTAGTAGTTAGTACTACTATTGTAGTATGATATGAAGTACCGGAAGTACTAGATAGAGATATAGTACCTAAATGCCCTTACCATCTGGAGGAGGGGGTAAAAATGGCGGTGGCATAGTCCCATATCGCCCTGAACCTTCGGCATCTCCTTCTTCTTGGTCAACCTGTTATCGAAATCAAGTATTAAAAAAAATAACATACAAACAGACGTACAGAGAACCTCCTCCTTTTTGAAGTCGGTTAAAAAGAAGAAAATTATAAAATTCAAAAACTATTATGATTAAACTATTTAGAAACCAACACCATAACAATAGTTAGTTAATATATGTTTATATTTAACTTAGGAAGAGAGATTAGCGACAATTTGAAACAAATAAAGATTAATATTGTTAAAAATTCTGGTTACACGTATGTTTTACGGTAGCACTTGATGTTAAAGTTCGCTTTAATAACATTAACGAGGATTTAAATGAGATGTTATTTTATTTTTATTTTAAATTTAATTTTGATTTGTAATTTTTTATTTAATTTTAATATTTTTATTTTACATTGATTCAATTTTGATTTTATTTTATTTTGATTTGAATTTTGATACTATTGTGATTTTTTGTGAAGTTATTATTTTATTTTGATGTAATTATTTGATTTTGATTTTATGGTTTTATGTAGTTTTGATTTTATTATGAATTTAACTAATTAACAAGTAGGAATTGGATTGTAGTTGGATTGAAATTAAGTAAATTGTATGGACACTGTCTCAAATAAAAAATTTTATTTTTATTTTTTTATTTATTAATTTACTTACTAACATCACATTGAAGTTGTTATTTTAATGAATAAATTGTTTTGTTAGTCTACTTAAAAATAAATAGTAATACTCGTCCCGTACCTACAATATTAATTAAAATAACTTAATGCATCTAAGAGTACAAAGTGTACCTAGGGGGACATATCTCTAGTTCCCTACCTACTTACTGCAGAGACTTCAAACAAGTGTGAAATCATAAATATTCCTTATACTATTTGTGTACTGCTATGTTGCAGTTATTATTGTTGAAGAGCGTTACGTCTAAAAAAGCATAAAACATTAATTTATAAAAAAAACTTCTTCAAAATCTGCAGGTGACAACCCTACATCTGACACCTTACAATTAATTGTTAGAGCAAGTTTAAATATGTAGGTACGTTTACTCGTAATTAGCACAGGTACTCGCTTTAAATACGACAAACTGACAGGGATTTCTTTTTTGAATTAATGCATGTTGATAGTATAAAGAACTCAAACATACAGGATGCGTTGCGGTCATCTGATCCGATAGAGATTTCATTGTTTCACGTAGTTTTACCAAAACTACGGAATTTGGGGAAATATTTAAAAATATTACATTTATTTTGAAGTTACTTTCCATAAGGTAATAGGCCTCGTAATTAAATCATATTTATTTATTATTTATTTATACTTTATTGTACACACAAAAGAACAAAAAAAGGAAATCACAAAAACAAAGGAGACATACAATTGGCGGCCTTATCACTAAAAAGCGATTTCTTCCAGACAACCTTAGGATGGACAGGAATAGAAAAATAAAATACGATAAGGTAGTTATATTTCCAAAGTATTGAGATTGTATAAAAAACCATATACCTAGTGCCCATTATAAATTCTACTCTGAAATTGACAGTTCGGTCCACACACTGCTGTTTCCTTTCGTATCTCATACTTTCAATGCATTATCAAAGCTTTTAATTAGTTTAGTAGCCAAAGATGATAGCTATTAAGCAGTGTAAGCATTTGTAACTGAAACATGAACATGTTACACTGCTGAACCGTGGTTTTTATGACAGCGGTAAAAAAAATAAGTTTCATTTATTATTCCCTGAAATAAAATCTTTTGTGCCAATAAAAAGAAGAATGAAAACCAAAAGAATAATCAACTAATATGAATGACATAATCAGACTATTAGAAAAACTTAAGAAAAAGTAACTTGTGGCTCTGTCTGTAAGCTGTAAACCTCGCGATTGTGACATTTATGAACATTTTTTGAAGTCCCTGAAGTCTATTTTTTTACGTTTTGAAAAATTCCGAAAATCTGAATTGTCAACAAATTCTGTATAAATTAATTATCGAACATGCTCACAAAATTTCACGAGAATCTGTTGAGAAACGCTCCGCAAGCGCTTCGCGCTCGCTCGGTCAATTCAAAAAATCAAAAGGTTAGTAAAAAGTTATAATTCAAATGTAAACTAGCATTAAAACGAAATATGTTTTATTTCTTTGATACAAAATTCTATTGAGGCTCGCGCAAGAACTTAACTTTAAATTGATAACATAAAGGGTTGGTTAAAACCAATCATGCTCAGAGGCTATAATACACCAAACCGCTGTCATAAAGACCCCACCTCAGGATCGCAGCCCGGAGGAGCAAGTTTACTTGATTGAAGGAAGATTGTTAGATGCAAATCAGCGATGGTAGATTCAATGTGTGTTTGTGTAACATGACTTCAATCTGTCTGTCTGGTCTGTCTTATTATGAAATAGATGTTGATGACGACTGAGCGTTGTCAGCTGTCATGTTGTGTATAATAATTTTACGAGTATATTTCACGGAATGATTTCAGGCTCTGTGTCACAATCATGGTTGTAATCGAGTTAAGGTTAGGTATTTTTGTATGGCTTTGCTGACATCCCATGATATACCTCTACATACGAGTATGATCAAACATTTCTTATTAAGAAAATAATGAAAGGAAAACATGTTCATTTCGAAATGCCGTAGGAATATGGGAAAATAGCCCATTAAAAAGGTTTGTAATTTAAAACAACACGTGCAGAACGGAAATGTGTGTTAACACATTATGTGTCTGTTTGAGTATAGTATGTTAATTATGCTCTATAACTTTTTCCGATTTTATATTTTTCTTTTTTCGTAGATGATTTTATAATATACCTAAAGATAACAAAAGTACCAATAATATTGTTATAGTAGTTAAAGCATCGCTTTGCAAGGGGTCTCGTGGTAGAAGCGTGGTGAATGACCCGTTTTGCGATTAATCGCCGTTGATAAGTCAGATAGTGGCAATAACAATTGTTACGACTCTTTGTGACCGTGCCGAAGCACTGTTAATATCCTCATTGTTTAAAGTCTAGAATACTGCATTCTTCGATGTCAAGTTATTCTTGACACTAAAAAGAGGCAAGAAGAAAACATATCGAAACTTTTTATTTGTTTTACACTTCGATCATCTATGAGAATGTGCACTATATGTGACGTCATTGTGTCACACTTCAGTTTTTATTGGTATAAAACTGTCACAATGTCGTCATACAAGTGCACAGTCTTTTAATAATCGCATAGTATTTTACATCAATTATTATGTTATGTTATGACCCAGTTAAATGATCAACCAAATTTTCAATAAAAACATTTATCCAAAATTAACATAAAATACGCCAGTGTTAGTAAAGACGTCACAACTAAGTTAGTGTGAAAGCATTAGTTAATGCACGTACACAAAAAATAAAATAAAAACAAATTAATCACCAAGAAATTGTCAATGTCAATCTCGTCCCCGCCACTGCCTTTACCCATCTCCTGTCAAAACGTCAGAAAGTTTCATCTATTTTTAATTCGACGATTGTCTTTTGATTCCATTAGCTACTTTTTCTTTTTTATGAACAAGTCACGGAATGTAATAAAAACTTCACAGTTTAAAAGGATGAACAAAGAGTTTGTATTCGAAATTCAAAATTGATTTTTTTTTGCATAAAAATAGAGTGGGTTACCTCAAACGTGTTGACACACTGCACCTCTGCCTGCGACGGAGAACCATACAGCTTCAGTTCTTGAAATGCACCCTGTACCAATATCAATGTTAACACGCGTTTGATTATCGTTTCCATGTTCGCTATTCATTTATCGACCGTTTTTGATGTTTCATAATCATAATACATAATCCACAAAAACGTTGAACAAAGTTACATGATAAAAGATAAAATTATATTAACACACATAGGTAATAGGTAGTAAACAATTTCAACTCGGTAATAACAACTGACACATTCTCTTATTAAAAATAAACTCTAGGGTATATATTTATTAAATATTTTTCCGTAAGTTAAAAAAAAGTTAAGTCAACATTAAAAACAAATAAAGAAAGATTTAAACCGGAACGCCCGTCTTGAGATGAGCAGGCGCATCGGTGCACTAAATATAAAACCGGCTAAGCTAAAAGGATAGCTTTTACAACCATTTTAAGTTGACACTTACATACATAACCTACTTTTGAAGTAACAGTTGTACCTTTCTGGTTGGGTTAAAGAAATGTAGGTAAACAGAAAGGGGTACATTTAATCAATCATGTTTAACCTCTTTTGAATTATATTGATGAAGCTTTGAATAATTACGTCTTGGAATCAATTCGAAGATTAAAATGGGTTAAGATTAAAAGTTTTAATTACCATCCTACTATTTTTTTTCATTCTAACTGTTAGTCATGTTCCTATTAAGTACAATAAGTTGTCATTCTTATTTTTTTTTGATTAAATATTATGGAATAAAACAAGGTAGTTTACATTCTTTAATGACTCAAGGATTGTAAGCTACCGAAGTAGAAAGTTCTAAATAACTAACCTAAAATATTTTTTTTATTTTTTTTCATAAATGAAAAAGAAATGTGACACTAGTCTAATTAATATCCATCCAGCCCAATAACATAATGACCATTGAAACATGATATACAATATCGCGTGATATAGCGTTTGATCGACATTCAACTGTCAAAAACGATTGTCTTGACATTTGATAAACTGCAATAATCATATCGCATTTCAGTGGTTATGCTAGGGGGGACAGATATTACTAGGGTCATTTTAAATCAGGTCAAAGGAAAATACGTTAACATTACATTTTAAAGATTAAGATGATTCAAGTGTTTGAGTAAACTTTTGAACAAACTTAATATTTTTTAAATTAACTTTTTAAGCAATAATTTGATTGGAAACATTGTTTTTGTAAAAAATTACGAACTTTTTTACTTGAAATAAAACATATTTTAACTGATACTAGCGCGGTTCTGTTAAAATGTATTTTATTTCATGTCTAGTGAGTGCGTAAGCTTGAGAGATGAATATAGCTTTTTTACTGAACTTTTTAAGCTCTAATTTGATTGGCAAAACTGTTTTGTAAAACATTACAAACTGATGGTTACTCAGTAAATATTAACAGCTATTAAAACAAATTTTTGGCTCAACTTTGAGTTTTTGCTTAGTGAATTTAGTTCCTAGCCTTTATCTTCGACCAAAAGAGGTTACTTGTCACTATCAGATAGCACTATCGTAATTACACTTGCAGTCCACGCGAAATCGAGTGAAAGACTGATAAGCATTTCAGTCGATTCCCTAGGTACCACAAGTTTATAAAATTGTCATTGAATTGTCACGAGCTTGGATACTAAGGCTTAGTACCTACCTACTTGTTATTAATACTAATACTTTCCATGTAAACACATTGACTTAGCATTTGTTCAGTATGCTTGCACGTAAAGTATACAAGTACTAATCATTGGTAGCAAAGCTATTGTAAACATAAACAAATAAATACCCATTTATTTGTATAATTTTCCAGTTTGTTATTGACTGTATTTAGGCATATTTTTTGTTATATCAGTGAAATACCTGTATTTCACATACTAACATTTAACAAAACTAAATAAACCGATGCACTTAATATTTTTATTGAATGCATTTTGAAAGCATTTAAACAAGATGACACAGACAGTAAAAACAATGCAATATACTCGCGTATTGCCTGTTCAATTAAAGTTCAATTCAATTAAAAACGAATCTAAAGTCTGTTTTATTTATAGAGCTCAGAAAGATAAAACTGACGTTTTAAATTTTTCATTATATCACATTTTGTTCGTTTGCTAATTATTATTTAGATAATTTAAATTAATTTAATCTAAAACAGAGCCATAAAAACAATAAATAAATAAATAATGTAAAAAATAATAATAAAAACAATATCAATAGAAAAGTAACAAAATGATCTAAACAATTTTTAATGTTGACAGATAAAGCTGTTTTGTTTCTCTAATAAAAAAATTGACTTATTTCCATAAAATTTAAGGTGCTTTTACTTATAAAATAAATAAACGCCATAAAAGCAAAACTATAACTGTTTAATATATTATTTTATTTTATTTTTTAATTTAAAGGAAACATACAGTCTTATAAAAGTATTAGCTTAAGTAAAAAATGTCTACAAACAGACCTAGAGTTCCATTTAAGTTCAAAAATATTTTTTTAATAATATTATTTACTTACTAGAAACATCTAAAAATGCTTCAGTGAATAAGTCTTCAGTTCTAAAATCCATTACCGTTAAATAGTTGAGAACCACTTTACGAGTAAGACTAGCTCTCCACATAGAGCCGAGTTCAATTTCAAGGAAATTGGAACGTATGCTATCAATATAGTATCGTTACAAGTACCGAGTCCTTGGTTTAGAATCTTCTTTTATACAGGGTTATTTGTAAAACATCTCACAGGAGTAGATTACTTACATCATAAACAACAACATTTGTTCTACTACTTTTCCGAAAACCGACAAAAACAATTCGACTTTCCATACAAAGGTCCCGAACAGCTGATCGAGTTTTGTATGAAAAGTCGATATTTTTTTGTCTGTTTTCGGGAAAGTCGCAGAACAAATGTTGTTGTATAATGATGTTGGTAATCTACTCCTGCGAGGTTGTTGGTGTTTTACAAATAACCCTGTATGAGGTGGTACCAAATGATGTTATGGCCCATTCCTGTTCAGTTGTCCCCAAATGGGGGATATAGAGAAAAAAAGTTTATTTAAGTACATGCTTTTTTGTAACGATAGAAAAAAAAACATTTATACTATTGTCATGTGAAAATAACAGAAAGTATCCTATCATTTCAGTGGCTATAATGAATGGTCAGTATAAAGAACAGATGATAATGAACTTTTCATTACATTAAGTAAGTTTTATCAAGACACTAAGTTCCTGTTAAGTGATGCACGCTACACACTGCACTTGACAAAGTGCTAAGTAGGGAACTTGATCTAATTACGAATGGAGTGCTCGTGCTTATTCCAGGACGCTTACATCGCTTATGACATGAGAATGTAGTGCATGTAATTAAGTTGAGGAGAATATTCTAGAATGCAGTTGTATGTTCTTATTTAAGATTCTGGCATAAAAGATAAACTTCCTATCTATCTGTACTTAAGTTACAAAGAATATGTAGGTATACTTTGTAATATTTTTTTAATAAGAGGTATTTATTAAAAAAATATTATTTCAAGTTAACACTATCAAGTTGTATGTAATATTTTGCAAAATTTTCAATGATTTGATGAAGTAACAGAAGATATATTTTAAGACGTAACAATTTTCCTAAGGTCAATTTAGATTTAGAATGGTTCGATGTTGATTTATGAGTGAGTAGCGTATTACCAAAATGGGATTGCATAACTTCCAAAAAAATAGTAATAAAGTTACTAAATAATATTAGGTACTAGAAAATAATTCGACTCTTCACCAGATCGTTTTCTCAGGCGGGAATCGAACCCGCGACCTTTGGATGTCGGATCCAATGCTCTTCCAACTGAGCTACCGAGTCAATATGTGTACTGTGGTGTCTATGCCCGCGTACTGGCCGTTACTGCGGTGGCACGATGACATGGTTTTGAATTTACATTTAAAAAATTAAGATTCGATTTTCTACAGAGGACTCGGAGGAGTAAATTTTGTTCTGTGGGACGAGGCTGATCCTAGCATTTTAAATTGTATTCGAAATTAATTTAAAAGATTTTAATAAAATCATAGTTTGTTCATGTTCAATCCAAAGGGTTGTTTTATTAAAGTAGCGCTCACGGGCGTTACAGTACCGAGTACAGTGACTCGGTAGCTCAAGTTGTAAGAACATAGGACCGGACTTCCAAAGGTCATATTTTTTTTTCAATTATGTAAGTATATTTAGTATTATACTAAAATACTAAATGCTAAAATCTAAAAAAAAGGACTAAAGTTTTTATTTTATCACAAACAAGTAGTAACAGTACTTATTAATAAAATTACTAGGTATGATATCAAACATTGTGGAGACTGGCTGGAGATATATGGACAGAATCAAAGATAATACTACCTTCAATGATTTTGTTAGCTCGTGTGGGTGGGATAATAAATAGCTGAAATTAAAAATCAATAGTTTCTAATATTATTAGAGTTTCCTGGAAAACTATTCACGAAGCAAGAACTAACGAGCGCAAGGATCCGTATTCAATTAAATGCCATCATCAAAGCGGATGTGACAAGTCTCCGATTTCCGGAATAATTTTTAATTAAAATGCCGCACGAGGGCGTAGTAGGTGTACCAACTTTGTCCTCACATCGATTTTCACGACACAAAAACCCTGGAATAAAAGTAATTCCAAGCTGGAGTTTTATTTCCTGCAACAAAGGATTCGAATTTTTTGTTGTTTTTACAAAAGGGGCTATTTTTGGAATTGGAACTAAATTAAAATAAAATTCATTTATACCTGCTATAAAGGAGCTCGGTAGCGCAATGGTTTAGCGCCTGACCCAGCGATTGCGGAAATTAAGCAACGTTCGGATGGGTCGGTCATGGAATGGGTGACCAAAAATTTATTATCTAGAGCTCCTCCGTGCTTCGGAAGGCACGTTAAGCCGTTGGCCCCCGGCTGCATTTGCAGTCGTTAACACCTACCAATCCGCATTAGGCCCGCGTGGTGGGTTATGGCTCATCCTCCTTACCAACCTATAAGAAAGGCCTGTGCCCCAGCAGTGAGGACATCAAAATGGCTGATGAACTATACCTACTATAATATTATGATTCAGCTGATTCTGTAGTTCGGTGTCAAACTAAAAAATATCAAGAAAACAGTGTTTATATTTTGTGGTAAGTAGCACGTATTAAAAGGCTCTATCACTTTTCCGTACTAAGGCCTTTAGCTTTGCTTTTGGCCTCATCAGTACCTGATAAAAGGTAAACGATTATCTATTACTACCTAAACAAATCTTAAGTTTGACTTTTATCAACGGCACAAACAATTATTTCCAGAGTCATTATTAATACAGATTTATGACGGACGCGAAACTATACAAAATGTCTATTAGATAATAACAATTATGCTAACTGTTATCGATATCGAAGACAATAATCAGAATTGATTATGCCTATTAGTTGCTACTAGCTACCGATAACATTATCAACGCTATTATCGAATTATCAGGTCATAATGTCCTATTTGTCAAACTGCATGGATTTCTGACTTTGTGCCAGTATTTTATTTTAGTTGTGGATAAATGCTACTTTAAGCATGCGTTTGGATCGTTGGTGCATCGCGTTTGAGCATGAGCAACTCTAGTAGTATAAAAAGCTCTTGTAGTTCAAAGCTAAAAACCCGCGTTTTAGCCATTACATCGATTCCATCGCGTTTTGGCAACTTGCTGCGCTTCGTAGTTATAAAATTGATTGCTAAAAGTAGCTGTCACCGGCGTTCAAAGTTCAAACGTGTGCCGAGTTGTATCGTTACGCCTTAGAGTAAGACGCGCCGCTGCTCGAAGCGTTACGCGATTGTCGTTTTTGTGTTTTGAGCCAGACCATATACAACAAGTAGTGGTGTGTAATTTTCGGTAGCTGTATCACGCTGTATCTAGCTTTCGAAAAGCAGCTATTCTTTCTAAAAGCTTTCGAATTTCGAAAAGTACCTACCCGATGCGGAAAGTATCGTGTAGCTACTGTGACCCTAAAAGAACTCGGCCCCTTTTATCGGTCAGCTTCTAATGAAAAATGACCGGCTATGTCACATTGCGTCGCGATAATAGAACCCCGATGACGAGTGACCCCGATCCACAAAAAAGCGCTAATTTTACCGTGGACATGATTTATTAGGGCTAACCGAAATTTGTGTGTCGAATAAGCCCTCACAATGGGTGTGACGTGTAAATAAATTGATAGCTGGACTACGAAAAAAAATATTTTCTGTTAGTAACTAAAATTACTCATAAAGAAGGAAGGTATTTTATTTTTATTTTTATTTTATTTTCATTGGAAAACATACAGTATTTATAACTAATAGCATAACTAAATATGATACAAATATACTCATTTAATTTGTTTTCGCATATAAACACCAAGTAGCTTATTTGTATTCACAAAGTATAGATTTTAAATACATTTTTGGATCGGAAGAAAGTAGTTAAAAAAAAAAATTATGCTATTATACTTAGAAAACAACCAAAAATCGGTAACAAAATAAAAGAGGAAATCTTAAGAAACCACATCAAACCATTTCTTACTCAAAACATTTCTAAATTGTTCCGGTTTAGAGTTAAAAATGTCAAGCACAGATATGTCAACCATTCTATTAAAAGTAACAGCTGATCGGATAAAAAACGAGTTTTTTCTGTAGTTGGTAGCACAATACGGAACACTAAGGTTGTTGATATGCCTACTATTTCTGTTTGGAACTTTGAAATTTATTAGTGATAGAAGATGCGAGGAATCAATAAGAGATTGTGATAATTTTGCAAGTGTAACGACATCGGCAATTTTTCGTCGCTCAACGAGAGGTAAAATATGATGTTTTTTGCATCTCTCAAAATAGTCTTTCTCATAACCTTTACACTTAAATTGCAAGTATCTCAAAAACTTACGTTGAATAGTCTCCAACCTGTTTATATAGACCCCATACTGTGGGTTCCAAATCTGTGAGCAATACTCGAGATGGCTACGCACAAGTGAGCAAAACAATACTTTGGCGATTTTGGCACTGGAGAACTGAGAGCAGGATCTAATGATGAAACCGAGAGACCGATTGGCTTTTTTGGCTATATGATCGATGTGCTTTTCATATGTCAATTTAGTGTCATGAATGACACCAAGGTCTCGAATTTCATACACTTTCTTAAGTTCAGTTCCTTTAAGCGAATATGGGAAATTAATGGTAGAAGTTTTGCGACTAAATGAGATACTATTACATTTGGACACGTTCAAATCCAATTTAAATTTTTTACAATAAATATCAAGTCTGTCTAGGTCAAGTTGCAGGAGCTGACAATCAAGATCACTGTTAACTGATTTAAATATTTTCATATCATCAGCATATAGCAAGAAGTGTGAGTGAACAAAGCAAGCGCCGATGTCATTAACAAACAGATTGAAAAGCAGTGGCCCGATAAGGGACCCCTGTGGAACCCCAGAAGGTACCACATTCCAGTTAGAGGTATAACCGTGCATGGCAACAGCCTGCGTTCTGTTATGTATGTATGAACAAAACCATCTGTACAGGTTTCCGTGGATCCCCGCAGCGAGAAGCTTTTGGAGAAGTAACTTATGGTCAATTCTATCGAAAGCTTTACTATAGTCGGTGAAAATACAGTCGACCTGACCCCCAGACTCCATGCCCGATGAGACGTAATCAGTAAAAGACAGTAGATTTGATGTAGTCGAACGATTTTTGAGAAATCCATGTTGCTCTGGAATGAAAATGTTTGATAGCGCATTATAAACTTGTGAATAGACCAGACGCTCCAAAACTTTCGCGAATAAACATAATTTAGAAATAGGACGATAGTTGTTGACTTTACACTTATCACCACCTTTGTGAATAGGAGTGACAAATGCAGATTTCCATAGAGTGGGGACAAGACCTTCAGAAATAGAACGCTGGAATAATATGGACAGAGGTATAGTCAACTCCTTGGCACAGTTTACAATTAATAAAGATGGAATACTATCCGGTCCGGCACCCTTGGATAAGTCAAGTGACTTAATTATTTTGAAGACGGTCTCCTCGTCTATAGAAATGTTGCCAATTGCATATGTAAGCCCCGGAGCTAACGTTTCGTTCACTGGTGGTGACTGTGGTGCGTTACTATTATCCGGAATTACTGATGGAAGAAACGTGGATTGAAAATACGATGCAAAAAGATTACAAATCTCATTACCGGAGTTGGCCACCTGTCCCTCATACGATAATGTTGCAGGTAAAGAGTTACTATTGTTTTTAATGGATTTCATATAAGACCAGAATAACCTCGGATTATGTACTATCGAGTCCTCAACTTTTTGCATGTAGGTACTATAACATTTCTGCTCTAAAGATTTAGCTCGTTTTCTCAATACAGAAAACTCGTTATAATCATGTTTATTTTTATAGTTACGATATTTAATGAGTAATTTAAGCTTTTCCTTCAAAACTTTCTTTAACGGCGCACTATACCACGGTGGATATATAGGAGCCTTTACTAACTTACAAGGTACATAGTCGTCTCTAAGAGAATAAAGACGGTCATAAAAATACGATACGGCGCTGTCCAATGATTTACTATTCAAGTGAGTTTCCCAGTCTATCTTACTTAAAGAGGACTTAATTTTTTCATAATCGGCGGACTTATACAAATACTTCCGCCGAGGGGCAGTTTCAAGTAATTCCGAGAAGTTCGTATTTAAACATATATTTAAAGATTTGTGGTGATTATCTTCTGGTACAAGGGGGTTGCAGCATGAGTTAGATATTAAATCCGTGTTACAGAATACCAGGTCTAAAAGCCTGTCATTAATATTATAACTTGAATTAAATTGAGTTAAGTTGCACTCAGTCAGAGTATCAAAAAAAAATATCTGACTCTCGCCTGTTATGCCTGAGGGTTGTAAATGCAATCCGTCATTTGACCAATTAATATTAGCAAGATTAAAATCACCCATTATGATAAAAATATCATTTGGGCAGGAACTAACAATATTAGACAGCTTATCAGTGAAATTCTGCAGCTGAGCATTGATCGAATAACCCCTTTTTTCGTCACATAAATATAACACACACAAATGTACCTTTACAAGTTTGCGCTCCCTACACCTGTAAGTAACGGTGACCCACAAATCCTCCGCAGTAGAATTCCACTCCGGACGTTCTATCGCGGATAGTTCGCGACGCACCGCCAAGAGTACCCCACCACCATACTTTTGTTTAGTACGTAAATAACACCTGTCTCGCCGCCACACGGTGTACCTATCATCGATAACCTCCAAATCATTAAAACCGTCCGTCAACCAGGTCTCGGTAATCGACACAACGTCATACTGCTTTAAAAGTAAATTACGTTTAAAAATATGTGTCTTTGTGCGTAACCCTCGAGCATTTTGGTAGTAGATATTTAAATTATTCATGGTAAAAGTGACGAAGAAATAACTTAGGCGAATCGAAGTAGTAATAATATTCGAAGGAATTATTATACCCACACCGTAGCAACCAAAATATCAAACCTCTATAAATGTTTAAAAAAAAAAATAACATGAGAGATTGGAGAACTATTATTGAGATTCTTGCATAAACAAAGACAAAAGCCGCTAATAAAAAGTGAATAATTAATAAATAAAAAAATATATAACAATATCGAAAATTCAAAGTGTAAGGTACTGGTGTAAAAATAGTGCAACAATAATAGTGCGTGAGATAACATTTACGTGCCGACGACGCAGCAGTGATAAGCGAATATGATCCGAGCGAAAGATCCAACAGGTGAACGTTTAGGCGTAAATCGCGTAAACAAAAGCGATTACCCTCGTTTATAGTGACAATTATAATACTCGTTGATTGATAAACAAGTTTACCGAATGATGTGGTTCCCGTACAACGTAATGCAAATATGATTAAAAAAATACTTAAGTCTAATAACAGCTTAGAGTTAACAAGAATTATGAGATTATAGATTAAGTCAACTTTAGTAAATCTTCTTCGGATTTTATAGAAATAATAGGTGAAGAATCCGATTTTCGAGCCAGTATTTTGCAATGTTTCACCCAGACATATTGGAAGTTTTTTTCTTTAGCCAGTGCGCGCGCTTTGCCTAACAAACCTTTATTGTACGTTGTCAGGTGGTCATTAACATAGACGCTTCCAGAGGAGGAGAATCCAAGGTTAGCTAGGTTGAGCTGCGCATTCTTCCGCGCAGATGCTACCAACTCTTCCTTCCTGTAGCGGTTATTGAATGATAGCACTATTGATTTTTCAGCTTTCGGTATACGAGTGGGTATACGAGCAATATAATTTATTTCTTCTTTTTTAAATTCGAAGTTGCATAGATTACTAATGTTTCGAGCAATATCGTATAGATTTTCATTCTTCTTTAGGGGTATTCCTCGGATTTCAACGTTATTAGATCTGGCCCATTGGTCCCTATTCTGTAGTTCCCGATTAAGTCTAGCAATTTCAGCGTGAAGAGCAGGAATCTCGTTGGCGATTTTTTCGGTTTTTGTTACTCTTGATTCCAGTCCCTGAACTTTACCAGAGACATCGTTCACAATTGCGTGAGCCATTTCTATCGAGTCCTTGAGACCGCTGATCTCAATCTTGATCACCTTGATATCTTCAATAAGTGATGATAGGGGAGCCAGCTGAAGTACTATCGCGTTAAGTTGTGTTTGTATCTGATCAAATTGAGAAGGCTGGGGTGAGATCACACCCGGAGTTGGAGACGGTAATGGAGAAGACTTACATTTAGGGCACCTCCAAGTAAATTCCATTATACTTCCATTTCTTGAGTTTCCCGCCGGTTCTTCTCGTTACAAGGTCTCCCGCTTAAAGTTTGCGAACCTATGGCGTAGCTTCTATGACATTCACAAGTGCTTGTAGCAGCCTAGACTGAATAAATTATTTTGATTTTTTTTTAATTTACTTTATTACCCTTTATTAAATACTTATAAAATCAATTGATGACTAAGATTTTTTTTATGAAACTTGATTTTTAATTATGACTTTTCAAAATTATTGAAAACAGTAAAGATGCACATACAGATAGATATTGCTATTATTATGTTTGTTATTAAATATGTATAATTTGCACTTATTTAACTGGTGTTTATGGTAAGTAGTAGTTTAGAGTTTGTTAATATCGAAGTTTTAGATAAGAATAGTTTTAGCATCATAAACGAGATCCAATTAAGACCTTTTCCGCTTTAAAGAGGAAAAACCGAAGACACTTGAAGTCAATTGCTAATGTTATTTGAGTGCTCTTTTTTCTCGAATGTAACCCAAAACGATTCGGCAAACTGTTATTGCATGTATGGCACACGCTGATAACAACAGTATTAGGGAATAGTTACGATCTGACATTACACCAGAAGTATCTGAAAGGGTCGAAAATGCTGAGAGGCCAAACGTTAAGATGGTATAAGTAGAGAGATAGAGAATATCGCTATTCCAACTTTACAGCAGCTGATCATTAGATATTTGGAGTGCAAACTCAGAAAATTTTGAATAACTAATTAAAATCAATCCAGTGTTGTTTTTAGATTAAAAATACTTGTAAAGGAAACATGAAATCAAAAAGTGCCTGTAGTTAAGTCAGTTGAAATAATGAGAAGCTATTGCAGTATTGTAAAGAGATTTCAAGTTATATTTTATATAGGGAATATTTAAGCTCGGCTTAACGTTTTAATTAAAATTTCATTCTACCAGATACCCGGTTGATTACTTAAGTTGCCAAATTATTTCAGTACTGAAAGTGGAACACCCGTTTTAGTTTAAAAAATTCAGGCTTAAATTTTTTCTACCTGAGTTCGGAATATAATGTCGGTGTTAATATTAGTAGCCCCTCAGCAACTTTTATTACAACGCAGAAATTCTTTACTTTCGAGGATTAAATAAAAATCCCGTTTGTGCTCTAATAACTCTCTGAATTCTTTTGGAAGTTTTAGTAAATCGGTGCTACACTTATCGACTATTTTCATCTCTATAAAAATACAATTTTTGTAGAATAAAAGTTTATGTTTCTAAGAATTTTGTTAGATATTTAGTATGTATTAAAATATATTAGGATAAGTCTGTTTTTACAATACAAATTGTTGTTTAACTGTTTGATTTAAATTTTGTTTAAGTGTTTTATTTTTCTGGTAACAAAACTTACTTACCAACGACTTATAGTATTACTGTTTACTTAAGGGAAACCTATTATTGGCTATACTAACTAACATTAATACGCTGTTGATTTTCTTCACAAAGTAAAATAAAAACGAGTAGTCAACATTATTTTTATATCTTGACACAAACGTAGCTAAATTTTTTTGGAGATTGCAAAAATTTTTTAAGTGAAAAAAATAACACTAAAGCTTGTATATCGCTAATCTCTCTTCATTATTTTTACACTTCTTGGCCTCTCCATGTCTGAAAGTCACTTTTTAGGATCACAAGCGCAAGGTGTCAATGATCTAAGGAGACAGTTGTTGCCATAAAACCGTATGAGATCCTCACTAAAGGTTTATGAAAGAAAAAAGAAAAGGAAAAAGAGGCTTGTCCGAAATGAAACAAATCAGATGCTGATATAAAATGTTTTCTAGTCTACTCCATACTCACACTTTCAATGACAGCAGGTACTGATTTTGCTTGTCTATATTTTTCAGCCACACCCACTTGGTGCAGTTCTCGTCTCGTTTCAAGGAGTCCCATGGTTGAAACAACAGCTAAAGCAACGCCTACCAAAACTAACATCACTAACGAACATATGCACATTTTGGATTTTGCTGACATTACCATTGCCATTTTGAGTTCACCAAGTTTTTAGTTCTTCATAAAAAAAATCCATTGTTATACACTTCACTGACACTTTGCACTTTTTGATTGATTTGGTTATTTTGTATAATTTGATGTTTTAAAATTTATTGCTATCTACTTCTCAAATATTTATCATATAATTAGGTAACTACCTGGAAGGCAAAAAGTTAAATAAAAATGTGGGTTTTGTAAAAGTTTTTTTTTTTCATTCAATATGGTTTGTATTAACAACATTTATTTTTATTAACCATTTATTTTAATCAATTGTACAATCCTGAAAAAATAAGGCAACAATGAATGAAGTGAGTCAATTTGAAATACCAACAGTATTATACTGAGCAATATCTCTTTTTTGAGTCCGACTTTTTTATTTAGGCGTTATGATACTTCAGTCTTCGAGCAACGCGGCTTCGTCCAGCCCGTCTTACTCTAAGACTTCAGTAAAACTGGGTGAACGAATTAGAATTATATAAAAGTAAATAATAAAGGAAATACTCCTTAAAATTTAATTTATATTATTCTTCTGAAAAGATGCAATTTTGTTCTTTTCCTTAAATAAAAAGTAATGATTCTTCGATAAGAATAATTATTAAAAACATTTCATTCATGTAACCAAATAACTAACTAAAATGAAGTAGGTATAAGTGCTAGTAAGTATCTAAGCTACTACATACAATAAACAGATAATTAAAAGTGGTGCAAAAATAAAAAAAATGGTCTAAATTTAGAAGTTGTATGAAAATATTATTGCGAAATATTTAGTCCTTTTGCCAATTAAAATTAACTTGAAATAAATTTGAAGTGAATGCATCTTAATGATTATTTATAAACAAAGTATCAAATAAATTACAACTTAAATGCATTCGAATTGACAGCGCCTCTGAGAGAAATTTCCAATTTCAACAGAATTTCTGGAACCAAGAAAAGACGGCGATGTAATTGCGAACATTGTGTCAAAGCACTTAGCAGTTAGCGAGACGCCAATTGCTGCCTGCGATAATAGGGCAAAAATGATATCAGAGCGGGCAGAAGTTTCCGAGTGGGCAAAAGCTTTGTAACACAGCGAGATTTAATTATACCCACCGAGTGACATCGGAGGAGAATGTCCTACGGAATGTTTGTAATTATTGTAAAAAGTTTTTGGAAAAGATAATTTCATTATAATACAGGACTTTGTCAGCTTGTTAATTTTGGTTTTAAAATAAGTCAGTTATACTCCTTTAGATACAGACGTTAAAAGAAAAATTAGTAATCAGCGCCTTATTTTACAGATTAATTTATGTACAAAAATAAAGACAAAGTTTGTACAGTTAAACTTGCTTTCTTAGCAATTAGATAACATAAAAATCATCAAGGAGTTTTTGATTCACCAAAATAAGACTCTATCACAACAAATCCTTAAATTCACCAAATATCACTGCACTCAAAAGCCAATCCAACTGAGATGGTGTATCGCCCCGCTCTCTGATTCCCAACTAAAATGTGGTTGTCAGCTGATCCCAGTCGAACAGTCGATATGTTGGCGTCGTCTCGTCTCCCAAGTCGACCCCATTATCTGAGGCCTACTTTGTTGGAGCGAAGTTATGCGAAGGAACTTCGAAGCACGTTTCTACCATTATTGTCCTTATGAGCTTTTTGCAGTGATTGTCGGAGATTTTATTAAGAGATTTTACGAATGTACAGTGAGAAATGAAAATCTTACAGGATAATATATAATTTAAGGGAGTAATGATTAAATAAGACATCTTCTACTCCACTGACGGTGAACAGTAACTTTAATAAAGTTCTTTATACGTATAACGATTTTTGTTCTGTCTAAAAGTCACTTAAACTATTTCAAGGTCATATTGGACTCCCAGACTAGATGTCGCCAGATTATTGACATCTGACTGAGCTTCAAAACAGCTCAACTGAAATGATGACAAAATGAAAATATGGGTAATGTCAAACAACAGCTAAGTATGTAATGACTGAACACTCATGTTTAGTTTAAGAACGCGTTAACATGACTTTTGTACAAATTATAAGAAAGGTATAAGTAATAATTATCAATAGCATAAAAATACAATTTTTTTTTCTACGACCTGAGTGGTGCAGTGGTCAACATGCCGGCCACCACGCAAGAGGCGGGTTTGATTCCCGGTCGGGCAGAAATTGAAATGATGAATTTTAATTTCTGCGTGACAGGTCTGGGTGTTACTATGTATAATAAGTATATATTTAAAAAGTATATAAGTAGTACATCAGTTGTCTATCACCCACATTACAAGCTTTGCTTAGTTTGGGGCTAGATGGCGCTGTGTGAAATTGTCAGAGCATTAATTAATTATGTTAATGATTTAGGTACTACTATAGAAAAAATACTATATTG
Source organism: Agriphila straminella (assembly GCA_950108535.1). Taxonomy (NCBI): domain Eukaryota; kingdom Metazoa; phylum Arthropoda; class Insecta; order Lepidoptera; family Crambidae; genus Agriphila; species Agriphila straminella. Next base: position 11,840,310 of record OX467318.1, read on the forward strand.
AAAAAATTGGTCAGTTGAATTTAAAGTAAATATCAGAAAGTTATATATAGCCATACGATTTCAGCGTTTACTTGATAAGTGTAACAAAAGAGCCACCATTTTTGTTTGTTAAACACTTTCTAACAAGTGGTTTTAAATTTGTTTACGACAAAATTCTAGGATTTTCCAGTGTTTTTTTTCAACTTACTCGCCAAATCTTAAGGCAGCCATTACACGCTCATGCAAGCGTCAGTCAAATTCCATCAGTCATGAATTACGTTTGACTGATTGACTGATGGAAAGAAGAAATCAACTTCATGCAACCATCAGTCACCCCATTACACGGTAGGCCAACGGTGACTGACAGCAAAACCTATCGTATAATGGCTGCCTAGGGTGACCTACTTTGTTTATTTTTCTTCAAAGAATTATATTCGAGAAAGAATGAAAATAATCTTTTTAAACACTGTAAAAAGGCAATGTAGATCCACAAGTGGCATCTACATTGCTTGTCTAAACGTTGTTAACTCGCCCCGGGCGGTATTTAAACTAATTTTGAGTCACCTGGAGTTTTCTTTCTGCATTTGCTTCATAATAACGAAGAAATCGAAATGAGACATTTATATATTCTTAATTTACTTATTCTAGATAAAATATTGGAGACCATTTTTTTTATTTAAAAAAAAGTAAGTAAGAAATATTTTTTCTATAAATTAAACATGTTTATTTAGTGTTTCAATTCTTTATTAATTATTAGGGTTGATAAGTCTAACCAAATTGACTTACTAGACTAATCGAATAATAGCCAATGATATTAAATGTAAAGATAAGTCATACTCCAATATCATTGCTATTTTAAACAGCGCAAAGGTGCTATACATGCACACATTGACATATTCCATCAAGAAAGGGACAAAAATGAACACCACCGTACGGAATACTTGTTGTCAGAAAGGGATAAACAGACATCATATTTCGTCTAATAAACTGCTGCATGCTCATTGGCCGCCAATTGACGGCGAAAGCCGTCTCCTTCACTCTCACACGCAAAAAACAGAACTCTCGCTCTTTGTACCAACATGGCCGATTAGAGTAATACAAAAATAATTTTTTTTGGTTAAATACAGTACTTACGTGTGAAATGAATCATTTTTCGATCTCTGACTATTGCTGAATAATTAGTACATCGTCTAAAGACGCAAGAGAGTAATTTTTTTAACAGAATATCACAATTTTGTAGCGTCTGACTGACAGGAGTCGCGGTGTTTCCGTGTCACGAGACTGTGCCAGACTAATTGAAAGTCGGGCAATTACCTTACATTTGTCTTGCCATTGTGGAGCGCGGGTAACCTATCTTTACATTTAATATCATTGATAATAGCTTTTAAAAGTTTAACAATAAAAGTTAAAGAGCTAAATTGTGAAAGAAGTTACTTGTCTTTCAAGTTACTGAAACGTTAGTCCAAGTTGAAATTTATCTTTTCTGAGGCAATTAATTTTCTGCGAGGAAAAATTGCTAACAACTATTTACCTACTATTTTGTAGGAAAAAATCGTATTTCTTCAAACTTCAATGTATACTTTGTTTTATCGCAGTGTTCCACTAAAAAGTTCTTACGTGTTAAAGTTACATAATCTCAAAAGTTTCAAAAGCAAGGGCTTCTACTACTCATTTTCATGAACGCTTTATTGTTTTGGCTAACGTAACTTAAATTTCTATTAAGTACTTACTTATAATATCTTGGTAATTAAAAAATCTATAATAAATATTTGTACAATAAAATATGATCACAAAAAGTATGTTTGTGTGTTTTAAATATTAGTGTACACTAATATGTAATATAGGTTTAGTTTTTCAATTCTTTGACAAACAGTAACAACATTAATTTTATACTTACACAATAGTTTTAGTGCCAAATAAACGTATATTGGTTGTGTATATTTTATTTACAAAGTATAAGGATTTGCCATAGCTGTGTTTTCAAATAAACCTTACTTAATCTATCTAGCTATTTCCATTCACTTAATCTGTAGCTGTGGTGCCAGCCGTCGGGAGCGTGACCCCATTCCTTTATCCCACTGCAGTCCTCTGCAATTTGGGGTTGAATAAAAAAAATATAACACTTTCTTTACCTATTGATTTTGCACATCCTGACTAGCCGAGGTCAGTTATGGCCTTGTTATAATTTTATTTCAGTTGTTACTTTTGTAATAAATCTAATTTCACTTTACATTTCTCAGTTTGCAATAAATCACAAATCGATAACCTACCTACCCCCCTTACAATGACTGTCAAAAGTAATATCGAAGCGATGTTGTAAATGAGCTGGCGCTATACGCGATGTATAGCTCTGTCCCTATAACAACATTAATTCGAGGTTGCTGTACCTAAGAGCTCAGAGTACGGCCTCTAGTGTCCTAGAGGAATAAATATAAGTCTCTACTTTATTAATTTGTATACAATTTATTTGAAAGTCTTTTTTTAAAAACCAAACAATCGTACGTCACCATTACCAAAATATTTTTTCATTTACTATAAGCCATTATCTCGAGTATGAATACTAAAGGTATTGTTACATAAACAAACAGAATCTCGACTAGCAGTCGATGCCATGGCGCCAGCCAGTCTCTCGGCTTGACCTCGTTAGAACCAGTGAAAAGTAACTCAATACTGCTAGGAACATCCACAAATGAAAACTGCAGTATCTAGTAAGTAACAAATTTTCTTTAGTTCTTTGATAATAGCAAAATTAATTTATGTGCGGGGAAATGACATCTTATTTGTGAAACTTAAATATTTGATTAAGTATAGTAATATTAAGTTGGGCATACATAATTATTATTTTATTTTGTTTTGAAATTATATATCGTACGATCGAATTAAACTTTTATTTATTTAGAGGTGCTTTCTACAAATTTTTGAGATGAACAAAATGTTAGACCAATTGCGTATAAAATGCAGCATATATTTTATACTAGCCTCCGCCCGCAACTTCGTCCGCGTTGATATTCGGAAAAATCCCTAGGGAACTTTTGACCGGATGAAAAGTGACATATTTTTTAAACTCTATGTTAATGCGAATTTCATACAAATCCGTTCGTTTTTACGTGATTGAGTAACAAACATACAAACATCAAATTTTAAAAACCATATTAGTAGGACCGTGGTTTTTTAAAACCACAAACTGTTATCTACGTTGTATCCAAGACATTTGTTTGACTTGTACTATTATAAATATATTCTGTGCCTTAGTTGGAAACAACAGCCTCCAGCTCAGTCGATGTGGCGCCATCCCGACCTCGATAGCGCCCCGCAGTAAAAAGTAATTCTGACATCTCCAGATTATACCGTCCAGGGGGCTATTCTCTATTTTCGAAACGAAACTACGTAGAGAAGAGAGTGTAGAGAACATTGACTTAGAAATAGAGAACATAGAAAAAATTCTCTAGTAGAGAACGTGGAAAGGTAAAATTACGTAAAAATTCTTTTGATTTTTTTGAAAAAAATATTAACAACGACGATTGTCTAATGACATTACACTTTAATGTTTCGGAAAACTTTGCAGCTGTCAAACACAAAAATTAAATTAAGTAATCAAAACAGAAAAACTTGCGAAAATACGTAGGTAGATTCAGTATCCGTAAAAGTGTATTATTTATTGGTTAAATTAATGATGCCTTCATTGTCTCTCCTTTAAAACAAATGTGAATTAATTGGTTTTTGATACCATAATGACTATTATTGTAAGTATTTTCGTTCGAAACTTCGTATCTCGTTGGCTAATATAAGACCCCTTATTATATAACATACGGCTGGGAATTCACAGGGTTTATCTTCTTTATATTACGTTTTTCATCAACCATAATTTATGTGGCTACATCCATAAACATGGGACTTAACTTGAAGTGCCTTAGTAACTTTTGGCCTGGCTTCAGCTTGATATAAAAATGTTTTATAAAAAAAAGGTAGTCGTCGTTTTACTACTTAGACCTATATTCTTTGTTTATTATGAGCTCTGCCTGCTTTTTGAATATTGAACTAAGTTTTTATTACAAGAGTTTGTCGTTGTTAAAAAAAAAATATTTTGATTAACATAATGTGTAAAGTTGACGAGAAAATTCTTCTTGAGGGTTTATACTCATATTTAAAAATATTTCGGTTTTAATTTTCATTAGCAATGGCATACGGCTTGTAGTAACAAGCCGTATGTTTTACATCCTGAGTTTTTCTGAAATTTGCTTGAGATTAATGTTCACCGTTGAATTTTACAGAACCGTGAACCGACATCTTGTTTGCACTAGTTGACCAATTGAGCAACTAGCCGACAGAAAAGCAAACATTTCAAAGGTTGCCTATTTAACAAAACACAGTGTATCACTAATGAACGGGTCGGTAGAATCTGATTGAGTGCGTAGTTAGGTATTAGCCACATTGACTAACATAATCAGTAATCCTTTGTAAGAGGTAAAATTACCACAAAGCTTGGATCATGGTTAAAATTCGATATTTTATATGTAAAAACAATACTATGTCCTAATTAGTAGGACGCAAAAAGTTACCCCAGTGCGTCCCTGCCCTTATGTCAGCTGACTACGAGCAATGACTTGCGCACAGTTCGCACTTCAATATTAATGAATCAGTTATAATGTCAGGATTACAGGTCATATCATTCCCATTTTTCCTTTTCGCACAATAAAACATCGAACCTAAACAATTATGTAGGTATTTATTTTATGGTTTTTATACTTATGCCATTTTTTATTAAGTCTTCTCTCTCAGCTGGAACAGGACTATTCTATAACTACTTAATGAAAACCCCAAAGTAGGATATTATTATATTATAAGTTCGTAACAGCAGTGGGCGTCTTATGATTACGAAAACAATTTCGGACATCATTATTATCTTCTATACTGAGGTCCTATTACAAAAAAGAATCACGATAGTTGGACGATGTTTGTTGTTCGATTTTCTTGATTTTGAACCTTATACATGAGTTACTAATGTCACCGAGTGGGCCGAATATCGTACGCTAAACGCGATGCCTTTTGTAATAGGCCCTCTGTACTCATAATAATAAAAAAATAGATACTTATTGGATCAATCACCTTGTTAGGAAACAAAACTAATCAGTTAATTAAGCCTGTGGTTAATAATTATTAGAATTTATGAAAACAATGTTTTTATGAATTTATTATTGGAAAAAAACATACCTACCAAGTTTACGCCTTATGTTAATACAGTTTAAGTTACTTTTTGCGGAGTAAACTTATGAGTGTAAGCTCAAGTTACTTTTATCTTTTTTTTTAATAATTATTTAAAATAAAAAAAGAAAGAATGCTAAAAATAAGAATTAAACGATCGTAAATTACAACAAATAAGCAAACGAAAACCGTTCCTCTAAAATGAACTGTTAGATACAAAATCGATACGAAGGAAACCAATGTTTATGTTGATACCATCAAGTTCCTAATTCTAAAATTGAAACTGAATTCCAAATTCAAAATTGAAAACCCGTAGCCGTCAACGTCTCTGATTGGACGTCATTCGCGGGAGCCGTGTTCGATTTGCCACCTTCCAATAGGCGGCGCGTAATCGGTTCTACGTCACAATCTCGTCTCGTTACGTCACGTCACTGACACGTGGTCACGTCACACTTAATACGTATATATACGCGTGCACGCGGCACAGCAGCCCGATCTAGACTGAGATGTACATTTCCCGCCATCCCGAAATATGCTGGAAGAAACACCATAGTGATAAACAAGGGCATAAAAACTTCGGATACTCACAGGAGGAAATGAAAAGTTACCTCCGAAGTGCCTTTAGCACAGATGCGATAAATATCAAGATGATTGAAGCGAGCATCTCGGATACGATTTCCATAATTTCATTACTAATGACAGCGCGAGGTTTGACTGACTTGAAATATCTGTCTAAGAAGTTTCCAAAACCCAATAACTCTGCCCTGAGATTTATTACAGTTTAACGGGAAAACCAGGAAGTTTGTACCTGGAAATTTTACTCAAAGATTTATATGATTTTTACCGATTTTGTGAGGTTACGTTTTTTATCACGCTTTGCTGGTTTCAGAAAGAATTGTGCTAAAAGTACTAAAACGTTACACTTACAATGAATTTGTCTTTTAAGCGTATGTACGTCTATTGTTTTCAAATTAACAAATTTCACATTAACTGTTCCAGAACCGAAAATAACTTCAGGTTCATTTTCTTAATTACCGATTCGGAAAACTGACTACCCAATAACAAATCAAACAGCGCCCTAATCGCTTTAGTTCTTTAACATTCGCTCCTGACAAAATCGCTTGGAAGTATTAAATATTTTTTAAACAGATGATTTTATGTTAAAAATGTACCTACTTACATAATTATTACAAACATAGATAGCTTTATAAGCGATGTTTAATGATGTGATCTCCACGTTCGCCTGCAGCAAAATAAATATTAGTCCTTTACATTTGTTCGAAATATTTCATATTCTAATAAATATTGATTAAGTTACACGCGAAATTGTTTTTCAAAAATTAGTGAAAATAGCTTTTCTTATTTGAGAATTTGGAGTTACACCGTCCATAAATTTGCGTTTTGTAGAAATCACTTATAAAAGAAAATATTTTTTGTAAGTCTTGTAATATTTTGGAGACCCAAGTTTTATTGTTGGAAAAGTGTTGTGTTTATCTTCATAAGTGCTAATAATTCAACGCCACTTGAATGACGTCACCAGCGGCAAGTCTCGAAGGTATGCGGTTGGCTGTGATTCCTATTCATATCTCTGTAAGACTTATCTTCTTATCGAAACAGCTGCAACAAGCCACATGTTTTGTTTATATACGTATTATTATTTTACGTTTAAATTAAATATGCATTTCGCTTAATAAACATTTAGCTGCAGTAAACGTACGGAGTTAATCACGTTGTTTTGTGACGGCTCGACGCAATGCGGCGTCGATGCTCCACTCCACAATGTCTGTAGCACAAGTTACAGCTCTATCTAGCACTTTGTCATAGCGAGCAATTTGGCAGCCATTCTTATTTCTCATAATGCTACAGTTGTAGGTCAGTGTGACATAGTACGAACATATCCGTTGTTATTATCCGATTCGGCGTCGTTATATCTGTGAATTAAATAGTTATGGGTTTTTTTTCATTGCGTTTAATTGTGATTCGTATTTTTAGAGGTTAAACGTTAGATACTGAATTTATACGAGGCAAAAATAAGTATTTAAGAATTGTTAATATTTTCAGAATTATTTTTATTTAAGGAATATTGAGTTTTTAGCACAGATGAGGACCCTTTATTTATCCCAATTCCCCTTACAAACAAAAACAAAGAAAGAAATGAAAAAAAAAACTGGAAATATCGTTTATAATAAATTACATAAACAACAATGAATAACATATTTTTAACGATAAAACGAAATTTTAATTTCATCAGAAAAATAAAAAAAAATGGTCAAGAAAAGAATGTTTTTTAACATTTACTATTCTACATTTACTTGAATGTAAATCTTTTTATTTTGCATGTACACTTGGAATAGAATATGCGACGAGGGTCGGGAACGAATGATTAAGCAAACAGCCGCGCGCTGTCTCTTGATTGTAAAGCGGAAAATTTTGGAGTACGTTTAGTATTATGTTATCTGTGGTAGTACTGAACGTTTCTGGTTTAGAAAACTCGTATTTTGATTTTCTACACTCTTATATTGGCTTATGAATTTCACCATCATTGTATGCAATTTTAATGTACCCAACCCACTGGGTCATAGGCCTTCATAATATCATAGGCTATAGCACCCATGCCTTCCGAAGCAATGAGGAGTTCAAGAGGATAATCTTTTATTCCCCCCATCTGAAAACTGACCCTTGTGATAGTTGCTAATTGCCGCAAGTGCAATCCCACGCGGCTACCACGAGCCGTACTACTTCCGGACATAATGAAAATCTATTGTGTCTCATTTTCCTTAGGGCCGGGACCAACGTCTTAATGTGCCTTCGGAAGACGGAGGAGCTCGATATAATAAATTTTTGGTCACCCATCCCATGACCGACCCTTGCGAAAGTTGTTTGACCTCCGCAATCGCTGGGCCGGGCATCGAGCTTGTCCACTACGTACTAATTTCTTTTCTGACCAATTTGTAGAAAGCCACTTGGCTATCGGAGCATAGAGATTCTCATCCTCATCAGTGTTTTTATTAAACTACCTGCGTAAGTTAAGTAAAGTAAGGTTAGCAAAAAAGTAATGGAAAGTTACCGAAAGAGATACAGAACCCAACCACGCTATTTTTTTTACGATCAAACCAAAACTAAATCATTACAATATTCAGCTTCATTATTTTGCAGAAAAATACTTGCTTTAGTTTTGTTAAAATCATTGACAGCTATGCCTAGGGAGCCTAGGATGCCAACCTTGGACAATTTAATAAGAATTCTAAACCAAAACCAAAGATTTTTAGCTAAATATAACCTAAAGGACATCGTAATGGTTTTGGTCTTGGGCCCCAGAGGTAATAAAATAACCTAGAATATTTTCGGCACCAATTTTCATTAAACAAAATCCAGAGTACTTTGATAATAAAATCACATCACGTCCAATTACCCGTGATAAATATAAATATGATTTATGTATACCTTGAATGAATAATCAATTGTATCATAATAGTGCTTTTAGTACTGGCATAAAAGTCTTTAATCATTTACCTTTAGAAATCAAAGCACTTGATTTGCCTTTTTTTAAATTCAAACTTAAAAAGTGGTTACTAAACAATATTTTTTATAGTCTCAATGAATACTATGCTTTTAAAACTAAATAAGTCATAGGTATTATTTAGCAATTACATGTTTAAGTAATGTTAATATTATGTTACTCTCAAATTGCATACCCGTTATGGGTTTACTGTTGTTACTAATAATACTGCAATTCAACCTGGAGGCTTACCATCACCTTTTAGAAAACCATCATGTTTTATTAACGTTTTGTTATAAGCTTACAATAAGATTATTCAAATTCGTACCACAACCTGCACAAAGTAATAATACTTTATTCCTGCCAAGGAACGAATGATATTGCGAAATTATCTATTCCCTGCTAGCCATCACTACGGCTTATTTGCTATCTACACTTGACACTGGCAAAAATTACTTCCAAGAGGAAAGTAGATTGCCAAAACACAATAATAAGACGAGAACAACGGCCAAGAATGCGACAATTAAAAAACACTGTGTTAGCGCGCCTGTGTTTGAACTTTGTAAATTAATAAAATTTTATATTTTAAACTTAAATGTCGGACCTAAAGTAAGTAAATACAGATTTTCTTAACTTGTATACCTTTATCACCTTTAAGCGCGCAGTGCTTTTGTTTAACTAAGTATTATTTCTTGTCTTTCAGTAAAAAAAACTAGTCGACGTTAGTAGTACGACAATTAGAACTTCTAATGGGAGTTTCTAAATTCCAATAAGGATATTGCTTCGGCTTATAATAGGTCGTTACAGGCTAAAGAATACTCGCACAGAAAATGGAACGAAATTACAGCAACCCTTAATTCCATAAGTAGGTGATGGGGTTCACAAGGATATGTTATCAAATATAAATGAAACATGTCCATCTCCATTAGCCATTTTTGACGTCCCCACTGCTGGGGCACAGGCCTTTCTTATGTGAATTGGTGGGTGCTAACGACTGCAAATGCAGCCGGGACCAACGGCTTAACGTGCATTCCGAAGCACGGAGGAGCTCGAGATAATTCATTATTGGTCACCCATCCCATGACCGACCCTTGCGAACGTTGCTTACCTTCCGCCAGGCACTAAACCACTGCGCCACCGAGCTCCGATAAATGAAACATACCTACTAATATTACATTCACAATGAAGAACAATATGTATAAAAACATTTCACTTACTGTTTATGACGCAATTTCCAATTTCTAAATAAAGTAATTTAAAATAGTTTTGTTTCCGTCGAGAAAAAGCAACTTTTTTAAGACTGCAAAATTTCTCAAAATTTGACACATAAACAATAATGCTAGCTGTCAAAAGACACGTCGTGGTACGGTTTATGTGAATGATTGAACGATGACGTCACAAAACTTCCAACGGAAACATTATTACAATAATCATACTTTATGAAGGTCGTAGTACGAAATAGCATGGTAAGAATGAAATAATACTGCGCTAAGACATGGCAGTAGGCACCCTGCAAATTGTACACAGTATATGGCAATAAAATATATTCTATTCTATTCTACAAATTGTCACTGTTGGGCACCTCCAATTCCTTCTCCAAATAACACATTTAAAAACCAAAATTTGTTATAGCTCCAACATATTTAACTAAAGCCATTTGAATTATTTTTAACCGACTTCCAAAAAAGGAGGAGGTTCTATGTTCGTCTGTATATTTTTTTTTTTTTTGTGTATGTCCACCGAATACTCGAAAACGGCTGGACCGATTGAAATGATTCAAACGTTATAACATTAGGTACACTCCCAAGTTGGTCCGATTTTTTAAAATTTCGAAATCGGTTCAGTACTTTTCAAGTAATTGTGAAAAAAGCACGAAAATAGTATGATTTTGTGTGAATTACCTTGATGTTTGGTCGTATTACTTCTTTGTTTATGAACTAAATAAGATAATAATTTTTTTGTTGGAAGAGGGATATCTTAAGTGTAGTTTTTTAACCGACTTAAAAAAGGATGTTCTCAGTTTGACCCGTATTTAAGTATGTTTCTCCGCGATTATCTTACGTTTGGCTGAGCCGATTTTTCTACATATATAATATACCTTACCTACAAGGTACCTACACTAAAAATAAAAAAATAAAAAATTGTTTAAAAAAAACAAAAAACCGACTTCAAAAAACCTACCTCTAAAACGCAAGAAATAATATTCGTAATAATAAAAATAAGTCTATTGAAGTCGGGTGGGGCTTTAGAATAAAAAAAAAGGAATTTGTACTCCAGCCCCACCCGACTTCAATAGACGTATTTTTATTATTACGAATATTATTTCTTGCTTTTTAGAGGCAGGTTTTTTGAAGTCGGTTTTTCGTTTTTTTTAAACAATTTTTTTTAACTAAGTACTGCGCGCCTATTATTATATTTTTCCCTATATTTACCATTTTTAAAAACAAAATGATAACAGCGTTTATATTCACAATTTTAAACCACTAAGGTTTGATTGAATGCGATTTCAATCGCAAGTTCGCAAGTAAAGTTATGACAATACGGGAAGTAGGCACCTTGGTTTTTACGGAAACCTTCCTGTTCTTATTATAATTATCTGAAAAAAAAAACACAAGCACTGCTTGTTTATGTGTACGTATGACAGACGAGTATTTGAAGTGGTAAGCTTTACAAGGAAAAACAAACATAAACTAACCCCAACCCTTCAATGAGACGAGTTTTAAAGCGTCACACTTCACTCCCGACGGCTCTTTGGATCGCAAAATTTTACTTCTCGACTCTTTAACAACCTTACAACCTCTGGCATAAAGATTAAAATTCTAAGACTATTTGAGTCCTGTTGACTCCGCGAAGTGCGTCTGAGGGGTTTGCTTAAATATGACAGCGTTAAAGAACGCAAAGGCTCGATTTTGTCGTATCGATGTTTCACTTTGACTGCTAACGAAGTGAATAAGAACACTCCTTCGGGGTGACAAACGGCTTTCTTTGATGCTTTGAGTCACTTGTCCTTTCAGAGTATCGGTATTTGTGGGAGTTCGAGTTATTTCCCTTGAGAAGTCTTTTGTACCATGTCTTCCTATGACGTATAAGGGTTTATGTGTGACCTGTTTTCATCGTGTTTTTACATTAACGTAGATAGTAGAAAACGTATACTTTGATATCGTTATCAGTCTTATGTTAGTCAGTCAGTCAGATAACGATTAGTTTTTAAATTAAAAAAATAAAGGGAAAGCCACATTATGCCAGTTTAATTGTTTTATCACGTAGTAATAAAACATTATATTGACGATTCCCAAAAATTGGCATAAACTAGGTATTATTATTTAAGTGTTAGGGGCTATGCAGCTCAAGATGAGGCTGTAGTCACTGCGACCTAAAAGATCTATTGTAACTCGCCACCTAATTATAGTAACTCTTTGAGCCCAGCGGCTTCCAGGAAGTCTAGTATCTTCCTGGTTTTAAGAGTTTTTATTTCCTCCGGGTCGATAACGTGTCGTCCCAGATGGATACTACGCTTGTGGATTAGAGGTCCACAATCACATAAGAGGTGCTTGGGCGTTTCCTGCTCCTCATTACAATATCTGCAGATGTCAGTATCACTCAATTTCATATGAAATAGGTGTCTGTTTAATTTGCAGTGTCCAGTTAAGGTTCTAACAGTCGCGCTGACGTTCAATCTACTGAGTTGTATAAGCTCATTCGTCCGTCTTTGCGAGTAGCCTTCTACCAAGGCTTTGGAGTGTCTCAGTCCTGGCTGTTTTAGCCAGAATTTCCTCGACTCGTCCAAGAGATTGTCTTTAAGGAGTTGCATAGCCTGGTTTTTTGAGATCCCGCAGAAAGGTTCTGGGCCGATCTGTTGACCTTGCGCTCCAGTTCTAGCAAGCTCGTCGGCTTTTTCATTACCGATGATGCCTGAATGACCAGGGACCCATTTCAGAATAATTTTATTCTTATGTCCCAGTTCATTCAGTTTGTCTACGCAGTCTTTTACCAGTTTCGATCGTATTACATTCGAGTTTATGGCGTTAAGTGCTGCTTGGCTATCTGAAAAGATATAGATGGTCTGATTTGTGTAGTTTCGTTGGCGGTTGGTTTCAGCACATTCTATAATGGCATAGACCTCTGCCTGGAATATTGTGGCGTACTTACCAAGATTAACACTAAGGTTGACTCTTGGTCTCACGCCATATATACCACAGCCTACGTCATGACCCATTTTGGAGCCGTCCGTGAACCAGACTAGGCTTCCAGCCTTACAGGAGCTTTGGTCATCAGACCACATCTCTCTGCTAGGTAGTTCTACTGAGTAATTTCTAGTGAAGTTACAGAGTGGAAGCATGGCATCAGATGTCATTGCAAGTTGTTTGAGTTCAAGCACTGATTCATGTAAAGATCTCAGTGCTTGAGAGTGCCAAGCTACTTTACCAGTGTTGCCCACTCTATAGATCCCCGCTTTCGCCTCCTTCACAATAAACAAGTGAAGTGGCGGTAGGTTAAGCAGAGCATTGAGTGCTGCTCCTGGTGTTGTAGACATGGCCCCCGTTGCCATAAGGCACGCTAATCTTTGCAGACTAGTTAGCTTGTTTATAACTGTCGTTTGAGTTGCTTTTTTCCACCATACTACACAGGCATACGTTATCATCGGCCTGACTATGGCAGTATACATCCACAGGGCAGTCTTGGGGTTTAGGCCCCACCTTGCACCCGCTAAACGACAGCAGATTCCTAAGGCAATTTTGGCCTTTTGGATCACATTATCTATGTGTGTATTCCACGTCAGTTTTTGGTCGATTGTAACGCCCAAATATTTGGCTTCCGTGGAAAATGGTATGGGAGTTCCCTTAATAGTAGGCGTTTTAAGTTTGTCTAACTTACGCTTCCTAGTAAAAGGGACTATTATTGTTTTGTTCGGGTTTACCGACAGACTGTTCTCAGTGCACCATTTATTGATGACATTGAGAGACCTTTGAAGTATGGATGATACAGTGCTCTGACAGGGGCCTATCACGCATGCCACCACATCGTCAGCATAGCCCTGTATATCCAGGTCCTTTTGAGAGGCTTCAATCAATAGTTGATCGACAACAAGTGACCACAATAGGGGCGATAGTACACCCCCCTGTGGGCATCCTCTTGTTATCTTGAAACCTCTAGTAGCTCCGTGTAAACTGACGTTTACAGTTCTATGAAGAAGCATGCTTTCGATCCAGCGGATGGTCGTGCTGTCAATGTTCTTGTCACTCATTCCCCTAGAAAGGGTTTCGATAGTGACGTTATCGAAAGCTCCCTCAATATCGAGAAAAGCGCATAAGGCTATCTGTTTATCTTCAAGGGCCCTTTCGATCCTGTCTGTTAGTTCTAGCAGAGCAGTTTCTGTGGACCTTCCTTTACGATAAGCGTGTTGCTTTGTATGTAGGGGACGTTCGCGCAATGGCTCGTCCCTTAAAAATACGTCAATGACCTTTTCCATACTCTTGAGTAGGAATGAGGTGAGGCTAATGGGTCTGAAGGATTTTGCCTGTGAAAAATCCTTCTTTCCAGCCTTTGGAATAAAGCGGACTTTTACTGAGGTCCATTTGCTTGGTATATATCCCCAGGCATAGCTTGCCCTGAAGATCTTTACTAAGATGGGGATGAGGATTTCTTTCCCCTGCTGCAAGAGCGCCGGAAAGATATCGTCCTCCCCAGCTGATTTGAATGCCTTGAACGAATCAATGGCCCATTCAACTTTGTTTGGCCTGAAGTTCCTTGCTGCTCTTCTCCAGTCCTCATTTTTAGGCCTAGCGAGGCAGCTTTGAGGAACATTCATTCCATTGGCGTTTGGCACTGATCCAGGAAAGTGCGTTGACGCCAAGAGTTCTATGGTTTCTTCCGCTGTTTCAGTGAAAGTCCCATCTGGTTTCTTTAATAGTCCCAGTTGTTTCGAAGGCGATTTGGCCAAGACTTTGTGGATTCTGGCTCCTTGGGGCGCACCAATGACGCCCTCACAGAACTTTCTCCACGAGAGTCGCCTCGCCTTTCGTATTTCCCTATTGTAGTCTGTCAAGGCTTTTGCATACCGGTCCCAATTCCCGGTCGATTTAGCCTTGTTAAACAGCCTACGTGCATCTTCCCTTAGTCTACTGAGCTGTTTGTTCCACCATGGTATGCTGCTGTTCCTAAAGGTCTTAAGAGGACAGCTCTCCTCGAAAGAGGTTGTAATGGCTTCAGTAACTTGGTCAACAGCATATTCCAGTATCTCAACGGAACGTATATTTTTAGGAATGTCCTGAAGCCTTTCCTGTAGTTTTTGTCTGTACAAATTCCAGTCTGCGGCTTTTGCATCCCTAAAAGTGACTGTTTCACACATATTGGTCGTGTTTAGTGCGAATTTAATAAGTCTATGATCTGACATAGATGGTTCATCACTAACGTGCCAGCCGCTAATCTTTTTGGCTAGGTTGTTAGTGGAAAAGGTTACATCAAGAACCTCCTGCCTGGATCTAGTCACAAATGTCGGTTTACAACCTTTATTGCCTATCTGCAAGCAGTTTGCGAGGACAAATTCATGTAATAACTCACCTCTGTCGTTAATGTCAGTGCTGCCCCAGTTGGTGTGATGGGCGTTGGCGTCACACCCGATCAGTAGCTCGGCGTTGTGTTCGTTAGCATACTCGACCACTTTTGCCAGCTCTTTAGACGGGTCGTTCCTATCGCCATCAAGGTATGCAGAGCACACTATGAGGCGTCCACTTCCGCTCTTAACATTAATAAATGCTGCGACCAGGTCATCAGTACAAAGCCCTGGAATACATAGGAAATCAATATTTTTATTGAATAAAATACATGCTCTCGGTCTGATCCCAGCGGTATGGCAAACTAACTTGCCTGCAGAGCCGAGTCCAGATACCGTGTTGTTGTTGCTCAACCACGGCTCCTGGACTAGAGCGATGTGAAGGTTTTCTTCTTTGAAGAGTTTTTCTAGAACTGCCGTGGCAGCTCTAGCGTGGTGCAGGTTGATCTGGACCACTTGTGTGTAATAAACTAGGTAAGTAGGTAAAATAAGTAGTACAACGAATTTGTAAAGGTGAATCGTTTCTTACTAAATAAACAATAACGACAGAAATACAGAATTTCTTCAGTCATATTTGTAATATCTAACCATAGGATGTACAAGTACTGAACGAACCTTAATGGAGGCTCAGCTTAAAGCAGCATCAAAAGCTTACTGAAACAACAGCAGCTCGAGATTGCTCTCAAAGATTAATTCTAGCAGTACCTATAGAGATTCATTCAAACTGATTCTTATAAGACGAGCATTCATTCTTTATGAATACAGCAGACTAACTAAAGATTCTGCATAATGTAAATAAAACGGCAGGATAATTTGGCTGTTTCACAAATTGTTCAACACTCCAACAGTTGACAACGTGGCACTCAAGTGTAGATGTAGACCTGTCATTTTGTTGTTTCCTATCAATTCTCGGATGTTGGACGCGAATTTCGTAAATATAAATATTTCTTCCAATACTATACTATACATTTTGGTTTTCTTTTTTCCATGTGGTAAAAGATAGGAGATCGTGGTGGCATAATGTCCGAAGACGGATGAACCAAAGATACAAAGTAGTCTTGAGCATATTTTAAATTCTTGCGCATCTTCCAACACAATATTGGTTTTCTTTTTTCAATTTTAACCTAATTTGGTTGACCTCAACTGCTATAATTATAATTATTATTATCAACCATTTTTAGACATAATTAAAAAATAAACGGGAAAATAACACATACGTTGAGAGGAATAAAAAGACTTGAGCTGGTAAAATCAGTATTTACTAGTGAGAATTTTGGTAACCAAGTAAACAAAGTACAGCTGTCTACTATGACATAGAGACATTAGAATTTAGATTAAACAATGTAACTAACCAGTACCACAACAAGCAGCGCCACCAAGCAGGATTAATTTTCTGTTATAACTCCCATTGTGTACCTATTTATATCTCTAGTTCTGGGGTCACACTAACGGCATAGGTATATGCCGTTGAATTTTCAAATTGATGAACCTTAAGTGTATAAGCTAAAAAATTAGCGCCATAATTAATGCCGTTAAGTCAGTGTGGCCCCAGCATAAGGAGACGTGCAGTGCTGGTTCCAATTGGCTCCATGTGGTAAAAGATAGGAGATCGTAGAAGGCTTTAGAGGAGGCATAATGTCCGAAGACGGGTGAACCAAAGACAAATAATACAAAGTAGTCTTAGGGCACTTTTTAAATGCGAGTTATGTATCTTTGTATGAATAACTGTTTACAATTCTGCTATTATTGAAGAAAGTTTGTACAGTTGCTGTAAATATATTTTATTATTATATGACAAGTTTTACTGTCGACAGGACGTCAAGGGTTTTTAATATTGTAATATTGTTTTAGCTCAGTGTAAATACGACTGGAAATACTAAACTAAAGTAAAAGACAGTCAAGGCGCTCATCTCAGTGTAGTAAAATATAAATAGTGGCACAACCACCGTAGTAAAGTATACATACATACATAATAAGTCTATGAGTAAAGTGCTCTTTTTGAACGTTCAAAGCTTTGCGACCTCTGAGGAAATGCTACGAGAAATGTTGAAACGAAGGGAATAACTTGTAAGCAACATTTTATTACATGCACTCGTTTTATGAGAAATTTCATGTAAATGTGAGGGCTTTCGAATGCATGGAACATTTTGATTTTATGCTATCAAACAACATTACTCTAAAATAAGACAAATACATAGTTTGTGATAGAGAGTAAATGACTATATATGACGACCTCCGTGGGCAAGTGGTTTGTGCACCAGTCTTTGAGGTGTTGCCATCTCTGAGGCCCTGGGTTCGATTCCCAGATGGGTCAATTTAGAAAACGAACTTTTATATATTGGCTCAGGTCTGGATGTTTGTAGTTCAAACATTGTCTCTGATTTCCATAACACAAGTGTTTGAGCTACTTACTTTGGAATCAGAGCAATATTTTGTGATGTTGTCTAATATTTATTTATTTATTTACTTAGAATAATAACACCTAGAACGATAGTTCTCTACAAAGCGCACTGTAAAAAGTGAGGCAACTAAAACAGCCAAAATGGCTCCGTTTTCAGATTCTGGATAATCATAATCATACTGGATAAATACAAAACTGTTTAAATTTTCCTACATATAGGAGATAAGTTACTATATTATTGGATTTTAGTTACGATTAGGTAACGTATGAAAATCAAATCAAATCATAATTTTATTTGCCAGAACATAAGTTTGCAATTAACAGGTGGTATTTTATTAGTGGATGATGGATATAAAATCTGAAAACTAAGCCATTTGGCTTAGTATTAGTTGCCTCACTTTGCATAGGAGGACACGGCTTCTGGTGTTATTATTCTAAGTTTATTTATATGTTGCGAGCAATCGCCCTTGAATTCGTCTGCGTGGACACTATTCCACGTCCCTATACGAACTTTGAACCCCCTCCAATATTTATTTCCATGACAAAAGCGGCCTAGGTTCTACCTCATGAGACGGAGTAACTTTTACATTTGTTAGTTTTATAAAAATACTAAAATAATTAAGCATTGATCAAGTTACAAATTTCAATTTTTTTTATTCTGGTTAAAAACCTCAGTTATTTAATTCTTGAAAAATACTGAGTATTCTTCTAAGAATCGAACATAATAATTCATTATAAATATTTATTTTATTACTTCGAATCGAATCATTCGCTATAATATTATTTTTGTTTTTAATTCAAGAAACTTGATGATAAATCTGACATATTAAAATTTCTAACAGTATGCTATCATAAATAACAAAACCCATTTCTTCTAGCCAGCATTTATCATTATTAGTACTCTGTCAAGAATAGTATATCCCCAAATTACTTTATTTGCATAGAAACACCATCAATTTCATTAGGGGTTGAAATTAAATTGTATTTTGTAAGAGGTTAAGAGTTGAACTGACCGAACTAGCTGACATTTTTTAATTTCCAAAAAACAATATCATTTAACTATTATAAAAAACAAATTACAGATTTTAGGAATAAAAATTCATAATATCAAATCATAATACTTAATGTTCTATGAAAAAACACAGCAGATAATAAATAAAAAAAATAGATTCTACAGTGCAGTATGTACCGATCTTTAAGCAATAAAAGCGGCTAATAGTTTTTCACCGAATAAAGGAGACAATATCCTGAAACGCAAATCTTTCAGTCGAAAATTAATAAAGGACGATAAAGCTTACTCTACTTACATAATTTTATTATTGTAATCAACGACTTCTATATTGTATACTATTATAGTAAGTATGATATTAGCAGACAATAGTGACGGGCCATTCACATACTCGTATTTTTGGCATTATTACATTAAAATTCCGATATTGTGTAACAGCCTGGCTAAGCTAAACTCAATAAATCTTCTTTTGTACAAAATATTTACTACGTAACACATACTGAACCAGGCAAAATGGTGTCGCAAACAAAAGACGCGTGGCTCGTAGTTATTCACGAGCATTGTACCCAAGTACCATAATCTGCACACTTTAATTCTATCACGGAATTCGGATTCTAAATAATCCCCTTGTACGTTAAAGGGAGCTAAAATATTCGGGGGTTATAACACAACTGGTATTTCGACACAATGCGTTCGCTTTTTATGACACATGGTGTAGAAGATTGGGAAACAATAAATTGATAGTCTCAACACAATAAATAAAAACCGGACAAGGGTGAGTTGGACTCGCTCACCGAGGGTTCCTTTAATAAAGACTATGCTTTAATGCTATGCTTCTATGCTTTAATTACACATATAAAGTTTTTAGACTTTTCCCTATACTTGTAGTATAAAACGATATTACTTGCCAAATTTCATAGTTCGAGGTCAACGGAAAGTACCATATGAATTTTAAACTTGCGGCATAAACCGCTGTATCTTTTTCAGCATGACATGTGTTAGTAAAGAATAATATATTTTTTTGTATACCTACTGGTGTCTGTGCTGTGTGTAATCAAAAGAAGTAAGTAGACTATCACTTATCATAAGAATACCTATCGTAGCTCATGCAGAGGTTAATATTAATTTTAAATCCCATTAATAAGGATTGAGAGAGCAAATGCAGGCAATTCATTTACATTTCTTAGAACGGTAGTGACTGGAGCGAACTCATCTGCATATCTATGAATAATTAACACGTCGGGCTTTTAATGATGTTATATGACTTAATCCTATGAATATAAATATTAGGATATTACCTGTAAGCTAGGTAAATCAATACTATTAATTAAAAGTTTACGTCAACCCTATTAATTATATCGCTTACAAAGTCTTCCTTCATATTGATATTTGGTTTAGTTTTTTTCTATATTCTCTTTGATATAATAGCAAACTAGTCGTCATTTCCATATTTTATTAAATACTAGGTAATAAGCAAAGTTACAAACGAACTATTGTATTGTCTTAAATAATCGAAATTAACCCTATAACTGCAAACTAAAAAAATAAAAACATCCCTTATAATTTGTAAACGAAAATGTTTGTTCAATTGGAAGTTTTTTAGGGCAGTGTGTATCATAACATTGTTAACCCGAACCTTCGCGACAAAATTTTGTTTATCTGTCTCTAGTAAAAGCAGCTTTGTTTACAAAGGCATGCGATAAAACGGGACGCATGGACACCCTCTATAACTGGAGGACTATTCATGAACCACTCGAGAAACAAATTGTATAAAAGTGTAAAAGTTGTAAAAAAAAATACAGTGTATGTATTTTTTTAAATAGTTTAGTGTTGTTTGACAGAAATAAAAAGGTGTCCTTATGATCATCTAGATATTGATAATTTTAAACTCTGAAGATGTAATTTTTTTTTTTTTTTTTTTAAATTTCTCCTTGTAAACTTTCCTAAAAAAGCTATTTATTGCCAAAGACTTAAAGCAATATTTTTTTTTGCTTTTAGCTCAAAAAGCCGTGAATATGGTTACAAAGAGTTCGCTTAAATAATTTAATACCTACCTACGTATTAATTATTATAACTCACATGTAAACAAACAAACGCATAAGTACAACAATAATTACACACAGTACGAACGTACGTGCTAATTACATTTTGTATTTAATTACTTATTTGATTGTAAAATTGATTTAGGAAGTTTCGTCATGTAAAATGAATTTAATATAGTTTCACAATTATTTGTGGAATTAATCTCATATTTAATTATTATAATTATTTAAAATCCTCTTTATAAATAATAATTTGGTAAGTGTTACCAAATACTTATTTACTACTTATGAGCTACGCAACTCGCTCGATATTTATAAACACAACATTTCGAGTGTTTCAGAAATCAACCTCCTAACTTGGCACAAGAAACTGAAGCGAGGCGAGGAGGCGTAAAGGAATATTCACAAGTTTTACGATAGGTGGCGCTGTTATTCTCTTCACTGGTTTGTCATTTTGAACATTGGCTTGTTACGAACCTTACTACGTGGATAAGGAGGATGGGCCATAACCCACCACGTGAGCCCAATGTGGATTGGTAGGTGTTGTCCATCAGCCATTTTTGATGTCCCCACTGCCGGGGCACAGGCCTTCCTTTTGGGTGGTAAGGAGAATGGGTCATAACCCACCACGCGGGCCAAATGTGGATTGGTGGGTGTTAACGACTACAAATGCAGCCGAGACCAACGGCTTATCGTGCTTTCCGAAGCACGGGAAGCTCGAGATGATACATTTTTGGTCACCCATCCCATGACCGATCCTTGCGAAAGTTACTTAACCTCCATAATCGCTGGGTCGGCGGCACTAAACCACTACGCCGCCATCGAGCTCCTCAAAATTGGGATAAGTACTTTAAAACAATGGTAGGTATATTAGTATATCATTAGAATTGACTGAAGTTCAACGTATTGGTGACTTGGTTATAAACTTATAGGTAAGGATTTTGTATTACTTACTATTAAAAGAGTAAGTAATTTCGTGGTATCATTAGATTGTCGAAATAATGGGCCTTAAATTAAAAATTGTGCGTGCTATTACAAAAGACTTTTAAACACCTTGTTGGAATAGCCAACATAAAATCTTTTTGTTGAACTTTATTTTTAAAGTCTATGGTATTTTTGTATGACAAACTGTCATTCGTCCTTCTTCTTTTTCCTTTGTAACTGTTTGCAATACATAATTTTCAGCTTCATAAAAAGTCCTTCTTATTTACCTACGACTACGGCCTATACTATATAATTTCAACCTACAGTCCACTCTTTAAACATGGTCCATCGTGCAATTACAAAATAGGAGGACATCCATCGAAGCATTTAAGGTAAAAGCGTTCCGCTGTTGCAGTTTTTCAAGAGACGCCAGCCTACTGCTAGTAACCATCATACATAGAGTTCCATCGAGTTCATTGCAATTCGTAAAGCATTGCAAGTTGCATGCAAAATAAAATACAGAAACATCACAATTCATTAAGAAGCGTATCGAGTCTGCAGTGGTGTTGCCAGGAGTGTTGCCCCGGTAGATGCAGGACGTGTGTGTCGTCGCGCCGCCGCCACCGTGTGGGACTTCGGAGCACTGCTTCACTACAATTTTGAGTTGGAGATCTGTTTCGTGCACCTCTATACCTAATTTTGTGAAGCCATTGCCATCCAAGATTGGCCAATATACAGATCTTCTTTACCGTGAAATTTCAAGAAAGAAAAAAAAAAAAAAGAGAAGGAAGTTGTCTTTGCCGTGACGTGACGCCATTTCTGACTTTTGACTTTCACATTTCTCGTTTGAAGTTCAAGTTTTATTTTCAATTGTTAAAAATTTACCGGACACTAAGTTATTTTACTAGTATTACATTATAATTTTATTTGTAAACTTGTTGCTGTGCTTTTCAAAATGTCTGATAATTCGGATCACTCCGATTGTGACTCGCGTCAGTTGCGGAGATTGATACGACAACGCGCCGTTACAAAAGGATGCATTACAAAAATAACAAATTTTTTCGCGGAGGCAGACGCAGCCTTATCTACGCATGTAGTTACTACGAAAGAGGAGCGCCTGCGAGAATCATTTCAGAGATTCGAAGCATTAAACTTGGAGGTTTGCGCTCTAGATCCTGAAGCGGACGACATGGGGGCTGTCGAAAGTAAGTTCCTGCAAACGCTAGCAATAATTAAAGATTTACAGGCGCAGTCGCAGCTTGCTTCGTTGGCAGAAAACCCACCAAAGCACACGTTGGTCCCGGCAGCTAAATTGCCACAAATAGAGCTACCAATATTTACAGGCAAATATTCTGATTATAAGCCGTTTATTGGAATGTTTAACGCATTAATCGATTCGAATCATAGCTTAGCAGACATTCAAAAGCTTTTTTATTTACGTAATAATCTTCAGAATGAACCTTTTGAGTTGATAAAGAATTTACCGATTATTTCCGAAAGTTATTTAGAAGCAAAAAATATTTTACGTGATCGTTATGATAACAAGTTCAAAATTACAAGCGAACATATAAATACTTTGCTAGATTTGCAGCCAATGCTGAAATCAACTGCATACAATATTAGGCAGTTTGTTTCTGTTGTGAAGCAGCAGTTAGCTGCTCTTAAAAATCTTAATTATGAGGTACACCAATGGGACCCTATTATCCTTTGCATTTTAAGTCGAAAGTTAGACTTGATATGTAGTAGGGAGTTCCAGTTGCATTGTAGTTCAGAACCCTCAGTGAATAATCTTATTACATTTCTAGAGAGCCGAGCACTTGCACTAGAAAATTCAGAAAGAGTTCAAGTGCAACCGCCCAAGGCTGCGCACATGGTAACGGTAAAGGGTGTAGCGGGCAGTGAGCCGGCACCTTCTACTCCAGTCTGCATATCATGTAAGTTGCCTCATAAATTATTTGCTTGCAATAAATTTAAATTAATGTCAGCTGCAGCACGGTTGAAGTTTATTAACGACAACGGTCTATGCAATATCTGCTTGAATGAGCACAAGCAAAAGTGTAGGTACCGTTTCAAATGCAGTTTGTGCCAACAAAATCACAATACATTGCTGCATCAAGACGACAAGGTTGAGTCGCCAGTGACCCTGTTTTCTGAAACTGCCGGTCATCAGGTCATATTGCCTACAGCAAGAGTTAAACTCATCGCGAGCAATGGGACCGAGGTACATGTTAAGGCACTTTTAGACAGTGGTTCACAAGCCTCCTTCATTACATCAGAGCTAGTTAGCTTAATGAGACTTAAACCTATTGAGGTAAACACCCCGGTGGTGGGTATAGGTAACAAGAAAAATGAAATTAGGGATTGTGTTAACATACAATTGCATTCCTTAATAAACAACTTTAACATTAATGTAACTTGTCATGTGTTAGAAAATATTACTTCCAAGTTGCCGCAATCCAGAATATCAATGCGGGATATTGTTATACCTTGCAATATTACACTGGCAGACAATAAGTTCAATGAGCCTAGTGTCATTCATATATTATTAGGTGCCGATATATTTTTTCAGGTGCTGCTACCGAATGTGGTTGACCCAGACAGCGCTTCCAGTTATGGTGTTCCAGTTCTTAACACACAGTTTGGCCATATAGTAGCTGGTTCAGTTCCTGTTGTGCACCACCAAAAACAAGTAACTTCTTTATTCCCCAAATGAGGATATTCAATGTATACAATTAAATACTGTAACTTTTGGTTTAAAGTGTTCTTCTTATCTTGCTACACGTTGTTTAAAGGAACTTGCTGATAGGTATAGAAGTGATTATCCCTTAGCAGCTTCTATTATTGATAATTCTACCTATGTAGACGATGCAATTGTGTCTCAGAAGTCACCTGAGATGCTAATTGAGGCAAAATCACAGCTGTGTGACCTTCTTGATAAGGGTGGGTTTCATTTACACAAATGGTTTTCTAATTGTCCCCAATTATTAGACGAAATACCCAAGTCACAACAGTATTTTGACGATGTAGACTTAGAAAAGGGCAACATTTCTTTAAAAACATTAGGTGTTAAGTATAATGTTAATACAGATTCATTCATGCTTCATCCAAAGCCTAATGCAAGCATGCCTGCCACTAAGCGTGAGATTTTAAGTTTTGTAGGACAGTTTTTTGATCCGCTGGGTTTAGCTGGGCCTGTGGTGCTTAAAGCCAAGGTAATAATGCAAAGGTTGTGGAAAGCACACATTCACTGGGATGCACAGCTTCCTCATGACATTTTGAATGAATGGCGTGAATTTTATAATAGCTTTTGTCTAATGCTGCCTATAGCTATCCCACGTTATATAAATATGTGCAAGTCCATATCTGTTGAGATTATAGGCTTTGCTGATGCTGCTAGTTCCACGGCGTACGGCTGCTGCGTTTATCTACGAGTACTCGATTCCGCAGGTAGCATTAAAGTTTCGTTACTGTGTTCTAAGTCACGTGTGAATCCATTAAAACAAAGCTTAACTGTTCCTAGACTTGAGCTCAATGCTATGGTTCTTCTGGCCAAGTGTGCTGCGCGGCTTCATAGCACTTTACAACTTAAACTAAATATTGATAATGTCGTTCTTTATTCAGATTCACAAATTGCTTTAGCATGGGTCAAATCTAATATAACCACACTTAAAACATATGTGGCAAATAGAGTTAAGGTAATAAATGATCTTACTTGTAAATTCTGCTGGTCTTATATAAGCTCTGAGGAGAACCCCGCTGATTGTCTTAGCAGAGGAGTCTTACCGCATGAGTTACAGCATCATCCTTTGTGGTGGCAAGGGCCAGGTTTTCTGCACACAAGTGAGTATCAATCTCAAGACTTGCCCAGGTTGCCGGTCATCAAATCCTGCGATTTACCCGAGGTGAAGGTTGATCCAGTTTGTACCACTACATTAGTGTGTAGGGTTTTGTATGATCAAGAGTTGTGTTTGAATTTTCTTGAAAAGTATTCTGACATTTGTAAAATGCAACGAATATTAGCATATGTTTTTCGTTTCGTACGGAATGCAAAGGACAAAGGCAACCAAAATAAATGTAACTATTTAACATCTAAAGAATTAAATCACTCTTTGTTAGTTATTGTAAAATATGAACAGCAACAGTGTTTTAAAGATGAATTTTTACAATTAAAATTAAAAAACGAGATTACAAAAGGTAATTTGAAACCGTTGTATCCATTTGTCGATAACCAGGGATTGCTTAGGGTTGGCGGTCGTTTAGAAAATGCGTCAATTTCATATGGACAAAAGCATCCAGTAATCTTGCCCAAAGATTCTCGTATTACGCATTTAATTATTAAGAGAGAACATATCAGGAATTTACATGCAGGGCCAAGATTAGTTATGTCCGCCATAAATCAGACATTTTGGCTAGTTCATGGTATCAGGGAAGTTAAGAAAGTTATATATAAGTGCATAGCTTGTTTTAAACTAAAAGCTGAGACCGCGAAACAGCTCATGGGGTCGCTACCTCACGACAGAATAAATGTTTGTCGTCCTTATCAAAAAGTAGGCATTGATTTTGCGGGGGCTTTCATGATTAAGCAGTCGCGTATAAGAAAAGCGTTAGAAACAAAGGCATATGTATGTGTTTTTGTATGCTTCGCTACTAAAGCCATACATTTTGAGTTGGCTTCTGATTTAAGAACTGTAACTTTCTTAGCTTGCTTAAAAAGGTTTATTGCGCGTAGAGGTCTCCCTACTGATGTTTATTGCGACAACGCATCTACTTTTAAGTCTGCTAGTAGTCAGTTAACTGAATTATATAAGTTACATAATAGTAAAGAGCACCAAAAGGAAATTCATGATTTTTCGTCACAGAATGGCATTAACTTTCATTTTGTTCCCTGCTATTCTCCTATTTTTGCAGGTCTAGCCGAAGCTGGAGTAAAAAGCATGAAGTTTCATTTAAAAAGAGTTGTGCAAAAGACTTTGTTAACTTATGAGGAGATGAATACTATTCTTTGTCAAATTGAATCTATTCTTAATAGTAGACCTCTTATGCCGTTATCAAACGATGTAAATGATTTTTCTTGTATTACTCCTGGCCATTTTTTAATTGGGTCTGCTTTAAATGCTTTTCCAGAACAAGATGTAACACTCACAGATAATCTTAAGTATTGGAAAATATGTACAAGTATAAAAAACAGTTTTTGGAAAGCTTGGAGCAAACAATATTTAAATATTTTACAGTCTCGGCCTAAGTGGAAGGAGTCTCACCCTAATATTAAAGTAGGGTCTTTAGTCCTTTTAAAGGAAAATGATGTTGCGCCTTTGTTTTGGCCAATGGCCAGGGTGGTTAATGTTTTTCCGGGCTCTGATAATAGAGTCAGGGTTGTTGAAGTTAAAACTCCTAATGGTAAGACCCACAGGCGATCAATTGTCAAAGTTTGTTTGTTACCAATTGAGTTGTAATTAAGTTAGTTGTTAAATCACGTTCTAGCCAGTTCTAGCTAGTTAATGTTGTGTTAACTTTTTGTTAAATGTGTCAGTAATTAGTGTTTAGTTCTTAAAAGACTATTTGTTATTATATTTCATAAGTACTTGTTTACTTTTGTCATAGAGTGGCAGCATGTTGGAATAGCCAACATAAAATCTTTTTGTTGAACTTTATTTTTAAAGTCTATGGTATTTTTGTATGACAAACTGTCATTCGTCCTTCTTCTTTTTCCTTTGTAACTGTTTGCAATACATAATTTTCAGCTTCATAAAAAGTCCTTCTTATTTACCTACGACTACGGCCTATACTATATAATTTCAACCTACAGTCCACTCTCTAAACACACCTGTTTAACTAAATGTGATGCTGTCTCTTTCAAACAATATGCTCAAAATAGTGACATTTAAAAAGTGACAGCATCAATTAAACAGGTGTTTAAATTTTTTTTGTAATAACACCGAAAATGTTTCTATGACGAAAAAGTGCTTGGTTTTGCAGTGCATAGAGAAGTAAAAAAGTAATATTATACACAAAAATAAAATTTATTATATTTTAAAATGCAGAATGTATTAGAATATTTCACGACTTGTTTTGCATTCAATTTGCATTTTCCAGTTCTTTGTAAAAAGTAAAAGTTAACGACGAATTATTATTTTAAATATTATTAGTGAGTAGGTAAATAATTTTTCATGTGCTAATTACGTACATTGACACTATGAGGATCGCTGACGCCGCCCTTGCAAGTAGGCTATACCTAAATGTTGCAATATGAAGTAAATGCTGATTCTGCGGAACGTGCCCGCTGCTGCCGCGTGACCAGCGCCGAGGCCATGCACCGGAGCGTCATCGCCCGCACTTCGTATCCAACATCGATCGGGTCAATTTCGTTTTAATTAGATATAATTTTATAACTGTAATTTCTTTTAATAAATTGTTTAAATTTAATTTCGGTTTTTTTTAAGTCCTACGGCTGCTGCCTTCGTAATTGGCGCAGTCGGTAGGATTTTCGCGGTCGGTTTCGCGCTTCATCCAGGAAGATTTCCGTTATCGCACGAGCCGCCCGAGTGGCTATCAAGTCGCGCTTCGAAAATCCGAACCCGAAGGAGCAGCCAGCAGGTCTAGTATCCAGACATCGATACGCCAGAGAGCCGAAATGTTTATGTGAGTACACTTGAATCGTTCTCGTGTTGCCTCCTGTCATATTCCTAAGTCCTTTTAATTTTATTCACGATTTTTCACCCTAGAAAAATTAAATCCAGCGTTTCTGCTTCACATCAGCAGTCTCGCAGGAGAGAATTAGTAGATAGATCTAGGCCCAAGTTAGATAGTATTCCAGAAAAGATGGAAAGGAACCCGGACGTTATCCATAAGGCTTTACGCCTCGTTCCCGATTTCGATGGAAACGCGAACGTTTTAACTAGGTTTATAAGAATTTGTGATCAGTTGTGTAGCGAATTTCTGAGTGATGATCCAGCTAATCAACTAAATAATTTATATTTAATAAATGGAATCCTTAATAAAATTACCGGCCCTGCCGCCACTATTATAAATTCAAATGGAATTCCTGAAAATTGGATTGGCATTAGAAATACTTTAGTTAATAATTTCGCGGATCAAAGAGACGAAACCGCTTTATATAATGACCTTTCTTTAGCTAGGCAAGGTAATAGTAGTCCCCAGGAATTTTATGACCAATGTCAAACGCTGTTTAGCACGATAATGACCTACGTCACTCTCCATGAGACGATAGGAACCACTATCGAAGCCAAACGAACGTTGTATAAGAAATTGTCTATGCAAGCATTTGTACGAGGTCTAAAGGAACCACTTGGATCCCGTATAAGATGCATGAGGCCCGAGACTATAGAGAAAGCTCTGGAGTACGTGCAGGAAGAATTAAATATTCTTTACCAACAGCAACGTACTGATAACTTACCAAGACCACAAGTGGGATTACGCCCACAACCTGCCGTGCCTATAGGTTTCTCACCTAAACCTTTTAATTTTAATGTGCCTATGAATAGTTTAGCGAATCAGCCGATGCAGCGGTTTACGCCGCCGCCCCCAGCGAGTCGCTACCCTGTGCAGCCGCAATCGCAACCTTTTAGATTTAATACGGCTAATAATAATAATTTCCAGCAGCGAATGCCATCTCGCACACAGCAGATGTTCAGCGCACCACCACCACGTTATAATCCCCAGAGTAATAACTTTAGATTGCCACCTAGGAATCAACCCCAATCTTCGAGCCCTCGACCTATGAGCGGAGTACAGCATTTCACCCCGAAAGCTTTACCCCCTACTTTGTCAGGACACGATTGGCGTAGATTCGGGAACCCGCCACCGAATAACTATTTTAAATCGCGTGAAATAAATTTAAATGAGTTTAACTACGACGATACATATTATCATGACAATTATTACGACGCAGACTATTACAATGACGTAAGTGACAATAATTACTATGACGCGACGTATGACTATGACGACAGAGTTCAGTTTTACGAGCCCACCACGAACGCAGAGTCAAATGACCAGCCGCAAGCGTCATATTCTAATACCGAGCCGGATTTTCAGAAACCTGGCCCGTCAGACAAATTAAGTTAGAGCTCAATTTGCAAACGCAAAGACAGTTGCCCTACATTCAGATAGCGAATCCACCTTTAAAGCTATTAATAGACACGGGCGCTAATCAGTCGTTTATTAGCCCAGAATGTGTAGATAAATATTTCTTTGATTTTTCTCTAAATTATGATCCATTCGAGGTCACTAATGTTCATGGGACTAGTCGTAATAAATATTCTATCACACTCCCGTGTTTTTCGGAATTTAACAATCAAGATCTTATGAAATTATTCGTATACCGATTTCATGATTATTTCGACGGCCTTATAGGTTTAGATTTACTTACGAAATGGGAAGCGAAAATAGACTTAAAACATCAGACGTTAACTACCCAATACGCGGTCAACCCTATTAAATTATATAACTCTTGTAACGTAAATCTATACGAGGATATAATACCTGCCCACTCGTCTAAAATGGTTCGTATCCCAATTGACGCCCCGGATGGCGATGTGTTAGTAGAAGAGCAAGTTATCTGTAACTGTTTTATTCAGGAATGCGTTACATCTGTTAAAAATAGCCGCGGAATATTAGAGATTTACAACTTGACCGATAACGACGTAATATTTTCATTAGACAGACCGGCGCAAGCGGAGGTATTGAATATCGAGTGCACGAGCACCGAGCCACCGATGGCTACGTCACGCGCACGCGACGTTTTATCGCGCCTTAGGACGGATCATATGAACGCTGAGGAAAAGGCTAATATAGAAGCTTTATGCTCGCGTTACGCCGACGTATTTTATTTAGAAGGCGAACAGTTAACTTTCACGAATAAAATAAAGCATCGTATTAATACCACTGACGAAGTTCCAATTTATACGAAAAGCTATCGCTATCCTTTTATACACCGTAATGAAGTTCGCGATCAAATAGCCAAGATGTTAGAGCAAGGTATAATTAGACCTTCTACCTCTGCATGGAGCTCACCCATATGGGTCGTGCCCAAGAAAACTGACGCATCGGGAAAGC
Source organism: Agriphila straminella (assembly GCA_950108535.1). Taxonomy (NCBI): domain Eukaryota; kingdom Metazoa; phylum Arthropoda; class Insecta; order Lepidoptera; family Crambidae; genus Agriphila; species Agriphila straminella. The sequence continues at coordinate 11,870,994 of OX467318.1, forward strand.
AAAAATGGCGTATAGTGGTTGACTTTCGTAAATTGAACGAAAAGACCATCGACGACAAGTACCCTATTCCTAACATAACTGACATCCTTGATAAGTTAGGTAAATGTATGTATTTTACGACTTTAGACCTGGCATCAGGTTTTCATCAGGTTGAGATGAATGAGGCCGATATTCCAAAAACTGCGTTTAACGTAGAACACGGTCACTACGAATTCTTGAGAATGCCGATGGGTCTGAAAAACAGTCCATCTACATTCCAGAGAGTAATGGACGAGGTCCTTAGAGGTCTCCAGAACGAAATTTGCATAGTATATTTAGATGATATAGTAGTCCTTGGAACATCCTTACAGGAAGCTATTAATAACTTAGAAAAAGTATTACAAAGATTACGAGAGTCCAATTTTAAAATCCAAATGGATAAATCGGAATTTCTCAAGTTAGAAACTAACTATTTAGGACACATTATAACAAGGGAAGGTATAAAACCTAACCCGGATAAAATTTCTGCTATAGAGAAATATCCAATCCCGGAAACTACTAAACAGATTAAGCAATTTTTAGGTTTGATCGGATATTATCGAAAGTTTATTCCTGATTTTGCCCGTATAACCAAACCGATGACCAACTGCTTAAAAAAGGGTAAAAAAATAACTTTAGACTCTGACTATGTAAATGCATTTGAGAAATGTAAGACCCTCTTGACAAATGACCCTATCCTACAGTATCCCGACTTTAACCGTGAGTTTTTACTGACGACAGACGCATCCAATGTTGCCATAGGAGCCATACTATCTCAGGGACCCATAGGATCAGATAAGCCTGTTTCTTTCGCGTCTAGAACACTCAATGATAGCGAAGTTAATTACAGCACGATAGAGAAGGAACTCTTGGCCATAGTTTGGGCTACCAAGTACTTCAGGCCATATCTATTCGGTCGCAAATTTAAAATCCTTACAGACCATAAACCATTGCAATGGATGATGAGTCTGAAAGAACCTAATTCAAGACTAACTAGATGGAGACTTAAATTAAGTGAGTATGATTTTACCGTAATATATAAAAAAGGCAAAAATAACACCAACGCCGATGCCCTCTCTAGAATTGAAATACACAACGAAGAAATTAGTTCAGTAGTCGCGAATTGTTCAGAAAAGCCACCATCTTTATTATCTAACTCGGAAACGGAAACCGTGCACACCAGTCACGAGAACCCTATTTTAGAAGTTCCGATAACTGACGAGCCACTAAATAAATTCCATCGACAGTTGCACATCACTATTGTCCCAGACGTAAAACGTAGGGCTGTGATAACGAAACCATTCGACACGCATACTCGTATTGCAATACAAGTAAGCGAGTGCAACTTAGAAAATGACGTAGTAACTGCTATCAAAGAGTATGTAAGCCCGAAAGTTAAAACGGCCATGCTTATAAATCCACCCCTTGCTATGTATACTATCATCCCTATTATTCAGGAAAAATTTAAGAGTTCATCTATGAATCTCATATTAGTAAAGTCCGAAATAGAGAACGTTAAGGAATACCTTAGACAGCAAGAAATAATTCGTAATTACCACGATGGGAAAACTAACCACCGCGGTATTAACGAGTGTTATTTAGCTCTTTCAAAAAAATACTTTTGGCCAAAAATGAAGGAACAAGTAGCAAAATTTATAGGTGAATGTACAATATGTGGTCAGGGAAAATATGATAGAAACCCAGTAAGACAGCAGTTCAATATAGTACCCCCGGCAACAAGACCCTTTGAGACTATACACATGGACTTATTTACTGCCCAAAACGAGAAATACTTAACTTTTATAGATGTCTTCTCTAAATATGGTCAAGCTTACCTATTAAGAGACGGCACCGCAGTTAGTATTTTACAAGGACTATTACAGTTTACTACACACCATGGCATCCCTTACACTATAGTGACTGACAACGGAACCGAGTTCACGAATCAACTATTCGCTGAATTTGTGCGACTTCATAAAATTAACCATCATAGAACTTTAGCTCACGCGCCGAACGATAACGGCAATATCGAGCGATTTCACTCGACTTTACTCGAACACCTTCGCATACTAAAGTTACAACATAAGGACGAGCCAGTCGTGAACTTGATGCCTTACGCAATCATTGCTTATAATTCGTCTATACATAGTTTTACTAAATGTAAACCTTTTGACTTGATAACGGGTCACTTTGACCCTAGAGACCCCATAGATATTGACCCCGTTCCACATTTGTTACAACAATACTTACAAAATCATAAAGCTCAAATGAATACAGTTTATGAACTTATTAATAGCACATCCCTAGAAAATCGTACAGCATTAATAGAAAACAGGAATAAGTCTCGAGAACCTGAAATAGAATACACCCCTCAACAACAGATTTTCATAAAAAATCCCATGGCTTCCAGACAAAAAGTCGCACCTAGGTATACCCAGGACACCGTCCTAGCCGACTTACCTATCCACATATATACGTCTAAGAAACGTGGCCCCGTCGCTAAATCTAGACTGAAACGTGTGCCCAAAAATGCTAAATTGTTTCAGGATTCTGATGCTTCTCGTCCAGATGGCAAGCCCACAGGAGATAAGACTTGAGACACTCGACGATGGACCAGGACTTTTACCTTTCAAGTTAGGGCCGACTAAACTTATTATCCATTACCATACTTTCCTACAACGCATCCAACTAAGTGACATTGAAGATAAACTCTCTAGGTTACAGACGCAAATACAGACTTTTAAGATTAGACTTTCTAACGATACTTACCAACTATACGAGTTCCAAATTGACTATCTTAATAGTAAAATAGAAAAAGCCTTTCAACAGCTAGCTAGTTTAGAGCCGAGCCGTGCTAAACGAGGTCTAGTAAATACATTTGGATCTGTAATAAAGAGCATCACCGGTAACTTAGATTACGATGACGCATTAAAGTATGATAACGCGATAAAGACCCTACATAGTAACGAAGAAAAATTAGCATTTGAATTAAATAATCATATTAGTTACAGTAAAGAATGGATGTCTAAGCATTTTGGTATCATCTCTCAGATAGTAGAAAATCAGAGCCTTATAAATAATACGTTACATTTATTATTAGATAAAGATTATCTTCGTAATTCTAGCCTTATAAAATATGCAAAGTTCGCTCAATTACTAACTATAATTAGTGAAAATGTAGTAGACACTTGCAATGAGTTAATTAATATAGAAAATATATTAGCATTCATTCGTGCGTCAAGTACGCATAATGCTATGCTTAAATTAGATATTTTACGTAATATGATAGATAGGTTAAGAAAATTATATAATCCTGAAAATATTTTGGATATAGAATTAAGAGAATTTTATGATATTATAAAACCTGCTTTTTATTACATAGGTAAAGATATAACGTTAGTTTTTAGGGTCCCGATCGTTACAGAAGAAAATTATAATCTCTATAAGTTAGCAGTAGTACCCAATAGGAATAACCAAACCATCATCCCTTCCTATCCCTTCATGGCAACTAGCGAGTCTGCATTCGTGTATATAGAGGCTGAATGCCCGAAGTTAAGTAACGGTTATCTCTGTGAGGAAGGAGTAAATCATCAAATTCGTACCGTACCTGACTGCATCCAGCATCTCATCTCGAAGCAATCTCTTAAGACAACCTGCAAACTATCATCCGTCTCCCTACTCAAGGAAGCAATGGAGAAGCTAGACGACCAACACTATACAATATCCCTACCGCAAGAAACGAAAGTACAGCTATCCTGTGGAAGAGAAGATTACACTCAGCTGCACGGAAGCTACTTAGTCACCATCCCACTAAAATGCATTTTACGCACCCCTGAATTCACCATTACTAACGAAAACGACGAATTAAAAGGCCAGCCGCTCAAGATAATGAATATTCCCGACTTGGACATGCGAGATGTCGACGCTACCCACATCAATCTTCATTCAATCGACCTGAGAAGCCTCCACAGCATCCAAGACAAGATATCGCTCCAGCCTCCAATCAAAATCGACGAACCGGCGATCTCAACACTATATCATACTACGATACCTTTCTACGGCGCACTATTCGGTGCAACTGCACTAACACTCGTAGTAGTGCTACGACGCTACAGACTACGGAGCCTTAAGAAAAATGAAACCAAAGAGTCAGCCAACCCAAGCTACCATCACTACGCAAAGCCAGAACCCCCAGAACCAAGAAGCCCTGGAAAATCAGATCGTGACACACCAGCAACATTTGCTCTCAAAATTCTCAAATAGTTGCTGATCTGAGGGGGGAGAAATTACGTACATTGACACTATGAGGATCGCTGACGCCGCCCTTGCAAGTAGGCTATACCTAAATGTTGCAATATGAAGTAAATGCTGATTCTGCGGAACGTGCCCGCTGCTGCCGCGTGACCAGCGCCGAGGCCATGCACCGGAGCGTCATCGCCCGCACTTCGTATCCAACATCGATCGGGTCAATTTCGTTTTAATTAGATATAATTTTATAACTGTAATTTCTTTTAATAAATTGTTTAAATTTAATTTCGGTTTTTTTTAAGTCCTACGGCTGCTCCTTCGTAATTTGCTCAACTTGAACCCAAGTCAATATAAACAAAAAGTGAAATAATTATTAAGCTAATGAAAAGCGTAGCGGCGTAAAGTCGCTAATTTAAAAACACCATTGAACTTAACACCTAAACAACTTTCCCTTTCAAAAGAAAATTACCGAAAGCAAATGGTACGTACTTTTTTATGAAAACGGACATTGACCTTTTTTAAAGTTAAGCAACAGCTATTATTTTCGGTAAGAGTTTCTTTAACGAGCTCTAAATGCCTTTCGAAAAGTTTTTATTTCGACAACAAAAGGATTCTACAGCCGCTTATAAAGATAACTCGATTTGCTTAACTAAGTTAGCAACTTAGCAGATAACACAACAAGTAATGTTACTTGTTTGTAAAGAAATCTGAGCTTCCGAATTTGTTTTAACTTAAACAAAATTGATGATCTTGTTTAAAAGTTTGTACCGCATTAGTAACTGTATCAAGTAAAATACATTTCTGTTTTTTTATTTTGCTTTTTGGACACATTTTTTTGTTAATACTCCTTATTAAAAGATAAATTTATTAAATAAAACCCAGTACTACCTTTCCTTCCATCACGTAGGGCAATTTAAATTTTTCTTACTTAACGAGAGATATTTTTCCTTTTTTTAATTTTGCGTTACATAGTTTACGCATTAACTTTGACAGAGGTTTAACAACACTTTCATCTCAGGTAACAAGTAATTATATGCAGAATCTTAAATTTTCTAAATACCCTATTATTTTATAAAAATATGTAAAATAATTAAAATATCATGTAAGTAGTCAGTTGTTATTACAAAGTATTGTAAATTTTACACCTTAGTATAATTTGTTGATTTTGATTTCTAGTCGATACTATTTTTTTTTATTATAAAAGGTCGATAAATGGCAGCGTAATATTTATAACTCTGAAAATAATAGTATGCTATTATAAACATTTTTGAAAAAATGTAAATATCGGGTCATTTTGAACATACGAAATTTCAAGGATATGTCCAGTCCATGAAACTAATCAACTTTCTCTAAGAAACATGTGTCGAATTTTGCCACAAAATTTGATCATCCCATTCTAAAATTGATCACGTGATCTCTTTGATTTGTATGGATAGTCGACTTTTTTTTACATATTTGGCCATGTGTTCCTTACATAAAGTTGTTCAGTTTCATGGACTGAACACATCCTCAAAATTTGGATGGTAAATACAAAATGACCCGGTATATGTATATTTTCGTGGTTCTTATAAAACCGAAAATCCATAGAAAATTATTTCCAATTACTAAAAAATTATTTAATAACTGTAAAGCCGGCCACATACAGACAGAATCCCAATTCGGAAATCCAAACGGATATCGATAATGTATAAAATTCCGTACGGAAAAATACCGCATGTGTCTGGTTTATAGATATAGAGATTTGTATGGAACTAGCTTCTGCCCGCGACTTCGTCCGCGTGGATATTAGATAAAATCCTTAGGGAACCTTCAACCAGGATCTGACCAGCCATTTTTACGCATTACGGCTTCCCGTTCCCGTTCCCGTTCCCGTTCCCGTTCCCGTTCCCGTTCCCGTTCCCGTTCCCGTTCCCGTTCCCGTTCCCGTTCCCGTTCCCGTTCCCGTTCCCGTTCCCGTTCCCGTTCCCGTTCCCGTTCCCGTTCCCGTTCCCGTTCCCGTTCCCGTTCCCGTTCCCGTTCCCGTTCCCGTTCCCGTTCCCGTTCCCGTTCCCGTTCCCGTTCCCGTCCCCGTCCCCGTCCCCGTCCCCGTCCCCGTCCCCGTCCCCGTCCCCGTCCCCGTCCCCGTCCCCGTCCCCGTCCCCGTCCCCGTCCCCGTCCCCGTCCCCGTCCCCGTCCCCGTCCCCGTCCCCGTCCCCGTCCCCGTCCCCGTCCCCGTCCCCGTCCCCGTCCCCGTCCCCGTCCCCGTCCCCGTCCCCGTCCCCGTCCCCGTCCCCGTCCCCGTCCCCGTCCCCGTCCCCGTCCCCGTCCCCGTCCCCGTCCCCGTCCCCGTCCCCGTCCCCGTCCCCGTCCCCGTCCCCGTCCCCGTCCCCGTCCCCGTCCCCGTCCCCGTCCCCGTCCCCGTCCCCGTCCCCGTCCCCGTCCCCGTCCCCGTCCCCGTCCCCGTCCCCGTCCCCGTCCCCGTCCCCGTCCCCGTCCCCGTCCCCGTCCCTATTTACACCTTAAGGGAGGATTTTCAAAATAACAAAATATGTGTTTGCCTATTTATTTTTAGACATGCTCCTACGATTTTTAAAGTTGTAATGTCTATTTTATAGTATTTTTCCATACAAAATTTAAACCCCATTTTCACCCCTTTAGGGGTCAAATCATGTCCACCGTGTTGGACTTCAAAATAAATCTCATTTTCGCAATCACCATCCCATAAAACCTCAAGAACGACATCCATATCGATTTTTATGTTTACTCACCCCATTTACCCCTAAGTGGTTGATTTTCAAAATTACAAAATATATGTTTGCCTATTTATTTTTAGATGTGCTCCTACGAAGTTTAAAGTTGTAATGTCTATTTTATAATATTTTTCCATACAAAATTTGAACCCCATTTTCATCCCTTTAGGGGTCAAATCATGACCACCGTGTTGGACTTTAAAATAAATGTCATTTTTGCAATCGTCGTCCCAGAAAACCCCAATAACGACATCCATATCTATTTTTGTGTTTTTTTACCCCTTTTCACCCCTATTTCATCCCCATAGGGGTTTAAATACTAACAATAACAATATACGTTGCGTTAGATTTCCATCCATAAGCCTAAATTATAAATTTAGCGATTTTTACTTCGAAAATAAAGGATTTTCTTCAATACACAACTTCATCCCCCTTTTGACCCCTTCGGGGGTAGAATTTTGAAAAACGCTGAGACCCGTATTTATTTATTTTTAATGGTCAGTCTAAACACAAAATTTGAAGAACCTAGCTTCAAAACTGAGGGACTTTCATACAAACTGTGATCCCCTTTTTTACCCCCTTAGGGGGTGAATTTTGAAAAACCCTTTCTTAGTGCACCCCTAGACCTCATAAGGAACCTACGTGCCAAATTTGGAGTCTCTAGACCCAGCGGTTTGGGCTGTGCGTTGATAGATCAGTCAGTCAGTCAGTCAGTCATTCAGTTTACGATTTTATAAATATAGATAGCTGCGTTTGGAATTACGTATGTGCGGAATTCTGTAACGAAATTCCGTCTGTATGTAGCCAGCCTAAGAATTTAATTACCCATATTGATTATTTTATAAGTGAACTATACAGTGTGTTTTTTTACATTGATCAAACTTTGTGGTGTGGCTTAGACCATCAAACTGAACAACTTTGTCTATGGGACCAACTGAATCAGAGCAAAAAAATAATCAGCTGTTCCATACATTTTGGTCGAGTAAATATTGATGTTTTCTATGGAATAGCAAAAAATTTTTTTGATCTGATTATATTGGTCCTATAGACAAAGTTGTTCAGTTTGATGGTCTAAGCCACACCACAAAGTTTGATCAATGTTAAAAAAAAAAACATAGAAGAGTACTTACGTGAAAGGCGCCCCTTATAAGTGGTCCGGCTTGACCGACATACAAAGTCGATGCTGAATCGAAGACGAGCTCCAAAGGGTTCCTTCTCACAGCCACCGTGTCAAACTCGTGACAGTTGAGAAAGAGCGTCACATTATCTAACGTGACCCTTAGAGCGAATCGACTCCACTTTTTTGAGAAGGATGGCACAACAAACGACGCTATTGTCTGCGATAAGGCGTACACATTCGCATCAGTGTACAGCAAAGAGATGTTTGTCAAGCCAGGCCCTGAAGGTATAAGTTGTACGCCCAATTGAACCACCGTTTCCAAAGGGTTAACCACGGAGAAAAGAAAGCCGCCATCTTTGTTTGCCGGTCGTACAGTGGCAGTAATGGAGAATTCCGAATAAAGCTTTTCAGGCATGAAGAGACGGTATGGTGATTTTATGTCGGATCCTGGCTTGAGTCCGTAAGCAGGGAAACCATCTAGACCTTCATCGAAGTATTGCGTTTTTGGATTGCTGAAGGGTACTCCGATTGCGTGTAATAGGTCGTATTCCGGGATGTCTGAAAAAAAAAAACAAAAATGTGATTTATTTTTAAATTTGATATTTTTGCATTCACAATGCTATTTTTATACAATACTAAATAATATACTAGAAAAAATACGACTCGCACCAGATCAATTCTCGGACGGGAATCCAAAGGTCGCGGGTTCGATTCCCGTTCGAGAATTGATCTGGTGCGAGTCGTATTTTTCTAGTATATTATTTAGTAATGTCATTTATTTTAAGATTTTGTTTCTATTGTGATTGCTTTCGTTTGGTTGTGATTGTTTTGTCAAATTAAAAGTGATAATTATGTAATAGATTTTGCGACAAATTGCAAGATGAATAAAATCCCTCAGGGTCACGTGGACATCTTTCTAATGTCGTCTTCTTCCGAAAGTCGTCACATTCCTAAGTGGTCACCTTTCTAAGTGTTCAGTTTCCTAAGTGGTATCTTTCCTAAGTAGTCTCTTTCCTAAGTGGTCACATTCCTAACTTAGCTTTTGATTTCGACACAAATACGACATCATTACATAGAAAACCGAATGCTGAAATAAAATCAAAATTAACAGTCACAGAATAAACCTACATACATCCAGATGTATGTAGACACATTTCCAGAAATACAGTCGTCATACTTTTATATGAAATGTTTTCATTGCAGACAATTAACGCGCTCCTCGTCTCGGCTTTGTGCTGTGAATAGCACAGTTAAATCGTTTGCGGTTCTCTCGTAGGATATGGCAGTATATGGCGAAATTGTAGAATGTACAAGATTATTATACACCGTTATTTTTTAAGTATATCTAAAAATTAAATGGTGATATCAGACCACGTTTATGAATATGAAGGTACAGTTAAAAGTTAAAATTAATAGTTTGAAAATATCGGAAAAAATCTTGATTAAGCGGCAAACTCACAAAAATAGCAAGACGCGTGCGTAGATTCATTCTTTTCATTATTTACGTAGGTAAACAAGATAGTCTCTTGATTACGATGAATGAGCTCTAAATCCGGAAATCAGTAAAATTTTGGCACATAAACAAACCTCAATATCTTGAACAATTATTAAATATTGAAACTTTTAACTGTACCTACATACTCGATTAGAATAGAGAAGTGAGTGATACACTCATTTCATTTTTAGATAGTTATTAAAAATTAACCGTGTAGATACTTGTTTTTCATAACTAGTGGTTTGAATAAAAAAATAATATTCTCAAAATTATTATAATCTTTACAAAATGATCGAGACACAAGTACGATATCCATTCAATTATTATTTTACATTCCGACTCATGACCAAATGACCAATGAAGACGTGATAAAAGTTTTATAAGCATCTTGTACAACGCATGATTTCGTATTCGGAATATTCGTATTTCTGAATATAAATATTCGAATATTCGTATCTAGAGGTTTGATTTGTATAATTGAATGATATTTGAAAATTTGTATCAATTCGCTTGTATAAAAAATAGGTTCCTATCAAAGGAGTATTTTATTTGTTTATTGACAAGCAATACAACCAATCCAGCTGTTTTTCAGATAAACAATATTTTAAAATATTTTTGCCAATTTGTAAATTATGATGGCAGTTTCACTAATACTTCTAAAAAAATCGTTACACTTTGGATAATTATTATGTATAACAAATACAATTTCCTTTCTTCAACAATGCTTCTGACAATTTAGAATATACTGTTACCGAGCGCGTTCATAACAATGAAAGTGAGTTTATCACAGTTGTATGTGATTTAACATTTTACGACGAAAGGGCTCAATTTTAGAGCAACCGGGGATCCGAGTAAGAATGTAACAATTAAATACTTCAAAACCGTCTTAGTTTTTATTACATTTTGAAAGTGGAGGTATACCTACTCATTTACATTTGGTAGTTAATATTTGCAAGGATTTTGGGGGCGGGGGTCACAGGAGCACGTGCCTCACCCAGACGGGTTTTTTTGTGTACTGTGGAGATTTGGTTTCTTTGCCCGTCTGCCCTTTGCGTCCCACTAAAAAAGTCCTGGTTCCACCCTTGAGTATTTGCGGTTAAAATTGTTAAAATAAGTAAAATTAACTAAATCCTATCCAATGTAATATCCACATTATACATTTTGGTCTCTATTTTTAAATCATTGACCTTTATAAACGCGAGTAATCCAATCTTATGAGAATGCAGCGGGCATTTTATCGAAAAATCTTTTTCATCGTAAAAGATTTTTTATAAGTATTGCATAGTAAATTCTGGTAAGAAAACTTCCGTAGATCTAATTAAATAGGTCAATTATTATAACAAGTACCTACTGGGTGAAACATAATCTTGGTTTATGAACCGATTAAACTAAATTGGAAACGAACTAAAGAGTTATTTATAGTAAGCTAGAGGATTAATCGGATATAAGTTTTAAATTATATAACCATTTACACATTATAATAAATAACTTAAAATAATAGAGTTAACCCGTTATTAATATAATCCCGTGACCACGCCACAGAATACATAATACTACCACGCTACGTCTGTGCAACTCTGTCGAAATGTCCCCTCTGGTCACGTGGTCCGACTGCCTGTCCTACCGATCGGACCACGTCGCTCGTCGCGTCGTCGTCTCGGTTGGAAAATGGAAATTAGGCGTTAGTACTATTATATATTCTGTGAATTAGGTGTGAAATTACTTATCATTTAGTAACGCACTCGTTAAATCCCTGCTGTATTAATTATATAACATAACTTTTTCATATATTAAAACAGAACCGTTTTCGTTTTTTAAAACAATACAACGCAAATGTTACTAATATTATATGAGATGCCTACGGACTATTGATTCTAGCAAAGGTAATTAGGCTTGTAATTTAATTGTTATTTAATAATTACGATACATCAAAACCGACTTCAAAAAACCTGCCTCTAAAAAAAGCAAGAAATAATATACAAATCATTAGATACGCATTATCATTGTTATAATAAAACACGTCTATTAAAGTCGGGTGGGGCTGGAGTACCTACATCTTCCTTTTTTATTATAAAAGCCCCACCCGACTTCAATTGACGTGTTTTATTATAACAATGATAATGCGTATCTAATGATTTGTATATTATTTCTTGCTTTTTCTAGAGGCAGGTTTTTTGAAGTCGGTTTTTTTGTTTTTTAAACAATTTTTTTATTTCTTTATTTTTAGTGTGGGTACCTTCTGTATTAGGTAGTGTAGGTATATTATTTAGGTAGAAAAATCGGCTCAGCCAAACGTGAGATATTCGCGGAGAAACATACATACATACAAACTGAATACCTCCTTTTTTTGAAGTCGGTTAAAAAGACTCCACAAAGGTATCCCTTCCCCAACAAAAAAAATCATATAATTCGGTTCATAAATAACAAAAAAACCTGCCTCTAAAAAAAGGAAGAAATAATATACAAATCATTAGATACGCATTATCATTGTTATAATAAAACACGTCTATTAAAGTCGGGTGGGGCTGGAGAACATCTTCCTTTTTTATTCTAAAAGCCCCACCCGACTTCAATTTACGTGTTTTATTATAACAATGATAATGCGTATCTAATGATTTGTATATTATTTCTTCCTTTTTTTAGAGGCAGGTTTTTTGAAGTCGGTTTTTTGTTTTTTTAACAATTTTTTTATTTTTTTATGTTTAGTGTAAGTACCTCCTTTTTTTGAAGTCGGTTAAAAAGACTACACAACGGTATCCCTTCCCCAACAAAAAAAATCATCTAATTCGGTTCATAAATAACAAAGTTGTCAAGTTAGTTGATTTAATATCATAGTATTTTCAGGATTACTTGTAAACTACTGAACCGATTTGAAAAAAAAATAAATGGGACCATCTCGCAAGAAAACTCAATCGAACAAAAAAAAAAATTATCGAAATCGGTCCATAAATGTCGAAGATACGCGCGAACAACGATAAAAAAAAAAAAAAAAAAAAAAAAAAAAACATACAATCGAATTGAGAACCTCCTCCTTTTGATGAAGTCGGTTAAAAATTGTCAAGTTAGTTGATTTATTAACATAGTATTTTCAGGATTACTTGTAAACTACTGAACCGATTTGAAAAAAAATTAAATGGGACCATTTCGCAAGAAAACTCAATCGAACAAAAAAAAGAATTATCTAAATCGGTCCATAAATGTCGAAGATACGCGCGAACAACGATAAAAAAAAAAACAAAAAAAAAAAAAAAAAAAAAAAACAAAAAAAAAAAACATACAATCGAATTGAGAACCTCCTCCTTTTGATGAAGTCGGTTAAAAACTATTTCCATAAATCATCAGATTTACTGTAAATTACGTAGTATTTGTTGTTAATAGCTTAATCATTCCGTGATTCATTGTCGGTTAATTTTAAATGAAGTCTTAAAAATGGCAATCACTTTTTAAACTCTGTGATTAAATTATGAAAACTTTTTCTTTGTGATTATTTATTATAGGATTACTTATTATGATCATTTTGTGGGATAATTCTGCTCATGGCGGAACTTGACAGGCTATGATCGTATTCGAACACGTTTGTTAAGCAACGCTCGGTCTGGTCAGATGTCGGATGGGTGACCGTTAAACTGGCATTACAACTAAGCGCTTCCATGCTTCGGAGGGCACGTAAGGGGTAAGTTAGTAATTAAGATTATTATTATTATAAACTTATCTCAATGATTATTTATTATCACACGATACTATTAGAAGGACGTTTCAGTGTAGAATCAATATAACTTGAATCTATTGATTTACAGTTCATCGACTCAACAGCAATTTGCATTTGAAATGGACTTTCATACCGTTTCTGTTTACTTCCTTTTATCTATTTGACGATTTAAGTTGGTAATTTTTCAAAGGAAATTACCAAAGTTAGTGGCTAAATTTGGTATTTTTTGGAATTATAATCACGCCATTTTTGGTCGTTGTTGGACAAATTATCTACCAACTTACTTATTATATATTTTTATTTCAGCACATAGATCCATTTCACGAAACGAGCTCCTAAGCATATAGGTAATAATGTACTTTATGCTCCTAAGGAAATTCGGTCCAATGGCTTAGCCTATCTATAACTTAGCTCTCTAGCCTCATCGGTATTTTAACATTAAAAATGTTTATGTTGTCGTGATCGAGTAATAGTGCCCGGTTTTATGAAATTGTGACATTTGCCTGTAGTTTCGCAGATATGAGAGGTACGCAAATGGGCCATTATGTCAAAATGTGCGTCTGCCGGAGGGCTTCAAAGTGCAATTTGAATTTTTAAAATCAGTCGGTAACTTTTTGTTTGAATAGTACTACTAACGTATTATTATTATTTGAGTGTTAGGGGCTATGCAGCTCAAGATGAGGCTGTAGTCACTGCGACCTAAAAGATCGATTGTAACTCGCCACCTAATTAAGCATAGTAACTCTTTGAGCCCAGCGGCTTCCAGGAAGTCTAGTATCTTCCTGGTTTTAAGAATTTTAATTTCCTCCGGGTCGATAACGTGTCGTCCCAGATGGATACTACGCTTTATTAGATTACTACCAACGTAGGTAAAGAAGTACCATCAAAGGTACTGATTAATGATACTGATCAACGGTACTGATCAATGGTACAGATCAATGGTACCGAATAATGACACCAATCAATGGTACCGATCAATGGTACTGATCAATGGTACTTCGAACGTAAGTGGACCATTGAGCTGTGATTTGTTCCCTAGGAGTTCGATTCGTAGAATGGAGTATGCTGGTAACAAAAGACATTTTTTTTATCGAAAGTTTAAATACAATTTTAGCTTTTTTCGGCTTTTCGATAAATCCAAATAAAATTTTATTATTATAGTTATCAAATGTAAGTAATTAGTGAATAACGCAGTAAACTTTGGTTGTCTAAAAGGATATTATTATTGTGCAGAATTTTTGTGTTTTATTCAGTCAAAGTTCTCGGAGAAATAATCGTCGGATCCTTTTGTTTAAATTAAAACACACTTCTTTGAATTTGTGCCACTTTCTGCACAGAACAAAGAAAATGGTTCTGTGACTTTTCGTAAAGTATTTGAATGCAGCTGGGAAGAGTGAAATGTTGCAACTATTTATAAAACCTTATTATTATTTATTTTTGATCCTTATTTATTGTTTTATAACTGGTATCCTTTGAAATTTATAACTGGTATCCTTAGAAAACTGTTAAAAGAAGCTTTTGCAAGTGAACATATTAGTCTATCTGGTTCTTAAGGGAATATTGGTACTAACGAATACCACTTTGTACAATAAATTGCACAAGGAGTAGATGCTATTGTTATGGAAATCCGAAGCGAGTAAGGAGGAGGTACAAAGATAAGGCATTATTCTCACCGCTTTGAAATTTTGAGCCGAATAAACCATCGTTGGCGGAGCACAGCCTCGTAAGAAGTAGTATTAGCAGCCAGTGAAATCTGAAAAAAAAGAAAAAAATGTTAATACTTTTGTGTGAAACTCCTTATTTTTTTATGTCTCTCTCCGCCGACTTTAGCAAGCGATACGTAGTCATTTTTTAGGCCTTACCGAACTCTCGACGGGATCGAAATTAACGTCAAAAATCTGTTATTTTGGTATCCATTGTACTGCTTTGACGTTTATTCGATTAGAACTCGAACTCGATCTGGATTTGTCAATGTAAAATGCATAATCGCAACTATTGAATCTTGCAATGTATAAAAGGTATATGTACAGAAGCATAATTGTATGTACCAGGATATTTATTACTTATCCATCTTTAATTATTTTATATCAGTCCTTCAGTATCTATTGACCTTATTAATTGTCCCTTACTTTTAGCTTTATTTTATTTAAAACAAATACTTAAATTCTAGTAAACAGTAAGCATTCTACAGTTAAGTAATTTCATTAACCAAGTCGTCTAAATTAAAGTATCTTAAATTTCAAAGACCCTGTTTCCAAAATAGCATTAATCTATCCTTTTAGAATTGGATCGCCTGATAAATACTTTATTCATAACGTCTAAAAGAAGCCCGATCTGTGAAAAGTTGGGGCGTCGAATTCGCAATTAGATCCATTTAGACGTACACGAAAAGAAGAAAAATGTCAATTTGCAATTCAAATCTTGTTTGGGATCGTCGGGTGAAGAGAGCCTTAATTGGTTCGAATATTCGACTTTTTTATTGACTATCATCAGTCTTTGGAAAACGTTGTAAATCAAAACATCGAAGTAATTGATGAAAAGCTTGTTGCGAAATCGGAAAGTCTTTTCTCGATAAATCATGGTGTAATAAGAATAAGACAACGTCTCGATTACTTGGACGGAGCCTTTTGAATTGATGGCCCTCGTGTTTGTTTAGAAAAAAAAAACTGGAATAAATTTGCTGCCACTTGTCGAACGATTTGTTCACCGATTACAAACTTTTTAAGGCATTATTTTTAGATAGGTTTTAAATTGAATGTCTGCTATTGTGTTTTATTTACATAGTTTAAGAGTTATAGTAACAATTAATTACCAAAATAATGAAGTAATCACCTTGTAAGTATTTTCAGCTAAATATTTTAATGTACTGTAAACTATATGGTTTTAAAGTGTTTTTGCTATGCATTATTTTGCATTGGTCTGTAACGACAAACTTGTTTTATGTTTACACCTTTATGGTTGTTATAACAAAATACATCGCCTTAAAAACTCGTGTTACAAAATATCCGATATGAAACTTTATACTCAAAACAATATTACAGGAAACTTTAAAATCTGATTAAAAATGCTTACGGAGTGCAAGCAATAACAGCTAACATTCATAAGCACAGCTTGAAAGAAAACTCGCGAAGCATTTGTTGTAGTTTATTATATTTTCGACGTGTGCAGTAATTTAATTTCTGCTCAGATCACACAGTAAATGCTGCTAATAATACAGTAACAACTAAATACAAATGTCCAAAAAGGCGTAACATGAACATGACCTTAGGGTCGACCCGCATAATGTAAGCATGAAATCCTTTTTTTTTCATATTTTTCCTTTTCTATAGTGCAGCCTCCGTAGCATGAACATTGAAACACAAATATCGCGTGATAATAAGCGTTTTATCGACACTAAACTGTCAAAATCCATTGTCTTTTGACAGTTAAACATGATAAATCGCTGTCATATCGCGTTTCAGTAGTCGTGCGAGGGGGGTGTAGCGATTTATTGACAATCGAATGTTGAAAATCCATTGTCTTTTGCAGTATTAAAAGTGATATTTTTTTTAGAATTAATTCCGCCTTTTAAAACATTTGTTTTATAAATGTACAAGACCACCAAAAATGTATTTAGTAGGGGCATCGCAGGAGATATTGTATTCCGTATTCATCCCACGTTTTCTACGCACTAGCTTAGAATAATTTTAATAATTCTGTTTTCTTCCCAAAATCCAATACAATTACGTTTTCAAATAACAAAACTATTTAGAAATATAATGATTTGTTGTATTGAAGGTACAAAATAGAAGGTAGAAAGCGGAATTAAATATCCGTGGATAGAAAAGTGGATTAAATATAGAATACACCTAAAAAGTGGACGTCATTCGCTGTAAAAAAAGATAGTGTGGTTTCTGTGCTGACATTATGTGAATGCCGCTGAAGATTGCAGAACCTTTTTGAGAAAATTTTTGGTAATTGGCTGCCCTCTTGGGTACCCTATTGGGTAGCTTTACCAAAAATTATCTCGAAAAGTGTAAGGTTAAGGTAGGGTGGAGAAGTTGGAAGGCAAAGGATATAATAAAGAAGCGTAAGAGTGAGTCCCTGCGCCGGCGAATGGGAAGCCAATAATGTTTAGAACTAAAAAATGGGATATGTGGTTAGGATAGCGTAGGTTGAAAATGAAACGGATGCACATATTCTGCAGATAGATCGGATAGATCGGTGTAACATACGTCAGCATAATCTAAAATGGAGAGAATAAGAGACTGGGAAAGAGATAATTTTAGTTTTAATTGGCAAAAAGTTGTGTAAGCGGTTGAGTGAGTTCTACGCTTCAAATATTTTTTTTTTCGAACTGAATCGACCTGAGGACACCATGAGAAGAATATTGTTTATTCATGCATTTCGAATTCTTTGGATACTGCTGTACTATATTTATTAACTGTGCTCGCTCACATTCTCGAATGAAAAGAAACAAACAACTCTCGTATTCCATTTTAACGGTAGGTTTTAAATTGAAACATTATTAGTATTACTGATGTTCATACTTTCAGTTCTCTTTCCAATTTTCTAGGAACACTTTAATATTAATGTTAACGTTAATGGCCGTTTAATAAAATTAACTTTCGAACCTTGAACTCAACGAACTTTTTATGTAACGAGGAAAAAGATTTCTTGCTTATACATTAATTTGCGAAGCTTATAACATCTTTGTAGGGAAATTAATGAGGGCAAAGCGGACTGCTCATATTTTTGCTTTAAATTTTTAATTAAAATTAAGGTGTAGGATTTACGAGATTAAATTCCCGAGACCGTCAAACACTCAATTACGACGACATTAGTCATCATTCTTCAAGAAATATCACACTTATTTTGATTTAAAAAAATCAGACCCTGTTGCCAAAGTGACATTGATTGATTGCAAATTTTATCGAACTATCGATACCAAATAGAATGGGATTGACATAACTTTTCCATAACCATCAACGTTTAAAAAGTCAAATTCATACAACTTTCGAAAAAAGCTGTTTAAGTACCTAACTGTCTAAGGGGGCTCGATCGATTAAATGTGAAAGAAATTCCTACACATTTTATTGAATGTTGACTACAGAATTTATTACGTTATGATTTACACTGAAAATAGTTAATTCAAAATGAACTTATTTACTTTATTTTATTGGCCGAGCAAGCGAGAAACGAAGGCGAAGAGACTCTGTTTCAGCTTGAGCAAAAGTGCTTTCGTATGTCCGTCTGTTCTCCTCTACAGGTCACATTTCTCACCCGATTCTCATAGTTAGATAATTATACATATTTTTATGTCGATTCCATTTTTCGAAATTTTTCGTAAAAGAAAAAACTTTAGAAAAATGATTAAAAATGTCACAAACGCGAGGTCTACACCTTATAGAGTCATTAGCTTAGGTTCTAGGTATATTATATTTAAAAAAATCAAGAATGTGATCCATTGATAAAGTTGCATGTTTTTTACCCAGAAATAAAGAAAAAAAAACTCGCGGAATCTAGGCATAATTTAGGCGTTAGGTTTAATAATGTTGATTTATGGATCAGCCGCAGAGCGAGCTAAATTTTGATGTTTAATCCCCCATATCTGACTAACTAATGCAGGTAACCACTATTAAATTCACTGCTGCTATCAAAACTATGACTAATGAATTAGCATTCATTGATAATATTGATTGTGAATGGATTAATACAAACTATGTAACTAAGTATATCGGTCTATTTGTACGTTTAAACGCCTAAACGGCAGCCGTGCGGTTCTTTAAAATGTAATTTCACTAAAACTTCGATTTAGGTATCTACTTTATGGCAGATGTCATAATTATCGTACTTATTGCTCATTACCACAGTATAATACTACACTACCTATATTAGTTTATAACGTCCTATAAAGTCATAGAATCCAAAGGGTTCTAGTAATGGATATATTATGGCATTTGCCAGATGTCCCATCCATTACTATAGATTGTAAATATTGATTTATATTAATATTTATATGTTTATATATCTAATTTCGGTATGTACTGTAGAGATAGATAGGACTTTAAAAAAACATATTCCACCCATAAAACAACAAGTATAACGAAATTCCACGTGGTCGAAGTCGTGGGCTAGGTTAAATTAGACTTTACTTATTGAAATCAAAGGATATTTTATAATATGATTTTTTATTAATAAATAAATAGATAATTGTATAAAGTTTGTTAACAAAGAATGGTTAAATTACCTATTTAAAGGTACTGTGTATAATTTATTAAATTAATATTGAAATAACATCAAGTCGTATCTAAATTCTTAGAATCAATAATTTTCAAGATACCTATAAATTTAAGGATGTTGCGTATACCCTTCGTTGAATAACGAGGTTTCTTAACATCCGTCCAAGTAGCATTTCGCAATAAGTAATTTAATGATCCTATCAAGTACCGTAATAACGTCAAGTAAACTTAGGTGTGTCTCTTCGATTTATAATGAATGACTGTTTCATGTATCTATAAGATAACAAAACAACAATTTATTACTTAAAGACAAAACAAAAAAATAAAATTAGTTATTACATACATACCTACATTGTTTTGTCAGTTTCATGAGAAAGATACATTTGACATAGTTTTTGTCGTACGGCAGTTTCAGTGCGTGAAAATTGACAAGTATTTTTGTTTTGACATTCATATACGACATCATATTTATATTTATTTAATTATGTTTAGTTTATACCTACTATAAAGTTTATTTATAAGTATATGTATGTGTATAAAATGATCTAGATTAAGTTTTATTTAGGATTTCACTTATCTCCATCTTACTATGCACTTTCTATTACCTGCTTACTTAAAAATCTCAAACAATGCTGGGTTGGCTGGAAGAGATCTCTTTTAGAGATAAGCCCACCTTTGTAAACAACTTTTATATTTACCTGTGTAATTATGTTACAAGTGCAATAAAGAATATATATAAAGAATATATATATAAAGAATATATATCATTAGTAAAAAAAATAAAAAAACTTTACCTCAATACTATTCAATAAAAAATACTAGAAGATAATACTGATAATGAATTTGAAATATCAATGAATAAATTCAAATTTCAGACAAAGTAATTTGTTGCGAAATTAGAGTTACATTAATTCAGTTATCTAAACATTCCAACACAACGTAGATATTATGTTGACAAAACGCAAATTAATCTGACATTAGTGACATTTAAGCGGAGTCATCAGTCATTCTCGGGCTAGTTTTATTAATATCATCCCATTGTTCGTTAACGTGTCCACAAGATAGGGGTCTATCTGTCATCTAGTCCCACATTTCTGCCTCGATTGAATGCGCCTCGGAACAAATCTCATTAATTACCGGAGGAACAAAAGTCTTTAGTCCAATCTGTCAAGGGGACATTGGTCACTGATTGCGTCACTAGGAATCTAGACAATAGGTTTACTGATTTTATTTCTATTGTCTTCGCTATCTTTTTTTTTAGAGTAGGCTATGCTATTGTACTTATAAAGCTTGAATTCTGTATAAAATGTTTAGTGTCTAGATACACTATGCCGAAATTACGCGACCGAAGTTACGCAGCAACGCTTTTATTATGAAAAAAAAACGCAACGTAATTTCGGCATTCGTCAGTAATTCAAATAGCATTGCAGGCGTAATCATCGCGGCCGAACTTCGGTCGCGTAATTTCGGCATAGTGTGTCTAGTCCTTTAAATCTACGCCTGTAAAATCTAAGATTGCAAAGATTTTTTTTTGTTTTAGACTCGATCTTTATAGATTTGTTTTATTGTAGCCCACTAGTATTGTTGTATTGTCTGTGTTGTAGCCTATTGTAAAACTTAATATTTAACTCAAGCAAGTAACTATTTTATGTAAGTAAATGTTCACTGCTTTCGTATCTCAATACGGTCGGTTCATAATATGAAGATTCATCTTGATGTGAACGAATTTCGCGAATAATACAGTAAGTTGAATATTAATAAAAATTACATATTATTGCAATAATATTGCCCCCATTTTTCTCTATAGTGGTGATCATAGAAGAAAACAATTTTTAGTATCATTGAAAGATATTCATTAATTGTACCTACGCGTATGACTATTATTGTGATAAACTGACAACTGGGAATAATTGCTGTTAAATATTTGAGATAGCGTATGTAACTAATGTTTGTTGGTCAAATTGAATAATTGTTGTTCCAGTTATTGAATTAAAATCTATGTCCGGGTGAAAAGACACATCGTTCGAACGCACACGATTTCTTTTGGACGTTTATAAAGAAGCGTTTTTTAAAGCACGACGGGATAGTGTTTGTTCTTCACCTCACCTGATGTTAAGTGACAATAAGGCCGAAGGTTCTTCCCGGAAATCTACCCGAAATACTCATCAATGAGGAACTGGCTATTTTACCTCTAACTGCCGGAAGGCCGGAACACAACAATTTTTAAATTGTTTCGGTAAGATGGTGGTAGCTTGCCGGGCGGACTTGAAATAAGCTCACCACCAACCAAACCGAGTATAAATTGTACCCTGCCTGGGAATCGAACCTGGGACCTCTGAGTTTTACACGGGTGGGCGTACCACTAGACCACGGAGGCGGTTTAAATTTCTTTATTTTTCTATAATAAATGTATTTTTTTTGTATTTAAATGTATTGAAAAGCTCGATGGCCTAGCGATTGCAGAGGTTAAACAACTTTCGCAAAGGTCAGTTATGGGGTGGGTGACCAAAAATGTATTATCTCGAGCTTCTCTCTCTCCCTTTCGAGTCAGATGTATTTTGTTGGTTCAATTATTTAAATTAATTACTTATCTTTAATAACGATGAAGATTTTTCATAGCTTTCTAACCAATAATATTTTACATAGTAAATTAACTTTGAAGACCTCCCTAATCAAAATTAATAAAATGAAGCGATACAATTTACTTATCAGTTATATTTTTAGCACAAACATTAATAACATAATCACACACATTCTCAAACACGTAACAAAATCCATAAAACTTTACAGCCTTAGTGTACAAGACTTTTATATTGTAAACTGTATTTAAAACTATTAATCCGTCGAAATGCAATGTAAGATAGTGAATTAATTAATTTACAATACCAATAAAAACAACCCACACTACTTTCTTTGGCTAGTGGGACCCATTGTACAATGAACCTCAGAAGTAGCCAATCTTTTTAGTGCCCTGTTACACCAATGATTGCAGGGTAACATCCTACGTAACAAGCCCAATAGTTACTGTGACATGGTACTAAACTGTTCTGCTACTTCTGAGTCAGACCTTTCATCACGTTGATAGAGGATCGAGTTAATGAATTTATTGACAGCTAAGGTCTAAGGTCTGTCGGAAACACATTTTATCTTCAATTGCAGCTGTGTTTGATAGTTTCTTATTAATTTATCAGTGTGTGCAATCACGTCGTGGAACTTTCCCTTTGAATATGTGGTAATTCTTCACATTAAGTTCTTCTTCGAAGCGCTCATGGCGGAACCTGACAGACTGATCGTACTCGATCACGTTTGTTAAGCAACGCTCGGTACGGCCAGGTGTCGGATGGGTGACCGTTAAGTGGCATTACATCTGAGCGCTTCCGTGCTTCGGAGGGCACGTTAAACCGTCGGTCCCGGCTATTGTCATCTGATAACAGTCGTTAAGCCAAGTTAGAGGTCTTACAGGCGGCTTGATAAACACTAGAGGTGGCCACTATTCAGAAGAAGAATGTGGTAATTATTCTTATTCTTTAACTTAGCTTCCCATCAAAATCCGCAGGAAAAAGTACGAGGATGTTAAAAAACAACACACACACAAACTATCGTATTATTATAATATTAGTAGGATAGAACAGACATTATTATAAATACGTCAAAAATAGATATACGGACAATATAAAATCTATAGTGTCTCATTTTCCGGGCGTTGGAAGTGTTTAATATTGTTAGATTTTTAATCACCATCACCATGCATTTTTATTGGTAACTTTGTAAGCTATTTGACGGTTTAAATACGGTTGTATAAAAAAAGCAAGATTGATGTAACGTCAACAATTATGATTGCGTCCTCATAATATGTCCTCATATGTATGAAGATTCATTCATCTATGCATTATGTATGATACTTAGCAATATTAAAGGTTATGTGAGAATTCATTAGGCCTACTAACGTCATGACAGAACAAAATCTCCGCAAATCAATCGGTACCGACCGTAATTACTTTTAATCTCGGCCTGTGATCTTGGTGCAGTCACGATCGTTACCGAGTGGCATTGGTTCTCAATCTTTTTTTTGTTATGCTAAGGAATTATGCTTTTACGCATCCCCCGGCAGTTCATTTGTGGGACTCGCCAAGAGGGGGCTCGCAGCACCACCAGCTATAATATCTGACACATGGACCGGAAATACCCCTTATAACACCTTCGTGCGTTGGACCGACGATCTGGTGAAGGTCGAGGGAAGCCGCCGGTTGCGGGCAGCGCAGGACCGATCGTCAAACCGACCGATAAAGATCCTTGGGGGAGGCCTATACCCAGCAGTGGGTATCGTGCGGCTGATATGATGATAATGATATTAAACTAAAAGTTGTCATACAAAATTTCAGCTCCTCTACTACAGTCGCTATCGAGTATAGTATCTTCTAAGCGTTAAACTCATAATACGCCTACAGTTCTGTTGTAATTTTGCAATATTTTTTTTAGTTTCATTTAAAATAAAAAAATTAGAAAGTGAAACCACAATAAAAGTTTATACAAAAAACGGAGAATATCCTTTGATATTCCCCAACCCGACTTCATCATATCAGCCGCACGACACCCACTGCTGGGTATAGGCCTCCCCTAATAGTCCGGTCGACAAGTCGCAAGAAGTGGAGTTGGGTAGAAAAAGGTCGGAATTTAATGAAACTTGGAGATGTTGTTCAGGGATGGTTAATTAACATTTTGTCAAGTTTTGGACCTCGAGGACCCTGTGCAAAAAGAGGAGGGGGGGGGGGAGAACTGCAAAAATCTCGACCTTTCGTCAGTTTTTCGTCAATTACCTTTTTTCCTTACATCCTACGACAAAAGCGTTCAGAAACATTTTGTAGTACGTGAAATTATCTACAATTTGAGTACTCACATATGTCTGCATGTCAATTCCTTATTGAGATATGGCGCTTCGCAGAAAATATTTTTTTCCGAAATTCAGTAAAAATACCTCAAAAAAGCAGAAACCAAAGCAGAAACCAACCAACCAACCAAGGCTAAATTGGAACTAGCCCGCCTACCACCGACAAGGGACGCTGCCAATTACCACTCCCTCCGCACTTACCAGCAAGTACAAGCGTGGTTAGGTAATGAACTTCGCCCATCAGTTTGGGGCTGGAGCCTAACCACGCGAGGGGTACTACTGTAACGTTGCAATTTTTAACGTTACATTTTCTTACAAAATGGTTATATTGACAATAAACCAAATTCTTTAATTTCAATGAGTTTAGTTCCAAAACGTCTCAATAGATGGCGCTAGCAGTCTCCCAAAACTTAGTAATTCGATACTGATCGATATTGTTTTGTCTGAGCCTATTATTTTAAAAAGTAAAAAGTCGACTGACATGCATGACAGCTGTCAGGAAGATGAGGAGCTTGTCTATGTAATTCGAAGAGATAGCATTTTGGATTCCAAGTTGTCGAAGGGTGGAGCCCTAAGGAAATTTGAAGAAGGCCTAATCCGGTGTGATCCGTCATGGCTTCCAAAATAAGTTTAAAATGGATGTGAAATAAATATTTTGGTAAGTGATCCATTTCCTTTTGTGGTATATTTTTTCATTATTTCCATAGTGGATTTTGTCACGACCATGCGCCTTTTAATTGCAGGGTGGGTTGTGGAAAGCATGATGTTCTGATGAAGATATTCCTAATACAATATAATCAGGAGACATCTGCAGTAAGTGCAACGATTTTCTAAATTTTCAGTTTAAGATCTGAAACATAGATTTTATTCTCACCTCAATGTGGTTTTGTTTCAGATGGGATATTTTCATATTTTATTTTTTGAATTATCATATTTTATATTTCATTTCTCAATTTTTATAATGTAATTTAATAATACTACCTTGTGATGTAATTATTTACAATCACTCACCTCCATTTTTCTGAAGAGAAGACACATTTCTTCCAACCAATTGATGCTGTTGTCGTTGAAATGGCTCTAGTAAGAAAGGGTTAGCCGTGTTGGCTACAAACTGAAGGTACCCGCTTGGAGTTATAAGATGGCAATCAGGTAGCTTCATCATCACTAAAGGATTTCATCAGGTCAGTCACCTCGTTCGATCAGTGGACGCTCAGCCCGGTATAACTTGTGTTATATCTCGCTGAGCCGCCACCGTTCTGGAGTTGGATCTTCTGGCAGAGTCCTCATGATAGAAATGGTGTAACTTCTATATAAAATTTCGTTCTATAAATTGGGATAGTCTGATCACAGTCGCGAATCAACATAAAGCGACCTTGAGAGTTTTAGTCTTTTGCATACAATTTAAATGAATAAAGGTTCTCCAGTAAAGTAATGAATATGTAATAAAATAGGGTGATTAACAATAATATTTCTAAGTCCATAATTATAGAATAAAGCAGAACAAAGAGTAATCTCTGTATGTAATAGTTATGCAGAAACAATAGGAATAAATGAGCTGGCTTTGAGACAACTACCATCTTTGATTTCATCACCCCGTCATTACATTTCATTAAGTAACTTTGAAACAACATTTTATATATTTTATAACCCTGGAGGAAACAAACCTTTACAATGGCGCCCCTAATTGTGATCAAATTAATCCCAATTTATGATATTTATTGTTTTTTTTTTGCAAAATAGTTTAATTTGAAATTTAATTTTGTTCATTGAAGTGTAAACAAGTCATGGTTTGTGAACAGAAGTAACTTGTTTTGTAGTTTAAATTTGCAAACTCAAAACTTTATTTTGTAATTTTCTTCACTTGAGACAAACTGGAAACACTTTTTATTAGGTTTTGTCTCATTAGTCCACAAACTATACTTTTATTTTGTTATTCCAAATCAACAAAGTGTTGTTTAAAATTTGTTGATTTATTTCATTTTAAGAAAATAAAAAAAAGTGATTTATTTCTTATTAAACTGTGTGGTTAAATTTATTGGTCTTAGTCAAACATTGTTTAAGCAGTGAAATATTTGTAAAAGATAATGCTTAACATAAATAAATGTTAACAATTAACATTGAAAGTTAACACATTGTTAAAAAATATAATTTAGAATAAGTAAGTATTTAGTGTTCAGGATCAGGTTTAAAGTGATTTTGTAGTGGTCACAAACATTAATTGTGAAAATATTTTATAGTTCATAAAGTAGGGTGACCACCACTTTGTAAAAAATTTTTTTTTTAGGACAAATTTTTTTTTTGTTTGTGCTACTTTATTGGAGAATTTAATAACAAAGAGGTACTATTTTGAAACAAAAATAACTAAACTTAACTTGTACGCAACTTAAGTTTTTATTTTATTTTGGTAGTCGATTTTTTTTCGCAAGATGGAATTGAACACAGTGCACCTTTATTCGCTGCACCGTGACGAGTTAATTTATGAGGTTTCTATTCGAGGTGAAACACCCGAGGACACAGTTTTTAAATTAAGAAGGCAGTTGAAAAATTTGATCAGCGACTTTAAGCCAGAAGATATTTTAGGCGACGACGATGCGCTTCCGTCCAAGGAGTTGCCGATTATTAGCGAGAAACTTAAAGAAGTACGGAAACGCATCGACGATTACGAGTCTTCAGGTGAACGCAGTTTGTTGGCGCGGGGTAAAGCTTTGTTCTGCCATTTATGGTTTAGGCTGGATAGGGTGAATACGGAAGCAGAGGCTGACGTAACAGTGAAGTCCGGTTTAAAGGACGTCCTGAAAAGGTTGCGTCAGCGTCTGGATTCGCATGAACCTGGTTCATCTTCGACATCTACGTCACCACCAACAACTGACAAAGCGATAGAACCTCTGGCGTCTGTGTCATCTCCAACCGTTTGGGCGGCGGACTCCAACGTCGCCAAGTGGAAAATACAGTTTGACGGCACGGGAAATCCCCGTAGTTTTTTAGAGTCAGTTTCTGAACATGCTACTGCTTATAATGTTTCTGAAGAAAAATTGTTTAGGTCTGCTTTTTCTTTATTTTCAAATCAGGGTCTGATTTGGTACCGAGGCGTCAAAGACCAAATCTCCTCTTGGCAAGACCTCAGCTCTTTGCTTTTGGAGGAATTTGACATTGTCGACTATGATTATCGACTCATGGGAGAGATTCGGTCTAGGACCCAAGGTCAAGATGAACCCATTCACATTTATTTCTCGGTCATGAGTTGTTTGTTTTCACGACTGAAGAAATCTTTGTCTGAGGAAGAGAAGTTAGAAATTTTACTGCACAATGTTAGGCCAACTTTCACGGAACAACTAGCGTTACACCATTTTGAAACGGTGACGGATTTAAAGACCGTATGCCGTAGGTTAGAGGCAGCACGGCAAAAAACAAGTTTGTTTACTGAGCCACCCAAGGCCTCAAGTTTGAATCCCGAATTAGTGTATAAGGGTAAAAGTAAGACACCGGTTAGTGTAGTAGGGAACAAACCTACGCAAAACTACATAACACCGAACAAGCACAACTTTGTTCGGACCCCGGAAAATAAACCTCGTAGCTATGATTCAAACAAAAAGGTTGTGTTTTGTGACCGATGCAAGGTCAACACTCACACCAGAGCACAGTGTCCGGCGGAAGACAAAAGGGTGAAGTGTTTTAATTGTGGTGAGCTCGGTTACACAATTAGGTCGTGTCCCAAGTGTAATGTTAGGCCAAAAAACTAAATAGTTTAAACCGCGGTGAAACCATTTCAGGGAAAGCCGACCCTGAAGATTGGAGGTACTGGCAAGAGTTAGTGGTAAAATATTTTAAATCACATAACGTCGCCCCGGTTTTGTTTGAACCACATTCAAGTGATGTTCGGCCTTATTTAAATGTAAATTTATTGGATTTGACAATTTGTGGTCTATTGGATTCGGGCGCAGCTGTTTCCATAATTGGTAACGGAGCTCATACACGATTGGTGAATGCGGGTTATCCGGTGGAATCTTCCACGGATACCAGAGTAACCGTCGCTGATGGATCAGAGTGTAATACTATTGGTTTCATGACATTGCCCATTACTTTTAATAAGGTAACAAAGATCATTAGGTTTCATGTTATTCCATCTATCGTCTCAAACGTTATATTGGGCGTAGATTTTTGGAAAGCTTTTAATTTAATGCCTGAAATATTTAAAAACATCGCGTACGTCAACTCACCTCCTGATTTTTTGTTAAACTCTTCTAATTTAAATGGTCCGGTAGCATCAGTCCAATCTTTGAAGGATTTGACCTTACACCAAAAAGAATTGGCGGATTCTATGATAGAAGGCTTTAGGGATATCTCTTTCGAACGTAAGGGGTTGGGTCGGACTAGTTTAATTCAGCACACTATTGACACTGGTGATTCTCCTCCCATAAAGTGTCGACCATATCCAATGTCCCCGGAAAAGTTAGGTCAACTCCACAAGGAGTTAGACCGGATGCTGGAATTGGATGTGGTCACCAAAAGTGAGAGCCCGTGGAACAATCCTGTGCTGATGGTTCCGAAATCCGACGGTTCCTGGCGTTTTTGTTTGGACTGCCGTAAGCTGAACGCTATCACCAAAGGTGACGCTTACGCCATTCCATACATTCCGCAAATTCTGGACAGCCTAAAGAACGCCAAATTTATCAGCAGCGTTGATTTTAAAGCTAGTTTTTGGCAAATCCCTTTGGAAGAGGCTGCGCAGGAAAAAACGAGTTTTACTGTTCCCGGACGAGGACTATTTGAATTTAAAGTTATGCCTTTTGGACTTTGTGGCGCACCCGCTAGACAGCAGAGACTGATGGATATGCTCTTCGGTCATCCATTTTGTAGCGACGTCACAAAGGGCATGATTTTTTGTTATGTCGACGACATAATAGTGGTCAGTGAGGATTACGAGACGCACCTTCTATTACTAAACAGGCTACATGAACGGATTAAAAGTACATCTTTAACAATTAATTTTGAGAAGAGCAAGTTCTTCCGAAGCTCTCTCAAATATTTAGGGTATGTCGTGGACGAGTGCGGTTTGAGGACGGATCCGGAGAAAGTGAGCGCGATACTGAATTTTCCAGTACCATCGAACCCTAAGGAGGTAAAAATGTTCTTAGGAACGTGTTCGTGGTACCGTAGATTCATAAGGAATTTCTCAACTATCGCTGCTCCTTTAAATGCGCTGACGAGCACCAAGGTCAAGTTTATTTGGAGCTCGGAGGCTGATTCCGCCTTCAACGAACTTAAAAACGCTCTTGTTTCTGCTCCAGTTTTAGCCTGTCCTGATTTTGACCAACCTTTTACTGTACACTGTGACGCCTCAAGTTATGGTATCGGCGGTATGTTGACACAGGTACAGAATGGAGAAGAACACCCGATTGCTTACATCAGTAGGTCTTTGAACAAAAACGAGCGCAACTACGGTGCGACGGAACGCGAAGCGTTGGCAGTGATTTACGCAGTGGAGAAATTTGAACCCTATGTGGGAACACGCGAGTTCACTGTCATCACGGATCACGCGTCGTTGCAGTGGTTCCTTCGGCTCGAAAACCCTACTGGTCGTTTGGCACGATGGGGATGCCGGTTATCACAGTACAATTTTAAAGTCGTGCATAGGAAGGGTAAGGACAACGTCGTACCAGACGCGTTATCACGTCTCCTACCAGTCGAAGCGGTTGTTGGCGTCGACAGTAGTGACGACTGGTACGACCGAATTTTGAATGGTTGTCAAAGTAACCCGCAAAACTTTCCGAATTATCGAGTGGAAAAGGGCACGCTGTATCGGTTTAGTAAGTCCAAGTACAGTTTGACCCAGGAGTTTGATTGGAAGGTGGTTGTGCCCAAAGGACAGCGTGCAGAAGTTATTGCTGATCACCACGAGCCACCCACGTTCGGACATTTCGGCGTGTTTAAAACTCACAGGAAACTTTCCCTGCAGTTTTACTGGCCAGGAATGTACCGTGACGTGGTGGAATTCGTGAAAAACTGCAATACTTGCGCCGCATATAAGCACTCCACTCGACTAACTCCAGGTCTCATGGGCCAACCGAAACAGTGCTATAGGCCGTTTCAAGTCCTCTCGTGCGATTTGGTGGGTCCCTTGCCAAAGTCACGCTCGGGTTTTGTACACCTTTTAGTGGTAACCTGCTGTTTCTCCAAGTATACTATGCTTTTTCCTTTGCGTCGTGCGACTAGCACTTTGGTGGCTAAGGCGTTTGAACATTTTGTCCTTCTAACTCATGGGATTCCTGAAACCGTAATTACCGATAATGGGGTTCAATTTACGGGATCGGAATTTCGTGGGTTATTAGAACGTTATAATATCCCCAGGGTACATTATGGCCCAAGATACACGCCACAAGTCAACCTAGTCGAGCGCTATAACAAAACTGTTATGACGGCAGTTTCGTCTTATGTTAAGGACGATCATAGGACTTGGGACGTGAATCTGTACAAGATACAGTTCGCGTTGAATAGCGCTGTTAATGAGTGCACAGGGTTTTCGCCATTCTTTTTAGTGCATGGTAGGGAGCCTATTATTAATGGCTCATTTTATAAAAAGTCGCAAGAGGGCGACTATGAAGTAACGATGCCTAGAGAAGAATATGCGGGCGAGTTAGGTATTCTAAAAGAGGTCTTTGAGAAGGTCAGAGAAAGAATACTAAAAGCGCATCAGACAAATGCAAAGTATTATAACACCCGCAGACGACCAATGACCTTAAAGGTAGGTCAGGAAGTGTGGAAGCAAACATTTGTCCAAAGCGATGCTGCGAAATACAAAGCCTCAAAACTCGCGCCGAAATTTGAAAAGTGCGTAGTGGCTAAAGTTCTTTCTCCTCTAGTGTATGAGTTGGTATCACTAGATGGAAAACCACTAGGTGCTTGGCACATTTCAAAGATAAAGGTTCGTTACTAACCTGCCATGCCGTAGGCCACTTTTTGTGTGTCGGTGTCTCGTACGGGACCCGGCGATGCCAAGGCGAACCCTTAGGTTTAGGTTAGTTAGGTTTTTTATGCTTTTATGCGCGTTTAACAAAAGCTGCGTACGCTTTTGTACTTTAGTAAATAAAACTTTAAGTAAGTTTATTTGTAAGTTTGTGTTTTAACAACCCGAGGGTTTTCCCGTTGACGGTTGCGTTTGTTACCAACCCGAGCTGATGGTGCGTTGACGGTTGAGTAATTTTTTTTAACTCGAGCGGTTTTACTCGCGAAGACGGTTGCTTTTGTTACCAACTCGAGGGTTTACCCCGAAGACGGTTGGTGATTTTAATTAATATTGGTTAATCCAATAATATTTTTTTTAGGGCATAAAAATTTTTTTTTTGTCCTACATTTTCTGAAAGTATGGAGTTACGAGTATCTCCTATAAAAAAACTTTGGGGTTAGTGCATGGGGTGGCGAAAGTAAACAAACTTGTTGCTACGGTATTTCAGATGATGTATGAGAAGATGGATGAAAGGAGTGTGTAAGTGAGTCACGTGTATTCCGGACGGAAAGAATCGTACAATAGTCCTGAAGTTGGCATGGGGGGTTAGTGATGATCGGAGATTGGAGTAACATCAAAGTGTTGGAAATGGTTTACTTAGTCGTTTTGTAAGTCAAGGTAGTTTTGCTTTGGTCTAAGTGGTTTTTGTTTTTTTAGGCTATGGTGCTTTTATGGTAATTTTTTTACCCACCATGCCGTAGGCCACGTAATGTGTGTCGGTGTCTCTTCGGAGCTCCGGCGACGCCAAGGCAAACCCTTAGGTTAAGTTGGTGATGGTTTTTTATTTACGGCCATGGGGATTTAGTTTATCCACCATGCCGTTGGTTGTTTTGGTGTTGGGATTTAGTTTTTAAGTTTTGTCTCATTGCCATGAGTTAGATTTTTTTTTACAGATGTGTTCTGTTCAGTATTCGACAGTTAGGTCCATTTTTTTTATTGAGGTTGTTCAATGTTTGTACACCTCCGTTAGGATTTTCTTTAGTGACGCTGAGGGCAGCGTAGTTTCTCGCTGCGTTCGAAACTTTCGTTGGTAGGGGGGTATTGTAACGTTGCAATTTTTAACGTTACATTTTCTTACAAAATGGTTATATTGACAATAAACCAAATTCTTTAATTTCAATGAGTTTAGTTCCAAAACGTCTCAATAGATGGCGCTAGCAGTCTCCCAAAACTTAGTAATTCGATACTGATCGATATTGTTTTGTCTGAGCCTATTATTTTAAAAAGTAAAAAGTCGACTGACATGCATGACAGCTGTCAGGAAGATGAGGAGCTTGTCTATGTAATTCGAAGAGATAGCATTTTGGATTCCAAGTTGTCGAAGGGTGGAGCCCTAAGGAAATTTGAAGAAGGCCTAATCCGGTGTGATCCGTCATGGCTTCCAAAATAAGTTTAAAATGGATGTGAAATAAATATTTTGGTAAGTGATCCATTTCCTTTTGTGGTATATTTTTTCATTATTTCCATAGTGGATTTTGTCACGACCATGCGCCTTTTAATTGCAGGGTGGGTTGTGGAAAGCATGATGTTCTGATGAAGATATTCCTAATACAATATAATCAGGAGACATCTGCAGTAAGTGCAACGATTTTCTAAATTTTCAGTTTAAGATCTGAAACATAGATTTTATTCTCACCTCAATGTGGTTTTGTTTCAGATGGGATATTTTCATATTTTATTTTTTGAATTATCATATTTTATATTTCATTTCTCAATTTTTATAATGTAATTTAATAATACTACCTTGTGATGTAATTATTTACAATCACTCACCTCCATTTTTCTGAAGAGAAGACACATTTCTTCCAACCAATTGATGCTGTTGTCGTTGAAATGGCTCTAGTAAGAAAGGGTTAGCCGTGTTGGCTACAAACTGAAGGTACCCGCTTGGAGTTATAAGATGGCAATCAGGTAGCTTCATCATCACTAAAGGATTTCATCAGGTCAGTCACCTCGTTCGATCAGTGGACGCTCAGCCCGGTATAACTTGTGTTATATCTCGCTGAGCCGCCACCGTTCTGGAGTTGGATCTTCTGGCAGAGTCCTCATGATAGAAATGGTGTAACTTCTATATAAAATTTCGTTCTATAAATTGGGATAGTCTGATCACAGTCGCGAATCAACATAAAGCGACCTTGAGAGTTTTAGTCTTTTGCATACAATTTAAATGAATAAAGGTTCTCCAGTAAAGTAATGAATATGTAATAAAATAGGGTGATTAACAATAATATTTCTAAGTCCATAATTATAGAATAAAGCAGAACAAAGAGTAATCTCTGTATGTAATAGTTATGCAGAAACAATAGGAATAAATGAGCTGGCTTTGAGACAACTACCATCTTTGATTTCATCACCCCGTCATTACATTTCATTAAGTAACTTTGAAACAACATTTTATATATTTTATAACCCTGGAGGAAACAAACCTTTACACTACCAATCCCCACAACGAAAAATGCTGCGCCAGATAACATCCTCCAAATTGTTTCCTGCAAGTGCAGCAAAGGCTGTAGCACCGGAGCTTGCAGCTGCAAGAAAGCAGGTCTTAGATGCTCCTGCGAAAACGCCCCTGCCACTGATTTGAACGAGGAGGACTCGTCAGACATAATCGACGAATACGACGACGGCGAGGACGTCCTTAACAGCCTGATTGTGCAGGAGGACGACGAGCAATTAGAAGCAGAACCAACGGCTAAAAAATCTCGACAGGAACTGTAATGAGTACAAATGCGTACCTACTATGTATGAGAGACCTTTCAACAATATCTCTGTTGCCTTGTAAACTTTGTCAAAACCTTAATTTTGTTAATATCATTAATTTTGTTTTTGAAAGGACTACGTCTTTTTTTACCTACCCTGGAACAATTATGTAGTGGAGGGAAGGAGAGGGAGAGGGAATATCGGTCTAAAAAGTAACTAATGTCAATACCAATATTACCGACATGATATATGGTTGATATGAAATTACAGTAGAAAATAAGCTTTTGAGAATTGGGGTTAGGTGGGGAAGGGAGGGGGGATTGGGGGGGGGTTTCAAAATTAGTTATTCTAACAAGAGACCATAATAACAACAATTATTATTATTAAAATAAGAAATAAGGTTGGTTTCTGCTTTTTTAAGGTATTTTTAGCGAATTTCGGAAAATAATATTTTCTGCGAAGCGCCATATCTCAGTAAGGAATTGACATACAGACATATGCAAGTACTCAAATTGTAGATAATTTCACGGACTACAAAATGTTTCTGAACGCTTTTGTCGTAGGATGTAAGGAAAAAAGGTAATTGACGAAAAACTGACGAAAGGTCGAGATTTTTGCAGTTCTCCCCCCCCCTCCTCTTTTTGCACAGGGTCCTCGAGGTCCAAAACTTGACAAAATGTTAATTAACCATCCCTGAACAACATCTCCAAGTTTCATTAAATTCCGACCTTTTTCTATCTGAAACCACCTGTCGTCTGGCCTATAAGGATCTCCACGACGATCGGTTCTGCGCTGCCCGCATCCAGCGGCTTCCCGCGACCTTCACCAGATCGTCGGTCCACCTTGTCGGGGGCCTACCCACGGAGCGCCGTCCGGTGCGTGGTCGCCATTCCAGAACCTTTCCGCCCCAACGGCCATCGGTTCTTCTCGCTATGTGTCCCGCCCATTGCCACTTCAGCTGAGCAATCCTTCGAGCGATGTCGGTTACTTTAGTTCTCTTGCGGATCTCTTGGTTTCTGATTCGATCACGCAGACCCGACTTAAAAAGACGTATTTAGCCGTACCGTATGTACCTATTAGTAATTATGCAGATTTCAATATTTTTTATATTTTTAGGATTACCTACTTCTAAAGTATACACTTTTAAACTTTCCCGTTATGATAGATATTTTCACACCCACCTATTTTCGGCATCGGCCGTGGTCACGGGCCCTTGATAGGTAGGTGTGAAAATACCTATCATTAGTTAAGCGTTCCTGTTATTTTAACAAAGTAACTTCTAAAGATTGAGAAGCAACGTCTTTTGGTCCAGCTACCTACTGTGTACAAATCAGACTTACAAGGCGCTTGCCTGTAGTTGTCAGCGGCTGAATAACGTTGTCCATATTAGTAAAATGTTAGTAGCCTTTTATAACTTTACAGCATTGAAATGTCACTATGGCGACATTTATTCTAATTGAAATGTTTACTATGCGTGTGCGCATGTTTTGTTTACGTTACGGTGCGTGAGAGTTAGAGGTGACCATATCAAATGTATGAAGATTACCGTAATGACACTATTTAAAGGACAGGTGCGTCTCCAAACAGTTGTTTTCTTTTTACATACTTTGTGTGTGGTCCTTCGTAATTTTGTGACCCTTTATTTCTGTATCTTAGTGTGACTAGAAACAATGATGGAAAACAAAAGAAAAACATATTTTGTTATTTCAAACAAAAAAAGTTTGTTTTAAAGAAATTAAATTATGCTAGGGTTCCTTCGATCAGATACTAATGATCGAAGTAGAGATTTTTTGATTAGTTCTGGGCCCTTATTTACAAACGGCCGAAACTTTTCGTATCCGATGCTATGCTTTTCATAATAATTTGCTCTATAGTTTCCGTATTTGCAACGTCAATTTTCTTCCCGTTGGAAACTAACTCTTTCGACTTCGACACCAGATAGCTGTCGGAAATGAATCAGCAAGTCTTCGTTTTGAATCGAACTGTCAAAAGTTACGAAAAAAATTTTTACGGAAAGCATAGCATCAGATACGGAAAGATTCGGACGTTTGTCAATATAGGCAATAATCTTTTTTTTTTTTTTTTTTTATTAATATCAGATTCACCAACGTTTGAGTACATTATTACAATACTTAAGTTCTTAGATTATTAATTATTAGCTACATGTAACAAACAATTATAGGCAAATACAACATTCAAAAATTACGTATCTCGAACAATTTTTTAACAAATAAATATTTTATTTTTTAAAAGGTGTAATTAATTAGTATAGCTTGATAAGCGATTATGATCAGCCATGCGATTCCATCATTTATCATAGAATTGAGCAACTGCCTTGCGGACATAGTTGAGCGAGTCACCGTGCACATCAAATATGTCGCTAAATTTATTAGTAAGCTTACAGAGCCGTGGAACAGGCGAATTGGTGCCATAAGCAGTTCTGCGGAGGGGAGGGCACATTGGTGTAATCACGTTGCGGGGGTATCTTCTAGGAGCTCGATACTTAAATAGTGACAGGAGCGGTGGACAGTCAATTTTACCGTTTAAAACTTTCCAAGTAAAACTTGATATTGAACAATCTTGATAATATTGATTTAAATACATTCAAAGTTTCAGTTACCTGCGTATTTAATCTTTTTTATTTATTTATTTATTATAAACAAAGAGGATACAATATGGGGTTACAAAATAGTCCTACAAAACCAACTAGTCGGTTTGACTGTGGGATCTTCAGTTTCTTTTAGTTAAATCTATAATATAGACTATTCTACAGCCATTATTACATTTTACTATTTAGTAGTATCTGAAGGTGAAAGTTCATTGTTGTTTACGATTACAATTACTTTAAACATTCATCTTAAAATGACCTTAATTCATACTGACCTCTGACAATACGCAATTAACGATCATTCATGTAGAAAAGTGATTTATCGTTAATTGTTGTCAGTCTTTTGAGTTTTACTTTATTATAAAGTGAATGCCATATTCACTTCTCAAGCTTACGCGCTCACTAGACATGAAATAAAACACTTTTAACGGATACTATCGCGGTTTTATTGAAAGTACTTTGGTAATTAGTTGGTATTTGGTTTCATTTTTGATTTTCCCGACGTTTCGAAAACCGCGATAGTATCCGTTAAAAGTGTTTTATTTCAAGTGAATGCCAGTTTAATATTAATAAGCTTTATGTAATTGTAGTTTTCCATCTTTATTACTTACTTAGGTACTTGTTTGTTAAACGATGCTATTTTTCTTAGTTATCCATCGTGTCAATACAGTCCATTGTGAGACTAGATCCCACTGGAATTGGTACATTATAGTGCCTGGATTTAACAGCTGGACTAGAAGCTCACTTGAATCACGTGAACCGGACATAATTCGAGTCGAAAACGTGTCGGCTATGACGTGATAACGTAATCAAAACATTCAAAAAATCACTTTACAAAATGGCGTCATAAAAATCTCTAACCAGTGTCGTGTAATTATAAAATTACTAGCTGCCGCCTGCGACTTCGTCCGCATTAGGGAACTTTAAATCCAGGTTTTAAACGACATACGAGCCAAATTTTATTCAAATCCGTTCAGCCGCTTTTGCGTGATTGAGTAACAAACATCCCCACATCTAAACTTTCACATTTATAATTAATAAGTAGAATATAATAAGAGTAACGATATTATTCTCCGTGAGTTTATAATAGGGTAAAACTTTATGTTGTACTGCTGTTAAACTGTTCGACAAAAGATTTTCAACACCAATAAAATCTCGCTTCTTCGATACTTACAAACACCACTCCAAGTAATAGCCTTACCAACTTCGGAACATGTTCGTATACGTGTCCTATGATATAAAACTTGAAACTTTCTTTGAAATAATAGTACATTATGAGACAAGTTAGCTTAGGTTGCTCATTGCACACAAGGCTGTGGGTTGCAGCCCGAGCCGCAGGCGAGGGCGTAACTCAGCCGAGTGTGCAATAAGCAAGAGCTCACGAGTTTCATACGACGTTTTTCAACACATTTGCGAGGAAAAAACAAAGTAATTTATCACACAGCAACAAATATGGCAAAAACAAAATAAGATAATTATGGGAAAAGGCGCGCATGTTTTTTTTTTGTTTTTTTTTTACACGCCCAACGCAAGAATATTTTGCGAACAAAGGGGTGAGGAGCATACAGCCTACTACTAATACTTCAAAATTATAATTTTAAGTGACAAAATGCAAATATTTTAATATTTTATAACAAAATATTGTAAATTATGAGTAATTTGATAATAATTATATATTTATTTGACTTACACATTTATTTATTCTAAAAATGTATATGAATTTTCAGCAGCATAAAACCTCTTTGTTGTAAAAAAAAAATAACTGTATTACCCGGCTAAATTGGGAATGCTCTGTTTACTCGCATAGAACTTGCAGTAGGGTACTAATTTAACTTTGTAGGGTTTATTCTATTACGAACTAGTGTTTTATATATTATTGCACGCGTTTGTTATAGCTCGGTTTATGGCCCTAAAAGCGATGTATTAGGGCTCACTTTACGAGCAAGTGTGTTGAAAAATATATTTAGTACCAGAACTAGAGGTAGGTAATATTTTAGTGCACTAAAATATAATTAAGTAAAATGTTCGAAGATTTTCAATGCACTATAAGCTTCCTGGTTTATTTTACCGTTTATGTCATTATTGTTGTATTCGCATTAAAATTGGGCAATTAATCAACATTGCAATAATATGTTAAATAAGATAGCCAGTTCCTCAGTGATGAGGATTCCGGGTGTAGTGAGCGTCCATCTTCGGCCTTATCGTCACTTAACATCAGGTGAGGTGAAGGCCAATCACTATCCCGTTGTGCATAAAAAATGTATTAACTGTAAAAGCTATTTTGATATAGACAAAAAAAAATAACCGAAGGAAATTGCGCTTCTTTCGAAATCTAGGCAACTAATGGAACCAATTCTTTCAATTAACTGATTGTGATCTTGATCATGATTTTATCGTTTTGATGTAGGTACTATCAATTGCATTAGTAGATTCTTACTTAATTAATCAAACGGGATTTTATTACGGCATTAAATCTTTTATTATCAAGAATTAAATCTTGGTATGGGAATCAGCTATCTTAAACAAAAGGTCCGTACTCGTTAGACTGCATATTAAAAGTGTTAAGCTAGAGTGAGTAAATACAATAAAAAAGTACAGCTTTATTTATGAATTTCAGGTACGTAAGCGAGTGGCTTCAATATTTTTAAGAGTTTTAGAAGTGAAATCAATAGTATTTATAATTAACCTTCTAATTTGCAAAGATTCTGGAATGGCGACCGCGCACTGGAGGACGCTCCGAGGGTAGACCCCCCTGACAAGGTGGACTGAAGAACTAGTGAAGGTCGCAGGAAGCCGTTGGATGCGGGCAGCGCAGGACCGATCGTCGTGGAGAATATTGGAGGAGGCCTATACGCAGAGTGGGTGTCGTGCGTGCGGCTGATATGATGATGATCTCATAAAGTCAGAAAATAATAGGGTTGCATAAAATTTTGATCATTCAATTTTAATGTTTCGGATACTAATCTACGTTTCGGTATCTTTCACAGCTGCCGCCATGGTCACAAGTTACTGATCACAGCGGTTGCAAAGATGTCGAAGTTTCGGGAAATCAAAAAAATAAATAGGAAATCGCAGAAATCCCAAGTAAAATTAAAAAGCCAATTTTTTTAATAATAAAAGAAGTTTATTAATTTACCTCATAAGTGTATCAATTCTATAGGTAGTGCATGCAAATGCTATGCTATAGGTACATGCAAATCCTCCACAATACAGTTCTTAGATTAAGATTACCCTTATAACATTACTTTGGGTTCAAAATAAATAGAAACACGCTATTCCTTTCAAACACCATTGAGTCTGTGTACAATTGACGCCTTCATGAATTATTAAAACCGTTGAATTTCCCAATAGTGCCACAAAAAAAAAGTAAAATGTCACCTCTTCGGCTTACTCCCTAAGGAGTGATAGTCGTAGAATAGCGCAAGGTGTGCGTCAGGCACTTACGTAAACTACGCTTAGAGAGTTCACCGTAAAAATAGAACAAAGTAAATAGAAAAAAGTTTATCCCTATACACTTTTTGTTCAAATGTCAAAATAGAGGTCGGTGGTGAATATGCGACCAACAAATTTATGCCGGTAGTTACAACAATATAAAAAAATACCATTAACATTTGTGTTACGCTATGTCTTCTTAATTGTGTTTGAATGATTGTGACATAATTCTAAGTTGTGTACTTACATTTGCTTACATACTTGGCATTTGCCATTCTATTTAGAATTGCTTAGCTGATTACGTTTCACAAAGTTGCACTTCGTTTGTTGATTTACTTTTTTATGGCGCGAACAAATCCAGCAACAATAATAAAATGTCAATCAAAATAAAATAAAGAAAAATCACATCTGAAAATAAATACACGCACCGGGTCGGAATAATATGAAATGCCTTTAATAAAACGTTAATTTGTAATGTGCTTGATTGTTGTTCATGTTCACGTAATAATAATCGATGAACTTCATTGGTTAACTGATGATTGGGATTGGCCGTCGAATTCGTACGAAACATCCATACGAAATATTTCATTGTAAATGTCGTGTCATTTCGAAAAAGAAGACGTGTGATTCAATAATTTTATTCATAATGATTTACATTACGGAGGGCTTATTTTATGGCTTTACTTAATTCCAAAGGGCTTCCATTAAAATCATTAATTTATCCTTAAAAGTTGTCCTAGTAACAAAGTGCGATGTTAATGACGATGATTAAAGTTTAGCGAAAAACTTTGTCTTTCTTGCAAAAATGTAAAAAATAGGTAATATTGATGTATCCTAGCCTACAATTTGAATAAGTAAAAAGGTTGGTTTCTTTGCAAGCCCTAAATTGTTTCTTTGAGGTCTTCGGCTTATTCTTATGCAGGCCACACACGCATTCAAATGTTAAAAAACAAGAAAAAAAGGGCCGACGTATTGTGGCTTGCATTGTCTCGATCCTGCGATGTTTGACACTCCATACAAATATTGAACGAGACATACAACTTGCATACCAATGTCAGAAAATACATAGAAACATTAATTATTATTGCATGTTGGTTCGCTATGTTACAGATATGTTAACATGTTCGGTAATTGATCGTGCTATGATTTTCAAAACCGTAACCTTAGAAGCAGGCACTTTTAACAAACTTTTAAACTTTTAACAAAAACATAAGAATGCTTGCTTCTAAACTCCCTCTGGAAAGCTGACCACGACAAAAATGTATAATACTGTTTTGTGCACAAAATTTTTGTGTCAACAAAAAGTTTCTCGAGTTAACTTTACTTTCTTTAAAAAGTTAATTCGAGAAACTGTTTTTGTTCAAGTGAAGATAATGCGCATAGGTTTTGGCTTTGGCACGTTCGAGATATAGAAAGCGGTAATAATTGTAAAGCTACCTACTTGTCGGGTTACATTACAAGTAATTTGTTGTGATGTGACACAGAAATTGTAATGTGTAACGAATTCTCTACTTACTGACATTTATTTTGCTGTTGTTTGGATTACTTTTCACTGAAAATTATAGCTGCATTTCTCACTAAAATCTTTTCAGTAAGAATGCAACCATAAAAAATACTTGTTCTTTCTTTTTCAGCATTTTTCTTTTTGCTTCGATCATTAATTTATTTCTCTCGCCTCATATACTATTATCATATATCCTCATCCGCATTCCCACCGGTTCTCAACTCTTGACCCAGCCTTCACTTCATATTCACATATCTTTTTGGCGGTCTCCTTTCACGCATAATTGGTTCATATGGTTCATCTTACTTTTATTTTTCATGTAGCACACTAAAAAGTAAAAAATGGTAATGGATGTTTATTACGTGTAATTTTCATCGATATTATTATAATGTCGTTTAATTTCAAGAAACGTAAATGCGATTTATATTTCTATTCCATGAATCAACAATCTTGTTATATCGTTATTGTTTCTAGTGACAACTCATTCTTACTGTTTTCCCTGAATATGCTAATAAGCTCTTGCGAGAACACAAAGCGATAAAATAACAAAAACGGAAATCTTGAGAATCATTAAATCAATTTTCCGATTAGTTAAGTAGGAGTATTATGTTAATACTAAATTAACACAATCATAACTATACCAGGATGCAAATCGATAGTCGTGTTTAAGTTAGGCAGGATAGCTTAATGTTTGCACCAAAGGAACGACAGCCTGTCAATTCTATAACTGTAACCAAAAACTCGAATCTCACTTCACTACGCGGGAATTTAAATCATAAATACGATAACGATAGGCTGTTTTTTGAATAACAAAAAAATAGATAGCTACGGTGGCTACCTAAACCTAAAACCTTTTGCAATCGTTAAAAAAGCTTATTTTCAGGGAATTATTATTTTATGGGCTTATATTCCAACAACAAATTCACGTGAAGTCAAGTGATGTTCAAAGTGAGATGCGAGTTTAGTTAGAGAATCAACAGGCTGATCGAAGACCCAAAAACTGTCTCAGATTCCAACATTCGTATTTTACAAATTTACAAAGAAGTCGTAGTCATAACAGAAATTAGGAAATTTCCGACTAAAATTTGAGCTACAAAGTATATATTATGCAATGCTTACTGAACCTTACATATCGCCAGTACACACACATGTTAAATATTAAAAAACTCCTAATTTTATTACAAACCGGTCCAAGTCCATGTAAAATGCGGGTACGTGAATTTTATAATGCGGTGGGCACACCGCACTAATAATTTACGCTCGGGCTTAGGCCACAAAATAATAATTTTACAGAACAGCCGCTCGGAAAAATTCGTAGTTTTCTGTGCACGCACCCATCGACATTTC
Source organism: Agriphila straminella (assembly GCA_950108535.1). Lineage (NCBI taxonomy): Eukaryota > Metazoa > Arthropoda > Insecta > Lepidoptera > Crambidae > Agriphila > Agriphila straminella. The sequence continues at coordinate 11,914,016 of OX467318.1, forward strand.
GTACAGGCAATCCCAGGCCAACCCAGACTATTTTGAGTACTGTTGTAGCAGTTACCAAGGAGTTCCTAGTGCAACTAGGGTCAGGGCAAATCCTAACGGATTTGTCCTGACATGTCAGGCTTTTTTGTCTATAAAGCAAACCTTAGAAAATAAGCTTTACTATATTTTTTTCGTAACAATCAACTAGCACGTTTTCAGTAAAATAATCAACTTTGCAATATTTAATTTTCAAATAATCAACGTTTGAAATTATGAATACTTACTTAATCGACATTAAAAACTTAAAAAATTAATGATTGAAACTTTATTTTTGTCATAATTCTTGAAATATTAACTTTATTATTATAACAAGAATAAATAAAACAACATTAATTAAAAGCAAAATAATTTATACCTACCATGTGTTATCGTAAGCCGCGCTTTAGAAAGACTTTTTAGATGAAATCAGGTTTTTTGAAAACCAAACAAAATGACTGACGGTAGCATTTTTGAATACGCCCAGGGTGGACCTTCTGTTTCAAATACACAGACTTTTTTATTTTATGCTTAAGCTGCAGTTACTGCTGCCGCAAAACAACGCGCTTCATTTGTTACGAATGTTTTGTTTTTACACAATTTTTATAAACTCTTTTGTGGTTTTGTTGTACGACTTATTGCATCTTCTTTTGTTTTTTGTCATGCTTTTAGTGAAGTTTGAATTTTCTCTCCAATCGCGTTAATTCTGAACGATAAAACCAAAACCGTTACGTTCTCATTTAGGTTATATTTACCTACTAATCCATTTACCTACCTATTTACTACCAAATTGTCCAACATTGGCATCCTAGGCTCCCTATGCAGACCTTTCAATTAAAGCGAGTACTTTTCTGTAAACGAAACTAAAAGGACATCAATTTAGCTCTGGTTTTAGCGTTGAAAATTAGCGTGATTGGGCTGCAGTTACCCTTGCCAAAACATGCTTCGCTTGATGTAAGTATCTTTGATTAATCAGTTATCAATTGAAGACATGAGTGGTGCAGTGGTCAACATGCCGATCTACCATGAAAGAGGGTTCGATTGCCGGCCAGAAGGAAATCGAAATGATGAAATTTAATTTCTGTGACGGGTCTGGGTGTTACTTTGTTATTTAAAAAAAGTATGTAAGTAGTATAATTATGAATTGTCTAGCACCCATATTAAAAGCATTGCTAAATTTGGGGCTATTTTATGAGATAGTTTTATTTAAATTTTGAAAATGTTTTGTTTGAAGCTTAATCTGATTTTTTTGAGAAATCAAAAGATTTTGCATTTTCCGGAAAAACGCAATAAAAATCCTTTTGACAGCTCTATGATAATACCCATAACCGTAATGTCCAGCAAAAGAGAAAACCCAAAATATCTCAAGCACTTGTTCTAATTAAATATTTTGCTACTGCACTGCGCCATTCGCTGTACTATGCACGTGTGATCCATCAAATCAGTTATCGGGAACCGATAAAATTCCATGTAACCACAAGGAGTTTGAAATGCATCGAAGCGAAGTTTACGTCAAAGTAGATTACAATATGCGGAATAATTTCCGAAAGGAATACCGCTCCCACGTTTTGTGAAATCACTTTTACAGTACCCACTGAAGCTTCAAATGGTGGTATCGGATTTTCGGGTGAATCGAACGCGACGAGTTTCATCCCAGCCAGTTTGGTTGAGCTGTGCGCTTTCTTTGAAACCTTCTCACTTCCTCACGATTTCACAGAGAGCAGGGGTCAAGACATACTGGCGGGTCACGATCTGTCTCGTTGCATGCAATCACGTAATTCTCTGCAGTTTTAGCCTGCGTCGTTGAGAACTTTATCGCTATAGATATAAGGCGTATTTCTCATTGAAATTGTGGTAGTTCAAAGTTGGTAACGCTTGTGTGTAAACGTTTGGACAGGTGAAGGGGGTCATGCCGAATTTAAGAAGTATTCGTTTGAAGTTGATTTGTGTGTGGTGACATTTTGTCAGTCAATAAAGCTATATGTTTCTGTATGATTGCTTTGAAAAACCGTAATATATTTTATTGTGACTGTCAATGATATTTGTGAGGCTTATATTTAGCGATTAAGCCACTGTTTAGTGATCAAACAACTGTGTTGTTTTATGTTTTTGGTTAGACTTCCAAATTTGACATGAACTGAATAGCTTATAGTGTTTTTGTCTTTAAAATTAAACACATACATATAGTAGGTACTACATATACCTAATTTAAATTGAAAAATTAAGCACTAAAAGTTAACTGTCAATCATAATTGTTACATTATTGTTACCCACGATTTTATCATGAATCATTCCTATAGATTTTAAGATAAGAACAATCAAACCGATCTTATAATCGAAACGAGACATATCGATACTAACTTCAATCGCATGTCGTTGCATATGGACCGCCGGCCAACCAGGGTCATTTTCAATCTATCGCATATTGGGACCAGACCAAATCGCAAGATAGCTATAAGCTTGGTGTTATCAAATATCATCGTCTGGGTTGCGAAGTGAAGCTTTTGGAAGATATGCCTCCCTGAATATGGTCACCCATCGCTAAAAAAATATCGATCGCATATTTATATAAATGGTGAACAGGGTCGTGGGTGGCATCATTGCCTGAACTATTTTTTGTGTTTTCATATCAATCGAATAAGGAACAAGGATCACAAGAGCATATTATGTGAAATGTACTTACCTGCCCTGATCTCCTATACGCTTCCTGAAAGCGACGCAAGACTATGGTTTTATATACGCTTGGGACCTACCTCACCCCTAAAAGTAATTACATGCTAATAAGTAATCTATTATTCTTTGGAAAAAAGTATGTTTATTCCCTGGCCGCACGCATGCTTCCTAAAAATTAACCAAGCCGATGTCTAACATGTTATGTTTGTAATGATGCCACCTACGACCCTGTTCACCATTTATATCAATATTCGATAGATTATTTTTTGCGATTGGAGATCATTGTATGGGAGGCCATATGTTCAGGGCGGTATATCTCCCACAAGCTTCCTACTTAACAATCCAGACGACGATATTTGATAACACCAAACTAATGGCTATCTTGTCGATGTGGTCTGGTCCCAATATGTGATAGATTGAAAATAAGCCTCTGGGCCGACGGTCCAATAGAACCACTTAGGTCATTGACACACAATTGTCTCTGCAATGCAAGCATTGTATGTTAAGCACTTAAACGCTTGATTAAATTACATACCTGCGACTGTTATTATTTGTAATTATTTCCAATATTGTAATCTGTTTTAAGCTATGTACTTACTTATTACTGTTAATGAAATATAATTGTTACTGTTGTGTAAATGTGACAGTTGGTTTGGTTTAGTAATACGCCTAACTAAACTTATTAAAAGTCATCTAAGGAGTTTCAACAATATATAATGTTTAAACAATACTTAGGATGAAATTTTAGTAAAATATGTGACTGCCATAAATGTAATGTATTACCTAGAAAGGTCATATTTGTATTAAAATTTCATCCTAAGTATTGTTTAAACATTATATATTGTTTATAATGTAACATTATATAATGTAAAGTAAACACTCTATATAATGTAAAGTAGTGACGTCAAACAAATCAACTACTAACTGTGTAATCGAACATACTTAGAACAACAAGATAACCGCGAGTTACGACGCTTCAGTGACATCTAGTACATTTTTGAGGAACTAAATTAACATAGTACTTTGAACTAACAGCTATTAAAAGTGGTTATACAAAAGCTCTAGCTAACTTTTCATAAAACCAATGGGCTACTATTCTGAGCTTGCTCTAACGAAGACAATCTTCCACTGTTTATTAGCAAAAGGAACAAGTTAACTAAAGAGATATATTTATTATCATTTTATTAACTTTCTCTAATGTACTCTGCCTCACATTTACTGCATATTTAAATTAAATCACGTCAAACGTCAATCAAATAGAGCTAGGATAGAGCTTTAAATAAAAGTTCATGTTTGGAGCAAAAGCTCTAGAATATAGATAATGTCCTATTCATTGCAAAGGAGTATTTTTTCTGTTTAGAATTGGTGCAAAGAAAAATGCTCTGACACAAACAATCTCTGCCTCTGTTTATTGGCAAAGGAACAATTTCACTAACAAGCAGCACAAAATTAAATCATGTCAAACGTGTGATACAAATCAACTAATAATTACTCATTAAAAACATGTTTAGAATAGAGCTTTAAATCAAAGTTCATGTTTACAACAAAAGCTCTTATAATGTACCCTTCACAAGACAAATGAACTACTATTCTGAGCTAACGAATTGGTTCAATGAGTAATGCTCTGACACAGACAATCTTCCACTGTTTATTGGCAAAAGGAACAAATTCACTAAGACGATCTCTAAAAGACTGCAGACTAACTTCTGGTAAATTGGACGATTAATTTGGAACCATCCTCTGTAATAGGGATTATAAAGTGTTTAAAAGACGACAGAACCACTGGTTTGCTAATAAATGAAGTGTATTTATTACAATCATAATTTTAGACCTGTTGTCTTGGGTTTTTCTTTTGGCAACAATTTAAATTATGATTTTATTTCAATTTTTTTAATATCGCTTGTAACAATTTAGGTTTGATTAGTGGACAACATGCCGTCTTATAATCGGACTCCATTTTTAAATAAAACAACAAGTAAAAAAGCCAAACTATTCCTAGGTACTTTTGATTAATTTAATGTAAAATATTTATTTTATTTCTATTAAATACTTTTTATTATTTAATTAATAAAAGGTAAACTGGGTTAACCAAAATTAAATAATTACTAACAATTTCATTTCTGAATATAATAATATTATAACGTTATGAATTTTCATAACACAATTAACCAATGAACGCTCTACATTTAAAAGCGTATAGTTGTTAACAAAAGTGCATAAGTGTGCAATTTGTAATGGTTACTGAATATAATAAAACATTTTAGTACTTTGCTATAAACATCTCTTCTATGACACAGGAAATACAAACAGGGTAAGTAAACAACAAGCAATACTAAATAATATACTAGAAAAATACGACTCGCATCAGATCAATACTCAGACGGGAATCGAACCCGCGACCTTTGGATATTCGGTCCAATGCTCTGATGATTTTTTCTAGTATATTATTTAGTATTGTATAAAAATAGCATTGTGAATGCAAAAATCTCAAATTTAAAAACAACAAGCAAGCTAATAATATCAAATAAAAAGAACTAAACTTTTTTAGAGAATTATCATTTTGGTGACGTCATTGGTTTGTACATTTATAATGTAGTCTTATTCGTAACGTCATCGTCAGCTAAATATTTGAATTATGATTATTTCATTTCGATTTTGCCTTTTGATAATAATTATGTCTATTCCATTATCTTGACTGTGTTTTCTTCAATCGCAATTCAAAAATATATTGCAAGTTGTTCTAATTGTCTATCTCTTTTCTGTATCATATGCGATAATGTTATTCTTATAAATAAAAGTAGTTTTTCCCACTTTTGTGTCGGACTGTACGTGAGTACATCATGGCTGGTGTGAAATGCCCAGACAAATTGCAAGCAGCTGCCGAGTATGAAACTGATTGGCGAGCACATTTAGAATTACAATTAGCAAGAACAAAGACAGTACTTTATTCACTTACAGCACTTATGAGATTTCGTTGTAAGTGCTAAGCGATGGTTACTAAAAGATTAGCCATCTTACTCATAAAAAGTTATGGAGGGCTTATCTATTGGCTTGTTATCAGGATTTTTAAAAAAATCATTATTCAAAACCACTCAATAGCGACAAACGCGCTATAAACATAAAGCTATAAAGGGTGCTGCCTATTTTATCCCTATTTTAGTGAATAAAATAGCTGACTACATAACAGCTGATTGAAGGGACCTTCAGCTCTGTCAACGTACAAATAAAGGAAGAATAAGTATATACTTGGAATAACCAAAAGAATTACTCCTTAAGTTTAACGTCTCAAATCGTCATATTCCTTAACAAACGATTACTTTGAAAATTTCGTCCAGCGTTGTACTGTAATTTTGGCTAAAAGCTAAACCTTATACTTAAATTTTATTAAAAGTTTTATTCATTAATTCATTCATTCAAATATATTGACGTTTAAAAATAATATGCAATAATTTTATCCTTCAATTATATTCTTGGATAACGGCATTTATTTCGAGTAAAATTAGTTGATAGTTCACGATTTACCAGTATTATATCAAATGATTTTATATTGATAGTTAAATACAACGAGAGAGAACTAATTTTGCACTGACATTTAAATTGTCAACGCTTCGTGCAAAACATGAAACAAATCGCCACGACTTGCGAGACAGATATTAAGCAAGTGTTAATAAAATAAAAATGAGAACAAAAAGTTCGGAGCTAAAATCGTCTTAAAGCTTGAGTAATAGTTGTTAATATTATTTATCTTTATACTTTTTCAACTTAAAACACTATGGCACGTAGAAAGTAAGTCAGTTTAGTTATTGAATAATAAAAATTATGCATATGCTGCGAATATATCATTCTATTATATTTTTTGAAAAAAAATTGGTGGATATAATATATTATGTCAAAAATGAAACGAATTTCGTTTGATTTATCGCAGTCTACAGTAAAACAAAGACATATTTTTTTTATGTTTTCAGGCCAGAAAATAAAAAACCATAGAATTCGTTCAAATAAATTAAATGTAGCTTACAAATAACCATATTGCCACTGCTGGAATATTTTACAATAGTTGGTAATAACATAAATAATAAATTAAGTAAAAGTAAAGTGACCCAATGTTAGCTAGAACTACAATTTGTTTCTTTTTTCACATTTTAACGCAAAAATGCGAAACAAAATAACAAATGAAATCCGTTTCAAACGCGTCACTTCGGTGCTACCGTTTCAAACCCACTCAGATTCCAGCTTGTGAAAATTTCTTTGTCCCACTAGAGGGTCTCGGCTCAAGAAAATCCACCAATATCGAATTCGAAATTGAGATGTGTTTGCACCGTAGTGCGCTTTGTGAAAACTTTACAAGTATTCTGCTTTTGTACTTCGATAGCGTCATCCAGGCACCGAATTGAATTTGGGAGGGAAAAAGCCAATTTCGCTAGAAAAAGCCGCTTTCAGGGATGAAGGTAGATTTGTTCAGTCAATACAGGGAAAAGGTATACGGAGTTGTGTACCTGAATCGTTTTAGGCGCGCCCTATAAATAAAACACTCTATAAAGAAAGTAAAGCTATTATGTTTTCACAGGGTGTAACATAAGAATTAATTTAATTAATGGGAAGCCGCTGGATGCGGGCAGCGCAGGACCGATCGTCGTGGAGATCCTTAGGGGAGGCCTATACCCAGCAGTGGGTGTCGTGCGGCTGATATGATGATGATGATGAACATAAGAATTTTAGAAATTATTTTATTAGTTTATCGTTTATTGCGTTAAGTACCAATTTGTGATATTCGCATTACCTTTGTTTTTATTCCACAGTTCTGGAGAAATCAAATTTGTGTCAAAGTTTATTTGTTTTATTCGGGTTTATAAAGGTTTTGGGCATTAAAATACATGGGTCAACTAATTTACAATCTATAAAATCAAATTGTTTCAAAACGAATGATCCACTATAACTAATTATTTTTTTGAATCAATGAGTTAAAAATAAGTACGATATCGGAATTTAACTATAGTAGTTGACTTTCAGAAAAAAAAGTTCTAATAAAAGCCAAAGACCAACAACACAGCTTACTGAAAATAAAAATAAAAAACCACAAAATTTATATCCATGGACACAGATGGCCAAACCGATATAAGGCTTATACATACCCGCACCCATTGTCACGTTTGATAGCCCCACCTAATGGACTGTCAAGAACATAACTCCATTGTTTTGCGGTATTATACACGTGACACATGAAATTACCTGTCTTTCATACGGACTCGTGGCACATTATAAATTATAGAGAAACAATGGATACGTTACAATTGTCCAGCGAAATTAGTGCTGTTTCATCTTGAGGCTTGGGTGGATGGTGAAATTCTATTTTGTAACTATTTCTATTCTAAAATTTACAAGAATAGTTATACGTCTAAATTCAGAGATATCAGAGTATCAGCTCCAATAGGTATGTCGGATGTTCGAAATTATTTCTGATACGACGACTTATCCGATTTCATAATATTATTCTTTCACTAACAAGTTACTACGCTTCGATAATCTATGATCGAGTTAGTAGACAAAGTACCTATACACAAATAGTTATTTCAAAAAATGAATATAATTACCGGAAATTGACCTGACCAAAACAACTACAAACAAAATGTATTCCAAATACTTTTCTTTAAAAACGGTTTACATAAAAGTCAAACCAGACGGCCGTAAATACAGCAACAAAAGAAGCTGAATTTTTCAAAATAGTTAAAAGTTCTTAAATTGAAATCGGTCTATATTCTCAATGGCTCAAAAAAGAAACAAACTTTAAACGTAACAAATGACGGTGCATTTAAAAAACAATAACCCAACATTAGGGCTCGATTGATCAAGGTTAGCGGAGTTCTCGATGCAATAAATCTGTTATGTTCACAAGTCGACGAGAACTCGTAAACGGTTGACATTATCACTAGCAAAGTTCAGGAGAGACGTTGATTTGTTGCCAGCCAGCCCCCAAGTTTGCCCGCCTATATGATTTTATTTGCAAACCATGATTTGCGGGCGGAGTGTCAGGATTTGAAATTCGAATTTATTCGTTTTAAACTTAGAGGCGGTGCGAGGTGGAAGTTCTTGAGCTTGTTTTTAAATCAATAGTTATTTATTATCATTGAATATTATAGACTTGAGTAAGACGGGCTTCTGGACGAAGCCGTCGTTGCTCGAAGATTATAGATATTAGCTTTATCTCATATGGGCGTAAATGTAAAGCGGCAGATAAGACAGCTACCGGTCCTTGGTCAATCAAACCAGTTTTTACGACTTTTCTGTTACTTTTTAAAATTATTTTAACTTTTAAGTTAATTTATTTGTGTTTTTACTTATTGACCGAGCGAGCGCAAAGCGCGAGCGAACCGTGTCCATTTCAGCTTGGGAAAAAATGCTTTGTCCGACTGTCCGACTGTTCTTCTCTAGAGCTCGAATTTCTCAACCGATTATCGTGAAATTTTATATAAATATTTTGTTGTCTATTCAGTTTCTCGAAATTTTTCGGAAATTTCGAAATCTATATTATTTTAATTATACGCCTTGGTTGTCTTGTCCTCTTATGATGATTATTCACAGTTGTAGTCTCGCCTTTTGCGCACTCACTGACGCCACATATAGTAGAAAGTCTAATAAAAAATAAAATGCAAGCGTTCTGGTATTCGCATACTGCGAAACGGAACGCAAAAAATAAATTTGGCGCTGTGTTTAGCTTGTCAATGTCATTCGTTTTTTATGTCACTCCAACGGCGCCACGCATTTCTTTACAATATGTAAAAAATTGTTATAAAAGTGTTTAAAAACCAATTTGGTTCTCAGTTTTATTAAAAACAAGAACAAAAGTGAAGTGTAAAGTTGAAGTTGTTTAGAAGTTTGTTAAAAAGTAGGAATTCGATTCCGACATTCCCGATCCGATCAGATACCTACGTTGAACGTTATTACGAGAAGAAATATGGTTTAATCAACGATAAGAATTAAGAGTTTTTCCTAAGGACCAGCTGCGGGGAGAAAAGTGGTATCGTAATGTTTCAAAACCACTATCGCTTATAGGTTATGTACGCAAGTAGTACTTCAACCTTCTGTCCCCTAGGACAGTACAAACGGATACGTCAGGCCTATCTACAGGATAGTAGCGGTATTTTAACGTTTTCAAAGCCTGGGCAATATACGCTCTTACAATATACCTACATTCATACCGTAGATATACGACTTGTAAATAATGTAGTTGCTAAACACAGTCGGTGTATACCCACCACTGTAAGGTACTGAGAAGGAAACAATACCAATATGAAACTCGACCAGCCCGTGAGATATGGAGAAGTCAGATCAGCAATATAATCAACAATAACTAAAATCAGATCAGCCAACAGGTTATGGAGGAGTCAATAATTGTAGTTGATACACTACAAGCTGCATCTACAATATAACAGGCTATAATACCATACACCATATACCATACCATAGTACCATATAACTACATTATATCCATTTGTCGCAAAATGAGACAATATTATTACCAGATTTGGTAATGGACACCGTTCACCCACCGTTGAACTAGTAGGTATATTTATGAAAGATATATTTTATATTTTTTTTTCATTTCCCTGAAAGGAATGATCTTTTTTGCTTTAACAATTTAGAACAATAAGAAAAATTAGTTAACAGATGAAAACTAACAATAAGTTTACATTGCCCACAATAGACATTGGACACATTAAGTGATGCAGTTTTATTTTATAAAATAAAACTATAATTGATCTGCCATAATAGGTACTTTACCTATATTAAGACTGAACTATTAGAGAGACATATGTACCTATCTCTTTTGGAAATCATAATATTGATCAAGCTTTAACCATAACTTGGAGCAACAGCGTTAAACAAAAGCTTGCAGCGTTTGTTTATTAGTATTCAAGAAGTATAGAAACAATTGGACAGAGCAAAATAAATAAATTGGTGAGTAATTAATTATTCTTATGGTGAATTATATCATCCCCATGGAAACAAAATTGACATTGTGTGAGATTTCAATAATGCTCCCAAAATATTGTTTTTTCCATTTTGAATATATGAACAATATAATGAGAAAAGGATAAAAGTTTTTTTTCTGACATACTGCTTTAATACAGCAGCAGAAATTTGACATCTTTGGTTGAAATTAGTCAATAAATATTGAAGATGTACGGTATACAAGTTTGTTTAAGACCGATTAATAAGTAAGTTTTCTTAATAACTGCAACCAAAGCTTTAAACTGAAGGGGTAATAGTAATAGTGTCCGGAGAACAACAGGAAGAAGGCCAGATACTTTTCTAAGACATTTTATTTATTTATAATCGGGTTAAAATAACTAAGGCCTATATGAGTTAAATTGGGCATCAGAACCACTGATTTATTATATAAAATTAATTTAAATTGTAATTTTATAATTACAGAGTATGGATAAATGAAACTCAACATTTTAATGTTCATTTAATTCTTGACAAAAGACTTTAGATTTATTCTAAAAGTATTGTGTAAAAGTATATTATATTATTATGCTTAACATAACATTCTTCCATAACCCCAGAAGTCTTAAGGATCTTAAATTCATAATTATGTACAATTTAAATAGGTACTTACTTACACCAATCTGTCTTCATCATAATTGTTTGACGAATGTCATGATCACTATTCTGATAGTTAATCATGCTAAATACAAGTGTAATTTTTTAAACTCATAATAGAAAAGAAATAATGTCAACTCATTTCTTTTTAATAATGCGAGTTCCTTGGCTTAATATAATGATTCATTTTGAATACTACTGATGAATTTTTTTTTTTCTTTTTCTAAGTCAGGACAGGACAACCTGCCTAGATCTAAAATTACCTTAACAAAAGAATAACAAAGGCATAAATATACTTATTCCTTTTAAAATTATATAATAATTTAGTCAGTTACTTACCTAACCAACATTATCAATGTCAGTTAAATAAGTACCGAAGTAAATCTATTAACAAATAAACTTGAGTGGAAAACAGACATAGATTTAGACCATTGCTCTAGGAGAAATAAATAGGTAGTTACTTACAATAATATATATTTTTTTATTATTATTATTTAAATATAATTACCTAATTAAAATGATTCAGTCTTAAAACTTTAAAGTTTAACCTTAAAAAAATTTAACATTGTGAAAATTGATATGAAAATTAAGAATGACATACCTAGTAGGTATGGTAATTACATAAATTTAGGTAGATACTTAATTACCTATTTTCTTAATAAGTTAGCAAAAACTATTCTGAAATATTATGAAGATTCAGATTGATACATCAATACAAAAGACAAAATTTTATATTGTACAAAATAACTAATGGAAGATTTGGATTCATGAAAAATATTATGTCACACTGAAAGGGAACTATAATTAATATTTATTATTTAGATACCTACTTAAATAATAATTTGTTTGCTTTAAGAACTTTAAATGTCCTTATTACACAAAATTATCTTGGCTAAATACAGGTATTTTATGCATTTCAATGGGTCAAATGAATTGACAAATCATGACCATATTTGTTAGGCATTTGAAATACACTGCCTTGGTGCAGCAATTTCAACTTATTTATTGCAATCTGCAAAGTTTTCCTTTTTTCTTTAAAGAAATTATTTTTTTATAGTATATTTTAATTAAAAAACAAACAGTAATCTACTTATAGGTACTTTCTATGTAGTTCCAGCACATTATATCCTTTTCATTATGATCTCACTCACCTATTATACCATCTATGCCTATACCTTATAATATCTTTATAATATTCTTTATTAATTTTATTGTCTTCTCTCAATGGACAGGAAGGACACTAAAGCACATAAGGTGCTCTATTAAGATGATAACTTCTTAACACACATGTTAAGTTTGTTTAAGATGCATCTTGAAATCTTGGTATTTTTTGATTATGGTAAATTAAATGTACTGTCAACAGCAAGCCGGGCTACCACAACAGGGTACCAAAATAATTAAATCAATTCTGAACTTAAATGCGAAGACATCAAGGTTCAAAATTAATTGGAGATTTATTCACAATTTGTAAAGATTGATGTGCTGTTGACTGTACTATTAGGAGTGCAAGTGCACATAATCAAATTAAGTATAATTATTTAAGTACCATGTTATTATATGCCCTTGGGTTGAAATCGATGTAAAGGTAGAAATATTATTAAAAGCCTATAATATGGCCTGTACCTTACCTACATCTAAACCAAAATATTAGTTTAGGAACATGAGATGGTTCTATTGCTATATGTACATTTTATGTAATCAAATTATCTGATTTTGTTTATTTGACGATTGCACAGTCATTTTTCATTTCAGGGTGTTATAGTCTATGAAATCTCAGATTAAATTCCTGGCAAGATTAATTTAGAAAAACAAACTTTTCTATATTGTCTGATTGTTTATGTTAAGACCAACCATTGTCTCTGGTTTCCATTACACAAGTGCTTTAGCTAGGTACTTTGAAATGGGAGCAATGTATGTGATTTTGTTCAAATTTTTTATTTATTTATTTATTAAAAATAGTTTTATTTACTTACTACAATCGTATCTGTTCTGGCTGTGAGTGAAATAGACATCAGTCCAGAAAACAGACATGATAACCCTATTCATTAGTAATGTAATGACAAAATACCGAAGTATTTTATATATATTTTTTAATAGTACCAAAATTTACTATTGGTTATTTATATATACCTAATTGTAAAAATTATATTATTTCATATATTTGGATGAAATTAAAAAAAGTTTAATTGGTAATCATAAATTCAATAATATTATAATAAAAAGTTTTTTCTTATCTTCAATAGATTTTCTATTGTGTCTCATTTTCCGGGCGTTGAAGGGTTTAAAAGGTACCTACCTACATATTATACTTATCGAATTGACACTGATTCTTAATCATAAACTTATGTTATTTTTATTTGCATAATTATTTCATAGACAAAAAATGTTAAAAGTATTTAAGTTATTTAGTTACCTTTATTGTATGTACAATAAAACAAGACAAGAGGCGGACTTACTGCTTTACTGCTAATAGAATTCTCTACCAGTCAATCTCTTGGAAAAAAGATATTATACATTAAAATTTAAAAATGGTTCAGAATAATATAGGTAGGTTCTTTTTGGTACGCAACAACAATAACACGTCAGCTATTTCCAAGGAATATGATGATAGTTTTGTACACACTAATTTGAATAAGGTAAAGACGTGTCTTAGGTATACGTTTTTTTTATTATTACCTATTTTAAAAACTGAATACGCATTTCTTTTAAAGAGAAGTTCTCCGCTCCGCCTTGTCCCTCCATAATACTTTATTTCAAGCCTCGATAGTAATATTATCATAACAATATAATTATTTTAGATGATTATTATATCTATTTTTTTTTTTAAATGGTTCAAAAATCTGATTCTACAACTGGACTTTAAACATCTACAACTGTGAATAATCATCATAAGAGGACAAGACAACCAAGGCGTATAATTGTACAATCAAACAAACTTACCAAGTGTAGTTCGATTGAAATTATACGCCTTGTTGTCTTGTCCGAAGATGATGAGTCCCTCCCACCCTTACAGGTACACTAACCTATACCCTACAGTTGCAGAATCACCACATCAGCAGAGCTACATTACAGTATATTAATATATTATCAGCGAGCTACACCACAGTACATACTGTGGCTACGCGGTGCGACGCGATGGACCGTAACTACTTTGAACTTAATGACATTGACAAGCTAAACACAGCGCCAAATTTATTTTTTGCGTTCCGTTTCGCAGTATGCGAATACCAGAACGCTTGCATTTTATTTTTTATTAGACTTTCTACTATATGTGGCGTCAGTGAGTGCGCAAAAGGCGAGACTACAACTGTGAATAATCATCATCTTCGGACAAGACAACAAGGCGTATAATTTCAATCGAACTACACTTGGTAAGTTTGTTTGATTGTACAATTATTTGCTTTAAAAAAATATTATCGTCGAAAAGTGTTAGCAGTTAAGTTACCAAAAGACAAAGATATAATAAACTCTCGAATACATCTGATAAATTGTGAAGTATAACTGCGACTGAAATAAAACTAGCAGAACCTAACTGAAGTTTGAATGAATCATATCCTTTGAAACGAGAATGCGTAAATAAATCAAAGCAATGTTGGAAGGGCTTACTAATTAAGTAGATATACTTCTAAAAGATTGTCCCCTTTAACTAGTGGAGATTAAAACTGTGGTTCAAAAATAGCAGTCAATTATTAACTAGACTTAACGAACCATGGTGATGCGCACCTCATTTTAAAATGATGGGTTATTTAAGTTTGCTTTGACAAATTAAGTAACTATTTTAGTAATTGGCTCCGTTGAGAATCAAAAATAAGTTTAAATGAAATCGTTTTAAAGAATGAGCTGACTCTTAGTTTTTGATTTTTCCCAATATCTCTGTTAATTTTGGAAATAATTTTTAACTGAACTAAAAAGGGATAATTAAATACGCTGACAAATAGCAAAGTTTTTGTTTAATCGGTGCTTAGTAGTAGTAGTGTTAGTTTAAAATGAATGCTACAGATATTATAGAGTAACAAAACGAAACTTTTTTTCGGCGTATACTTGTAATGTTAAACGATTAAGTGCATAACACAATTTGTACTTTGTTTCAAGGATAAAAGATTTAGTTAAAATTACATTTAGCTAGCAACACTGTGGTGCCTTGACAGAAAACGATTAGTGAACCTATTTACGCTGGCAACCCCAAAGGGGAGCCATCCCAAAGGGTCTGGGTCTTAATCTCTAAAGACCTATTAGTTTACTTGTTTGAGACATAATTACTCCACATGACTGTCTTAACGGATAAAGACTTAAGTATAACTTAAGTAATTCTTATCATGTAAGATGACTAATTAACACAAAGCTCATATATGAAGTAACAATTTTATTGAATAACCCGAAGGTTTTATATTTAAAAATAAATATTAGTCACTTTCCTGTATTCTTATAGGCGCTTGCTCCAATTATTTTATTTGATAAATTATTGCAATTCTTCTCAATGTTTATTATGAATCACCTTTTGAATCTGAAATCTGAAAAATCTGACTTGCTGCATGAAATTACAATATGAAATAAACGGTGCCCTTGTACTACTTTTCTGTCTTCTTTTCTGTTAAAAAGGTGTGTACAAAATTTATAAATAATTAATTAAACAGCTTTTCTTCAGGTAGGTACTTAAGTTAAAATAAATTGAGATTTGAGACTTTGAAATCGATCCTCTATAAATGTGTCTGAAACAGCTTATTGCGTGTCATAGTAACTATAATATCATCCAAACGAGTTTTATAATGTTTTACTAAATTTCATAATGCAACTCCAACATTAAAACAACCAATATTCAACATGCCGCCTACCACGCAAGAGGTCCCGGGTTCGATTCCCGGCCGGGCAGAAATTGAAATGATGAATTTTAATTTCTGTGACGGGTCTGGGTGTTACTATGTATAATAAGTATATATTTAAAAAGTATATAAGTTTTATATCAGTTGTCTAGCACCCATATTACAAGCTTTGCTTAGTTTGGGGCTAGATGGCGCTGTGTGAAATTGTCCAAGCATTTATTTATTATTATTATTAATATCATCCAGTGGTAACGAATGCGTTGCATTATTATTTTATTGCACCGTGACCTGACCACAAACGAGAAATGTGGGTGACATTTTGGTCACGACTCCGAAAAGGAGGTGTGACGTATCCTTCATTCCAACACTACAATTGGCTCTAAATTTTGATCATAATACTGTCCCCCGTGACCACGGCAGCTGCAAAGGTGCCGAAACGTCGGGAAAATCAAAAATCAAACCAAATACCAACTAATTACCAAAGTACTTTCAATAAAACCGCGCTAGTATCCGTTAAAAGTGTTTTATTTCATAATACTGTTATAAGGTATATTATGTATCATTAACTACCAATATTTTACCGCCATCAGCGCGCGTACTGAAGGGAACTAAATATTAATTCTAAACTCTAACTTTCAATGTACCAACCTATGTTATGAAAAGTTATTTGTGAAAATAATAAGGACAAATCATATCCAGACAATATCCAACAATTATTTTGCCTGCGTTCAAGCCTTCAACTGATTTTTTAATTTCATGGTCGATCTTGCTGTAATCGCGTATAGCATTGGTTTCGTAGGCGGCGGCAGAAGTTTCGTAGCAAGAAACATAATTCTTTACACGTAACTGGTTACGTAGCAGCACTGTCGTAGGCGGTCGTACGAAACTAATTTCGTAGGAAGAAAAAGACTTCTTTATACACAGTAGGGATATTCTTGAGGCGCAGAGAATTATGCAACACAATTATGACTTACTATGCAAGTGGGCACACGACATGGGTCTTGTTATCAGTGCCAATAAAACAAAACTTTTGCATATAAGATCACCCTACATAAAATGTTTTACTGATCCAACTGTTATATCACATAGCCACCAATGTTTGCATGACCAACCTGTCTCATGTAGCTGTGAAAAACTTGAAATGGTGAGTCAGCATACTTATCTGGGCCTCATCATTGATAAACATCTTAATTGGCGACCTCATGTAGAATACATATGTAACAAATTAAGATCACTTCGTGCTAAATTTTCTATACTTAAATTTAAATTACCTTACAATATACTAAGAATGTTGTACTTATCATTAGGAGAATCAATAGTAGGTTATGGACTCAGTAGCTATGGTCGAACATATAAAACTAACATTGACTTAATATACAAACTTCAACTAAGTATACTTAAAACAATCATTCCAAAATATATTAGAAAAAAATATAAAGAAGCGAAATAGGGTTGTTGAAGTACTGCAGAATTATGTCAGCTCACAATAAAATCAATTATCAAATAGTACTTGAGGAATACCATCACATTGAGTCCCTAACTGCTAAAGTTAGGCATAGTAAACTGCGCAAACTAAACAGTACACCAATGTTTGTTCTACCTAAATATAATAATGAATATGGTAAAAGGACGTGGAAATATACGCTACCCAATATATTAAACAGGCTTCCGCACACATTGCAAAATAGCATCTTAAAGAACTACAAAACGTGTAAACATTTATTAAAAAATACTATATATTGGGATCGAGTGAGTGACATTATAATGCTGTAATGCGACTCATTCGCGCAAGTATAAACCTTTAATAGGTTTAGAGCGCGTCTAGTTTTAACTTTTATAATAATTGTAATATTATGAACAAATAAATTAAAAAAAAAAACATAAGTAGTTAGTAAAATAGCAAGAAAAAATATTCTTAAGTAGTTTTGGTTTCGTAGGCGGCCAACAGGGTACCAAATTATATAAAGAGAGCTAATAGATTGAAAACAAACACAGTTAAGTACTTTTGTCAATCGCGTAAAGTGGATTAATTATTCTCTAACTTCCTAAAGTACAGTTGGCGTCTTAAGTAATACTCAATAAGGTTAATTCAAAAAGCCCTAGTAAATTACTTTAATTTACCAGAACACTTCCTAGAAAATCTGTTTTTCATTCAATTACACGCGCAGACTGGGCTGATGTTAATCCTCAGTTTTACAGCTATTCCAAGAAAGTTCTTACAGAGTGATGTCATATTTTATTAAAGACGTACAGTTTCAATTAAGATCCACATTGGTTCGTTTTATCCTATTTACACTGTTGATTTTATAGCAATTCTGCCTCAGACGCAGATTTATCTGTGTTCCCCGTACTCGCGTTGTTTTAAATCGCCGTATCTCACGTCAAATTGTCCGTTGTCCTGTATGCTTGAAATTCAGATTTATTGCTCCCTTTAGTTTCGATGTTAATTCCTGTGCTTTCTGGAATTGCTCGTAGGATGCCTAAATGCGAGTATGCTTGGTATAATTTCAATAAATCTTATTGAAATGGGTTGTAGAAGCCGTATTGCGGACGTGAGGCGGCTGTGCAAACATACACGCGTTTGATGGTGGCTCATAGTTGCACAATAAGATTTTGATGGGATACGAGTGAAATATATGACCTTTATTACGTGTAGTTAATGGTCGATATTGTTTGTTTTTGGAGCTTAAAACGAAACATCCGCCTCTAGAAATGTAAGCCATTGCTTTAGACACTTTGCTAGTGAATGCTGAGCAGTTGATTTTATTATATTCTGTATTATTATTTTATGATGTTAAAGTGGTTCATGCTATTAACTCGAGCGGCAATTCTTACAAATTAAGCATGTCGTAAAATGCATTAGAAGGAATTTCAGGTCTAGTACTTAGTGCGTTTGCATTAAAATTCAATTGAAATAATAAACATTGGACAACAACCACAAACATTGCTGTAATTCCATAGTAAGTAGGTAAAGCCATAGTAAGTAGGCAAACAGTTCCAGCATTGTCTCTGATATTTTATTGTACTTAATGGTCTTTTGTGTGTTTTTTCTAAATCAAACGTGATGCATTCAAAAGTTTCGTCATGTTTTGCTTGTAATAAATCTTTATTAATATTGCGTTTTGAATCTTCAGCACGTTTTTTCCCACAACCCCGAATTTCAACCAGTGTTGTATTTTACAAACGTCAACTTTGGCTATATAAGTGTGATGGTAATCAGAGACAATGGTGGAACTGTTTGCAGTTTGTCTTTGATTTTCATCCAGAGCTGACCCAGGCCTGAGCCAATATAGGTAGGTATAGAAAAAAGTTAGTTTTCTAATTAACCCAGCCGGGGATCGAACTCGATAAACCTCGGAGATGGCGACAACTTGAAAACCGATGGAAAAACCACTCGACCACGGAGGTCATCAATTTTGTCAATGTATCTTATATAATTAAAAAAATAATACTTATAAAATAAAATAAGGTGTTTTAAAAGTCCAATTTTATAACAATGTCCTCACATTAAAATCAACATACATGTTTTAGATTGTAGATGTGCGAGTGACGCCTGACTACTACATATACCCATTTTATTAATGTCATTATTATTTTTCGTTAAATTAAAGAATTTAATGCTAGACCGTAGACTGTGTTGAAACTATTTTTTTACAATAAAACTAAAAAGTAAACAAAGTTGGTTTTCATTAGCTCTTTATCGTTGTAAGCCTTGATAAATCAGCGAAGGGCTTTGCATTTCATTTAGATTAAAAACGAGATTGTAATAGGATATTGAAAGCTTGAGAAACTTAACTTTTATTAGTCTTATTTTTAAATGAGCTTGCAAATTTTCTATGAATTAAAACACGTTTGAAAATTGAGTAAACAGTACTGTGTAATTCATGGTAAAATATAACTAAGTACGTTCCTACTTAAAATGTTATAATACGTCTCAATCATAATTTAATGTCAGTCTACATTGGAATGGAAAATTTAATATTATGTTATTTATATTTCATAATTACGTACCTAAAGCTGATAACTTAATTAGAAACAATTATCATAATTACTGCAGGAACTTATTACATTTCAGATTAATTAATTTTAAAGTACAAATATTCAATTAGTACACGTAGGAAATAATAAAGATTATTAACGTAACGATAAATAATTGGCAAATATTATATTACAATAAATTAGTTTAACAATATTTTAGAAACAGTAACATCTACTCTTTGACTATTAAAATGGTTATATAAAAATCATAATACCTGCATACTTAACTAAATATCCTTTTAAAGGACCACTTCATTGGTCGTTAATAAATACTCTGTAGTGTTTTTTGTACAGTCAGCTTCGAAAGAAGCTGCCTACTTTAGTACTTTGTCACACCAACTAAAAGTCTCATTCAGTAAGACAATTCTACAAAATGTAACCAATAGTTAGTGCGACATGGTACTACAGCGCTTACCAATTTCTGTCGCCGACCGTACTATGCTAATGGTCTTTAGTAATTGCTGGCGGCAATATTAATAAAAAACTATTTTCAGATGCACTTTTAGTGCAGATGTAGTCGGTAACATTAAAAGGTTCGGTTTTATTGATGCATTCGTGTTAATATTGACTGCGGTGAGGAAATATAAACATTTGACTTTTAATAGTTCTTCAATATTTTGATAAAGGTGTAGGTAACAAAGACTTGATTCTATTTTCAAATTAAAAAATCTTCAAAGTTTTAATAAATGGTTTTTATGATAACAAATGAAAAATGAAGATAATTGTAATCATAGCGATTGTATAAACGCCATATCGTATGAGCGTCATCCCACACGGCGCGGGAATATAGATTGCTGGTTTTCTGACGGACAGATGCTTGCAGAGCATGAGTAACCTCTAATCTAAGTCGACCCGTGCGCGTCTGCGCGTGTCCCATTTAACGCAGCGGACGCCCTAAAAATAGATAAAAGGAGATTTGCAATCGCCAGAGGCAGAACCTATCAGAAAAAAAATAAGAGTAGAAGACCAGGTCAAGATTCTCATGACGGGGTACTGCCCGCCAAAATGGTACTACATAGGTAGATGGTGCTCAAACTAAAGTTGTAGAGGACTCTAAGCAGACCCTGAAGCGCGAAAAAAAATTCAAAATGGCGGAAAAACAAAATGGCCGCATTGACTCACTCATTGATTGAAATAATCGTTCTTCCGGAAGGAGGTGAAAAAGGGTATAATGATACTGAAAGTGGCGCCATCTGAGGTTTTCATTTCATAAGTTGTTAAAAGAAAAGGATTTTAATAAAACTGAACGTGAAATTTTTAGGGCCCATGAGTATTTTTAGAAGCAATCAGTGATCTATCTATCATATTGATTTTACCATTACATTCTTTCTGATTGCAAAATTAAAATTCATTATAATTATACTAGTGTTCTACGGTCATAGCAACTATTCAAGTATAATTTTTATTATACATGAACTTAAAAAAAGCTATTTGACAGGTCAACTCTTGTATAGGGAAGTGGTCACATTCTTTATTGCTCTGTATCAAAAATTCACATGCCCAGATTAAAGCTAAGGTTCTATAGTTTATTTACAAACAATAACCTCAGTAAAATATAGTTGTAGTAATAGCCAAAAGAGCAAAGAAAGTGTTATTGGAACCAATAGGCAAATACTTGAACATACTAAGCAAAAACAAAAACACAAAAGCATATTAGTCCAATCGTTACGATTATGTGGCTTCTAGCTTAGTCTAGAATTAGAACCAAAAAGAGACTAAATCTTGAAAGGTAGGTAGTTCAAACAATAAAAGACACTCCCATTTCAATTGAATCAAAAAATTCAGTATTGTTAATTCTGTAATAAGCAAATGAAGCAAGTTAATTTGAAACAAACCAGCCCAATAAGAAGTAAGAAGCGATAACAGCCAATTACATCCCTAATATCAATTAGAACAATGGGCTACAGAAGAGAGACAATGGCCTTTTGTTCGATGGATTGGCCTGGAGACTAAGTACCAGATTCTTGATAAATGCTACTAACAAACCGCTAACATTCAGTACCCTATTCTTTAACTTAAGTGATCCTAAATATGCCTTAGGATATTTTGGTTTAGAATAAGATTAAGGCCCGTATCTCAACGTTGAGAGATATCCTGAGATCATACTTGAGATGCTCTTCATAAAGAAACAGAATCTCAGGTATGATCTTAAGATAGCTCTCAGCGTTGAGAGCGGTTTATAAATACGAGCCTAAAACGTTAACAATTTAACAAAAAATAAATTTACTTTGTATAAAACTTGTTTTTAACAATAAATACTAAAAATCGACATGCAAACCCAAAGCAATATTTTAATTCCATTTATGGGAAGAAACATTATAAAAACGTTTATATTTAAAAAAAAATAACAATAAGGCGTTTTCTTAAATAATTTTGCATTTGTAGCCAGACTTTAAGTATTTACATCTTAAATTTTCCTGACCCCAATCTGATGATCACAATCTTTTTTCATGACACTGCTATGGGAAAAGATTGTGATCATTCTTTCTAATTAATTATGATTGGTATGATAATAATATATAAAAAGCAGTTTTCTTAGACAAAACAAAAAATAAGTTATTAATAAGACATGATAAAAAATGCATCTGCTTTGTTAACACTTTATTCCAAAATCTTAAGCAAAATAATAAAACAATTTCAATTAAACTATTTCTATTAACATAAGTTTACGACACCCAATCTCCAGGACTACAACAGTAGGTCGCGAATGTTAACTCCATTACGTGCATCGCTCCAAGTTTCAAACTTTCAGAATACAGTTTCCAGTTAATTTTGCTGCAAATAGACTGTCTGAATAGTCTTCGGGCCGATTTGGCGAAGGCATTGTTAGACTTCAGTTAATTACGATACGATTCTGTTTGTTGAAACCTGTATTGTAGCTTTGCAAAGGAGATACTTAGGATATCATAAGAGAGGAAACTTTGAGTTAATGGCATTTGTAAGCAATGTTTGTTTTAAAACCTACGTTGGTATTTTTGTTGTCCGCCCGCCCACTATATCTGTGGTATATGTGTGAGTTATTTCGCAGTAACGAACAGGTACTCTGACTTTTAAGAGTACTGTCATCAACAAAAGTATCTTATGTTCATCCAGTGTCAAAGTATAAAATATTCATATTATGTCAATTACTTTTTATACAAGCGTTTCGTTAGTAGTATAGCTAATTTCTAGTCCGCCTGGCTCTTACCTAAGTCTGGCGCCATAACAACAATAAAAAAATTGTTGTGTTCTGCCAGTTGGGGGTTAAGATAGACAGTTCCTCAGTGGTGAGGATTCCGGGTTTATTGCGTTTACACCTTCGGCCTAATCGTCACCTAACATCAGGTGAGGTGAAGGTCAAGCACTATCCCGTTGTAAATAAAAAAAAATTACGAGCGAAGGCATACGTTTAACTACTTGCCAAATGACAATTTGGATTCACTCCCTCTGTTTTCCAATTTGAGGTCTGAAAACTTTCAATTTCTTTTGTTTAAGGTAAATATTGCAAGTATAAGTTATTTCAAGAGTTACCTGAAAGACATTTTTAATTCCTTGTTTCCATGTTTCTATTTGCCATGCAATAAATAATACTGCTTATAAATTTTTGAATTGACATAATGGGGACACCATTGAATTTTAGTACCTACATTTCCGATGCGTTACTAAAAAACATCTAGTCTAGTAAATAGTATATTTTGACGAGTAGCCAAATCATAATTATTTAAATATTCGGTTTCTATTTTGCCAAATACTTTTTTTTCTTATAATAAAGAACAATAATTTAAAGTAAAAATTTGGAAACTTTTTTGCGTGCCTTCGACAATAAAATTTGTTTGTTTTCAAGTTTATTTATTCCTAGTTAGACCAAGTATGACACAAACACGGCACACATTCACACGTGTAAAACGAGCTAACAGCTCATTAAGCTCGCCTGTTTGCAAACGTTCGTTGTGAACTTTCATTGCAATACTATTTTACGTTTTATCGCTAACATAAATGTTGCATGGTGCTATATTATCGCTATGCGTGTGAATTACAAAATTTCGAAATGCAATGTTACAGTATGTTTTGATAGGTTTGCACTGAATTTTCTAGTGTTTTTAATAGTTAAGAATGTGCTGGTCAAATTTTTCTTTCTTTTTGAATATTTTAAATGAACACACTTCATTGTAGTAAGCAGTCATTAACATTATTAAGAACCTATGTTATTTTGGTTTAATTATGGAACTTTTTTAAATAGCTATGTTTTTATTGTAACGAGCAAACTTATTTTGTTCAGTCAGTGATTTTAAATAATACAAATTCTATTTAATTATAGGTAACTTGATTTCTATGAGTACTTCACTATACGAGAAGGAATGAATGAATAGGTAATTTAAGTTACTGTACGTATTTACTTTTTACTAATTATAACCATACCGAACAAACGAACGATCTGTACAAAATATTGTACAATAGGTGCTTTAAGCTTTTCTTTGTAGAAAATTCCTTCAGCGGACGTTACATTCCATAAGCTAAAGTTTCTGTACAAACACGTACGTTTACACTAAAGGCCAAGCTACTATTAACATCGGCGATTAGCGTTTTTGCGATTGCAGCGTTTTGGCGACTCTCTGCGTTCAGTCGCAGTATCAAAAACTCGCGCTATAGCGATTGCATCACAGAACGTATACTCTAACGCACTGCATCGTGCTGATTTGCCGACTTGCTACGTTTGGTCATGATATCAAAAACGCATCTGTTATAGCTTTCACCGGCGGCGCGGCGTTCATTCCCTTACAATACGCCATATTCGCAAAATACCACTTTCGCAAAATAACAATTACGCTTAGTAATTGTTATTTTGCGTAAGTGGTATTTTGCGAACACCAACTTTGATTCACGCAAAATACCAACTACGCTTATGAGCGGTGTGCGATGCGAGGAGAAGCGTTCAGTCACTGTTGAGTCACTGTTGAGCAACTCGATTGCCACGATCGTTGTTTTTACATGTGCGGTGTGGTGTGTTTGGTCGCTGCATCTAGCTTCCTAAAAGCAGCTAAATCGTCTCGATCTCCTAAGCTAAAAATGTCGCGTCTGCGGTGCGGTGGCCCTAAGCTAGCAATAGCAGTTGGCTCAAGATGGCTGTTCGATTGTCTTCGAGTAAATAGCCGGCCATAACGCAGAAAGTTACGTAACTGCGCTCGGAAGGACTGTTGAAAACTGCAGTGGCAGTAAAAAGTTGTGATGTTGCAGTAACCGCTGAAGGCATTTTAATTATCGTTTTGTTTTTGTTTTTAGTAGTAGGTATTGAAGAAGTTTTTATGCGCACGTACTTAGTTGCATTGTGGGTATTGAAATGTATACACGGGGAGTCTATTACGAAAAGTTTTGCGCGATACACGCAGCTGCGTCCGTGCTTCGTTATGATTGTTTCCTATTACAAAGCACTTGCGTATGCGATATCGCAGTGATTGCGTAAGTTTGACATTTTTTTCTAGCGAATCCGACATCGGCGACATGATTCGTTCAATAGTCTTTGAGCTACGATAGCCAAATTGAAAATGTGTTTAATAGCCACAGCTGACGAACTGCGGACGAGTATCGTGACCAAGTGACTGCGTTACGCAATTGCGTATGTTATTTTCGTAATAGCCCACCAGACTTGACACTTTACAGTCACGAATGAAGCGTGGCTGTGTGAGAACCATCTCAACACCTCTTCGGTGGAATTTTTGTTCAATATTATTCTAAACACAGCATTCGCAGCTCATTGATTTTCATTTGTTAAGCTTGGGTTTTGTAGATATGAAATTTCGTAATTAATTCAGGCAATTATGGTCTAAAGTTCCTACAGAAGATTTTTTTTTACCCTGTGGCTGAGTTACCGAATCGTAAAGAAGATTTGATAACAAGTTCAATTTTTTTAATCTTATAACATGTCTTTTTACCGATTTCCAAAAAAGGAGGAGGTTCTCTGTTCGTCTGTATATTTGTTTTTTTTGTGTATGTCCACCGATTACTCAAAGACGGCTGGACCGATTGAAATGATTCAAACAACTGCCTGGAGTACAAATTCCTTTTTTTTAATCTAAAAGCCCCACCCGACTTCAATAGACGTGTTTTTATTATTACAATGATAATGCGTATCTTAGTGATTTGAATAATTATTTTTTGCGTTTTAGAGGTAGGTTTTTTAAAGTCGTTTTTTTTTACCCCGTAAAGTTTGAAAATCTAACCAAATTCAAAGAGAAATCATGCCAAAATAATCGTAAAGGTATTTTGATACTCCTTTACAAGCCTCATTCAGTACAAATTACCTATAAATAATGCTTAACACCCATTCCCACGGATATCCACCTCAAATTTGTGTAAATGGAGATAGCTTAGATGTTTATAGGCTGCATTTACATAATGTAGTAAGAGATTGTATTCTTACAAATAGCTGCATTCAATAATGAATTCAAGTACGGATTGGATGTAAAGTGTGATGACTTTATAGAACTAATAAAATGATGGCGATGAATATGTTGAATAGAATGGTAATTGTGCTCATTTGCGATGTAAGTTTATGCTCTTATCGGCTTTTTTTATACACAACAAGTTTACGGCTATTATAATAGAAAAGTCTATAGACGATGTGCAACATAACAAAAGACATCAAACTGTCCAAATCGAGAGCAGTCGACTATTTTTTTGGTTTGGCTTAGTTAGACCGTCAAACTAAACAACTTTGTTTATGGGATCACCTTAAACAGAGCTAAAAAATAATCAGATAACTAGACCAAATTCTATTTATTTCGATGGAACAGCTGATTATTTTTTGGCTCTGATTAAGTTGGTCTCATAAACAATGTTTTTCTGTTTGACGGTCTAACTAAGCCACATCAATAAAAATTGTCGACTGTTCAAAAAATCACCCGGTAGATACCTTAATTTCTAAAAAAATGCGCAAGGCTAGGCGCTTTTTAGCATAGGTAATTATGCTTTTATAAAAATTTAGATTGTGGCTGTGACTTTTCATAAGTAGGTATTTTTTTGTATATGGGTATAATTTTGTTGTACTTACTGTACTTATTTGGTAGCGATATAAAATATCGTTACTTAAGTTTCTTGCGCCCGTTCTTCTTGTCAGCTAAAAGTATGAAACGGGTGGTTGGAAAATATAACTAATAGGGTGGTTCACTTAATTTTTTAATTAATTCAAATAAAGTTATTGACTTTGACTTTGTTCGAGGATCAGTATGTTCATTGTTAGGGCAAGAAACATAAGCAAAGATGAGAGGTTAAAAAATTTAATTAATTTTCACTGAGATTGCCCCCTAACCCGCAACAGCAGTCGTTAACAAACTCGTTATGTTACCTATAACCTTCTAATTAATTAGCTACTGTACCTTATATATTAGTTAGTATATGTATAGTATAACCTTTACGGCAAGATTTATATGCTTCGCAGCATGTTTACAAACATTGGCTACACCACTTAAGGCATTCCTAGAGATTTATGTTTACACCAGGCTGTTTTTGCAACTCAGTCAGAATTGCAGGCTGTTTCACATAGTAATAAAGTTGAAATTCGTACAGGTTTCTTGAAAATACCCTTAACATTGTAGGTTTAAGTTTAATACTCTTACGCGACTGCCGACGTTGGTACTGTTGTCACAAAAAGATAAATGAACGACAGACATTCGTATAATGTCACTACTCATTAATGTCACCCTAGCCGGTTAATCATAGCTTGGAACTATTTTAGTAATGGATTAGATTATGATTTATTATTTACCAACTGTCAAAATAACATCAACTTCCATTTTAAAATGATAAATTGGAAAGTAACTATGTTTGTTTGTTTATTAGGGAGAGCACGTTATATATCTTATTTTTTTGTGGCGAAACTAGCCTGTAACTTATTGTCTGCATTGCACAGTCAGGGAGTATACTCCCTGACTATAGCTAAAGGGATAAACCGGGCAGGCCCCTGGAGCCCAATCGCGGTAATTCTGAACGATAAAACCAAAAACGTTACGTTGTCATTTAGGTTATATTTACCTAAAAATCTTTGATTCAGCTACATAATTTTCACTTAAACTGTACCAGATTGTCATCCTGGACTCCTTAGGCAGAGTATTCAACAATTTTAACAAAACTAAAGCGAGTATTTTTCTGTAAATGAAACTAAAACGGTAACGCTTTAGCTTTGGTTTTATCATTGAAAATTAGTACGATTAGGCCCCTGGTCAAAACGCAACGTCCGCTCCTGCAACCTAACACGTTGTCCAGATGACGCACGATTTCGAATAAACTTGCTGTCAATATTGTACTTACACGTTACTGAGAGAGCTAATCCTAAGCAAAAAATGTATTATGAAACTCGCGCGTAAAGTCGCGTCATCTGGAGTCTGGACAAGGTCTGAGATCCTGTCTAGATGGTGCGAGTGAGACGCGTTTGGTTATAATTTTTTGCTTAGCATAAGCTGTCTCGGTAACGTGTACAATATTGACAGCAGTGTAACCAAAGTCAAGTGTCAACATGCGCGTCATCTGGACAAGCTCTAAGAGCGCATACTAGGGCGTTTTGGATAGGGTCAGTCCAATAAATGTAAGTCGCTCATGCGAAGCATTCTCCCAACTTTAAGAAAAGGTGATAAACAAACACCTCATGACATTTCAAGATAATTGTGATAACTTTCACTTGTCGATCTCTTCCATTAAGTGACAATTTTATAATGAAAAGGTTGAGACATCATTCATAGCTATGGATTGCGTCAATTATTTCTCTGTCTAGCAAACATATCAATCATTTTACGTAATGGAAAAATAATTATTGTACAGGTTTGTATGTAAGTACATCAAGTATTAATTGTGGGACATGTATGATTATTATTATAGGGATATTTGGGACCCTTCTCTTTATTCATGGTGAGTAAAAAGTGATGCATTTATTGTTGAGATAAATTGGTTTTCAAAATGAATTGGTACTTAGATAATATATTTCAATTTAATGTGAGTTAGACTGAAGTGGTTCGCAGTTTCAAAAGAACTCTGGGGGTCTATTACGAAAAGTTTTACGCGATACACGCAGCTGCGTCCGTGCTTCGTTAGGAATGTTTCCTATTACAAAGCACTTGCGTACGCGATATCGCAAAGTAATTGCGTAAGTTTGACAGTTTTTTTCTAGGGTATCCGACATCATTCGTTCAATAGTCTTTGGGCTAAATTAGCCAAATTGAAAATATGTTTAATAGCCACAACCGACGAACTGCGGACGACTATCGTGACCAAGTGACTGCGTAATAGGCCCCCTGATCAACTAGGTGTTTAAAATAAAAACATCATAAGTTATCATTTTGACACACCTACCGATTTATTATCATTATACACCCATAAATTGTGGTGTGGCTAATATTAAAATGTTCGACACAAACAAGCATATTAAAACGTAGCAGCAGATGCAACGAATTTATGTAAAATTTGACACCATTTCCAGATCATCTATCATAGATTTTATATTTATGAACATTGTGATGACAAAGCTACGAGGTAATAATTTTTAAACGCATCTTGAATATTATATTTTTATTTATATAAGTTGTGAGTTTAGAAGATTTATGTTTATTTTTCTATAACGATGTTGGTGAGTTTTTTTTGTTTATAAAATTGAATTTATCAATAGTAACAAGCTATTATAGCTCAGCTGAAGTGGCAATGGGCGGGACACATAGCGAGAAGAACCGATGGCCGTTGGGACTGAAAGGTTCTGGAATGGCGACCGCGCACCGGACGGCGCTCCGTGGGTAGGCCCCCGACAAGGTGGACCGACGATCTGGTGAAGGTCGCGGGAAGCCGCTGGATGCGGGCAGCGCAGGACCGATCGTCGTGGAGATCCTTAGGGGAGGCCTATACCCAGCAGTGGGTGTCGTGCGGCTGATATGATGATGATGAACAAGCTATTTATGTCTTAAAGTGCTAATTATTTAAAACAATATACAGGTTAGTCTCCTGTCAAACTATTTGTTTGACATTAAGAAAGAAACAAAACACTGTGTAGCTAATCACTCGTAAGTAATTAAATTTTAAAGAAAATGCCTATCTATAGGTATAATGTTTATATAGATAATAAAAACAATTATTTCTTAATTTTTTTGTGTATTATGACCTTAAAATAGTCTATCATAAATATGTTTAATAAACTTATTTAATTTAATTTCAATATTAATAGTAGATTGTTATAAAAGACGCTAAAATGACCCATGCATACGAGGTAGTTTTATTCCCGAGCTTTAAGATAAATAGAAACCGAGTTACAATGGGTTTTAGCGTCGTGTGTTACACTATACTTTTCACTACGATTGCGAGAAAATAAAATACAATATTAAATATTTTATACCTACTTCCGTAAACGAATCCACTCGTTTTTCTATACTCCACCTTATAATTTTTTATAGTATTTTGTACAGTATTTAAATAAATGATTTGTGCTTGACGGCAAAAGATTAAAATTATTTCTTTCCTATTACAGCCACACAATTCAATCAGTTTGTAATTATAGAAAAATTCTAAAGATTTCGCGCCATGGTACCTTTTTTTAATTTCTGCTGTAGCAGCTAAGCAACACAAACACGCATTCTACGATTCACTCTGTGCACAGAGTATAAATAAGTCTATGATTTCACCGAAGAGATGCTTTTAGTTCCATTTTTAAAAATAAGAATGTGAAACGAGCGAGTTTTTATTCGTGATTATGAATAATTTCCCCTAGGGGTTATTATGCTATTTAATCTCGGCTCTTGTACGTTACAATGACGGACTTTATGAGCAAGAGGAGTGAAAACACTATTTGAACTGATACAAAAAGTTAAGTACCAATTAGTCGGTTGGCAGCTTTAATGAATGAGGCACAAAAAGGTTGTTTGTCTATCAAACTATTATAACCATCAATCAAGACTTTTAATTTATATTGTTAGCCATTGTGTTCGAGTAGCTTCTGATAGCTTCTTGTCTAATAAGTAGGCTTTAATGATTTAAAATCGACGTGGGCGTCTCGTGGGACGCTATTAATGGTGTTATAAAGCTCTTGAGAAATATTAATTCATAATCTTAAGAAGTTTCTCATAAATACTTAAATGTCCTATAACTTAAATTCTCTAGACGTTTCTATCGAAAAAGAGACTTATTATTTTTATTTGAGAAAGTAAGTACATAATATATCTTGGATAATGTAAGTGACTTGATGTTTCATTCATTAGTGATATTTTGAATTAGAGTAGCATGTTTTATTATTTTATTGTTTTTTGTTATACCTACATTAAATAAATTAATGTAAAATAATAATAAGTTATACTTACATATTGAAAACATACTTAATAGACAATAAATAAGTAAAACCAGTGGTATAAATTTCATCAAAAACAGAGTATCCCATAAAAGGTGTTACTACATTATACCCGATTTATCACACACTTTCCTATAAGAAAAATTAATATTTTTTAAATCAAATCTGAATTCATCATTTACGTTAAAACGCTACTGTTTACAGAAACGTTAAAATAAATTATTATTGACCTATACCGTTTAGTCTCTCGGGCCGAAGTCGACATTTTCCGTATAACCCTTTACGACTCGCCGCATCTGAATTAATAAGCGAACCTACAACAGGAAGTGCTCCAAACATGGCTTCCTCAGGGATTGCGGAGGTAGGGTTACGGGATGTACCAACAATACCTAGCTAAGTGTAACGTTAATTAATGTAGCGCTATATCAGTATCCTTTAACCCCTGCCTTTATTCTACAAATAATTTGTTTATGTAAGATCCTTATTATTTTTGCATTTTTGCACATTTGCACATAGTTCTACCAATCTAAACTGTATTTCGGCAACTACTTAGACGAAGATGGCCAGTTCCTCAGTCTGCGGTTGCCGGGTGAAGTGCGCTTCCATAACCGTTTTTTTCGTCACTTAGCAATCTTAGCATCAAGTTTATTAAGGCCAAGAGTTTCCTAAATATTGCACCTAAATGTAACCATGTAACTTGTAATATTTGGATCATTGTCTGTAGTATTGACACAGAATAGATAATAGTATTGACCATAACTAATAAAGAAACTGTTTATAATCTGTGATAATATAACTTTCCATTGTAAAGTGTCCGTTGCACTTGCACCGGATCTGTAAGTTGCACTATACATGTTATTTTCTAGACGTTTTAATTAACTTAAGGGGATGTTCTACCAACTACACAATTTTTTTTTGCCAAAGAAACATGGGTCGAAAAATGTCAAAAAATTTAGGGCCTCCCACACTAACCAGACAGCTGAAACATTGTATTAGTATGAGAAAGTCGTTTTTTGTAGCTTTTTGACCCATGGGTTTGGTCACCCATCTCCTGACCATCTTAATAAAAAGCTGTGTCCATAATCTCAGGCACGTAACTTTAACTATAAGTCGACTAAAATTAAAATTGTGCTAGGTAATAATACGTATGTAAATGGAATCTTAATATTTTAAAGAAGGATGACTGATGTCCCTACCTTACTTTCAAGGTAAGTTGGTAACAGGAAATAAGTAAGTACCTACATCAGTATGTATCAGTTAGTCAGTAAATTAATAAACGTTGTGCGAATCGCTGCAGGCTGAATTCATAAGCGTGATTACAGGAAGTATCTCAAATTCTAATAAGCCTATAAGAGGATATGTTCTGTAGGGTTGCCACTGAAATGACACAATTATTACTATAATAACTTTAAGTGGCAATTAACAAAACATTTGCGTTATCATATTTTGTTCATACTCTGTATCGATATTGACTGCGTTCTTTTGATCTTTATATTTCTGTTAAAGGGTAACAACTAACGTCTTCTGTTTATTTATAACTTTAGAAGTTTGCCGTTAAAAACATTCCTTTTGCGTGTAGCTGACGTTCGATAGATATTTTCGATAACATAATTATCGTTATTTTGAAATATATTAAATTACAAAAATCATCAAATTCAGACAACGACTAGGAATTTGATTGTCACTCAATAGTTTTTAACCGACTTCAACAAAAGGAGGAGGTTCTCAATTCGTTGGATGTTTTTTTTTATCGTTGTTCGCGCGTATCTTCGACATTTATGGACCGATTTTGATGATTCTATTTTTGTTCGATTGAGTTTTCTTGCGAAATGGTCCCATTTATTTTTTTTCAAATCGGTTCAGTAGTTAACAAGTAATCCTGAAAATACTATGATATTAAATCAACTACCTTGACGATTTTGTTATTTATGAACCGAATTAGATGTTTTTTTTTGTTAGGAAAGGGATACCTTTGTGTAGTCTTTTTAAACGACTTCAAAAAAGGAGATATTCAGTTTGTATGTATGTATGTTTCTCGGCGATTATCTCACGTTTGGCTGAGCCGATTTTTCTACCTTAATAATATACCTACACTACCTAATACAGAAGGTACTTACACTAAAAATTAAAAATTAAAAAAAATGTTTAAAAAAACAAAATAACCGACTTCAAAAAACCTGCTTCTAAAAAGCAAGAAATAATATTCAAATCATTAAACGCATTATCATTGTTATAATAAAACACGTCAATTGAAGTCGGGCTGGGCTTATAGAATAAAAAAAAGAATATGTACTCCAGCCCCACCCGACTTTAATAGACGTGTTTTATTATAACAATGATAATGCGTATCTAATGATTTGAATATTATTTCTTGCTTTTTAGAGGCAGGTTTTTTGAAGTCGGTTTTTTTGTTTTTTAAACAATTTTTCATGCTAATATTACTGATCTCAGCTTCATAACTATAGGTACTTGTTTCAAAATTTTAATAGAATTAGGGAAATGACAACCCTGGATTAATAATATACAGGGAGGTAGCCCGTCTATTTGTGGTTCCGAGTATAGGAGAACTGGGTGGTTAACTGATAGATATAATAATGTACTGTGTCCATTAGCCATTTTTGATGTCCCCACTGCTGGGGCACAGGCCTTCCTTATGGGTGGTAAGGAGGACGGGCCATAACCCACCACGCGGGCCCAATGCGGATTGGTGGGTGTTAACGACTGCAAATGCAGCCGGGACCAACGGCTTAACGTGCCTTCCGAAGCACGAGCTCGAGATAATACATTTTAGTTCACACATCCCATGACCGACCCTTGCGAACGTTGCTTAACTTTCGCAATCGCTGGGCCAGGCGCTAAACCACTGCGCCACCGAGCTCCACTGTATACTGTGGTTATAACTAACTGAATAAAATTGTAGATCTCAAAATTGAATTATCTCTGAGAAGATTCTGTTAAAAATACTTTCCATGCACCACAACACAATAAATAGGTAAAAGTTGATTTGGTTATCGAAAAACAAAATGTTTAAGAGACATACTTGTATTTATATTGCATAAGTTATAGTAAAATTTGATAAAAGATTCCCAAAATTCCGTAAACAACAATGGAACACAACAAAAGCTTAAGAAGTTTATCTTAAATGTACAGTAAATAAAATCAATACATACCTTCACTTTAGAGATATCGATAAAAGCCGACAAAAAGTGAATATTAAGCAACGCCTACACGCATCTTGTCCCATTCACGAATAAACGTTATTTATTTAGGGTCATCTGCATTGTTATCGATTGTCGATAGTATCGATTACACAACGAGTATCCGTAAATCAAACAACCTCTAGAACTTTACTTTCCATTATCCACTTTACGGTTCACAGAAAAGAGTTAAAAGTTGCTTTTAATAGGATTATTTTCACACTAATGGTTCGGATATTTAAAAAGCGGGCGAGGAAACAGATTTTAAAATCAAAACCGACACGAATCTGCTGTCGACACGGATTGATGTATAAAAAATGAGAAATTCAATTTGTAATTTGAATGAATTCAATATCAAAATCGATGTTGTTTTATTTTTTAACACTTTTGTGTATCATCCGTAAATTCACTTACTCATATTTACATTCTTGTAGCAGCTTTAATCATATTTACCTGTAACAAAAAAAAATTGTGAACTTACGTAGTAACATTGTTGTACCGAGCTTTGGCTAATAGAACCAGTAAACTATTTATATGAATAACAAATAATGAAATAGACAAGTTTTGAAATAGCATTGAAAATTGGTACGGCAGCAAAAACTGTATTTGAATTCCTAATGGGAAAAAAACATACATCCACTAAAGTTTTCAATAACTAGCACTATGAGAAAAATCGCCTAGCCATTTAGCTTCTTAAAGGAAGGCTATATTGGATGCCAAGAAATATACTGCTATTGATAATGCTCCCGAGAGCTGGAATTCAAGAAGGAGATTCCAAATTTATAGTTTGCACAAGGAAACTGTTAGCTAAAATTATGGCACTCCTAGTCCAGTAGCAAACTTATAGTTTTCTTTGTACAATCCCCTTGTTGAACACATTTAAAAGCTCTGCTAAAATCTCTGCAGAAGCCATAAAAGTCTAAACGCAGTTTTATAGGGTATAAAATTTTCCCCAAATTGAAACTTGGAGTTAGTGCTGAAATTCAAACGTTACTTTTTATTTTCGTGTTAAGTTTTATGGAAAAACTTAATATTTTTCTATTTAATGTTTCACACTTTTTCAGTACCTATAATTATATCTGATTCAAAGAACAGAGAAGAGTGATTAAAAACACATTGTTTGATCTTAGAAAACTGTTTTTTTTCAGTTTGATTTTAAAATAATTATATTTACGCAATTGATTTGCGTTTTTAATATTGCTAATGTTTAATAAAAGCCATTTTTAATCATAAGGTATTACTACTTAGAGATACTCGTACTTAATTCGTAAGTTTATTCAAATAGGTATAAGTATATTTTTTATTTATTTATCATATAAATGTTAAAAGGCCATTATTATTCTCTCAGCAACCTACTCAAGATTAATGGAGTAAACATACTCGTATTACTAAAATTGACTAATTATTTTAAGTAGGTACCTAGCTATTTTTATTCCACTACTGCACTAAGGCTGCGGGAAAAATCTTGAAATAACCGATTATTTCACCAACAATGAAAAGAAAAAGAAAACATGACCTGTACTTATATCATTGAGAAAGTATAAACTTATGGTATTCTTCATATACGTAATTCTTATCATGAAAATGATTAAATAACTTTATTAAAAATACTTTCTTTCATTTCGTCACTCGGGAGATACGTATTTTCACCTACTTATTTGAAAAAAAGATGAATGGTATTATGAGTGAATCTAGTTGAAATTAATCGATATATTATGAAAACAAACCTATTTCATTTCAATAACATTTATTTCGATTCCATTCATGTATCGCAACGAATGAATAAAATAAATGGTAAACGTTCTGTGAGCTGCTTTATTTCTACTGCCATTCAGTTTCTGAATAAATGTGTAATCGGAAGAACTCGCTCGTAATTGGATTTGCTATAATAAAAATGAACACGTGAAGCTTTGACATAATTTCCATAATAAAATTGAGCAATGTAAAAAAAGGATATTATTCTGCTTTTGCGTTTACAATACTCAGCAACAAAGAGCTTTTTCTGGAGCTACAGAAATAATGATGTTATATTTTTTTCACTCCTCTTGCTCAAAAAGTGCGTCATTGTAACGTACAAGAGTCGAGATAAAATAGCATAATAAGCCCTAGGGGATAAAGTTTTTTCTTTTTTAATGTTTGTCTATTACCAATGAGCGTACTAAAACGAAAAAGTCTTTATTCATAATCACGAATAAAAACTCGCTCGACTTAATACTGGGGGTCTATTACGAAAAGTTTAATGCGATACACGCCGCTGCGTCCGTGCTTCGTTCTGATTGATTCCTATTACAAAGCACTTGCGTATGCGATATTGCAAAGTGATTGCGTAAATTTGTCATTTTCTCTCTAGTGGATCCGTCATTATTCGTTCAATAGACTATGGACTACGATAGCTACATTGAAAATATTTGTAATAACTATAACCGACGAACTGCGGACGACTATCGTGACCAAGTTTCGTAATAGGCCCCCAGTTTCTCATTCTTATATTTGAAAATGGAACTAAAAGCATCTCTTCGGTGAAATCATAGACTTATTTATACTCTGTGTACAGAGTGAATCGTAGAATGCGTGTTTGTGTTGTTTAGCTGCTACAGCAGAAATTAAAAAAGGTACCATGGCGCGAAATCTTTAGATTTTTTTTATAATTACAAACTGATTGAATTGTGTGACTGTAATAGGAAAGAAATAATTTTAATCTTCTGCCGTCAAGCACAAATCATTTATTTAAATATTGTACAAAAAGTTTATGAAGTGGAGGATAGAAAAACGAGTGGATTTGTTTACGGAAGCATAGACCAAGAATATATTCTTGGTCTATGACGGAAGTAAGTAGGTATAAACTATTTAATATTGTATTTTATTTTCTCGCAATCGTAGTGAAAAGTATAGTGTAACACACGACGCTAAAACCCATTGTAACTCGGTTTCTATTTATTCCCTCGCTAAAGCTCGGGAATAAAAATACCTTGTATGCAATGGGTAATTTTAGCGTCTTGTATAACAATCTACTATTTCACTTCTCATGCTCGTAAAGTTCGTCATTATGTTGGGTATAGGCTGCATAAAATCGCTTTTCATGCTCTAGAGCATAAAGTAAAATCTTCGTCTAAGTTCAGACTTTAAGACAAAGGTCGTCAGGTAAACAGCCACACGCAATTAAACTTCTTTAAACAAACTTGTTATTTTCTTCATTTTTATACATAATCCATGTTTAATACTTTTTTTTCAATTTTTGAAACCTTAATGATTTTTTTTTCTATTTTTGATTAGTGGTATCAAATGAAAGGCCTTGATGAGCACATTCCAAAATTATATATAATTTGTCACAAAAATTTAAGTTTCTTTTTTTAATTTTTGAATATGGGTATCAAATGAAAGGCCTTGGTGAGCACATTCCAAAATTATATAATTTGTCACTAAAAATTAACAACATTTTTTTTTTTCAATTTTTGAATATGGGTATCAAATGAAAGGCCTTGGTGAGCACATTCCAAAATTATATAATTTGCCACTAAAATTTAAGAAAAAAACATATTTTTTCAATTTTTGAATATGGGTATCAAATGAAAGGCCTTGGTGAGCACATTCTAAAATTATATACCTACTTAATTTGTCACTTTTTTTTAATATTGTTGAAAAAAAAAGTTTCATTTCCTATTTCCTCACAATCGAAGTGAAAAGCAGAGTGTATAACTCGTACATAAAACCCATTTTATGCACTTGTTGT
The DNA here is from genome assembly GCA_950108535.1 of Agriphila straminella. Lineage (NCBI taxonomy): Eukaryota > Metazoa > Arthropoda > Insecta > Lepidoptera > Crambidae > Agriphila > Agriphila straminella. The sequence continues at coordinate 11,952,383 of OX467318.1, forward strand.
ACAATCTACTATTTATTTTCATTATTTATATTTTGAAGTCTTATAAAAAGTTCACAATACTGAACTGGTGTCATCAACCGTGTAAAATAGTAAGCTAAGTAATGGGGTTATTCCCAAAGGTCCACGACTCTATTGTTCTTCTATTCCCACCTGGGGCCTTACTATGAGCTCATAAAGCAGGGCTTATATTGAATGAACTGCCTTACTTTTTCGTACTATGACCTCAACGGTTAGTATGAAAGCAGGCCTTAAGCAGTCTTTTTTAAGGCCTGCTTTTGAACTGAACGGTTTCTTACTTGCTGATGGTAAGCCGCAGGACCATGAAATTTTAAAAGAAAGAAAATGTTTTATTATTTTTAATGTCATGGACCCGTTGGGAACCAAAGTATTTTAATTTATTTAATTTCGGACGACCAACAGCTACTATAACATAAAACAAAACTTAAATAGTAACAGAAAGCCAATCATAGGTCATCACAAATATAAAGCAAAATACACTTAACGAGCACTATCTTAATAATTATCTTACAATTACACAATTTGGTCGCATTGAAGAAACTGAGACTCATAATACGCTTGATCGATGCTTCACTTGTCGCAAAAAGATCCAAATCCGCCTGACGCGTTGCCGAGTTAAAGCTATTACAAGCACGACATAAGTATGAATTATGTCGTGCTTGATAATTTGAAGATGCAGGGGGGACACGCAGCAAGTGGTTGAATCTGAGTGGCTTTGAGGGAAGTATGAACTTATAATAATGTATTTTACTCGTATCAATCTTTTAAAACCCGTGTTATCACTAAATTTAATATGGGTCAACTTGTCTCACTTTACTCTAAACATAACTTTTAGTTCAAAGAAAACAGATGAAATACTGAATCTTTGATTGTGGTACGATAAATATTTCTGTATTTTTTTTTATTTTGAGAGAAAGCGTCATTTTTAAGATTTAGTGCAGTTGCATTGGTCATAAGGTCACAAGACAAGGCAATTCATACTAAAACAGCATGAATATCAGTTGAATAAAATAGCATAAATTTATACATAGGTACTGTAAACCATCGTAGGACTATTTACAATGTATTTTCCGGTCGTCCGGGGCTTGCAGGAGATTGCTTCGCTTATCTCATTGATACAGAAATATTTTTCCAGGCGACTGGTGTCAGGAAAGATGGTAGAGGAAATGATGTTATGCTTTTGCCTCCAATTTTATTTCGCTTCTAGGCACAAAAGTATTTCATTTGAAAGGTTTAAGAGGTTGCCTTTATTGTGGAAAATCGGAAACGCAAATTTTATTTTTGGCAATGGAAATTATTTAGAACGGCTAAATTATAATTTTGCGTATAATGGCTAAAGACAGCTAAGTATAAATTGAGATTAAGAGATAAATATAGTGTGAGTAACTTTTAAAAAAAAAAATTTTTAATCTATTCGATCAATTTCATTTGCAGCCATGCTTAAATTAGATTTTTGTTTTTGAAAAATTAAACAGCGCTATTTTATTATTATTTAATCAGCAGCGCTTCGCTTAAAACTTTTCAGTTTTCACTTCCAAAGCCGGAAAACGCAGCAGTTTCTTTAAAAGACTTGAGCTTGTCACAATATTTAGGAAATGGCAACCAGAACACTTAGGTCGTAAATCGGAGTCAAGCAATGAATCTCGTGTCATTCGGCCGAAGAAACGCAAGGCAGCACATTGGACTGCAATAAACCAACTCAGAAATATACTGGCAGTGAATAGAGCCGAAATGCACAATATTTATTTCACAAGTTTCGTATATGGTCCTGTGTATAGCGACTTACTGTTCAAATGTGCCACTGCTGCTATGAAGGATCAACCCTGCATTATTTTAAGAACGTTTATTCGTGCGATTTAATTCCCTAAATCGATTCGGTGAAAAATCATCTGTTAGCCAATGTATTCAAAAAAGCATGAAGACATCGAAAAGTGTTTAGTAGGTCTTTGAAAGTTCACTAAATAAACTCCTTCCGTCCTTTTATGTTTTAGAACGCTGATCAGATCAGATGGGTGTGTATAGCAATCTGAATCTCCTCCATTTACTCCCTGGATAGCCATCATCAGATCACAGCACGGTACACCCCTGGCAGGAAACCAAGGCCCGTTTGTATGAAAAAAATACCTTGAGACCTAGACAAAGTTGAGGTGTGTATTTATTTATTTATGATTATTATAGGGCCTTTCGTGGCTTTCGTATTATAATGAATGAAATACGAAGTATGAAGGACACAATACGGGTGAATAGAAATAAATGACAACTAATCTAATGTGGTATTAATTGATTGTATCAATTTGAGCTTATTTAAGTTGCGCATCCACTGCATCGGAATCGGAGCGGAGCGTAGGTACGGCGCGGACGGAGCGTCGGCATTTGTCACTTTGTATGGATTTCTATGGCGCGGAAATGCCGATGCAGTGCACGCAGTGCCATAGAAATCTATACAAATCCGCTCCGTCCGTTCCAATTCCGAGGCAGTGGACGCGCACCTTTATAATGTGTTTGCAAACTGATTACGGAATATGCAATTCCGCTATTGACGGGCCCGAAGCTATTAAATCAAATAACTCATTAAAACATCAATTCACTTCAGTGCAAGCAATTTCACAAACGTTTTGAGTGTAAGTATTTGGAATACCGTCCGTCCGCGTCGTGTAGTTAATAGAGCTTTGCAATATTAGTCACTTTGGTAATTAATTAAAATAGGTAGGTACTATAAAAATTCAATATTTTATAAAGTCAAAGTTATTAATTATCATCATCGTAGGCGGCATCAATAACTCAAAAAATCCGTTTATTTATTATAAAAGCGTGCAATGCAAAGTTATAAAAAATTACATACATAATGCGTAACTTTATCTAGTCAAGTGTAATGTATGTACCTGAACTTTGACACTTTTTGTGGTTGTCATTTGTCATTGTTTTCAGTTCAAAAAAGTATTAGCTTAGTGACAAAGTTTTAAACTGTAAACATATTTATAGAAACAAAAACGTTATCAAATCGTAACCCACTATATTCTTGCGAATCAGGAAAATGGAGCATTCCAGAAAGAGGACGATTCTCCAAAATAGCCCATTTGTGAAAGTGGCCAATTCGGAAGTGGGCTTAAAGTCTTAAAGGGCCTTCGCTTCTTGATACCGTTTGAGACATGTTGGTTCGTTACATTCTTTTCCGCGATATGTAATTTCCTTTCAGAAAAACAGGAATATAAAATTAAAATAAAAGATAAACGGGCTATTTACCGTTACTTTGTGACAATATATTTTTTCCTAACAAACCATAGATTAAGTACCTTTTCAACACACTTGCTCGTAAAGTGAGCCCTAATACACCGCTTTTAGGGCCATAAACCGAGCTATAACAAACGCGTGCAATAATATATAAAACACTTGTTCGTAATAGAATTAACCCTACAAAGTTAAATTAGTACCTTACTGCAAGTTCTATGGGAGTAAACAGAGCATTCCCAATTTAGCCGGGTAATACAGTTATTTTTTTTTGACGACAAAGAGGTTTTATGCTGCTGAAAATTCATATACATTTTTGGAATAAATAAATGTGTAAGTCCTTAATTAAGCCAAATAAATATATAATTATTATCAAATTATTCATAATTCACAATATTTTGTTATAAAATATTAAACTTTTGCATTTTGTCACTTAAAATTATAATTTTGAAGTATTAGTAGTAGGCTGTATGCTCCTCACCCCTTTGTTCGCAAAAAATTCTTGCGTTAGCCTGTGAAAAAAAAGCAAAAAAAAAACATGCGCGCCTTTTCCCATAATTATCATATTTTGTTTTTGCCATATTTGTTGCTTTGTGATATATTACTTTGTTTTTTTCTCGCAAATGTGTTGAAAACACGTCGTATGAAACTCGTGAGCTCTTGCTTATTGCACACTCGGCTGAGTTACGCCCTCGCCTGCGGCTCGGGCTGCAACCCACAGCCTTGTGTGCAATGAGCAACCTAAGCTAACTTGTCTCATAATGTACTGTTAACCGTTCGTCATTATCCTTAACAATTCACAAACATTGACCTACAGTTCCACCGGTCGCTTTGCCACACTTCCGTTTTGCCCCTAACCAAACAGTTACGGACACAAAGTTCCAATCCACTCTGCAGTACTTCCGATTACATTGAAAGGTAGCCTACCCGTTCACAATAAGTGACTGAGTAAATATTTGGAGCATTTACCAGCGTTTGTTCGTGCTACGTTTAATGGGGCTTCGATGACCTTTTCATGTTTTTTTAGGCACCTCGCGGGCGATTCTCTTATTTTTATTATAAAACGCGGTTTTATTAAATTGTCATTTGTTATTGGAATTTTCATTGTAAGTTGCTGAAGTTGGTATGAATATTATGAAACAAACGTTTTTATTATCGTGAACTTTTTTTTGAACGTACACACGTAGGTATAGTTTATCATTTTCATAAAAGTGGCATTGTGAGCTGTAGACCTTTGTGAAATTTTAAAGTGATTTTTGAAATGGTTGATAAGTGTAAGTTTTTTTTCCCGAAAAAAATTTGAAAAAACTGAATTGATATAAAAAAATCTTGAACTTGCTAGAACTTGCCAACAAAATTTCACGAGAATCGGTTGAAAAATGCGACCTGTAGAGGAGAACAGACAGACTGATCGCCGGACAGACATACAACAGCATTTTGCCCTAGCTGAAACGGAGATGATTCGCTCGCGCTCGGTCAACAATAAAATTTATAATTTAGAATGAACGAATGAACAAATTCTAAAGTTTTACCCCTTACTAATAAAGATTGTTTAGCAGATATACTTAGTTACACAATGGTTACTCTCTGTCAAACTATTTGTGTTTGACATTGAAAAGAAAGTGACAAAACACTGTGTAACTATACAATACATCTGCTATACAGTCTTTGTTAGTAAGGGGTAAGACGAATGCGATTCTTACATTCAAAGTAACTCAGTTAGACCTTTCCACCCAGAAAAATTTGTAGCCAGCATTTAATGTGAAGATAAAAATAACTGAAAACAAAAGCGATTGCCAGAAGTCTGCGTTTAACAATCCTTTCATCTACCCTTTCCACTTCAAATAAGAAATTCGAAAAATAGCCTCTTATTGGAAAGTTCAGAAAACGAATTTCCTCTTTACCCACTTCAAAGGTTGTACCTGAGACAGAACAAATATTTGACGTTTACCGTTGTTTAACTTTACAACACAGAGGCGAAAAACATAGGTCTGTGTTTCTAGACAGAAGCGCCGCTCTAAATATGTGTTCAAAAACACAGAACAAAAAAAATTTTTTTGTTCTTTGTTCGAAAACACTTCCTTCATTTGTTTTGTTGCACTAAGAGCCCGGTTGTTAATAACAACCGTAAAACTTTGACGGCGGCCGTTGTTCTATAACAACTTGTTATATACCAACGGCCGCCGTCAAAGTTTTCCGGCCAAGGACCACATACTGAAATGTAAGTAACCCTTGCCGGGCCGCGTACAAAGGACGTATACAGTTTTTGTATTCGGTCCGTATTCATATTTTTTACTTTATATTTTAGTTATTAAGTTGTCGTGAGGAGCTCGGTAGCGCCGTAAATTTGTGTGCGCGCGCGCGCTCGGAAAACACATTTCCTCCGAGTCACTATTCTGTCTATTTTATATTTTGTAACACAGGCTATTTGCCACTCGACACTTAGGTACTTGACGACCGTTTCGCAGCTTTTTGTTTAAAGTTAATGTGTGAAACTAACCGAGTATGCAAATACGCTTTCAATGGTTTGTACGATTTGTTTTAAGGGAACTGGAAAATTATGCTTTTGGGGGCAGAACTATTGTTATGCAAGTTGACATGGTGTCAAACATTTATTAATATGTAATGACTCACATATATTTATTGTTATAATATTATAGCATTACATATAGAAGATAAGATCGGATAACATCTACTGCACTATTATGAATATAGGTATTTTCTGTATGCAAGTTTACTAGTCCTTACTAATATTATTAATGCGAAAGTCCGTTTGTTGTTTGTTTGTTTGTTAGGCTTTCGACTACAGTTTGATGCAACATCCTATCTGCCTACGCTAAATGGTCCAGCCCCCCTAGCATGACCAGCATAACACGATATAGCGTTTTATCACGTTTAACTGTCAAAAAGACAAAGGAGTTTGACAGTTGAGTGTCGATAAAATGCTACATCACGCGATATAAAGCGGTCATGCTAGGCAGGCAGGTTCGAATCTTGGATATGATCGTATATAACAGTGTAAGGACCATAAGCATCTAACTAATGGTTATTATTATTGTATTTTAATCTATCTTTGAGTCAATATTGTGGAAAGATCTACTTTATACTTTTTCAGATCTCTCTACTCAGCAAAATAATAATAATAATAAACGCTTTATTGCACACTAGAAAAAGACATTACAAAGAAGCAGACAATAAACAAAGACAAGTACACAAAAGGCGGCCTTACTGCTAAGTAGCAGTTTCTTCCAGGCAACCTTGAGTAGGAAGAGGACAGATGGGGAGTGGGTGCCAAAATACAAGAAGGACAACAGATATAGACAAGTGAAAATTGTCGGATATTTTAACAGTTTTACTTGAGCTTTAGTTAGAGACAATTTATTGCAACCTGACAATCGTTTTAAAGTTACAAAATATAATTTTCAAATATGTATAAACAAAAGGAGCTAAGAAAACTATTTTCATTATTGCTTTTGTGGATCTGAAGCGAGATTTAATTTTCACAAACTGTAAGTACAATAGGTACTTAATAGAGAAAATTATTACTACAAGTAATTAAGTACCCTTTTGAATCATATTAGAGAGTTATAAAACTAAATCACTTAAGTTCTCTCAACTTTATAACGTAGTTATTTTCTAGTACTTTAGACAAGTTCAACCAGTTGATATTAGTAAAACTATAAGCTGTTATTAACATTTAAGTTGTTGTGTCTAGATTTAAAGTTTTGGATATTGACATTGACAAGTAGTTTTCTTTGGAATAAAATACCTGGGTTAATAAACCACTTTACAACAAAATTAAGTATTTCTAAACATAAGCCCTCCAAAACTAATTAATTTAATTATACTATACTAAATACAAACTAGAAAAAAATTGACCCGCACCAGATCATAATTATTCTTGGACCGAAATCGACAAGTGACTCGGTACCTCAGTGGTAAGAGCATTGGACTGGACTTCCAAAGGTCCGATTTTTGTCCGAGAATATGATCCGGTGTTAGTCCAAATTTTTCTAGTTTAATATTTCTTATTGTGTGTATAAAAAAATGGCATTGTGAATGCTAGAATCTCTAAAATCATTCAATTATATCATAGAAATATGAACGCACTTGAAAACAGAGCATAATATAGTCGGATGGTCGGATGCACTCACTACGTCGGATCACACTTGACCGCTTTTTATGTGGCGCATTCGGCCGCGGAAGTATTCGGGTTATCTCGACTCACTGGGTGGGACGACGCAGGCGCTATTACGAAACAAACAGCTGTGCCCCAATCGGGCTAAGTTTCAACGATAAAAACAAGACCGAAACTACAAAATATAAGTCTACAAAGCCGCTTGGAGCAAATTGCGATTTTCAGCGCACGCACACAGACATTACGTTACAGGAAATCTCTGGCTAAGCCGGGCTATCTTCGAAGTTACTTCCAAGGAGTTTCTAGCGCAACAAAACATGACGGAACTGTCAGAGCGGCGCCTCGCGGCGAACACAAAGACTTTGTAATTTGTACTGAAATTATGTCATTTAGAATATGCTGCTGAAAAGCTTTGTTTGGCAAAAGTAGATAATTATCTTTGAAGTGCGATTGACGGCCTGTTTGCCAGTTTCTATGTTTTTAAGATTGTCAAAACTAAAGCCATGACTTTCAGTAAAAGTAACCAATAAGGCACAGACCTGACACGAGTGCTTCCCAGACCTCGAGATCCTTGGTTCTGCAAAATTACTTATTTATTATGGTTTTGACATTTATATAATCAATTATGACCCTCAAAATCCAAAATTCTCCACATTTCACTGGCAATTAGGCAAATTGTAAAACCAGAAGAAAGAAATGAACGATTTCGTTTATATCACCGCGTGGTTGGGTCCCTAGTTTATGCAATCCATGTGAAGATATTGTGACGTTTTGGAATATTGTGAGAATTGTCGTCATTTGTTTGAGATTACACTAACTGCCACAACACAAGTTTATTGCAGGATCGTCATTTGTTAGTTGTAAATGTTGTCACAAATCTTTTGTTGTGTTACTTTGTAAGATCAATTTGCGAGTGTTGACATATAGTAAACAGTAAAATTTAGTTACATGTAATCTTGGATAATGTAGGAAAGTTGAAACTAAAATATTTTTACTACTTCGTGTCTGTATATTTAATAAAGATAAATGCTTTATCTCTATCTGGTAACAAGTTATTTTTACACGAGATAAAACTATGTTTATGTACTGTTTGTATAAACTCCTAGACCTCGCTCTAACATTATGACCGGATATTTTGAAAGATTTTGAACAACTGAATCGACAGAAATTATCGAACCTATGCTCACAAAACTTCACGAGAATCGATTAAGAAATGCGATCTGTAGAAGAGACGGACAGCTGGACAGCCGGACGGACATACGAAATCATTTTTGCCCAAGCTGAAACAGAGAGATTCGTTCGCACTTCGTGTTCACTCGGTCAATTACTTGTTAGTTTAGTATTTAACTTATGTAGAATCTTTTGTTGTTACAATTAAATACCTAACTTATATGAAGTTCAGGGTGCCTACTGCCATGTCTTAGCGCAGTATTATAACATTCTTACCATGCTATTTCGTACCACGACCTTCATAAAGTATGATTATTGTAATAATGTTTCCGTTGGAAGTTTTGTGACGTCATCGTTCAATCGTTCACTTAAACCGTACCACGACGTGTCTTTTGACAGCTAGCATTATTGTTTTTGTGTCAAATATTGAGAAATTTTGCAGCCTTAAAAAAGTTGCTTTTTCTCGACGGAAACAAAACTATTTTGAGTTATTTTATTTAGAAATTGGAAATTGCGTCATAAACAGTAAGTGAAACGTTTTTATACATATTGTTCTTCATTGTGAATGTAATATTATAGTTGTTATGTTTCATTTCTATTTGATAACAAATACTTGTTTTCGGAGGAGCTCGGTGGCGCAGTGGTTTAGCGCCTGGCCCAGCGATTGCGGAAGTTAAGCAACGTTCGCAAGGGTCAGTCATGGGATGGGTGACCAAAAATTTATTATCACGAGCTCCTCCATGCTCCGGAAGGCACGTTAAGCCGTTGGTCCCGGCTGCATTTGCAGTTGTTAACACCCACCAATCCGCATTGGGCCCGCGTGGTGGGTTATGGCCCATCCTCCTTACCACCCATAAGGAAGGCCTGTGCCCCAGCAGTGGGGACATCAAAAATGGCTGATGGACACACTTGTTTTCGGATGGACAGTGAAGTGAATACGAAGTATTTGAGTTTTTGGAAGCCGATAACGCAGAAACCAATATAGAAATCGAAGGCAGCGTCGACTAATGTTGCGTTGAAGAAAGTGATCCCTTCGAATTAGAGGATGCTGAGTATGTGAAACGTTATCGACTTACCAAGAAATTGGTTTATAACCTCATCGAGGAGTTGAAACCTCTGCTGAAGTCCCCTGTAAAATTAGCTGCTGCTGTTGCTGTAATTTCGTTGCATTTTCTGTGCGAGTGTATTCTTTAGCCTGCAACGACCTATTATCAGGCCGAAGCAATATCCTTATTGGAATTTAGAAACTCCCATAGAAGTTCTAATTTTATTGTCGTATAATAAGAAATAATACTTAATAGTTAAACTAAAGCACTGCGCGTTTAAAGGTGATGAAAGGAAATCTGTATTTACTTACTTTAAGTCCGACATTTAAGTTTAAAATATTAAATTTTATTAATTTACAAAGTTCAAACACAAGCGCGCTTATACATTTTTTTTTAATTGTCGCATTCAGCGCGTTCTTGGCCATTTTTCTCTTCTTATTATTTTGTTTTGGCAATCTACTTTCCTCTTGGAAGTAATTTCTGCCAGTGTCAAGTGTAGATAGCAAATAAGCCGTAGTGATGGCTAGCAGGGAATAGACAATTTCGCAATATCATTCGTTCTTTGGCAGGAATAAAGTATTATTACTTTGTGCAGGTTCTGGTACGAATTTGAAAAATCTTATTGTAAGCTTATAACAAAACGTTCATAAAACATGATGGTTTTCTAAAAGGTGATGGTAAGCCTCCAGTTCTTTTTTAAGATTCCAAACTTTGTATAATAGTCAAATGCTAAGCTCTCCAAAAATAACAACCGTATAATAAAATCTTATGATAAATGATTTTACCAACAAATTATTGAAATAAAATAATTAATTAACCTCTTTGGGTTACAAAATGACCGTAAAATTTAATAAGGGGCCGTTCCGTCTGTCAATACAGATAACAAAAAAGGTTGCCACACGAAACCGAGTTTAATAATCTCGTTAAGTCGTTTACTGCCATTAAACTGGTCGTAAAGTATTCACAACACGCCCTACTATTTGCTCTGCTCACTGGAGACAACATAAAACTCCGGTTATTTATTTAAACTCTCGTTTACGGCTATCCCTCTCACTTTGTTTTTATTTAGTAATCTTTTGATAAGATAACTTCGGGATCGATGTTCTGGAGTCGATAGAAAAATCTCTATTGTTAAAAAGTAAGACAATTTGAAAAAGGAACTCATTTTTTTTTTTTTTTTTTTTTTTATTTATTTGTTCATAATATTACAATTATAAAAGTTAAAAACTAGACGCGCTCATAATCAAGTGTGCGAAATTACACTTCTTGTACCTACATTTACGTCGTCCAGTAATTATGTAATTAATATTCAAACTTATTTAGGATTACTTTTTGAAAGTGGCTAAAATTATTCTTTAACTAAAAAATAATGAAGCAACTAAGAATTTACTAGTTTTTTTACATTAAATGGGCTTACTCTTGGCCACTTACGAGAACCAAAAGGCTAAGAAGAGACCGAAGATGCAGCGCGCTTGCCCTGCCTGCTTAGCATGACCGATTTATATCGCGTGATATAGCGTTTTATCACGATTAACTGTCAAAAAGACAAAGGAGTTTGACAGTTGAGTGTCGATAAAATGCTATATCACGCGATATAAATCGGTCATGCTAAGCAGGCAGGGCAAGCGCGCTGCATCTTCGGTCTCTTCTTAGCCTTTCATTTCATTTCATTTCATTTCATTTCATTTCATTTCATTTCAACAAAATGATGTTAATTGGAGATCAAGTCGAGTGGTTCTTTTGTGAAACCACAAAGGGTACACTTAAGCTTGGATTGTTCATCTTATTTGTATAGAGATTTACAAATTTCAAGCTTCGTTAGCAATGAACAAGGTATGAGAATTTATTTTACGTTTCATTGCACTACTATTTTGAGCTGATGTACCTATTGAATAGTTATCGTTTTGCGGAGTAATGCAATTTGCGCAAAAATATCGACACAAGCTGTATAGAAGTAAGATTATTTCAAAAGGACTTCGGATATCAAATGAAAACGATTGGCGATACTTATTTTCATCTTTTTGTATGTACAAAAACTTTCCTAGAAACACTTATCACTGCAGATAACCACACATTGCCTTTAAATCTTCCTAGAAATAAATTTTCCTCCAAATGAGTACGTTGAACTGACTCAGCTGTGTTGCTGTGGTGACGCAAATTTTACTTTGAACCCGAAATTAGATCTGAATCATGTGATGTGTAAATCAGTTCACGTTAATGTTGAATCACATTAATATAAAACTAAGCAGACTTGAGATGTCGACGGCAATGACTTTATACATAGGCACGAGAAGTAACTTATCAACCATGTCGCGCTAATTAAGGTGCTCAAATAGGTATAAAGGTTACAATTTACAGTACAAGTTTTAAGTTTGGTGTGACAAAGAGTAATGAGTTCAGAGTCTTCAGAAGCCGACTAAACGTATTTAATAATTATTATAGCCAGTTGAACAGCATTTTCACTAAGACGTGATTTGAGTTCATAAGTACCTTATAAAACGTCTCTAAAGTATTATGTCAAGAATAATATTATAATATAAAATTATAATTATGCTCTTAAATAGGCTGTGTAGTGTAGCTAAGTAATCTTTTAAGTATTTTTTTAAGGAAGTAGAATCCTAAAAAAAAATTCATTTCAACTTCATTGCTAAATACACACATCATAGATTTTTTTAAACGAGTTTCAATGAATAATGCAATCCCTACCGAAACGCCAAAGAAATTAACTTACAGAATTATAACGTAACTTACACACAAATGAGTCAGACTAGATTGCTTTGAACTCAGATTTAGATCGCACAGGCGAGCGAGCTCTCAACTATGTAATTAGGGCTAAAATGTTGGCTTTTGAAGATCCTATTTAGAAAACGCTAAGATTTGCTACTGCCGAGAGATTGCAGTTGTTAACACTCATCAGCGATGCATTTACATAATTATTGTTATTGAGAAATCCTTTGTACTCAATCACGCAAAAATGTATAAATGGATATGGATGAAACTTGCGACTTGCGATTTCCATGTGATGATTCAATTCACACCTACACTCAGAAAAAAAAAATTCACTCGTCTTGCTCAAAAAGTCCGTCATTATAACGTACAAGAGCAGGGATAAAATAGCATAATTAATTTCCCCTAGGGGGAAAAGTTTTTTCTTTTTTAATGTTAGTCTTTTACCAATGAGCCTACTAAAACGAAAGTCTTTATTCATAATCACGAATAAAGACTCGCTCGACTTAATACTGTTTCTCATTCTTATTTTTGAAAACGGAACTAAAAGCATCTCATCGGTAAAATCATAGACTTATTTATATTCAGTGCACAAGGTGAATCGTAGAATGCGTGATTGTGTTGCTTAGCTGCTACAGCAGAAATTAAAAAAGGTACCATTGCGGGAAATCATTAGAATTTTTCTATAATTACAAACTGATTGAATTGTGTGACTGTAATAGGAAAGAAATAATTTCAATCTTTTGCCATCAAGCACAAATCATTTATTTAATCTTAATGCCTCAAAAACAAAACTAGTCCATATACGATCGCCATACACTAAAACATATTGCGAAACAAACAATAGAGTAAAAGCCCATACGCACAACTGTTTACATGCCAAACAACCACAATGCAAATGTCCTGTATTAGAATCAGTTGATAAACATACTTACCTCGGACTGATAGTAGACTGCAACTTCAACTGGCAACCTCATATTAATAACGTATGTGACAAATTAAGAGCGTTCTTGGCTAACATAATTATTATTAAAAATAGAATACCCTACAAAATTTTACTTCTGTTATATAATGCATTAGCTGAATCAATTATTAATTACGGTATAACAAGTTACGGCAGAACATTTAAAACTTACCTTAATAACATTAAAGTCTTACAAATTAGAATTTTAAAATTAATTGTATCTCCAAAAATAAAAGAATTATATAAAAACGATGATCACAAACTTTTCAAAAACTGCAATGTCTTACCAATACAATATAAATTTCACTATAATATATTAAAGGATAAATTTTTCAATAAATAATTACAACAGAAAATCCAACATAAAATTAATACACGACAGATTACCACACAAAAATTAATAATTTCAACAGCTTCAAATAACTCATATGGCGAAAGAACTACACAATATATTGTTCCTCGATTGTTAAATGACTTAGATCTTTCTTTCAAAAAAGGCATTACGGTCAATAATTTGAAGAAAAAACTTAAACTGCATTTTATAAACAGCCTATAGATAGAAGAACGAACGGGTACCGGCTCCTGCGACGCGAATGTGCCTTCCTTCACATTCGCTCTGTGCACACCACTGTTTCGTTCACCACACAATTGCTATCTCCCTCCTACTTGCGTAGTTTTATAGTTCTGTTTTCCTTAAGTTAAGATAAATAACCTTCACTTGTTATAGATAAATGTATAATAAGTTTTTACTTAGACTAGTTAAGTAGTAATTGAGTTTTTAATAACCGTTCTAAAATATCTATACGTACCTAGTAAGGTTGTCATACGTACTCTCATCACTCCGCACCGGACAAATCTACGTGATTTTTGGTGCGCGTAACATCAATGTAATGTTTTATTTTTGATAAATAAATTAAAAAAGAAAAAAAAAGGTCGCTAAAACCCATTGTAACTCGAGTTTCTATTTATTCCCTCGCTAAAGTTCGGAAATAAAACTACCTCGTATGCAATGGGTCATTTTAGCGTCTTGTATATCAATCTACTATTTTACGCTTTCTTTATGTGATTAAATCAAAAAAGTATAATTTATTTATGTAGATATTTGTTACAGACATTTTGTGGCTTATTTTAAAGGTTTAAGGTGTTAGCGTAAAAATGAAAATAATGTTGAAATTTAGTCTTGTCCTATTATACAGGGTTATTTGTAAAACACCAACAACCTCGCAGGAGTAGATCACCACCACAAACAACAACATGTTCTACGACTTTTCCGAAAACAGACAAAAAAAAAATCGACTTTCCATACAAAATGTCTGTGTTTTACAAAATTAAATAATCCTGTATAGCTGCAGATGAATTAAAAATTGATGTATCAAAACAATACACATAATAATGAATCTTCCCAGTTGCATCGACAAAAGTTTATTTATAAAATTCCTCAGTACCTATACGAGCAAAAACGTGACAATAGCCAGAGGTAATTTAAATGCGAAGGCATGGTTAAACAATTAAAGGTTACGTTAGTTTCTTTTGCATACATAAGGCAGGTACGTCGCCCTTAGAAGTAACTGACCCTTTAAGTACCTTGTCACACCATTGATTGCATTTTTATAGAGTTGCAACTTACTGAACGTGCATAATGATTAATATGACAGAGTTATAAAGTGGTTCACTGTAATACTAAATGTGCTGACTTGAATTTTTTGGAAATTCTGTCTGTTCAAAATCAAAGTTACCGCAGGTTGCATTAATGCTATTCAACGCCTTAGTTAAAAACTTTAAAAAAAATTACTAGACTTAGAGTTGTATTTGTATTTAGTTTCCTTGTTTTTTCAACAAACGAACAAAAAAACATCGTTATATTTCTCGCGACTACTTCTAGTAGGTAGTAAGTAATTCAAGACGATTTTACTTAAGTGTATAAATTATGGTGAAGTTAATTCCTTATTTATTCAAAAAGTTTTCATATGTTAATCGTGTCATTGTTATTCATTGGATACAACAAAAACATGCATTCTTATTGATTTTAAAAATCATCAATTGCATACGTAACACCTTATTTTTAAAACTACCACCCAAAGTGCTATTTCTAAACATTACACTAATAACGATTATCGTAAGGGTGGGACCACACGACACGAAGCGTTGGGTGGTTGCATGCGAGTCAAATTGAATTTCGCTGTAGTAAATGATAATTGAAAAATTTATTCAATGAAGTATTAATATTTAATGGTTAAAAAAACATATTTTTAGTACATTTCAAATGGAAAGAACAGTGCTAGGTTAAGTATTTATAACTAGCGTGTACTAAGCGTTACAATGAACTCCTTTTGATGTAGTTTGTTAGTAGCATTTTATTTCAATTTCCCGTAACTAAAAAAATAACAACTTTCTATAGATTGTTTATTATCTAGTGGATGTAAAATATGTTGCTGTATTTTAAGCGTTGACATAAGGACCATACCTGATTTAACCTTTCCAAAAGCTTTTATTGAGACTGACCATAATGGTAACAATAATGCTGTTCATAACGAGCTGTTTCCAGGCTGTTTCTTTGACCACAAATTGCAATATTGAGTAACGTTACTATTATGTATTCTGTAGTTAGGTATAATGTGTGACGAAATCAACTGTAATATTAAAACTTTTCTCTTGTGTTTTTATTCTCGTCACTCGATATAGAAGTACTTCAAGTTAGCACGCAGCAGCACCCGCCGAAAACGCTCTTTACAAAACGGCCATGTACTGTGACGTCACCGACCATGATTTTAAGTTGTTAGTTGTTAGTTTGCGTTTAAGTACCTACTTTATTATGTGTCATACGAAATGTTATTTATTATTCGATATTCTATCTGACTGTTACGTGCTTTATATCCAAAATAAAAATATAGTTATTTTTCCCTGATTTCGTCATGTGATAAAACTAAAATCATACTTTTTTTTTAAATTCTGTTCCATCATGTTTTTTTATAGGTACATGTCCGCAGCGATTTAATGATGATTGGTGATTTAATGATGCCATGAATTACGAACTTTTAAAACGTCAAATCCATATAAGTTTCGAAAGCGAAAAAATTTAACAAAGATTTGCAAATGTTACTTTTGCTAGGGCTGCTAGCAGTCAGCGAATCGAGCGAGCAATGAAGACAGAATTCGCTTGACACCTCGCCGCTCGCCGCTTAACGTGGCTCGCCGGGCGGTAAGGCTTTCAGGAGCTATTTAAAGCAGACCATTGAATTATCTATAAGTTTTCATTGAACGCAGGCTATCGACCTGTTTCTGAATTATGTATGCCTTCCACCGTCGCTTTCCTAGACTCTTGTCAAAGGAAACAGTTTCACATTTAAAGTGATTTGCGTGTTGTTAAAGAAAGCTTTGAAAACAACAAGAATACCTTAACAACCTTAATTTTTTTCCGTCCAAGACATAGACCTAGATGTTGGCGATTACGTAAGATAAAAAATTACGGATCTTGAATTAATTTATGATTAAATATTTACAACCTATTGTATCTCTATTTTTATGGCTCAAGACTGAACGTAGCTAATCTTTTCTGCACCTAACAAACCTTGCATAAATGTTAATGAATAAAGTTAGTACAAAGAGTTAACAAATTTTTGTCTTTGTTATAAAATCAACGTCAACTGATGGGGAAAAACATTACGGGACCATTAAATAACAATGATGGGATCAAACGCTCCTAACTCCAACCTCCTGGCTCACTTCCGGGATTTTATTCAATAAACTAAGTGCATTTTAATAGAAGTTACTTTCCTCGAAGCTCCTTATTTCATAAAGTATTAAAAACTCGTTCGAGAAAACACTTCAGCACTAACACTTTTCATGTAAATGAAGGTAGAGTAGACTGGATTCATTATAACGCGATCTTGCTTACTATGAAAATCTCGTCTTGGCTTTCAGTGCAAAATAATGACTGCGCCAGCAAATCCGAAAATAAATTGATTCGAATATACACACTGCTGTTTATTTTGTGAGATGAAACTGGACAAACCATTTTCATGCTATACTTTGGAAGTCCGGTCCAAAGTCCTGACTAGCTCAGTTGGTAAGAGCATTGGACCAGACTTCCAAAGGTCGTGGGTTTAATTCCCGCCTGAGACAATCCTGGTGACGAGACGATTTTTTTCTAGTATATTATTTAGTATTAAACCTATAATAAAAATCATTGTGAATGCTAAAATCTCAAAAAAATAAAAACATTTTCATGTTTTATGAAACCATTACCATTTGAACACAAATTAAAAATTAATTTATTAATGTTAGAAATACCCAGTAAGTAGTGGGTTTCGTGCGGCTGATATAAATTGTGAATGATAGAATATCCCAATAAGGGTCACTATAATGAGTAACATGTCTCAAAAAAGCCATTCGGTAACTTCACAACCCTTTATTCCCATCTGCCCCCTTTAAGTTTTGCCACCGGGTTGGTGGTTGGCACTAAAAGGTGGTGGCAAACGCCACCCGATGGCAAGCTTGAAGATTGGCAGATAAGAATAAAAGACTTCGACGCTCTTCGGAATCTGCCAGCCAGTCGTCGCTGATCGGTATTCTAGCTCTTACAAATGATATTTCTGAGGGGCAGAAAAAGACAGAGCTATGGAAAAGTGCAGTTCCATTCCAGGCGGGTCAATGTAACTTAACCCTAGAGGTAAACAATAAATAAAAGCTTATAAACTTAAACTATAAATACCTACCTGTGGTAAATAAAAGATAAGTGATTAACTACTTTAGTTTTTACATGAATGTTTATCACTATAGTATAATTTGCATTCCTATCTCGAAATAACTACACTCGGCTAATGGACGATCATGAATCTTCCATACCAAGCAAATATCTCAGTTAAAAAAAACACCTTTAAGAGTAATCTACGGAATCTCAAATAGCAGAAGTAAAAGCTGCAATAATATGGCGGCCGTTAAATGTGGCATTTAAACAATTTTTATCGTCGCCATTTTTGTTATGATACGACCATTAAAGTTGTACCAGTTAAAAGTTTAACTATTTATTTATTTTTTGATTGAAAAGGGGTTGTTATGGCTAATATGGCATACCATATTAGCCATAACAACCCCAACGATGTCATGTTATCTTATGTCAGTAACGACATATCGTTACTGACAGTTTATTGTGATTGCCGATGTTTATGTTGTGTACGTGTATGAAAAAGTACCAATTATAAATAAAACCTACTTTACTAAATAACATAAAATCGACTCGTCACCAGATCATATTCTCAGGCGGGAATCGAATCCGTGACCTTTGGAAGTCCGGTCCAATACTCAACCAACTCAGCTACCGAGTCACTATTAGTACTTATTTAGTTTTCTAGTATAATTGATGATTAAACGAACTTACCTGTAAGTGAAGTTCTATCATAATTATACGATGGCTTCGTCCGAAGAGATTAGCATAGAATAGACACAAATAACACTTGTAGTAGAGCGCAGCGATCGCCATTATTGCACTGTATTGAGAGTACGTCGGGTGTTCGATCCCTTTGCCTCGTTCTCTTTTTTTTTTTTTTTTAACAACTGTCATACTGACACCTCATACCTTTACCGCGCTCTAGCTGTCATTTAGTTAGAGTAGAGATCTACATATTTTACGATTGGGGCTGGGGCAAACATTTTTCGGGCGGGATGCTAATCTCTTCGGACGAAGCCATCGTAAAATTATGATAGAACTTCACTTACAGGTAAGTTCGTTTAATCATCAATTATACTCGGCTTCGTCCTTTGAGATTAGCATAGAATAGACACAAATAACACTTGTAGACTTTTAGAGATAGAATCGTGAAATATGTACTAATCAGGTACTATTAGAGAATAACTATTTGATCATACAATTACTTTTATTATTTATTCACAAATGAAAATAATAATGAAATCGATTTTATAATTATTAGGTATTTGGGTTTTACAAACTATTATTTATTATTGCGTTTGCAAAAGATACATTGCCAGAATCAGATATATTCAATGGCCGATTATAAAACTTAAAGAAAACATTGGAGGATGGACTCCATCCAGCCGTCCTCCTGATGACGTCTAGGCTGACGCCGAGTCGGTGTGCGTGCGAGACGGCCGCGTGCCAAGCGCTGTGCGCTCCGAAAACCGCGGCCGGAACGCCAGCGTCCTGCAGCGTGCTGCGAATCCATCGAATCAACGTCTGGCTCGAGACGACACCATGTTTACGTTTAAAACTTATAAACAAGTTCTTAATATTACCACGCAGTGGTGCAGTTCGATTGAGATAATCTTGCAAAACTCTTCCAGGGCATATTTCGGGTTTGTCGTTGTAAAAGGGCAAAATCAATAAAGGCTGTGGGGAACCAAGACGAGAATGTTTTAAAATATCTGTTATTTTAATAGAAATACGAGAACCTGTTATTGTTATGTTTTGAATATTTATTTTTGAAATTGTTTGCACCCTGTGCGCTGTGATTAATGCTATTAAAGTAATTAATTTTTTGGACAAAAGTTCTAAAGAGATATTATCGTGAGGATAACATTTTTCTAGATATGTTAGCACTATACCTGGGTCCCAGGTTGTGTCGTATTTAGGGAAAGCGGGACGTAAACGAAATATACCCTTGAAGAAACGTTTAATCGCTTGATCGGATCCAATATGATCTCCAATAATTAGAGAGAGAGCCGAACGGCAAGTATTCAAGGTGCCGTACTGAGCGCCCTCGTTATATAAATCAGTGAGAAAACAAAGGACTTCTCTTACAGATGCATTAAACAAATCAACTTTTTCCTTAATACAATAATTGTACCATTTTCTCAGGTATACATCGTACTGTTTAATTGAGTTTACTGACAACGACGCAATCATAATGTCTAATGCTGCTAAAGGAGTGTTTCTTTTCATGAAGGCTGACCGGATAAGATAGCGGCAGCCAGGGTAATTTTGGTGTGCATCTCTCGACTGCTGAAATAAGGAGAAATAATTGGGTTTTCTTCTGGTTTAAATAACAATATTTCTGAACAAACTAGGCTTTTAAAAAGGGGAAACCAGGGCTGTGTAGGCCACATTGGCACTATCACGATACCTCTGGAGTTATCATTTATTATTTTGCGTAAGACTTTAAGAATAATTGAAAATGGCGGGAACGCGTAAAAGAAAAGTTCTTTCCAACTTATTGTGAAAGCGTTAACTGTATGCGCCTCTGGGTCTCTGTGCCAGGAGACGTATTTATCACATTTGTTATTAACCCTGCTGGCAAACAAATCTATATGTGGTGTTCCAAATTTATCAACAATGTGTTGAAACACTGAAGGTGAAAGTTCCCACTCAACATCTGGGTGTATTCTCCTTGATTCAGCATCGGCTTCTTTGTTATCACTAGAGCTAATATAAGAGGCGTATACAAATAAATTGCGAGCTTCGCACCACTGCCAGATTGACTTGGTAACTTCTGTCAAGGGTGGGTATTGTATGCCCCCCATGCGGTTGATGTAATAGATAGCAGTTGTATTGTCAATCCGTAATAGGATTTGACAGCTACGTATGTTTTTAGCAAAACTTTTAATACCAAAATATACGGCTAATATTTCCAAATAGTTGATGTGCATGGTACGCTCTTTTTCGTTCCATAATCCGCTAGCTCTTTCATCACCACAGGCCACACCCCATCCCGTATTTGAGGCATCTGAAAAAATCTCCATAACATAGCTATCGGTTTTTATTTTATTGACAGACTGGGGTATAGCTTCTTGCCACCATTTTAAATCTGGTAAAACAC
The DNA here is from genome assembly GCA_950108535.1 of Agriphila straminella. Classification (NCBI taxonomy): domain Eukaryota; kingdom Metazoa; phylum Arthropoda; class Insecta; order Lepidoptera; family Crambidae; genus Agriphila; species Agriphila straminella. The sequence goes on from OX467318.1 coordinate 11,973,443, forward strand.
TAGAGGGGATAGTCATATACTTGTCATAATTATCATCAGGTTTTAAGTTCAGAAATTTTATTCGTTCAAATAATTTCGTATATAGCCAGCCATATTCTATGGCTGGACATGCCGAAACAAGCAAACCCACAAAACGTGCAAACTCCCTTACTTTACATCTGTCAATTACAAGAAATTTCTCAATTTCTTTTTTAATTCTGTGATTTTTTTCAGACGGTAAACTAACATGGAGATGTTTTGAATCTATAATGTAACCTAAAAACAGGCAATAGTTTTTTGGCGTAAGAATACTTTTTTCTTCATTTAGAATGAAGCCTAAAGAAGTCAAAAGAACACTAGTTTGTTCAATATTATTTAAACATAGCTCATAAGAAGGTGCGACAAGAAACCAGTCGTCTAAATAAACAGTAGATAAGTAACCAGCAGAGCGAAGAACCTTAGCTACAGGTTTCATAATTTTAGTGAATACATAAGGTGCAGTGCTCAAACCAAATGGTAAAACGTTGAATTCATAAATATCTTGACCCCATTGAAATCGTAGAAATTTTTTAGAATTTGGATGTATTTTTACAAAAAAATATGCATCTTTTAAATCAAGTTTGGCCATGAAACAATCTTTAGAAATTAATTTTAAAGCTGTCCTAAAATCTTCGATTTTAAAATGCTTTGTGTCGATGAATTTGTTTAATTTCTTTAAGTTGAGAATGAATCTCATTTTTCCATTCGGTTTGGGCACTAAAAAGGTACTAGACAGGAACTGGCCTTTGCATGGTTCACATTTTGAAATGGCCCCACTTGACAGTAAGTCAAAAATAGCAGCCTTGTATTGTTCTATTTCTTCCTTAGAAAGGTGCCGGTCGGGAGGTATTTCCGTCTGAAATACTGGTTGAGAAAATGGAATTTCGTAACCATGTATATAGGACAGTACAGTCGGATCACGAGTTATAATACGCCACTGATCATAAAAATGAGATAATCTACCAGCATAGTTTACCGGAGCAGACGGGGAAGATGATGACGACGTCCCGGGCTGTGGCGCTAGCGTCGACTGCGCGTGCTCCGCTGACTCTGCGACGGCCTGGATGAGCTGGTTTGCCGAGTCTTCGGTGGTTTCGATGAAGCTGGCTCCTTCGGCTTCGGAGGCGCTGTCTGCTTGCGAGGAATTTTCCAGTTTTTTGAAGGATAACCTTTACTCGTTGACGGTTTCGATGCCGGTGTTGCTTTAAGTTCTGCCCCGGACTTGTGAATTGCTTTAGCCGTTTTTAATGTGTCGGCTAACTGTTGCCCAAATAAGGAACTGTCGATCTTGGAATTTTGAAGTGTTTCTTTCATTTCCTTTTTTACCGAAAATATGATAAAGTTACGTCTTGTTATTGAGTAATTATGCTGGCAATCGCATAATATACGACCAGTGTCTACTAGTAACCGAAACAGGTCAGTATTATTTTCTTTGTTTGAAAGAACAAGATTGATCGCTTCTCCGAGACTAGAGATAGCAGACGCCAACAACGCTTGCTTTGATTCAATGACCTTGTCACGTTTTATAACCATCTCTGATAAAGCAGCTTTGGTTTCAGGGTTCAGGCTAGGTGCACCGATCAGTTTACAGTTCTCTGGTATAAGGTATTTGTCTGAGAGACCCTTACGGTCCTCTTTAGAAAGACCCGCTGTTGCGAGGTGCTCAAAACGAAGAGCGATGTCCTTGTGAATATCTTTTCCGAAGTTATTTATTTTTGTAGGATCGGTGCCAAGGATTTGTAAAAAATCAGAATCTAACTCACATGTCACTTCATCCAGGTTCTCGGGCATAATGATATTATCACCTTCTTGAGTTAAATTGTCCAATTGGATATCACCTGCTGGTGCGTCCGAGGCTGAGGCAATAACTGGCTCTGTTTCTGTTTCAGGACGCACAGGGCTCGGTGATGCGCAGTCTGAAAGACATATGGCAGCATTAATAATGCACAATTCAATAATCTTACATACTTACTTATATTTACACAATATAAGTAAAATGTAAAATTATGTGTTCAGTTTTGGGAAAAAACTTTATAATCAGGTAATATATTTTTGAAATGTATGATTAATATCGACATGAGACAATCCCAAAAAATTGCCCACTATGTCATTAATTAATGTGAACTGTTACTAGAGAGGTAACATATTGGTAAGAAACAGCCCCACAAACTGTTCACAATACCACTCACAAAGTAAACGCATATTTTATGCGGAATGCTACAGTGAAGGGATAGCCCCAGAAGCTACCCACTACACTAACACATTGGCACGAGACAGTCCCAAAAACTGTCCACAATACCACTTACAAGGTAATCATAGTCATCATAAAGGATCACATAATAGTTCTATGTGAAGTGTTACACTAAAAGGGGTGTCCTTAAAAAAGGACTACCTGCTAAGTATACTGTAAAAAAGGTACAAAATAGCCCCACAAGCTGCCCTCAAACTTTGTTTCAACAATTAAAATTTATAATTTTGTTACAGAGGAAAAAAAAATTTCAGGTAGTTTTACAACTACCTGCAAAATATAAATCGGGTCAGAGGGTTATCTTTGGGGCATATTTTTTGGAAAATATCCACTTAAATCAATTCATAATACATGACTAACCGTTAGTTTCATACTGTCGAGCATCCGAATCCTGCGACGCTGAAGATGAAGAGGAAATAATTTTGACGCGTCGACGGCGGTGCTCACTTCTTCCTCCATGCGTTTCGCGCAGTTCTTCTTCGAGTTTTCTTAGTTTTCTGCTTATTTCTTCATAAGAGGCCTTACGTTTAGGCATTATAACTTTTATTTTAACTTTTATTTGAAAAAATTATGAGAAAGTGCGTAAATGGCAGAGCACTGAAACGCGAATGACAGCTAGAGCGCGGTAAAGGTATGAGGTGTCAGTATGACAGTTGTTAAAAAAAAAAAAAAAAAAGAGAACGAGGCAAAGGGATCGAACACCCGACGTACTCTCAATACAGGGCAATAATGGCGATCGCTGCGCGCTACTACAAGTGTTATTTGTGTCTATTCTATGCTAATCTCAAAGGACGAAGCCGAGTATAATTAAAAAATTGCATTGTGAATATTAAAATCTCAAAAAAAATATGGATATAACTATTGTTTTGTTACCCCAATTAAATATCGTACCTTTTCATAAAACGAGCCCTAAAAGTTTCTAAAGATTGGGCAATTTATATGTAAGTACTTAATAAAAAAAAGATCTTACTACCAAATTAACATCCGACTCTCTGGTGAAGGTCGTGGGTGTGTTTCATCTAACCTTAGTGGGCATAATGCATCTGACATAATAAAAAAAATGTAAAAGACGCTCTAGAAAAGTCAGATGTTATAAAAGGATACAGAGAGTATACAAACATAAGGGGTATTTACATGGGCGACTAAAGCTGCACAACTTTCGCCGCACGACGAAAATCGACCGTGTATAGGTAAATGGCAATTCGGCCTAGGCCGCAGGTGACTGATCAAAATGATCTGATCCGGTGGCAAAAACTGGAACTACGTAATTACATATTTTTAACTAGGTTAGGCCATCACCTGCGATTCAATTTTGGAAGCGACTTGCTAAGTGACTAAAGTCTACCGTCACACTAGGTTGGTCACAGGTGACTAAAATCGACCATGTAGGTAAATTAGCCCTTTACTCTCTGATTTATTCAATGATAAAAGGTTTCCATTCAAGACTTTTCGAACTTAAAATCGCAGAACAAGATAAAAACTCTCCGACACAGCACAAAATAATAATGTTTCCGTAGTGCAGCAGATAGGTACGGCCGTTGAAAACCGCAGTCGCATGCAATAAATAAACGGTAAAAGCTCCTTATAGAACTTCGACTAGACTGACTAGAGGCACCTTGTACTTGACCAGTTTTTCCTTGGACCATTGCACGTTTACTGCTTGATCTGGCACCTTGCCAACAGGTTTCTTTGACTGGAAAGGATGTAGCGAATTTATTTATGGGAATCACTGACATATCACACTTTAAAGCCCGGAAAATGAGACACCATAAATTTTCTATTATTTTCCGGCCGCATGGCGGGCTTGGGCATTAAGGAATTAATTGAATAGAATAGAGTGATTTGAGTCGAGATTTCGAAACAGACAAATAGGACATGCATGGTTATCATTATATTTCTAGCACTAATTTTGTACAAGCCGCATTTGGTGTTCCAAACATAAGATAATCTTCTAATCTTAACACCTATTTCATACAGATTTTAAATAAATATTTAACATTTTAAAGAAGCTTTTACTCAAAAGATCGTTATCGAAATTACCTATAGTTTACAAAATCCTCGTAGGTACTGCATTTAGAGCCTGTTTCACCAATTCCGGATAGCACTCATCTTCTGATTTAAGTTGCGCGTCCACTGCATCGAAATCAGAGCATACGGCGCTCACGGGGCGTCGGCATTTTGTCACTTTGTATGGATTTCTATGGCGCGGAAATGCCGATGCAGTGCACGCAGTGCCATAGAAATCCATACAAAGCAACAAATCCGTCAGCTGCGTCCTCTCTGATTCCGATGCAGTGGACCTTTAATTTTAAAAATAGTAAGTTAAGTAGGTATAATTTTTGTACAATTATCTGATAACTGAAACATAATCTGGAGTCTTTGATGGTCCATATTACCATAATTCTTAGACAAATATAACCTAAGTTGGAGAAAATTTAAGAAAAAACCTTATCTTTGATCAAGATCAAAAATTTTTTTTTGATGAGACTCTTACTCGAAATAATGAGCTAAGAATTAATGCAGAAATGGTATGCTAATGAGCACGTGCTATAGAATACAAACACAGCATTGAACTCGGAATAGGCACGATAATCGAATGATTGATTTACGTGACTGTCAGACGTTTAGTGCATACGTATGTATCATCTGACAACTCGCAATCTATCCGAGTTAGCTCGTCTATTGTTCGAATGTCAAAGCAGAAACTACACCAAGCCAAGTGGGATCAAGCTGTCAGTGTGCAAACTTTTAGTTTTCTTTACTTAATTTCCCATTAGCAAATGAATATCCATAACAATACCACAGTTTATATATCGAAAATATATTATACTGTGACAATACTTAACCTTACTTAAATAATACTCCAATATTTTGCAAAATTCGAATTCTTTTTTCATAATTAGTGTAAAAAGTATACAACCTTTTCTGATATCAAAAGACCACAGAGTGGAAGTGTATAATCATAAAGGCATAGTAGACCGCAAAATAGGTTCATTTCAACCAGTCTCGCCTTGCCCGGGGCTCTTGAATCGGCTATTCCATCGTTTATCGATCGTTACAAATATCGGTTATCTTCACGATTTACTGACTTCCCTTTCATCATAGTTCATTCTACAAGAATAGCAAATCAGAAGCCGTGGATTATAATCAGATACTTATTGATAGAAATATTGGTTTAAAGAAGGATTGAAGCTTACATAAAATATTGTTTGGACATAAAACATAAATATTTATTGGACTCGATTGCAACATTGCCCTTCTTAAATTCAGTTAACTGTCTTTTTCCGTATGCATAAAATGTGGATTGCATAGATTGTAAACTCAACTTACCTACTCACAACTAACTAATGGACAAAGTGCTATAATTCTATTTTCAACGTTACACTAGTAATAAGATATTAGTGACCGCCCGCGACTTCATCTGCGTGAACAGTTCTGATAAAGTGTAACGCAAACAAACACACTTTTACATTTATAATTAGTTGAGACTTATCAGTTGGTATTTACTCATTTTTCTGTCTTAAATAAAATGATGAGATAATAGAATTGCTAAGCAATCAAACTTTATTAGATTTCGTTTATATACAAACTTAAAACTATAAAAGAAAAGTGAGGGTGTTTAATTTTCCCAAGCTGTTTTATCCTTCCTATTTATACCTCGCTAATATTCATGAACCTGTCGGTTTTAATGTCAATAAAACGCTGCTTTAACATAAAACCGAATCTAAAAATTCTCATTCTGACTGATAAAGTAATAGATGGTAATAAAAGAGTCTGAACTTTTCCGTACTTTAAAGAATTGATTACCGTCACTGTTTAGTTTGTAATTAAAGTAACACATCTGACAAAGACATAGAAAAATCGAATGTTACTTGGCTTTAATTGAAGGCAATGCTTTTTTATCGGGTTACGTATTTGAACTTTTAGATAAACATTGCTCATTTTTATGTTTTTTTAAACTACACGGGTAGCAAACTTTAAGCCCGGTTAATGCAACACCAAGAGCATCAAAAGAAACGTTAAGACGGCTTCACTTCTGTATCATTGGTATTACCACATCACTGTGGCGATGGCGTACTCTATCACAGTAGCGAAGCATTGACGAAAACTACAACAAATTGACAAACTATAAGTACCGATCATGATACTTGTTTATGCAAGGCGACGGAGATACGATAAACCACCATGACTGCAGGATTAACAATTTATTATTGACATTATGCACAGAATGAAACGTACAGCCTGCCTAGCATGACCGATTTATATCGCGTGATATAGCATTTTATCGACACTCAACTGTCTTTTTGACAGTTGAACACGATAAAACGCTATATCACGCGATATAAATCGGTCATGCTAGGCAGGCAGATTTCAGTGTCGTATCGTACACGATAGATCAAAAGTCGGTCCTGCAAAAGCTTTGGAAAAGTCAGCGATCCAATATACATAGACAGAGAGTCGAGGAAGCTATAAAAACTGCCTCAAAGTTTACTATGGTTATCATTATTCCGATATCACCTAATCGATTCCGTATGTAATCCCGAAGCTCCTTGCAAAACCGCGAGCCTTGTAATTTAAATGTAATTACTGTGTGTGGTAACCACAAGTATTGATTTAAGAAGCTCCATTATACCCTCCGGTGCGTGAGTATTAACTCTAAACTGGTTTCGCTAGTGTCGTGAAGTGTCACCGTTTTGCCGTGATGTCTTCATTAGGTACTGAAGAAATCTAGCTTTGAGCATGTGAAGTTTGTTTTTGAAAAAAAAATCTAGGAACTTTGTAAAGAGTCTTTGTTACTTGTAACAATTTGTAGAAAAAGTCAGCATTAAACTCTGTTTCACGTTTGTTAAATTTTCCAATCTACTTTTACTGACGATTCCAAAGCAGTGAAGTGGCCATTTTGATAGCTCTCTGGTTCCAACCCTGGTGCGGTCGACGGTTTTGATGTGGCAAATTTACTAATAACGCATTCCTCGTCAATTTTAGGCAAGACAGAGGCAAGAATCTTTTCACGTGATTTTATAAAAAAAATAGTTTTAAATATACTGTCCCGGATTTCGTACGAGGTTGTTAAAAAGACCTCAGCATGATTTAGTACTAGTTTAGTACTTTTCTACTAGTTAGTACCTATCTCACTGATTAGTTAGGTACACAGCCAACGGCACTATTTTACTAGTTCAGTTAACGACGTACTCCGTCAGCCTGATGATGCTCCCATCATTTATAAAATGCCCTTTACTGGCACCGTTATATTTGAAACCCATCAAAGTGACTCATCTACATACGTTTTTATAGTTGAAATTACAGAGCTAAGGTAATTTATTGCTTTAGCAATCACTATGCGCACGCTTTCGATTTAATGCGGTTTATTATCATTTGAGTTACTTTTTATGGAAAGTGATTTCGTATCACGTGTGAATGATTCATTTTTTAAATAGTAATCGACTCCGAATTTCGAATTCATAGTTCAATTCCTAGTCGGATTAATTTAGAGAAGATTGATATAACGATTCCTTTTATTCGTGTGCATATTATATTATGAGTTATGTTCTCGGTTATTTTTCAATTATGTCTAAAAATTATTGATAAATACATAAGTACTAATATTTATTAGGGAAGTTGGACAGTAAACGAAACAAAGATTGAATCAAAAAAGTAAAACCAAAATGTGTCAAAAAAGTAAAAGAAAAACTGTTATTTACGAAAATTTGCTTCAAACATAGAAAAAATTATAACAAAATTACTATATACATCTACAGTCTACACTATAGCACGAAGTTGGCAGTAGTGCGCCAACTGGTGGACGATTTGTGGATCAGGTTTTTCTCTTTCTAAATGATTTGTTTCATTAACGATAATATATAGAAAGGAGTCAGCTGCGATAGCCGCGCCGTTATCAATCGCCTTTATCAATCAAAAATAAGTGATTACCCAACTTTCTTGGTCACAACATCTATATCCTATTTAATCGAACTACAAATGGTTACAAAATCAACAGACCCACCTCTTCACCTATGGAAAACAGATGCAGTCTCGAGTACGTGCTTAAGAGGCATTGTTGCTATATCCGGGAGCACGGAGCGAGCACTAAACCCTGATCCGTGGTGATCCGCTCAATAAATCAAGATGTAAAAATAACTCTGGAGAGATGAGACGGCAGTATGGTATCTGCACTAGGGGAAATAAGGACACGGAAACAAATAGTTAGGTACCGAATATCTGGGTTAGGGTGTTATTTTCTTTATCAACACTTGAACAGTTGATTGTTATGTGTCTGACTCTTTTTCAAAGTTTAATTCCAAAATCCTAGATGCATACATTTTTGCATGTTGCCATTGGCGACTATTCTATTATTAGCAACTGTTTTTAAAGCCTTATTTAAATTTTGAATTAATTTTTGTAGCGCTCATGGCGGAGCTTGACAAGCGATCTTACTCGATCACGTTTGTTAAGCAACGCTCGGTCCGGCCAGGTGTCGGATGGGTCACCGTTAAGTGGCATTACAAATGAGCGCTCCGTGCTTCGGAAGGCACGTTAAACCGTCGGTCCCGGCTGTTGTCATATGGTAACAGTCGTTAAGCCAAGTTAGAGGCCTTACAGGCGGCTTTATAAAATCTTACACCAGGTGGTGGCCACTAGAAGAAGATAGACTTTATTATTTGTAAAAAAACCTTCCCTTGTTATAATTAGCGCAAGCAGGATGACAGATCGCCTCCACCGCCCTTCCTGTACACTACTGACTATCGATCGCTCGGTCTGGCCCAAGATTTTCTGTAAATAACATATATGTGTGATTGCACGAAAATCTACGATTTGTACCAAGCAGCGCTTCTGTTTACTTTATATTTTGTGATAAGTCTATATTCTACCAAAGCACACACGGAAATAGATCAGAGTAACCCTAATGACACACTTCGAACGATCGATGCGATCTCTCTACGCAATCAATAAAGATAATTGGTGAAAATCTTGAGAAGCAATTTTATAATCACCATAATAAATGCTCCTGACTTTAATTACCGACTTTTTGCATTCACTCACCAATTATACCTTAAAGAGAAACATGCTTAATTGCTGTTTATATGAAGGAATCACTTGATGCAAGCTTAAAGCTCGTTTTATAATAGGTACTCGTATACAAGTACATCTTTTCGGTCAAAAATTATTACCTCAACTTAGAAAGGTTTGTACCAATTTTCCCGTGAACCTATGTACTGACGTTTTGATAGCCATTTTATCAAGTATTTTATATTGATTTTACTTCTAATTCCACTTATAGAATTTCCGGAAAATGCCAATCGTGCAGCGGTGCTAATTATTACCTAGGGATTAGATAACTAAGAAAAAACAACATAAGAAAAAACAGTAGGTAAACATTTTATAAGATTTACGTATTTTGAAGACGTTTAACTAAAATAAAAGAGTTAATTTTTAGAAAGACATTTTAACTTAAACACGGCGTTATGATACCATTCCTTATGATGAAATTAGTTTAATAAATCTTTGAACAGTCTATTCCTATAGCTCTATTTATTTTAATCGTCACAAATCTCTACTAACTGTATTCCACACGCTTGTTTTTATTATAAATCTCTCGGTTCCACGAAAGACGCATCGGGTGGTCGTTTCTAATGACATTTGTTTTGTTTGTATAAAAATAGTCTTCGGAACATTCATTCACTGGCGATGGATCAATTAACGGCTATAAGATAGACGATCTTTCTTTAGAAGCTACAAAAACAGGCGCTCTTATCTAATCGAACGTATAAGAAATGGTTTTCTATAAATACAATCTTTGTGGCGATGAGTATTTCGAGAGGTCTGAATATCGGAGAAAACATGTTATCAGTAATTGTTACCAAAAAAAAATTTTTAATGCTTTGCCAAATGTTATAAAGGAGTTACCCAGTACATTATTCAAATCGAAATTATTGACATGGCTTAAGGACAAAAATTTTTATAAAGTTGGTGACATGTTTATAAAATAATAATTTAATGTAAGTATAATGATTTTCTATCGACATGTTATTGAAATTATTAATTTGATGAATTTATTAATTAATTTATTAATTAATTAATTTGATGTACTTATAGGTGAATTATTTTTATTTTTATTAATTTTAACATTATTTAAGTATGAAATAATTTAATGAATTGTATTTTTTCTATTAATTTTAAATGGCATGTATTCTTTATTTTCGTAATGTTAACCTAATACTTTTGATAAATACCAGCGTTAAATTCTTTTTAAATTGCATGCCTCCAAAGGTAAAATATGCGGATATTTGTGTTTGACATCTTGTTGTACCATATTTTTGCAATAAATGATGATTATTATGATTATTATTATTATAAATGTTAGAGCTACGGAACTTTTACATTTAAATACCCATAAATATAATGTGTGTATTAAAGCTATGTAATTAAGGTTACCATTATTAGAAAATTATTATCAGAAACAGCAATTTCGTTTAATAAACTTTCGAATACAGCCTTCAAAGGCGTGAAATTGCAGTCACCAACACAAAAGCTCATAAAAAAAGTTCACGGCGTTATGAGCGTAAAAAGCTTGTTAAAATTAGGTGTTAAAATGCATTTCGCGTGCACATGGAAAATAAAATCCACTTTACGAATCAACTATAATTAATTGTGATTTATATGGCGTCACGCTTATTAGGTGAATTTCGTAAGCGATGCTTATCTAAATGATTGACACGGCAGAATGGAAATATGTGAATATTTACATCTCCAACCATTTATGTCTAAAGAACAAGTCTTGGGCGATAATTAATTGGATTCGCCGCCTGAATAATTTATTATCAGCCACGTTGACGCCTCACACTGATATTAATGTGAACAGTAGGCGAACAGAGGCACACTTTGTGCCTTATGCAGTGTATCCATATTGCGTGGCATGGCAACATTGGCAACTTTATGTGATGACAACTTCACGATGTAGCTTCGCAAGCTAACATGACATATTCGTTACGACTTATTACCGCTCAATACGAGCATTTGGTTTGAATCTCGTGATGTTGCACGATATTAGAACTGCCGGGCGATACAAGATTTTTAATTTTAATATTCTGTTTTTTATTACTCCTTATTTAGATAATTATTTTTACCGTTTGGTCTGTTTTGTTTGTAATTGAAGATTATATAAGACAATAAATTATTTGTAGTTAGAAAATCTATTGTGTGGGAGTTTGACTCTGTTTCACACATTATTCTAGCTACACTAATGATATATTTTGAGAATTCAACGCTCTGAATGAAATATGTTAAAATTCGTGGGTTTATTTTTAATTAAGAGTTTTAAAGATTCAACGGGAAAAATGTCTTAAGTGAATTTTATCTACGTAAGTAGATACCTAATTAAAAATATCAACTGCAAAACTTCACATTGTTTCGAAATGAGATTGATAATAATAAAGACTTAAAACCTGAGACAATTACGAAATAAAGTAATTAAATAGTTGTTGACATATACGTTAGGTAGTATCAAAGATTGGAAATAATAGTTGGTTGTGGGTGTACTTAATCGGTTTTAGATTTATTTATTATTAAGGTAATAACTTGTTGACATGACTGTACTTAAGTCAGTAATTTGTATTTGTTGTTTTTGTAATAGATAAAAATTTGAGCTAGAGCGTTTAACATAAAATACAATTCACCTATAAACACGACCATTAAACTTGCTTTCCAGAAAACTTTGCCTTTGAAGTCCATTAATTCCGTGCAACTAGCCGTGAAAGCCGCGAGTAATATTTTATTTAGATACCTCTTTTTGCATAAAATATTAAGTTTCACCCAGCACATGCTCACTCAGCAAAAACACTATAGTACCGACCAAGGCTGACGCATCTGAAATATTAACATAAAACTGGAATAATTAATTGCAACTTAAAACACAAAGAACGGCCGTTCGCTATTCATGTAAATTGGGTCTAGAATAGCGCAGCCTTTTGTAAGAAACAAGCTGTTTTCATTAAATATATTACGTGATAAAGAAGTCTTTTTAAATCATTCTAATCTTGTGAAAAAAATCGGGCAAGTGCGTGTCGAGCCACGCGCCGGAGGGTTCCGTAGTTTTTATTTTTATTTATTTATCACGTAAATGTTTTTACATTAGACTTATTCACTATAGCTAATTCGTTCGGTTCCGTTTTTTGCCATTTTGGCTACGGAACCCTAATAAAAGACCGCTCAACTATGGAACATGAAACTTGAAAATATTAAATGCATTTAGTTAATTAGAACTAAATGACGTAACAAAAAAAATGTTATAATAAATGTATACTGATAAACTAAAACCAATTAGAGCTTTCAAAAATCGGTATTCTGGAATCGGCTTTGAGATATAAGATTTTCAATACATAACAGTAAATAATAAATAATGCTCCAGAATAGCCTATATTCCACTGTGATGCAAATTTGCAGACATGACAGTTTGAGAATTTATTTTAAGCAAATGAGTAAGACATCATTTCCAAAAAGGCAAAACAGACACAACCAATCAGTTCTCTCTCTCTCTCTCTCTTTTCCTCTTTGTGACATTTACTTTCAACTTAGTCGCTGACCGTGTGCCAAAGAAAAGCTACAAAAACAGAAGAAAAAAAACAAGAATAAATGTCAGACCATCTACATACAAATTGGCATAACAAAGACGTCCCAAGCAAACTGAAACTATTTCGAAAGCAGTTTAAGCTCTTCAGTTTCAAGTAAGTACTTACCTACATACTATTTCCGCATCTGAGAACTATCTATATGCTAATCTCCCTCGATCTAATCGGTTCTCGACATAATTGTTCAACACAGTCTACAGAACCCAGAAAGTTCCCCGATTACAATGTTAATGTTGCAACTCACAAAGGATCCCTAGATTAAAGCCTAGAAGGTATTAATTTTGTACTTAGAAGGTATTAATTTTGTACTTGGAAACAGCTTATAAGCTACGGATAAAATGCACGAGTTCTTCTGCTATGTAGTTTATAAACTGTTGTTTTGCTTGTCACTGTCACAATTATTGTGAATAACGTTCTTAATTATCGTAACATAAAAAGGGAATTTTGTAAGATGCCTTTGAAGCCTTCTGGGGCCCTACCGGTACTTTTCGAACTATGGCGGGTCTGCCGAGTTTCAACTTAAAACAGATAAATCTATGTAACGAATTTCATATTGTACTATTTGTCGAAGTTATTTGGAAGATATCGATGTTCGTGTAACATCATGAATTGGGGTTCGCCATTTTGGCCCAATTGGGGCTCGATATATCAGTTTTAATTTGAAACCCGGCAGACTTTTCCCCTGTAAGGAAGAAATCGACAGAGGTGGTTTGAATCCCTCAAGATAATTGTTTAAACATTGTATAACCTGAAATAAATGTTTCCCAAAGATACACACTATGAGAAAAACATTTAAATAGTTTAGATAGTAGTTTAGTTAACGAATTCTTTTAACAAAACACAGACATTAGTACTTGTTGTATGGTCTGTGTAACAAAACAATACATAAGGCTCGCACTCCATTGCAAATAAATACTAAAAAATTAAATAATATGCTGTACCCTTACTTAATCGTTACGAAATACCTAACGTAAACAAAATGAATCGATTAATTTCATATAACTGGCTAAGTACCTACCAACGTAAAGATTGTCAATACAAAAAAAAATAGTGTTCGATACGAATTAAATTTGTGGGTACTCGATTATTTTTCAAATTAACGATACTGGGGCCCTATTTTTGAATCCTTCGGCGTTTACAAAATTATCTGTAACTACCCTTACGCCTTAGCACGAACACGAACATTACAGCTATCGATAAAAATAACGCGCGTACAATCATTCGATAAAGTAATTTTGTGTGGGAAATTTGTACAGCGCCATCTAGCGCCGATAAGTGAAATGAAATTTTCCATGGAGAATTCTCTATCGACCTACTTTTACGCGCGTTTTTTTTCTCGATAGCTGTTTGTGCTAAGGTTACTGACTCGGTAATAACCTAGGTAATAATATTATGTAGGTTATTACACCAGTACCAGTTTTGGTCACCAGGGTCAGAAAAGTTTGTAAAGAGCGCTCGACGCCAGCCGAAGGATACAAAAATAGGGCCCCTGAATGATTCTAATACTGGCAACCATGGAGGCACAGGCAACGAACAGTGATGAATTATAGGTCTGACTTTAATATCACCAAAATGTTAAGCCATTACGTGGTCGGCATCGGAATGGTGTGTTTAGCTAAAATTTCATTACGCAGGTGCCTCTCAAACAATTTGTCTTGTCAGTCAAACGATCTTCATCTCGACAACTAATTTGAATTTGTAATGAAACCAAAGATTATTTGCAGTGAAATATTGCGGTTAGGCCACGAACTTGCGCGTCTTGATACCATTTTTCGCGCAAATGAGCGGACGATGGAACTGAAATAGTTTTTTCAATAAAAAATAATAAGTAATTACTCAGGCATGAATCGAATAAAAAATGTGGTAATATTTTTACGATTGTGTGTCTTCGATCAAATGTTCGTAGGTATATGAAATTCACATATCATTGAAAGCAAAAGAATAGTGCCCTCCTACTTTACCATTTTGTTTTGACCAACTTTTCAGTCAGTGTACAAATATTGTCTGGCATCTGTAAAGGTGTTGCATTCGAATGTTGAAGGTAATTCTTCACATTGATGAAATAACGCTGGCTTACAGCGTCAACGTAAAAAGTACTAGAAAATTTCGCCGCTCCCACTATAGCGACTCGGTAGCATAATTGGTCAGTGCATTGGGCCGGAATTCCAAGAGTGCGGGTTCAAGTCTCGTCTGAGCTGCTACGAGTGGGTCGATTTCTTTTAGTATTTATTCTATTCAAATATTTATCTTAATATAAAAATAGCATTGTGAATGCCTAAAATCAAAAAAATCAAAAATATTCGATATTCAATCCAAAGTAACTTTGTCTGTCTGTTACGTTTTCACGCCTGGACCGGTCTGTGGCCCTACCATGAGTTTGATGCAAACTGTTTACGTTACCGTAAACTATAGTTTTGACTCTTTCACTCGCACTGGCTGTGAGCAGTATATCCGATAGTTTACGTTAACGTAAACAGTTTGCATCAACTCATGGTAGGGCCACTGGACTGATTTTGACGAATTTATACATGGGACCTTGGAGACGGACATGGACAAATTTTGTATACCACTATTGGGCACGGGTCTCCGCCCGCACGATATAACTTGAAGCCCACGCGGGTGAGGCATCGGGCGGAAAGCTAGTATGTGTACCTACCTAGCTTGCTACCTAGCCACCGCTCCGCTTGCCGCGTCGCTCGTCGCTTAAAGACGTTTCCAAGATTTAAGGCTACAGAGATCACTCGATAGAGAGTTAATTAGTTTCAAGTGTTAGGGTCTCACTTTAATTCAAATACTGCAATATTAAGTCGTTTTTGAGGTTTACTGAAGTGACTGAATTTCGAGAGTCGGAAGAACATCAAAAGGAAGAACTTTATTAGATGGAGCTAAGTGATACATTTATAAATAGAACCGGTTTCGACGCAAGCGGCCTTTTCTTTCATATCGTCTGAGGATTAGTGACCATCTCTGGTGTTAGAGTTTATCAAGCCGCCTGTAAGGCCCCTAACTTGGCTAAATGAATTTTATCAGATGAAAACAGCCGGAACCGACGGTTTAACGTGCCCTCAGAAGTGCGGAAGCGCTCAGTTGTAGTGCCACTTAACGGTCACCCATTCGACACCTGACCGGACCGAGCGTTGCTTAACAAACAATCGAGTACGATCAGTCTGTCAAGCTCTGACACGAGCGCTTCGCAACGCAAGTGGTAAAATTCAGTAATTTTTATTTTAGTTCTATAAATTAAAGATGTTTGTGAATATTCGATTAAGCCTATTCGTCAGTATTTACTAATTTTCCCACTAACCAGTTAGCCTAGAAACAGTTCTAAATACATAGCAGATTAAACTACCGATGACTAATGCATTGCATTAATTGTGAGCGGACGTCTCAAGGCATTGAACTCATTTATTACTGAGACTATTTATAAACAAACAATTAACATCAAGTGCAATGCAAATATGCAGAATGAAGCTTTCATTTTTTTACGTTTTACATTATAATTTTAGAAAACTATCAAAAATAATTAAGTTTAACTCAAACATTTTGGTTTATTACTACAACTACTAGTATACCTATAGTATTATATTATCTGTGCTACAACCAACTATTGGGTAAGTATTTGAGACCTTATCTCACAAATATTTATATCTATTTCCAAAGATACTGTAGTGTTATTTGATGCTAATTTAAGTGATTCCATAAAATTAATATAACTTTTTGTAACTGTGAGTTTCATAAATAAGTAACGATTTTGGAAAACGTGTTTAGGAAAAAACACAAACAAGCTACACAAAAATCGATAATACGAAATCCGAAAGTGTTCTCCAAATGAACACTTAACACACCATTAAAATACCATGGTAACCTTTCACTGATACCGCCTAATAGTTTGAATTTTCTTATCTTCTAACACTTTCCCTGCTGAGCGCTAATTGGGCGAGCAAACATGCGTAGACCAAACTATCTTGAGAATCTCGTTCGTGAGTCGCGGGCAACTATTAGCGACTTCCGTGTATATTGAACTTAACTTTGCTTGAGACTTGATTTTGGTATCCTAGAACTTAAAGCGCTCACGCAAATAATTGTTAAAATACTAGCGGCCGCCCGCGACTTCGTCTGCGTGGAATGGTATTTTGCTATTCCTCGGGAACAATACTTTTTTTCGGGATGAAAGGTACCGGGTCCTTTTCTGTACCCCTGACAACGTGTATGCAAAATTTCATGATGATCGGTTCAGACCTGAAGCAATAACAAACAAACAAACGGACTTTCGCTTTTATAATTATTATATTAATAAGGATTTTATTTAAGGTAACATACTATGTTAAAAGATTAGTAAATAGGGTAAATGTTACTTTATTTATATTATCAGGAGACGCAAGATCACTAGTGTGCAATAGACAAAGCGATGACGGCGTTTTTCTACATGCTTGAATAAAAAATGAGGAGTTCCAGTGTTATTTATTTACTTATTTATTACATTTCTTTTAAAACACGTCTTAAATGTAATAATGTAAAAGTTTTGGTGATTTATTGAAGGAGCTTTTTATTTGTTCATTGTTCTTCAAACCTATTACAACTTTTCTATATTACAGTATAGTAGTTGTCACATTATCCACGCGTGTATTTTCCCAAAGGAAAGTATTAGAGATACCGTGAATCAAATCTAATCTGATAGACAATATTTGACTTAGACGCTAATGACATAATTAAATCTACATACCTAATGATTATTATTTTGACATTTAATAAATTAATGAATTGTATTGTAAAATTAAAAAAAACTGTACCCAGTATTCTAATCTTGATAATTATGAATTAATTCTAAATATTGAACAAATGTATTTGCATGCTGTATACATATACTAAAAGCAAAACATGAGCCCTTTAAGTGTACTAAGACCATATTACCATGTTTTTTAGCAAATAAAGTTTTATTTACTATTATTATTATTATAGATATTTCAGAGACCGCTGATTTATTCCGTAATTAAAAAGTCGTCAGCTATCGTTTTGTGGTCGTGTTTTGATAGTGCGCCATAAAAGTTATATTTGCACGATCTATCTGCAGTTCGATGGCCGTAAACTATTCCGATTGCTTTATTGATCGAACTCGGAAACTAACGCAAATAGAATTTCCCCTAAAGCAATAAAAGTTTTACATGCGTTTTGTGAGAACACATTTTGAGGTTTTTTTAATATATTTTTTATGTTATTATTACAATAGATTCTTCAAAGTCATTAGTATATACATTATACTAAATAATATACTAGAAAAAATACGACTCGCACCAGATCAATACTCAGACGGGAATCGAACCCGCGACCTTTGGATATCCGGTCCAATGCTCTGACCGCTGAGCTACCGAGTCACTAGTGACATCGCCGAATTTCTTCTAGTATATCCTCTACTCTTACGCTGCAAGCCAGCGTTATTTCACCAATGTGAGGAATTACCTCGAAATTCAATTGAAATATCTTTCCAGATATTTGGCAATCGATTAAGATGAAATAGCTATATAATTTTTAAATTTGAGATTTTTGCATTCACAATGCTATTTTTACACAATACTAAATAATATACTAGAAAAAATACGACTCGCACCAGATCAATACTCAGACGGGAATCGGACCCGCGACCTTTGGATATCCGGTCCAATGCTCTGACCGCTGAGCTACCGAGTCACTAGTGACATCGCCGAATTTCTTCTAGTATATCCTCTACTCTTACGCTGCAAGCCAGCGTTATTTCACCAATGTGAGGAATTACCTCGACATTCAATTGAAATATCTTTCCAGATATTTGGCAATCGATTAAGATGAAATAGCTATATAATTTTTAAATTTGAGATTTTTGCATTCACAATGCTATTTTTACACAATACTAAATAATATACTAGAAAAAATATGATCTGGTGCGAGTCGTATTTTTTCTAGTATATTATTTAGTATTGTGTAAAAATAGCATTGTGAATGCAAAAATCTCAAATTTAAAAAATTATATAGCTATTTCATCTTAATCGATTGCCAAATATCTGGAAAGATATTTCAATTGAATGTCGAGGTAATTCCTCACATTGGTGAAATAACGCTGGCTTGCAGCGTAAGAGTAGAGGATATACTAGAAGAAATTCGGCGATGTCACTAGTGACTCGGTAGCTCAGCGGTCAGAGCATTGGACCGGATATCCAAAGGTCGCGGGTTCGATTCCCGTCTAAGTATTGATCTGGTGCGAGTCGTATTTTTTCTAGTATATTATTTAGTATTGTGTTAAAATAGCATTGTGAATGCAAAAATCTCAAATTTAAAAATTATATAGCTATTTCATCTTAATCGATTGCCAAATATCTGGAAAGATATTTCAATTGAATGTCGAGGTAATTCCTCACATTGGTGAAATAACGCTGGCTTGCAGCGTAAGAGTAGAGGATATACTAGAAGAAATTCGGCGATGTCACTAGTGACTCGGTAGCTCAGCGGTCAGAGCATTGGACCAGATATCCAAAGGTCGCGGGTTCGATTCCCGTCTGAGTATTGATCTGGTGCAAATCGTATTTTTTCTAGTATATTATTTAGTATTGTGTAAAAATAGCATTGTGAATGCAAAAATCTCAAATTTAAAAAGTATATACATTTTTTAGAAATAGGTATAGGCACAAAATTGATTTCACTGAGGTAGTTTCTCAAAATTTATTCTTATGAAAAAACTGAATTATTTATTTCGTACATTTGGCAATATACTCTTAAAATGATAAAGAAAGAGACCAATGTAAACTCAGACTCAGAAAAAGTAAATATCAGACTAAAATGATGATGAGATGATACCTATCCAAATTCGTAAATAGTTGAAGCAAAGTGCTTTATTTATATTAGAATCATTGGGGTCAGTCAGTAAGTGCAAATTGTCTTTCCGTCAATATTAACAACCCGTTGTATATTATTTTAAATAAAAGCAAATATTACAATAAAAGCTTTTGTTCGTTTTATCTAAATGAGATTTGGAATTTAATTACGCGAGTATTACGGAAGTTTGGTTGCATTCGACAACAGAGCTAATTAGAATCTCTCATTAGTGTGGTTTTAGTCTGGCTTTTCCTGTATATAAAAAATGGAATGTAGAAAGCAATATTAAAATAAAAAAAACAGAAAAATTAAGACGCTTTTGAAAATAACGAATAATGATTTGAAATGTATTGAAATAAAACACCCTCAACGGATACTAGCGCGGTTCCATTGAAAGTACTTTGGTAATTAGTTGGTATTTGGTTTGATTTTTGGTTTTCCCGACGTTTCGGCACCTTTGCAGCTGCCGTGGTCATGGGGGACTGACTGTATTGTCAATAAAAAAATAGATTTTAGATTAACGAATTATTTCTTGTTTATATGTAAGTATGAACAACACCTAAGGCCGCGCACACTTTGGATGCGTTTTCGTACGTATTTAACTCGTACGAACATCTCACCCAACTTTCCAAGTAGGTACGACACAGAGTACTCTTTTATATAAGTAGGTACGAGTCAACTCCGGTCAGGTACGTCCTCTCGTACGAGTCAACTTCGTACGAAAACGCTTCCAAAATGCGTGCGGCCAAGTGTTACGCGAATAATATTTTTTATGGTGTCATATGTCATGGAACTTCGCCACTTGTGTATAGGAGGGCTGATCTTTGATCTAAATTCTAGTCACAGATTCAACCTAAGTTTAATTGGGCGAGTATAGATAGTGACGTCATGCGACAGTTGACGCATCTCTCGTTTGTCTGAGTATCTAGACGCACAACGTTAACTTTGCTTGTTATAAGTTTATGCGCCTCCCGGGTGCACAGAATATAAATTACCTAGATAGAATTACTTAGGGATGAATAACCAAGCAATTTGAGAGATCACGCGTAATCACTGTTGAGAAATTCGGCCGTTAAGTGAGCTGTTGAATATTAACTGTTAGTGATAGCTCTAGGTATAACTTTTGTTTACTTCTTCCATTGCATTAAATTACACCACCTTAGGTTAGGTTGTTTGTTTTCAGTAGGTGTCTTTCAATGTAAATGCACCTATTTCCCATATTGACCTACTTATTTATATTCTTTCACCCAAGGTTGCCGGGAATTATGGCTAAGTAAATAATAATATGTTGTTTCTGTTTGTCACTTGTTTCTGAGTCATGTTTCTGTTTACTAGTGCGAGAAAACTTTTATTCTCTTTACATATACAATTACACATTTTAAAAGAATATCTATATTCTTCTAAAATATTCAGTTCTTATAAAAAGTTCAGTTCTTTTAATTTAATATAAAAATAAAATCCGAGTGAAATGAAAAAAGTATGATTACTTACAAACTTTTAACGAATCTATTATTCATTGGTTAGATATTTAACTAAGAAAACTTCGCAAAACAATCACCATCTTTCCTATCATTTAACGTTTAAAGGAACAACTTCCTCGTTTAATTTATTAACGGAATGTAACCTTGCCCTTCTCCTAAGAGGATATCTTCCGCATTCTTTAGCTACTCAAGAGGTGTCCCTTAAATTCTTCAAAGTTGTCCAAAAGATGAAAGAAATTCTTGACACGTCCGCGGTAAACGTCAGGCGCTCAACATTACGGCGTCCTACTATAAATTTGAATTTCCCCAACATATTCCAGCAAATAGAACATGCTCAGAAAGGTTGCCATGTAGGCAGTGTATAAAAATAAACTGGATCGTGTAACAAAAAAGAACGAATACATACTGAACAACTTGGACAGATATATTCGTCTTACAAGTTTTTAGGGATTTTTGTTCTTTTGATATTATTAAAAGATGTGACTTTGTACAAAAGTAGGTACCCACTTATTGTAATACTTTTTGTTTGTAAATTATTTGCCATTTAGAATGTTAGTCGTAGATGTATTAGTTTTAGTTTATTGAGGCAACAAATTTTGAATAGCTACTTACTAATAATTATTGATACTTTTGCTCTCGCGTTTAAGACAATAACTTGTTATTTTGATTATATTTTTCAACAATAAGGTTCAACAACAAACAAATAAGACAATTTATCAACAAATAAAAAGTTTGACATTTCTATTTGACAAAAATATGTCACTCTGCGCCAGTAATAACACCAACATCTTCGTACTAAGCAGTTGTCAGTGATATTTCTGCAGAAAATCTCGGAATAAATGTCACGAGTCTCATAGACAAATTAACCGAAATGACCCAACTGCGACTAGGAAGCGGGAAGCGGGACGTTTCTGCACTAAGAGCTAGACCAATTAGTTACAGACGGTAAATTTAATAACCGACATATTGGTGACACAAATAATAAAACGCCGAGACTGTGCTAAATGCCGTTTTATAACTAAACGCTATAAAATTTGTCGTAAAATCAGAGGAGCGAGAAAATTTCGTGGTTTCCTTTTTGTAGAATAAAATTTGCTATATAACCGCAAGACCTGTTTTAAGGTTTCACTTTCATATCCGTTTCCTTCCTCTCCGATTTTTTGCACAGCTAAGGGTTGCAAATATATTATGGTTTGTTGGCATTAAACTTGTGTGTTTTTGCGTTGCATGAAAGTTTACATGTTGTCAGGGGTACATCGTTCAGAATTACCGCGATTGGGCTCCTGGGGGCTAATTGTCTAATTTCAAAATCTATCGCAATCGCTTTCAGGATGTGATACATTGATGCTTCTTTTTGGCACAAATAAAAACTTACCAAAGAAATGCAGCAATGTATCACATCCATCTGTCAAATGAAAGCGATTGCGATAGATTTTTAAAATTAGACAATAGTAGCCCTGCCTGCCTAGCATGACCGATTTATATCGCGTGATATAGCGTTTTATCACGTTTAAATGTCAAAAAGACAAAGGAATTTAACAGTTGAGTGTCGATAAAATGCTATATCACGCGATATAAATCGGTCATGCTAGGCAGGCTGAGGGCCTAGCCAAAGTAACATTGCCAAATCTTCGTTATCGCTTCGCTTTCGAAACATGTATGGGATTGACATAAGGTTTCGTTAACAATCGAATTTTAAAACGTCAAATCCATACATGTTTCGAAGCGAAGCGATAACGAAAATTTGCAAATGTGACTTTGGCTCAGTGGCGTGCATACCATATAGGCAGTTAGGCAGTGCTTACCTCATGACGAACCTAATAAATATAGATACCACTAGTCACTAGTGTTAAAGTAAAAAATAATTAATTGGTTCCGTTAATATTCTATAATAACCAAACTTCTATTGAACACTCAGTTAGTAAGCAAATTTTCCTTGCGCATCATTCCTACCTACGCGCTACGGTGGGGTAAGCAGTCTCCAGAATGCATATTCGAAGCAAGGAGCGTTTCATACAAAACTCATTCAAAAATTTTCGGTAAAAGTTATACGACCACAGAAAAAAGTGCGCTCTTTGTACGTGTAAGGTTCTAAAACATGACCTTCGCAATATAACAGCGCTAGGTAATCATGCTTACTCGAACTACCTCGGACCACGCGCCGGGCGAACGAATTTTACCGAGAAGCCGACGACGACATTATTTGTTTCACTCGCTCCTATGCACAAACCGCTCGCTCTCAGTCCGTGTTTTATTATCTCACGAGTGCGGGTGAATTTAACAAGTTTCAACCTTGTTACCTTGTCCTAAGAGTGTTGATACCCGCGCTTAATAGAATGTTTGTTTTCGGAAATAAAGATGCAAGCAATGCGGTTGTCATATTTTGTTTGTTTTTAGTTCCGTTAGTTTCTGCAGAGAAAGCAATAACTTATATTATATATTTTTTTTGTCTTCTTGACTTGACACCACGCGCGAGTTAATGAGAGATATTTTTATTGTTTTGTTATTTTGTTTTTGTGTACTTAACTATTTAGTGTTTTTTCTGTGAAAACAAAAAGAAATTGCTGTGTTTTGTGATTAAAATATTACCTAATTAAATAATGGAGAAATTAGTAGAGTGTGCCGAATGTGGTGAGAATTCGATTTGTTTACAAAAATTACGTATCCTTTCGCACAGTTTTCGTTCATAGAAAAAGTAATGGCCGCTTTTGGTCGCTAATGGATAATTTATACCTAGGAAGCAACTTCACATAACATAAGTTTACAACGTGAAGAAAAGGCAATATAAAAGTGGTAGGTAAACAATTAAACATCCTTATTACCTACTAATAGTATTAATTTTAAAATGATAAGAGCTTAATTACAACTGTTTAGATTTAGAGTGCCTACCTAGCTTGAAAACCAATGCACGCCCCTGCTTTGGCTAGGGGGGCTGGTACTGTTCCCGAGGGATAGAGAAATAACTGTCCACGCAGACGAAGTCGCGGGCGGCCGCTAGTTTTAATTAGTTCTGAAAACAAAACAATAAAAAAGGAAACTTATGTCCTGTGCTTATTAAAGAAATGTTCTTGTGACAGAAATTAACTTCGACAGTCATGCAATTCAAGTCTTTCACTGATCATGACCTCTTTTACAACAAATTGAAAATGTATGTAACAAAATAAACAAATTTAGATATGCACTGCGTCAACTTACTAGAGTAACAAATAGAAGAACTGCGATTTTTAACTGACTTCCAAAAAGGAGGAGGTTCTATGTTCGTCTGTATATTTGTTTTTTTTTGTGTATGTCCACAGATTACTCGAAGACGGCTGGACCGATTGAAATGATTCAAACGTTATTACATTAGGTAAACTCCCAAGTTGGTCCCATTTTTTAAAATTTGGAAATCGGTTCAGTACTTTTCAAGTAATCTTGGAAAAAGCACGAAAATAGTATGATTTGTGTGAATTACCTCGATAATAATGGTCGTATTACTTCTTTGTTTATGAACTGAATAAGATAATTATTGTTTTGTTGGAAGAGGGATATCTTAAGTGTAGGTTCTTTAACCGACTTAAAAAAGGAGGTTCTCAGTTTGACCCGTATACGTATGTTTCTCCGCGATTATCTTACGTTTGGCTGAGCCGATTTTTCTACATAATATTATAATATACCTTACCTACAAGGTACCTACACTAAAAATAAAAAAAATAAAAAACAGTTTAAAAAAAACAAAAAACCGACTTCAAAAAACCTACCTCTAAAAAGCAAGAAATAATATTCGTATAATAATAAAAATACGTCTATTGAAGTCGGGGGGGGCGTTTAGATAAAAAAAAAAAGGAATCTGTACTCCAGCCCCACCCGACTTCAATAGACGTATTTTTATTATTACGAATATTATTTCTTGCTTTTTAGAGGTAGGTTTTTTGAAGTCGGTTTTTTGTTTTAGTGTTACCGTGTAGAATCGATCTTGAGATACGGTCTGATGGGGTAATAGCACGGATTGGAACAGAGTATTCGTAGCACAGAAGAAATGCATGAGCCATAATATATATGGAATTCTCCCGGATGAATCCTGCAAACCTATATTTAAAAACCTAGGTCTTCTGCCCTTTCCGTCGCTTTATTTATACGAGATATGTAATTGTGTACACCGAAATAGATATTTATTTACAAAAGCATCTGATGTCCAGAACACTAGAGTTCGAAGAGACAAACATAAACTTGTCATAAGACATGTACCAAATACAAGGAAATATAGTAAAAGTTGTCTTGTAATGTGCGTTAGAATATACTATTGTATAAGATTCCCTACGATTTTAAAATATTGAACAACTTTAAATTTAAAAAAGTCTTTTCAAATGGCTAAATGAAAATATTTTTTATAGCATTAAGGAATTTATTGACAAAAAGTAATTTTATGACATTTATAATTAACTATTGACATGTATAGTATTAGTAGTCATTATTATTGACATTAGTTTTTATAGAATGCGCTGTTGTTTTTTTATCGTGTGTAGGTATTAACAATTTGCATGCTATATTAATAGTGAAACATGAGCACCTTTATACACTTAATGTATCCACCATTTTATACCATGTTTGATGTGAATAAATGATTATGATTCTTTTTAAGTCGACTAGTCACATTAATTAGGTGTAAATACTCGTATATACTGTTCATAGACTTTCGTCTTGAGACACTGAGGTAAGTCGGACGCGAAGATTTTTCGAAGCTTCCCGAATGCTGCCCACCCGAGTTGGATTCGACGAGAGATCTGTTTCTCGAAGTTGGACTTACCTAACTGGATTGCCTGTCCTAGGTATACGTAATGGTCAACCACTTCAAGTGTAGTGTTCCCAACATGAACTGGAGAGGGTACAACATGGGCATTTGACATAATTTTCGTCTTATCCATGTTCATCCTGAGACCCACTCTTTGGGAAGCACTACGGTCTATGAACAGTGTGTGTTGCCAGTGATGACTTACGGCAGTGAAACGTGGTCGCTAACTATGGGTCTCATAAGGAGGCTCAAGGTCACCCAGCGTGCAATGGAGAGAGCCATGCTCGGCGTTTCCCTGCGTGATCGAATCAGAAACGAAGAGATCCGCAAGAGAACTAAAGTAACCGACATCGCTCGAAGGATTGCTCAGCTGAAGTGGCAATGGGCGGGACACATAGCGAGAAGAACCGATGGCCGTTGGGGCGGAAAGGTTCTGGAATGGCGACTACGCACCGGACGGCGCTCCGTGGGTAGGCCCCCGACAAGGTGGACCGACGATCTGGTGAAGGTCGCGGGAAGCCGCTGGATGCGGGCAGCGCAGGACCGATCGTCGTGGAGATCCTTAGGGGAGGCCTATACCCAGCAGTGGGTGATGCCGTGCGGCTGATATGATGATGATGACTATATACAGTATTTTGTGTTATGGTTGAAAAAGCTGTAAACGACTCCGTACCGTCTGTTCTTCAACGGATAGTTGAATCGAAAATCAGCTGTTAAATGCTCTATCTTGCTATAGTAATTAACTATCCATTTTGCAAGATGCAGTGTCAGTATAAAATAAGTTATATGATTTTTTTAACAAAGGTAATATCACCATCCCAACTGGCTTGATATTAAAATTTAATTAATGATGCACCATTTTATTGCGCTGTAAAACAATGTAATTTTTCTCACTTGTGTGTGTACATGACTTAAGTAGTTCAAGACAAGAGGGATAGAGGAAAAACCAACGATGAATATTGTTCAAAATAATTACCTTTTATGCCCATAGATAATATTTTTTTTTATGTCGAGATATTACTAGGAATCGTTAGGTAAACATCGAACCGAAATAATAAATAAGTATCTTTTGTTGAAACTACATTTTCGAACAAGCGGATTGTTAAATAACTTTCTCGTAACAACGGGTATTAAAATATCAAGCCCTTATATCTTTCTATTTTTCTTTGTTAAAGGTCATCTATTTCAATTTAACGAACGTTTCGAGCCTCGGGCAGAACAACTTTATCCTTTTTGAATATATGAGGAAACATATTACATTGAATAGTTTGTTGTCACTTTCTATCACCATGCGAGTGAGCGCGAGGAAAATCGGTAGTAAAACTATCAGGAAGGGTCACTCCGATGGGTATATTCGAGAAATGTCATTTAAAACCCTTTTCAATGTTGATGTGGAGTAATCCATGGTCATTGACAGCTTAATTTTGTTCGCAACATTGAGTGCGAAGCCTTTAAGTGGGATGTAACACGATTACATTACTAAGCGTGCTAAAGCTCGTACAAAAGTAACAAAAACCTCTCTTAGCCCACCTACATGATTCACGAAAAGTTATGATTGTCATTTGTTTTCCTTTCTTTCTGTTTTATAATTTGCCTAATAGCTTTTTCATATTCTCCACATTATATTTATAAAGTTAAACTGCAAAAACATACTTGGAACATAGGTATGTAGAATCAAGATATTTGGCTAAAACTTCACAATCTATTTAGCTATGCCATCATTATGTCATTGTTTAAAGCCGAAAAAGTAAACTAAGAAATTAATATCCATTTATGTTTTTTTCTTTTAGTTAGCTACAAAGTCTGTTTGAGGTATATAAAACCCCATCCAAGAATACTCTTGTTTCCTAAAAGGCTATAACTGGAAAAAGCAAAATTCTCACCGCCTGTCACCCTCAATATATGTTCATCTAATACATTAGTAACTTAAAGCGCCAATTTCACCAATTTTGCAATAAACTCCCTCCAAGAAGGTAAAAGCAATTGCGGAGGCGAAAAAGGTTCCTTTAATTATTTTGCGCCTTCGTATAAGGCTGCATATCCACTTAAGATATGTGACTAAAAATACAAAATGGACCATGTAACTCTTGTAGGCTAGCTAATAAAATTAATACATACAACTCTGATGGAAATGAGAGGAATTAGTGCAAACAAAAAGTAAAAGCTGTATGTGGACCTTGCATACTTTAAATAATTATTCTCTACCTCGTCCATTGATTGTCTAGGTCACCACCCCGCTCCTCGCTATTACTCGTATCTCTGAAGCCTAGTTCGCATTAAGCCTAGTTTGCATTAGGGCGAGTAATTTAGTCGAGTATATATTACGTGTTGTGTTTTGTTTAGGGTTATTCTAAAATCAACTAAAATCATCACACATGCTAGACAATGTAAGGCATGCGATATGCTTAGAGCAAGACGGGCTTCTGTACCAGAAGCCGTGTTGCTCGAAGGCGATATGTAAGGAAAAAGTGTATATAATTAAGAGTGTTGCTGTTTGTACCTCTACTCGACTAAATTACTCGCCCTAATGCAAACTAGGCTTAATGCGAACTAGGCTTCAGAGATACGAGTAATAGCGAGGAGCGGTGTGGCGACCTAGACAATCAATGGACGAGGTAGAGAATAATTATTTCAAGTATGCAAGGTCCGCTACGCATCCCCGCATCGATTCACTACCCAGTTTTTCACCACTCAATTTAAACAGGGCTAGTGAGAAAAGTCACTGTTCCATTTATAGTTTCGCTACAAATCCCCGCATCGCTCTGCTTCCTCGCACAGCATATTAGTAGAAACGGAGCCTTACGCAAAGTAAATTACCAGCGTGAGAATAATGACAGGTGACAGACGGCGTTACTATTGGTTCTCGTTTCTTTCGCATTAGCTGCCATTGGTTAATCGATATAGCTGAAAATAATTGTTTCCCTGTAGGATAATTTCGAGCTTGTCCATTTTAGATCTAGACTTAACTAGTTTTTTAACAATATTAAGAAAAATAACGACTGAGTACCTACTAAGTTATATTTCGTATGATGGGAAAAGATTTCAGGCCCTATTTTACGTTTGGCGTCGGGCACTCTACTACATTTTCAATCGACATAGCAAAATCCAGTGACACAAACCTATCTGATCCTGTGACCAAAACTGGACATATTACATAATTATTATACTAAATAATATACTAGAAAAAATACGACTCGCACCAGATCAATATCCTATTGCTTTATGAAGCAGAATATAAAAAATACAATATTTCCAACTATTTTCAAATTTTTAGATCAAAATCGAATTAGCTTTCTTAGTGCGGGGGAGCACCAACAGCATGCTGGCCGTGCTCGCGGCAAGGCTCGACTGCTCTTATATTAACCACTGCTGTAACCTACACATTGCACATATACACAGTGACAGAGCCGTCCGAAATTAATATAATTTTATTAGTAATTAATGAATGATTTGTTATTAAAGAAATGATTTTTAATTTTATACTTATGCTTACCTAATGTGACTGTTGATAATTATTTTGATTGAATTATATAATAATGGGTCTTTGTTACTTGAAATAAATGCATTATTATTATTATTATTATAAACTAACGCTAATTTTATTTTACAATTTTAGTTTTTAATCATTAACTTTGAGTGTTGGTATTTAAACAACATTAAAAATAACTTTTTAAGTGTCCTTTTCTATAAAAGAACAGTAAAATAAAATAAATAAAAAATCCTCCCTATTGAATCCAATAGTGTAAACATTACTTTGCCGTTTATATTTCCTTCAAAACATTAATTTAAACACGTGTTGCTATCCGTAATAACACTGTTTCACTCCTTGTCTTAATTATTTTAGAAGGGACAGTATAAAGTCACCGATTTAATGTCAATCTTAAGACTAATTTGAATGCAAATTGCTTTCGAAGTTAAAAAAATATCGAAGGTTAAAATATTTTAATTTAAAGCCAAGCATACATATCGTACAGCGAAGCATCCCAAACGATTTTATTGTTTTATATTTCATTGTCACCACTATGCATTGTTGGTTTTTAATTGCTTTAAAGATTTCGTTTATATGGTGTTTTATTAAGTTTTATGAAAAAAAAACAAGCCTGTTAAAAAGTAAAATCCATTACCTACTTATTTCTGTAAGAAATGCAATAATAGACGTCACAGAATAAATGGTAATTGCAGTCGCAAATCCAATCATTTGAAGTGATAATGAAATTTATAATATGTCATAATGTCATTGCTCGCTAAATATCTTACATTTTTTTTAAACAAAAGTAAAGTTTCAATAAGTCCTATTCAATTATTTGAATAGAAAATGAAAACAAGTGTATTCAGGAAACGACAAATACAAGTACTTACTTGCTCAAGTCCACTCATTGAGCTCAACTACTTCACAATGACCGTCATTATTCTTCCGCCGACCCATCTAATGGCAAACCTTTGCTAAAACTGCTGAGTTTTTACGACCGTTAGCCTAATGGGTATCTACTACGCCCATCTACAGGGTGTTTGGTAATAGAGTTATAAAGCCGAATTTGGTGGGTACCATAAATAATAAATAAATAATAATAATACATACAACCTGGGAAAATATCCTTACTACCTTAATATAATAAATGCAAAAGTCCGTGAATTTTTTTGTTTGTTACGCCTTCACGTCTTAACTACTGAACCGATCATCATGAAATTTTAAATACACGTTGTCAGAGATACCACAGAATAAATAGAGGTACAGAGAAGGACATAGGGTACCTTTCATCCCGAAAAAAATATTGTTCCCGAGGGATAGCAAGAAACCTTTCCACGCAGACGAAGTCGCAGGCGGCCGTTAGTATTATTATAAATTCTAAAAATCAACACTTTTTAGTTCTTTTTTACTTTTTTTATGATAAACTGCATAGTGGCAACCCTAAATAATAATAATAATATTCTTTATTGCACACGAAAAGACATTACAGACAAAGAAACAGAGGAAAGAAGAAAGTACACAATAGGCGGCCTTATTGCTAGACAGCAATCTCTTCCAGGCAACCTTGGGAGAGAGAGAGATATAAGATACAGGACAATAAGGGAGTGGGTGCAACTATTTAGAGGACAGACTAAGTGCATATATAAAATAAAAGAAATAAAAAAAATGAGAATTCAGGAAAATGGAAATAAATAATAATAATAAATATAATTAGTGAGGAATAGAAGAAAGTAAATGACTCCTGACTTGATTGCGAAAGGATCCAAGAGTTTGGGCCTTTCTGATACCTTCTGGTAGATTGTTCAAAAGACGGACTGCATGAACAGAAAAGAAAAAGGAGAAGAAATCAGAGGAATGACGCGGAAATTCAAGAGTGAGGTTAGAGGAAGAACGCAAGGTACCTAAATGTGATTTGCTTTTGCCCATTAAAAATTCATTATCGCAAACAATAGTTTATTTGCGTCTGGGTGTGTCACCTTGCAGTTATCCATACAAATGAAAACAAAATTTCTCAGCCATGTTTTCATGGCTTTGTTTTCAGGGTGTATAATAATGTTCCTGGGTTTTCCTATCTATCATAATATTTGGCTTTATAACCCTATTTCCAAACACCCTGTATATATCTTCCTTGTCTCTACCGTTTCATAATTCATGTGAACTAAGCCCGTCTATATCTAAACCATAGATATAATATTGTTGACATTTCAAGGAGCATGCGCAAATCGTTCTTGAGCTTCCTCCATCCATAAACAATGAACGCAATCCAAACATCCATAAAATCTTTATTATAAAACCACTCATAATATTTTAGTAACCTTATCTTGCAAAACGCTTAAGCAAATATCAAAACTATTTCCCTACAGTATGCAAATAACATTTTCAAATATAACATTAAAATAATCAATGTTGTCCTTCGACTGATTGTCATTGTTAGTAGAATGATAAGATAAGGCTATTTTGTGTATAACTATTATAAATAACAAAGATAAACTTGGAAATAACTAAAAGTAGCAAAAGCCACAATAAGAGAATCGAGCTTTAAACAACAAAATATAAAAAAACTAAATAAACAAAACCACGCGTGTTCTACTTTGTAAAAACAAAAGCTTTTGTAAATCTCGTATGCAAAATCTTATTGCAAAACAAAAGAACTCACCTGAAAAACTCCATAGCCGGCAAATTTCGCGCCGAACGTTTGAAAAACATCCACACAGCTTCAAAACATTACTCCAAAACCATTCGATTTTCGAAAACACATCAATTCAGTCGCGGCACATCACTAACAAACCACCGGCTTTCGTCTGTCAAAATCACGTGGCGAAAAAGAATACGCGGAGTGCACTCATAACGCATGACATTGACGGAACATAACGTAACGGACTAACCTCCCACACTGTTCGTGAAGAACTAAGCGCAAGTTTCG
This sequence comes from Agriphila straminella, assembly GCA_950108535.1. Lineage (NCBI taxonomy): Eukaryota > Metazoa > Arthropoda > Insecta > Lepidoptera > Crambidae > Agriphila > Agriphila straminella. The sequence continues at coordinate 12,005,821 of OX467318.1, forward strand.
AGGTGCACGTGGCTTACGCGGCCGCCCTTCCAAAGCGTCGTGTACACTCTACGAAAAGCGACTTTCGCTCAAACGTCACACGATAACATTTCGCCCAAAAGCGTGACGTGATGAGCCCAGAATATGGGACGAACATAGCGTATTTCCGTGCTATCCTACAAGTGTGCGGGCGAGAAAAGTGCAGTTTATACGATTATATTTCTTATTTTCACCGTATTTCCGCTTCGAAGATAATTCCTCAGTTGGTTGTAAGTTATATTTACGGGTATCCAGGGAGATACTTGATACGAAATTTATTCCCAGACCCTGAGGATAAAAAGAAACCGTCCATTGTTATCCAGCTGATATTGAAAAAGTTTTTTCTTGGCGATCGCCTCTTTTTGTGTTGTTTTTTAAAGGATTACAAAGTTATTGGGCGATTGCGTTTAATTTCCCTTCTTTGTTCGGGATGACTCGGTTTTTTATATAGTATCTAATCTAGGGTACAGCTGTTGGTCTCACGCTCTTGATATGGATCTTTTTTATAATTTATTATAACGTTGAGCAACTGAAATTATTTTTACAATAAAGCTAACTGGTATAATATGGTTGTTAGATATGTGACTTTTACATAAAGAAATATGCCAAAATAATATTATGGGTTCTTTCTTTCAAGTATGTATACCTAAACTCTTTAGCTAAGACATGCGGCGATGGTGGTAATGGGGTATTTAGACGGGTCGATTTTCCGGGCGACTTGTTAAGCGACCTTACTCGAATAAGGCTATTTATAGACTCTTTAGCTATGACATGCAGCGAAGGTGGTAATAGGGTATTTAGACGTGTCTATTTTCCGGGCGACTTGGTAAGTGACTTAAGTCGAATAGGGCTTTTTATCGACAATGGCTTGTAAAATCGAAACGCCACCTCATTGAAATTAGGTTTGTCATTAGAATTTACAGGCGCTTGTCGATAAAAACGCTATTATAATTTACTAAAATCGACCAGCAAGTCGCCTGCTAAGTCGACTCGTATAAATACCACCTAACCTAGATAATATTTAAAAATTTAAAAATCATAAAACATAAACATTTAAAAATCATAAACATTTAAAAATCATAAAACATATTTTTACGAAGTTGCTAGGAAATATGCCTTTGTCGAATTCACTGCGAATTAACTGCTGTGTACTTACGAGTATATAAAAAAATATTGTAAGCTTTCTAAATTATAAACTCCCAGTATTTATTAACTCCAACCTAATATAGTTAATGTTATAGAAAGTATAAACATACGGAACTCTTTCGACACGCCGTCAATACTTGAGGAGGTTATTTTTGGATCTTTTCACTTTCGTTCGAGGAGATGGGCGTCGTCGAACAGATAATGTAAATATTGACAGAATATGTCAAGTGTTAAAGAAAAAATGATGTTCCGGCTTCCCTTTGACACTTTCTTGAAGAAACAATTATGGAGGTGTCGACATTTATTTCTTTACATATTAACATCTACAAGATTAACATCAAATTATTCACAGTAAAAAAGAAAATGAGGATATTATCAAATGCAATCACATCAGCCAATTTATGGTTGATTAATATTTTTACGTAATTTTGCAATGCAGCGTCGTTAGAAAATCATTTATTGATTGTTGGAGATATTCGGCCTTATCACAAAAGACTGTTCTACAAGTGTTTAACTTACACCCGTAATCAAGATCGATATCAAACGACCCTTGCCTATGCGAATGCACTGCGTTGAAATAAAGCTCTTGGTTTGTTTGTTTTACTTGTTTATGATTGGTAGTTGGGACGCTGTGCGTACGCGGCCGCTGTGAAACCTCATAGTAAACGGTTGTTAGACACTGTCGAAATGTGATGCTGTCACTTTTATTACAATAATGTTTGAAGGAGACAGCATCACATTCAAACAGTGTCTAAACAGTGTTTTAAAATCTTTTGTGGTAAGGCCGATTAGTGTCCCCTGCGTTAGATTTCTGTTTTTACATTACTTATCTGGTTCTACTACGTATACAATACTATGTTGCTTATTTTATTACTAAAAAAATTTCGGCCACTTTATAATTATTAATAAGATGTAATTATGTAATAACGGCACTTTTTTACCAAAATGAGACGATAAAAATGGATCGCAGTCACGAAATTGAACATACGTAGGTACTTAATTGCACCAAAAGCTTTAAAACGTAGTACTTAACATGGCATAAAAGCTGCTTAGATAAAGCTACGCAACCGTGCATATCTTATCATAGCAACAGATAATGGACCATCAACGCCTCATTAACACGATACGTACATTATTGTATTATAGACAAAGACATTTCACTCAATAAATATGTGAGGCAGTATCTAATTTGATAAACGAAAAATAAAAAGGTACTCTCATTTAAACTGCAAGATTTCTAAATCGCTTTCTCATCGCTTATATAGCGAATTTTCGAAAAACCATTTCTATCGATTGCCTTACTGTTATTAATTATTGCTGTTAAGGGAGCTTTCAGACAACTTGCGACGCGTGTCAGCGACGGTAGATGACTATGGGCATCAAGTAAAGAGAGTACCTAAAAAGATTTATAGATAATTCGTTATTTGCAATGTTCAAATTGACTTTGGGACTTTAACCCCTTTTAATGTTAAAAGAGTATAAAAGAAAATAAAGCTAATGGAACAATTTTTATATAGAAAAACTACTCATCAGAATTCTACTGTATATATTAAAATTTTGTTTATTTGCAAATCAAAATAATAAAAATAATTTCCAATAAGTGATAACAAAAGTTTCGCGTTACTTGCTTCTCAACAAGTGGTAAAGTATAAATAAAATTACATACTTAATAAAAAATTATTTTGACATTTCCATTGTTTCCATATCAAAGGTACTGAATTTAAATTATCTGTAGCAGCCTAGCCTACAGACCATACGACCCGTGGGTTAGTAAGCCGCGCCCGTTGATAACAATACCTTTGTTAGTATTGTTACTAGACGTAAATACGCAACTAAATATTTTGATCTGCTAATCAAATTCTCTTCTCTTCTTGAAACGATGAAGAGGAATTTTCAACGCTTGACTGTTGACACCTGTTACTGTTAAGGTATACGAATGTTAAAGTGTGATTTAAGCGTTATTGTTGACTTGACTGTCACAATTTCTGGTATTGCGTCAAGTTCTATGACGAAAAACATCGATAGTCAATACTTTTTTTACCAAAATTCAAAGCGCTTGGGTCCGTCTGCTTTTGAAAAGAGACTATTCTATAGTAATTTTAGCTCTCTCTCTACATAGTTAGGTCTCTAAAATAGTAGAGGTCTAATTATTTTCATCGCTTGCATTTGTTTGTGTAAAAGCAAAGAAAATATGTACAGTAAAAGTCAGACCGCTGAAGTCAAAGCTGATGCAACTGAATGTCAAGTTACAATAATAATTCAAAGACGCTTTAATTGCATTAAAAGTGACTGCTATCTTTAAAGTGATTAGATAATAAGCAGGTAGAATAACTTATCTTGGAGATATGTTTAAGTATGCGTATGCACTCCAATTAAAACGTGCTCTTAACTTTGATATATACTAAAGCAAATTAAGTAACGGTAATTGACACATAAATACAATTTGAAGTAGCTAGTTAAAAATATGAGGTTTATTTAATTAGTTGATTGAGAAACACTTACTATCAGGGAATTATTGCATTTAAATCAAATAGTAAAAGACATAAATGAATATAGGCTCTTTATAAATCACGAGGAGCTCGATGACGCAGTGGTTTAGCGCCTGGCCCAGTGATTGCGGAGGTTATGCAACTTTCGCAAGGGTCGGTCACTCATGGGATGGGTGACCAAAAATATATTATCTCGAACTCCTCCGTGCTTCGGAAGGCACGTTAAGCCGTTGGTCCCGGCTGCATTCAGTCGTTAACACCAACCATTCCGCATTGGGCCCGCGTGGTAGGTTATAGCCCATCCTCCTTATCCACTCATAAGATAAGGAAGGCTTGTGCCCCAGCAGTGGGGACATTAAAAATGGCTTATGGTCTAAACATCAAAAATGGCTCATGGTCTTAAAACCACAACCGAAACAAACTCACAAATTACCCGTTGCAAAACTGAAACCACTACATTAAATTTTCGGTACAAAACTATTGAAACTCAATTAACACATTGACAGTTAATTGTGCATGAACAGGAATTCAACTGCACGACGGATCCTAAAACAGGACGCAATATAATCTGTGAATTGAGCCGCAACCGCAGTAATATCACAGAATAGATAATAGTACTAGCGTACAGAAGTTGCACTACACAAAATCGTTTAAATAAGTTGAGACTCTTGCACCGACACAATAAAGTCTAATTTAGGTCGCATAGCCCTCCCTTCGCTCCAAAACATTCACTTAGTAACAGTTGCCTCTCCTATCGCGTAGGTCTTATCTTTTCCGATGTATAAAATTTGTCCTCTCAGAGGACGCCGAGCGGTTCAGACTCGCGCGCGGAGTGACAGAGCCCTGGTAATTATATTGAGCAGAGCTAGAAACCAAAATGTATCAAACTGTTTATATATTGGTTACTGTCGCTTGTTGAAAAAGTCAAGAAAGAATTTTGTGAAATGCCAAATTAACTTCCGCGCGTAACTTCGTCCGCTTTCCTGTTTGAATTTTAATAATTACTTTTACAGATAAGTTTGATAAACAGGAACCATCAAAATAAACAACTTTTACTATAGGACCAACTCTGAAATCGCGAAAAAAAAAAACAACTGTATCATAACATTTTGATATTTTCGTTATTAATTTTTGTATGAAACAGCAGATTTTTTTCGCGATTTCAGAGTTGGTCCCATAGTAAAAGTTGTTCAGTCCCTCTCTACCATATTCAGCATTAGGGGTAATTTTGTAACATGATATATAACTATCTCTACGCCAAGTTTCAGCCCGATCTGTCCAGTGGTTTAAGCTATGCGTTGATGAATCAGTCAGTCATCAGTCTGGACATATTTAATGTTATAATAAAAGATTTTTAAACATCTGTTAGTTAGTAAGACGCTGTTTAAATGTGATGCTGTCACTTTTTCGACAATATTGTTTAAACGAGACAGCATCACATTTAAACAGCAGAACAACAGACTATTTAAAATAAAAACTTACAATATTCCACTAAATTATTAGTATGATGTCACCCATACAATTATTAATTGTATGAAACCAATCGGATTAAGATTATTTCATTTTGTCAACCTTCTATGTCTGGCAGTATTCAGAGCCAACATGAGTAACAAATAGCGGTCCAAAAACTGATTGCCAGAAAATGGATAAATTGGAATCTCGACTCTAATTATCACCTTCCACATATTTCGTACATACATTTTCGCTTGTGGTTCTTCTGACCACCTGTGACACATTTCAGGATGCCACACAGCAATCAAACTTGTAATTAGCGGCTAGTCAAACAGCAAATTAAACCGCCTTTCATGTGACAAATACACAGAAAACCAGTGTGGAAAAGCTATAATAGCTTCATATTATTTGGACAAAATAGACTAAGTCAGAGCAGGTGAATATTGGCAAATATTTGCACGTAGAAACTTTGATAGACGCTGGAAAGAAATGTTTTATACATAACGGCGGGCTTTGTCCAGCAGGGTTTTTAGAAAGAGTGATGCCAGCATCGCTGACGTCACCATTTCCATCACTAGGCTCACTCATTGCAAATAATTACACTCAATATTGGAATACACTCAATTTATTTTGCAAACACAAATAAGCTAAAACTATTTAAGTTCCTAACTAAGTTAACAATGGTTTAAATACTCACAGGATTATCTCAAGTCTTCCACTAGCACTATCACAAATTCAACATCTTGCTTCTAAGACGACTCGAACAGTAATGCCGGCCAATCGCACAAAATCTACGCTTCATCGTTTTACACATGAAAAATGGCGCGAACCGGAAGTAGTAATTTAAATTGAAATAACTTTACACATAGATTTTTCACAGTAATGAAATAAATTTGTAAATTCATCTATCAAGTTTCAAAAACGATTTTAGTCTTCAGTTAATTTTTAATTGATAACTAGCCTAAACTAGCTGAAACTTCCGGTGGCGGCAAAATGCCAGCGGATGTGAAGCTACGTAGTGATTTAAAATGGAAATAACTTAACGCATTGATTTTTCAGAGCAATGAAATAAATCTGTAAATTCATCAATCAATTTTTAAAAGCTAATTTAGTTTTCAATTAATTTTTAATCGATAACTAGCCAAAACATCCGGGGTGGCTAAATGCCGGCGGATGTGACGACAGACCAACTGTTCCAGATAACTCCTTAATTTAAGATTAATTACAGAACAATGCACAAAGTTTATTCCTTGCTCATTATAAATCAAGATAAGAATTAAGAGGCTTTATTAAACAATACATTTTGAGAACAAATTAGTAATAGTAATTATAACACAATCAAAGTTGTTATTTCTTAATATTATGGCGTTGCGTCGACATACACATAAAAACCGGTCAAATGCGAGTCGGACTCGCACACAAAGGATTCCGTAGCAAGAAAAGGCAAAAAAACACGTTTGTTGTATGGGAGCCCCACTTAAATAATTATTTTATTCTGTTTTTAGTAATTGTTGTTATAGTGGTAACGGAAATACATCATCTGTGAAAATTTCAACTGTCTAGCTATCACGGTTCATAAGATACACCCTGGTGACAGACACACAGACAGACGGACAATGGAGTTTTAGTAATAGGGTCTCATTTTTACCCTTTGGGTACGGAACCCTAAAAACTGAAGAACATAATAGTATAACGTATGAATTTGCAATTTGGCATTTACTTTTTGATCATCAAAGTCAAAATAAAATGTAAAAAAAAATAAAATAAAATGTCCTGTTTAAAGCCATTAGAAATTGTGATGTGACCAAACAAACTCAAAGTATGTTCCGCGAAAATTGTATGTATAGTCTTGAAGTTTAAGGGATTTGCGGAAAAATTAAAAAATGTCTACCTTGCGTCAGGTTTTCATTTTAACTTAGGACACCAATAAGGCAAAAAAAGCTAGTTTAAAATGTAATTCATTTCATAACCCAAGCAATCACCTAATTTATTAATTTTTATTTTTTTCGGGAAGCTTACAGCTTAGGTTAAAAAAGGTAAATAACTTAAATAAATATTAAGGGCCAATTAAAAGCTTACACATATAATATTCAAATTACAACAGTCGAACAGTGTTAGCCAAGGTTACGTTAAATGTTTGAGGAAAGTATTACAACCAGTAATTAAAGTATACCGAAGTAGTATAATTTTACAAGTTATTTGTTAGAAAAGTAACTATCACCTAACATTTGCTTAAGCTTAATAATATATCATATCATAATAACAATATGTCGTGATATTCACATAACAAGGGCCTTACTATGAGCTCTTATAGCAGGGCTTATATTGAACTGCCTTACTTTTTCGTACTTTGACCTCAACGGTTAGTATGAAAGCAGGACTTAAGCAGTCCTGTTTAAGGCCTGCTTTTGAACTGAACGGTTTCTTATTTGCTGATGGTATGCCCCCTGGCGCACCCTGTATAAAGGTATTCAAACACTTTAGTGGACTTCAAACGTGAAAGCTTAATTTGCTGTTTCACTGGTTGCTAATTACGACTGTAATTGCGATAGCTTCTGAATGATGCAGCCGGTAAATACTGGCATGTAAAAGCCTCTGTTTGATTGGAATATGAGCGATTTGACGAAATACGGCATTTCATTCGATTTTTCGATATGAATGAACCGATTTTAATGAAACGTCATACACATAAGCAGAATATATATTGGTCTTGAAAGTTAATTGAAAACATTTTCGTTATAACATAGCGTTACAGATAAAATATACCGATTTTTCGAAACAGTTCCAATTATCTTTTTTTTAATAAGACATTTCAAAATTAATGTTCTTAACTAACTTTTTTGACCTATGTATCCTGTTTATTCGTATGAATAGTTTCATTAAAATCTGTTAATTTATTTCGAAAAATAAAAACTTAAGATTGTATGAAATGCCGTTTAGAAAGAAAATTATGATTTAGTAGAAGTACATCACCTTTGAAATATGACAGATTAAAAAATCGCATTCAAAGCGCAGAACCACGTAGGTACTGAAAAGGGAATAAAGCGTTTTTAGTACCCACTCGGGATATTTTCAGTATGTACTCATCAATAAACATGATAAGTACTAATTTTATAGATATTGTTTAATGCCTCTTAGGGGTCCGTAGCATTGTATCAGGAGTCCGCAGTAGTTCATCAGTTATCATAGTCATCAAATAACCCTCAATCTTAATTAAAAGTTAAAATTAGCCTTATACTAAAAGTTTTTTTATGAAGGGCTTGTGTAGTAGACTACAGTTTTAGAGCTTTGATAGAGTTAGTGAAGGGTAAAGAAATTACCAAACCCAATGATCGCTGTTGTGTGTGGCAATAAAATTATATGACAAGTAAAGTAATCGACGTCAAGAACGTTATACTACAAATGCAACATATCAATATATTCACCTACTAAAATACAATATACTTTAGCTCGCACAGCTTGTTTTCTTTTCCGGAAATACTCTTTTACAAAGGTTCTATCAAATTCTGAAAGTGGTCCATGACTGCAAAAAGTTTATTAAATTGAAGCGTTTTAATTTAAATGCATCGTTACATTATGAATGGTATACACATTGATTTCCGCCTTACTTGTTGTTAAGAAAATAAGATAAGATACATTCATTAAACATTCCATACTATTTGTTTTCATTGCACCAAGCAACGTATAAATGCAATGAACGCATTATATTATTTTCTATCCACTCTAAACATAGTTTTATCGTTCACATGCTCCTTAAAAAAACCGGAAACTGGTCACCGTAAAAGCATCATGCCTATCATATTGCAATTAAATTTTATACGCATTAAAATTATGCAATGAACTGTACCTACAGCAGAGCTTATGATCGATTTCATAGTTGAATTAATGTTGGCAGTAGTATAAAAATCTACGAAATGCTTAATATATATTAATGTTATAAAAATTGCAGAGATTTTAGACCTACTATTTGCCTTTTGTAGGAGCCCGATGGTGCAGTGATTTAGTGCCTGGCCCAGCAATTGCGGAGGTTAAGCAACTTTCGCAAGGGTCGGTCATGGGATGGGTGACCAAAAATTTACCATCTCTAGCTCCTCCGTGCTTCGAAAGGCACGTTAAGCCGTTGGTCCCGGCTGCATTTGCAGTCGTTAACACCCATTATATCGCATTGGGCCCGCGTGGTGGGTTATGTTATGTTATGGCCTATCCTCCTTATCTATCCATAAGGAAGGCTTGTGCCCCAGCAGTGGGGACATTAAAAATGGCTGATTGTCATGGTCATAAAGTCATAAGCCTTTTGCGAGGGATTAATTTTCCATTTTCCACGTTACGTAAAAAAAACTTTCAGTTTTCCTTTTTTTAGTTGCTAATTCTATTCAGCTAAAAATTAAAATAAACAGGTTATCTACCTACATCCTGAAGGAGAGTATTATACTCAAGACAAATACACTATGGGAAAAATATTAATGTAATAAATAAGTATTTAATTCAGTTTACATTTCAATTCACCTCAAACATAAATACCAATTACAAAAACCATTGCAAACCAAATATAATATCATGAATTTAATGATCAAACGAACTTACCCTAAGTGAAGTTCGATCCTAATTATCCCGTCTTCGTCGAAGAGATTTTAAATACTCAAAGGAATCTCATTGAAAGAATAAAATTTCACATAAACTTGGACTTTTGATAGAGGGTGCTGAAATTTAAAACGGTATCATCATATTGGCTGACAATCAATTTAAAAGAATGGAAGAGGAAGTAGGTACAAACTATAAAGTCTCGTGTTCTACAAGGTGATTTTTTGAGCTCTTGATGTGGTGTGGCTTAGACAGTCAAACTGAACTACTTTGTCTATGGGACCAACATAATCAGATAAAAAAAACAGCTGTTCCATAGACAACGTCAATATCTACTCGACCAAATGTATGGAAAAGCTGTTTTTTTTGCTCTGATTAACGGAACGAACTTATGGACAATGTTGTTCAGTTCATCTTTGCTGTCTGTTTTCAATTTCACGTAGCAAAATTTGTTTTCTTGTGCTCTAGGAGCCGTCTGTTTTGTGATAGTACTGTATTATTGACTATAGCCCAGTTTGGCCTGAATTGTATGTTCGTAATGTTTATGTGCGTGTGTAGGGAAAACCACATTATGTTCCGAGCGGTTCTATTCTACCACAGAATAGATATAAGGACCTACTACCGTACAGAAAGTATCCTTTCTGTCTCTCCGCCCGCCCTAAAATCAATTACCTCACCCCACCCCGCGAGTTCGTATGCCGTATCGTATGCTCGTTTAGTCGTGTTTGTTAAGTGTCAACTTATTTGGATAAGTATTCAAAGTTCAAAGCAATGCGTTGTAACTTTTTAGTCGTGTTTGCCAACTGTCAACTTATTTTAATATAACCAAAAAGTTCGAATTATGAATTGAACGCTACTCATACAGTACAAACTGCACGGTAGCCCCATAAACTTATTTTTACCAAAAAGTTCGAATTATGAATTGAACGCCGCTTATACAGTACCTACAAACTGCACGGTAGCCCTATAAACTTATTTATACTATGGGTAGCCCTAGACTTACACACACAGTTGGGCGTGTACAAAAACGTCATCTGACGTCATCTGTTTATAATGGCGCAGTTGTATGGAGTGTCCGGGATGTGGTTCTACTCTATATTTTGAAGATATGGTTGTCTATGCTCTAGCTAGGCTGTCAAATTCCTAATAAATTAACTTAGTATTTCGCTTTACATTTTATTTATTACCGTCACCTTTATTTAAGAATTTTTATCTTATTCATCAGTCCCCTGTTTCTTATTATCTTTATGTCCTCCTCTCTCATTTTTTTATAATTAATCTTTGGAGTGGTTTTCTTTATCACAGGTTCACTCCATTAATCATCTTTATAAAAAGATTCGTGCTTATCTTTTTACCTTAGCTGAAAAAATCTATGACAATAGGTACCTACTCTGCCTCATTTTATTACAAATTAAAAAAGATACAGTCAGCATTGAAAGTCACTTAACACTTTAGTACTTTGTCAGTCAGTGGTCGAGAGGCTTCAGTCTGTCGTCGCCAACTCTGAGAGCTGATTTATTTTTTCAAAAAATATATAAAAATACCATGTTAATTTTTAGTATATACGAAACCTGAAAACTATTTGTTCAGAATCAGTAATGGAATCGATTGCAATATTTTTTATTTCATGTTATATTTTGACTAAATAATATTTACAAAACCATAATTAACGCACACCCTACTAACGGGACAACACAAAAAGCTTGTAACTTCGTGAGTTTTTAAGGTATCATTATCATTTTTTTTATACTGATTCTGAAAATATGTGACCCGTGTTTCGGCTTTCGTTTATACAAAAAATAATGTTGTATATAAAGACTTATACAAGATTTACGCATGCGGGTGACCTGTTACTACAACAGCAGCTGCAAAAATGCCAAAATTTCAGGAAATTCAAAAGCTTGTAATGAACCTAGATTGGTTCACATCAAAAAACCTAAATAAAACCGCGTAAAAATCATAATTATGATTTCAAAAAAGCATTTTTAACCATCATAATGTAGGTAACATTAAGATAGGTTGGTAACGCTATTCAATATTCATACAATTTCCAAAACGTTGAGTTGTAATTTATAATACAACAAGTTATAATACAAGTAGCAGTAAAAAACAGGATGAAATATGTAAGCAGATTCTCTTTCGCGTGTTATGCCTTACACGCGTATCCCATTCTCCTGAATATACATTAGCATAATTTAAATTAATATTACCAAGGGTTAGCTAATTTGATGATGTGAAGCCTTTTTGTGCTTTTGTTTCCAAGAATTACAATGTTTAATAATGTTTCATGTATTTTTTTTAGATTGAGATTAATCTAAAAAATTAACGCATTCAGTTGAATACAAAACATTATTATTACATTGGGTTTCTGGTAAACAGATAATAAATAATGAAAGTTGTTTAACCTGATTTTATTGAGATCGCATTTATCTATGTAATAATCTTTAAGTTTTTCTGTAGCTTAAAATTTTGATATATTACGTAGGAACGAAGAAAAATGATATAATAGGAATAGTTTAATGTTATTGATATAAATTATATTCTACAGTCAGTTTTCAGCACTTCGGTGGTTTCATCGTTAGGTATACCTGTAGGTACATTATACCTATACACTATACATTATTTGTAAAACACCAACAACCTCGCAGAAGTAGATTAGTAACATTATATTATACAACAACATTTTGTTCTACTTACGACTTTTCCAAAAACAGACAATAAATAAGACTTTTCATACAAAATGAAATGTAATTATTGTATTACATTTCATTCTACCATTTTTTGAATAATCCCCTTCGAGCATTCATAATTATAATTCTTTTTACAATGAAACATTGGCAAGAATTTATTGTGATTAAAACAATAACAATGAAAACATTAATCATTCATAGAAAAAAATGGCATCACGTTATAACCCATACTCCATTATTTTGTCTGTAAACATCGAAACACAATTTTTCTGACTCTAGTTTTTAGGCTTTTTTTGAGGTAACACTGAATCGTTTTCAAATCGCAACATGATAGTGCGGAACCAGTCTTTGTTTATCGACTGACACTGTTGTATGTACAAAGTTAAACGCTTAAGTGGAAAATTTAACAGCAAAGACCGCGTACCTTCATGTTATCATAGTTTATTTCGCGCGATGTTACCAAACGCTACAAAACCATACCAGTTTGGATGACCTCCCCTGCTGGTCTGTTGTTGAGAAAATCAGGGGGAAGGAGTCCGATGTTGGTGTTTTGGAGGGTTCTAGTTAAAGTGGTCATGCGTGGCTTGTACAGTGAGGAAGTGCAAGTTTATGGAAGCCACTGGCAACCGCATCGTTCGTAAACACGCTCTACGCTCGGTTTAACGCTGGGAACACCGACTTTGTAACCTATTAATATATAGGTACAGTGCATTTTGGAACTAAAGTTTCTGTTATCAAGTGTTTGTTATTTTATGGAATAATTAAATATTGTTTGCTGTAATCTTTTTAGGAATTTGATTAACGTACTGAAAATTAGGCTAAGTTGTGAGTGAAAACTCGTGTTGGTGAAACTTTGAGATACAAAACACATTTTGATTAAAATCTGTCTTGCGAACTGATTCTACCACAAGGGATACTACTTTAAATTTTACTACTTTAAATACTACTTTAAATTTTAATGTAAGAAGAATTTAATTAACATTTTCCAACTCATACAGCATTGTAACATATTTTTTATTTTCGCACACAACTATCAATAATAATATTTGCACAAAAAATCGTTTTATGTAGTCTGCAAAACGAAATCATAATAAGCCTAAGATCTTTTAGATAAATAAGCGCTTATAAATAATTGTACCTATATATGAAACCAAACAAATTATTTATATTGGTATAATAAACAATATAAGACGATCCAAGCATTTATTTATTGTTTATTATTATTATTGATAACGCCGTATTCTTTAATAATAAATTTTCTAAATGAAATGGAATAATGTGTCAAAGGTCAGACCTGAATGAAATAGATTAGGAAGCTTTTGCCAATGGCTAACAGACCTACAGAAAACAAGCAAAGATCAAAATCATTCGTAATTTATTTGGTCTGAAATAAAGGCCATAGAAATAATATTATGATATGAAATTACGCTGCGTCGCAGAGGGAACCTATCAAAGGAAGAACGAGTGTTCTTGACGCTGTTGTTTGTGTGTGTATGAAACCGACGATTCGGCGCTTGGTACAATTCATAAGCGATAACAATCAATATAGTTTTTATATTCTAATTTCGACCTACGATCTGGTCACGCCCCGGGCACTCCATCCAAGCGCCGCGTTTCAACTACCTATTACAGTGACGTTTTTGGACACGCGCAACTGTGTGCGTGAAGTCTAGGACAATTGAATTGAATGAGCACACGATTCGGCACACGAACTCGCGCGGTGGGGTGAGGTAATTGATTGTAGGGCGGGGCGAAGAGTTTTATCTATTCTGTGATCTGGTAAAGGTCGCGGGAAGCCGCTGGATGCGGGCAGTGCAGGACCGATCGTGCCGCCATCCATGGGGACGCCTATACCCAGCAGTGGGAAAGGAAAGTACAATTTTCTAAGCTTACATGCAATGATTCTCAACTTTCGTTAGAAACACTTATTTAATAATGCTTTTGTGTTCGCACTGCTTGAAGATATTATTTAATAATTCGTTATTGAGTCCGAGTCAGAAGTTCTAGAGTAGATTTTCAATAGTTTTGTTTATCTACAGTTTGGTTGGATGTAGTACCTGGTAGCTCAAGTTCACCTTAGTAGCTCCGACCACCATTTCTAAACCAAATCAAAAATTGCAAGTTTTAGAAGTAAAAAATATGGTATAATTTTGTAACCATATTTTATACAAAAAAGCCGTAAAAGTACAAGTAAGAAATTCCTTTTAAAATTAAAATTAAAACATGTTTATTATTATGCTCAACTTTAGAGTTTTCTCAAAGCTGGCAAAGGTTTTAGTATTCATTTTGATTGCTTCAGACTTTGACTTGGACCACAAGTTAATTGTGTGCCAGTTCCATTATATACGACATACTCCTTGATGTGTCTGTGTAGCAAAAATGTAACACAGAAGGCAATTTCATTTCAGTTCACATTAGTGATTAAGAGAAAACACTTTAGTGTCTTGTATAAAGCGGAAGTAATTTTTTTGACTTCGTTTTCGATTCAATTTAGAAATTTCAAATTAACTACCTCTACCTAACACAAAATCCCACTAATTCAAATATTAACTTTAATATATAAATGCAAAAAATAGGTTGTTTTAAGGGTTGATACGCTTCCGCGTCTTGTTAACTACTTAAATCATCTACCCCATGTCAGAGGTACATAAAGACATGGGGTGCTTTTCTGAAAATGAATTTTAGTACAAAGATAGTTTATAAACTGGATAAACATAAGATATTTATTATTTTGGTCAAAAGTTCACGCAGGCAAAAGCTAGGAATGTTTTTCTAATTACAAGTAAGTAAATAATTAAATTGCACGTCATGATAGACATAGGTCTAAAAATCAGGTAACTACTAAAAGTAAGAATTGAAACTTTTCGCTGTACTTATTGTAGTTACATGAGTAAGCACGAGTTGAAAAACTATGAACATGTAAGTTAAGCTTTCACTTTTGAAACAATCAAAAGAGTATCATAGAGCTTACAAAGGCATGTATAACAAAACTCAGCATCAATTATAATTTGAGTGGGCGACAGCGCAACGGGCCGCTATGGAGCCCGAATAATAAGCGCTTCGCGAAAATTGTCACTTGTGGATCGTCAGACAATGTCGTTACAGAGTCAGCGGGGCCGGAATGTCGGCTTGTCAATTTGTCGGGACGGCAGTTATAAAAGATACTACATTTCTGTTTTTTGGACAGATTTCATTTAAACTGTACACTCGAATATGGTGTCATCAGCTTTTACGTGATGAGTTTGTTCGGTGTTGATACATCGAAATAAAATAATCATCGAACTAATAATTTGTAGTTCACTTTCAGTTTCGTTGATTGAATACAAACTGAGTCCAATTGATAAATGTGTTATTTTGCTAACTAAAACAATAAAACATGATTCAGTGATACATTTAACTTTATAACAATGCTGTTTCATAATCATTTTCCATTCAAACATGACTGAAATATTAGCATAACCAAAATGCTTATCATAAATTTATATCACTTTAATGGTTTATTATTGAATTTAGATTTTCAACATTCCGGATGTTCGGGCGAAATATTGCAATGTAATGTACAGTGTACAGCTGAGATTGACATCGTACGTATAGGCCGCATTTTGCACGTTTTACATGGCTGATTTTAGTGTTTTTTGTATAATAATAAGTCATACATGTGCGTCCATTGGGGGTAAATCTACTAAAATTTCTTAACAAAATCGAAACAAAACCGCAATTAAACCACAGCTTTTATCGCAATACCTACTTATAAATATTACTGGATATGCCTTTCTAGCAAGTTTAGCAGATATATTCTGGCAGCTAAGAAAAATATATATTTTTAAATTATCTAATTTATCTACTACGACTAGGAAAAAAAATTAAATAAAAAATAGTGTTATAGACCCCCAGTGGTAGTTTAAATAAAAAAATCATCATAGGCATAACAGTGTTCTAAAAAGACTTTAGCATTTGTCAAATTCTTGTTCTATTGCTGTCCATTAGCATGTACATACGAGAGGTACAATAATTTACAGGTAAAAAACAATCATGATGGTTATTTATTATGAGAAATAGACGTTTAACACATTTGTCGGTCGGACGTCGCGTCGCTTAATTCCGATCGTAAATTTTATGCGTGTGTATTATTCTACTGATGTCCCTTCACAATATGCTGATGTAACCGCTAGACAGCTTATGTCATGGCATGTGCGGTGGCTAGCAGTACCTATACATCTAGGGAAGTCAATTATCAATAATTATTATGTTAACAAAGAAATTGATAGTAACCGACACATTCACAGCACATACATCACAGTACATATATAAGTTTTTCAAACAGTATAGGAGCTCCATAGAAACGGTCGAATTTGACGGCTGACGTCACTCTAAGAGCTCTAAGCAAAGTTCGCAGTACTTTAGTCGGGGTTGTCGACTATTGTTACTTACTTTTATGGATTCACCAAAATGATTCGTCAGAGTAAACGATATTGTGCTGTCTACGGATGTTTAAACTCATCTGAATTTTCATTATTTAAACTTCCTGCCGATGTTGAAAGGTAAAATGTTTTAAATAATAGAACCTGTAAAATGTATCATCGATTGGGTTTGTGTGCTCGACTTGTGCTCGATTAAAAATCTCAACTATTTACTTCTAAAGTAATAAAATAATAAAAAATAGAACCTAATCATTATAAATATTATTCATAGATAGTTTCACTGAGCAATTAATCACTACTGGATAATTTTACAAACTGACATCAATGTTTATCAACAGTCGTTGCTATGCAACCCGATGTCACAGTAGAATAAAAAAAAATCTGCTTCCCGGAAACATTGTTCGCTTTAGTGTAAATACCTACTATTCGACGAGACGGCCGGAGAATGCCAACCTTAGCGATCCGACGGAGTGCAATGACAAAAGGGCCTAAGTGACGTTAGCTCTTCTACTGTTTGAAAAACTTATAGGTATATGTACTGTGCAAACATGGAGGTGGGTAAAATCCGACCGAGTTGGAACTAAACTTTTAAACATTTAACAAAATTTTTAAACACTGTTTAACTAAACACATGTTTAAATGTGATGCTGTCTCTGTCAAACAATATTGTCAAAAAAGTGGCAGCGTCACTTTTAAACATGTGTTTAATTAAACAGTGTTTAAAAATCTTTTGTAATAAGGCCGTTAAACTTGGAAATAAACTCTGGAAAAATTTGATCCCCTCGCCATGCCAAAAACTAACTTACAGGTTATTTGATCGATAGCTAACTTATTATAATATTATGTTTTTTAACAGATAATGCTTCCCGCCCACAAGCGATTAATCGCTAAGCGATTTTTTCGTCGCCGAGAATAGAAACATACAGAGTTCAATAGAACATACCGCGATAATCGCAGCTACAAAAAGTCGCTCGTGGACGGGAGCCGTAAAGGTCATGTGCAAACTCTTATTTACCCATTTCCACTTAGATGACGAAACAGTAAATTAAGAATATTTCCGGAAGTATTCCTGAAATATTCCAAAGTTTCGTAAATATTCCGAAGTTTTCACCACTTTTTACGACTCATTTTCGCCATTGTTGACGCGCTTCGCCAAAGAGCGCTTCACGCCTTACAGAAATAGGGCCCGAACTCTTGTCTATTCTATATCTATTCTATGTGGTAATGTTAAGTTTTGTCAACAACTTTAATAAATAGGTATAATTTTTACAACAATGTCTTCTCATTTGACGACCGTCACACGTACCTATACCATACCGTTTTACAATTTCCGGAGCAATCCTTGCCTGCAATATTGCTGTAGTACTTACCCTGCTTAGTATTCTTATAGTGTTCATTACTACTAGGTGGCGTAATTCACTTAGTACGAGAAGAAAATATTAATGTATTTATGAATTGGCACGAAAAAGAAAATAATAAAATTACCATGCAAGAAATACAGCATTTGAATATTCATTTTATGACCAAACACTGATGTTTCTTGCATGGTAAGTTTTCAATGATCTATGAAACAATTACAAGGAGAGAACAATCTCTTTGATCCTTGAGCAGAGCGGAAACAAGGGTATTAAATAACTATTGAAACACAAAACGCAACCCAAACTCTGAAATAACTTTATGACAATAAATATACAATATGTCCCTTGTAGTTATCATCTTGTGAACAAAACCAACGAAAGAAAGAAAAAGACCATTCGAATAAAAATCTATGACTTCGTATTGTGATAAAAAGGCATTGCTGGTTGCAAGAAATTCATTCCTTGTGGTCAAGTTTTATTTGGCTGAGATGCCCGGTAGGCCGTTATAAAAAAAGGTTGATAAAATAAACATTTGAAGACAGATAAACAGGCTATTGGAATAATGACGTGTATCAACTTAACACTACTTTAAGGCCAAAATGGGACTAAAAAGACCGCCATTCATGGATCAGTGACCGCGCTAGTTAAATCCACTAATTATTCGTAGTTCGTACCACATTATTCATCAAATTGGAAGCGCACGCAGTGTTTAATGGGTTTCGGACATGTCTGTATTACTTAATTCTTTTAAGTTCGTTCCCTAATAATTTACTGCGGGAATATTGGTGAATGTTGGATGTAGCTCAAATAATTTGTTAATAAACTCCACCTTAAACAACTTAATAACTAATGTTATTCTCCATTATGGGGTGTTTAATAAAATTCGTAA
Organism: Agriphila straminella; assembly: GCA_950108535.1. NCBI lineage: Eukaryota > Metazoa > Arthropoda > Insecta > Lepidoptera > Crambidae > Agriphila > Agriphila straminella. Next base: position 12,024,865 of record OX467318.1, read on the forward strand.
AAGCTTATTTCATGGTTAACGTACGAGTAACTCCAAAAACTTTAATCCAGATTCTTTTCTACAGCTCACGGAGCCACTAGTTTTTAGTCATCTTTTTAAAATCAAAATACAGCAAATTTTATTTTGCATGCTATTTATTAAGTACTAATATGATCATGTGAATTTTCACCATTAGAAAACAGTTTTGCATTGATTAATCAAAAGAGATGATTTACTTTTTGTTTATCTACTCCCACGACGTACAAATTAGGGACGTAAGCTTTAATTAACGACCACTATTATAAACATAAAGATTTTATCCACGACACGATTTTTTAGAATGGCCGATGTCGATTTTATTGAAGATTGTTCACGATTTACGATTCGTCTTAAAATCATTGAATGGCATTACTGAAACGGATATTGGTACTTCGAATCATTTCAATTAAATCTACAGTCTATATGAAAACAAATGACAGTTTTCAGACGCCAAAAGTGCACTGAAAAGATCATTATGAAGGAGTTGAGTTAGTTATATTATAGTTATGCAATGAAGTCAACTTAATTAAATGAATAAACTAGCTGTTATAAAATATTTATATTCCTTTGCCAACCTATCATTTTTGTTTAACACCCACACGAGCCAATCAACAACAATTAATAAATTAATAATTATCAAGTATAACTAAAAATAGGTCGAATAATAGGTAGTTTAATACTGTTGCATGTCTGCTTATGCTAATTGTGGAAACTGTATTGGCTATTGCATTGTTATTCATACATATCATCTTGTGTAACATCAGCTGTTTGTTTCCCTTAATAATAAATAAAAATAAAAAAAAAAACAAATTATTATATTCCTTACTTATAAGTGAGATACCTTGTACATTATTAGTAAGATAACTTGTCCTAATTAAGTTGGTAACTAGATGACCTTAATTTTTTTTAATCATTGTGATTTTCATAAATATCTACTTATTGTGATAAACGTTGCTGGTTTAAACTCGAAACCGTTTTTTTACAAGGAACTCAGATACATGTGGAAATAAAAAAAATACTAAATGGAACAATAAATAATTCAAAGCGAACATTAAACAGAAGGATGTGTCTAATTTATTTAATGAATGCCAGCTTCAATAGTTTCACTAAACATAAACGCGTTTATAATCTTTTTACTACTTACAATAACTCTAAAAAGACTACCGTAATTAAATCTAATCTGTGTCTAAATTGAAACAATAAAACTAACCAAACTAGAGCATTTCACGCATTGTCTTATATCCTATTGTGTACATACATAAAGACGAATTAATTCAATTTACGCCCACGGTTGGGCTAATGCGTTGTGTAAGTGCCCGATAGAATTAAGGGTCGGTTATCTATTACAGTTAATTTATCATGCGACATGTGACCGTGGTGAGGTTTTTAGTTTGATCGATCGTCTCGAATGCATGACCCCAACGCCGTTAGTCATTCTTCGGATCTGAGAAACTAATGCTGATGGAAGAGACTTCTAAGTTTAAGATACTTGGTTTCGCAAAGTTTTGATGTTAGAGTTGTAGAAAAAGATAAACTTCTACGTCACATATTTAATTAAATTGTGTCCATCAGACATTTTTTATGTCCCCACTGCTGGGGCACAGGCCTTCCTTATAGGTGGTAAGGAGGATGGGCCAAAACCCACCACGCGGGCCCTATGCGGATTGGTGGGTGTTAACGACTGCAAATGCAGCCGGGACCAACGGCTTAACGTGCCTTCCGAAGCACGGAGGAGCTCGAGATAATAAATTTTTGGTCACCCATCCCATGACCGACTCTTGCGAACGTTGCTTAACTTCCGCAATCGCTGGGCCAGGCGCTAAACCACTACGCCACCGAGCTCCAATTAAATTGAACTCAACTACTATTCATTTACTTTACTTTATAAAATATTTTTAGGTTCAGATTTTATAATAAAATATTTAGTTTATTATGTTGGCTGCCGTTTGGAGCTGTGGTAGGTAATGAACCCTTCCAATGCGCCAAATGTCCCGGGTTCGAATACTAGTTTTGTAACGACAAAATTAATTTGTACTCAAGGCACGGTTGTTTAAAATACTTATTTATGTGTGTTATTATTTAAAAAAGGGGGAAACTGCTTTTTATAGAATTATAAAATTATTCTTCAAGAGAGAGCTGTTAGGATTTTATTTAAATAATACAATATCAAATATAAATACCGCTCACATAAGTATTATCCTTACTTAATTATTATAAATGCGAAAGTCCGTTTGTTTGTTTATTTATTTCTTTGTTACGCCTTCACTACTAAACCGATCATCATGAAATTTTGCATACACGTTGTGAGGGTTAAAGAGAAGGACATAGGCTACCTTTCATCTCGAAAAAAACATTATTCCCGAGAGATAGCAAAAGAATTTCCACGCAGACAAAGTCGCGGGCGGCCGCTAGTACTATATAAAATCTTCCTCAATCTCCTTCAATGGCGTCATGTCATTGAAAGCGCAACCACTTGGCTCCCGCACAAATAAATACATGCCAAGTGCCTATCAATAAAAGATTACTACTGACACCATTTGCCACGAACCATCGCTTATTTTGCAAAACAATGACCTTAATTCTCATTCACTTGTCTCCTCCATTATTAATTCCCTCACACATCTGTGTCCGGTAGAAATTAGTAATCGTACAGTGAAGATAGATTGAATCAGCGATTTTACGCCCAAGTATATTATAGTAATACGGCACATTAAATGCACCATCATGCAAGGGTTAATCGTTGATTTGTGCGCGGCATATAATATTATGAGGAGATATTTTACAATTGCAATTTCGATTCTATATCCCTTGTAATAAGTATCCTGTTAAACGAACTTTATTTTCCATTAAGTCTAACTTTAGCGTCGCAATTAATGGTAGATAGTGATTTATTTTACGTTCATCTGCTGTTTTGAAAGAGGATTATGTAAGTTTTATTTGGAATACGCTTTGAAATTAATAATAATTAAATAATAATTAATTAATTAATTAATTTTAATTATTAATAATAATTAAAAATATTAATTTACGAAATTACGTTAAATAAAAATTGTTATAATAAAACTTTGTTTTATACTCTCAACACTGAATAGCTATTTTTTATGGTAAAAGACTGTAGCATCAGAATATTACACTAAACGTCCGACTTTAAATGCGTTTTGAACCTTTCCTAATTTTCAAAATACTTAGGGCTAATAGTTATCTATATCCTCAGTATAAGTGGAAGCAAAAAGGTTGTTTCAACAACCCAATGTTATTTATTCAACCCTTACTCATATAACGCAAGTTCATAGAATGATATTGTTGGTGAGGTAAAATGGACTGTAGTTGGAGGATGATGGAAACACTTAGTTATTATAACAATTTAATTATTTAGTAGGTAATCAATGAGCAAAGATCTGGAGCACAAGGAATATGACAACAAAGCAGAGCAACCAAAAGACAACCAAAAAACCCATTTTAAGGAAAACGTCATTATAAAAATATAACAAAAAGTATCAAAAAGGTGGCATCTCAGCCAGTCGCCAACAGATATAATCGTCTCAAAATCCCTTTACGATTTCGCGGGTAACAGATTAAAGAGGATAAATACAATAAATCTATAATAGGTAAGTAGGTATTTAGAATATAAATACACCACAGATGTTTATGGCCATCTGTCGTTGCCAATCACAGGGACATAAAATGATAATCCGTTTTATTATCAGACATCTGACGATCGTGAAATAAGCTGATTCACCTAACTGTGCTGATTTAATACGCTGTCGTTAATAATTGGTGAAATTGATTGAATAGGATTATATAAAAGCAAGTAGGAATATTCCTGAGTAGCTTTTAGTGTCAAATTATCTCGTAACATCTTTAGTACACCGGCTCAAAAAATCTGTCAGATTGTATAGCAGCGTTTCGCCACAAAATGCTATGTTCCACAAGGTACTATTAGATAATAGTACTATTATTTATTCTGTGCGAGCTATTAGCTTTTAGCGAGATGACATAGTTACGTCCTTTTTCGGTTTTCCAGAGTATTTGCGATATGGTCGTTACACCGACATGACGTTTACATTTCGCTAGTGGGGTTTCGTTCGTTCCGCAGATGTTTCGCTACCGCAAGCGATTTACTGCCGCACGCGAACGCGTCGGTGTAGCGAATAACTCGTAATTTACCTGTGATAGCAGTTGATTTCAATTTATTTATTCTGAAGGTAATATTAAATTTTGTCATATTACATAATCAACAATTATAATTGCACTTAATAAAAATAAGCACTATTTTGCAAAAGTAAGTAAATGAGAATCAAGTCGATTTGTGAGCACATAATATGAAACATTATGAATTAGAATTGTATTATATGCTCCATATTAATTAAATTAGTTTAAAATAAAGGTGAATTATAAAATTGCCCTGCAAAAAACCCACAACAATAAAGAAGGTTAAATGAATTTAAATCTCAGTTCTCTGTAAATACTTTAAATAGAATAAAGAATGAATAAATTGGCACTCTAATGCACAGAGCTGAGGCATACAGTAACTTCTGACGCAAAGTAGTTCTTATGGCATTGTTAATAAGGCCACTATTAGCAACTGGGACACATGCAGTATTCAGAGCATATGTGCACAAACAAATTATTATGCAGGTTTCCAACACACGGTGAGCTAACTTCACGGAGCGTTGGTGATGCGGAATAACTGTGTAAAAATTTAAATTGGGATGTTGCAATTGAAGAACCTAACTAGCTAAAGCCCCACTCAAAGCAAAAATAATAAATAAAATAAATATAAATCAATCTGACCGGTATCCTGTAATGTTGGCGGTTTTAGATCGGTTACGACTACTGAGCGAAAGAAAAATTGCCAACTACAGCATCGTGGAATAAGTAGATATATCTAACTTTGAGGCGGTTGTAATTTAATGTATTAGATTTTTGTTTCATTATGTAGTTTGGTAAAAGCATTACACGTTATGCTTTGATATAACAACGCAAGGCTTGTCGTTAAAACGGAGGCGGTTCGAAGTGCTTTTGAAGAAGTGGTAAATTCTAAAACTCTGAAGTCTTCAAATACCTACCTATCTACATTATTTAGTTTTGTTTTGTCAATTCTTTATAAAAATATGACAAGATCATAGCGGAAATCTCATCTTTAAAGCTAAATGGATTGCTCTGTATACCCTTAGGACTATTAGAACTATGAGTTGAGTGCTGTTAACTACTATCGATTTAATCTAATGAAATTATCGACAACTAGCTTCCGCTCGCGACCTCATCTGTAACGGAATTCCACTTCCTGAGAGAATTTCTGCGTGAATTTCCCTGCGTGATCGAATCAGAAACGAAGAGATCCGCAAGACAACTAAAGTAACCGACATCGCTCGAAGGATTGCTCAGCTGAAGTGGCAATGGGCGGGACACATAGCGAGAAGAACCGATGGCCGTTGGGGCGGAAAGGTTCTGGAATGGCGACCGCGCACCGGACGGCGCTCCGTGGGTAGGCCCTCGACAAGGTGGACTGACGATCTGGTGAAGGTCGCGGGAAGCCGCTGGATGCGGGCAGCGCAGGACCGATCGTCGTGGAGATCCTTAGGGGAGGCCTATACCCAGCAGTGGGTGTCGTGCGGCTGATATGATGATGATGATGATGAGAGAATTTCAATAATTTGTAAATCACACATTAAGTGTTTTTTTTTCATGCGTGCTTTTCAGTATTAACTATTACTATTGCATAATGCAAATTAAAAATAAGCTTTATAAAGATTTTCGTATTTTTTGTCAACTTGTCACCAATCAAAAGTGTTTGCATTAAATTTTTCTAACATAAACCGGGAATATCTGTACCTATTATCTTATCTTATCTTAAGGTATTATCTTATCTTATCTTATATTATCTTACGAAGGTGGTTTATATTTTTAGGAGAAAAATACGTATGTCGTATCCGTCATATTTCACCGTATCAACTATGTCTCGAAGACACCACTTGTATGTGACATGAGCATTAATCATCCTCATCGATCATTGATGTTAATACCAGTTGCTTATTAATTACTTAGTAGCTATTTGCTAACCTATTCTCCGATACGAGTATGCACGTATACCTATATTTAAGTGTTTGCATATTCAACGGATTGTAAGGAACAATGTGTGTTGAGAATAAAAACCGCAATTAAACTAATATAGTAGTATAGGTATATCCGTAAAAATACATTTTGTTATTTAAGAAAAAATAATCTAATTGTGATCATTTCGATCGTGTTGTTTCTTCTTCTTGTTATTTCTTCCAACTAGGTATTTTGCATACCACACACATTGTGTGGTATTTTATTAGTACCTAAATGAGATAATATCATGCAAACACTATATTAAAATCATATTTTAATTTTATACAGATAACTCACTTTCAAGCAAGTTTTTTATAAACAAGCGTAGGCTGTAAATTATGTATGAATGCTAATGAGTAATGGATATTATTTGTATATCCATGCTTTATTGATAAAGCTTGTTAGCACCTACGTTTTTAGTAGTCAATTATTTAATGTGGGTTGTAAAAGTAGGAAGACCAGATTTTTTAATGAAAAAAGGTATTAAGTGATACTATTCTTCATGTGATATTATTATTATTATTTTTCTTTTTCTTGTGTTACTTCTAGATCTGTCATGTGATGCTTTGTCTGACATCTTAATGCCAATAATTTTTTTGCTTTCTCAAATGCTTTTTGTGCCTATTTCATGTTTGTGTTGTACCACAGTTGTTGTTAACTTCTGTTTTTCTTTCTTCTTTATGTTTGCTTCTTTCAGACAACCTGTGGGTGCTGTAAATAAGTATATTATTTTATATTTTATTATACTTAGTAATTTTAAATATATTTAAGTAAGTTTATGAGTATATCTTCAGATAATAATAACGACCTATTTCTATCCTGTTCTTCTTCTGTAACTTCTAACTCTAGCTTTCAAAGCTTAGATCCCCCTCTAAACGAGTTGCTGGATGATGCTTTCCATGATGTGCCTAAAAATTTCAATGTCGTTCATATTAATGCGCAAAGCATCCCGGCCCACTTTTCTGATATGCTTGCGTCTTTTGACTGCAAACATATTCAGGCTATACTTATCTCTGAGACTTTCCTTCATCCTAGTCTTCCTTCTATTTCCTACTCTTTACCCGGTTTCCAGTTAATTCGTAACGATCGTGTAAGTTCCTCACACGGAGGTGTGGCTATATATCTTCGCTCTCATATTCCTTATACTGTCCTTAGTCGCTCTCCACAGCCACCACCTACCAATAGCGCCGAGCATCTCTTGCTTGAGATATCCCTGTCCCATTCAAAAATTCTCTTAGGGGTTTTTTATAGCCCTTCGCTCCGAGTTGACTATTTTGAGTCATTCGAGCAACTCTTGGAAAATTTTGTTCCTTTATATTCTCAAACCATAGTTATGGGTGATTTCAATACATGTCTTATTAAAGACGATATCCGTGCCAAAAAGTTACGTTCTTTAGTAAACTCTTCTAATCTACATATTTTACCCTTAGAGGAAACCCATCATTTCCCCAATTGCACTCCCTCCCTTCTTGACCTTATGATTGTTTCTTCGCCTAATTTAGCTGTTAAACATGGTCAACTTTCAGCAGACGCATTCTCCTACCACGATCTGGTGTATCTGTCCTACCGGCTTCGTCCTCCTAAACAAAAACCAACAGTGCAGCTTCAGCGTAGCTTTAATAGTATCGATCACGACCGTTTACAAGAAGATGCTGCCAACATTGACTGGTCACCAATTTTTTCATCCAATTCCGTGGACGAGCAAGTTGAGTTCTTTAACAAATCGCTTACTGAGTTATTTGATGTGCATGCACCTGTCCGTCCGGTGAAAATTAAACATCTTCCGGCACCGTGGTTGACAGATGAGATTCGGACATTAATGGCAAAAAAGAACAGTACGAAAGCTAGATTCAAACTCGATTCTTCGGAACGTAATGAGTCACGATACCATCGCGCTAGAAATCGGTGTAACACTGTGATTAGGGACTCCATAAGACGCCATATACATAAATCCATTGAAGGTGAAGAAGATCCTGCGAAAGTTTGGAAGTATTTGAAAACTCTTGGTGTTGGCAAATCTCAGTCAAGCATTCCCGATAATAATATCGATTTCAACCAACTAAATAGTCATTTCACCACGGCGATTCCTATTGACGGCAATTTAAAAGTCAATACCTTGCAATATCTTTCAACCTTGCCAACTCAAGATTTTGCTCCTTTTATTCTTAATCAAGTTGCAGACTGTGATGTAAAGAGAACAATCCTGTCTATTAGTTCCTCTGCTGTTGGTGCTGATTCCATTAGCCGTAAAATGATCCTCCCCATTCTTGACATCCTTACACCTGTTATAACCCATATCCTTAATACTTCAATTACAACTGGTACCTTTCCTGATTCCTGGAAGGATGCGAATGTAATTCCTCTTCCCAAAAAATCCAAACCAACCTTGTTTGCTGATTTCCGTCCGATTTCTATCCTTCCTTTCCTCTCCAAAGTCCTGGAAAAACTTATTCACAGACAGCTTACGGACTATCTCAATATAAACCATCTCCTCAATCCTCTTCAGTCTGGTTTCCGCAAAGGCCACAGCACCTCTACAGCGTTAATTAAGATAGCTGACGACATACGCCAGGGGATGGATAAACGACAACTCACACTACTGACATTATTAGATTTTAGTAATGCATTTAACTCTGTGGATTTTGACATCCTTCTTGGTGTTTTACGTTCTCTGAACATATCTCCAGCTGCAATTGATTGGTTTCAAAGTTACCTGCTAGGGCGACGGCAGCGCATCCGCATTGGAGATTCTTTCTCTGGGTGGAGCGATATCAATGCCGGCGTTCCTCAGGGTGGCGTCTTATCTCCACTCCTTTTTTCAATCTTCATAAATTCAATCTCAGATTCTATTTCGAGTTCCTATCACCTCTATGCGGATGATCTGCAAATATACACACAGGCACCGCTATCAGAACTTTCACGTGCAGTAGCTGTTACCAACTCGGATCTTGCTGTAATCAGTAGCTGGAGCAAATCCTTTGGATTAATTGTTAATCCAGCTAAGACTCAATGCATAATTATCGGCAATCCTCACTACGTTTCGAGGATCGATTTTGATGAGCTTCCTTTGGTTGCCTTTGAGGGCGCTACAATTCCGTACTCAAAATCAGTTAAGAATCTTGGTATTGTCTTTGACCAGCATCTGTCATGGAGACCACAGATAGAGTCAGTAAGGAAAAAGGTATTTGCTGCATATGGGTCGCTCAACCGACTTCGTAATTTCTTGCCTACCAGCACCAAAATCACTCTGGCGCAATCTCTACTGCTGTCTATTATCGACTACGCTGATGTCTGTTACACTGATTTGTCAGAGCAACTTCTTGACAAACTTGAGAGACTACAGAATGTCTGTATCAGGTTCATTTTTAATCTTCGCAAATTTGACCACGTGTCTCACTTCCGTTCTAAATTGAACTGGCTCCCTATTCGCCGGCGCAGGGACTTACACACTCTTACGCTCCTTTACTCCATACTTTTCCTTCCAACCTCACCACCTTATCTCAAAGCCTGTTTCTCCTATCTCTCTTCCTCTTCGCAGTGTAAACTACGATCTTCTTCAAATCTTACCCTTGAAATTCCTCAACACTCCACCGATTTCTTCTCCTATTCCTTTACTGTCCATGCTGTCCGCTTATGGAACTCCCTACCCGAGGATATCAGGAAAGCTCAGACTCTTAGTTCTTTCCGAGATAGAGTTAGAAGTTATTTCCTTTCCTCTTATTCTGACTGACTATTAATATATATTTTTATTTTTATTTGTATTTATCTTTAGATATATTTATTCTCAGACGCACTATTCCTTCGGTAATTGCACCCTAGTCCCCTTATAGTCCTATCTTTATTTATTTTTCACCCAAGGGTTGCCTGGAAGAGATTGCTGCTTAGCAATAAGGCCGCCTCTTGTATGCTTTTTTCTCTGTAACTGTCCTTCTTTCTGTAATTCTTTTTGTGTGTGCAATAAAGTGTAATTTATTTATTATTATTATTATTAAGTAAGTATACGTTTATAATTTATGTATATGCTATTTTTGAGTTGATTATAATCAATCCGGTAAACTATTTTTCAACACACTTGCTCGTAAAGTGAGCCCTAATACATCGCTTTTAGGGCCATAAACCGAGCAATAACAAACGCGTGCAATAATATATAAAACACTAGTTCGTAATAGAATTAACCCTACAAAGTTAAATTAGTACCTTACTGAAAGTTCTAAGCGAGTAAACAGAGCATTCCCAATTTAGCCGGGTAATACAGTTATTTTTTTAGTAACAACAAAGAGGTTTTATGCTGTTGAAAATTCATATAGATTTTTGGAATAAATAAATGTGTAAGACCTTAATTAAGTCAAACAAATGTTTATTATTATTAAATTATTCATAATTCACAATATTTTGTTATAAAATATGAAAATAGTTGCATTTTATCACTTAAAATTATAATTTTGAAGTAGGCTGTATGTTCCTCACCCCTTGTTGCGTTGGGCGTGTGAAAAAAACAAAAAAAAATCTGCGCGCCTTTTCCCATAATTGTCATAATTAATTTGTTTTTGTCGTATTTGTTGCTGTGTGGTAAATTACTTTGTTTTTTCCTAGCAAATGTGTTGAAAAACGTCGTATGAAACTCGTGAGCTTTTGCTTATTGCACACTCGGCTGAGTTACGCCCTCGCCTGCGGCTCGGGCTGCAACCCACAGCCTTGTGTGCATTGAGCAACCTAAGCTAACTTGTCTCATAATGTACTATTGCAAACGTGCATTTCATTCGCTCATTAGGTACACAGTTACCTTTATATTCGTCAGTGCCGATGTTCCAATTGCATCGTAAACAGGACGTCTCACTCCATTCATTACAGAACTAATGCATGCGATTCCTCTGCTGCTCCTATTAAATATTTAAAGCTGGGAGGCCCAAAAATGAGCGTCGTAAGATGATGTTCATGGTGATAAAGCTGACAATTATGGTAAAACATACCATAACAAAAATAAATAAAAAATACCGTCGACTTCGGAACCCGCTCCTATTCTTAGAAATAAAAGTTCAACATTATCATTACGACGCCCTTTTTGAGCGTTCAGACTTTTTGCAAGTGCGTTTCATTTGACCATTACACAGTGATCTTTACATTCGTCTGCGCCGATGTTCCAATTGCATCGTAAACAGGACGTCACTCCACTCGTTACAGGACTAATGCATGCCATTCCTTTGCCGCACCTCCTATAATTCAACAGATGAAGCTCTATAATTATGTTCTGTGCGCGCGAAATGTTAAAGCTTTTGGTTGGTAGCTAGGTTGTTAAGATATAAGGCTCTAGCAAACAATACAGGGATCTTATTAACCCCTTACGCGTTGTTTCGGTAGATTCGCGTTAAGGCAGATTCGCGATTCGGCAGAATCTTGTTTAGGCAGAATCGTATTTGGGCGGAAATCAATCAAAACGTTTAAAAAATTATCAATCCCTTACTTTATTTTATTTCTTTTAGTTGACTTTTCCAACAATCATAGAGAAAAAGTCTATGCCCAACATCTGACATTTTAGGGCTGTCAATGATGATGATGATAAAGTTCATTTATGATTAAAAGTGTTTACTCTCTTTTTGGGCGATTTATTATCAGTCCGTAGAAACTATGCAAAGCTTTATAAATTTCTTGGAGCTTAATGCGGTTAAAGTAAATGAAGTTAGTGGTAAGGCCTTGACCTCAATTTCACGAGATTTTAACAATGATAATGCCAAATATTTCATTTGGAATCTTTTATCACTACTATTGTCGAAAAGTTTTTGCAATTTCAACTTGTCAGACAAGTCAGACAATTGATCAGTACCGAGGGAAATTAAACAAAAGATCTAATGGAAATTGAATCTAAAATATGTCTAAACTTTATTTCTTTTAGAAACCACAGCAAGCAGCTGAACCACAAATCTGCGAACAGCGGATTAATCATTAAAATTAAATCATCATTAAAAAAATCATTCTATAATATTTCTGTGCTATTATATCGTCGTATAACTTCATAATGAGATAAACTATGCGATAATTAAGGAACACACTTTATTACCATGGTCTCAATTTCCGATCCGACATTTCTGAGCTAACTCAATTTACAACCGTTGAAATAGTTTCAACTTTATACCAAAGGGCAAATTGGGTACGCCCATTCAGGTATCGATTACCAGCCACTTATCTCGTACCGATAAATCGATTCGCAATTCGTCGTCGGAAAGTAAACAAGTAGGTATACACGATAAATCTGTGTTGGTTGTATGCAACCGATGATTACTCGCAGTTATCGATATCCACATTTTATTCGTTCATATCGAGTCGGCTCATGACTGTTGACTTGACAAAATGACTTAATTGTGGAATTTTGTTAAAAATTAGATTTGAATACGATGTCGTTTCTAATTTTTTGTAAAATATCGACAATTTTTTTATTAAATGTAAGATTTAATCTGTATCATTAAAAGTTAGGAGAATGTTGTGTTATGTAGAAAACTACCTGCTTCTTCTATATTTCTCCAGTTTTCATCTTTTAACTAATTAAGGACAAGTATATATTTACTTTCTTAAAAAAATATCATTATTCAAGGATGAAACGTAAAGTCCAGTAGACAAAATAACTTTGACTATAAAACACAAATACAAAAGTGGATCGTAAAACATTTTGCAATAAAAAAGTTGGACGGAAGGCCGTTAGAGAAACTTCCAGAACAAAACCTTTTATTACAATTTTTCTTCAACATTTTTATCTCGTCAAATTCTAAAGAAAAACCGACTATACTTTTGAGCTTTTGAGCTTTTTCGGTAAATAATTTTAATAAAGCATAATTACAAAGTTAATTTCGTAAAATTTCATGGTTTTACAATCTTATGCCCAGCTATAGGGGTCGTGTCGTGTGGCTGAGTTAATACTGATGATAACATCTTAGTTTTTTTACCTGCGTGAAACCTGACCTACACACTATTTTCTGCGTAATTAACTTAGTATACCACTTTAAGCCTTTACATTGCTTTATCGTCAATATGCACTTGTGAAGACTTAATTTGACTTTGACCAAGAGCTCACTTATCTACTGATCTATGTCATGCATGCATGGTTGTTTAAGATGTAGGTATCTTCAGGAGTAACTTTGCATTGTATTGTGAATATCTATGAACAAGAGCTCGCTTAACAATATCCATTATAAGATTAACTTCTCACAAAACCTCTTATAAAAGTGCCTTCTAAAAATTATCGAATGAAACAAAAATATTGCCGCGTGATCTTAAATATCCAAAACAGAAATTTATAGTTGCTGTGCCCTTAATAAATTAATTGGCCGTCATAAAGCACCATAACACCATCGTTTTAAAGAACTGCCGACAAAATTGAGGACGACAAGTTTTATTGCTTCCGGCCTTAACTCATAGGCCAATTTCAGAATCCCCCTTTCTTTTGTCGTATTACAATTTTATAAGTCCTGTTTCGTGATGTGAAATCATAATTTTTGTAAATTGATAGTTTATGCAAAGAAACATAAAAGAAAATCAACTCGCAAAACATTTGGCATGACTGTGTTATGTTTATTAGTATGATTGTGTATCAGTAGCGAGTTGTGAAATTATAAAAACCACCAAGGGGTCCACAAACGGCTTTGAACATTTTGGCATGGTGACCATTTTTTTTTTTTTTTGACGGGAATTTCGGAAATAATAGCGGCGCACAATGAAACCTATGTATATCGATAGGGGATCTATAAACGAACAAAAAATGTCTTATGATATAAAATCCTAAAACGCAACGCCAACGTTTTTGAGGTAAACCGGGGAATAAGTCTGAATTTTTATCTATACAGGATCTTTGACATGGATTATCTCGGAAACGTTGCGCTTTAGAACTTTAATTGCTTTTAAGATGACGTTTGTCCAACTATTTTGCAAATAAGAATGACATTTTTTCCTTTTTTTAGGCCGCATAGTTTTCGACTTATGATGAAAAATGTAAAAAAATACCGTTACCCCCCCCCCCCCCCCCCCCCTTATCTCCGAAGTTTGCAATGAGAAAAATCAGAAATAATTCTATGTGATAGTAGTTTTTGTAAAGATTACAGGAAAAATAAAACGATGTCTCAATATAACACACTTTTTTAGGAATAAGAAAATAAAAAAAAAAAAGTTCCTCTACCAGTCCACAGATGGCCCTGACCTAAGAAAAATTTAATTAGTTCTACTATCGCTCAAGAGATGGCGCTGGCCTAATACTGCAAAAATAATTTTATTATTCTACAGCTCTGCAGTGTATTTATTATGATGGTACGGAAACCCTCGGTGCGCGAGTGCGACTCGCTCTTGACCGGTTTTTTTAATGCTAACTAGTACACAGCTTTTAGAATTTTTGTTTGTATCATCATGCAAATGTACGAAATTAGATGCGGTTTATATAGTTGTCTTTCTGTAAGTTTAAAAATTAGGTTTATGTTTCATCATCATACGCCTCCCGCCTAGTATCTGAGTTATTTAGAGAATTATTCGTATTCCTGGAAAGGTCACTTGGACGAAGTCACGGGCGGTCGCTAGTGTATACCGAAAGTGGTAGTATTCAGATAAAATATACAAAAAAACGAAAATAAACTCGTATTTTTTCCTATGTTACATTATCACTACATTTATTATTTATTCTCTTTTTATCGTATATCACGCACACAACAAATCTGAGATATGGGCCCTAATTACAACCCATAATTAGGGAATATTCCTCTGAGGCGTATTGCATGTTCCCCAATTTATTATTTGTAATGTTGCCAGGGAGTTAATTACATTACCATTTGATTGGATTATTTGTAAACGTACATCTTACCAAATTAGTGAGCGACAGAATCAGTGAAGAAAAATTCCAAAGTTCAACACAAAAAATTTGAATAAAATACAAAAATTATCACTCTTTATAATCTCACCTGATGTGTCACTAAACCTGAAAGGCAAGAAGAGAAAAATATAGATTTAAGTCTACATACTATTAAAAAAAGACATTTAGAATAAATTAATAAATTAGATCATACAGTAGAGAAAAGTTCGCAGCTTGTATCGAACCCGGGACCTCCCCCAATGAGCTCCACGCACGACGATCGGTCCTGAGCTGCCCGCATCCAGCGGCTTCTCGCAACCTTCACCAGATCGTCGGTCCACCTTGTCCTACGCAGCGTTGTCCGGTGTGCGGTCGCCATTCTAGAACCTTTTCGTTCCAGCGACCATCGGTTTTCTCGCTATGTGTCCCGTCCACTGCCAGCTGAGCAATATTCCGAGCGATGTCGATTACTTTAGTTCTCATACGGATCTCCTTATTTCTGTCACGTGGTTGTCTCTCGCGTGGCTCTCTCCATTGCAAGTAAGGTGACCTTGAGCCTTCTTATGAGACCCATAGTTAGCAACCAGTCACGGCCGTAAGTCATCACTGGAACACATGAATAATCACACCCTGCGTTTTAATATGGTAACAAAACAATATTTGTTTCTTACATAATTTTCATGTTAAAATAAGGACGGAGAAATAATCCAAATCCAAATATAAAGAAACGGAACAAATTAAAAACAGAGCTCAATAAAAGGTTCAGACGGAACAGGATATTACGGGTGAAGAGGCGCTAATACGAGGAAATTAAATTTTTAGAAGATTTCGAACAGACGAAATGCTAGCATTGTTGCGAAATTGTTTGTTGATGAAAACAAAAGACGGCAACACCCCGTTTATCAAACTAGTCTGTGTATTTATCTACAGTTCTGAATAGGAATGAAAATATTATAAAGAGTAAAACTTTTTCAAATTACTTTCCTTCCTTTTTCGACGCATAGTGCCAGAAACGCAAATTACCGTATACTATTATTATAGTTATTCTGTGCGTATACGCTAATGGTTGTGAAATTAGCAGTTAATATTATGTCAGTTATGTAGGGGAAGTGATTTTTTTATAAATTAGGTACGTCACATCCTCCCTCAAATTGAAATTAAAAACAAAACCTTTTTAATCAGCGGTCCTAAGGGTATTTACCAGCCCATTTTGTTCCTGATAGCGCATGGTTATTATTACATACAAAATATATTCTACAACTGTTTTATCTCAACTGTCTTTTTAAAGAACTTCGTCATTCACCCAAAAGGGGCTTTTAACAGAAAGCGTTCGTCTTTTGTTTCCGGAATGTAACCCCATAGATCATAATAAATATTCATACAAGCAATCACATAAATTGCGGAAAATATACTCCTCTCCCTTCCAAACTCATTCACTTTTGGAGCACTGTTCGCTAAGCTCACTCACATGGAATCGGATCTCCACCCAAGGTACGTCCAGGCCACGATTAAGTCGCCTCAGACGGTGTTAAGATGTTATCTTTTGATTAAAGGCCTTGTAATAATAGAGTAGATATTTACGGAGAAACCGTCAGAAATTACGTACTTACTCGTTGCCGCTCGATTTTTATTTTTGTACGTGATCTTTTGTACGGTAATTTTCGTGTTAGCGGGAGTGTTGAAGTTTATAGCACCGTAATTTTGTTCTTTCCTTTTTGCGGGGAAGTTATTTTAAGAGTGACTTTAAGGAGCTATAAGGTTTAATATAAATATCCTTAAGCGAATCTCTTTTTCTTTAAGTTATGGACAGACAATTTTCTTTTGCTAATAAGTAGGTATATTATGTCAAAAATTATTATCTAACTTTTTCTTATGATACTTACAGAGTTTTTGTAATTACTTAATAACATCAATCAAGTGTGAGTGTGACACTGTGTTAGTTCAAACTTTCATTGCTTCACATGAGCGATTAGATACAAGAAACGTGAAGGGCTCTTACCCAGATGATAGTTCCACACATTCTGCATAGATGGCGTTAAGTGAACGTGAGTGAAATGAAAAAGTGTCAGTTCTTTTTTTTTCAAATCGGAATTGTTTCTTTTTGCGTGTTTTAATTATTATTGTTAATAATATTGGTGTGTTTGAATGATTTTTATTTGTACTTAATTTAAATTTAAATTTCATTTGAATTTAATTTGTTTAAGGATTTTGTTTTCATCATTACTTTTATTTTTATTTGCATTTTATTTATATTTATTTACATTATACTACCAAGCAACTTAATAATTTATTAAAAATCTTTATATCTTTTTTTATAAAGTTTATCTTTACATTATAAAGTTTATCTCGAAATGAAATTGTAGATACTTTAACAAGCATGTTTCTTCAAACCTTTAAACATATCCATATCCAAGTCTAAGAATTTTCACAAATAATTTTACAAGCACTTAAATTTTACGTGTACGTACAATTAAGTTTACAGGGTTTCGTGGTTTGAATAAAATTCAGTGCGCATTGAAACGCGAATGTTAAACCGTGTCTTGCTCAATTAAAAAGCCCTAATATGAAAATCTCTAAGGCTCCAAATGTATATGTGGCGATTAAATATGATTTATAGCCCGTGACGCCATGATTCCGTAACAATGAATACAGAGACGGATTAAAGGGGGTAAGGGTGGGTTTTTCATAGGGGTGGGGTGTTGGGTTGGGTTTAAAGACTTGGGTTAGACTGCATAAAGTAAATATTACAAAATATTCAATCTTTAAGGAGCTCTTGGTAAATTACCACGTATGGTCAATTATTGAGTTAGACAGACAGACAAAACTGTACTTCTGAATGCATTATAGAATGTAACAACGTGACATTTAAAATTACTTATTAATCAATCTTTACATGAGTTTTTTTGGGAATAGTATATACTCTGTAACTTTGTTTTCATAATGTGTTAAAAATTTACCTAACAGCCCAAAAACAGTAAAGTAGTTTTTTTTTATTATCAACACAATAAAATGGGAATCTACACAATCATTTTGTCTATTCCAAGTCCGTATCTGTATAGCTCATTCGGATTCCGCCCCAGGGACTCACAAAGACCGTGAAATTAGTAATTAAAAGTCACGTGTCACGCTAGCTAAGCCATAACTCGTTATACTCAAGAGGAAACTAACTTCTCCTTTTAATCCTTAATCCAAACTTATTTAATTTAATGTTATTAAAGTTTAAATCTTACGAGTTAGACTAATTCGCGGGCTCATTCCAAAAGGTTGGCAAGGTTTCATCGTTCTATTTCTTATTAATCTTGAGGAAACTTGTTTCAATTTTTACAAGTTGACGGCTTTAAGATTTTAAGGTGTTGGTTTTAATATTTCTGATAGTTACCAAAAAAGTTATGGGTAAGTATAGAAAATTCCCTAAAGTTATAGTGAGATAAGATAATAATGTTTATTGTTTTCTCCAACGATCTTAAGTGTTACAATTTTAACATTACATTTAAGATATTATTAAGTGTAAAGATTGCGAGAGACTGGCACCATAGGATAATATTTTTATTTTACAGTTAAATTTATGCAAAGGAGCTAGATCTTATATTTTGTGAAGTTTAACTCCCACTATATAACTCCCACCCATACATAAAATTCAAGATGGCTCCCCTTCTTAAAATGATCTAAGGGTTCAGAAGGTTCACTCTGCCAAAGGATATCCCTCGATCACGAAACGCCGTATATTGCACTTTAATGTCGTGAGGAAATGCAACTAAAAGTAGTGTTGGAATGGACTATTTATATCCTACTAATATTATAATGCGAAATGCAATTGAAATATTTATATAATACTAGCGGCCACCCGCGACTTCATCCGCGTGGAGGGAACATTTGACCGGGATTAAAAGTAGCCTATAATATGTTAATCCAGGTTTAACTATTTGTGTGACAAATGCTATAACAATAACTGGAATAACTAAAGTTCTTCCAGTTATTCCAAAGCTAAAGCTTCGTAGAGTTAAAAAGTGTTTTTAATAATAGATAATGTTCCAACCTTTGAATGATAACACCTAGAAGCCATTTATTTATTCTAATTACAACGGCGGATAGTGCCACTTACAGTAACTAGTAATTTACACACAACAAAAGAAAAGATGATGGAAAAATAACAATAAAAGAAAATAATCATAGAAAATAAGATCACACACAGGTGGATTTCGGTTCTGCCTTCTCACAAAACAACAAACAAATTCTTGAGATTAATTTCAACTCATCCGCAAACACATCGCACTCAGACTGGTTATCCAGAAACTTATTGATATCAGTCAATATGCGGCAAAGAGGTGACTGTGCACGTGCCACTGTACGGGTGCGCGGCGTTACAAACAAGTGACGAGGACGCCCGGCGCGCCGCAGTGTGTACCGTTCGGGGACGTATACTCGTAGTTGGCACAATTGGTTGTGCAAGTCAGAGTTGTCAATACTGCCACGTAAAACCTTTAATCCTGTTAAAATTTGGTTAGTTGCTCTGCGCGTTCTAAGGGAATTTAAGCCAAGAGTACCTAGAAGAAATAAGGTCGGATATAAATGAGGATAATATGTGTACTTGCGCTTGTACAAGTATCTGAGGAAAGCCTTCTGGACTTTCTCGACCATCAAAGTGTAAGTGCTTTCATGGGGGTGCCAGACAGAACTACCAGCTTCGAGTTTGCTACGTACGAGTGCGTAATAAAGAACTTTAATTAATTGAGCACTCTTAAAATCACGAGAATTTCGTAGGACGAAGCCTAAGCGTCTAAAACTTTCTTTTACTACGGATATTATGTGATCATGAAATGTTAATTTGGAATCGAACATCACACCTAGGTCCTTGGTTGACTCCACACGTGTAAGATTATCATCTCCCAGTACATATTGGTAACATGTTTTTACTTGTTTTCTTCCAAATGTCTAGACACAACATTTTTTATTGTTGAATAGCATCTTATTTCTTTTAGCCCATTCAAACATAGAGTCAATATCATGTTGCAGTAATCGATAGTCTTCTTCGTTCTTAATTTGCCATGTCCTCGTATGCAAAGAGAGGCAAATCATACTAAGCCAAAAAGGCTTAGTTTTCAGATTTATATTCTTCATACGTTACGTAATCGTAACTAAAATCCAATAATATTGTAACTAATCTTCTAAATGTAAAAAAAAATAAACTGTTTTGTACTTATTCGGTATGATTAGGTAATAATAGATGATATAAATCTGAAAACGGAGCCATCTTGGCTCCGTTTTCGGCTTTTTTAGTTGCCTCACCTTTGACAGTGCGCTTTGTAGAGAACTATCGTTCTGGGTGTTATTATTCTAAGGTTCCAACTGATTTAAACTGATATATTTTTTAATCAGAATATTTATTTTGAAATAAGGCTATACTAGTTAGCTCTAATAATGGAAAAATATGTTTTCTTACAGATTTTTTTTTATGAAAAATATAGGTACCTAGTTTTCTTTAGCTTCAGTTACCTGACAGTTTCAACGTCGATATGAAACTTCTAACCAGTCAACTGGCAAAATTGTAGACGTTATGACGTAATACATCTTGGTAAGGCTACAGGCAATCAATTTTAATCTATCTTCGGTTAATCGTCAAACTTCGACTATTAACAGTCAATTTGGAGAAGTTCTCACTCCATACAACAGAGCCGTGAATTTATACTTAAGACCCGAATTTATTTTTGACTCTGATATAAAATAGTTTGAGATATTTTATAACTGTATAAAAAAATAATTAAGATTTAGTACTTAATTCATTATACATTCTGAAAAGTATTATGTTTTTTATTATAAAAATAATATTGTAAGTATTTTAAATTTTAATGAATTGGAATTTGTACTTTTGTTAATATGCGCCATGGTCTGAAATAATTTTTTTTAGGGTTCCGTAAGTAGGGCTCTCATATAACGGGGTGTTTTTTCGCCGTTTTTACCCCACTACGGCAAAGCCAATACGGTGGGTATATGATTATATTATGTAAGCTATAGTAATCCTACTTCCTACTAATATTATAAATGTGAAAATTTGTGGGTTTGGTGGATGTTTGGATGTTTGTTCCTCAATCACGCAAAAACTACTGAACGGATGTGGTTGGAATTTGGCACACAGATAGTAGATTAAAACATTGGAAACTTTTTATCCCGATATTCCCACGAGGACGGGAACCATGCAGGTGAAACCGCGGGCGGCCGCTAGTCCAATATAGTGCACTATTTTCATGTTTAGGTACTGTTGATTATGTAAAACTATGGAGCAAGTACACTAATTTGAATTAATTCAATCAAACAGATTGCAATCTTTGAAAATGTTATCAAGTAGTATGTAGTTAAAAAAACTATGTAAACCATTGACAAAGAGCTTCAAAAAAAATAAAAAATGAAAACATCGCATGTCTGCGAAGTATAATGACGTGTCCAAAACGTTTCTGTTTTTAGGCGTTCCAACCATGAATCACGTCACATGGAACGATGATAAATTTTAATCGAGCCAAAAGGCTTTTAAATGTTGGAACCGTGGAACTGTTCCGTGGAATAGTTCCGTGTGTAAACATTAAGGTATCAGCCACATTTTCTCGTTTGCTTTTTTTGGGTTGTACGGTACACCGACAGCACCACGTCAGCACTAAAAAATAGGTGGAAATGAATTGACATCGATTTTCATTGGAAAAGTCGTAGTGCATGTTTTGCAGTTAGTTTTTGTTAACTGATCCAACTATGTTTTCAAATTGGAGTGTGATTATATCATTTTATGATAGTTATATTATTTATAAGGAATGTTCGTTTCTGTTTATATTTTGTTTTAGTGTAAATTGCTCAAATATAGATAAATAACTGCGTAAAGTGCATGCGCAATTCAAGGAGATGATCTAGTAAATAATTCTGAGCAGTAATTATTTAAAAAATAATTTGTTTTGCTCCACATAATAATATCCACCTTTTCTTTGAATCACAAACTTCATCGTTGCGTAGCACCTATAGTAGCACGCGTAATGCACAAGTGTGCTACAACCGTGGGATATGTCAGCCGGTCCATATGGAGCTTTACTTTTTGTAATAGATCATACACGTAAGCTTTTATATTGTGTAATTATTTTTGAGGTCATTTATACCATTTCAAGTGTCGTTCGATACACCCTGTATTATTAGGTAATAAAAAACAAATTTACCTCTATAACAAGACGCATTTTGGCAGAATTTCTGAAAACGATAATGATTTGTGATTTTATTGAAAATTTCGTATAATGTTATATTATGTACTAGTCCATTTCAATGCGATGTCAAATAAGGATAATAAATTTCATATTGAGAGTAGGTATATCTCGAATGTTATATTATCAGATGCATATTGAGATTGAAATATGTTCGATGCTACAATGGGTTAAAAGAATAGATATGGGAAAAACAGAAACCAATTTCTTGTTACGTCGAATTAATGAAGGAAAAATAACGTCGTGGAAACAGATGATTATTTGCTGGCAACAATAAAAGATATCTTGCTAAGCCTCAAATGTTACTTTTCAATTTAACCAAACCACTTAACCTGAAAATTAGAAACGAAATTGTCATCGACATGATGAAACGACCGGCACAAGAATTAATATCTCTGGATCTATTTTCCTTATTTTTTGTTCTCGCCTCAAGACAAAAAATATAAAGTAGCCAGTTTAGCCGACGCGCGACGACAGAACAAATCTCGGTTTTATGTGTACGCACGCACACATACAAAAATATGTACACCCAATCTCAAGCCAAGCTGGACTATAATGTAAGTACTGTAGTAGCACAGTATATACAGGTTGGATTTTTTTAAGTAAAACTACTTACTTTACTTAAAGGAAGATAGGAGTTTTAGCTTAAAGGAGACATTCCTTAAAGAAGCAAAACTACTACGATTTTTGAAAATACGTTTGCCGTAGACGGGAATCGAATCAACAGTAATTGAAAAAATTGTATTCTGCATTTTTATGGCACTAATCGATAGGGTAGATAATAAGAATCAAATCTATATAGGAATCTTTATAAGGAAGATCTTGAAAATCGACAATTATGTAATAGGTAGGTTAGGCACTACTAGGCTTTTTGTCTGACCCTATCGATTAGTATCATAGTTAATAGTGCAGGATGTAATATTAATTTGCATCAGTGTTGGTTCGGTTCCCGGCTACGGCAAGCGTATTTTCAATAACGCTTGAATGCAGTTTTGCTCCTTTTTAGAAATAAGGTTAACTGTACCTATCAATATTTTTAGACGTGACTACCAGTCAGTCCTCGCATCCTCCAACTTAGAACACGACTTATTTTGTGCTTCTGAAATACTTTACGGGACGCCTTGACGTTATAAACGATTTCTGTCTTAACACCGTCAGCAAATAAATGAAAAATGTACTACGCACGCACCCATGCCACGTTCCGCTCTCACATTTGAAACGTGACAATAACAGACACTTCTAACAAAAACACGGCAGCAAATTGGGAAAACATATAGTAAGAGGATCAAAGATCGCTTTGTCGCTCTACGCGAAAGCGTTTTTGCGTGACAGAATATTTGTTATAGCGCTATAGCACTTATAGGGGTAACAGCGTTGTATGTTCCGCGATAATTCAACTGTTTTATGAAAAACTCGTAGACGTGTGAGTTTCTTAACATAAAAAGGTTCTCACGTTTAATACAAGTACTGTTTTGAACTTGCTACAACAACGATGGAAACAATATTCGTAAATCAGTGTTAAGTACAGTTTCAACCTCTATGTAAGTACTTTACTTATTCATAGCCCTATTTAAGATAATAATAAATTTATACATAGATAATTCAGTGATGAAGGGTGAAATTATGGTGAAGGTAAGCCGTTCCACAAAAATGTTATGATTTGCATAGTGGATCAATGGGGAGAGATTTCTAAAACGTAAGCCGATGGGAATCCCTTTGCCACTGATATGTATTGTATGCAGATACAATGTGGTATTGGTGAAGACGTGTTCTCCTACACTTAAGGCTTAATGAGTTATTGAACAAAAAATATTTATTTTAACATCATAGAAAATATCGTTTCATAATAGACACAACAAGGAATAAAATTGAGATTAAAACACCGAATAAAACACCATGAGATTGTAAAACCATGAAAACCGGTGTAGAAGCCACTCGGGCCAAAACTTTTCTTCGAGAAAAAACTTATTTTTCATTCAAAAAAGGTTTTTTTTTTATTAGAATACTAGAAAAACGACTCGTCACTATCTCCTCAATGACTCGGTAGTTCAATTGCTTAGAACATTGGATCGGATTTCCAAAGGTTGTGGGTTCGAGTCCCTTCTGAGGAGTTAGTAATGAGTAGGTATATCAATAAATATAATAATTTATTAAAACATCTTGTTAAAAAATTACTCCGTAGCTTAACTCGATTGCTTATAGCATTGGATAAAAAAAAAAGAAGATTTTTTTATTTGAGACATTAAAACACAAAATTAACACAGAAAATCGAACTTACATAGGTATTTGTCTCAAAACGGTCCCGACTCAGCATAAGTATGGTCAGCTACCAGCGCTGATCTTCCGTCGGGATTGGATTTCCAAAGGTTGTGGGTTCGAGTCCCATCTGAGGGGCTGGTAATGAGTAGCTTTTTTCTTGTACATCAGTAAACATAATATTATACCTAACATCTAGTTAAAAAATAGGCGCGTGACGTGACCATTAAATATAACTCCCAGTTTGACAATTAGCTACTTCCATTTAGCTGCAAATTGGGCCTGTCACGAACATAATTTGTAGGGAAAACACGATTTATTTATTACTAACTTAAGATTCATTATTTTGTATTATTAATGGAAAGTATGAAATATCACAATGGCCTAAGTGTCTACATTGCTTTCTGAAAAGGAGTGCTAAAGTTAAAAAAAAACCATCAGCAATTGTATTTTTATGAAAATATAAAAAGACGCTTTGCGTTGATTCAATACCAAACTAAATATTCGAAAATAAATATTATAATGGTTACAAAATAAACCGAAGTAGTCATATTTAGACGGAAAATAATTTTAATGTCATTGTGTGATCAGATCACTCATTTTTACATCATAAGGTAAAAATGAAGTTTACTACCCATGTTTAGTTTAATAAAATAAAACACTTGAATTATGTTCGTATAGCACTTTACACTTACCTCTACTTAAGTTTAAAAACTAATCATACGATATCGCCTTCAAGCAAACTCACTTCATTAACAGGAGCAATGTTCTAGTCGATTATTATGCCCATAACGCCTCAAAGCCTTTTTATGGCCAATAAAGAGCGTGTTAATATTCAATACGAAGATTTTATAAGAAAACTTTTCTCGTTAGTTCGAGAAAGTTCCAACGGTCGCCTCTGGAATTTGCCAAGAACCTATTGCAACACATGTTACTGTACCCGGTATAAGTAATGGAAGTTTATGTTGCTTGTTTTGAAAACTTGCAGTGTTATGAAAGCCTTTTCGAACTGCTTTCAAAGTGATTGGAAGAGTTGGGTTAGCAAGCGAAGTTTTTTAAAAATCATAAGAGGTTTGGTTTAGTTTCTTTGGGTCTACAGGTTTTTAAGCGAGTCAACCTTTTTAACAACCTTTTTCAATCTAATATTTAGGGTTCCGTAGCCAAAATGGCAAAAAACGGAACCCTTATATTATTTTATCGTGACGTTCACTGTAAATTAGCTCCCTACACGGCCCCCATAGTTTTCGTTCACCTATTTCATATATTTTTTCTAGTGACCGACTGAAGTTTCGGTTTCGGCCAGTTTCGGTCAGTTTCGGCCAAAAAACCTAGTTCCGGCCACAGTTTCACTCCTCCTCAATCGGCTAACTTCTTTCACCAGCCGACGTGAATCGGCGCGATGGCGTTGAGTTGAGGTTATTATCTTCAGTTACTTGATTGATCGTTTTTAATTGTAAAAAAACCTCTATTTATAACTCTTGCATATTTATTTACCACCTAACTATATATCGAAGCTTTTTCTCTTACTACGCGAGGTGCTTAGTCAATTCGGACAGGTGTCGTATGGTAAAACAACAAATAAATAACTAATCAAAAGGCTACTGTTAAACTTCAAATACTCGTAAAGTTGTTGATTGATAAAGAAGTTGACTTACAAAAGTAAGTTTAATTATTTTTTTGGTTTAAATTTATTTTTGTAACATAATATTTACTTTCATTATTATTATTTATTTATTTTATTCACATGTTAATTGTCTATAGTTCTATAGGTTCACAGTGGAAAACGACGTCAATTTAATGTGTGAAAAAAAGTTTGGGTTTCGGCTGGAATCCCAGTTTCGGTCAAACACATTTTTTTTCCTAAATGTTAAATCTAAAATATTAATTTTGTAAAGATTATTGTATTAGTCAAATAACTAATTAAATCAGATACTATCATTAAAATACCCATATTCGAAAATGATTTCAATGAGTAGCTCTACTCGTTTGTTCTGTTCTCATTAGCGTATTTGCCAAAAGCATTTCCAACTAAAACAACACGACCCGGAGCCAAATACTGATCGTATACAACACATATTTATTATTATTAAATAACATACTCTCGTAAATTAACTAACATGGTTTTGGATGCTGATATGTTTCTGTTGTTTGAATTTATAATGCTTTTTATGCTGCTTATACTGAGCCGAGTACAGTTTTGACATCATGCGACGATGCGCAATGTTATTGTTAATAGCCTTGTATGTGTTTAGTTTTTTGTATTGTCTTTGTAATATTGTGTATCGTTGTGTGTTGTTTAAAATAAATGTAATAAAGGCATGTAGACGAACTGGGCATTTTTTACTTCTAGGTAGAAGGTCGTCGAAAAACGAAATTTTTGTTTTTCTTTCCCATACTAATAAACAGTTTCAGACATATTTTTTGGCAAAAATATAGGTAGTTAGTTTCATTGGTAGAACACTACCTTAAGGGGATAAACGATTACAGAATGACGGTGTATATGGCAGTATAGACATTCCGTTACTAATATCCATCCATCGTGTACAGACATCCGTAGTTCCACCCTACTGTTAGTATTGTTGTATAGTCTGTGTTCCACCCTCAGTTACGCACTCAATACTGTTTATAGGGTATCTAAGTGCCATTGTTATTATTAAGCATCTACAGTACAGATGTGGTGTAATTCCTAAGCTAATCATGCAATG
The DNA here is from genome assembly GCA_950108535.1 of Agriphila straminella. NCBI lineage: Eukaryota > Metazoa > Arthropoda > Insecta > Lepidoptera > Crambidae > Agriphila > Agriphila straminella. The sequence goes on from OX467318.1 coordinate 12,051,993, forward strand.
AAATTCTAGCATCTCCTAAAGCTTATCCTTAATTGCAGCTTACGTGCATTCGCTCAATGATGTTACAAGGATAACGTTGTTGAGTTTGCGATTTAGACTGACAAAACATATAACATGACAGAATCGCATTCTCACGTGAGATTAGGGGATTTACACGAGTCTACTTTCCAAGCGACTTGTTGGTTGATTGACGTTAACTATTTAGTGATTTTTATCAATAGTCGCTTGTAAAATCTAATTCAGCCACCTCATTGTAATTAAGAAAGATTATTTTTTATTATTAAACCAATATTAATAATTCTACATAGTTAATTCGGATGAATACGCATACCTACATCTCTACGCTATACGACTGTCTTTTCACTGCATGCACCCGTTTAGAAATTATTAATACATTATTGCTGCTTTCGCGGGCAACTTTGGCGGCATGACTCAGGCGCCAAGTGACGCTTTCTGTTGCATCTGCATTTGAACTTTTGGTAAAAGATCGTTATTATGTCAAAATAACTGTACATTTAAATGAATAGAATCTATTATGAGGTTACAAAAGGAAATATAATCCCCGCTAATTGTAATACGCCTGGCGGCCATGTTTTTATCCTCAAATACGAAAAAGAATTGTATTTTTTTATATCGACACCGTCTTATTGAAAATAATAATTCAATAATTAATATAGTTATTAGATTTCCTATTAGAATTTTCTTGTTTCATTATTAGTGGCAGATCACGTCTATGTAGATGTTAATATGACAAGGCTCCTGCGCATTTCTCGATAAGCTATAAAAAGCAAAAGCTTGCAGCGTAAGAGTAGGATATACTAGAAGAAATTCGACGATGTCACTAGTGATTCGGTAGCTCAGCGGTCAGAGCATTGAACCGGATATCCAAAGGTCGCGGGTTCGATTCCCGTCTGAGTATTAATCTGGTGCGAGTCGTATTTTTTCTAGTATATTATTTAGTATTGTATAAAAATAGCATTGTAAATGCAAAAATCTCAAATTTGAAAAAAAAGCTATAAAATCATAAACTGTTTGAGAATAATATGGAGACTTTGATTTTTTAGGTTAATCTGGTTAAAGTTTCGGCTAAGTGAAAAGTTCTCGTTAAAATAATATTTTCAAGTAGGTATTCTTCATTTTTCATTCATTATTTTGCTATAACGTGAAACCGGGTTTAAATAAATTCTATCTTGATTCAAACTTTGATTTACATCCAAAAATAACACTACGATTTTTATTTATTCAAACTTTATCAAAACAACTTCCCACACTAAAACTTTTTAAGTAATTCACGATTATCTCTTTTGTAAGTATCAGAAGCAAAGTTTACAAAACATAACCGAAGCAACACCTTTTAAGTAAAGTCACCTTTTAAAATATTTTTGAAAAATGTTTGTTCAATATAATAGTTTGTATAAAGCTTTGGTATAGTGTAAAGGTGCTCCTAAGAGGATAACACATCCTCAACTAAGAAAACTAGCAAGATCTTTACGGCGCCACAGGGATTTCACCTAGGCAATTTGTTACACGTTCTGCCACTAGACATTTCAGTTGCTCTAAACTTCATTGGAGCTGTTCACAAGTGTTAGTTTAGATATTTTTAAGTGCAATACAGTGATATATATATTATAATGATCAAGCTAAGCTTAAGTGTGCTTTCTTCACTTACCTATCAAAGATAAATTGAAGTCATGTCGCATTTAGTTTCAGAATTGCAATTTATAAATAAAATTTATTTATGCATAACAAAATGGAAGCGTTCCTTTCTGTTACGCAAATCTGAAAGTAATTAATGTACAGTTAAGCTCTGTCGCGTGTAAACTGTACCTTATAAATTTAACATAGAACATTAACGCGAGGTAATGAAGTAATAAATAACTATTTTACGACGAAGCTCATTTAGTTTTAATTGGATGATCGAATACGTAACAACTTTTATGAATTAATTAACGGTTAACTTAAACAGTTGACAATAAACTGGGATGGACTTGGGTTAAATTTCAAATTGATATTTAGGGCCTCGAACATTATTACCTATTAGCATAAACGTTAGTACATAGTTAGTATATTAACCTCTTTTTTATATATTCAAATTTCGATAGCATTGAAACATTTTCAATGTTCTCAAATATTGTTCGTTACTTATAAAAACATATTTTTTAATGAAATGTTTGCTAACAATTTAATAAAGGCGTAGACTACCAACTTTTCTATTTTTCCAGTAATATATTTAGATAAGAATTATTTTGGTAACGTTTAACGTAATTAAACGCCTGAGAAGGTCTCAGCTTATCTAATTATTTTATTAACTTTCTACATTCGTTAGAACATTACACCTTGTCCAATGTCACTGTTGGAAGACTTCCTTACCTGAAAATAAATCTCGGCCCTCGCTCCATCTCTGAGCATTCGTAAATTTCGCGAACGACTTTATTAAAATTTTCGAAAACTTGGGACAAGTTCATTTTGATCGGTGGCAGGGGTGCTGCAAATTTCGGGCCAAATTTCTAATTTCGCTTGTCATTTGCGTTAACGTGATCATTACTTGGAGCCGCAACGGTGTCCGTTGGTTATTACCGAAGTTTGTTCGAGTAGTTCATTTGGCCGACACCCATAAAAAGACGAAAACAGCACTTAAAGTATTATTATACTGGACTAATTAGGTCGTTTCATTTTGTGAAAGGTGGTGCAAAGACTTTTGTTATTGCTCGATACGAGAGCATTCGCTGTTAGAATTGTTTCTAAGTTTTTAATTTGTTCTAGAATATTGTGATGTACTTATTGATAAGTATAAGTAGGTTTCCTTACTTAGAAAGTTTTCATATCTTAAGATTTCACAAAAAGAAATGCATATAGGATACTTACAAACAGCGACCAACCACTAGCATTCTTATACATATAGTTGAACAAAGATAACTTACACATAAATTTTTATTTTCTATGTATAAAACAGCATAGGAGTACAATTACAGACCTTGATGGTAAAACATCTTTTAATTCATCAATGCCCATGAGGACGCCGCGCTGGCGGCGTCCGGACAACAATAGAAAATAATAACCTATAAATATCGCGGAAAATATAAAAAATATGTTTCATAATACGCAAAAAAGAACCAGCGATGATATAAATGCCACCAAAAGCTACAACATTTGCCAATTAACATTATTAACAAAATGTTGGGTGCCGTAAATTTTTCAAGCTTACAGAAACAATTTGTACCCTCTGTTCGGGAAAAAAGTCTCTAAATAACAATAGGGACAGATCCCTTGTTCGTGGAACACCGATATAAGTAATGTTTTGTACCCATATCAATCCAACCCTAAGGGTGGGTATACACAGTGTGCATGCGTATGCTAAGTAACTTAGTAGAAAATATAATTGTTTTTTGTGGAGGCTATTCAATAATCTTTTTCTGTTCTTACAAAATGTAATTACATTTTACAACTTAAAAGAAATACTAATTAATTATAATAATTTTCTGTGTGTTTTAAGTGCTTTGTAACATTCTACACGATTGATACCAATGTAAGTATTTATTTATGACAATATTTCTTGAGAAAATAAACTGAATACAGAAGTATTTTTCAGAGCCATAGCATTTGCTCGGTTACTGAGTTCGCTATTCTATCTATTGTATTGTAATGCAAGCTACGCAAATTCCTTTTTGTTACGTCACGCATGCTCTCGGTCAGTACGCATATTATTGTACCCACGTCAATCCGGGCCTTAAAGCCTAGCGTTATCACAAAGACCCTTTCAAAGATTTAACATCACGCGCCAAATTGGCTTTCATTAATCGAGATCCAATTTGAGTCATTGGATTAGGGTTTGTCACAACTCTGTATAGGTTTTGACGTGTTACAAACATAAGTACTTGACATTTCCATAACTTAAAATTATTTCGACTTGCAAATCTTCTTACAGTCATAATTTATGTCAAAATGGACACTCCCAACTCCCAACTGTTAACGACAACCTGTACATAAACAAAGTTTTATAACAATATTCTGTGGTTTTATTGAATTTAGTAGTAAATAAATATCTTAGACTTTTAGTCTCATAGATATTAACTCCGATTTCTCTAAGGCCCGTATTTATAAACCACTCTCGACGTTGAAAACCGTTTATAAAGAGCACTTTTTGTCTCATAGATATTAACTCCGATTTCTCTAAGGCCCGTATTTATAAACCACTCTCGACGTTGAAAACCGTTTATAAAGAGCACTTTTTGTCTCATAGATATTAACTCCGATTTCTCTAAGGCCCGTATTAATAAACCGCTCTTAACGTTGAGTTACGTCAATTTAGCAAATTAAAATAAGACTTTAAAGATGTTTAGACTCATGTTAGAATAAAGCCAGGCAGTCTCTTTCCGTGACAGCTCGGTCACGTGACTGGCCCACGATTACGATATGACCAATCAAATGTCGTGCTATGCGGTCCAACGACCAATCAGTAACTCTTAGAGCCATCCGTGGGAAGTGAATGCCTGGTATACCATGATTAGACTAATATGCAGTCGCATGGGTCGGTCACGGGATAGGTGACCTAAAATTTATAATCTCGAGCTCCTCCGTGCTTCGTAAGGCACGTTAAGCCGTTGGTCCCGGCTGCATTTGCAGTCGATTACACCCACCAATCCGCATTGTACCCGCGTGGTGGGTTATGGCCTTATCCACCCATAAGGATATCCTGTGCTCAGCCAGTAGGGACAATAAAAATGGCTGATGGTCAAGATAGCAATAGATTGACTGCTATGCCTTATCACAGGTGTCAGTACCTACCTACAGGTTTTTAATCTGGTTTATGAATAAAGTATACGACTTGATACATTTACAAAATAGGAAAATCGTAGAAATCAGTTACTCCGTTTTCATTCTGAGCAACTTCATTCATTGGACATGCGTAAATTGGGATTAAAATATATAGGTCCACAAATTGGGCGCCCGATTCCGCTCTCAGTTAGCGTAATCCATCTTTGTAATTGGTTCTGTGTGGTAAGTGTTGGGCTAAGTGAATGCTTGACACTTTGGAACCGTATAAAGCTATTTCAGTTTTGGCCGGGGTAATTTACTACGCATCGGGGAAGTTTCAATTGAAAATTTGCCTTTTCATTTAAAATTCCGTTATGGGTAATTAAAATTATTAATACATTGTATTTAAAGCTTGTTGTCTACTAGAAAAATCTACTTATTTTTGTTGGGCCATTAGTAATCGAACTCGTGATCATCGCTTGCTGGGTAAATGCTTTAACCGCTGTGCTATAAGGATTAGAATAAAATTTATTTTTACTTTTAATGTAAGATTATGAAAGAGGATGTATTTAGTTTTTTTTAAAACAGTCATAGTATTGGTTAATTTTGATCAATAAGCTTATAAATGTGAAAAAACATACACATTCATCTATCTATATTTTACTGTGTTCAATCTTACTGAAAGTATTCAAATGATATACATATAAAACAAAACAACTTTCAAGTATTTACTATAATAAAATAGTATTTTGCATTTTAATGAGTGACTGTGCACCTGCATCTCTATTTTCTTAAATTCTAACCTTTAAAGTTGAAAGCTACCGCAAGTGTGTTATGTATCTATCATCATTATCAAATTTTATAGTCAGACTGTCCAATAATCCGCTGGCTGATTATAGATAGATAGATAGATAGATAGATAAGTAGTTTATTTGCCAAAACACACACATTCATACAAATAAAAATGCATACAAGTTGAAGACTAAAATAAAAAAAAAAGACAAACAAAATTGACATCTAGGTACACATAACATAACAAAAGAGAATCAGAAGAAGGCATGCATGTGTGTGCAGCAGCAAGAAGGGTCTAGGCTCGGTGTCAGTAAAACACCGATTTTCAGCCGTCACCCAGATGAAACGCGGGTACCAGCAACTGTGCTAAGTCGGGAACAAGTGTGTGCGTGTTCGTGAGTGTCGGTGTGTATGTGTGTGGTGTGTCACTGTGTGTAAAAAAAATAATAATAATAAGAATAATTATAAATAAAGAATTGCAATAATTACTAACAAAACAACAAAAATAATAATAATGATTAAGGAAATAATAAAATTGATAACTGGTATTGAATAAAATAATAATTAACAATGAGCGTGCAAGCTTACAGACATGGACTCAGACACTGCGGCGCCAGAATCATCCTTATAGAAACTATTCAGCGACCGGTTTCATTTGACATACATTGCTACTTTTCTTTGGTATGTTTTTTACCCCATAAAGAAGTAGCAATGTATCACATTCATCTGTCAAATGAGACCGGTCGCTAGGTGGTTTCTAATTAGATAATCAGCCCGCGGTATTAGTATTTTGTCTAAGATTTCTTCATTTCACATCAATTAGGTTACCTACTATAAAACTAAATGAAAAAGTTGAATTTTTAGATTTTAGGATTCACAATGCTATTTTTATATATTAAGTTACTTAATATAATTGAAAAAATACAAAAAAAAATCGGCTCACCCGTAGCAGCTCAGATGGGACTCGAACCCGCACCCTTAGTTAAACATAGCTGTTTCATCTTAATCGATTGTCTGGCATCTGTAAAGATGTTGCATTCGAATGTTGAAGGTAATTCTTCACATTGATGAAATAACGCTGGCTTACAGCGAAAACGTAAAAAGTACTAGAAAAATTCGCCACCCCCACTAGCGACTCGGTAGCATAATTGGTTAGTGCATTGGGTCGGAATCCTAAGGGTGCGGGTTCGAGTCCCGTCTGAGCTGCTACGGGTGAGTAGATTTTTTCTAGTATTTTTCAATTATATTAAGTACTTAATAAATAAAAAAGTCTTGAAACTAAAAGCTTTCAAGAATGTCGTAATGTTTGGAATAATCTCTTATGGGAATAGACCGTTTGTGTAGATTTTGTGAGCTACAAAATGTTACCAAACTTAAAGCTAATCTCACAGGAGAACGTTAGGCGGCACTTAATTTAATTTAACGTTGAAAGATTGGAGCGGAGCTTGCTATGTCGAGTATGGGCTTAACAGTCTCGCATTAAGTACCTGTGTATACAAGGCCTTTATGTGTTGGTATAGCGGCTGCGATAATAAAATGTTTTTACCCGACTACCAAAAGGAGTGTATTGTGTTTTTAGGGTTACGTTCAAAAGGAAAAAACGAAACCCTTATAGCAAGACTGGCCAATAGAATTCCTAGGTTTAGGAAGTCCTAGTTATTCCTTTTTTTAGGTTTCTATCAGGTAGAAGCGTAAGCGGTGCCACAGCGCGCTGGCCAACCGGCCGACTGCTGGCCGGGCCAATTTGTGGCCCGCGTGCCTGGGTTTGGCCGGCCTTGCCTTATAGGATTACTTCGTTGTCCGTCTGCCTGTCTATAAAGACCCTTTATCTCGGGAACACGTAGAGGTATTGAGTTAAAATTAAAAATCATAATTATTATATCCAAGTCTACAGTCCCTTGAAACTGTGAAAAAATCAAACTTATAAGTTAAAAGTGAAAAAAGATACGGCTGTTTATGCCGACAAACGCATATTTCGATACTCTCAAGGGAATAAAATGTATAATGTACAACTTCCCGTTGACTTAGAACTATAAAATTTGGCAAGTAATATCGTTATATACTACAAGTACAGGGAAAAGTCTGAAAACTATACTCGGAATAATTGCGATACTCGATTCCTGAACTATTTGTAATACGGACCTATTTACTTTGTACGGAACCCCACTGTAGGTTCCGTACAAAGTAAATAGGTCCGTGAGTCCGACTCGCATTAATTGTCCAGTTTTTTTATAACAATTCACTGGGTAAGTAGGTAAAACTTCGGGTATGAAAATTTTAAATCTAACTTGCAGCTTTTACGACGTTTATCAACGATTTGCAGTTTTCCAAACAGAGTATTGCTTAGGTACTTACTTACGAAGTAATATCACTGCAGTGTTTCTTACTCTGATAATTAAATTAGGAAATTACAAATTGTGGTAGTCAAGCGGACTAGACTTAGCCCTATCCCAACCATAGATGTGGTTGATAATATTTTAAACTTTTCATTTTCATTAACCGCCTCTGTGGTCTATTGGTTCACCCACCCGTGTAAGACGCAGGGGTCCCGGGTTCAATTCCCAGGGGAGGTAAAATTTCTAGTCAGTTTGGTTGGTGGTAGGGCTTATTTCAAGTCCGCCTGGCTAGCTACCACCATCTTACCTAAGTCTGACGCCATAACAACAGTTTAAAAATTGTTGTGTTCCGGCAGTTAGAGGTAAGACAGCCAGTTTCTTAGTGATTAGGATTCCGGGTGTAGTGCGCCACCTTCGGCTTTATCGTCACTTAACATCAGGGGAGGTGAAGACCAAGCACTTTCCCGTTGTGCGAAAAAAAAATCTTTACATAACCCAAAATATTGTATTGATAAATACACCTTCCGTGACTTGCTTTTTACGAACGTTATCACTGAACCATGATGGTACGTTTAGTTGAACCCGATTTTACGAGCTGCTTTTGATGGGATGAAGCGCAGAAATGTAAAAACAGAGATGCTTCCCCAATGCTTCCCGCGATGTATTCCCATAATCCGATTACAGGGGAAATTGTTTAAGGATTACTTGTGCATAACTAAACAGATTCCTTTTACCAATGCTATTTGAATAGGATTTTCGGAAACTGTTGTATGCGGCAGTAATGAAAGTACCTAAGTAAAGAGTATCGTATTTAGAGCCGAGTAATTATTTGTTTTATGTAAAACTATAATTTTTCCCAATTCACATGTAAATTATAGTATAATTAATCTTAAATACAGTTTTAGTGCAAATTTGGTGTATATGAATATAATATTAGAAGAATTGGAAAATTGACAGTTTTACTTAGACAAGGTCGTCTATAGATTAAAACCCATTTACAGATTAATAACGCCGTATTTATTACTGTTTTGGATGAACGAAGATGTTTTGAAATGGGTTTAAACTAAAACTGGTTAACCTCGTCGTTTAAAAATTAATAGAAAGAATTAAAAGTATTTAAAAGTTATTCAATAAATTAAGAGACATATTTATTAAGAAATCTTAATTGTTTCCTTTTTTTTCAGAGTCATACAAATAAATGTAAGTTTGTGGCACAAGTTGGCGGCATGTGTTGTAATAAGTGACCAACTGTATAAAGACTTCGAGAGGCAAACATAATCGTGTGACTATTGTATGACTACCATATTATTTACTAAGATATTTGTTATTTATATCCATTATTATTATTATATGATAAAAAATATTGTTATAATATATGCATTAATACGCATACATAAAACATGTTCCATTCTTCCGTTGTTTGATCCATTAATTGTTATGAATAATTAATTTTACTTGACAAGTAATTAGGAAGTTTGTTTAGGGCTTCGTTTGCTTTAATTTCTTAGAAATTATGCCGGTTTTAAGTACGTGATCAGGCGAAAGTTTAAATCCAGTTCAGTACAGTTGAATATGTATGGGAGTTAGCACTTCTGTTTGCTTTAATAATGAATAAACTTAGAATTACAAAGAACTTGAATTGATGACAGTTTAAAATTTAATAGCCCTTTTGAAGATAATTTCTATGACAGTAAAATAAGTAAAATTCAGCTTGGTGTTATTATTATCATGGAGGTTATATAGTAGAAATCTTTCAGTCTTATATCAAAACCACATGGTAATTGATTGAGATTTAATAATCTATAGGTACCTAGTAAAAGTAACCTTTTTGCTGAGTTATTATTGTTTTAAGTTTTCTGACCGTTTATTGGCGTTTTTTCAAGACCTTTTCAATTATCCATTATTTTTTCATATTATAATACAAATACCCGTATATATAAAATTAAAAAAAGCTCATTAAAATTTCATAAACTTGGTAGCTAAGTTAATTAAGTTGGTAGTCATCATTTTCTAAGAGTGGCTACAAATTCTATCTTTTGAATTCCCAATTTCAATGTTACTATAAAATCGTTAAAACACGAAGTCGCCGTAACTGCAGAAATAAGAGATTTTATCAAATTTGATGACTCCAGTGAAAAATTTAAAACCACAGTTTAATGAGGAAGTAAAAAGGTTATTTATATTATCGCGATATCCATTACTCAGATTATTGCAATAAAGTTGCGAATCGTTTCACTGAATTTACAACTGTAATGCTCGTACATAAAATTCAATTGTCATTAATTCTGTTGCTTTTCTAGGTATGAAGTCAAGTATAAAATTTTATTTTGCTTTTTAATTCTTGTTTTGCCTTATTAAACGGTAAGGTTCAAAATAGTATCTTTTCTCCACCATTTTAAGATGCTACTTGCACGATTGGTTATTTTTTTACAGATGCTCATACGCTTATGAAATCCATAATGTATTTAATTCACAAACCTAAGTAATTTAGGTTAAGAGTCTTTATACTTAAAAAATGTTTAGTAAACTGCCGTGAACCATCAATTTTCCCGTCAAAGCATAAAAAGAGAAATATTTTTTAATTTCCTTTTCAACATCTGGCGGCCTTCATAAAGGCATTATGAAAAAAATCTATCCCATTATGATTACTGGATAAAGCGAAAGCCCAGTGCTGTGGTAATCCATTTAAGTAATTTTATTTTGAGTCCGCATAACCAAACTGTCATTCCTTTTGACGGTATATTAATGGGATGGTGGTGACTTGCGTATCTTTGTGATGGATTTTTAAATGTTAGCGACACAGAGTTGTGGGTAATTTATGGGGAACGGCGTACTCCAAGGGGTTGGATGCCCAAATAAAATTCTGTTTTGAATAATGAGGTTTTTGATTAAGGGCTAAAATGTTGCACGTAATTATTAAGAGTTGGTTGTTACATTTAATTTCTTATATCTGTAAATAACTTAGAGTAATTTACAAGTATAAATAAAAATTTGAGCGTAGAAAATTACCAACTTACGTTCTTAGACTTCAATACCCTATTTTTGAATAAAAGGTCCCATTTTCTGCTTAAATTGTCAACGTCTTAACTAGATATATTTTTGATATTGAGATAGGGCGAAAAATGACCTGATTATGTGTCAAATTAAATTTTCTATATAACTTCTTATATTCTTCTAAGTGGCATTCTAATAATTAAGTGGAAATAATAAAGACATCAACATTTTTTTTATTAAATAATACTGACCATGACCATCAGCCATTTTTATTATCCCTACTGCTGGGCACAGGTCTTCCTTATGGGTGGATAAGGAGGATGGGCCATAACCCACCACGTGGGCCCAATGCGGATTAGTGGTTGAATTGCGGATTAAATACTCCATTGAGATAAAAAATTATAATCGGAAACAATAATGGTTATTGATTACAACAAAATATTATTTGCACATCCATCATAAAAAGTGTTTCACGAAAGCTTCAGTTGCATGCATTTATAACGCAAAACACTATTTTCATTCATACACTACACTCTCATATTTTAGACCGCAGTGACACAAAGCTGTGCGATAGTTCTATGCAGTCTTGCCAACGAACTTTAATCTTTATTCCATTGAAATAAGGGTGAGACAGTTGAAACTTTCTAGGCTTGACAAACGAGTTAAAAGTGACTTGCAGAATTTATCGTGAATTTTTCCAGGCTCGACAAAGGGGTCTCTACCTATAGGAATAACGAATACAGGTAAAACTAGAGGTTTATGATATTAAAATCTTTTATTTAAGTGCATTTCAGAAAACAAAAACGGCATTTCGTACATCTTTCAAGTACCTACTTATTTTCATAATGGATGCATCAATTTTAATGAAACTTCTTGCGCATAAGCAGGATACATAGATCTAAAAAGTTAATTAAGAACATTTTTGAAAAGTCATATATTATTTTTAAAAGGATAATTCGACACTTCTGTTTCTATGGAAATTTTTAAATCGGTCTAATTTTGCTGTAACACCTAGTTAGTTAATTATCGGACTTGAAAGTTAAGTATGAAATACCGTAATTCGTTGCAATAATTAAAATCTTTCACTTGACGCGTATTGCAATACCACTTGACTAAGAGGGTTGAATTATTGAGACTGAAATATTTGTACATCGCGAAGTTTTTTTTTGATCATTTCTTAGAAATATAAGATAAAAACAGTTCTGCGTAATCTTAATGAAGACAATTTTATATTTCTTTTGTTGTCAAATAAAAATAACACAGAAGATTTCCTTTGAACCTCGAGCCATTTCATTGGAGCTTGAAAAATATGGATTATTTTTTTCCTAACAAAGGTCAGGTAACAAGAATTTGAAATGATATACTAAGGTATTTGAGAATATTAATTATTTAAGGAACAAAAAAGAGGCAACTATGCCAAGATCTCGTGGATTTATTTTTATTTTTATTGGGAAAAGCGTGAAGTCCTTTTGACCTTTAAAAATAACAAGTTCTTAATCAACTCAATCTAAGCGGTGTTTTATGTCTTATATTTTGAATATTTGTTATGCACATTATCCTTACCTTATTACCTTGCAAATTTACCGAAAATAAATTATCACTGATCAAGTGAAAAGAAATCTGTAGTTACGTTACCATAATTCCTAATAAAACATTATAAAAAATTAAAAAATCAATATTAGTAAGGAATCCCCGGTGCCAGTCATAATCACGCTTTTTGTAGTTGATATCACCATCATCATCACCAGCCTTATCATCGTCCACTGCTGGACATAGGCACAGTTTTAGTAGGTGCTTTATAATACTGTGACATAGGCCTCTCTGAGTGCACGCCACCGAGCACGATCCGCGGCTACTCTCATCCAGCTTTTGCCAGTCACCTTGCGAAGATCGTCGCTCCACCTTGTCTGAGGGCGTCCCACACTATTGATATCACACGGCACTATTTATTATTGAGTTATATTTATTAAATGATTTTAAAAACGCATTTGAATTTGTGAAATCTTTGGAATAATGAGTCGTAACCAAATCATAATTAGTATCATAATTAACAGCAATACCCCAAGACTTGATACAAAATTGACGTAAACACGCTCCATTGTTGTTGCGAATTGGTTTGACCCACCTAACTAACTTGAAGGTAGTTCCTAAATTAATGCTAAACTCGCCCTCGCAATCTCCGAAGGGTAAATGTGCGTAACACCTCATACAATAGCTGTCCCTTCATATTAAGTCGGGTTCTCAGCCTGGGATTAGACGGCCCTAGTAAAGAACCCATACATTTTGCTTAAGACCTTACTTTAGCCCGTGTAATGATTAAAATTTTAAGCCTGAAATATTTTAGGTAAAGTACTTTTTTAAATTAAGTAAAAATCATAAAGTGTAGTTAAGAATAAATAATAATAATAATGTTCCCCTTTTAAATTGCTTACTTAAACTTTCATCCTTTATTTAATTGACCGAGCGAGCACGACACGAAGCGTTTTCATTTCAGGTTGGACAAAAATGCTTTCGTATGTCTGTTCGGCTGTCCGTCTGTTCTCCTCTACAGGTCGCATTCCTCAACAGATTCTCGTAAAGTTTTGTGAGCAGGTTCAGTTCAATAATTATAAAGATTTTTTGACAATTCAGTTTTTGAAAATTTTAAGAAAAGAAAACATATTTCTAAGAATCTTCAAAAATGTCACAAACACGAGGTCTAACAGCTCACAGAGCCACTAGTTAATATTATGTGTTCAGTATATTTGTTTTACGGAAAGCAGTTAAACGTAATTTTGAATTTCAGTAGGTAAATAACTTTTAGTGATTTTGAAATTAATAAGTTACTTTAGGTCAACATAAAGTCCCACCAAACGATTTTATTAACAGAATCAATCCCTTATTATATTGCTTTTCGTGGAGGATTTTATATTTTTGAATATCTCGTTATACATTAAAAAATTATGTGATCCGGTTGCCAAAACTGGAACTATGTATATCCCTTCTCAAGTACCTATTTTCTGAATCAAAGGTTGTATGGAAGAGATAGCTCTGCAGCATCAGGCTGCGAATTGTCTTAGAAGTTTGAGCACAAAATGTTTTAGGGTGGATAACGTTAATGTTAAGAGATTTTACTTCATTTCTATAACAGTGGCACTAGACGATTTTTTCCGTTTTGTGACCCCAGTGGCAAATCCAATGAGACAGAGCGGAATATAAGAAAAATAGCCGCCGCTCAGAATACATCGCGGCTTTTTGTAAACTCATACATAGACAACGTACAGGCATTTAAAGATCAAATCATGATCCAAGATAACTAAGTCTGGCATTCCGGTAGTGAACTTGCTTACATCTTTATCCAGTTGCGCAACTTTATAGTAACATGCAAAAAATGGAGTATTTTTTCTGTCACACTCATTACAAATTTGTTATTAGTCATTTTAATTGTGCTTTGTTTCAGCTGACTCTCGTCGAGGTCAGCCCGTACCCTAACCAACACCTATGTTTAGTTTAAAAACGCGTTTAAAACCTGTGTTCCTAATATAATAAAATGCTTACTAAGTACTCGTATCACGCGATTCCTGTATTCATATTTGAATTTCTAACTAAACAATGATTATTTTCTGTTAGATTATCATCTCTAAAGATAAGCAAAAAACAACAAAATAACTGGTAAACTGGAGTATAAACGCAAGGTAAAAAAAATCTGACAGATACAAACCCTTTTTAGCTAAAGAACACAATACTGTGTAAAAATATTTGACTGAGGTTTACTATGGATTTTAGAGGGTAAATTCTCTTTGAACCCACGTCATATGTGAATGGATAACAATTTTAAGAGTTTCACTGAAATAGCCGAATAAAAATTGGCTTAGCCTTCCGAGCTTGGAAGTTAGGAAAAAATAAATACTCGGAGTAAAAAAAATGGCTAAGCCTTTTCAACTTGGGTGTAAGACGAGAATTACATAAGAAGATTTGAAATGACTTGGTTTTGAATACACTTGCATTTAAACTAATATTAGCCCGATATTAAAATATATGTACTCTCAGCAAGTTCCCCCACTCACGAGCCCGGGCCGAGCGGCGCTTTATAAAAGGCGGCGTCACCTGCGGCACGGCCTCACTCTGCGCGCGGCGTTTGGATGCGACGGATGTTTCTTTGTGGCGTTATAGTGCTCTCTCATATTTAATTCAGTGTTAAATATTGTCGTATTGATTAAAGTTCGTGTCTGATTAAAATTAGTTCATGATTAAAGTTAGTAAGAATTAAATGAAAGTGTTAGGTTGTTGTAGACCGTTCTTTTTTTAAAATCATTTTCACTTATGGTTTGTAAAATCAGAAGTGGGATTCACTACGCGTTCTACCAGCTTGTTTTGCCATCCAAAAGTTAATTTTCGTGTTAAAAGTAGTGCTCTGTGTGTTTTAAAAGTGCCACGTGTTTTGTAAAAGTTGTTTTCGTGAGTATTCTATTAAAGTGCCACGTGTTTTGTATAAGTTTTCGTGAACATTTGTAAAGAAAAAGGCGTGCCACGTGTCTTTAAAAGTAGTTTTCGAATAGACGTCATAATGCTTCGCATAGCTCGCAAAGTAGAACTCACGATCGCCGTAATAGCTCAAGTGACCGCCGCGAGAGCTTACAGGATGTGGTGTTTGATCGAATTCTCACTAGATTAGATGCTATCGAAAATAGGCTACAACAACCTACAACAACGCCAACGGTTGATAGTCCGTCGCATCTTCGTGGTCGTTGTTGATCATACGCCGACGCCATCGCTTATCGTGGCGCCAACCCTCGCCAGCGAGCAGGGTTCCGGCGTTACCGATGGGGCGACTTTGGGTACAGTGCGTGATGCTGACGCTAGTACCAGCGCAGACAAAGGCGTGGCGGACAGGATTGTTGGAGCTCTTTCATCCTTGGTACAAGTAAGGTCTCATAAGTATTATATTTCCTCATTTGACCCGAGTATACATGATTTTGATATGTGGTGATACCAATGCTAAGCTACTGTCAAAGGACTTAGTAGAGTTCCTTTTGGTATATGTTAAACCGAAACATGATTTCCGAGCCTCCAACAATGCTGTCCGTCCGTCAAGCCACATAGGACCGATGCAATCGTGTAAGCGAGATGCACCTAGGTTTAGAGACAACTCTAAGTGTCTTATTTGTGACAAGTTTGGTCACAAGAATGGCATTGCCCTAAAAAGTCTAAAACTGATACAACTCAGTTCCTTTACCACCCAATGACAATAACAGGTCAACCAAATTTTGTACTTTTTGTAAAACAATCAGTTTTGAAGCATTTTAATTTTAATAAAATTCCAACCTATCGTTAAATGCGTAGCATAAGAAGCCAGGAGATTAAGGCAGCCTCTTATGTCACTGCTAGTTAGAAGTTGATTTATATGTTGTACCTGTGGCCTTACTACGAGCTCTTATAGCAGGGCTTATATTGAACTGCCTTACTTTTTCGTACTATGACTTCAACGGTTAGTATGAAAGCAGGCCATAAGCAGTCCTGTTTAAGGCCTGCTTTTGAACTGAACGGTTTCTTATTTGCTGATGGTAAGCCCCCTTATGAATGTATTAGTGCGCCAACTTTAATTGGCACTGATGTTTTAAACCGAAAGGGACTGACTTACATACGGACTAATAATGAACAACGGTGCAGCACGTGAACACCGTGGAAGTTGAATCTATCAAGACGCCTTTAACTGGGCATGGTAAAGACCGCCTTTTAGAAATAATTAAAACTTTTTCAAGTTCATTTATTATTATTCATAAGTAAGGGTCAGGTACGGCCGAGCCCTGTGAAAATAGAAGCCCTAGTAAAATTGACAAACCTACTAACGTTAGAGGTCCGCCAATTTCGCACGCTGGTCGGTTTACCTTCAAGGTTTTACATTCACCCTCGAGCATAGGAAAGGTTGTATGATGCAACATGCTGATTATTTAAGTAGGAATCCTCCAGCACAAGTCTCCCACATACGCAGTCCGGTCAATTGGGCAAAGATTGCTCAAACTGCTGATGTGGAGACGCAGGAGTTGATGACTAAACTAAGGGAAGGGCAATTAGATCAAAACAGGTATTTTATTAAAAATGAACTTTTATTTTATAAACATAACCTACAGGTGAAGAGCCACGACTCTTATGCTTCATCCCTAAGGGTCACAGGTTGAGCTTGCTTCGGGTTTTTCATGATGACCACGACCATATTGGCGTCGATAAAACCACCGATCTTATTTTACGACATTTTTGGTTTCCAAATTTAAGATCTTTTGTTACGAAATATGTTAATCACTGCCTTATTATGTTTATCTTATAAAAGGGTATCACGAGGCAAGCTACAACACAAGCCTCACCCCTGCAGTTGTTAGTGGGCATTGATGCTGCGACGCCTGCCATTAGGACACTGGTGCGAGATGTAGCGCTAAGTGATTGCCAACCTAAACGGGAAGCTCTTATGACCCTCAGAAGACAGCGGGCGACTGAACTCTTGACTGCCAATCAACAGCGTCAGGACGCCTACGTCAACGAAGATCACCGACAGCCACGCAGTTTCGTCGTGGGTGATCAAGTGTTCGTGAGCAAGGCCACACAAAGTACCGACAAGCTGGACTCCGGTATGCGCGGGCCTTACAAGGTTCTGCGTGCGCTGCCACATCAGCGCTACGAGCTCGAGCTGCTGGCCGGCTCGTACGGCAAGAAAACTCAAGCTGCTGCTGAACACATGGTTCTGTGGCGCGGCGAGCGGACGCCGGATGCGTGCGAAGCGTTCTTCGGAAGTTTGAGTGATTGCCTCGACATTATGGCAAGTCTGTAGTGCCTCGACATTATGGCAAATTCTTTATGCCTCGACATTATGGCAATTCCCTAATGCCTAGACATTATGGCAAATTCTTTATGCCTCGACATTATGGCAATTCCCTAATGCCTCGACATTATGGCAAATTCTTTATGCCTCGACATTATGGCAAATTCTTTATGCCTCGACATTATGGCAATTCCCTAATGCCTCGACATTATGGCAATTCCCTAATGCCTCGACATTATGGCAAAGTCTTTATGCCTCGACATTATGGCAATTCCCTAATGCCTCGACATTATGGCAAAATCTTGTGCCCCGACATTGTGGCAATCCCCTATGCCCCTACATTGTGGCAGTTAATTGACCCCGACATTGTGGTATTTAGTTTTGTTTGTGTTATCATCTGGAGCTTCAGTATGGGTTGCCGGATCCGGATGGTAACATGAACCTTACCAACCTACCTACTTAATGTAGTGCTGGAATGAATTCGTCATTGTCGATGATTGAGTACTTTCACTCTTTCATCGCGAATGACGTTTTGGCTTAGTTGCTTTGCGCTGGTTGCTTATCGTGTCTCAATCACTTGAGTGCACGCTTGTGGTTGTGCCGCGGTGGGTCACCGGTGCTAAAAAACTAATAAAAAAATAAAAAACATGTTTGCTTATTTTTGTTAAGTGTGTGTTCTAGATGAACAGCCAGACGACGAGGACCACCACGTCATCGTAGTCTGTGAGGACCGCCACCCACCAAGGTCTGACGAGGACCACATGCCAAGGCCTAGCGAAGACCCGGTACCATCGGCTGATGCTGATGAGGCTGTGGTGCTGGTCCCCAACCAAACGCCAATGACAGACGAGAGTCAAGCTGACGAGGACGTTCAGCTGCCAGGAACGGCCGTCTCAGCAAGTTCCCCCACTCACGAGCCCGGGCCGAGCGGCGCTTTATAAAAGGCGGCGTCACCTGCGGCACGGCCTCACTCTGCGCGCGGCGTTTGGATGCGACGGATGTTTCTTTGTGGCGTTATAGTGCTCTCTCATATTTAATTCAGTGTTAAATATTGTCGTATTGATTAAAGTTCGTGTCTGATTAAAATTAGTTCATGATTAAAGTTAGTAAGAATTAAATGAAAGTGTTAGGTTGTTGTAGACCGTTCTTTTTTTAAAATCATTTTCACTTATGGTTTGTAAAAGTACATACTAAGGCTCAGTTGAACCATCTAACTTTAACGATAACAAGCTTGTTAAAGTACCGGTTAAGCACAAGTTAGCCAAAAAAAGAGGTTGCCAGCCAGCATGATGTCCTTTGACAAGTTTTGACGTGACAATAGGTAGCATAAATCATTTGATGATAACGATAACTTTGACAGCGTTTTGGTGCAACTCACACTAAAAAAACACTTCCGCTTGATTATTGAATCGACTGAAACTGATACGCATTGAAAAACACGCCAAATGACTTTGTTTTCCATTGTGTTTAACTAATAAGGTTTTTTTGTGACGCTTGATCACCGATTCCTAACCTATGTTTAGTAAGAGTTAGGCCTACCATGGATCAGTTCCGGTTGTAAATTTTCCACAGAAAGATCTAGGCAACAAGTCTAAAGTAGGCCTATCTTGCTGAGGCTAGATGATTTTAATGAAGCATAAAGACACAACTGAAATCAATATTTTTACCAAGGGGGAAACTTTTTAATGAAAATTGTTAGAGTTTCTAATTATGTAGGTATCCAAATAAAAAATTATGTAAAAATTTAATGACTTTCGAATAAATTAACCGAAGTTTTTTGTTACCACAATGTGACAGTTCAATGTACTTTTCACAAAGGGTCGTTTTCACAAGTATACCGAATGGTGGTCGCTCATTGTTTACGACCCACATGACCTACATACTAATGACCCACCAAATAGTTGTACGAAACAAAAACAAAATTCGAAAGCAATTTCAAGCTCTACAAATTGTAACATCTACGTAATTAGTTTGGGAACCACCTACCACGGCTGTCAGGGTACAAATTGTTTTTGTAGGTTCCTGATATAGTTAATGAGACACGTACATTTGTAAACAAAGAAGACTGAAGGACTTATCGACCTTAAATGGCTGTCAAATTAGCTTTTGGTTGTGTTTTGTTTCTGATGTGGGGTCCACAAAATATAAAGTCTGCGTGCCACACGATTTTTTTTTGTTCTGATGTCTGCGGTTCTTTGACGAAAACACTAACTGTCTTTTGTTTTCACTCGTTTTACAGTACTGCCCAAAACCTGGAGGGTTCTCTCCCGATGCAATCGAGATCGAGTTCAAATCGAGTAAACGACAAAACGGTACAATGGAAACCATGGAAACCGTTTTCAATGTACCAAAATAAAATATTTTTGACGTTTATTCGATCCTGATGTGAACTCGATGCCGTAGAGAGTACGGGGGATGGTTTGTCCCATGGTACAGTAATATACCAAAGGAAGTCATGTGAGTTAACTTGCTTAAGTTATCTCTGCTATAAGTATTGAAAATTACTTTGATTCATTAAATTGAACTGTTTCGTCTGCTAAGTGCTGCTGCTACGGGCTGACCTCGACGAGAGTCAGCCCGTGACCACGGCCGATGCAACTCGGTCGAAACGTCGGGATAAGGTAGGTGTCCAACACCTATGTTTAGTTTAAAAACGCGTTTAAAACCTGTGTTCCTAATATAATAGTTAGTAAGCATTTTGATATAAATTTTTATAATAAAAGCATCTTGCGATATTAGCCTTCTATTAGACGGTTGTTTGTGATATATGGTAAACGCTAACCAACAAGAGTATTCTTAGAAATAATTAAGTTTGTAGAAAATTTTATAAGGAAATTGGAATTGATTTTACAGTGCAAACCAATTTAGAATTTGATTTGGTTTACGATATTTCTCTAAAAATGCGTAGCACAATAATAACTTGACACTTGATTGCCACATGTTAAGTTTTTTTCAAAAAGTTATACGATCACAGCTACATAAGCCTATCCTAAATCTGCAGTCTGTCTAACAAGCGCTTATCAATTTTGCAAAAAATCAAATTAAGAACAAACAAGGTGTGATCGCTGTCAGGATTCAATTTAGGGATTGACAATACAAACCTGTTCGATTTTTGATACGATAACTGCTTCACACTAGATTGCCACCATGAGTTAGTTACTTAATTATTATTGTTTTCTATAAGTAGTACGATTACAAAGTTACCTAGATGGCATGCCGGTCCGATGCGGTCTTCTCCAGCCGCCCCGTGATGTCGCGAGCCGTAGGCAGCCGTCCCACCCAATTTGCTTATGTAAATACGCAGTTTCCGTTCTGACCTGAATAATTCATTGCTCAACGTGAACGTTTGACTCCCCAGTTTTGAGAATCAACAGAAAACGGAACGTCGTCTATACAAATACAAAGGAGTGAAATTATAAAAGTTTCGCGAAAAGGTGGAGATCGGCAAGTTTGTGCGTGCGGCTTTCGTCCGCTTTGTTTGCGTTTTGCACGACCCTTTGAATTTCAACTGTAAATAATATAGGAAATTGTTCTGTGAACATTTCAATTAATCGATTGAGGTTTTTGACTGCTCTGTTTGCCGCCCGTCATTTGTTTACGTAATGGCGATATTAGCACAACGAAATTACATTATAGTTTTAATAAAGCATAATATAGAGAATAATAATATTTTACATTTAATAACACATTTTTGACTGACTGAAAAGATCTTTGCGTAATCAATAATATCTATGTGGCTAAATGTAATAAGATCTTTGTGGCTAAAATGAAATCTAGAAGGAAATGAAGGTAGCCGTTTGTACTTTTCAAATTGGATGTTTACTAATCTGATACGAAGAAAAACCCGTCTCCAGATCCAACTAACGGGGTACTATTACAAACTGAAATAACAGTCGCCTCGAAATTGAAATCTTGAAGCGAATTTGCATTTCGTATTAAACTAAGCGTGCGAACTTACCCCGAAAATGGTAGAATAAATTGACGCCAAAACAGATTCGCAACATCATTCGTTTTGAATATTGAGCTCACGTAGAGAAAGCCCTTAGGGGAAATTGCAATACGAGATCCTCCGAGCTGTAGGAAAATAAAATCGTTGCGATCGCCTACAGTAATATTCCCAGTCGGGCCCAATACGGCAGGTATCTTCACTAAATTGGGGCCTTAAAATACCCTTATGAAATTCAGGTTGCGTCGCTTTTTATTATAAATTGAACCGGTTTGGTTTGCAATAATGATAAAGCTGTTTTGATGCGATTCGGTTTTATTCGTATGTTTTAATTTGAAATGTTAATGTTTTGTGTTAAAATTCACAAGGAAATCTGAAATTATAATTATGACTTTCAATAACATTGTTGTGATTACAAAGACTTCCTATACTAACAGGTTTGGGCGGCTCCAATTTATCCACTTCAAATAAAAATTATTTTTTTGTAAGATTTATAAACGTTCTGTTAATGCTTAGTTTATATCGCAAACCAATCTAAATTAGCCACACACAAAGAGACGCCATTCAAATAGAATACAATCGTAGTAATGCGTTATTATTTAATCAAAGTGAATCCGGATGTAATCATTAGCAACTGTATCGAGTTAAAGGGGTTATGTTAAGGTCGTAATTATCTCCGTGTCCATGGTACATAATTAAACAGATCGGTCGCAAAGGGAATGATAAATCATTTACGCCGTAAGACCCTCTTTAATGATGTAACATAACTAATTCTGTGTATGTGTCACAGTATTATATTCTTAGTTTTAGTTTGAGGAAGTACCTAAACTTAAATGACCATCAGCCATTTTTATTATCCCCACTCCTGGGGCACAGGCCTTCCTTAGATGGATAAGGAGGATGGGCCATAACCCACCATGCGGGCCTAACGCGCATAAGTAGGTGTTAACGACTGCAAATGCAGCCGGGACCAACTGCTTAACGTGCCTTCCGAAGCGCGGAGGAGCTCAAGATACTTAATACATTTTTGGTCACCCATCCCCATGACTGACCCTTGCGAAAGTTACTTAACCTCCGCAATTGCTGGGTCAGGCGTTATTCCACAGCGCCATCGAGCTCCTCGATTGTGTACAATCGGGACAACTAGTATCAAATCGAAGAGCTATTGGGTGCGATGCTTTTGACAGGTAAGATTAGTATTTCCTCTATTTTAGGAGTAAGTGATTAAGGATCAAGGCACACTGATGAAAAACCTAAAAGTAACGAAGCTTAAATTAAAAAAAAATCATAGTATATTGATCTCTCACCACAACATAACTTATAGAGAAATGTAACTAGATAAAAAAAACCTAGATTGTTTTCTGGAAAACACTTTGTTTCGACAGTCGTACTTGTTTTATATAAATTTTTACTCATCCTTTCTGCATTGTCGTGTCATACAGCATTAGTAGTAAATAAACAACACTAAAAATACCACAAACTGTAAAAACGTGTTTGCTAAGCCAACACTTTGAAAAATGACCCGCGCGACCGCACGCAGGTTCCACCAATTTTCACGATATCGCTCAACGTTTTCGTTATTTTCACGAAACTGTTGATTTTCCATGAATATGTTTGTTTTGATGTGCTATTCATTATTCTGTCTGGGTTTGCACAGTAGAATTGATGGTTAAAGCAAACCTTACACCAATAGTTGTGGTGTCATTAGTTTTTTGTTTATTTACTTTAATGATTTAGGGGGTATTTACATGGGCGACAACAGCACAACTTCAGCCGCACGGCAAAATTCAACAGTGCAAATGGCAATTCGGCCTAGGCCGCAGGTGACTGAAGGAAATTATCTGATCCGGTGGCTAAAACTGGAACTACGTTATTACGCTATCAACTACATAGACGACAGCGACGCTATCACCTGCGATTCAATTTTCGAAGTGACTTGCTAGGTGACTAAAGTAGACCGTCACAGGTGGCCAAAATCTACTCATGTAAATATCCCGTAAGAGGATTAGCACCACTTCATCTAGTGTGAATGGGGAAGTGAGAAAGACAACCAAAACAATAACTCATCGAAAAATACGTAGATGGTTGTTAACTAGTGTATTTTTTTAACATGAACCACATATTTTATTGTTATCAAACGAACTGTAAATGATCTGTATCAGAAAAATAATAGAATGGATCTACTCGTATCATCGTTTTACAGTACAATTCTGCAAAAAGTTCTACAAAGACAAAAGCTAATCATCAGCATTGTTGCAATTGAGTAACAATTCATGCAGTAAAGTAGCATGAAATAATGTTGCGTAATTATGATCGCACAATACTCATCGTATGCTTCCATCAGAAAAAAATAAATTTCAATTACAGACTCATCGGAAGCGGCCAGCAAATTGAATTTCATATCAAAAGACTATCGTTTCAATGGGTAAATTTTGCAACTGGCAATTTATTCCCATTCAGCTTGATCTACTACGAATACTTGATTTGGTTTTGACAAAAAAGTGATGATGATGGTAGTGATGCTGTCAGTGCGTAGGTCGGGCGCCGAAATTCGTAGATATGGGAAATGGACTTTAGAATTCTTGTTCAATAAGTTGCTACCTTACTATATGAACGCCATAACTGTTTCGATATGGTACTAAAGTAAACAGTTTTGTATTTTTGTATATTTGTATGCTGTTTGATACAGCAAAATATGAGCACCACCCTTGTTTTTAAGACCATGTAATATCATGTTTAGACAAATAAAGAATTTTATTATTATTATTATAACAATCCAGATGATTTTCTGAATCTACATACAGGTACATAAAATTATACCAATTTGCACAAATTCCTTGGGCGATTTTTGAAGGCTATTCTTTAAGACAAACGTCGTCATATAAACACTTAGTAATAATATTAAAATAATAAATAGGCGATATTAACAATAAATTCGTTTATCACTGTTTACGCAGACCTCATAAAAGACTAATATTTCCAAACCTTTTTGCGGCTACAGGACGTAGTACGGTGTGTTGATTTTTATGATATTTATGGCAATATTCATTTAGTTTAAGAGCTTTGTTTAGGTATTTTTCCTATTTGTAATATTTTTTCCCTGCGTGATCGAATCAGAAACGAAGAGATCCGCAAGAGGACTAAAGTAACCGACATCGCTCGAAGGATTGCTCAGCTAAAGTGGCAATGGGCGGGACACTATCGAGAAGAACCAATGGCCGTTGGGGCGGAAAGGTTCTGGAATGGCGACCGCGCACCGGACGACGCTCCGTGGGTAGGCCCCCGACAAGGTGGACCGACGATCTGGTGAAGGTCGCGGGAAGCCGCTGGATGCGGGCAGCGCAGGACCGATCGTCGTGGAGATCCTTAGGGGAGGCCTATACAGCAGTGGGTGTCGTGCGGCTGATATGATGATGATGATAATGAATATTTTTTCTACAACAATTTTTTTTCGTACCATTTTTGATACTTACCGGTTATACATTCAATACCGATACCAATACTAGTATCGATTTGGATATCATTACCTATTAAAATTTTAAGTTTTTAACCCAGTAGAAGGCCTAGAGTGAAAAATGTCACCCATTATCTCCGAAATATACATAGTTGAACAAGATTTTCATCCCCTAAAATTCAATAGATTTACCCGCGATGCTGTCCGTGTGGAATTTCGTTTTACGTAAAAATTTCAAGAATATGTTCTTTTCTGAAGTCGCAGCACCTAACTAAATCATCAAAATACCGTCAAAAGCTTCAGTAGTGTAGGTTTGAAAACGTTAAAGAGTTAACGTCACATTTATAAATCAGTATGGATATTGTAAAGGAAGTAATAAAGTTAGACCGTTGACCTGTTTTCTTTATAAAAGTCTTGTAAATCTTTTCTCGTTAGCCGCACATAGCTGAAACTCATTAGTAATGCTGCAGGCACCCAAACTTTTAGATCCTGCTCGCTCAGTATGCACAACTTATGTGAACTTATCTACCAAGTAGATGCTACTTATTTTGTGTTTACATATTTTTGGTCCGTGCCACGGAAAATATGATCCTTTCTTGCGAACGAACGCTTCAAGTTGGAAAAGTCAAAGTTTACAAGAAACTAAGTTTATCGTTTGTGTGGGTTATTTTTTATATGGAAATACCTAAGTGATTTTCCATAATTTGAGAGTTGTATATCATCGTAACGAGAATGTTGCTTTACTAGCAGTCTTGTATACTTTTGGTGCTATTAATGGACATAATATGCAAAATAATCGAAGTCAATAAAAACAAAAGCAAAGAAATAGCAATTGAACTTAACAACAGTTGGGCAAAGAGGGTTCTTTGGACTACATTTTGGAAAATTGGGGGTTGTAAAACGAATGGACCTGTCACCTGGTGAACCAATTTGGCGGGAAATTGTTGGATACCTACTAATTACGCGCTATGCCCACAAGCCTTTTTTAATGTCAACACTGCAGAGAAAATGCCTTCCGTATGCCATGTGATGTGCATGAAAGTTGTAGACCATCTCGCAGTCCAATGCGGATTGGTGGGTGATAACGACAAATGCAGCCGAGACCAACGGCTTATCGTGCCATCTAAAGCATTGAGGACCTAGAGAGTGCATTTTTGGTCATTCATCCCATGATCGACCTCTGTAAAAGTTGCTTACTTAACTCCTGGCTACTAATGAACAAGGGTTAAAGTGTTGACCAGCATTTTTTATTTTTAACTTATCCTAACATAAAGCTAAAACAAATTATCACATTTTATAGGAACTGCAACTTTCTACCCCGTTTAATATGCATACAAAACTTAATATGAACTCTCAGCAAAGCTGTCGTGTACCATGTTGTTGAAAAATCTTGTGTAGGAAAATTGCTGATAAGAATCTTGTTAAATATTCTGAAAATCTTACCAGAATTTTATTCAGAAAAGTTTGTCATTAGGATTTGGGTCTTACAAATTAAATTATTACCTTTTATATGTTGCCTGGATCTTAAAGTTAATTTACCTTTCGCTTTATATAAGAATCTGTTGAAGGTTACACGTGCCGACCTAATAATTTGGAGCTTTTCGGATACTTATTCTGTAAAACAATTAATAAATATCTGAAATAGCAGGAGCATACCGAAATTATATAGTCCTCTTTTTCAAGGAAAAATTCGGTGATATTATGAAAATATTTTATTGAATGAAAAAATAAATATTTTTCGTAAGCAAATTCCTATTTCTAAATCTCATTACTTATTGGTATTTCTGTAAACATCTAAATCACGTGAAATTTGTCTTAATTTAAATTATTAATTTTATTTATCTTTGATAACATTATTATCATGTTTTTTAAGTTTGACGGTGGAAAAGAAGTTAAAAGAATAATTGAAACAATAGAATACATGTTGCATCAATTATTAACTTATAATTTTATCGGAGAAAGACATTTTTTTTTTTAAGTAATACGGGCTGCTAATTGTACAATACTTGTGATCAGCGAAAAGTAAAGTAGAAATCAAGGTGAACTACAGATCCAAAATATATTTTTATTTTCTTAATCTATTCTCCGAGTGAGAACAGCCTACTTTGAGATGTCACAGTCTATACAGACGCAATAAATCTCTATTCGTTTATAAATTCAACTTCAGCCAAATCTCCAAAGATTTGTGCAGAATCGGTGTATCGAATATTTCTCCAAACATCATTTCTCAATGTCTTTATTTTTCACAGTCTCCATCTCACCTAGATTAAAATCTTGCAGGTAAAATCGTCCTTATAATATTGGTACAGTCGAGTTTATTAATATGTTGGTAATTTTGACAGCTCATCCACCTTTATGGCTTTATAATAAAGGTCAACAGCCTGTCAAAAATGCCAACATATTTATGAACTCGACTGTACTAACGTTTACAACGTGTTACAAAACAACCCGCAATTCCGAATATGGTAGATAGGGGCCATCAAACTGAACAACTTTTACTATGGGACCAACTCTGAAATAAGCTGTTTCATAGAAAAAATAATAACGAAAATATCAAAACCGGGTGTAACAAGACACTCAACGAAGCCGAGGTCTACGTATTTTTGGTGTTAAAAAAGCATTGCATACATTACCAAGCTATGTAACGCGTACAAAAGACCGCGCCTGCGAGTGAATGCTACACAACTGCGTGCGGCCGAGTTAGTGAAAGTGAAAGTGAAAGTGAAATAAGCTTTATTCAAATAAACTTAATTATTAAGTACTTTTGAATCGTCTATATTTTCCTACCACCCGTTCCAGGCTTTTTTAGCTGACAAGAAGAACGGGCGCAAGAAACTTATCAGCTGTAACAGCCATAAGTAACGATATTTACAAACTTGTTAAAAGGCAACATTTATGTGCGTGCTCATGAAATACATTAAGTGATGACGTTTTGAAGTCATTGTTTGTTATGAAATAGGCATAAAATTTTGATAATGTTTCTGAAGACAAAAATTAGGAAATAACGAATAAAATAAGATTTCATAAAAAAAAAGACTTTGACCTTCAAAAACTTCGTAGCTATTGGTTTCACAGGTATAGTCTAAAGACAAAAATGATCCTGATGATGGGCGGAATGCGTGTACTTCGGCTTCGTTGAGTGTCTTGTTACACCCGTTATATGAGACAGCTGTGATTTCAGAGTTGGTCCCATAGTAAAAGCTGTTTAGTTTGATGGTCCCTATCTTGGCATTACGGGATTTTTTATAACACCCTGTATAATGTAGCGTTGTTTTTTTGGTGTATTAAACTAAATGAATGATAGTTTAGTTGATTTCCCTTGAAAGAGTAGTTTTTCAAAGTATAAAGGTACTTTTTCCTATTAATGATAAAATTTTATTGTTTGGCAGTAAGCCTCATGTCCTTTTCCTTATTTCCGTAAAAAGTTCATTTTAAATTTTCGCGTCATCGACTTTAAAAAAAAAAAAAAAAAAAAAAAAAAAGAATTAGAATCGTATTTCCCATATAATCGACTCCCCCAGGCCGCCCACTGATCGGGGCGCGTGCAGTTATGACTTCCGATGTCCAAGTCTTGATGTTGAGATCCTTTTCTGTAGTCCTCAAAAGTTGGTTAGTTCCGCGAAGTTGTTTGACCGTAGTTCCGTTGTGTTCGCTGACGTCCATCGCTTCCTTGCGGGCTGCGCAGCGGGGTTTGAGTGGCGGCGATCTTGTCGGTCGGCGGTCAAGCCATACCAATCGCTGAGCTCTCGTTGGACCCGCCGGAATGTGTCCGAAATCTTGGAATGCATCGGAAGGAAAGTCGAGTCGTTGAACTTTAAAATATCAGCTGGTGTGATTGAGACATTACCTATTTAATTCTTCCTTCGAAAATAACTTCATTTTGATATATTTTATTCAGACCAGTGTCTGATTACGCTAAAAGTATTCGGCCTTTTGGAGCCTATTTATTCAGACCATCGAATTTGACCAGGGATTTCTGGGCTTATTTCGCTACTAAGAGAAGCTGCTGAGTGCTTGTACCCATTTGGTGGATTTAAAACCATATTTATCGTTTCACAAGGAGCCGGAGGTAACCTGAGACAATCTATACTTTATTGTTATTCCCTATTAGGTACCTAGTTTTAAATGCCTGGAATTGGTCTAATTACTACTCTCAATTTCAGATCTTTTAGAGTGTAAAAGATCCTTGCAAATTGAGAGAATTATTAATCTAACTCGGCCATCAGCCAAAATATTTTGACCTTTCATCTCTTTTTTTAGTCAAGTGAAACCTAATTTTGGCTGCAGGTAGAATCGTTAAACAGAAAATGCTTTCATGGATAATATTTATTGTCAAAACCAACACTTTAAACAGCAGGAATATTTAGCTTTCTTGTAATAATTATGTTCTTTAAAATTATGAGCTATTAGTAAAATCTATGGGTTGATCTGGGTCGCCGTTGTTAACCACAGTACTGTTCCCCGAATACAGGTGAAGAAGCTTATACGGGGCCACGTTCCCAGCCCACTGCTCCGTTCGTCCAAGTAGTCTGAAGGCTAGACGTCGAGAGAAAGAAGTCGAGTTATACCCTGACACTCGTCACTCGCTAACGGCTCCTAGGAATCAATAATCAGCAGCCGTCGAATCTGTTCAAATAGGTACTATTTAACTGTAAAATCTACCTAACATTTAAACTAACCGAAGCGGCAAGTAATCCTCGGCAACAGATAGTCTCCGGACTCTAATATTTAGGCATTCTAGTTAAGTCTCGAGCTAGATTTTTACAAGATACTATTCTACCTGATATCCTTAGGGCAGGCATTCCTTACCCACATTATCTTTGAGTTAGTTTTAAGAGTTAACCACTTTTCTTATATAACCACTGGGGAAGCAGACGATATTTTTATTGTGTTATTTATATGTGTACCTCAGTGAAAATTCAGCGGTTAACAGTCAGTGATTGCAAAGATATTTATTATTATATAGAATCAAAAGGAAGTTTCAATAAAACTGTATTTTGGTATTTACCTTACATGTAGTTGTGTTCTTTATTTTCCCTAAATATGTCATTATGGTAAGTACCGCACGATTTGTATTTACTTACTCTTCTTGAACAGAGGGCAAGAGAAAAACTACATTACATTTGGCGCCCGAACATTGTAGGAAAAAGGAGTGCCTGAAATAAGAGATAAGAAAAATTTTTCAGTTTTTTTTTTTTTTTTCTGTTTTTTCTTGTTGGTCAAGTAAGCTGAAATTGATTAAGCTCAACAGAAACCCAGGGATATCAGGATAGAGACAGGTTGTTTTAAAGTTAGAATAGTTGCATGTTATTACATATCTTTTTTATTGGTTGAAAATACTTTGATATTCATACATTGTATTGGCGTAGGACCGTACACATACATAAAAATAAGGAAGGATTGCCATACCTATTGTGTTTGTTAGCTTGTGGGATATCAGCTGAATCACAGAGACTTACATAAAATTTTCTCTTGTTTTTTTAACTACTTACTACAGCGGCTTTAATTTTTTTTAATAGTTGTCTGAGGAGGATCGCCTAAGTTACAATAATTGCTATCTTGAGTTAGAGAAAAGTCTTTATTAGTTCATTTTTGTTACATTGAGAATAAATTATTAGTACCTACTTGATCTTACACACTATTGATTTACTTGCTTAACAGAATAGATATATTTATAGTAAAGTGACAAGTTAAAATTACTTGCTAGGCATTGAAAATTAAATATACATACTTTTTTTTAACTAACTTAGTTTGCCATTAGCAGTTTTAAACTTGGTTGGTATATTGGTAATTTGCATAGTTAGGTACTTACATAAGCTTAAACTACATTATTTACTTAACAATTTCTTAAATAAATATCTATCTACATTTACCTACTTCTCTACTTCCTCATTACAAGATGGAAGAAGAGAGGCCTATAAAATTTCATTTATTACATAAAGATGAATTAGAATATGAAGCTAGGATCCGGGGTGCGGAGCCAGCGGGTAAGGTTACAGATCTTCGGGCCCAATTAAGGAAGCTAAGCAGAGAGCTGCCATCAGATGAAATAGCTGAAGTGGATCTTGATATTGTTTCTGAATATGCTGTGATTAAAGATAAATTAGCTTACGTAGACAATTTGATATTGGGGGCTGCTAAGCCGGGATGTTCACTAAAATCACTCAACCGGGTTGAGGCGGTTGCTCACCACCTGTTTCATAGGCTTGGTCGGTTGAACCCTGCGGCTGACTCGACAGTTACACTTGATCAACTGAATAGTTTGCGTGAAAATTTAGACCATATCTTACATAAGCTTGATAATATCATGTATAACTTCAAGAGTGGATTGTCGCAGAGACAACCCTCTATACAAACAGCATCAGTGGTGGATGAGCCCGCCAGCGCAGGGAGTGACATTCAGCCTAGCAGCCCTACTAAAGCGATAAAAGTTAATGAGTCCGTTTCAGCTATACATAAACTTGGGATTAGTTTTAATGGGACTACTTGTGTAAAAACTTTCTTACAAAGATTGGATGAGTTGTGTCGCTCACGTCATATTTCAGAGAGTAGACTGTTCAATTCTGCCGCTGAACTCTTTACTGATGAAGCTCTTTGCTGGTACCGGGGCAATCATACCGAGGTGAATGATTGGGGAGAATTAAGAGATTTGTTATTAGAAGAATATCTGCCTACAGATTATGATCATAGATTAATGCAAGAAATAAGGTCCCGCACCCAAGGATCCGATGAAAGCATAGTAAATTACCTTAGTATTATGCAAAATTATTTTATTCGTTTATCAAAACCACTGTCTGAGGAAGATAAATTAAATATTGTTCTATATAACATTAGGCCGTGTTACACTTCTCAATTGGCACTAAATCCAGCGGACTCTTGGGTTGATCTTAAGCGCAAATGCAGGCTTATCGAGATGGCTAAAGATAGGACTCATAATTTTGCTGACCCCCCCAAATCGAGTTCATCTTCTTTGGCTCCGGATCTCTGCTATAAGTATTGCCGGCCCACGCCGAAGGTAGCAGCTGTTCAAGCCACAAATGAGGGCTTTTGCGTGCGCTGTAGGGTTCAGGGACACAGTCTGAAGAGTTGCAAAGCTCCTTTCTGCGTGGTATGCTATAGATGCGGCGAAAGAGAGGTGACTGCAAGAACATGTCCCAAATGCCGGCAGACCAGGGAAAATGCCACAGCGAAGCTTGTGTCTGCGCCAAAAAACTCGCAGGCGTGAGTCGACGACGGTGGACCAAGACATCAGCGCAGGAGTGGTTAAATTGGCTGAAATTCCTGAAAAATTTCTATTATGAAAATAGGAAAAATAATATGTCAATGTCAGGTGTCATTTCCGAACGTCAATGTCACTCGTCGCCGACTCACGTATGTCAAAATAGGGATACCAGACCCTACTTAAAAATTGCCATATATGATATTACATTTAGGGGTTTATTGGACTCGGGGTCAGAAATTTCAATTATTGGCGGAAACGCTTTTAAATACTTTTCTGATATGGGCACAATCCATAAGTCTACCGATTTAGATATAATTAAAACCGCGAACGGTTCCGCTTCACCTGTAACTGGTTATGTATTTTTACCGGTCACAGTAGACGGGCGGACCGCTATTATTAAATTTTATATAGTTCCAGGGGTCTCCACTGAGTTGTTGTTGGGCATAAATTTTTGGAAAGAATTTCAGATAGCGCCAGATGTTCTGTCACTGTTGAAAGATAGGGAGTTCTTACCGTGTAATCAGCATGTTAGTGCAATAACTACGACGGATAAATTTTTAATCAATTTCGAATCACTTACGGAGGTCGAGCGTGAACAGGCAGAAGAGGTTATTAGCGAGTTTGAAAGTATTTCAGATGAGAAAAAAGGGCTCGGTAGAACTCATTTAGTGACGCACAAAATCGACACCGGAGATCATCCGCCAATTAAACAGCGTTATTACCCGATGTCTCCGGATAGGTTGGCCGAGCTGAACAAGCATCTAGATCAAATGCTGGCGGACGACGTCGTGGAGCCCAGCAACAGTGCATGGAATAATCCCGTCACTTTAGTGCGGAAGGCGGACGGAACGTCTCGCTTTTGCCTAGATAGCCGGAAACTCAACGCCATTTCTAAACACGATGCTTATCCTCTACCTTACGTGACTAGTATACTAGATCAACTAAAGAACGCGAAATACATATCGACAATAGACCTAAAATCGGCTTATTGGCAGATCCCGCTAGATGGCGCTGAGAGCCGTGAAAAAACCGCATTCACGGTTCCGTCGCGCGGCCTATATCATTTTAAAGTCATGTGCTTTGGGTTGACATCAGCGCCGGCTACTCAGCAGCGACTGATGGACCGGATTTTGGGGCCGGAATTCGCGAATAATGTAAGCTGTTATTTGGATGACATTATTTTAACTAGCTCAACTTTGACGGAACATCTGGAGTTACTGCGAAAGGTGTATAAGAAGTTAAAAGAGGCCAACTTAACCATTAATCTGGGAAAGTGCCAATTTTTTAGGAAGCAGTTAAAGTATTTGGGTCATGTAGTCGATGAACATGGTTTGCGCACTGATCCTGATAAGGTGAGGGCTATAGTAGATTTTGCCACCCCAACTTGCAGAAAGGACGTTAAACGCTTCTTAGGTACGGCATCCTACTACAGGCGGTTTATTAAAAATTTCAGTAACCGGGCGGGGCCGTTAAACGCTCTGACGTCAACACGTAAGGGGGCCCCTCCGTTCAACTGGTCACCGGAGGCTGAACGTGCATTCGCGGACCTCAAACGGGCACTGACTAATGCTCCAGTCTTAACATGTCCAGATTTCACGAAAGACTTTACCGTTCACTGTGACGCGTCCAATTTCGGAATAGGGGGCTCACTTACGCAGTTGATCGATGGCGAGGAACACCCGGTCGCGTATTTTAGCCGTTCTCTTGCGCCCGCCGAACGTAATTACTCCGCGACAGAACGCGAGGCATTGGCGGTCGTATTAACTGTTGAGCATTTCCGCCCCTATTTGGAAGGTGACAGGCCGTTCCGCATAATAACGGATCATGCAAGCTTGAAGTGGTTTTTAAATCTGAAAAGTCCTGCCGGTCGGTTGGCGCGATGGGGTTGTAGGCTATCTCCATATAATTTTACTATCGAACACCGCAGTGGTTCTCAAAATATTGTACCTGACGCCCTCTCGCGATCTATGCCAGTGGGGTCTATAGATATTTCACAAATAAATGACCCCTGGTATTTAAATATTATAAAACGTTGTACCGAAAAGCCGCGGGCGTGTCCTAATTTTCAGCTCGTAGATGGTAGGCTTTATCGTTTTACTAAGTCCAACAACAAATTGAGTGGAGATTTCCAATGGAAAGAGGTAATGCCCAAAGAACTTAGGGAGTCTATTATACAGGAAAATCATTCTAAACCTACCGCGGCGCATCTAGGCGTCGCTAAGACGTATCAACGTTTGAAATTAAGGTATTTTTGGCCGGGTATGTACCAGGATACCGCGGAATTCATAAAAAAGTGTTCTATTTGTAACGCTTATAAACATAGCTCACAAGCAACACCAGGTTTTATGGGGGAACCTAAGGTTTGCGGTCGCCCTTATCAGTGTCTGAGCGTCGATTTGGTTGGGCCTTTGCCCGCTTCGCGGCAGCAGAACACGTATTTATTAGTAGTTGTTTGTTGTTTTTCAAAATATGTTTTGTTGTTTCCGTTGCGAAGAGCGACAGGTAAAGTTATTGCGCAGCGGCTCGAAGACCACGTGTTTTTAGTTCACGGCATTCCGCAAACCGTAATCTCAGATAACGGTTCGCAGTTTGTAAGTCATGAGGTGCAAGCGCTTTATGCAAAATACAATATACCACAGGTACATCTGGGGCCGGTATACTGTCCTCAGGTTAACACAGTCGAACGTTATAATCGTACCGTGATTACGGCGGTGTCATCATTTGTAGATAACGATCATAGGACGTGGGACGTTAACATTCATAAAATACAGTTCGCAATGAACACCTCGGTGAACGAGTCCACATCATATACGCCATTTATGCTAGTTTACGGCCGCGAGGCGATCGCCGACGGTAACATTTACAATGATTTTAAAGATGTCAATGAGTTAGTCTGCGCGCCTAGGGATGCTTATGCCTCGAGATTAGGTTATCTCAAAGACATATATAAAACTGTCCAAGAATCACTTATTAAGGCTCACAGTCGTAACATTAAATATTATAATCGAAAACGTCGAGACGTGTCTTTCGACGTTGGCGACTACGTCTGGAAGAGGACGTATAAACATAGCGCTGCGAATAAATACTTCACTGCCAAATTGGCACCTAAATACGAGCGTTGCCGTGTAGTTAGGAAACTATCTCCACTTGTATATGAACTGGAGGACGAGAAGGGAAAATTGATAGGCAAATGGCATGTGAAAGACTTCAAAACCATAGATGCGGGGAGTGATTAGTTTTTCTTAGTGATAAATATTGCTATTTACCTTACCTACTAATGATATAGCGCTGCGCGTCAAATTATGGTGCCTATTATTATTTATTTTTTTTTTTTTTCTTTCTTTGAACACTGTGTGTGGGCGGTGCAGAATACTCACACCGCAGTACTCCACTCTCTGCGTGTCGTAAGAGCCGACTTACGGGAGTAAAAGCGCCATCTACCATCGCGCCCGCGTATTACGTAGCAAGGGGGCGACCTCTGTGGTGCGGATTTCAAACGACCACAAAGGGCGGTCTACCTACATTACCTACGTACTACGCAGGAATTCGGTTGCTTGTCATTACGGTGCTACTCTGTGGTGCGGATTTAAACGATCATAGGGCATATTATAGCACCAATAATTACTATTTTACTTACATACTTATTATACGCAGTATACTGCTGCAATTTTTTTTTTTTCTTTTCTTTTATAATTAGGTTCTGGTTTAGGTACGGTGCTACTCCGGTGCGGTCTATCTTGTGGCGCGGATACAAACGGCCACAAGGCAGCACTAGCGCCATCTACTATCTTACTACGTACTACGCGTATCTATTTGGTTGTTATATTATGTATGTGAGCCGAGTGTTGGTATTGGGGCTTGTCTAGTTTGTTGCGTTTTACATCAGTTTTGCTTGAGGGCTTGAAGGGATTAGACGACTGAGGTAATTTGGAAAGAGGAAAGTTAACACATTTAATCTGTATCATGCCGACACGCTTTGTCGTCGGTATTTGATATGTTTTTTGGCAATTTTACTACCGTCAGGAATTATAATGTGGGCATAGACAAATTAAAACGTCTATTCCACAGATGGACAATCTAAATTTTTTCAATCATTTTAAAGTAGTTTCAGGAGAGTCGAGCGTTCTTGTCAGTTATTGCGTGTCAAGCATCGCAATATTAGATCATGGGCTTGTCCAACACCCAGTCACTGAAATCATGTGCTCGTCAAGCATCAATTCTGGACGATAAAAATAGGACTGACAAGCCGATGCAAAATGAATGACTGACAGGTAGGTTTGATCATTTAGAGGGGGAAGCCGTAGGAAAAGTAGTAGAGGAGTAATGAGCAAACCCAACACCGCTCACAGGGGCACATACATTTTCCACTTAAATATGTAATTTTT
This sequence comes from Agriphila straminella, assembly GCA_950108535.1. NCBI lineage: Eukaryota > Metazoa > Arthropoda > Insecta > Lepidoptera > Crambidae > Agriphila > Agriphila straminella. The sequence continues at coordinate 12,088,670 of OX467318.1, forward strand.
TATATTTGGTTTTAGGTATGATAAACAGTAGGGTCAATTATTATTAAAATATTTTATATTAGTTTTTTTTTATGTATTGGTTTATGTAGAACACAACAGTCGAGTAGTTCTTATAAGTTTTGTTCTTTCAATTTTATAATTTGTCATATGTGACAGGCATTTACATTGACTGATGATGGATTGCTTTCTGCAAAGTAGGGTTATAGTTTATTTGCGGTGGAGCAGTGTGGTTGGACGTGGGCGTCCGGAGAATTCCCTACGTGAATTCTTGCGTGCCGGGGGACTACTGTAGCGTTGTTTTTTTGGTGTATTAAACTAAATGAATGATAGTTTAGTTGATTTCCCTTGAAAGAGTAGTTTTTCAAAGTATAAAGGTACTTTTTCCTATTAATGATAAAATTTTATTGTTTGGCAGTAAGCCTCATGTCCTTTTCCTTATTTCCGTAAAAAGTTCATTTTAAATTTTCGCGTCATCGACTTTAAAAAAAAAAAAAAAAAAAAAAAAAAAGAATTAGAATCGTATTTCCCATATAATCGACTCCCCCAGGCCGCCCACTGATCGGGGCGCGTGCAGTTATGACTTCCGATGTCCAAGTCTTGATGTTGAGATCCTTTTCTGTAGTCCTCAAAAGTTGGTTAGTTCCGCGAAGTTGTTTGACCGTAGTTCCGTTGTGTTCGCTGACGTCCATCGCTTCCTTGCGGGCTGCGCAGCGGGGTTTGAGTGGCGGCGATCTTGTCGGTCGGCGGTCAAGCCATACCAATCGCTGAGCTCTCGTTGGACCCGCCGGAATGTGTCCGAAATCTTGGAATGCATCGGAAGGAAAGTCGAGTCGTTGAACTTTAAAATATCAGCTGGTGTGATTGAGACATTACCTATTTAATTCTTCCTTCGAAAATAACTTCATTTTGATATATTTTATTCAGACCAGTGTCTGATTACGCTAAAAGTATTCGGCCTTTTGGAGCCTATTTATTCAGACCATCGAATTTGACCAGGGATTTCTGGGCTTATTTCGCTACTAAGAGAAGCTGCTGAGTGCTTGTACCCATTTGGTGGATTTAAAACCATATTTATCGTTTCACAAGGAGCCGGAGGTAACCTGAGACAATCTATACTTTATTGTTATTCCCTATTAGGTACCTAGTTTTAAATGCCTGGAATTGGTCTAATTACTACTCTCAATTTCAGATCTTTTAGAGTGTAAAAGATCCTTGCAAATTGAGAGAATTATTAATCTAACTCGGCCATCAGCCAAAATATTTTGACCTTTCATCTCTTTTTTTAGTCAAGTGAAACCTAATTTTGGCTGCAGGTAGAATCGTTAAACAGAAAATGCTTTCATGGATAATATTTATTGTCAAAACCAACACTTTAAACAGCAGGAATATTTAGCTTTCTTGTAATAATTATGTTCTTTAAAATTATGAGCTATTAGTAAAATCTATGGGTTGATCTGGGTCGCCGTTGTTAACCACAGTACTGTTCCCCGAATACAGGTGAAGAAGCTTATACGGGGCCACGTTCCCAGCCCACTGCTCCGTTCGTCCAAGTAGTCTGAAGGCTAGACGTCGAGAGAAAGAAGTCGAGTTATACCCTGACACTCGTCACTCGCTAACGGCTCCTAGGAATCAATAATCAGCAGCCGTCGAATCTGTTCAAATAGGTACTATTTAACTGTAAAATCTACCTAACATTTAAACTAACCGAAGCGGCAAGTAATCCTCGGCAACAGATAGTCTCCGGACTCTAATATTTAGGCATTCTAGTTAAGTCTCGAGCTAGATTTTTACAAGATACTATTCTACCTGATATCCTTAGGGCAGGCATTCCTTACCCACATTATCTTTGAGTTAGTTTTAAGAGTTAACCACTTTTCTTATATAACCACTGGGGAAGCAGACGATATTTTTATTGTGTTATTTATATGTGTACCTCAGTGAAAATTCAGCGGTTAACAGTCAGTGATTGCAAAGATATTTATTATTATATAGAATCAAAAGGAAGTTTCAATAAAACTGTATTTTGGTATTTACCTTACATGTAGTTGTGTTCTTTATTTTCCCTAAATATGTCATTATGGTAAGTACCGCACGATTTGTATTTACTTACTCTTCTTGAACAGAGGGCAAGAGAAAAACTACATTACAATAACGTTCATGAAAAGTAAAAATTATTTTTGCTAGAACCACCAGAGATAATTTTATGAGTTTTATGAGCATGTTGATATTAACAATAAAACATGAAAAAACTATTTAAGGCCGCTTCATCATGATTTTTCAATTTTTCAGTGTATTTATTGACCGAGTAAGAGCGAAGAGTCCCTGTTTCAGTTTAGGCAAAAATGCTTTCGTACGTCTGTCTGGCTGTCCATTTGTTCTTTTCTAGAGGTCTCATTTCTCAATCTTAAGCGATTCTCGTAAAATTGTGAGCAGGTTCTATAATTATTAACTTTTTTGTCGATTCCGTTTTTGAAATTTTCAAAATGGCGGAAATATGAGGAAAAATCATTCAGCAATTTCGAAATATGTTCAAAATGTTATAAACGCGAGGTCTACAGTTCTACAGAGCCACTGATGGTACAGAACGCTCGTTTCACGATCCGACTCGCTCTTGACCGGTTTTTTTTTAATTCAAGAGTATGCAACTCAACAAATTTATGACAAGCGTGAATAGCCTGAATTAACAAAAATATCGTCGTGTTTACTCGATAGAGTCAGAGGGAATGTTGTACATAATTTATTTATATTTTTAACCGACTTCCAAAAAAGGAAGAGGTTTTATGTTCGTCTGTATATTTTTTTTTGTGTTATATTGTTATCATTAGCATATGGTGAGTGAATGACGGGGCGTTTTAAATGTCAAATCTAGATGTTCCATATAGAAAGATTACATGTTCAGTTTGGCATCAGTCTGGAAAAAAAAAATTATACAGACAGATGGAATGGACTGATGCCAGACAGATCATGTAATCTACCTCATACATACTACCAAATGAATAAATTGTGCAAGATATTGTTATTTCAGACTTTAATAGAATTACAATTAGGATTATTTCTACTTGAACTCCTGTCAGTAAAAGTAAAATATTAGTAGCTAGACAAAATTGATAGAATTAGGTTTATATCGTTTAGATTGTCTCATGTCTGTTCCAATTCACTTAAGTAAGCTGAAATAAAGTTAAAAAGTATTACAAATAATTGGAATTGTCTTTGTCTCTATATTCTTTCAAACATACGGGTGAACTCTGTTTAATATAAAGTACCTACTTTATTTCTTTTTCATTTAGTACGTAAACTGAAGCGAAATTGAGATGGCGCAAATGTTATTCGATTTTTTGCTAGACATAGCATGAATAATTTATTTCATGAGACAATCTAATTTTGTTAAATAATTTGAAGATAGAAAGAGTCAAATAAAAGAACGATGGATTAACCTACTACTTATTAAACTTATATAAAACGAATAAGAAATTTTGGTAAAATCTATTATTTGGTATAACATTCCAACCGAGTTCCATCGGCTGTGGTCACAGACTGACTGGAGATTGTAACGTAGCGTTACAAACACATAAATAACTTAAATCTACTAGTAATATCAATTACCTTTAATTATCATAATAATCTATTTACATTAATTAGTACCTAATTTAAAATACTATTTACAATTTATTTATCATCTAAAATAATCGTGCGCGCAGACAAACAGATTATATTTTATAGTAATACGCTGTTGGCCGCCGCATAACTGCATTCTATTGTTCTCACGTTGCCCCCCTTCCCCACTACTCCTTTTGCGCGCTGACAAAGCCGGCTGGGTGAGACGCGGCCCGCTCGAGTTCAATCGACAGACTGATTTTTGATTCGGAGGCGAAGCTACGCTGGTTTTAGTCGCGCGCGTACAATAGCTTGCACCGCGATCTCTGATTTTAAATATTCTACTTACTTTTATTAAAATTCATACGTGTTTATTAGTGTTCCCATACTGGGAACACCCTTGGGAGTAATTTTATAACTCAGAACCTCAAGCTGAATTATTGGTCGTTGTACCTGGATCCTGAGTCTATATCTGCTACCTGCTCCCCAGAAGTGAAGCTCGGGCCTACATCGCTGCCTGGATACCCTAGGAGACCGAGGAGAGTGCGGTACCCCTATGCCAAGACAGTACGCGACTTGTTATGACCTAGGCGACCCTAAATATTACCCACGCTTATAATTTATTTCTACATGAATAATTATTAAACTTATACATTCTTATAATTTGCCGCATTTTAATTTCATTCACTTAAAATAAATGCGACAATGGCGCCTATATACGTGGTCAAAAGGTCATAATAATTCGTTTGCTGCCTAGGTTTACTACATTTTAGTTTAGTATCTTGGTGTTGGATCTGCTTGGTGTGCTGTGTTGTTGTAAAAACGATTGTGTTTCTCAACTGAAGTGCCTAATGTTTTGTTGTAATTGGTAAAAAAAGAATAGATTTGAATTTTCAATTTTTTTTTTTGGTTTGTTACACTTACCCGCAATTTTTTTATCCAAGTAAATGTATTTCTTTTTCTAAATAGATACTATTTGTGTTCTTTTGTTTGATTTTACGAAGGCACATCAGTTGAAGTAATTAGTTCAGTAGTTAGTAATTTTTACTCTATACTAGTGAGACATTCGGTTTTACTTGTGTGTTTTTATTTTACTTTTAGCTTTAGTTTGATTTTATTATTTTTGTTACACACTATCGTTCTGTAGCAAAAGTTGATTGTTGTAACAGAACGGTATAGGATTTGGCTTAGATATCGTTTTTTTTCTCTCTCTCTTTTCTTCTTTCTTATTGCTATTATTTGCACAACATACTCAAGTGAACAGTGTTTTTTTTTTTACTTATTAAGATATTTGCGTTATTTTAAGATGGCTCGTCAAATAAAGTACTTACTCTTGCAAAAATCTGAATTAAGTTATGAAGTTGCGATTCGAGGTGAAGTACCTTCAGATAGTGTGGAGGGGTTGCGACGACAGGTCACTAAATTGACTCAGCTGTATGCTGCTGAGGAAATCCTCGATTCCGTTTTTGAATTTTCTGTTGATGCGGCTGGTTGTAATGTAACACTTGAAAAAATTAAAGTTAATATTGATTCCCTCATAGGTAGCTATAATGATTCGCTCTCGAATAGAACAAAGTCGTGGTTAAATCATTTACATTATAGAATTCAAAGAATTGAGAAACCCAAGATCGCTGAAGATACCGCTCTTTTAGATAAGATTTGTAGGAGCTTCGATAATTACAGTGCTATTATGAAGGGATTTGCTATGCCTGGTACTAGTGATCCTAAAACTTTAACTTCTCCAACTGCCACTGAGGATGGAAGTTTAGATAGACCAAATATTTCTGGTTTGAATATATCTGTTACTTGTGATCGCAGCAGTAGTGACCTATCTAAATTAAAATTTGACGGCAAGTCTTGCGTCCGTGCTTTTATACAAAAAATTGAAGAATTCCGTATCTCCAAAGGGTTTTCTGACACTAAAATGCTTCTTTCTGCGATTGATATATTCAGCGGAGACGCACTTCATTGGTATCGCAGTGTCAAAAGTCAACTGGATGATTGGCAGACTCTGATATCTCGTCTCAAAGAAGATTTTGATCTCCCTGACTTTGATTACCGTATGCTTTCTGAAATACGGGACCGAACTCAGGGAGCGGATGAAAGCATTACCGTTTACTTGTCCATTATGGAAGGTATGTTTTCTCGATTGAGTAAGTTTATGACTGATGAAGAAAAACTTGATATTATACTACATAGTATACATCCATGTTACTCCACTATCATTGCTGCAAGTCCCCATATGAAATCTGTAGACGACTTAAGAATTGTTTGTAGAAATTATGAACGTATTAAGGTTCGTTCTGATAACTATAGGGAACCACCTTCTTATAATTCTAAATTGTTAGCCCCTGAATTCTGCTATCAGTCACAAAAACGTAAGGATAGTAGTAAAAACTTCTACGGACAACCTAATCATTCAAACCAAGTAGTCCCTATAAAAAACGATACACAATTTAGGCCTTCTTATGCAATTGCTACACCTTATTGCTTTAGGTGTCGTGTCAATACTCATTCGATGAGAGAATGCACGGCCGAACGTACTATTTTGTGTTTCGGTTGCGGAGAAAAAGGTGTTCGTAAACCGGATTGTCCCAAATGTAATAAAGGTAAAGTTTCTAATAATGACTCAAAAAACTAAATACTGAAAATTGCAGAGCCACACCAGCAAATCATTTTGATAGCTCGGATTGGAATGATTGGCTGGTGTTTCTTAAAAAATTCTTTTCTGATTGCCGCACCCCTGTTTCTGCAATTTTCAATTCTAGGCCGAGTCATGATCCTCGTCCTTATGTTAAAATTTCTATTGCTAATGATCTCTCAGTGTACGGATTGCTTGATTCTGGTTCAGCTGTGACAATTTTAGGCAGGGATTTCTATAAAAAGTTAATTCAATGTGATTTGATACTATGTACCGATGATAAGATAACTGTTACTGCGGCTGGTGGTCAGAAAATCACTTCTATCGGCTATATTATTTTACCAGTGACATTTGAGAATAAGTTTTCGGTAGTTAAGGCGCATGCTATTCCGGAGATCGAAACCACTCTAATCTTGGGTATCGACTTCTGGAACGTTTTCGATCTATGTCCAAAACATCTAATGAACACCGAAAATTTGTACGATAGTGACCCCAGTTTATCAGAAATATCAAATCCCCTAGATATTCACTTACATGCCTACGGAAATCTGGAGGACACTCAGAAGCCGATCGCTGACGAGGTTGTCGGAATGTTCCGTATGATATCCTTCGCGGAGAAGGGCCTCGGGAGAACTGGTCTAATTCAACATAATATTGACACTGGTGACGCACAACCAATTAGGCAGCGTTACTATCGTATGTCTCCTGAAAAGCAGAGAATCATCACTGAACAAGTTGATGAAATGCTTAGTTTGGATGTGATTCAGCCCTGCGAAAGCCCGTGGTCTTCTCCAGTTTTAGTTGTAGATAAAAAAGACGGAAAACCTCGCATCTGCTTAGATAGTAGGAAACTGAACTCAGTAACGAAAAAGGACGCATACAGCTTACCCTACGTTTCTGAGATTCTTGATAATCTTAAAGATGCTAGATATCTGTCTAGCATCGACTTATCTAAAGCTTTCTGGCAAATATTAATTAGAGAACAGGACCGAGAGAAGACTGCGTTTTATGTGCCTGGACGAGGCACTTTTATGTTCAAAGTAACTGCCTTTGGCCTTACCAATGCTCCAGCAACTCAGCAAAGGTTAGTAGATCGTCTCTTCGGGCCTGAATTCGAGTGTAAAGTGTTCGCTTACCTTGATGACGTGATAATCATCAGCAAAACTTTTGAAGAACATGTTTCGCTTCTTCGACGTGTATTCGAGAAGTTACGCTCAGCTAATCTTACTATAAACCTTGAGAAAAGCCAATTTTTTAGAAGTAAATTGCGTTATCTTGGTTATGTTGTAGATGATCAGGGCCTGCGTACTGATCCCGATAAGGTAAGGTGCATATTAAATTACCCCACCCCTATCAATAGAAAGGAAGTCAAAAGGTTTCTTGGTACAGCTTCCTGGTACAGGCGTTTTATACCTCAATTCAGTACAATCGCTGGCCCATTGAACAGACTCACATCGACTAAAAAGACAGCGCCGCCCTTTTCTTGGTCACCTGAAGCTGAAAAGGCCTTTCTTGAATTAAAGTCTCGTCTGGTTCAAGCCCCAGTGTTGGCTTGTCCTAACTTTGAGCATCCTTTTGAGGTGCATACTGACGCTAGTAGTTTCGGTGTTGGTGCTATGTTGGCGCAGAATATTTCAGGGGTTGAACATCCAATAGCATACATGAGTCGTTCTCTCACAAAACCAGAGCAGAACTACGGCACAACAGAGCGAGAAGCCCTTGCTGTGTTAACTGCGCTCGAGCACTGGCGGTGCTATCTCGAAAATGGGAAAACCTTTAAGGTTTACACTGATCACTCATCTCTGAAGTGGTTCCTGTCTCTTTCTAATCCAATTGGACGATTGGCAAGGTGGGGTATACGACTATCTGCATTTAACTTTGAAATAGAGCACCGTCGGGGCAAAGATAATGTCGTTCCGGATGCTCTTTCTAGATGTAATCCAATCAATACTATTGAAACTAACTCTAATCTAAATCTAACAACCCAAGATCAGTGGTACTTAAATATTTTCAATGGTTGCCAAGAGTCTCCTATTAGTTTTCCAAACTATAAAGTTGAAAACAGTGTTCTTTATAGGTATATGAAGAGTAATAATCCTCTTACCGCTGAGTTTGCTTGGAAGAAGGTTATTCCTCAAGAGAGTCGAGAAGAAATTCTTAAACAATGTCACTCAGAGCCGATTGCTGGGCATTTCGGCGTGTTCAAGACATATAAACGCTTGACACTTCGATTTTACTGGCCTGGTATATACTCTGACGTGGTAAAATTTGTCACTGAATGCGAAACTTGTCTCGCGTATAAGCTTCCTTCTCATGGAGTTTTAGGAAAGATGGGTAGACCAAAAGAAATTTCTCGTCCATTCCAAGCACTTTCAATTGACTTGGTTGGTGCGTTGCCCAATACTAGAAAACAAAATCAGTATATTTTTGTCGTAACATGCTGCTTTTCAAAATATTGTTTTCTTTTTCCACTTCGTAGAGCTACTTCGGATTTGATTTGTAAGCATTTGGAAAATGACGTTTTCTTGGTGCACGGTATTCCACAGACTATTATTTTGGATAATGGGAGCCAGTTCATTAGTCGTGAATTGGATAAACTTTTTAAAAAGTACAGAATACCCAATATTCATTTTACTCCGAAGTATACACCTCAAATCAATACAGTTGAAAGATATAACAAAACTGTCATTACGGCTGTATCTACGTTTGTAAATAATGACCACAGAACTTGGGACTTAAATTTGCCACAGATACAATTTGCGATGAATAGTTCTGTTAATGAGAGTACTGGATATACACCTGCTTTCCTAGTGCATGGCAGAGAATTGGTAACCTGTGGGTCACATTATTTGGAGAATAGTGACTTTAATGATTTGATATTTCTACCACGTGATGCTTACGCTGAGAACTTAGGTCACCTGTCTGAAATTTTTGGCAAAGTTCAAGCTTCGCTATGGCATGCGCATGTCAAAAATTCTCAGCGTTACGACTTACGCCGCAAAGAGTTTGAATTTGAAGTAGGAGATCTCGTCTGGAAGCGCTGCTACTTTCAAAGTGACAAAGATGCACATTTTAGTAAAAAGTTGGCTCCTAAATATCAAAAATGCAGAATTAAAGAAAAGCGTTCCCCTCTAGTATATTTGTTGGAGGATATAAATGGTCGTGACATTGGTGTTTGGCATATCAAAGACCTTAAAATAGTGAATAATTCCTTGAAAGGCTGATCTCTCGTTCTTGGTATTGTTTCCGGATTTTGATGTAGGTCAAAATCCTTTTCTAGGAGAGGGGGTACTGTAACGTAGCGTTACAAACACATAAATAACTTAAATCTACTAGTAATATCAATTACCTTTAATTATCATAATAATCTATTTACATTAATTAGTACCTAATTTAAAATACTATTTACAATTTATTTATCATCTAAAATAATCGTGCGCGCAGACAAACAGATTATATTTTATAGTAATACGCTGTTGGCCGCCGCATAACTGCATTCTATTGTTCTCACGTTGCCCCCCTTCCCCACTACTCCTTTTGCGCGCTGACAAAGCCGGCTGGGTGAGACGCGGCCCGCTCGAGTTCAATCGACAGACTGATTTTTGATTCGGAGGCGAAGCTACGCTGGTTTTAGTCGCGCGCGTACAATAGCTTGCACCGCGATCTCTGATTTTAAATATTCTACTTACTTTTATTAAAATTCATACGTGTTTATTAGTGTTCCCATACTGGGAACACCCTTGGGAGTAATTTTATAACTCAGAACCTCAAGCTGAATTATTGGTCGTTGTACCTGGATCCTGAGTCTATATCTGCTACCTGCTCCCCAGAAGTGAAGCTCGGGCCTACATCGCTGCCTGGATACCCTAGGAGACCGAGGAGAGTGCGGTACCCCTATGCCAAGACAGTACGCGACTTGTTATGACCTAGGCGACCCTAAATATTACCCACGCTTATAATTTATTTCTACATGAATAATTATTAAACTTATACATTCTTATAATTTGCCGCATTTTAATTTCATTCACTTAAAATAAATGCGACAAGATGCGGTGTTACGCCTCCTTCTCTGCGGTGAAGTCTTTGTCAATCGTCGAACAGTTATTTCAACTACAACCGCAAACAACACACAATTGGGAATTTTCCCAATTGTGTGTTGTAGTTGAAATAACTGTTCGACGGTGGACGAACAATCCACCGAAGAGGAGGAGGCGTAACACCGCATTTCCAGTCAGCTCGTGGCCACGGCCGATGCAACTTGGTCAAACAAAATGTCGGTAACATAGGTAACTGTGAAAAAACATATAATAGGTATCGCGTACACGTTGAAATCCTGTTTTTTTTATTATGTACAATGCAACGCGAAAGTTTTTAAGTGTATTAATCTATTTTAAGAAAAAAAGGTTTTAAAACGGAATGCAATGAAAATATTTTTGACCTTTTAAATAGACTCTCTAAGAAGTATTTTTAAGAAATCATAAAAAAATTGATTACAGCTGTGTGCGTGCAATACATAAAATGCGCAGTTATTTACGAACACCTTCATAGTACCTCAAACATGTGTCAGCTACGTCATCAACGTTCTTAAATTCTTGTATCTACACGTACATCAAATGAAATGGGCACGGCACCACCTTTTTCAACATTGAACAGCCCTATTTTATCAGTTCAAACATGTCGCCAAGCTTGAGTGAGGTCGTGAGCATTTGCGTGAAAAATATATGAGTTTGAGTTTGTTGCAAGTCGCCTGTGACCGCGGGGTAACCTCGAAACATGTGAACGTCGTAAACTTTGGTTTAAAATTTACCAACGTTATATAAGGCTGGGGCCCTATCGCGCTACTTCTGTACGATAACATCAAAACCGTTACGTTATCATTTAGGTTATATTTACCTAAAAATCTTTGGTTCAGCTTTATATTTCCATTTAAATTGTACAATAATTAGCATTCTAGGCTCCCTAGGCATAGCTTTCAACAACAAAACTAAAACGAGTATTTTTCTGTAAACGAAACTGAAACGGTAACGATTTAGCTTTGGTTTTATCGTTGAAAATTAGCGCGATATGGCCCCTGGATATTTTAAGGTAAACGAACGGGATTGCAAACTATTTTGGAAAGTTTCAAGTTCCAATACTTTTTGGCACTTTAAGAGGGTTAGTGAGAAAGGTACTAAAATCAAAAGGATATTCTGAAAAATTTTGGTTGGGTTATGAAGTTATGATTATAAATGATGAAAGAAATATAGCTGGTAACAATTAAATTAAACACTCTGTCTGTGCTGATTTAAAACAATTTATCTAATTGGCATTACTCAATTTACTAAAAAAATATAGTTAAATGATAGTTTCTGACTTATAAAGCTAGTGCGAATCGAAATGGCGTAGTGGAGTATTCTGTTCGTACTACCTTCGATTTGTTGCTGGTTTTTCATGCCTATTATTGTATGAATAGATAGATAATATATTATTCCAAATGATTAACAGAAGTTTATGTAATATCACAAGTGTATTATGAGAACAAATTCTAATAACAAATATAAGAAATCGTAAATATTTGGCGAGATTATAAAAGCTATGAGCAATTGTTTTTTTTTTGCTTGATATGATTCAAGTTTTTTTGATATACTTAGGCTCAGTTACACCATCTAACTTTAACGATTACAAGCTTGTAAAAGTACCAGTTAAGCACAAGTTAGCCAAAAAAAGAGGTTGCCAGCCAGCATGATGTCCTTTGAGAAGTTTAACGTGACAACTAGGTAGCATTTTAACTTTGACAGCGTTTTGGTGCAACTCACACTTATTCTATTACATTAACCATATTCGGTTTAAAATAACTAACAAAGGAAACCAACCGACCACCATTAAGTGCCGTATCGCACGTGAACCTAGCACTCAACTCACAAAGAAAAGTTTCCGTAAATAAGAAATAAAAGTTAATTTCGTCCACACGGTGGGAGTGATCAATCATGGATACGTATAAAATGATTTATAGCGTGCGGCAGCTGTATGACCAATAGCAACTCTTTTCTTTAGCAACTTTGTGAATAACTTTTGTTTTGTTTGGAAATTCAGAAATTATTATATTCTATTCTATTCATCCGCGAAAATAAATAAATAAGCTATACATAAAAGTATTCTGACTGAAGTCTTATTAAAAATAAGTATGCCATATTCAGAGTTTTCATATCTAATGACTATCTATTAGGTACTTTTAACCAGATCCCATCCTATGAACGATTAATGATTAAATTTTAGATAATATTTTCGAATATTATCCTTAACCACTTGAAAAAAAGTCTGCTGACACGTCTTTTTTTATTGGAGAAAGAAAATGTACTTAATAATATAATACTTCACAAATTGCTTTCAAGCTTACAACAACGAGTAAGGCAAAAAAGCAAATTATCAAAAAGCTGCTTAGCCCAACAATTTCTAAGTTCCTTCCAAATGAAATATTAATGTAAAGTTAATATCACAAAATCATTTCCCCAAATCTTACAAGGCTTTTGTTAGAATTATAAGAAAAAAACAGCGACAAGGGCGGTCGTTTGAAATCCATCCACTCATGACCGCCTGGCCACGCGACCTGGCGACTGCGACTTGACGCGCGAATTGTCTCTTGCAATGCGCGCTTGGCATGCCCACCACAGCAGCGATTCACGGTTCACGAGTCACGTCGCTTTTTTGCGTTCCCCATGGCCAGGCCGTAAAGAGATTTGATCGGTAAAGAGATTTTATTGACAACCTTAGCGTACCTCCGCCACAATTCATAGCGAAACTACTGTGGTTTCGCTGGTATTGTTTCGCGGCGAATGTGTGCAAAAGGCTTAACGATTTCGCAAGTCGCGTCGTATTTCGCCGCTCAGCGTGGCCAGGCCGTAGAGATTTGAACGACAACCTTTCAAACAACTTGGCCATTACGTTGATTGCAAGCAATTTTCGCCATTAACAAAGTTTCGAATTCTACTGGTACCTATTACCGCACAATTTAACGAATCCAGTTATTAAGTTCTGAATATCCAAGCACTGAAATAAAATGATGGAGTAGATCTATTACTTTGCGTAACTTGGTTTATGGAATTTATTAGAAATGATGATGTACAAGTTCAGTTCTTTGCGTCACGCTTGATTTAACCTCTAGGCATTTGAAATAAAACACTTTTAACGGATACTAGCGCGGTTTTATTGAAAGTACTTTGGTAATTAGTTGGTATTTGGTTTGATTTTTGATTTTTCTAGGCATTTGTTTTTGTAACTTTATCGATTACAATTAAATGATAGAAATTGATTTTAAACATTTTGCGTTTGAATGCTTAATAAGCTGAAATATATATTTTTTTAATCAATATAAATTTATAGTACCTGCATAGGTAAATGTAAATGTTACAAAGAAGGACATTTTTTTTTTTAAATCTTCTTTCTTAACCCGGCGTCATGAGGGTACAAAAGGTATGTCTAAGGATGTCGAGGATGGGTCACTATGATCCGAATACTCTTTTTGAAATATTTCAAAATTATTTAAGAAATAGTACATTACAGCCGTGAACGGGAAGCTAGCGATTGCATTGTCGAGGATGGTTTGAAGCCCGAGCCGCAGGCGAGGGCTTTAATCATTCGAGGCAATGCAAGTAGCTTCCAGCGGGTCTACCGGCTAAAAATAATGAAGTTAATGTTAATTGTAAGTATGTGATACATTGCTTCTTTTCTTTGGTAAGTTTTTATTTGTGCCAAAACAAAGTAGCAATGTATCACATACTTACAGTTAACATTAACTTCATTGTTTTTAGCCGGTAGACCCGCTTAACAAGGCTTGTATAGTGCTTTTCTCAAGAAATGCGAGGAAATAAAAAACTTTTCAATTGAAACTTAATTAAATTTAATTCATATTAAAAATGAGGTTTATCATAGACAAATCCTCTGAGTAATCTTGAATTACGTGCAGCGCCATCTACCGTCGAGAAGCAAAAACCCATCTCATTTCGCTTCTCGGCGGTAGATGGCGCTGTACATAATTCAAGATTACTTTGAGGATTTGTCTCTGATAAATCTGGTACAATACAATGTAATATTTATTTATTCTTATAGTAATATACTCTGTGCGCACCATTTTTTTTATTGTATCGTTATTATAGTACCTATTAAATAATTTTACCTTTATCATATTAACTGTCTTGTCGTTGGCTTGCGTGCCAGATAAAAGGAACTAAAGTTATGGCTGTATGGTGCAAATGTGCCTTTGCTTTTTTTGTTTTTGTGAACAGCTAAAACAAAAAAAAGAAGTTGCCGCAGACCACCCAGATCATCTTCGCACTGTACCTACTTCCCGCACTGGTGCTGGTGCGGGAAGTAAGTATTTAAATTCATTCCTGGCCTGAATTTTAAATTTAGAATGTGATGAACCAGACCCCCTCGGAAATGTGGAACGCCCCGCATTCCTTTTTCAAATGGAATGATAAGATTTCAGAGCATAAGTGAGAAAAATAATTTTATTTGCCTATCGCTTAATGTCTTACTTAATTACAAACGAAAAAAAAATTAACTAAGAAAATCTTACAAACATACACCTATTTTATAAGGATCTTATAAAATCATCCAATTTGGTTTCTTTTCCGTAAACTCACTTAGAACGTATTCATTTATCAGTTTTTATGTTATGAATGGCACTTATAGGACTGAACTCGTATATAAAAAATTTTTATTAAAACTCAAATATTTGTAAAAAAATGTCACATACCTACATGACGCGACATTTCCACCATAGCGCAAAAATGTTACACGGAATGCAGGATTGGATCATAATATTAACTTTTTGAACTTTGATCAACTGTAGTAACTACCTAAGTGGAGTTACTGCTTAACTGATTTCTTGTAAAAATGTCAAAAAAAATCAACGAGTCTAGCTATTGAGAACGGCAGTGTAACATGTTTAGTTATCAAGCTGTAGGCAGACCTAAAAATGGCTGGTAATTTTGACCCAACCCTCATGACGTCGGGTTAAGTGCGATTGATAATTGGCGCCGTTTTTCTTTAAAGATTGAAATCCGCAGCGTTCAGGATATTTCGTCTATTTTATCCTGCGCAGCCTAATGTTTCTTATTAATCTCAGTCGTTACAGCGTTCGTGCGTTATTTTGTTATTTATCGGATGGTCGGCCGTTATTGCCACCTTCATTAATCTCTTGGATTCTTGAAGGAAATCCCGCAAAAAGCATTGTTACCCTTAATGATAAATGTCGGGTAAAACGCCGTCTCTTTTCAGCTGCATAACCTGTCTCTTTCTCAGACGTTTTTAAGGTAAGTGTAATTTATCTATGAATTGTTCGGGACACTTTTATCTTTTCTCTAAGGTGCGAGTTGATGCTCAGATGTTTTCTAAAGGTATTTCGCATCGCTATGAACAAGGGATGATTTAAATTTTTGGTATTATATTTCTTTTGTTACTCCCGCGACTTTTTTGAACGGAAATAATTCATGTTTTTTGGGTTTTAATACTTGGAGTGCCGAGGAAATGTTTTATTAGAATATTTTTTCCTGTTTCGAATAAATGAAAATGTCGGGAATATCAGCAGTAAAATCAGTAATCAAAATGAAAAGAAGTGATACTCGAGTAACCATCGCTTCAATAGTAGTTAAGTATGTATGTAATTTGAAAAATACATAAATAAATTCTATGACAAAATAAATCCGGTTGCTAAAACCGTTTTGTAATCTTTATCTAGTGTCTTAATTATGTTAAGTAACACGAATTTCCAATAATTTTGTCAAAAATGAATCTAATTTGTCATCTAATATTTAGCTTCTAAATATTATTATTCTAATTCTATCTCAAAACTTTTTTCAATCTTTTTAAGAGCCTTCATCTGATAAGTAACAGACACGATTATTTTGCCAAAAGTGAATCTAAGTATAGTACCTACTATATATTCTATCCCCCTTTCTAATAAAGATTGTAATAGCAGATGTTTAGTTACACAGTGTTTTGTCACTTTCTTTTCAATGTCAAACTCAAATAATTTGACAGAGAGTAACCATTGTGTAACTACATACATCTGCTATACAATCTTTATTAGTAAGGGGGTATGTCTAAACTAGCATTTGATATTCAGCTTCTAATTATTATCTGCTTAAGCAATTGTTAATAATCCAAATCAATTTACTCCAAGCTTATTACAGTTCGCTACATAACATATATTGCGTTCTCATTAGTCAATCACTACTGTGTCTAATCAATGTAGCACAAAACATTATCGTAGAGTCCGTTTTAATGGAAATTATTAAAAAGGTACACAACATTTTCACTTTTTTCATCCAAGAATATTTTATTTGCTAGAAGAAAGAGACAACATCAGTTTTAAACAACGTCTAACTTTAGTTCATGCTTTAGAATACATGGAAAATTACTAACTAGCTAATTAACCTTTGAATACGGCGGCGGACGGCCCTAAATACAGTAAAATAAAATATTTCGTCCGTTTTAATTTTTTGTTTTGAGCCTTCTTTTAAATTTTGTCCAAAAATGCAGAGCTATTTTATTTTTGTATTTTTGGCAGTCAACGTGGATTTTAGCGTGTCAGTCAGCATTCAGCAATGATGGACATCCTAGGCATTGAGTGCTAGACAAAAGACTAAACTTGGTTTAAAAATTCGTGAATAAAACTATAAGGGAAGGATTTTGATGTTTACCTATGCAGAAATATGAAACTGCTGTAATAAAATGAAAACAGCTCGAAGCAAATGTGCGGGAAAGTACTAGTTTATTACTCATCAATCTTTGTTTTAGAATCAATAGCCAACAAATTAAAAGACATTGGTGCTTACGAGTTGAAACGCTCATGTCAAGCATAATTTTGATTAAAATTATAAACATTATAAGGAGCCATTTTATATTGATCTTATAGGGCACAGGACAGGACTTCCATAAAAGAAAAAAACGCACCACATAGGCCTAATAAATATAATTGCTACCAGTACATCTTAACAAGCCTTCCGAAGCAGGGTGGAACTCATGATAATATATTATTGATCACCCATCCCATGATCAACTTTAGAAGTTCAAACGATGGAGCTTAACATTTATTTTATGTTAGTTCAGGGTTCAGTTTATGATGAACCTGACTTCTTAGGGTGTCTTTCAATTAGAGGTGTGAAGAAGCTCTTAAATATATTTTGACTTTGACTTTGATTCTATGAAAATCTGTAGCAGAGCGCGGCGGCCTTGCCGCGCTTCTTTACTCTAATATGAAGGCGCCCTTAATATTACAACCCCTACAATTTGAATCCACAAAACCCACCTTCGCTTTTTCCCGTCATTTCACAACGAATAAAAGGGGAAACGGGGGAACCTTCACCTCAATCCGTACTAATTACACTTGCAGAGGCGTCCCACTATCTGTAGAACAATGTTCCCATTCGGTTAATCGTCCCCATTATCACCCTGAATGAGACATTACAAATACGTAAAGGGCAGCGATTTTCTCATGCTTACTACTACTTGCGTAATTTCAGCGTGCCTTTTAGTATTTTGATACTAGATTTTTATGAATGTAATAAAACATTATTTAATATCTAAGTATTTATGAATTAACACGCATCGCTTACTGGTATAGCTGGTTTAGTTCATAACATTTTAGATTTTACATACTTATTAGGTAATTGTAAAATAAAAAATAATAGGCCCAAAATTGTTAAAATATTGCAATAGTCACTCCTATGTAATAAGCACCTTATTTGACGCAAATTCAGTTGTAGGTATAATTTTCATAATAATTTCCAACTTAAAAACCCCATCTCTGGTGATCTGATGATCTGGTGCGAGTCGT
This sequence comes from Agriphila straminella, assembly GCA_950108535.1. Lineage (NCBI taxonomy): Eukaryota > Metazoa > Arthropoda > Insecta > Lepidoptera > Crambidae > Agriphila > Agriphila straminella. Next base: position 12,106,723 of record OX467318.1, read on the forward strand.
ATTTTTTCTAGTATATTATTTAGTATTGTTTAAAAACCCCATTTTCGAATCCATTCGTTTCGTCGGTAAAAACATTTTTGGTTCTAAAAAAAATTAAATTGTAACGTGACATTGTTAGATGTAACAAATATACCTTATCAGTTTTTTTAAAGTATAAAGCCATTGTTTAAAAAAAACCTTAATGCAGTTATTGTAATTTTACGACCAAAACCCACAAAGCCAGTTCCACCAACGTAATAGCGTTTGCAAGAACATTTTCATAAAATATTTTCAGTAATAGCTAGTCATTTGTAAAATTGTTTCCATGCATAACAATTTCGTCAACGCAGTAACCTGCCTTAATAAGACATTGCAAATATTTTCTTACAAAGCCTGGTGCATAATTTTGCTGCTCGCTCGCTCGTCTATAAACATTCAAGCAATTTCACACGGACGTATTCGTTGTGCAAAAACGATTTACATTCTGTACAATTTCAGTATGTTAGGAAGGTATTTAAGTAGAAATAATACCGTGTTATTACAAAAGATAACACTGTTTAACTAAACACGTGTTTAAATGTGATACTGTCACTTTTTTGACAATATTGTTTGACAGAGACAGCATCCCATTTAAACAGGTGTTTAAAAATCTTTTGTAATGTTTTAAACTATGTTTCATATCGAAATCATCATTTGTGACTTTTGTCACTAGCGGCAGTCGGCGACTTTGTCCTCGTGAACTTTGTTTCAAGAACTTTCCCTCTACTTCACTCTTTTCGATATTAACACATGTATTCACAACCTTTCAAGGAATTTATAAGCACTACATACGACAGTTTTTATAAATTCCTTGCACACATTTACTATTGGGCTGCGAACGCACCCACAGGTGCCTAGAGCCTAGATAAGTAACGAAGTAAAACGAACGTTCACGAATGTTCGCAACTGGTCGCATTGCGCGCTTGGTGCTTCAATACATCCAGGCGACTACCTACTAGAATGTATCGTATGCGCGAGGCTTACAACCAAAGACTATGAGACTAAGGCGACTATCCTAGCGACTCACCTACCAGTGCGGTCACCAAGTAACCTGGATATATCTAGGCACCAATTTAGGCACCAACGTGCGCAGCCTCAGATCTCACAGTACCCGCGGACGCACAGCACAACGAGCCAATCACACGTTATACCTAAAACAAAAGAACCAATTATAGTGTTTTATATCAAATCAGTGTGGTCGTAGTCAAGGGTCCTTTGAGTGTTGTTTGTGAATACGGGTGCTATAGTTGTGACAAAAGGTAGGTTTAGGGTAGTAAATTGTTTATGTTTCATTCAAGTATGCTATTGTAATTCGTTTACCACACACGATGGAGATAAAACAAACTAAGTATAAAATAAACAATTCGTTAATATTAAATGGACAACTGTTCAGGATAGTTCCAACTAAGTGGTTGAGCATAGTTGATGGTTTAAATGAATTGAAACTTATCGAAGAAATAGTTTTGCAGATCAAAACTAGAACAGAGGAAGTCTTTAATCGGCGCTCTTAAGAGCTGAACCGCCAAGAACTAAGAATTTCAACCAGTCCATCTATAGAAAGTTTCGCAAAAGCTGCTTTGATGAATAGGATAAAAGCAGTAGGTACGCCAAAGAAATGTTTAAACATTTGCTGACTGAATGTGAAGCTCTATTTCAAATAAAATTTGATAAAAAAAAATCTGATACTAATAAAGTAGGTGTGTAATTATTGCAATAGTGTTTTCTACAGACAAAACAGGAAATTTTGTAAAACAAAGAAATAGGGCAATTTTCTTTTTGCTGTAAATATCTATAAAAGTCAAACCACTCTTTCAGGTTTATTTATTTAATATTTTGTATATTTATTAATTAAATGGTTCCTCAACTAGTATTTTTGGGCATATTCAGCAAGATTACTTATGAAAAACTTATTTTATTTATTTTTTACTTTGACAAAAGCGAAAATACAATTTAACGCCATTTCGATAGATACGTTTTTAGCTTAACAATAGAATTCGCAATTGTTTCGAAACTTCGAAATCTTTGGCTCTCATTGAATAGAAAGGAAGATTAAACTCCAATCAATTTCCTAAAAGATCCCAAAGCTAAGGGAATAATAAAAAGTACCGTTTAGCACACTGAACGTAACGACGATGGCCGATAGAAACAAATGGGCTATTTGGAAAACTTTTTTATTGGACTTTACAACAATCTGTTTAATTTTTATTTAAAACTAGACTTCCGCCCGCAGCTTTGCTCGCCTAGACTACTAGGTTATATTGTGCGGACGGAGACCTGTGCCCAGAAGTGGGATAAAAGTAGCCTATGTCCTTCCCGAAGGTCCCATCTATACCTGTACTAAATTTCGTCAAAATCGGTCCAGCGGTCTTGGCGTGACAGCGCGACAGCGGTCAGACAGACAGAGTTACTTTCGCATTTAAAATATTAAGTTAAAAGTATGGATTACAGCCTGGTTTGATAAGCTTGGAGTCTTAATACTTTTACACATTATTGATATTGGACCACGCACCAGGCACCGCATTTTTCCGCTCTATTTCTTTCTGTCACTCAGAAACATTTCTCGTTAGAGCGAGTAAACCACTCGGCCACTTCCGCTTCTACGCTCTCCGGTGCGAGCAGATGTCTTTTTATGTATGTATAGCACATTCCTATCAGAGGCATTACTTCTGTTCTTGCTTGTTCTTACTTCATTACTTCTGGCTGTCCAAGCATTTATTAATAGTATAAGTTGTTCTATCTCAATAAATTACTTATTTCTCTCTTTTCTTTCTTTCTATCTCACGAAATTCGTTTTACTAACTATGAACTATGAATGTGCACATGCACATTGTTTAAGTATGCGACTGCACAAAATAATATGCATGTGCGTGTACGCCTAACAACATTCATAGCAAAACGATCTTCTATAAGAACTAGGTGGTAGGTTTTAAAAACATATGAACGTTTTCGTCCTTTAGAAAGATACAGATGAGGACATCGTATCTATTAGTTTATGCTTAGAAAATTTTTGCAGTCGCAGTCACAGTCACAAATTGTAAACATCTGTTAAAGAAACTGATTAGCCCATAAAATATGCACTTCAAACAGGCAAAGACAAGACAAGAGTCATCCATTATTGTAAGAGTCTTTCTTGTTTGCATGAATAATTTCGTTAGCAAAATGTAATTTAAACAGTAATGTTTAAATGAAGCGAATACTGGGCATCCTGAGGTTGCGGTAAATTGTTGAAATGGGGAGGTTTCTAAGAGCTCTCGCCTTGTTTGTGGAAAGACAGTATTTTGCTGGGGAAATATTTTGTAAATAGTTGACGTTAGAGTTAAACTTTCGTGGGACTTTATTGTGCTAATTAAGTAAAAGAAATATTGCTGTTATAAAATGTGAATAAAATTTTGATGGAAATATATTTTTTTTTGCTTTATTATAATGCCTAAATAATTTGTTTATTATTCAACTAGCGGCCGCCCGCGACTTCGTTTGCGTGGAAGGTTTTTTGCTATCCTTCTGGAACAATACTTTTTTTTCAGGATAAAAGATACCCTATGTCCTTCTAATGTACCCTTGACAATATGTATGCAAATTTTCATGATGATCGGTTAAGTAGTTAAGACCTGAAGGCGTAACAAACAACCAAACGGACTTGCGCAATTATATAGACCCAAAAAAAGTTAATCTGAAAACAGAGAATTTATGTTATAACTTTATGTTACCTACGGGCTTTTAACTACATTTTTTCCCCTATTGGTGAACATGTCGTAAAATAAAACTTTTCTATGTAAACAAAGATATCAAAAGTCATATAACAAGCTCCACACAACTTTAGTGGCATCACATCATTAAATATGAAAGACACGACTTGTGAATGTTACTCATTCCACGCTACTAGTTTTATGTTTTTCACTATAGGTATTTCAGCGTTAACGTCAAACGACACTAAAAATGGAGTAAAATAACTTGAATGGTAAAATAGTTTGTATGTTCTTGGTTTGTTGTTATTTTTTGGTTGTTATTTTAGTTTTAACGTCACCCATTTTCAACATTTGTACTCGCCCTCAGTCCGTCGCCCACTAGTATTTCAGTACGCTATATTAAGTATTTTTGATACCCAAAATGTGAATTTATTGTTACCCGATTAAAGTTACCCTTTTTTGTTTTTGAACTGTGTTAGTTTTGTGGATATTTTTACCTTGCTGTAAAAGAATACTAACCGAAGAATAAGTGAAGTAACATTTTGTGTTACATACAATGGGCAAAAAAATCTCCGAACGTAGTTTTGTGTAAAATGATTTTCACCGTTTATTAGTAAAAAGGCTTTTTTTTATTAAACGCAATTGTTTCCAACATTTTACCCACATTTCATCAAAATTGCGATACAAAAGGGAGTTTCAATGTACAAAAGCTACTGTTAGTTACGTCGAACACTTTAAACTTGATGGAAAATAATCCATAGACTATAAATTTGATTGAGATAGTCGTCAAAATTTATCAGGGCATTTAGCAATTTCCGTTGCAAAATTGACTGGGCGGAAGTTCAGTTGGTCGTACATAATAACGAGTAACGCTATTTATACTTCAACCTTTATTTATGACCTATTTAGATACCGTATCGGGTGATTGTTAAGGCTCTGATTGCTTCTTAGCAGTATATTTTGAGTAATATTATTTTTGGTAATTTACATTGATTAGATGAAAAAGTAACGTTTTGATTTATGGGCTTTGTTCGTGTCCACGATCCTCATGTTGACGAGAATGAATCCGACTGAATTAGTACGAATGTGGGCAAACTCGACTTCACTATGTAGTCCTTCTAACTAACTTGAGTACCTACAAGACCATTTTAGAGCTTACATCTAAAGTGCATTCGAACATAGGTAAAAAAAATATTATTTTTAATATTCCAAGGAAACGGTTTATGATATGAATTCATGGTGTGACTGTCTGGCGTTCAGACACTGCATTATAAATATGTCCACCGTAACTTGGTGGTTGTTAACAGATATTAGAGTTCGTAACATATACACTAATCTTCGCAGTAGAACCTTCACAGAAAATTAAATGAAGGAAGCCAAAGAAAATCCGGGTTCTTACTTTCAAACATGCACCAGTCTGCCCCTTAAACAGCAATTTAACTACGCTATCAAGCGATGCAGCGGGTTCAACAATCAATTTCCTACATGAAAGGTCAACTAAACCGATGCACACAAACACCTGCATTACGGTCTTATCTTCTGAGTCATAGAGCTTAAAATAGCTTAACATTCAGTTTGTAATAAAACGCAATGGTCAATTACTGTTCCTAAAGTAAATAGTTGTCATGAATTAATAGAGTTGGCAAAAGTAACATCCTTTTGAAGTTAGGGTAAATTTAGACTCATTATGATTATAAAGACGTTTTAGAAAGCTGTTTTTTACTGTCTTGTACATAGGCTGAATTAAAGCTATTAGGATGAATTGAAATGGTCTTACCTTTGACATCTAATCGTAGTACCAAAATGAAACTGTGCTACAGAGAAAAGTGCGACGAAAATTTTGATCAAAGTTACCGTTGCAGTATGATACTAATGTGAAAAACCGGTCAAGAGCGAGTCGGACTCGCGCACCGAGCGTTTCCGTACCATCCTAATAAATACACTGCAGAGTAGAATAATAATAATATTATTGCAGTTTTAGGTCGGCGCCATCTCTTGACCGATAGTGGAGCTAATGTATTTTTTCCTAGGTCAGCGCTATCTATATTAACATCAGAGGGCACCGAAAAGATGTAAGACCAACAAAATCTCAGTAAATAGTTTAGCGATTCATTTGACGCTCAACGACCGTTATTTCATATTTCCAATATCTCATCCAGTGGTTTTCGATAATATTTTCGATCGCATGTCTAAAGGCAGTAAGTTTTCAATTCGTGCCCTCTGACAGGTGTTTACACAGCACGCCCGCAGCAAACGGCAAAACTTTGATTGTGAACAAATTCTATTCCGTGATCGACGATTTATAAACTCGAAACTTGAACCGGATGTGGTATCGTATTGACAAATGTGATAATCGGAAGATTTGATAAATTTTTACTGACCAACCTTGTATCATAAACTACTATTCCCATTATATTTTCACCATTGATCAAAGTGTTTGTAATTATGACAATTGCCATAATTATGATCATCATCAACCATTTTAATGTCACTAATTCTGGGGCATGCATAATCGTACACAAGGATGATTAAGGAAGATTAAACATAAACCCACTTTTTTTTCTTTATTTAATTTAAGGACATAGACATGTCAGTCTTATTATAAACCTTATTCTATATTATTAACATTTATCTGCTACCTGTTATTTATTATTTATTATTATAAGTTGCAAACATCTTGGCTGAATCTAACAGAGGTTCAGATACCACACCTTGCGGGTTAAATGCGGTTTGGGGGTTGACTACACGACAACGAATATAGCCATTACTGAGTATTGAGTAGCTCAGTTAAAATATTCTTGATCACTGATCCGATAACTGACATTAGCTATAGTATAGGTAGTAGTATCACTCACATGATCACACCTGTTGTTGTGTTATTTGATTCTGTATTTTTTTTGTCAAATTAATAGGTACTTTATTCTTCTTTGTTGTGATCGTTGTGATTTTCTGGCGTAGAGCATTAAACCTAATGCTAAGTTTTCAGGGTATCATAAAATTATTTTAAAAAAATCATTTTGGATGTTTGTACTTGTCCAATATGTCTACAGTACTGCGCCATTTCCTTTCATATTTGCAATACTACCTTAAGTGATTCATTGTTTTATAATTTTAAAATGCACTTTTTATTCCGTCAGAAAGCAACAAAAAAACATTTTCAGAGGATTTTGTGTTCAATGAAGAGCAGAAATAAAGGTAGTCAATACATAAATATTCTATCTATACTCGTTTTTATTAAATTAAATACGCATAATTTTTTTCATCACAAAAAACAATTAAATAAAGACCGCTTTACAATATAGCAGTTTTAAAACAATTCGATTTGACCATTAATGTACATTGTTCGCACAATTTTTCGTAGGTTTTAATGGACACTTTGCTGTGGTAGGTACTTTTACGTCGACAGGGGAACGCTATTACCAACTTATTGACAATCTGTGTACAGCAATATTACTCATTCGTTCATTAATTTATGATTTATAACATTAGTAAGTAAATATTATTGTTACTGATGTTGGTGTTAAAGTATAATTCTGTATGACGTGTTAATTTGTAACCAAATAAATAATTTCTTACTTAGGTACCTTTGCTATTATTAGCTCATATTTAAACCCTGCTGTCTACTATGCATCAACTAAAAATAACAAAGCGTTTATTATCACTACTTTAAAGGCTTGGTCACACCGGCTGACAAATTCTATCGCAATCGCTTTCATTTGACAGATGGATGTGACACATTGCTGCATTTCCATTGGTTTGTTTCTATTTGTGCCAAAAAGAAGCATCAATCCTGAAAGCGATTGCGATAGATTTTGAAATTAGACAATTAGCCCCCGGGTTATGCATACCTACGTCTGTACGCTTACGCATACGTGCTGGGCACGCAACGTAACCTGTCGTTTTGCGTACCCAGCCGCTGCGGCAGTCATGTTTGCGACTCTAGTGCGCGATGTCAGACAAAAATTGAGTAAATGGACAAATTTTTTCGCACTAATTTAATTAGTTTTTCATTAATATCGTTACTCATTATTTAAAAACAAAATAAAACACCACTTATTCTTTAAAAACATAATAAATCACCTCTTACTACCGGTAGCACCGGTATTATTTGCAAACAAATACAACTGAATGCGTAGTCACGCGCGTAGTGACGCGCAGTAAAGATACGTGCGTGTTCGGATTTGTTCGGTGTGACGTCCAATAGGGAATGCCATTGAGTACAACGTCATAACTGCACGCATCAATGCGATCCGCTCTGCGGGTACGCAGCCTGTTTTCTCATGGGAGCTGCAATGCCACAGAATACATATAGGCAATGCGTAGGGTTACGCATCAGTCTACGTACGTTACGCAAGCGGTGTGCCATGTCTCATAAATTTCATCATCAATCAGACATTACAACGTCATGGTACGTCTACGTGCACGTGCACGCTTATGCTTACGCATCCGGTGTGTTCCGTACTTAAAACAGCACGAGCTAGCAACATATCGTGTGTTTAATCAGCTTTACTATTTGACATAAGCGGTTGAGCCACTGCACTAAAATTTAAATGTAAGTAACCTTTTCATGGAATGAATTAAAAATGTTAAAAAATGTGGTAGAATCTTCACATTTAGGTAATACAAGAACAAAAAAAATGTCTGCTAACTTAACTGAGTTAGCGCTAATTTGTAGGGATCATATTAAATGTATTATTTCACAAACGACCGGGTCAGGCTTACACGGGTTAAGAATGATAATGTGGGGTACGCACGGCATTTTTTGCCAAAAAAAATTCGTACGCAAAAGAGAGTATGAATATATTACCTTATTTTAAAAGTTAAGCTGTTTAGAATCAGTGCTTTGGGAAAAGAGGGATGTAATTTTCATGTTAAACTTTTTAAGCACTTACTCGGAGCTGTATCGATTTTGATGACTTCAATGATTTTTATTCGTTAAGTACCTAAATTCATTTTAAGAAATCTTTAGTTCTTAAATAAGTACATTCCCCAAAATACACACCATTTTTTCTGAAATAATACTGGAGTGTATTTATTGTAATAAAAACATGGTCAAATGCAAAGTACAGGCAGCAGTCTTATTTCACAGAAAAACAAGCAGTAAGAAAATTGTATTATTGATATCTAAATGTTAAATTATGGGATGTATTTAATAGCACTTTAAATTTGATGAAACCAGCTATAAAATTTTATATGATCACTTTAAAATAATGATAGATCTATAATTTAATACTATCACTACAAAAATAATGGTTTGCCTTTTAACAATTATGTCTGCACTTTAAAAAAAATATAGATCTATAATTTAATATTATCACTATAAAAATAATGGTTTGCACTATAACTATGTCCCAACTCCGAAACCATTTAGTTTCTCTCCAACCATGTCAGACTGACCACTGTTAAAATGAGAAGGCAAGGTGATAACAACTTGTGGCATAATGCATACACGCCAGCAGGTCGGTTCTGGCGTTGTTGGTCACAATGGAACCTAACCTCCTCCTCGGCTCCTCTCTCGCTGCGCCCGCTCGTCGTCGCACCTAATCGTCTGTTTACCACTTAGGTTTACCAGCACTAAAGTTATAAAATTAATTTGTATGATACAAAGTATTAATTTTAAAGCTAAGCAATACAATTGTATAGTGCAAAGTATTAATTTAAAAGCTTAGCATATTTATAGTGGCAACCATTATTTTTATAGTTCATTCAATAAATTTTGAAGCTAAACATTTTAAAGTGTGTTACATTATTTTTAAAGTGCATTTATATATTCCCCTTAAATTATTTTAAAAGGTAGGTACTTTGAACTTTTTAAATGTTTCTTTGTTTTGAAATCATGTTTTATTTTTATCCTCAAGCGAATAGACTGTGATGTCTTCATACGGATTAACCCTTTAAACTGTGTACAGTAAGTATTTGACAGTACTTAGAAAAGCAAAGATGGTTCAGGCACATTGCCAATTCGGCCACCATTGCTCTTTCCAACCACTACAATATTAATCAACGCTTTTTCATCTATATTATCCTGCAAAAGTCGTAAAGCTCTGAACCTAATCTTTTTTAGTTTTCAAGTAAACCATTATAGAATCAGTTTCATCATCTTTCAAGCACGACAATGCCAAGAGGAGTCCTGTTTTTGTTTCCCAAGATATAATTCTGCAAATGAACTTATCTCATTGTGTTCCTAAAACGGTTTCCTTATCTTTGGCTGTTAACTGGCAGCCTCTTTGAGAGAGACGCCGTCATTTCTGATGTCTGAGCTAGGTGACAAGGGTTAAGATTCTATTTAATTAAACGTTGATTTCTTATGTACCGACAGTCGTAGTTATCTTGTCACCTAAGACTTTCTGTCAGTCGTTTGGAAAACTTTATAAAACTTGAACTTTACCAAGGAGGTCTAAAATACACTATTTTATCAAGGAGTTGAAATAAAGTCATACCTTGATCCTTAGAGCAACTCGGCTTCACAGAAGCCCGTCTTGCTCCAAGCCTTGATCCAAGATTTTTGAAAAAGTAAATTATTATCTTGAAGCATGTAAGACTCGTAGTGTCAATGTACATTGACACTGCTGTTGCGTTCTGTGATTGATTCTTTTATTGATTTCATTATCTATTATTCACTGATTTTACTCATTTTATAATAACTTTTGTTTGTATGCAAACAAACGTATGACAGATTTGTTGTTTTGCTTGCTTGTTTCGTTTGGTTTAACACCGTAGTTTAACAATTACATGATTAACCTTCTTCAACATTTTTAATCGTTATATTCGGCACTCACCATTATCTCATTAAACATTAAACAGAAATTCGAATGTACGTAATATCACCGTTCAGAATCGTCGTTCGAATGTAGACCTAATTGTGTAAAAGATAAGGCCTTTTTCGTACTTGCTAAAATCGGTTGTCACAACGACCACACACCACTAATTACAGGGCCCGCTCCACTGATCCGAGGGATCTTTAATTGGACACGTTTTAAATCGCTCTTAATTTTGTCCACGGGATTGACAAGTTGAATAAAATTTTACATTCGCAATAAATACGAAATGGAATGAAATGTTGATGGATGGGGAGTTAGATTTTATGACGAATGATTATAATATTGATCACGATTCAATAACAAGGTATAGCGAAGATTGGAAGACAACGACGACGTGCAGTGCCGAGCTAAAGTCACGTATTGAAACGACATGGGCGTACGTTGGGCTGTGTGTGTTGCTAATAAGCCTCAGCCCCATTGCTTTGCTTGAAAAGGCTATATGCACTTTATATGTCTAGCTTCACTTTTCAAGAAAATGTATGTGATAACGTCGACTGCAACCCACGAACACGCAACGCACAAATACGAGATTAATGACGTCATTGTTATTCGCTTGGCTTTCTCGATTATGGGGCCCACGCAGTTCAACGCAACACTGTCAGGCCGCCTACGCACCGACAGATGCCTAGGTTAGTGCCTAGAGAGTGCCAAGTAAAATGTTCGCAACTGGCCGCGCGCTAGGTGTCTTGATACATCCAGGTGACTACCTAGAATGTATCGTAGGTGCGAGGCTTACAACCAAACACTTTGAGACTATGGCGACTATCCTAGTGAGACCTACCAGTGCGGTCACCAAATAACATGGATATACCTATCTATGGCACCAATTTAAGCATTTGTCGGTGCGTTCGCAGCCTCAGCGCTGTGCACGCGGTACACATCGCATCTGTTCCACAATACGTATGATTTAAAATTGTGCTTATCTATAATAGTTGTATATTATTATACAGTCATGGGTTCTGTGTGCTGTAGTGGAAAAGTAAACCCACGCAACTAAAATGCGCCGCACGCCTGTATGTGGTGTGCACAGCATGCGCCGCAGTGTGGCAGCGGTTTTATGACGACGCCACGCAAGATTGCGACTCAATAGGTGTCATCAATCTGTGCATTGCGTTGCCGCTCCAGAGACGCAGCACATTACTTCTACTTGTCTCGTCTTTTACGTCCGGTGCGCTACGTTGCCATGATACATGACATGACGTTGCACCAACCACCCTAAAGTGGTATATACGATCTAGGCACTTTCAAAGCATCTTCACGACACCACAACGTAACGCCGGCCTATGCTTCGGATATTATTTTTCAAATTAGACTATACGCTATTGAGGCGATCACGAAAAGATCAACGTGAGAGTGTCTTATGAATGTGAGCCATTTGAATAGGGAGGACAGAAAGAAGAGTAATGGACGAATTTATAAAATAACCTTTTTTTTTAGTCACAAATTTTCTCACATAGCAACTCCACCTGACGCAAAAATTCTAAATTATATATTGGCCTTTTTAGATCTTATATTTTGAACTCTTTACGAGACGCTGTTGATTTCATCAAATAAATATCTCATTAATGTATGTATAAGACAAACTTATTCGTCCCTGACTTAACTTACTCCAATATTCCAATAAGCTTTTAACTTTCTATAAAAGTAACTTGAGTAATCAGAACTGTTTTTATTTGCGTACCGTGTGTAAGCAAAGTAAATTAATTTCAAAGTTATTGTTTTAGAGAACATTAAAATAGGATTTAGTTGTTTGTCATATCAGGCATTTATGATAAAGTTTTAATTAAAATTTATCCTTTTTATTTTTCTTTGATCTGAATTTCGTTTGTTGTTTTACTCTTAAAATAATATTATTTGATAATATATGTACTTACTAATTTGCAGTTATTGCATATCTTTTTCATGATAAAAATAATATGTTTCTTAATTTTAGATTAAGTATATATTTTTTGTCAAACATAATGTATCATTTCATGTTTCTTACAAATTGTCCTTTTACTAATACGATCCTACAAAATAAGCAATGTACAAAAATTTACAATGAAATATACTAAACTTAATGTTTGAACAAACTGGCAATTATAATAACGCCTCTTTTAATCAAATGCTTAGAAAAAAGTTGTGCATTGGTCAAATCTTGCTGGGGCTACATAGGGTTAATGCCAAAAATGATATCGCACTAATAATTATTGTTACATTTAACGGATGAGAGATATTATCCCAACGCAAATTTCAAAATTCGAACGCAGAATGTTCCCTAATTAACATCGAAATTCCCCCGTCACACTAGACAAGTGAAGTTCGATTAAGACCGGTGGAAGTCGCACAAAACGTTTCCGATACGTAGAGTTTCTAACCCGTAATACTCATTAGTACAAACCGCAGCCGTGGGGGCCGTAAAAGCCAAGAACTTAATTAACGTCCCAAGGGTCCCGCATTTGTTTGGGCGTGAATTCGAAGCCGGCAATAAAAATAAACAATGAAAATCGTTCAGGTGGACTCCTGGGCAGTCACGCGCGACTGCGCCGCCCGAGTAAAATGTGCGGAGTGTTTTTTTTCACAGCATTGTAAATAAAGTATTTCGGACAGTATTACAGTTTTGTTCGGCCGTGTAATTGGGCTTATCATGTTTTTCAGATCCTCGTTTTAAATTGTGTGAATTATGTTATTTGCTTAAAAATTATGCGACATGACAATACTCGTCGTAGGCACTTCGTTTTTTGGAATGTAAAACAGAACAATTCTTCTATTTACAATTTCAAAGTTATTTTTGCAAAGATAGTATTTAATAAAAGTCATAGAATGGGTTAGCGAATTATTTGGTTATCCTTAAGTACGTGGTACACGTAGTACGATACTTACAAATGTAGGCAATCTGATTCTTAGTCAATTATCGGTTTCAGGTATTATTGTAGCATCTTTCATTTTACGCATTCTGCTTTTGAGTCAATTGACCGTGTTAGGCATTGTCATAGTAGTATGGCATTGTCCCAGCGATAGCATGTTGCATTTTTAGACGTCGCGCTCATAAAAGTACCTCCACTGTGCAGATTTTTGGCGAATCCATGCAAAAGCGCGCGTTTTTTTATTGAGTTTATTGTAACGCGTGACGCAGGGCCCGCACAATGGTTTATGACCCGTTCTTTATAGTTTTTTTATTCATCAGCTAGACCGATGCTTCAATAGGGACATCAAAAAGAATAATAATGAAATTTTAATAACCACCTAAAAAGTACCTGTCACTGAACAACTCGCCCACCAAAATGTATCGTTCATACACAATTAATGGTTTCCATAATGGATTCAATTGCACACACGTCTACGGGCCGCGTCCACGTTACACATTATTCCCTTTTGCGACACCCGTGATGATAACCGCAATGTGACACATTCATTTCAATTCATCGTGTAACGTCAGTGGGATTCAACGAATGATTTTCGGATAATGGGATAGTGCATGTTTTAATAAACAGATTGCCAGTGGAATTATGAAGCTTTTAGCGTTTGGTTTTTGTTTTAATCACTTATTCAGATTTAACGGGGATAAAAATAGTTTACTATGTGTTGTTTTTAAATACTTACTAATCTAGATTATTACTCAGCGTGTAATCAGCATGCTTAACTGAACATCAATTTAATTGATACCTACATCAAATAGTTTTCAATCTTTACTTTGAAAGTTGTGAGTAGTGGTTTAAGCATGCAAAAAATATAATTCCAAAACTTGATACAATATTTTCTGTACCCCGGACTCAAGGAAGTCCAATTTATGTACACGTATGGAGGTGGGAATTCCTAGGTGCCGTCAAAGGCATACCGATTACGTATCACTTGAGCGACTCCATGATAAAGGTATGCGAGGAATGCTCCGTAATGTTCAACATCTTTACGGTAACTTGCGAATTTGACATTAATAGTAAAACGAATAAGTTGCGAGATGGACGGGCGGAAAATTTCAACTGACGCATCGCTGATTTTGTTAGGAACGCGGAAAAAGTGGGAAAAGTGCATTTGGCTTCCACTTATTTCGTGATTTAATATGCTTCCGGAAATACTTTGAGGCAAGTTTCTTCAAAGTTGCCTGCATGTTTTCTTGAAAGTATCACTATTTTTTTTTTTTTTAATTAGCTTTTAGATAAAATTGGTCATTAAAAGTTGCGTGTTTTGATTCTTGAAAAATAATATGGATATTATTATAGCTAATAAAATAAATAATTTATTTTTATTTTATTTATTAACACAAACACAATATCATGACAGGACATATCTCAAATAATAAATTGATTGACTAATATTTCTAGTCTCGAGTTCTCAACCCACAGAATCATGAAAGTTTTCAGTTTAAATAAAACATGTAAGTTCGTAACGTAAATAACGAAAACGTGAAAACCAATAGCGATTTCAATAGAACGTCGACTAACGACCAAAAATCACACAGCTCCGAGTCCGAACTCGGAACGGGAAACTTTCGCAAATCCTCCAAACGTTGAAATCAAATCAAACAGCCGAACGGTCGACATGTGTGAATCGAGAATAGGTCGCGGTGAGATGTGGACCTCGCGCGTGCACGCCCAAATTGGATTATTCTGGCCCGGCCGAAGGACTAAAATGTTGGCCGCAAACAAATTGCTTGTCAGCCTAATAGCCGAGCACTGAAACAAATGAAAGCCGTTGAAAAAATACTTGTGGGATTGTGACGTCAATGACTTTTTGTGGAATTTCGAGAGTTAAACCGAATAGTATCAGGTGCGTTCTTGGTTTTATTATACTTATAGACAGTTTCAGTTTTAGATTTTGCTGCAAAGAGAATAGTTTGGGTTTGGGTTGCGTATGTGGATTTCGCGTCGCGAGTGTATGCCCAATAGGTTATTCGCCGAAAGACAAAAATGTTGGCCGTTACAGCACAACTTAGGAAACAGCTTTTATTACGTAGTACATAAATACGGCCTTAAGGTCAACATGTATAATCTTATGTGCCGTCGACTGTACAAAACATATTTACTTCTTTCAGTATAAATAATTTTCGAATTCTTGATTCATAAAACAACTGTTCCATACGAAGATGAGAAATCTAATATTATAAAGATAAATCTCCTTAATATCGAAGACGTAACAGTCATTACGGTTATAACTTGAGTTGAATGTAAGTTCTTATCCACTAACTTGCCTTTGGCTGCATCTAGCAAAACAGGCCCTAGGGCAAAACCGCATATCCATGCAGATAACACTGAAGTCACATTAGTGATTTGCTCTATTCTTGAATTGGTCGAAAATATACTTCCCATTAAAAAAATCTACCTTAAAATTATTTCAAAAAAAAGAAATTAAAAAAACCCAATAATATAGATTGTACCTATTTCAAAACAAATTGCTAAATCACTGCGCTTTTATAAAATTCACATTTTTAAACTAGGTTCACTAGTATTAATATACGTAACGAAAGTACATAAATAATAATGGAACCGACATTCAAAATGCAATTATGAAATTATGTAGGTACCTTAAAGGTATACTGACCGAGCAATGTAATCTCGATAGTGGTGACAATTCGGTTGGCGACGACTTAACTAAATTGACAGAACTAAACTAAATTTAGTTTACCATCCTTTTCTTTATCGAAAAGGCAAGAAGAGGATGCGAAAATTAAGTTTAGTCCTGTCAATTTAGTTGTACCAACTGAATTGACACAAGTGTTTTATTTCTTTTTAAAGTATCATCATAAACAAAATCATTATGAACCATAAAAAGCCCACTGCTGGGTATAGGCCTCCCCAAGTTTGAAGTGAAAATTTTGTGTAGCTTAGCAATTTGTTGGAATGCTTTCATGAAACTCTACTGGTTTTGAAATAAGTCCTTTAACCTATTCCAGTAACATAGTTTTATGGCCCACCTGGCTACACTTGCATCGTTCCTACTGGAACAAAACAGTAGCTGTTAGTAATACCAGTATAGTATTATCTGTTATGTCTATTACTAAGTAATTTTTAGAATTAAACTTAAGTACAAAGTCAGGTTTGAAACACTGTGTGATTCTTAAAAAGATCGATCTTTTTAAAAGGAAAGGATTTACATTCGTTATCTGGTTTTGATTAAATAATGTTAGTTAAGAATTTTAGTTTAATCTCGACGGGATCGACTTCACATCAGTTTTTTTGGAAGAAAGGTACACTATTTCCTTCTCTGTACCCCTGACAACGTGTATGCAAAATTTTATGATGATCATTTCAGTAGTTAAGACGTGAAGGCGTAACAAACAAGCAAACAAACGGACTTTCGCAATTATAATATTAGTAAAGATAAATTAAGGATATTAATTTTAATACGAGTACCTTTGATTAAGCGAACCCCTAAAACATTTTATGAAATTTTCCAATTTATAAACTGTTACACCGTTGCGTGCAAGAATAATGCACCTTTTGTATTAGAAGCTCCGGTAATAGTAGCTAAATTGTTTGCAAATATGTTTGTTCGAGTTGATTATATAAAATTGCTTGCATAGTGTGAGCCAGGTGTAACGAAACGCCTTTTGTAATTATAATTTATTGGCTTTGGTATTCCGTGTGTTAAAATAATCGACTCTAAATAACAGACCGTAGAAAACGTTTTGCAATGACCCTGGTCCATTTTTTTTTTATTACTAAACAAAGAAAAACATACAATTTTTAGAAAACCGAGTGACTAAAACCCAATTAGGTTTGTCCAGTCACTGCGTCTATTATCTATTCTGTGACACGTATTCGTCAAAATAGATAGTCGGTATACTTAGGTATACAACTTGTATAGAAAAAAACCAATTTGTTTCATTCTTATGAATAAAAAAATAACTTTTTTAAGATCTTTAAAAAGATAACACAATAATTATTTAATCGTGCTGGCAAGTTGGACCCTATTCAAAAACGCCAGTGTTTTGCGTCAGTAATTTTCAAAATTGGATAATTAAAACTAGTAGAAAAATGAAAAAAGTAAGTAAGTGTTTTACAGCTAAATCCTGGGATTTGGTCAATATCGCACCGGTGCGTGGTGTGTGAAGTCTAAAAAGTCAAGCGTATACTGCACTGTAAAAATATAGCACTCTACATTGCGATAGACAGTGTTCCGC
Source organism: Agriphila straminella (assembly GCA_950108535.1). Classification (NCBI taxonomy): domain Eukaryota; kingdom Metazoa; phylum Arthropoda; class Insecta; order Lepidoptera; family Crambidae; genus Agriphila; species Agriphila straminella. The sequence goes on from OX467318.1 coordinate 12,124,347, forward strand.
TGAAACTTTATTGGAGAATGTTTTTATCTGTGCCGCATTGGGCCGGTTTGGCGTTCAGGGGTTAAAATACGTCGTTATGCAACGCAAGCGCTCTGAGGTTAGTCACTTCAGATGTCACACATTAATTTCCCCAGTCCCTGTCTCAACTTTTCGCAGTTTGTTACCAAGAAATTTAAAAAAAAATCTTAGGTTAGGTAAGATGGTAGAATTTGGTAATTTCTGACTATATCTAGGCTTGTCGTCACGTGAAATAAATAGCTGTCAATAGTTCGTGGTACCAACAAATAAATCACATTGTTTAGCAGTGATATCTTGATATATGTATACTGAAATTGTGTCCATTGTATACTCAGGATCATAAATAGTGTTACAGCAACATAAATCTAACTTGAGACGTTTATACGACACATTTTATTGTTCTAGATAACCATCATCGTCTAGCTTACATGTTCTTTGCTATTCAAAGTTGCTTACACCACAAAATATAAAGTAGATAGTAGAGCCACTCAAAATAAATCGAGCTTTTCTGTGTACGCACACCTAAACATTGCATACAGGTAATCTCAGGAAAAATCGGGCTATAGATAGTACTGTAGCAGTTCCTAGAGATGTCCTAGCGTACAAACAGTAACAGTGCACAGAAGTGTATGGATACGGCCAAAGCAGTGCTTCTCATTAGAACACTTACCTACTGCTTTTTTAAACACAACGGGATAGTGCTTGGCCTTCACCTCACCTAAAGTTAAGTGACGATAAGGCCGAAAATGTAAGCGCACTACACCCGGAATCCTCACCACTGAGAAACTGACTATCTTACCTCCAACTTTCGGAACAGCATCTTTTAAATTCTCATGTCATGGCGTCAGACTTCAGATGATGGTAGCTAGCCAGGTGGACTTGAAATGAGCCCTACCACTAATCAAACCCAGTACAAATGTATCCTCCTGGGTATCAAACCCGGGACCCCTGCGTCTAAACACGTGTGTGCAAACTACAACTCGAGGCGGTTACAAATAAATGAATAATAAGTTTTCAACACAGTTGCTCGTAAAGTGAGCCCTAATACATCGCTTTTAGGGCCATAAACCGAGCTATAACAAACGCGTGCAATAATATATAAAACACTAGTTCGTAATAGAATTAACCCTACAAAGTTAAATTAGTACCTAACTGCAAGTTCTATGCGAGTAAACAGAGCATTCCCGAATTAGGCGGGTAATACAGTTATTTTTTTTTTACAACAAAGAGGTTTTATGCTGCTGAAAATTCATATACATTTTTGGAATATATAAATGTGTAAGTCCTTAATTATGTCAAATAAATATATAATTATTATCAAATTATTCATAATTCACAAAATTTTGTTATAAAATATAAAAATATTTACATTTTGTCACTTAAAATTATAATTTTGAAGTATTAGTAGTAGGCTGTATGCTCCTCACCCCTTTGTTCGCAAAATATTCTTGCGTTGGGCGTGTAAAAAAAACAAAAAAAAACATGCGCGCCTTTTCCCATAATTATCATATTTTGTTTTTGCCATATTTGTTGCTGTGTGATAAATTACTTTGTTTTTTCCTCGCAAATGTGTTGAAAAACGTCGTATGAAACTCGTGAGCTCTTGCTCATTGCACACTCGGCTGTGTTACGCCCTCGCCTGCGGCTCGGGCTGCAACCCACAGCCTTGTGTGCAATGAGCAACCTAAGCTAACTTGTCTCATAATGTACTATTTTGTAGGTTTAATTTTATTCTAGGCAGATAGACTTTATTGTGCTTACACGTTTTACGTAGGTACTATTATGTTTTCTGTGGTTTAACTAGAAAAAAGTAACAGCAGATACATACTGCATGAGAAATAGAACCGTTTATTTTATGGTTTTTCCTTGTAAGGTGAATTATTGTTTTACCCATACCATCTACGGTCGATCGTAAAGACCTTTCCATAAAGATAAAACATATGTACGCGGAATGTTCCAATGCTCATGGTATTTTCATAACTTAAGTATTATCTGTGTGTTTTTTAGATTTCATGGGATATTCAAAAAATAGTTCTGGTTTAACCTGACCTTTTGTAGCAATAGTTTTTCAATAGCAACTTGTTGAAATTAACATACATGGAATCAACAAAGGCGATTATCATCATTCCTTGTTTTATTATTGCATGAAATATAATACCTCTTTATAGTTTTATACACAATTTAGCACATTACCTACCTATAAAATTCTTACTGAGAATTTGACTACATAACCAAAATTAATGTATGCATGATTATCATTACAAGAATTTACATTAATATCACATGAAAAGCCTGTTCCACATGTTTTGGTTAGCACTTTTTATGGTTTTTACTACAAAGAACATAATTTCTACTTACTATCTCTTAAGTTACTCCATCACTTTTGAAAATGCCTTTTATCTTAATAATATCAATTTATGGCTAGTATTTGCATTTCTAATAAGCGATTCCATAAACGAACTAAATAACTGAAAGCGGTAGGTAGGTAATTCAAGGCTATAAAAAGAAAAAAAATTATTTAACTTAACGACGCATATAAAATTTATCGTTTTTTAAATAACTTAACCTTTTATTGTGTAAAGTTGAGTATTTACGGAAATAAGTATTCTTAAGGCGAGGCAAGTTCACGAAATTTACTCTTTCACTATGTCTTTAGAATAAGGTTGAATATTGCATAACTTTAATTGACGCTTCGTCAGAAATTTGACGAATTTTAGTACATTTTTATTGATTTCTGAAATACTGGATCATTTATTAAAAATGTACTCGGTTATTGTGTTAGATCGATAAAAAAGCTATCCTTTTAGCATAAAAAATCATATCACTGTCGTTGAAAATTACGAAATCTGACGATTTGAAATTTAGTTTTATAAGTTTTTATGGTGTTATTCAGGATTTTTTTACAGAGTTACCATGCCATTTTTCAATATTCTGTTCGGTTAATTTGCTTCTTTGTTTCTTTTTGAGTCTACAGTAATTTTTGTGAAGTAGAATTTTACATCAGTTCTTTACATTGGAAGTTCAAAAATCAGACTTTTCATCAGGTCGTGAACTGGCCTCGCCTTAATAGTGAAAAATTACGTGGTATGAATACCTGAAAATACGTTTTCAGTGCCGCCATTCAAATGATTTAGTTTCACATAAGAATCGAATAAAATTCAAGCACTCGGGAGTAAGTTATGTGTTTTCTGGACATTATATTTAATCGCGTGAGCATTCTTTCTTTGTATAAAGGCCATTGTGTTTACTTAGTATTTTAAAAGAATAATGTAGCATTAAATTGCATATCTAAGGTGCACGCGATGTTCATAAGGTCAATATCCACCGTATAATGTGGTTATTTATGTGTGTTTTATATTTAGCTACACAAGGGTTTATAAACTTCAAATATAAAAGAAAAAATAAACAAATACTGAATATTATTTTTTATTTATCTTACCTTAGAACAAGCTCAGCAATTGGAAAAGGTGGATAAATGATGAAAGCAACACAACACTGACTAATAAAGAGCTAATAAAGTAATAATAAACTAATAACTCTTTTAAATGTCAACTTAGTTTTCAATTCCACAAAATTACTAATTATTATGACAAGCTACCCTCAAAAATAGTTCAAATAATCACCACACCAATCATGCTCAAGTAGTGAGATCTAGCCTTTATCAAGAGATGGCGCTGTCTGTAATTTTCATAACTGCAAACTTCAATACTATATAATAGATATTTACCAGTTTATTTTTAATCATAATAAGCAACGTAAAGCGTATTTTGTAATATCCTAGCCTCTTCCTTCAGTCATTATGCCAAAGTAAATATTTTCAAGGCAATCTGCTTCATTTCCGAATTTTCTCAAACAACACACTATACTTACTCATTAAATAAAGGATGTTTATTTTATACGAGATTTTAGCTTCAAAGAGAGAATTTAAAGTTAATAATGAATTTATTTCAAGAATATTTTTAAAATCGATAAATAATAGGTAACAATTTATTGTACATGCTGAAAATTAAAAAAAAAACATATTCATAGCAAAAAAATAATTTCTAATCTCTCTCACTTTTATTCCTAAGTGCTATTTATTATAAAAAATCGATTCATCAAACTATTGTCACAATACTCGATGTTTTAAACTTTTAATTATGTAACATACTGAAATATTTTTACATCTGCATTTGGTTTCATTAATTTTTTTATCTGTCCCTCTGTGGAAATCAAACTGGTGACCTCTGCTCTGACTTCCGTGTGCACTCTGCGAAATGGGCCATCAAAGTTTTACGATTTAATCTGTCAGCGTAAAGAAAGTAAACATAAAAATGCTCCTTGTGGCCAAGGACTTCTAAGAATACACTTTATTTTAACTGCAATGAATTACAATTCTTACATTGTGCATTTAATTTTATTGCCTCTTCTATGGATGAAGACATTTTAGTCGGGCTACTTAAGTATTTTTTTCGCAAAGTGAGTACCAACATTTGTTTCTTCTACTTTTAGCACTTATTTCAGGTTGTCTTTGGCTACTGTTGAACAGCTGATATTGCCATTAACGAAATATGGTAAAAAGCATTAGGAAATTTATTATGTGGGATGTGTGAAAAACGTTTGAATGGAAAGGAAGGAAGAGTGACAGTTATGTGTGTGTGTGTGTGTGTGTGTGTGTGTGTCTGTGTGTGTAAAAGAGCAGGAGGATTCGATTGACGCACAAACGAGGGGAAAGACGCATGGTACAATGATACAGTGGCGGTAACATAATTAAAGATACCATTCAATTTTCATGCAAACGAGGTAACTTTGAAGCCTTGTTTGACTTAGCTGTGATCTGATGGTAGCTGTCTAGGGAGTGAATGGAGGAGATTTAGATCGCTATACACATACAACTGATCCAAACAGCATTCTAAGATACGAGTATATAAAGATCAGAGTATTCAGTTTCAGTTTTCCACACATTTTTAGCTAATTTCGCGGTTTTTTAAACATAATTAATTATATCTCTTGGAATGCTGATCAGATCAGTAATCAGTTCAATTTTGTATAGCGATCTGAATCTCCTCCATTCAGTTTCTGGATAGCCATAATTATCACAGCTAGGTCAATACTTTGCGCAGAACCAAGGCTTCAAAATTACCTATTTTGTATGAAAATCGACTGGTGTCTTTGATTATGTGACCACCACTATAATATAATTATATTCTAATTGTATCTTGGATCATGGAAAGACACAAGATAAATTTTTCGTTTATTTGATTAGAGAAAAATCGGCTCAGCCAAACGTAAGATAATCGCGGAGAAACATACTTAAATACGGGTCAAACTGAGAACCTCCTTTTTTAAGTCGGTTAAAAAACTACACTTAAGATATCCCTCTTCCAACAAAAAAAATATTATCTTATTCAGTTCATAAACAAAGAAGTAATACGACCAATCATCGAGGTAATTCACACAAAATCATACTATTTTCGTGCTTTTTTTCAAAATTACTTGAAAAGTACTGAACCGATTTCCAAATTTTAAAAAATGGGACCAACTTGGGAGTGTACCTAATGTTATAACGTTTGAATCATTTCAATCGGTCCAGCCGTGTTCGAGTAATCGGTGGACATACACAAAAAAAAAACAAATATACAGACGAACATAGAACCTCCTCCTATTTTGGAAGTCGGTTAAGAAATACAATATCTTGGAGAAACCATCTCTTTTATTGATCCCACAAATTATTTTAAACTTTTTGGTTAGGTCCAGTATTTTTTTTATACTCAAAGAATTTTCTACATAACATTAATCTGAAATCGTTCAGGAAAATCACTGGAAGAGCCATCTGAAACCCTTCATCCCGCTAAAATCCCGTGTGTTTTCGCATAGGTCACGTACTTCTCTTGTTCACTTACACTTAGAGATAATAATAATGGGCTTTCCTCATCTTGAATAAATAAAATGATTTTAGATTTTTGTTCTACGCTCACTAGACATGAAATAAAACGGTTTATTCTGAACATCTTTATAAAATAATCGCTTGGGGGTTGACTCACGAGCAGCTTCATGTGACCACGGTAGCTGCAAAGAGGTGCTAAAACGTCGCCGTCGGGAAAATTAAAATCAAACTTCTTAAATTACCAGCTAATTACCAAAGTACTTTTAATAAAACCGCGCTAGTATCCGTTCAAAGTGTTTTATTTCATGATTTTAGTTCTACCAAATTGTATTCTTTATTTAAAATAATGTGAGCTTTACGTTTGAGATTTTAGAGTAGACTAGCGGCCGCCCCCTTCTTCATGCGTGTGGACCTTAGGGGACCTTTTACTAAGGCAAAAAGAAGCCTTTAAGTATGTTATTACAGGTCCTAATCGGTTTACCAACCAAATTTCAACCAAATCTGTCCAGCCGTTCTTGATTTATATGGTATAAATAACCCGACATTGTTTTATTTAAGTACTCAGATGTAGTGAAATTATTCCTATTTTTTTTAACGATTTTTCAAGAATTTCAGAAAATCCTTCAGCTTTGACAGTAAAATTATAGCCGACCGTATAGAGGCCTTAAAATAGGCATTCTCTCTCTACGTAACGCCTTTTCTCTGTCACACTGTATTAAACATCCGGTAGGCGTAACTTTTTTCCTGTCGAATTATGAAGGTAAATGTTTTCTACTTACATTGCCAACTATAAACTAGGAGCTGTTCAACAAATTCTCTCTTTAGTACACAATTCATAAAACTGTCTCCGTAAACGAGCACAGGCCCGTATTTATAAATACATGTTTAGATGTTCTTCTTATAGGAACAGTCTTAGGTATGATCTCAAGATAGCTCTCAACGTTAAGAGTGGTTTATAAATACGGGCCTTAGTCTCCTTAGTCGTTCACTCTTGACAGAGTGGTCGTGGTTGACGACGTTGCATTTTCATTGGCTTAAAGCAGCCCCGCGATGCGCCTCCACTTGTTGAGGTTTTCAGCGTCTCGGGAACTCTGGACTATGGAGGTTTGTGTCGCAGCTTTAATGAGGTCTGTCCAACGCGTAGGTGATCGACCGCGTGACCGCTTGCCCTCTACCTGCCCCTGGACAACGAGTCGTTCCATGGATTGTTCATTTCAAACAACGTATCCGAAGTATTTAAGGATTCGTATTTGCTTAGTCGACGATGAATAAGCGCTTAGTATTTACAGAAAATGAGCAGCTGTGTTTTCTGATGAAAATAGTTCAGCACTTGAAATCTCCAATCCGTATACAAAGCGTGGAGATTATGTTAAAATTGTCTCATGGGAGAGTAATCGTAATGTATAATTGAAGATAACATTTATCTTAAAAAATATTTTAAGGCATTATGGTTCAAGCTAATGATATTTTAAATAGCTTTTACTATACTTAGCGTTTACATAATAAGTTCAAATAATTTTAGTAGCTTAATAATTTATGAGCGACTCATGACAAGCGTATTCTTACAAGGCGTCACGGAAAATTGTGTTTTCTCTATATTAAGGTAAAATGTTTTACATAATAGAATCTATTTTTAATCAGAACGAACTCCTATGCTATACTTAGGTACCATCCGATAGCGATTATAATACCTGAAATTGCTGGAAAATGAGAGAAGTACGATCAGCAACTCACGTGCCTTACCACTTTGCGGAAAAAATCGTGTACTTACTTACCGCCCCTGAGCTTTTTTTTCTTATCTTTCTTTCTTATCGAATGAGGAATAGTGACCACCTCTGGTATTAGAGTTTATCAAGCCGCCAGTAAGGCCTCTAACTTGGCTTAACGACTGTGATCAGATGACAACGGCCGGGACCGACGGTTTAACGTGCTCTCCGAAGCACGGAAGCGCTCAGTTGTAGTGCCACTTTAACGATCACCCATCCGACACCTTACCGGACCGAGCGTTGCTTAACATACGTGATCTTCTATACTTCCTACTTTTAGTCCAAAGAAACATTATTAATATTTTAAGTATTTCGTAACAAACAATGGCTTCAAAACGTCGTTACTTTTTTGTTCAGCACGCGTGCACATAAAAGCTGCCATTCAACTTGGCCGCATGCAGCAATGATTTTAAACAGAAATTATCCTGATGATGGGCAGAATACGTAGACCTCGGCTTCGTTGAAGGTCTTGTTACACCCGGTATTAACATCTATTTTCACGCAGGAAACCCGCCTGTGCATCAACTAACATAAAAGTAGGTTATAGCAGAAACACCAATAAAAATACATAAAGTAAAAAATCTTTTTTATTTTCAAAACAATCTGTACTTAAGAAGTACAATAAAATTTTACCTAGCGTCGTTTTATTAACAATGAAAAATTACAGGGTTCTATATTAGTTTACATTCGATATTTTGACTGCACAACTATCCATTCAATAACAAGTATTCACAATTTATGACAACGAAATTATAATAAAGGTATGGTATTTTTTATATAAATCACAGTTACACCGGCACCGCTAATACTAAGCCACAGAATTAAAATAATACTCAAATAATATAATATATTTTTAGTTTTATTTTAATATTGGAAATTAAATTACCAAAAAAGAGTATCAATTTATGTTTTAGGGCGTAAGCGTAAACGAAGAATAAAATATAGCGACCAATTAAATACAATTACTATTTCATAATAATTTATAAGTACCTAATGTAGAGCGTCATTTGTGTTTAAAAAAATCCAATACGTGTAAAGAAATCCAATAGTAGTTACACTATCTATGCATACATGATGCATACTATATCTATGATCTATGCCATATCTTTGACATTTTTGACATTTTGTGATGACACTTTTTTAATACGTGTTGTGGTTGGTGGCAAAGGTATAAATTATATTCTGCTGTTACTTTTGCACATTTGTGAAGTCGAAGAGACTTTAATTATTTTAATTTTTTTCACGCAACCGAAAATTCTGAAACTTTTTTCTATTACTAAGGGCGCTTATTCCTCCCTATTAAAAAATATTCAGCCAATTTGTTTTTTTTCGGACATTCCCCATTATATGAATGCGATTATCCTAAAGTTTATTATTTCAAATTTAATGTTTAACAATACAACTTTACAATTTTATAAAAAAAAAACGTAGTCAAATTATCAAAGAACTTTTTTCTCCGTTAATTTCGAACTAAACAATAATACTATACGGATACAATGCATTTTACGGGCGTTCGTTGATGGGATATGAAACAAATTATATTCTACACAGGATGCCAACCCGCTATCTCTCGCAATCGGAATAAGTGGTATATAACCAATTGAGTTATGGTTGGATTGGTGTCCCAACTGGATTCGATCAACTGTCCCCTATATTGCATGTTTTATAACTTTTAGCCATCGTCTAGTGGTCAACTCTCGATATCCGTAAACCGAAGATTCGAATTCGAACGACATGCTCTCAAAATCTCTCAAAACACTCACACGGGCCAGCGCGGCGTACATAGAAAAGTAAGCACTAAACAGTGTGTCATCTGGGGTGCTACTCTCTAACATGCAAGTTCACTGTCAGTGATCGTTTCATCGAGTTTCTGACAGATGTAATATACCCATTACTGAGTCACTGGGCAAAATGTAAAAGATTAGATTTCAGAGTTTAACCAGTAGGTAATGAGAATATGACACCTGCCAGACAACGCAGCTGCAGCAACGAACTGGAAGCTGCCTGACGATTCTGTAACAAACTCGTATCTCACTTCGAACCTCACTTCACTTCGCGGGAAATTTAAATCATAAATGTGATAGATATGATAGAGACATAAATATGATGTTTTTAGATAGCTACGGTAGCTACCTAAAACCTTTTGCAATCGGTAAAGTAGCTTATATTCAGCTGATTTCTAATAACAAATTCACGCGTTGTGAAGTGATGTTCGAAGTGAGATGCGAGTTTGGTTACAGAATCGACAGGCTGGTCATAATAGTGTGCGGCAGTGATTGACAGAGACATGATCCACTAAAAACTGAGATTTAAGACAAGTTAGCAGGACTTGTTAATGAAATAAGACTTCGTATTAAAGAGAGTAGACTCCCAGCTTTGTTTCTTCCTTGAGATTGCCACTAATATATTATTTGTCTCTTGGGTAGTAAATTGTTCCAAATATTGGTAAATCCAATGGCACAATGCCAGCACTGTTCACAGGCCTAACCACAGTTTTGAGATTTTTGAATTTCGTTTACTCTTGCTATGCTACATACAATATAATTTAGAATTGTTTGTGGCTTAGTATCAAATCAGTAACGGTGACAAAAATGTATCATTTGATTGAATCAGGCGTCACTTGGCGGAAGTCCCAAACCATTTTGAAAAAAGAAATATATGTAGCTTACTTCCGCAAACAAAATATGCAAGATGCACCGCCCGCCCGCCCGCAAAAATATGCACATACACACCGCAAAATATAAGTGCACAATACCTGCATTTAGCAAGACAGCAACACACCTTGCACCTTCACCAATTAGGCTACTCTACACGTGTTTCGCCCCAACCCGGAGCATCCTCAGGAGTTAGATCGTGCGTAAACCAACACCGATTACGCACGATCGAATTACGCACGATCTAACTCCTGAGGATGCTCCGGGTTGGGGCGAAACACGTGTAAAGTAGCCTAATTGGTGAAGGTGCAAGGTGTGTTGCTGTCTTGCTAAATGCAGGTATTGTGCACTTATATTTTGTGGTGTGTATGTGCATATTTTTGCGGGCGGGCGGGCGGTGCATCTTGCATATTTAGTTTGCGGAAGTAAGCTACATATATTTCTTTTTTAAAAAAAAAATGTATCAAACATAAAATATCTAATGTAATGTCTGAGTCCATTTGGTTCCATAGCAGCGTTAAGTTAATACTGTCTTCAAATTATTCAGTAAAAAAATATTATATTACGATTAAATGGAAGTCAATAAATTGTTGTGAGAAATTAAGGAAGAACAAGGAAAAATTGCCACTTTGAAACCAAAATGGTCTTTACAAAAATTGTATTATTAATTGAATGAATATTTTATGTTTTCAACATAATAAGTATTTACATATCTATGATAAAACAGTACATTTCTAATGTCCTAGTTGAGTTTCAAGAGATCGCGTCATATAAAAAAACTAACTTTGTAATATTACACTATAATACACGTTTATATTATTATGCCACAAAAGGGAAACAAAAATAATAGGTCTAAAAGTTTATTTTGGCTTCTTTGTTTTTACATGGAAGTTGGATTAAGCAAGTTAAGGTGCTCACACACAGCAGTTATCTAACGTTTATAGCACGATAACATTCTATAACAGTGTGCAATGTGTATTTGTGTCATGTTCATCGTTCCTGATGTCATTACTGTGCTCGGCAGAATACCAGTACCAGTCCCTTATGCTGAGTTGAGCACAGTGTTGGCATCACAGCGTTGCACAATGTGTTATTTAAGTGTTTTTGTGATTTGTCTCTTTTATGTATAGTCAAGTTGTGTATTCGTTGTGTATGTCCAAAATAAATGCATTTCTTTCTTTCTTTCTTTCTAATATTTTGCAACAACATGTTAGCGAAAAAAGTTAGAGAATGTTGCATAACATTAAATAATGTCATATACATTAACTGCTGTGTAGGAGCATCTTTAAAGTTAAAGTATAACTTCGAAATTTAAATCACAGCTGTTATTACTTATTCCAGATTGATTAAAGGAAATTAAGAAAAGTATATCCGACAGTAGTGAGTGAGCGAATGCTGCATGGCATTTTTAAGTCTATATTCATTTTAACTCTATGCAGAAATATTTACATTAGTAACACAGAATACAAATTGAAATTACGTTTTCTTTTAAGTTGAATAAACATTCCCGCCGACGAGCGTTTTTTTGTAGCTGCGATTATCGCTGCGTTAATCGCGGCTACAAAAAGTAGCTCGTGGGCATTTACGTATTGAACTCTGTATGTTCTATCCTCGGCGACAAAAAATCGCTCAACGATTAATCGCTCGTGGGCGTTATCCCTAACTCTGACTTGACAAGCAGCGTACAAACATTTTGATACAAATATTACATTATAACTTTTTTAATATTCGTTTTTATAAAGCGGATAACATAATTCAGAATTTATTATAAAAAAAACATTAGCACCTAAAAGAATACAGGTCAAAATTATCTACGTCTGAATGGTAGGTAGGTTTCGAAAATTTAAATAATTATTATCGTAACCCACATTAATACGATGCCCTTTTTGTTGTCACTGTAAAGGTTTGCAGAAGGATTTTTTTTATTAGACTATAATCCTGACCTACAGATGCAGGATTTTTTTTGGAGAGAACTCTCTTTTCACTTTAACAGGTTATTGTACAATAGTTTTAATACTGGCAAACGTTTGAAATGGTAAAATCATATCACAAAATATATTCAGCGCATAAATTCAAGTTTCCGGAAATGTTTTTAAGCTGCTGCTGCTCACATCGTCAAAGTAAAGCTTGTTATTTACAAAACTACAAGATTCTTACACATGGATAGTTTTTCTCGACTATAGATGTAAAAGTAATGCGATATGTTGCAAATTAAAATTTCACACTTAGATAGAATTCATAAGTAAGTACAATGTTATTTATTGTTGACACAAAATGTGAAAACCATATTGTAAAGTGTTTATTTTTAATCTAGTAAAATTTAAAAAACAGCTGAAACTTAAATAAATAAATATAAATATTTGACAACATCACATACATTGCTCCGATTCCAAAGTAAGTAGCTAAAGCACTTGTGTTATGGAAATCAGAGACAACGGTGGTATCACAAACACCCAGACCCGAGTCAATATAGAAAAGTTCATTTCTACATTGACCCAGCCGGGGATCGAACCCGGGACCTCAGAGATGGCGACACCTAAAAAACCGGCGTGCAAACCACTCGACCACGGAGGTCGTCAAACTTATGTCGCGAATTCAAGGTTCATAATGATTAATTCTTTCTAATTGGTAATTCAAATTTTGTGTTATGAAAAACTGGCGTAGAACTTATACTAAATTTGATTTTATTTAGGTATTTCGTCATGCTGTGGGAAGCCAGGCCATATGGCTGCGACTTGCTCTGTGGAGCCGAAGTGTGCAATCTGCACCGTACACAAGGTGACATCAAACCACCAGATGGGAAGTAGGTTGTGCAATCCCCCGGTGATTAGGGGCACACGCCCCGAGCGCCGGGGGGCTGCAACAGCCCGAGACGGATCCCCAATCTTGGGAAGCAGGAGGAGCGAGGGGATGTCAGAGTGAGAGACATCTCCGGTGCGAGGGGGTTCGCCCCGAGACGCTCCCCACACCTCTCACTTAGGAGAGGCATACGGGAACCGTTGGTGGAGGGGGACATAACACCTGTCCCCCTAGTCAGGGCCAAGTGGGCAGTGGGAGGTGAACCACTGCCTGCCTTGCACGGCCTTGGCGGACGGGGGTCTGGCCAAACTTACCCGGCCATTCCCCGGAGGAGGAGGCCTGGGAAGCCGGGCAGGCCGCGTGCCGTTGGGGAGAATGCCACACTGGCCCCCCACACAGCCCCCTGGCTGTCGGCGCTAGCGGCGAGAGGGTAGGTGCCGGGGTTATTCCCTCCTCCCGAGATCCCACCGAACCTCTGGGTTGGGTGGGATCACGGGAGGTAGTCGTGGAGGGAGCTGCAACGCCGAAGTTGCGGCCCCCTCCTGGCGAGTCCCACATACCCCCCTCCCGCTCACGCAAAAAAAAGGTATTTCGTCATAAAAAAAATCACCATGTATAAACATAACTTTTATTCTACAGTCGAGAAATTTTCATATTATTTGAAGCGAGGGTTTTGTTATTAAGTTGTTTTAGAAATATATTGTCGATATGTTCCTCCGGACACGGCTTTACAAAACGGTAAGTAGGTACATTTATTATTACATTAAAAATTATTTACAGTCTTCATGTTTTTTTAAGACTAAAATTATCTAATTTTAATGTCTATAAATGTATACTAGTTCTGTTTTTCTCTTCAATGTCGTTTGAACGTAATTCGGATCTATACCTGTTGAAAAACATAGTGATATTTTAACATTATTGTAACCATTTGTTTACTTAAAAACTACAGTCAGATACTAGAAAGAACACCCATGTTTTTACTTTAAATATTTCTTTGTGTTATGAAAAGATCTTATTATTTCCGTAGCTAAGCATCTTTAGATTGGATCTTTTGATCTTACTTCGTAGCAGAGTTACCTAAATACTTACTTAGATCGCTTTTTTCTTCTAACTGTATTAACAGTTGAAGTTTCTACACAAAGAACGATCAATCTTGTGCTGCACGGATACCTAAAACAAGGAAAAATAATAATAATTAATCAAGAATAAGGATCATTAGCATTCTATGGTAATACAAAATTTATACCTTTTGTTGAATTTCAAAAAATAATTACATCGATAATTTTTTTCAAACCATAAAACACAATATGACATGGTGTAAATTGGTAACTATTTTTTTTACACATTATTGCTAAATTTAGCCTTTTGTTTAGTAATACTAGCCTATTTTTTTATTATTATTTGGCCCATAAATTTATCCTATTCTAAAACGATTTTCATCTAGACCAGAAGTTCCATTGCGTGTACTCACGTCTCTTGATCCAACAGTTTGTTGGAGTGCAGCGATGAAGCGAGTCCGAACTTCTCGGTACTGCTGCTATGCCACGCATCACAGTACGCGTCCATCGCTGGCTCACCGTTAGGGCTGGCTCCGTGCCATATGGCTTTAGTTGGCCTAGGGAGAAATGGACTTTATTTGTAAGGTATTATATCTTCGGGTATTTATTACAAAATGGTGGTTCTTACTAGTAGATTTTACTGATAACAGAACGAAAAGAGAATTTTAACTCTTTGACTACGTTTAAAATGTACTCAGATACTGTACGCCCGGCTTATGCCGGGCGTACAGTATCTGAGACTGCCTTTTAACTTGCAAGATTGCCTCGATCGGTTTAACTATTCGTGAAGAAATTTATCTATTATCCAATTATCTAAATAGAAAGAACGTCTAGAGACACCGCCCGCCTTATAAGAAAACAAAAATAGAATCATTTTCCTTGAGAAATTGTTCAAGAGGAGCTCGGTAACACAGTAGTTTAGCGCCTGGCCCAGCGATTGCGGAAGTTAAGCAACGTTCGCAAGCGTTAAGCCGTTGGTCCCGGATGCATTTGCAGTCGTTAACACCCACCCATCCGCATTGGGCCCGCGTGGTGGGTTATGGCCCATCCTCCTTACCACCCATAAGGAAGGCCTGTGCCCCAGCAGTGGGGACATCAAAAATGGCTGATGGTCATTTTTATTTTTTTATTTTTTTTATTATTGTTGTTACATACATACATACATGTTTAAGTATCCTAGTATAAACTTATTTTTAGCATACTAAGAACTAAAATCGAATCAAAACATGTTTTTACATACCACGTAGGATCCGTGAGTACATTTTGGCCGCTAAAACTGAAGATTCTTGGGGCATGAGCAAACAACGCTCCTGAGCCATCGAACATTTCCGACCAGGAGTTGAAGAGAACGTCTCCTCGTATGTTCACCACTGGCGTTTCTCGGTTCGCCCAGCTGACTATGGAGTCCATTGATTGAGTCCTATTTGTAAGGAGATAGAGTTTAGATTAGCGTTCACTAGTTTAATGTTCTTTTTAAGACTAAGTATATAAAAAAACAAGAGGATGCTTGCTTAAAAATAGTTAGTACCTATTATGTTATTTTGGCTGTTTTAAATTAATAAATTGATCGTATTTTGTTTTCTATGATAAATTCCACAAAAAACGGAAAAGTGCTCAACGCTTCACATTGTAACAAAAGACCATAAATACAGTATTTCACTATTTATCGATTGCTTTATCAAAGTAAAAATCTAAGCTAGACAAAATACCTATTTGTTGGAATGCATCGTAAATATTGGAATAGAAAATACATCAAATTGGCTCTGATAATGTATCTGCCCACATTATAAGCTCATTACAAGGAAAAACAACCAAAAATCACGCTACAACGCATTAATCGAATGGCGCTAACAAAAAAAACGACATTCGAACATCGAATGAAAATCGAAAAATTCCAAGTCCTATTCCGATTTACGTAATCTATGGCGCAATGTCGTTTATCAAATGTAACAAGGGTAAGTCCAGGTAAGCATGAGGGTAGAGATAATCTGCAGAGGCCACAAATCTTTCTGCGGGCGTGATATTAGCCAGAGTGGTTTAAAGTCACTGGTGGACTGCTGAGCGAAAAAGTTGCTTCAAGGAATATGCAAATCGGTGTTATTAGTTTTAAACCCTTTTCAGGCACTTATTCGGTTTTTATCGAACTGTTTAAAATGCAGATTTTGAGCTATACCTAAGATGAAGATTTTTATTTTTTTTATTACAGGCATTGCAGCTAAAATATTACTAGCGATTGCAAAGACGAGCGTGTATTTTTGCAATTGCAAGGAAGAGCATTAGTCACTGTAGCGCTATTGGATCACGTCAGTAAAAACTTCAAAAAGTCATATGTAGTTTGTAAAGGATACCAAAAAAACATTTGAATTATATACACCTTTAAATACTTATACGATAATCTTATTTTTAATGTCAATACTTTGAAAAGCCTTTAGATTACTACCCAGAAATGGTTACATAGCGCTTTTCATATTGCGATAATACAAGTACTTACCGTTTAAAAAAAATTGTTTTACATAGCTTACCGGAAGTTCAAAAATTTTTCTTCGTTCAATCAAACTGGTCTCTCAATCTAATAATACATTGTAATAATGTTCAAAACTTATTAACATATAGGTACGAACCTAGTAGATACAAATGCACGGAAGTTCCCGTCCATGTTAAACCTTTGAGCCTGTCTTCGACATTCGTAGTTTGTGCTGCTCATTCCATGCAAATCTCCCGTGTGAGGCTCATTGAGAGCCGCTAGCCTCAGCTGTAGGGTAGTTGCAATCATGAATATAGGTACATTACGTGTATAAATATTAACTATTACTTTTTTTGAAAAGAAAACAAAAAAAACAAATGACAAATGACAACTACAATAATAACTAATAATAACTACAATAATATACATAAAACATAAAAAATACAGTAATAATGGGTCCTTCTTCAGACGCGTCAGATCGATGGGGTATAAATACTGAGAAAAAATTACAGAAATTAAACCCCTTGTTTCATTCTGATCAACTAGTTGTGATGACAGGTATTTTCACACCTACCTATTTTCCCGACGTTTCACGCTGCACAAGTCATTTTAACCTTAGTTACATTTTAACGCGTTGCATTGTACTTATACAATGCAACGCGAAAGTTTAAAAGTGTATATTTAAATACTTAGGTACTGACTTTCTTTAGCAAGATTAATTTTAATTTGAAGTTAGGATTTTAGGAAGAAAAAATTTAAGTTTCTGTAGACAGAGTGTAAACCTACTTAAAACTGACCTTTGATGTAAGGCATCTGAAGAATGAATCCGATTAAGAATAGAACAGAACATTCTCAAAAAAAAATTATTTGTTTTTCGAGAATTGTCTATTATGTCTGCCTGATTTAATATTAAACATTTTTTATTTGATATGATTGGAAAGGGAGAATTTCAAATAATAAATCAAAAAATAAAATTAAAAGCAGGATTGTTAATTGTTTTTTCGTTGAGTAATAATAATAAATAATAAAAGACATTTATTTCATTTATTATTTATTATTATTACTCAACGAAAAAACAAGTAGGTAGTTGTGTCATATTGATTTAAACTCACCACAGGTCCTTCAACAGCTGCATTCTTGTGGTGAACTAAATTAGAAGTTTCTAGATTGCTCTGACCCGGTAATTTTGTAGGGCCATTCAATGGTGGAGTATGTATGGCTAAGAGTGATCCCATCTAAAATAAAAAGCACCACTTTGTAATACTTAACTAATACACCTTCAATTTGTGTCATATAATGTTGATGCTGACAGGTCTTTTAGTGCCGGAAATTCTAAATTACTTACCGATACATACTGCCAACCAGTGTTGACTCGAACAAGAAGAGCTTGTTCTTGAATAACGTATGCCAGTGTTCCTAACGGTGTGTTTGCTCCAAACTATAGGAAAAAAATTGTATTAACACACTGAATATTGACACAAGATCTTAGACGAAAAAATTAACCTATATAACCATCCCAGCCAAGAAGTATTATATCTATTCTCATTGTATTTGTATTAGATTTTAATTGTAATTCATTTACCAAAAAGCAAATTGGTACATAAACTTTAAAGTACTTTAATGTAGTTTCTGTATTTAGTTTCATTCTTTCTCTATAAGTTCTGGGGGTCTATTACGAAAAGTTTCATGCGATACACGCAGCTGCGTCCGTGCTTTATGATTATTTCCTATTACTTACAAAGCACTTGCGTATGCGATATCGCAAAGTGATTGCTAAAGTTTGACAGTTTTTCTCTAGCGTATCTGACATCAACCGTTCAATAGTATTAAATTTTGGGCTACGATAGTTAAATTGAAAATTAGCCACAACCGACGAACTGCGGACGATTAACGTGACCAAGTGACTGACTGCGTTACGCAATTGCGTACGTTATTTTCGTAAAAGGCCCTCTGAATACTACTCAAAAAAATAAAGTGTAAAAATCTCTCCGAGTTAAATTATACAGGGTTATTTTGTAAAATACCGAAAACCTCGCAGGACATCATAAATAACAACGTTTGTTCTAAGACTTTCCGAAAAACTCAAAAAAATACTTATCATACAAAATTCGATCTGCTGTTCGGACATTTGTATGGAAAAAAAGTAGTAGAACAAAATAAACGTTATTATTTATTATGATAGTAATCTACTCCTGCGAGGTTGTTGGAGTTTTACAAATTACCCCTATATACATTATCGAAACTTCCTATCCATCAAAATTATCTAATAACGAACTACAAAAGTATCCTTAATTTAATAATTTAATAATTTCTTAATGACGTATAATTATCGAACCCTTTGTTTATACAATATCTAATTACGACCTACCTACCTACTTCCTACTTCTATAAGAAATAAAAATGTTTGGTAAAGAACCACTTACTTTAATTAAGGAATCTGTCGTTTTGAATATGATAGTTCCAACAATAGTTCTGCCATCTTCATCGTCTTCAAATTCTGGATTATCAGATAATGGATCCATGAAACCTATGAAAAGAAGAAAATAAGAGCTACCGCAATCTATCAGCCAATAGTCAAGTCGTACATTATAATATTTATAATATCATTGTAAATGACCGATTTATACCACACCATTCCCACTTGACTAAACATAGGCCCTATCCGATCGAAACTTTTTGCAAAAAAATGTAGCAAAATGTAAAACATTGTAATGTCTGTTTTAATTTCTCCGTAAAAGGCAGCTACGCAGGGCCAACGTAAATCAATGTCAATAAAAATTTTAACGACAGTAACCAAAGATTCAGTGAAGTGTCGCTATAAGTTTCAATAAGTAATAAGTGCTTCATGAAAATTGTATCAATAGAGATACAATTTTGACAAAAAAACGATCTACTATTTTCACAGCGAAACTTGTTGTCAATATTAATAAAATAGCACTTTAAAATATAACAAACTTACCGTAAGGCTCTTGTCGAAAATTAACTAAATGGTTCAAACTTCTAAGAATTTGTAAGGGATCCCTTTGTTTTCCTGTTAACAGAAGAAAACTTTTTTAGACTAAGATTATAAGTAACATAAAACTAAAACAGTAGTCAATCATGCTTAGATAATAAGCAAACTAATGTTTTTAAACGCCCACCTGTTCCTGGTTCCCGGCGATTAATCCCAGGAGTATCAGTTAATGTATCAGGGACTTCATTTGGATAAAAACCAGGTGGTCCGGGAGGTCCCGGGGGACCAGGGGGTCCAGGCACTGGCACATGCTTTACGTTCGTTGCGGGTACCCCAGGGGGACCTGGTGGACCTCTCGGCCCATCCTTCCCCGGCACGCCAGGGGTACCATCGTGACCACTGTCGCCTTTATCTCCTTTTATCTTTAAAGAAAATGCAATTTTTTATTTATTTTTTCTTCACCATTAAAAATAAAGATATACTAAAGTAAATGAGTGCGTAATGCGATCCGATAACGATTATTGCGTCGGTTTACATGTATGAGCATGCTATAATTGGTCTAATAATAGTCTTAGCGAAATTTCGACACGGCTCGAATGTAACGCGTGACATAGCTTGAGGCGATTGTGCTAACGAACGTGCACAAAGCTGGTGAATGATTATACAGTCTGTTTACTGTTCAAAAGACTAATACCCGGTTTCTGAGGTACATATCGGTGGTTTATCTTTATCGGAATAGTCAACATTATCTGGAAGTTAATTTTATTAATTCAAACCAGATAGTGGACCCCTTCGCTAAAGTTAAACATCCGATAAAATATAGTTATAAAGATAAAAGAAGCCGGGGATAAGTTAATGACTAACTAAGGATGAGGATTCACTCATCCTTAGTATTGCCTTAGCCTTAGCCTTAGTATTGGCTTTTACATGGAGCGCAAAAGAAGTAGTATTAATTGTTACTTGAAAAAAAAACCGACACGAATGTACTTATTGTAACGAATCGATGTACGAGCTGACTTAAGTTAATATCTAATGTAATTTTATTACCTTTTCTAAGTCATGTATACTCAAGCCAGGGTCACCCTTCTCTCCTTTTGCACCTTGAGGGCCAGGCTGGCCTGCAGCTCCTGGTGGGCCCTGAAAACAAACATCTTACGTAAAATACTATATTTTATGAAGCCCAAAAACTCACACCAATAGAGTTTACTATAGAATTTGGATGTATGAAGATAGGGTTGCCAACCATACTGTTAAAAACAGTATTAAAATTATAGTGTTACAGTATTGAACTAAATAAAGTATACAAAATACTATTATCAGCATCACTGGTAGTAGTTGGAGAAAATACTGTTAATTTTTATAAAATACTGTTTTTTTTTTCTCAGACCTAAATATTTTTTTTCTTCTAAAAAAAGTAGGCAACCCTATATGTAAATGGCCTGACAAAATTATAACTATTTTGTTCAGTTTACAAAAGAGTTAATCGCATTATCAAAAACGCTGCAAAAGTTAAATTATCTAAACAAAATTGGTCATTTAATATTTTACCGTCCATCCTGGTAACCCGATGTCTCCTGACACACCATTCGTGCCAGGTGTACCCGGAGGGCCAGGCAGACCTGGAGGTCCTCTAGGTC
The DNA here is from genome assembly GCA_950108535.1 of Agriphila straminella. Classification (NCBI taxonomy): domain Eukaryota; kingdom Metazoa; phylum Arthropoda; class Insecta; order Lepidoptera; family Crambidae; genus Agriphila; species Agriphila straminella. The sequence continues at coordinate 12,145,562 of OX467318.1, forward strand.
CAGGTGGCCCAGGGTGACCCCGCTTACCCCGTGGACCTAATTCACCTTTGTCCCCCTAAAACACAATACTTACTTGTTATACACGTGGTTTTTGCCCAAGTTCATTGTGCACTTCTGCCCAAATACTATTAATACACACAAGCTTAATGAACGGCAATAATTTTTCATTAATTTCAATTCCAACAAAACATTATTAGTTAAAATTAATTTATATGTAAAAAAATATTTTTTAATTACAAATAAAAAGGAAAAGTAAAATTATATCAATATCTACCTTAGTCAATATTAAAGCTTCTTCTCTTGAAATGGCCACTGGGCCAGGAGGTCCCGATTCGCCCTTATCCCCCTTTGGCCCCGAAGGGCCTAGCACCCCTTGGGATCCAGGTAGTCCAGATGGGCCTATGTCCCCTCTTTCTCCAGGTTTGCCATCGTTACCAGGAAATCCTTGAGGGCCTTCCATACCTCTAGTCCCCTTTTCACCCTATAGATAAAAAACTATCTTACGATACCTACGTGTCATTTACGGCCGATTTCAATAAACTATCCTCAGTAAGAGATAAGGTCACTAAAGATTTGTTGCCTAGATATTCCTGTTGAATGTCGGGAAATCACAACCGTTGCCTAGTAACAGTAGGCCTAGGCCATGTATCCATAGTAGGCCTATGTCTTACTGAAGATAGATTATTGAAATCAGCTGTTAAACAATACAGATATCATGTAAAAGATATATAGTCAGGTGGGGTAAGTAAAACATACTTTATTTTTATTTAACAAGGTTTAGTAAAGCTTTAAAACTCGCAATTAAAGTAGGTGTGTAGGCAATGTACTCCTCGTGAAATCAGCCTTTAACGGTATGAATATAAATATCTAAAGACTTGCATTAAGCAACAAAATCACGAAAAGAATATAAAGGCTAAGAAGTGTTTCACTTACCCCTGACAAGGGGGAAGTGAAACAGTGGCCAAAATAGCTTTAAATATTGAGTCAATTTAATTAAAAACAGGACAAAAGGATCAATTTAAACCGTTAACATCCAAAATGTATCAAACTCTAATAAAATAGGGTCCAGTTTCAAAGATTTATAAAAAAAACGTAATTTTCATTTTATAACATAACTTAATTTTCTTTTTGGTTTACTAGCTATTTTAATGATCGCAGCGATATCTGTGTTGTATTGAGGGCAGTAATTCGTCATTATTGATTTATCGACACATCGCTATGAGAATAAACTAATAAATAAACGATAGTTTCTTAGATATAGTTGGGTGTTTCACTTACCCCGGTGTTTCACTTACCCCACCTGACTATACGTATAGTTATTTAAACTATAAAAAAAGTATCGTAACTTATTTTCGTCATAAGATCAAATTGAAAAGGAGACTTCAATATTTATTTTCATTAACGAGATACGTGTGAAAAAGTAATGTAAAGAAATTCTACTTTCTTTATTCAAATAATAATTACTTCAGAAAATATTCAGAAGACAAGAAGAAATTTGAAGATATTTGCTAAAAGTATATTAATATTTCGACGGACTTTTTAGAAAGTTTTAGTTTTTTTTGGATGAATAATTTCAGTTTATTACTTTTCATTTTTGTTACTTTGGGAGATCACGTCGTCAATATAATACATTTTTCAAGAATGTCTAAAGAAATTCTAGCGATTCCATATTATATTAAAATGATGAAAAGCGTTAATATTTTAAAAGTTGAAAATGTGAAGAATTATCAAATCTTCATTTCGAGTTAAAAAAAAACATAAAACCTTCAAAACCCAAATCGAAAAAAAAGTCCAATACCTTATCTCCTTTCTCTCCTCTGTCTCCTTTCACTGCCTTTTGTATATCTCGGGGCCCTATGACACAAAAATCTCTTATTAGCTTATTTGAATACATATTCAAAAATAAGAAAAAATCTCAACTAACAATCACATGATGTGATGTAGGAAGAACATGACAGACAAGACATATAAGTCTTATTTGATTGTTAAAATAATAAATAAATAATAAAAAAAAAAGCTTAAATTTTATTTAGGGAAAGTTAGCGCTTGTTAGCGTGCGAAGTGGTGCATCGTTTATTGTTGAACGGTGACTAGGGTGACTATGCATTAAAGCAGCTTGGTTGGGTTTATATATTTAAACACAGCACTCTTGGTTAAACAATAAACTGTAATATTAAATCATTTAGCGTATGACGTCACACTTGCGTGTCATGTTCAAAACTACACTTACAGGCTACATGCGTAAAAGAATCGTGGCTTTCTAGCATGGTAAGCATATTATACGCGGAAAAATGAAGAAAACTAATCAGAGAATTGACGTTTTCTAAAGAGAATTTACTTTCTCAGTCTTAGATACAGTGAGCTATCGCGGGTTTGCAGACCGTCGTTTATATTCAGGTAAAGCTTCGAAAAGGCCATAAAATGACGCATAGTTATTAGTGCGGGTTTTCGGCTCGATTATAAATGGCTGTTTAAGATTCAAAACTACTGTATTAATATAGATAGTGAAATCTTATTCGAATCATTAGCTATATTAATATACTCTTATATTATGCTGTTCAGATTTCCACGACTGTATTCTAATATTCCATTCTTAGCAACCAACAAACTAACTAAAGTTATCGTTATCATAACGTAATAAATTTTCTTATCATAATCTGTTTATTTTGCGACTTTGCATACTCAATTATCAAACACTTGAGTTAAATCTTTCTCTATAAATAAAATAAATATACTGATCATCAGTCATTTCTTTAATGTCCCCACTGCTGGGGCACAGGCCTTCCTTATGGGTGGATAAGGAAGATGGGCCATAACCCACCACGCGGGCCCAATGCGGATTGGTGAGTGTTAACAACTGCAAATACAGCCGGGACCAACGGCTAAACGTGCCTTCCGAAGCACGGAGGAGCTCAAGTTACAAAATTTTTGGTCACCCATCCCATGACTGACCCTCGAGACCTCGAGACCCCGAGACTCTGCTTAACCTCCACAATCGCTGGGCCACGGAGCTCCTCCTATTAAATAAATAATATATATAATAAGGAATAATTCTTACCGTTTATTTTTAAGTCTGTTGACACTGCATTTTCTGATATAGCTGCAACAGGTGGCCCAGGGAGGCCAGGAAGACCTCGTGCTCCTAAAGAAACAAAATGAAAAAAAGACATAAAAAAAGAGTTATATCTACTGTAAAATACTAAACGTGCACAAAATTTAGCTAAATAATTAGTACATAAAGTCTATGGATTCGATTTCGTTCCATTTTAGGTCGGATCGATATACCAAAACTAACTTTTTCTATTCTAACTTGGTGCAGGGGCAGTTAAAATAGTGTTGGCCTTTGTTTCGGATCGAGTTCTATACAATTTATTTATACACTTTTTGGTATCACAGTAATAAACCTAGATCTAATTATTGCTAGTAAGTAACAAAAAAGAAAATAATCGTAACAATAAACAAAAGCTGTCGTGCACTTGAAACTCAGGTCTAGTGCAAAGACATAAAGATTTTCCAAATCGTTACTATGAAGCCCTAAAATCTTGTGAACGTGTTTCCCGCGTATAAATAAGGGTCATAGTGAAACATAAAATTTTATGGTTGAGTTAGTTTGTTACCTTTTTCGCCCTTTTCGGCTGGCCGGCCGTGGGCGCCCGGGAGCCCCGGCGAGCCATCGCGGCCGGGTTGTCCCCTTTCCCCTTTGGCGCCATGTGGCCCTCTTAGACCTATGTACCCCTAAAACAACTTATAATGTTAAGGCCGAAGGTAACGTAACACTGCGTTACGAGGGTCAAACCGGGCGCTTATTGCATTGCCCCTCGTTTATTATCCGTGCGTCTACAAAATTAGTGACGGTCTGCGAGATTTCACTTTGATTTTGTTAGTTTTCCCCGGAATTCCCTTTGCAGGTTGTGTCGCTAAAGTTATTTCTTTGACCCTTTATTTTGGGGAAATATTTTTCTTACATTGGAATCCGTTTTGCATTAGCATTGTCTTCTCATTTGAATAAGGTTTTAAAACAATGATCAAACAAAATATTAGGAAATGACCACCACACTAACTATCCAATCGAAAGATTTAGAACGTGTTTACAATATCTATAAACTTAGGTACTGCTACAATGTCTATGTATAGTAACTCACAAATGGTTCAAATTTCGTTTCAAAATTTGGTCATTACTCCTAAATGCTTTACTTACCCGTTCTCCTTTATCACCCTTTGTGCCATGAAGACCTCTCTCTCCCTTATTTCCAGGGTAGCCCCGTTCCCCTTGCGGTCCAGGTAGACCCATTTGTCCTCTCTCACCCAGAGGTCCTGGTAAGCCTCCATTACCGGCTCCGTATAATACTGTTGATTCCTACGAGACAATAGGAATTTTATATCAAAATATGGCTAGGTATATGCAAACAGGTTAATATAAAATTCAAATGAATCTAATAAATTAATATTATTAATACAAATAATTATCCAAGTCCAAAATTTGCGTTGTGAGAGTTTTATTATGAGTTTTCGTTTGCCTCACCATCATTAGCCTTTTTATAACCACACTGTTGGGGTAAAGGCCTTCCTTATTGACGGATAAAAACATTAGATCAAAACCTTCTACGCGGGCCCAATGCGCGGCATGGTGATTGAAAGTGTGACCTTGTCAAATATTTAATTTAATACTAACCATCAGAGCAGAAGACACAGGGCCCGGTGGGCCTGGTGGTCCAGTTGGTCCTTGTGGGCCTTGGATGCCATCCACACCCGGTTCCCCTTTAGGCCCTGGTTGGCCTTCAGGCCCGGAAGAACCTAGTTCACCTCTTTCACCTCGATCACCTTTCGGTCCAATAGGACCTGGGGGACCTGAATCTCCCATTTGTCCCTAGGCAAAAAAAAACAATGCGTACCATTTCTATGATATACCTCTTTTAAAATTGTTTTTGTAAAAAAATTGTAATAGAAATAATAGAATTGTATCATACTTCAAAAACGTTTTTGCTATACTGAATAGGTGTTTTATTATCTTTACTGTTTTTGTGTATATACCTTATTTACAAGCAGACAATTTTCTAACAGAAAACATTACAGACATCCTTTTCAAAATGTCTCTAATAGTAGGTAGCTGGTAGGTACTGGAGGTAATTTCCCCAGGCGATATCTTGGCGACATTACGTGTCAATTTCGTTTTTATGGTGATCCCGCTTAAGTCAAGGGAGTGATGACTTTTCTATTAAGCCGACATTTTAATAAAAATGTGAATAAGATTTCTTATTTTGTTTATATTTGACACATATTTACGCAGTTAGGATATGAGAACTCCATATATACGCACGTAACTTCACATGAAATAAATTTGATAAGGTGAGTGATCTATATCCAATACAAACCTGAGCAAAGCTTGTCTTCTTAAGGCGCTTTCCTGGCGAAAGAGGCGCCGCAGAAAATTTTTCTTTCATATTGTTATTCCAATAAACAATTATAATAAAACTTCTCGTGGAATTTTTAGGGCCTATAGTCTCTTATATTTACTATACCATTATATTCCCTCGTAGTCACTGCTAGAAGTAAATAGATAGCAAAACTGCTAAAGGTTGCTGTTTTTGGAACATTTGCTATCTACTTCTACGAATGACTGCGAGGGAATGCAGTGATATCTTCTAAAACTTGTATTAACCCCTACACCGCAGGTTAGAGGAGTTCTCCAGGGATCTATACTGGGGCCTGTTGTATTTAATTTGTATTGTGCAGACTTAATAAAAAACATTGAAAATTGTAAGTACCATATTTACGCCGACGACACACAGATTTACATTTCATTCAATCCCAATCAATATGTAAACGCTGTTAAAAGTCTGAGTGATGATCTGAGACGAATTGCAGAATGGTCTAAAAGGAATTGCTTATTATTGAATCCCGCAAATACTAAATACATTGTGTTTGGAACATATATAAACAAGTACAAAAAATACCACAAGTATTAGATGTGACTCTGAAGGGAGAGAAAATAGAAAGAGTAAACCAAGCACGTAATCTTGGATTGAATATTGACGTAAATCTAAGATACGAGGACCATATAGCGGAATCGGTGAAAAATTGTTTTTTCCGTCTTAGAATCCTGTACAAAATAAGACCCAACTTGTCAGAGGAATTACGTGTGCAGCTAACAGAAACTCTGATATTATCCAAGCTTAATTACGCTGATTCTGTGTATGGCCCACGTTTATTGGGTAGAACCGAACGACTCATTCAACGTGTTCAGAATGCATGCGCCCATTTTGTTATTTTGTTCCAGCAAGAGATCATATAACGCCATCCCTTAACAAAAACGCCATCCTCAAAATGAAGTCGAGACGTAAGTTACACCTAGCTTGCCTGTTGGAGTTTGAAGAAGTTGTTTAGAGTGCTGAAGTATAAAGAACCGTCATACCTGTATAATAAGCTAAACTGGATTGGCAGTACAAGACAGGGTGACAGACGGCAATGCTCGAAGCCATTGTCGATTCCGAAGCATACGTTTGCATCATTCAGGGGCACTTTTCGTTACGCTGCTTCTAAGGTATGGAATAATATCCCTCCACCTATAAGACTACTTGGTTCGATTGCAAGTTTTAAACTAAAACTTAAAAAATACCTTTTAGATGCGCAGCGTGAGTTAGGGGCCTTGAATGTCAACATGTCATTATATATTTAGGCAGGTGCTATTTTTTGTTTTTTTTATTATGATTATCTTTTTGTTTTATTTATAATAATCAAATTAACATGTTTTGCTATTTATCTTTTACTCACATTTATGTAAGTTTATACAATTCATACATCTAATATATCCCTTTTATTATACTTGTTAGTCAAAATAATGGCCGATCGTAGGCACGTAAAAAGTGACCCTTTGGTGGCATCTATCTGTCAATGTCAACATCAAGGTGCCATTGAAAACCAGCGTCAGATTTCGCAAATCTGACTTATGCTGAATCGGTAACCTGTTTTGGCACAGCCGTGAGACACCTTTATCCTTATTTATTTAACTTTCCTTTATTCTGCTGTAATTCGAAGTTTTGTTTGTTATAAGTTATAATACATTAGTTTAGTATGATACTTATTACTGTGTCTCAAGACTATGTTGAAAAAAGTTTATTTCTTTCTTTCTAAAAACTCTAGACTATGAATCCTAAAAATTCCACGAAAAGTTTCATTAAAAGCGTTTTCTGTTAACAACTTATTAAATAAAACCTCTGAGGGTGCCACTTTCGATCAGGGAATCACTTTAAATTGTTAATGAGGTCTAAACAGTAATTCAATTAGTGTAATATTTTACTTACAGTTTTTCCTGGAGTCCCTGTAGTCCCATCAGCCCCAGTAGGGCCTTGTGGTCCAGGCGGCCCTCTTAGCTCAGGAGTGGCCTCCAAGATCTGCGAGATATCACCTAAACTGCATCTGCAGTATCCTGGAGGAAGGACCTGTCAAAAACCATAGTGGTTAGGCTTAAGAGGGCACTACGCCAATAAAACGCTACCTACTGCTTTAATACGATTCCGTTTTAAGAACATAATGTATTTTGAACATTATACTTATTTATACTATAATAAGTTTATGGTTTTGAAAGTCCAACGACGAAAGAACGTTTGTGTGAAAGTCCTTTTGTACGATGCACGTTTGTGCGAAATGTTATTGTGTAGTTCGATCTTGTTACTCCTTCGTGTTTTGTTTGTTCCTTCTTTTACGTGTTTACTAATTAAACTAAGATTATTTAATTCTATTTGATAAGTATGATGTGATAAATCAGTTCTCTTAGTTTCTGTCAGTGGTTTAAACTCAGTAGTGGAATTTAGTTCATAGACCTACCTAAGTATATCACTAATTATAATGGCAGCTATCCAAAGGTGACCTATGATAGCCTATAGTAATTATTATAAGTGTCCGATTTGGTTTTCGCTTATAAAATATTCATCCAATTTCAAAGAAATATAACTGCGCTATATAATTACTAAAAGATGTTCCAATGTATAATTCCATTAATTTTTAAATATCTTAGTACAACCTTAATTATTCGTTACGACTATAAACTCAACACGAAATCCCACAATCAACAAATATAAAATGTAATTTAAGATCTTAAATGTAACCTAAGTCCTTGTTAAGAACTTATTTAAATTCCAACTTCACCGATTATATTATAAAGCTGGTTGGCACAAAAGCTTTAGCTAAAATCCAATTCAGGAGAGAGCCTCCCAATCTCCTAGTCTTTTGTTGTCTCTTCCTTTGTTATGGCAAATGTACAATAATGATACGAGCAGACGTAGTTAAGGCTATTAAGCGTGCAGTAAATAATGACTCGTTTAAATATCAGCCATTTTGAAATATAGGCGTAGACCTATAAGGACTTTCACAAAAACAAAAGGGCGTAAAGCTTGCACGCCTTTACTACTAATTTGCAAAGCAAGTGTATAGCTTCACACCGGACCTATATCTCTCTGTCAAACTACTTACGTTTGTCATTATAAAGAAAAAGACAAAACACTGTGTAACTAATTACCCTTTATATAACCATTCTTTGTGAGGGCGTGTGTTCAGCATCAATAAAAAAAGCCTTTATAAGCTATTTACATGGGTCGATTTTAGTCACCTAGCTATAGTCGCTTCCAAAATTGAATCGCAGGTAATGTCGTCGCTCTCGTCTATGTAGATGGTGTAACCTAGGTAAGAATGTGTATAGTTCCAGTTTTGGCCACCGGATCAGATAATTTTGATCAATCACCTGCGGCCTAGGCCAAACTGCCATTTACATGGTCAATTTTCGCCGTTCGCCGAAAGTTATGCGGTTTAAGTTACCAATGTAAATACCACATTAGTGATGCTAAACTGAATTTACAGCATTTTCAGGAAAATATTACTTTCTAAAATTACGGACCTACTTATACCAACAACTTAACGAAGATTATTTCTAAAGTTCTATATCTTTATCTCCAAACGTGCAGAATACCAAACATGAATAAACCTGGTTTTTGATGAAAGCTATTTTATCAATATTTTTAGTAGAGAAAAGGGTGCTGATATTTATTGACAAGTTGAATTAAATACGCCTCGAACTGAATCGTTGACTGTATCTCACAGCCATTGTTGGAAAGTGCTTTGTCACATGGCACACAATGGTGGAATAAGGCTACTGAATAGCCCATGATATGTCCCCGGTCAACACTACATTTTCTTTGAAAGTTGAAAAATAAGTATAAAAAGGCAATCTGTGAATAATATCTTGTGGGTTGTATTTGGGAAAACCTCTTTTAATCACAAATTAATTATTTAAATATTACGCACGGTACCACAAATCATATACCAACCAACAGATAAACACCCAATTTTTTTATACAAACCAGTTAAATGGAAATTACTATTTAGTAGGTATATTTTCTACAACTTAGAAAACGTTCTTGAGGACATGTCTCTGGATAAGAAACATCATGAAATGAAAAAACCCATACCTGTTCTGTTTAAAAGTTTTTATATGCGTTTAAATATCATCAGCTTAATAGGCATGGTTGACCTATTTGTGAGTGAAGCATTTGTTATAACCTCGTTAAAAAGTAGCTATTCTGTGGGTATAACTATCGTTTTTGCAGGCAACGAAAAACGCGACGGTCTAAATTGATTTATAATAATGATAATGTTCGTAATTTTGTATTCCAGCACTAAAAACCTCGCCTTCAATACTAGAAGTTACACCAAAAAGTGGTAACTTCTGAAATAAGTATACGACATTTTAATGACGAACTTAAAGATTTCCCAAAGTGTAATAATAATTACACTTGGAACTAGAAAGGTCACCTTCATCTACAGATTGTGAAAAGTCACATAGGTAAAAGTGACTTTTTGTCACACCTAGTTATAATACATAGGTGTACATATTTATATTAAAATAATCTACATGAATTACCTATGAAGTCGCAAACTATATTAATGTTAACTTCTATTTTTTAGTACAATGAGCTAGCTAAGTTTTGGCCCTTGGGACTTCGTTGAGGAGTTAGTCTGGCCCTTAGGCTAAAAAGTTTGGCGACACATGGTTTAGAATGCTTTAATTACTTTTGTAAGTAAAAATATAATACGTTTCCTAACGTATTTCGTAAATAAGAAATAATGACTACAATAAACAAAAAATATACATCTAAGGCCAGTTTCTTAGTTCAAAAAGAAAAGTTGTTTTCCTTGCCCTAATATGATAATCAAACCCTGAACTTACAAAGCGGAGATAAAACCGAACCTCAAAACAAACCCAAAACTTGAAGAATTTTCTATCACTTTCGTATCTTACATTGACTTTAGTTAGTTGAGGTCGACGCAAGCCGAATTGTGCTTACAATATCTTTTGTTGGGCTCCTTTATGTAGAGATACAATAGTGTCGCTAAATAGGGACATTGCAGATACTCCCTTTTCTCCGGAAGGGATTCCGTTTATATCACCTGACCCTTTAGATAATACTCCCGTTTTAACCTAAATAATGTTTTGAGTTTCCGTTCCGTCATATGCATATTCAGTTTAATTTCGTTCAGACACGATATTTACTTTTGGACGACATTCTACTACTACAGAACTGAGCACCCATTACAAAAAAATACAGTGATAAATCTAAGTAAATCGAACGACGAACATCGTCTGATTAAGTATAGTTTTTTTTGTAATAGAACCTTTGAGAGTTTGAAATATGAATAAGTAAGGCGGCGCTATTTGACGAATTCGTTAACTTTTACTAAACTTGTTTTCATTTACGTCACAAGTGGTATTATGAAAATTGTTCAGAAAATATTTATAACATTTTATTAGAGTCTGGAGTATTTATTAGGCTTAACTTAATAACTTAATATTTCTCGACAAAATATTTTCAAGTGTATGAAAGAACTGCATACAAAAGTGGTTCCGGATTTCTTTTCATTTTTTGAGACCACTTTCAATTTTCGTAATTTTTTCCTATCCTACTTTAAAAGTTTGTGTGTGTGTGTGTGTTTTGTACCCCTTCATGGCTGGACGGATTTGGATGAAATTTGGCCACATTACAATTTATAACCTGGATTAACAGGCTACTTTTTATCCCAGTCAAAGGTCCTATGATCCACGCAGACAAAGTCGCTGGCAGCCATTACTTTCTTTATGATTTAGCTTTAATTATTTAGTAACAAGAAAAAAAAAATACTTACTGAACCTTCTTTTCCTTCCTTATCCGAGCTAAAAACTGAAAACATAAATCCATATTACTATCTCATATCAAAAAGAAAACAACATAAGCGCCACCGCTGACGAGCGACTAATCGCTGAGCGATTTTTTGAAGCCCAGAATAGAACATATGGAGTTCAATACGTAAACGCCCACGAGCTACAAAAAGTAGCTCACACATAGCTCGGCGACTAATCGCCCACGAAATGACACTGACAAGAGTGACAAGCGGCTTTAACCCTAAAAGACACCACAATTTTTTTCGCTGGCTGACATAATTATTTTTGAAATGGTAGAGCTTGCAATAAAAAGTAAGAGAATTATTATTACATGATATGCTTACCAATTTATATAGTTTTTAATCCTGTTCCAAAAAAGGTAGGATCACACTACGAACCTAAGGTCGGTTATAGGCAATTATTACTATTATTATTAGCAATATTTTCCGTGAGGTCCACACCACCCATACTAAGTATTTAACCCATTTGAGGCTAACGTACTTTTAAACGGACGCTACATTATAAAAAAATTTAAACAAAATATAGGGAATTATTATGCTGTGGCTTGCAACATGTATCATTCTGTTAAATATTTCTGTAATAGAATTTTCTTTGTTTCGTGTTATGATTTTGTTGTTATTATAACTACGTGTTTGTCGAGGTATTTAATTATAATTATTCAATAACTATAACGTTCGAAAAACATGAATAAAATATTCTATTGTACTGTTAGCCGATCGGTAATTATAGGGTTTGAGGTTAGTTTTCGCACAAGTCATCACGAAAATACGAAAATGTGATATCGATGCATTCAATACGATGCCCTGATCACAAATATATAAGATAAAAGGCGTGAAAATGGCGGGGGTAGAAACTGTGATGTCATAAAGTTTTCAGTACTTACAAAGATTTTTTTCATACCATGTGGTATATCAAATGAAAGGGCTTTGTGAGTATATTGCGAATATAAAAACACACTATAACATTTTTTTAAATTTGAGATTTTTGCATTCACAATGCTATCTGGAAAGATATTTCAATTGAATGTCGAGGTAATTCCTCACATTGGTGAAATAACGCTGGCTTGCAGCGTAAGAATAGGATATACTAGAAGAAATTTGACGATGTCACTAGTGACTCGGTAGCTCAGCGGTCAGAGCATTGGACCGGATATCCAAAGGTCGCGGGTTCGATTCCCGTCTGAGTATTGATCTGGTGCGAGTCGTATTTTTTCTAGTATATTATTTAGTATTACACTATAACATGTCATCAAAATCTGATCATAGTAACATACACAGTAACAGTAAAACACATAAAAAATACCGTTTGTGGAACACGGATAAAAATATTATTTTTTAATATGTCATAAAATGATGTAATACAAAAACTAGCTTATCTCTGCAAAACAAACACTTCTAGCGACTCGCAATATTTTTTAACCGACTTCATCAAAAGGTGGAGGTTCTCAATTCGATTGTATGTTGTTTTTTTATCGTTGTTCGCGCGTATCTTCGACATTTATGGACCGATTTAGATGATTCTTTTTTTGTTCGATTGAGTTTTCTTGCGAGATGGTCCCATTTATTTATTTTTCAAATCGGTTCAGTAGTTTACAAGTAATCCTGAAAATACTATGATATTAAATCAACTAACTTGACAATTTTGTTATTTATGAACCGAATTAGATGGTTTTTTTTGTTGGGGAAGGGATACCTTTGTGTAGTCTTTTTAACCGACTTCAAAAAAGGAGGTATTCAGTTTGTATGTATGTATGTTTATGTTTCTCCGCGATTATCTCACGTTTGGGTGAGCCGATTTTTCTACCTAAATAATATACCTACACTACCTAATACAGAAGGTAGGTACTTACACTAAAAATAAAAAAATTGTTTAAAAAACAAAAAAACCGACTTCAAAAAACCTGCCTCTAAAAAGCAAGAAATAATATTCAAATCATTAGATACGCATTTTCATTGTTATAATAAAACACGTCAATTGAAGTCGGGTGGGGCTTTTAGAATAAAAAAAGGAAGATGTACTCCAGCCCCACCCGACTTTAATAGACGTGTTTTATTATAACAATGATAATGCGTATCTAATGATTTGTATATTATTTCTTGCTTTTTAGAGGCAGGTTTTTTGAAGTCGGTTTTTTTCCGGGTCAAAACCTTCCAGTAGGTATCGAACAAATTTTTATTAATTCTTGAATTTGCGCATATAAAGTAAATGCAGAATTTTTGTTCTTCACACTATTTTGTTGATAAAAGGATCTGAAGACATTTGAATCGTATACATTGTTTGCTTCATTTGTGAAAAAGTATATAATTACGGACATAAATAATTCATAAACTTTATTTTATAGAGCTTAGCAATAATAAAAGTGATTGTTCTTTATTATTATTACCGGGTGACTTTTAGGGTTAACCTACGCCAGCGACAAAAAAGCGCCGCGATTGTCGCCGCGATTATCGCCGCGTTTATCGCCGCGATATCGCCGCGATTAACGCCGCGATTATCGCAGCTACAAAAAAGCGCCCGTCAGCGGATAGCATAATACCTAATAAAGCAAACATAATATTGAGTAGATCTATTCCCCATTCATCCGCAAAATTCATCCGAATTATTCCCCACTCATCCAAGGTACTAATGTATGACGCTATTATATGATCCAGAAAATAGACCTTTCTAAAGTCCCAATAGGTACTGAGTACTGACAAATACCTATAGTGACTTGATTTATTATGGTGAACAATAAAGTATTAATTAATTCATTCATTCATTCAAATGTAAATTTTTTGCGCTACTGATGGTCTGTTTTGACAGCCATTTTTATAAAAAATCTTTTAGATCAAACCATAGAATTTTGCTACCGTAAAAAGGTCCGAATCGTTCATAATATATGATATGCTCGTAATCGTAATTAGTACTTAACAATACTCATTGAACAAAAAACTGAATACCTAGATAGGAAAATATATTCAGATATTTATTTGTTATCGGATCGGTCACGACTTTGTTAAAGTGAAATACAAATGGATGAACCTTATTTACTGTCCAGCGATATTGAATATTTTATTAGGGCGTGACCTTTACTTCGCATTCGCCGCATTAGTTCTGAACTAAGTCTTTGGACGTACTGTCGAATAAACAATCGATCGACTCAACCTCCAGACAGTGAAATCAATTATCCAGAGTAATGGATACAAACAACTTAATATTGATAAAAAGGTCCCAGTAACTTTGATTTAAAGTGATAGTAACAAACATTAATTAATTATGTTAGTCTTTACGAAACATAACCTATAGGTATATTAACTATATGTTACGAAATCACCATTGCGTTGCAAACGCCGCACGTTCGGCCACGGCCTTTATAGCGAAATTAAAATAGAAAAAGAATTAAACGATTATATTAATTTTTGTAAAACTATAACTTGTTAATTTCAATTTACTAAAATACTTACTTGATGAAGGATGCGATACTACTGGTAGTCGATTTTCATCTGGATTGACCTGGTAACAAAGACACGCTGTTAGGTCATGTTTAAAGATAATTACTACTATTGTTTCAGTCACTATTTTATTTAAAAAATTCAATATATAAAAAGTTGTTAATAATAATAATTGTCTATAGAAATGCAGTTGAGATAAACTATAGTTAAAAACGACTAAAATTTTCACTCATTATAGCGACTGGGCTGGATTCATAAAATGTGTTTTGACACGCACGAGTCTATTTTAAAAGTAATAAACAAACATTGCTATGCGAATAAATTGAAAATAATTAAACAGTTTGTATAAGTGACTTTATACGTTTATTGCTTTATTAAGTAAATATTTTAGATAATTTAAAGTTTTTACGATGCCACGTAAGTATGATTTTCAGTCATTATTTATAGTACATAGTATGAGGAAAATATGTAACTATTTACTGAACTATTTACCTTACCCACCAAAAATACTATATTTTATCAAAATAGCCATTCAAATGTTTGTTTATTCCAACGAATCCTTCCAAAGAAAATAAAGAAAAAACAATGTTAATTATAAAAAAGACAACTTGTGCATTTCGAGAAGTTTCTCGAAGCGCAACAACAATGCAGGCGGTGCGAAATTGAAATAATTTATAGTTAAAATTGAAAATAATGTTCTGCACTCAGCCTTTTAGCTGTCTAATTGAAAACTATATTATTAAGAATCAATTCAACTACAATATTTTATTTGGATACTGAAACAATACAATGTTAAGAAAGAGGAGTCTTCATTGTACGAAGCCTAAATGGTCCGTATCATATTACCACAAACCAACACACACAGATAGGTACCCATACCCATACGCTACGTCACATCACCACCCCCCTCGTTTGCAATCTGTTATCATGTCGTTAAAGAATAGAGTCTATGACCTCTGTGAACCTAAACATTTAGAGCGTGAGCTGGTCAATGTTCAGGAGGTACTAAAGAAAAATGGATATCAAGTGCACGGATGACAACGAAAAGTGTAAGCCTCCCGAGGTTAGTAGACAACCAGCCTACATGCCTTATGTGAAAGGACTAACAGGTAAGATTGGCTACATTTTATGTGAATACTCTGTACGTCGTCTGGCGGCTGTAATGTATTTGCCGAAGGATGTCTTACCATTACAAAGACTTGGCGTGTACAAGATAGACTGCAGCTGTGGTAGTTGTTAAATTGGTCAGAAGAAACGAACTAGCACTAAAAAGGGTCCGCTAACACTATAGCTGTAAAAAACCTAGTAAATCAGCGATTGCAGAACATTTGCTGGAGGAAAAACTGTTCAACGGTGGACGAAGACTGGAAGACTGGACTGCAAAGGTGGAGGTTTATATAAAATCTCATTTCCAGTCAGCCAGGTGACCACGGCCGATGCAACTCAGTCGAAACATCTTGGGAAAATAGGTAGGTGTAAAAATGCCTATATCATTAGTAACGTACGCGTTTAATTAATAAGGTAATATTTAACGCCTTTAAATTATCGCTAGTACAAGACCAAAAACATATCATAAAAACATATCATATACAGGTCGCATTTCTCAACCAATTCTCGTGAAATTTTGTGAGCCAGGTTCGTCAGCTACCTATACCGGGTGTAACGAGACAGTCAACGAAGCCGAGGTCTACGTATTCTGCCCGTCATCAGGACCATTTCTGTTCAAAATTATTGTTGGGAAACGATTTAAATTTTTGGTGCTAAAAAAGGATTGCACACATTACCTCGCAATGTGACGCGTACAAAAGACCGCGCCTGCGAGTAAATGCTACACAGCTGCGTGCAGCCGAGTTGAAAGGCAACGATTATGTGTGTGCTCATGAAATACATTGAGTGATGAAGTTTTGAAGCCATTGTTTGTTACGAAGTACATAAAATTTTGGTAATGTTTCTGTAGACAAAAATTAGGAAATAACTAATAAAATAAGATTTCATAAAAAAAAATTAAAAAAAAATTGACTATGAACTTCAATAACTTTGTAGCTATTGGTTTCCCAGGTATAGTGCAAAAGACAAAAATGATCCCGATGAGGTAAGAAAAGCGTGGACTTCGGCTTCGTTGAGTGTCTTGTTACACCCGTTATGTATAGGTATATTTTTTGTCGATTCTGTTTTTCTAAATAAATAAAAAACATATTTCTGCCGAGATCTAAGTACAGCTCATAGCCACTAGAATATAGATCTTAATTAATATTAAGATTTCTCCTTCTAATAGTCTATACATTTTTTTGTTTGATACACCCCAAACAGCATTTGGGCAAAGACGTGCCTATACGAAGATTAATGAAGGCTTTACTGAATAGCGTTCCTGAATAGGGGTAGACCCCTATTCTGTTTCAGCACTACTCGGGGTGTGACTTTATGTACACACGACGGCACATCTGTTAACGTTGTGACCGTCTTTATGTCCTACGTTATAAAAGCTGTTTTCGCAGTTCAAGTGTTTATCTTGATGTGCTGTCGCGTGTCCAATAGTTCAGTTTCAAGTTAAGTAATACACTAACGATGTGTCGGTGTGAGATATGATTGTTTCAGCTAAGTCAATTACATTTAACATAAGTAATGCAAAGTAATTAAGTGAAGGATGTTATTTTGAATTTGAACTTAAGCTCATTAGTAAAAAATCAAATTTTGAAAAGGTTATTATTATTAATGTCAAATTTGAAAGAACAATAAAATTTATTAAATAAAATAAAAGATAATAACGTTTTCAGTACTGAAATACCACGTCATTAAATAACCAACGCACTGATTACTGTGAAAGTTTTGCGTATCTGGCAACTAACAAATATTTGAATAGAATGTTATGTTTTTTAAAGAACTCATTCATGAAATGAAACAAAAATTTGCCGGAAGTCGCGAGTATTTGTGTTTTTATTAAAAAAGCGAAGTTTGTCACCCGTAGCAAAAATGAAATTTACCCGAAAAGATTTCACGGTCACGATTTTTTATGATTTTGAAAGTTCGCTTTCTCCGCAAGTTTGCACTACTTCACTTCTAAACGCTTTTAAAAAAGCACCTTATGTGAGTATCGTAAACATTGGTATGCAGAATGTAGGTAATCATTTTCCTGTCTCTTCTATGATGAAATTGGTAAAGGTCAGCATTCAAATGCGAACAGTGTTGAAAAGATAACTATTGTCACAAGATTAATTAAAGGAAACCGGCATATTACCTATTGGAGGATTTGAGGATTGACTAGACTTAAACAATATTCATCAGCATTCAAAAGTTAGGAAACTTTGTTGTCGCTGGATTCTTCATGAATGATTGATGTAAAAATATGTTTATAAAGTGCGAACACGGTCGTTCGAATGTTGTGTACATTGTTATAGAAATAAAACACGGATAATATTGTTCTGGAATCAGAAAGATAGCAACAGTTTCTTATACGAAGTCGACAGTAAACCGACAAATTTAGACTGGTGAGAATCGTGGGCAAGGATTTGACTGCAGTCTTTTTCTCCCAGGCGGATCCTATCTAAAATAACCTACAACAAAACACAGATTAAAAACTTTCTAAATTGAAATATAGAGAATACTGTGACACGCAATAAATATAAAAGTTTTCGTATACATGTAAGTATTAGTTTATTTATGAGTTTCGCAAAACTTTCAGAGTTCCCCACAATACTACCTGATAGATGTGTATTATCTTGAAATCCAATAAAACGATCACATTGCCCGTTGATTGATGTTTTAATTTAAAGTAAAATCTCTGCCCAGCGTTAATTTACATTCCATAATAATAAAAGCCAACCGAAATTGGGATTTCATATAACATTTTACTTGTATCGGTGTTGGTAACTTGCTAAGTAATCAATATAACTTCGGACACAATAATGAGATTCTGCCGTGCGACCCCGCAGTTCCACCGAATTGTGTGTTATTTGCCTTCGCGTAGATAAGATAGGACATTTAAATGTTGAAAACGATGTTTATTTCCCTGATAATTTGCTACCACGTTAAGTTAGGTGATAATTAAGATAATGGAATGAATCTTTAGAAGCTATTAAGGGGTTTTTTCACACTGAAGTGTGTTTAATCGGAAAAAAGTGTAGATTTAAGAAATGTGGCTTACTCACGCTTAAATTAATCGGTGTCGTAAGCTAATAAATCGCTTGATTATGTATATTTTTTTTTGTTAATTTATGATTTATCGACTTACCCTTTACTGCAAAATAATATTTATATTGTAATGTAACGTGGTCAATCTGAACATTGTAAAATTCAGTAGTGGAAACAAATTAAGGCTGGCGTAAGAGCTCGTTTCTATGCTTAGAATAATAACACCTAGAACGATAGTTCTCTACAGAGCGCTCTGTCAAAAGTGAGGCAACTAAAACAGCCAAAATGGCCATGTTTTCAGATTTTTATTCTCCATTATTACCTAATCATACCAAATAAGTACAAACAGATTAAGTTTCCCTACATTTATTAGGTTAGTTACTATATTATTGGTAACGTATGAAGGATATAAATCTGAAAACTAAGCCATTCTGGCTTAGTATTATTTGCCTCACTTTGCATACGAGGACACGGCTTCTAGGTGTTTCCATATAAATAAAAATGCTGTTTCTTTTCCAATAAATAATTATGTTAGCAATTTTGTTACGTATAATTCCGAATGATATAAAACTATAAAGGACATCAGGCAGAGTCCAATAGAAAAAAACCAAAGAATGTTTAGCGTTTTTGTTTTTTTTTTTCAAAATGTAGGCTTGTAATTAGTAAGCCATATAAAATATTCAGATTTTTACGAAGATTTATGTTCTTAGAGTTATTTATGTTTGAAACTTTTTTTTGGTAACCCCGACAATTAATAGCAACACTAGTACCACGACCAACACGTTTCGTTAGCTGCGTTAGTGATACAGATTAGTACCACAATTTACGGGCCGGAACCCTGATCAAACGGAAAATCTGTGCATAATATGTCGCACGTAACAAAACGCTTTTGACAGTTGACTGACAGATGGCTGTCAATTCAATAGTGTCAAATGACATTTTTTTTTTAATGCGCAATCACTTGTGCAATCGCTGACAAAGATGTCCGTTTCATTGATATACTTTAGTTTTTTTTTCAATAATTAATAAAAGCTAAATGTAGGCGTAAAAAATAAAATTGCTACTGTTTTATGATTCTCGTAACATAAAGTGTTTATAGATAACAGAATTATCTTTATACACTTTTGGGTCTCATGTGCCTGATGTCCTTTAATACGGTTTGACTTTAACCAATCAATTAAGGCCGTCGAAAACGTCACATTCAAAACTTTACTAAGCTTTTCACGTATTATGTTCTGCCGAATGAAATACGCGCTCTTCAATTGTTCACGATTTGAAAACGATGACACGACCGTATTCAATTGTATGGATGGATTCCGGCCGTTATCAACTGTAAGTCAGCCGGATTGAACAAATATTTTACGCAGATTGCGGCGAATGTAAGTGCTTTTATCGCATAATACTTTTGCTTTTTCGATTCCTTTCTTTGGATCCCTTTTGGAAACGATACTTGATATCATCTCTCTTTTGCCCTCGAGGAATTTTTATTTCTTTTATTGCAGGTTTTTTTACCTATTTGATGATGAAAATTTATGTCTGTTTTAATAGACTCCTTGTTTTCCTTGGAAAATTATTGAAAGAGTTCTGGGCATAAAATTAATATATTATTTACTTGATAAATTTAATGTTGAAGGTGAATCAAACTTAACTGAGTTTTTATCAACAAAAGTGCTAAACAAGATTAAAGTAAGTATTAAAAAATAATGATAAAATACTATTTTACGAATCAGTTGTTACCTCTGTAAACAAAATGGTAAATTGAGCAAGGTAAAATTTGGAATACCAAATATATATGCCAAAAGTCAAGTCTCAAATTGTGTTCTTTAGGTACAAAATGAAATAAAAGGAACACATTAGACGAATCGAAACGAAAAACCACGAGCTAATTCCAAAACATTTTACCAAGCGCAAGTTACTTATCTGACACATAAGATCTACTCAACACTGCGTAATGGAAGTATATTCTCACGACTGCTCACAAACATGGCCGTCGACTTGACGAAGATAAATAGCAAAATAGAGAGCCGACAAAAATAAAAACTGACTAGTTTGAGCATCTATAAACTAATAGGGTTCCGTAGATTAATAATTTATTTTTTATGTGATATTGGGTACAAAAAATTTTGCCTTTGCATGTAATATGAGACCTGTGCCCTGTTTATCAAAACTTACAAGCTACAAGTAAAATTTACATAAAAAAAATTACAGGTTCATGTAAATTATGACTTTTTCCAAATAATTTATGCAAGACACTTGTAAAAATTGTCAGACGGATTGGAGTGTCGCCGGACACCCTCAGAAATACTCAGGAATTTCCATTGAGTTTTATACAAGTTGTAAGTTTTTTTACAAGGTTTGATTTTTTTGATTAACGAAATGAAAAGGGTGAAAACATATTAGTTAAATAAACAAAAAAAATTGTAGCGTTTAATTTAAAGTGTTTTGATAAACATTTCTGGAATAATTATTTTCATAAGAAAAATGCTTCTTTTTAAAAAGTACAAGACTTGTAAGTTTTGATAAACAGGGCACTGCTTTCTGTAAAATTTGCTTTTATAATACCAAGTTAACATCGACCGTACCTTTCATTGAGTTGTCTTAGAAGCTTAATATCGTCATAGCTCCAAGAGATCATACCTAGATTATGATATTTAATAATAATTTCAACTTGCCACCATTCACGCATTAAAAAATCTGCATTGGGCTCGTGGGTTGTCTTATGGTACATCCACTTTATACATCCATATGGAACGCATAATAATGATTGTTGCCGAGCCGGCCTCTTTTTGATATAAACTTTATGGTTTTTTTACTTATTTCTTTATATTTTTGAATTCTGTTCCTTTTTTATACTGTTACGTATTACCGTTGTTTTTGCTACACTGTGTCATGTCTTTGCTATTGTGTCAGTGCTGTTTGTAATATAAATACATTATTTTAAACGTTAACAAAGCTTTGTTACTCATTTCCATCAGCCCATTAGCTTGCTCCGTATCAATGATGAAGATGACTTCCATGCATCAATAAAAAGGGTCTTGACAAACAGATGGACAGCCAGTCCTATAGTGGTTCCATTTTTTATGTCTTTTTATGATACGGAACTCTAAAACAAACTTTGAATCGGGTTTCATTTGAGCAAAAGCGCTCGTACATTGCAAATGACTTTTCTGTTTACGCCGCCGTTTGAAAGAAGGCGAGTTCCGCTTCCGGTGGTCTATTTCAGCAACTTGAAATTTCAGAAGTCATTGGAATGCCATTATCGGTATCAGTACAGTATCCTGGGATGGTCCTAATGATGAAAATTATTTTATTAACTCACATCACATAAATAAGTGACTAGCAGAAAACCAAAGAAATAAAACTCTTAACTAATATAAATATGAACGAAAAATATTCCATAAAAATAAAACACTTTTACGGATTACAGCATGTCAAACCTGTCAAGGTACACCTTATTTACTTTGGACAGAACAAGCCTTTGATCAGAGTAAGGTTAACGTATCTAGAAATCCTACACTCACACGTGCTGTTGTACAGTCAGCCTCTGAGTAGCTCATCACTCTAGTTAGTACCTCATCACGTGATAGTATTTATGTAGGTACAAGGTTTTAAATATAAAATTAGTTTTATCGGGTGTTTGGTAACCATTACTAATATTATAAATGCGAAAGTCAGTTTGTTTGTTTGTTTTTATATTGGTACTAGGTATCTACTCAACCGACAGTCATTAAATTTTGTATACACTTTGTCAGGGGTACAGAGAAGGACATAGGGGTAGGTACTTTTCATCCCGAAAAAAGTACTGTTTTCAAGGGATAGAAAAATAATAATAACCACGCAGACGAAATCGGGGGCGGTCGCTAGTAGCCATATAAAGCTGAATAATGAATATGGTAGATAGGAACCATCAAACTGGAACTGAAAAGAAAACAGCTGTTTCATACATTTTGATATTTTCGTTATTAATTTTTGTACTCATGAAACAGCTTTTTTTCGCGATTTCAGAGTTGGTCCCATAGTAAAAGTTGTTCAAGTGGATGGTCCCTATCTACCATATTCGGCTTTATAAGGTTATTACCAAACACTCTGTAGTTGTAGTGACAGTCCTTAACTCACAAATGGATCGCCCAAGCGCGCATTATCATTCAGTCACTTCAGTCATCAAGAATCACTATTTCATAGTAGTTTATGAAACTGATGTTTAATACCTAGTTATGTGCAGTTTCATACACTACTTTATCTACACTCATATATTTGGGATTGAACCTACTAAATAAAAGATCAGCGTTAGAAAAGAGAGAGAGTCTTTGTTTGTATTAGATAGGTAGGTACCTATCTTGTAATAAGTCATTTCCTTAAGCTGCATCTAAAATATCGGGCAGAGTTAATTTTTTTCACATTTTTGGAAGAATAAAAACACCTACGAAATTCAGTATAACAAAATGTAAACATTGAAATCAAAACTTTTTTTGTAATGCTCTAAAAATGGCGCGCATTCCATTAGAAAAAAAAGTCATCGATCACCATAAGTGCATTTTAATCATGGAAAGTATTTGGGAAAATATCGTTGTTTTTTTAATATCACGGCTCTGCCTTCTTCTTGGATTTTCCCTGTATCGTAATGAGAAAAAAAGTTATTTTATGATTTAGTAGACGCATCGTAATGAGTTTTTTTTAATTTTACCTATCCACGAAAATGAAGTACGTATTTATATTACCTTTTTTGAATTCATATTTGGAACATTACGTTGTGAGTGTAAATAAAAATATTTATGTTCACGATAGGCGGTTTTAGCTGTAACCCTATATGAAAAACATCTGAAAGGATTGCTTCGCAAAGAGGCCTTACAAATATACTTTATAGTCAGTGGTGGGGTGTTATACGGAGTGAATCCAAGTCGAGGCACGCCTGAAGCTCAGGGGTCTATTACGAAAAATTTTACGAAATTACGAAAAACAACAGTTTCTTTCTAGCGGATCCAACATCATTCGTTCAATAGTCTATGGCCTACGATAGCCAAATTGAAAATGTATTTAGTCACTACCGACGAACTGCGGACGACTATCGTGACTGACTACGTTACGCAATAGGGAATATGCATCAATTTTTTTTTAATCAAAATCAAAAGTATAATGCGTGAGAAAATCAACTGTAATATTGAAACTTTTCTCTTGCGTTTTTTTCTCGTGATATATAGTTACTTGAAGTTAGCACGCATCAGCTCCCGCCGAAAACGCTCTATACAAATGTGTCTTGTCACGTTTCAGGTGTGTTTCAGGCGCCTTCAATATGGAGTTATCCAAGAATCTTTAATTATCTTCTTAAATTTTGCGTTTAAGTACATAAATGTGTAGTACAAAAACGAAAAAAAATATAGATATTTTCCCCTGATTTCATCGTGTGATAAAACTAAAATAATACATTTTTTTTTATTTCTTGTTCCATCATGTTTTTACAAGTGTCCGCAGCGATCAAGCTCAAATTTATCAAAATCGGTGACTTATGCATATTCCCTATTGCGTACGTTTTTTTCGTAATAGGCCCCCAGCTTACAGCCTCAGTATCAACGATACATATAAATAATTCATACGCAGAGTCGAGTGCGTCGATATTGAAACAATCCTCTTGCGTTTTCCCGATGTTTTCGGCTTAAGGCGAAGTGTAAAGTAATCCGAACAAGAGAAGCCTTTCCACTTTTGAGAAATTCCTTTCATCCTGTAATGTTTAAAATCATCTTGAAATATTTGGTTACGAAGTATCACAACAAACATTCAAGTATTTTGTTTTTGGTTTATTTATTGATTTGTGCGTTTTTACAGCTATGACATCCTAAAAATCAAATTATTGCATTACATACTCGTAAATGGCGATTTTTTTAAAAATAAAACTCCATTTATGTAATGAAATGATTTGATTTTTAGGACGTTCGGATATAAGATATCTTTAGCCTTTAATCCAGATTGCATCTTAGCCGAATAGAAGGTATTATACCTACTGAATGGTTACTATTTTTGACATAGTATAAATTGAAAGCGCTGGCTGATCCTTGAGCTAAATTATTAATGGTCATACCGCAACCTGCAGATAATTTTACAGACTAATAAGAATAGACGATTTTGAATTTTATTAAGTAGGTAACAAAGTTGAACATTTATTATTAGCTCCCAAAAGATTAAAATCCCAAAAAATAAATGTGTTGTCAAAAAAGTTCTATTGATTTTATATCATCAAGCGATGTCTTAAATTTCCCTTTACCGTACGTACATACCTTTATTAATACAAAAATAAAGTAATTTATTTACCATAAAGTGTTGATAACGATATTACGTTTCGAAGCCATTAGTAGTCTACATAATTGATAACGGTTTACATAATTGATAACACATCTCACTCCCTCTACGGAACATTAAGCCGTTTTATCATCGATAATCATAAATAATTCATGTGTCGACATGAGTGGGTGGATTTGAACAGTCCTTATTCGAGCTTTCGCTTCCAAAAACTTAAAATCAAAGTTGGATAAATAAACTTTGTTTCATTCCGAATGTATGGAAATCTGAATCTTATCTTATTCAATGAATTATTTGTTGGGAACTAAGCATATTTATTAACTTTGCTATGTGTGTACGAAATCTATCTACATCTTTTATGTTATCCATTTAAAAAAAATACAATTATAGACTGACTTTTACCTTTACTGTAATTGAATTTTAATTTTAGTCTAATTGGATGATCCTCGTACTTAATGACAACGATTCCACTTTACAATGTCCTTCAATAGTCCTTTTACGTGCCTAGACACATGAAATTATATGACATTTATAGGACTTAAAATATCGTCATCTCTAACTAGTTCATCAAGTATGGTGTGGAAAGTAATTACCAATAAAAAAAACTTTATACTTAACGATTGCATGTCCATTGAATCATATAATTTACGATTCATGCTCAGTTTAGCTATCAGCTTTTCCAACTCCATGAATATTGTATGAGAAAAAGTCATAGGTGATTTCAAAAGCAAATTTAATGGACATAGCAGAATGATATTTAGTATTCCAAATAATGGGTCATTTTGTCTTTGTTCTGTGGGTTACATTACATTACATTGTCTAGTTTGAAAAAAGTAGGTATGGGACAACCTAATATTACAACAACAAGGTCACGATGGGGTTGGCATATCTGAAAGACAAAAACCCCGGTATTTTTCTTCTAGATTAAAAAAAAACCACTCTATATTTTTTTTATGTTCACTCAGGGCCAGTTTGACTTGATTCGATATCTAGGTATTATATTCAATTTCATATACCTACATTTTAGAACATTTCTAGATTAAACCTAAAAAAACCGGCCAAGTGCGTGTCAGGCCACGCGCCGTAGGGTTCCGTAGTTACCTTGTATACCATACCATAATATATTTAATACCACTATCTTTTTCGTCTGTAAAAATAACTTTGTTTTTCACAGTGTTGGTATGAATGAAAAAGTTATATTTGCGGTTTTGGAAAATATGATTTATAACTCGAAAACTAATTACTATATCTCGTTCAAACCAATTTTCAGTGAAGGTTTTTTTTAAGAAATATTGGTTTTATTTTTTAGATTTTTCACTCACCTATTTCAAAAGTTAGGGAGGGGAAAACACATTTTACCACTTTGGCAGTGTTTATCTTTCAAACGGTTGACTTTGAGAAAAAGTTGTCTTAGGAACCTCAATGTCATTTTTGAAGACCTATCTATAGACACCGCACGTATTGGTATAACGAAAAATATTTTTTTTTCAGTTTCAGTTCCATGTATGGGGAGCCCCCCTTAATCTTTATTTTTTTTATTTTTGTGTTAAAATCGTTAAGCAACTGTGTAATCTTAATACTTTCGGAATAAAATGGCTGTGACATACGGACGGACGGACAGACAGACATGACGAATCTATAAGGGTTCCGTTTTTTACCATTTTGGCTACGGAACCCTAAAAGGGCCTAAGAATACTCAAGGTTCATCATCCAAACGGGATAGATGACCAGGTTGACCACTGACCTGGTAAATATTGAAGGAAATCGAATGAATTCGTGGTCAAAGATAATAATAAAACATGTTGGTTATTATGACGTGTATCGAATGACTGATATTTAATTAATTTTTTCTATTAGGTTCCCGCCGTATAATAAACAATTTTCATAATAACAACCACAATCAAAGATATAGGTAATCATTGTGAGACAAATGGAATTTAATTAGGATACAGACAATGTTGAAGCTTTTTGTCGATTACCATTGTGAATATTCATTATTATTCACACACTGGAAATTTGCAAACGTCCAAACCTTAGTTGTAGATGTTTTTCTCGTAAACAAATAATTATTTTCACACTGAACAAATAAATATTTTTTTTCCTTAATTACTAATAAATCGATACACAGAACAAATTCTTTTCAGATAATCACCAATAACGACATAATAATGTCCATGATAACAAAATATAACAGCTACAATACAACCAATAATGGCATGTGTATTACCTAGTTACGATACACATGACTTTTTTATCATAAATAATGAGCCCATGGTTATTCTGAAGCACGCTATTTCGAATATTGTAATTTTGGTCCAACATAAAACGTGCTAAGGCAATATAATATAACCTAAATAAAACCTAACCTAACTGAAATATACCATTCCATTAGGTTATATTACCTAACCGAAATATAACCTAATGAAAGAAATCCGTTCAGCCGTTTGAAAGATATGAGGTAATAAAGAATATTACATACAAACACACATACAAACAAACAAACATACAAGATACGCGCGAAAAACATAACCCTCTTGCAGTCGGGTAAAAAACCGGCCAAGTGCGTGTCGGGCTACGCGGCGTAGGGTTCCGTAGTTACCTTATACCATACCATATTTAATACCACTATAATTTTTCGTCTGTAAAAATAACTTCGTTTTTCAGTGTTGGTATGAATGACAAAGTAATATT
Organism: Agriphila straminella; assembly: GCA_950108535.1. NCBI lineage: Eukaryota > Metazoa > Arthropoda > Insecta > Lepidoptera > Crambidae > Agriphila > Agriphila straminella. The sequence goes on from OX467318.1 coordinate 12,173,312, forward strand.
TGCGGTTTTGGAAAATATGATATATCTCTAAAACTAATTACTTTTATCTCGTTCAAACCAATTTTCGTTGAAAGTTTTTATTAAGATCTATAGCATTTTTTTAGATTTTTCACTCTCTTATTTCAAATTTAGGGGGAGGGGGGACAAATTTTACCACTTTGGCAGTGTTTATCTTTCAAACGGTTGACTTTGAGAAAAAAATTGTCTTTGGAACCTCAATGTCATTTTTAAAGACCTATCCAAGTGATTTACATTCTCTGTATGGAAAGCCCCCTTAATCTTTATATTTTTTTTATTTTTGTGTTAAAATCGTTAAGCGGTTAACAAAATACATCTACCTACTAAGTTTCAACTGTGTAATCCTGTTTTGTAACACGTTGTAGCTCCAAACAGCTTGCTTGGTCCACACTTTGAGCGACTGCTGACTGCCTATGTTCCATGACACTGTGGTCTGACTATTATTTTCATAAATTTTGCGTATACGAATTTTAAGCCTTGAGAAAGCTCTTATACCGACCTCGAAATTGCTACGACTTACGTGGCGTGCTGACTCGGCATGTTTCAAGACACTGCGGTCCGACTACCATCTAATCTAATTTTAATGTTTCACACACTTCAAAATTTTTATTACGGAGCAGTCACCACATGCGTCGGATAGTACCCCTCAGATTAGCTGGTTTCAGGTCTTATCCTACGCTGCAACAAACTCCATAGCGGAATTCAAAAGCATACAGCACCATCTAGCGACTAGGAGAGTAACTCATTTCATTACAACCGAGCTAAGATAATAATTTATGATAGAATAAAACATATTTTTTGTAAACCTACTTATAAATAGTAAGTTAGTTTCTTTTCAGGTTTCAACTTGGCAGGAAAATTCGTGTGCGCGCGTTTCGCTCCTGCACGAACGTGCAAGCGATTTAACCATAAGAGTGGCAAAGCGAGAGTGTTGTCGATAGTACATCTAAATAAGTAATGGCATATGGCATCCCTTTATAAAGTACCTACCTAAACATGTGCAGTAAAGTTTCATAGTCAATATTTCATGGAAAGAATGAATGCTTCTACGCCCGCGTCTTGCCATCTTTGTGAGTTTGCCGATTAATCAAGATTTTTTTTCCGATATTTACAGACTATGTCCTGTGAATAGCAAATGTCCAATAACTGCTTCAAACGTCACCTTATCACTTCGAGCAACGCCGGCTTCGTACAGAAGCCCGTCCTACTCTAAGCCTTATCACATTGCAACAACTTGGCAACAACTTATTCAATAAGTAAGTACCTACTTTACTTTGTTTTGTTATTTTCGGCACCCGAGGTTCGGTTGACTTCGTTCATTAGATGATTAGAAAAAAACAGTCAACTGCGATTCGGACTCGATCACGAAGGGTTACGTATTATTTTATTATGTTTTTAGTATTTTTGGAGCTCGGCTGAGCAGTGGTTTAGCGCCTGGCCCAGCGATTGCGGAAGTTAAGCAACGTTCGCAAGGGTCAGTCATGGGATGGGTGACCAAAAATTTATTATCTCGAGATCATCCGTGCTTCGGAAGGCACGTTAAGCCGTTGGTCCTGGCTGTATTTGCAGTCGTTAATATCCACCAATCCGCATTGGGTCCCGCGTGGTGGGTTATGGCCCATCCTCCTTACCAACCCATTAGGAAGACCTGTGCCCCAGCAGTGGGGACATCAGAAATGGCTGATGGACAGTATTTTTGTTGTTATAGTGGCAACAGAAATACATCTGTGAAAATTTCAACTGTCTAGCTATCACGGTTCGTGAGATACAGCCTGGTGACACAGACAGGTAGACGGACAGAGGAGTCTTAGTAATAGGGTCCCGTTTTTAGCCTTTGGGTACGGAACCCTAAAATGGTCACTCAAACTCTTTTAGAGCAGTTTGCACCAAAAACTAATTATTATTTAATTTTGTATTATAAAATTGTGTCTAACACAACACAGTAAAATTCTTAAAATTCGTTCATCGGTTAGGGTTAGTGATGATCTAATAATTAATTAATTATAATAATTAATTATAATGTGACTATAATTTATATTCTAATAACTATTACGAATATTATTAGAATTATATGCCCATATTCTGATCATAGACTGCTACGAGCATCTCTCACGCTAGAAGTACCAAAATTGAGCAGGAAGAACTTTAAACCGACATTAAAAAGATTAGACACGGAGGGCGAGGGAGAAAGGTACATGGAAATCTTGAAAGAGAATTTGTCAAGGCGACTTGATGCACTGGAGCGGATAGATGAGGTCCAGGAATACTATGATGGGATGGAGAGCATAATTATGTCCAGTCTCAGAACCGTAAGGGACAAAAGTAACAAGGATAACAGCAATAAGGAACACAAAATATTTAAAAATAGTACCCTACAGCTAATAAATAAGAGAACAGAACTAAAGGCAGTCAAAAATAAAACAAAAGAAACCAAAGAAGAGCTAAAAAATATTTACAAAAAAACACATAAAGCAATTAGGGAAGATTACCAGAACTATAGAAAAGACATTTTGGAGACAAATTTAAAAAAATTTAGAAGTGCAAAAAGAGCATATAAAGAATTAAGTACACATAAGAACTGGATTAAAAACCTGACAAATGACAACAAAGAAACAAAAACAAGGAAAGACATAATTAAATGCGCCACAGAATTCTACAAACAACTTTATGAAAAAATACCAGAAGATAAAACTATAGAAGAAAACCATAGCATTGATAAAGAAGAGATAGCCATAATTGAAAAAATAACAGACAAGGAAATACTAATCCATATTAAAAAACTGAAACTAGAAAAAAGTCCAGGACCAGACAACATCTGTAACGAAGCACTGAAACTAGGATCACCATTACTAATTACATTTTTAACAAGATTATTCAATATGGTGATTGAATCTGGAAAAGTTCCACATCAATGGTGCAAGTCTGATATAATACTGCTTTACAAAAAAGGTGACCCAAAAGATGTCGGGAATTATCGGCCCATCAGCCTACTGTCCAGTATCTATAAACTATTCGCATCGCTGTTGCTGAGCCGAATTGCAGCAAAAATAGACAGTCAACAACCATTGGAGCAAGCAGGCTTTCGCTCTGGTTTTTCTACAATGGACCACATTCAAACCATGGAGCAACTTATAGAGAAATTTAAGGAGTTTAACCGTCCCCTTTACATCGGCTTTGTAGACTATCTTAAAGCCTTTGACAGTATTACTCGAAGATCTATATGGGATGCATTAAAGTCATGCAACGTAGAGCACTGCTACACAAGAATCATACAAAACATCTATTCACAAAGTTTGAGTTCAGTCCGTCTGGAGAGTAGAGGAGAAGAAATAAAAATCGAAAGAGGAGTAAGACAAGGAGACCCACTGTCACCCAAACTCTTTATAGCAGTGCTTGAAAACATCTTCCAAAGAATAAGCTGGCAACATAACGGTATCTGGATACACAACAAATACTTGAGCCATTTGAGGTTTGCCGATGACATAGCGATCTTTGCTAACTCGGCTTCAGAATTAGAGCAAATGATGAGGACTTTGAATGAAGAAAGCAAAAAGGTAGGACTGCACATGAACACCTCTAAAACTAAAATAATGACAAACAGCCACCAAAAACAAATACTGATAGAGGGGAAACCAATACAATATGTGGACCGTTACATCTACCTTGGAAAACAAATATCTTTTAACCCATGCAGTAATGATGAAGAAGTGGAAAGACGAATCAGAAACACTTGGAATAATTTTTGGTCGCATAAAGAAATATTAAAGGGGAGCTACAGCACCGAAATGAAAAAAACTGTCATGGATACCTGCGTCCTGCCATGTCTTACATATGCGTGTCAGACATGGGTGTACACAAATAGAGTAAAGAATAAAGTGCGATGCTGCCAGCATGCAATGGAACGAAGCATACTGAAACTTAGAAAAATCCATAAAACCAGGAACAGGGACATAAGGAAAAGGACAAAGCTAGTGGACGCTCTCGAATATGCACTGAAGTCCAAGTGGCAATGGGCAGGACATGTTGCTCGTTTCACTGACTGTAGATGGACCCTAAAAGCCACCGATTGGAAAGGGCCCCCCGGCAAACGGGCAGTAGGCAGACCACGCGCGCGCTGGAAGGACGACATAGTCAGTGTAGCGGGCAACAACTGGATAACTAGAGCCCAGGACAGAGATGTGTGGAAGGAGTTGGGGGAGGCTTTTACCCAAGGGGATTCAGACCCAAATTAGTTATAGTACCTACTTATAAATTGATTTGTGAAAATAAGGGTTTGAAAATAAAAAGCTTTTTTATATATTATTTATTATTATTATATGCCCATATTCAATACGTGAAGTAACTCTGGCTGATTCTTTTTCACACCTGAACTAATGAACCAATTTTGAAGAATTTTCTATTAGACCATGGGAAGTACATATAAAAGTACAGTACAGTTATTTGAACTGTCAGAAAAGACAACTTTTTGTTTTTCAGCAACACAACATTAACGGCCTTTTAATGATAAAATTAAACGCATGACACCAGAAAAAATCCATAAGTTTTTTTTGAAGTTTCAAAATAGCTACGTCTTTTTTTAGAAAAAGGGCTAAATTGTGAAATATAATCTGGTCTTTACCTTTGTGAGTTTAACTTTTTACGCTTTATAACTTTATGAAAGAGGTCGCGGTGCTTTTAAACAGTTGGTTGTACAAGTTAAAACTTGGCCAGAAGGCAAGAAACTGTACTGGGCAAATAACTCCAAAGGTTATTTTCAGAATTAATTGAAAATTGCCCTGGTGGCCCTAAAGTTGTAAGAAAATGTTGTATAAATATTATACCAAAACTTTATAGAAATTTTGTAAGTATAATTTGTAAGATTTTTGGAACTTGGTATTTGGGAATGAAAATCTAATCAAAATTGGTTCATTATTTTTTTATCATATACACACAAGGATAGAAATTTAGATAGATATAATATAGTCTTACACCTAAAATTTAAAGATAAATACACAGCAACCAGGATTTTTAACTCCACAGCTACAAGTATATCTTTTAAGGCAATATTGTAATATGATATAATGAAACATTCACTGATTTGTTGTAGAAATCTTTTAAAAACCCTTAAATTTTTATAGATCTGAAATTCATTTGAAATTGGAATTATATTTTTCATCCAAATCTGTTAAGTTGTTATGGATGTTTGTTACTCAATCATGCAAAAACAGCTGAACGGATTTGGATGAAAAGCTGTTGTCGCCGTTCAACTATTTAACTTTATGTGCTGTAGTGTGTACATCGTTTATGTTGGTAATTGTCCAAGCGAAAATTTATGGAAAAAAAAGTGTTTTACAAAATAACGTCATTCGCAGTATCTCGTATTTTCTAATGATAGAAAAAGCATTGTCCATCAGCCATTTTTGATGTCCCCACTGCTGGGGCACAGGCCTTCCTTATGGGTGGTAAGGAGGATGGGCCATAACCCACCACGCGGGCCAAATGCGGATTGGTGGGTGTTAACGACTGCAAATGTAGCCGTTGGTTAACGTGCCTTCCGAAGCACGGAAGAGCTCGAGATAATAAATTTTTGGTCACCCATCGCATGACCGACCCTTGCGAACGTTGCTTAACTTCCGCAATCGCTGGGCCAGGCGCTAAACTACTGCGCCACCGAGCTCCACAATTACATTAATTGAAAAAGAAAAAGCATTACATTAATTGTATTGTTATACAATAGCTACAAGAGATTTTGAATTTCAACAACATCCTCCATTTCAATATTCAAATAGGAAGATAGTTTTCTTTTCATCTAACAAAAGAAACGCTCAGCCACGTATCAAAATGCGCGTCGGATTTAACCGACATATTCTCACTTCCTTACTTTCATTCTATCACCAGCTTCTCTCCGAATCGCATTATCCCTTCTTGCTTTGTTTTTCGTGAAAATACTTTTTACCGAACAGGATACAAACCGCCTTTGGTTGTTCGGTTATTTGGAGTAGTGGGTTAATTACGGCCAACAAACTTTAGAAATATATGCACGTGGCAATTCGCTCAAAAACCTTTACACTACTGTGTAATTATCTCGATATAGCATGTTGGTGTTGGATAAATAAAAATGTTTGTCGGAGATGATTAACATTTTGTATGTTTACCTCACGGTTAATAGTAAAATTTTCTTTAGAGGAATTTTGTAAAATCTGACTTAAATTTTGTAAAGGAGCTTCTTTTTATTAATGTTTATGAACTAGGTAAGTAATAAAATGTCACTCAATTTGCTTCATTTTATTATCCTTGTAGCATTTCTTGTTTATCTATGAGAGAAAGAAAAGTGTAAGATAATGCAAACTGTGCCCTTAGAACCAGGGCCCTATTTAACAACGTAACAATTTCTCGATGAGGGCTTTTCAAAGTGACATTTAAAAAATAAAAATAGTAACTATTTGCCTTACTAGATGGCGTTGATGGAAAGAGAAGTGTCAAAATTGGCTTTTAAAAATAAACGGTCTGTACCAAAGAGGCAAGTAAGCGCTCGCTGGCTGACATCTGCCCAAAGAGAAACATTTTAGGGTTACATCTGCCTGCCTACCTGCGTACTCTTCGAAGCTTAGTAAACAAAACACATTGACACATACATTTTTATCAACGCCATCTATCGAGCCTACAGTTTTTTGTCACTTTGAAAAGCCCTCATTGATATGAAATTGTCATACACGGTGTTGAATTTTCACATTTATTAAAAAGGGCCCACTTTACCACTGTCAATGATTATCAAAATGTACTGCTTGTGTCGATACGATTAAGAAAAAAGAACGATAGTTTTTGATGTCATATATTTTGCTAATATTACCTATAGAAATATAAGATTAGCAAAATATATGGTCACAGTACCCCGTATATTATGTATGGTACGGGGTACCTGTGAACCACAATAAAATTTTAGAATTCAAGTTTGTATTCATCCATACTGAAATGCAGAACAAAGCTTGTGCAATTGCAAATATAAACCTTACTAATAATACCGCACACAGGTATTACAATTCAATTTCCTATTTCGTATTGTAAATTGCACTTAAAGGGCGGTGCTTGAGGGGAATTATACTTTAGTTTGCAAGTGGTTAGACTCAAAATCCTTGAAATGTTAGCTACCATCACTTTACATGGAAATGGCATGCGTTTAATGGCTAAAGAACGGAAATAATGTTTAACTCTTTTATTTTTCGTATTATAGCTTTCTCATTCGTTTATTAAATTTTAAGCTTTGGCTAGTAACTTTATTTATACATAGCATGAAATATAAAAATCAATTATTTGTAGAAATGAATTGTATAAAAACTTTAAAATACTTTTCTTTTCCAACACAAAATGGTAAATAGTAAACATCTTTACTTTTACTTATTATTTATTCCGCCATTGGGGTGAAGTCTTTAAAAATTGCCCTCTCAAGCAATTGCCTTTTGGCATTGTTATGAATAAAACAGCACAGATCTTCGTCCGGCACTCGGATCTGTATAGAATTTTAGATTACCTCATGTTTTAAATTAATTTAAAATCAACTTATTCCGGAATGGTTCAGTCAGATACGGACAGCATACAAATTCACTTTTTGAGTGCAAAAACATGGGAGGAGAAAATGCGCGCCTCGCTTTTTCTGTTATCTGACTCAGAATCCACATAATGGGTCTATACATGAACACTTTGCTTCACAACGTGTGTGTCAACCTTTTACTTAAATACGCTGGAGCTCGAGATATTGATAATTTGTATTCGCTTAATCCAGGATGCCCCAAAACGTGACGATATAAAGAAACTTTAATAACCTGACTTATAGCGTAAAGCAATTTAATATTGTATTGTTTTTAAAATTTTGCATTTCAAGCTGTTTTTATTTTAAGAACGTAGGTCATATACTCTTCTTTGCTACTTAACAATAAAAAGATAATGCATAAATTATATAGTACTGTTTCAGAATGGCGATTTTTATATCGATACGAAAAGTAAGAATACTCGTAATTAGATATCTAAGCCCTATAAAAACATTATGCGTATCAGCGATCTTTCAAAAAATACTAAAAAGGCAAACGAGTAAATCCAAGGGCATTGGAAACATCACTAAAACTCATTTGTTCTGTATTTCATTTAAACTTTTCGAGCTTGTTACACGGTCTGCTGAGCGCGATAGGAACGATAAAGCAATTTGATCGAGAATCAGACGTCATCGAGTTGGATTTGAATTTTCACAGTTCAATTGTTTTCGATGTAGACGTTATATATACTCACTGAATATAAATTAATGTCATTATAGTTATTTATGCAACTGTACTATAAAACCTAATTATGTACGGTTGCATACAAGACTTTATCTACACCCATGATATGTATCTATATTTATAAAATCGTAAACTGAATGACTGACTGACTGACTGACTGACTGACTGACTGATCTATCAACGCACAGCCCAAACCGCTGGGTCTAGAGACTCCAAATTTGGCACGTAGGTTCCTTATGAGGTCTAGGGGTGCACTAAGAAAGGGTTTTTCAAAATTCACCCCCTAAGGGGGTAAAAAAGGGGATCAAAGTTTGTATGAAAGTCCCTCAGTTTTGAAGCTAGGATCTTCAAATTTTGTGTTTAGACTGACCATTGAAAATAAATAAATACGGGTCTCAGCGTTTTTCAAAATTCTACCCCCGAAGGGGTCAAAAGGGGGATGAAGTTGTGTATTGAAGAAAATCCTTTATTTTCGAAGTTAAAATCGCTAAATTTATAATTTAGGCTTATGGATAGACATCTAACGCAACGTATATTGTTATTGTTAGCATTTGAACCCCTATTGGGATGAAATGGGGGTGAAAAGGGGTAAAAAACACAAAAATAGATATGGATGTCGTTATTGGGGTTTTCGGGGATGACGATTGCAAAAATGACATTTATTTTGAAGTCCAACACGGTGGACATGATTTGACCCCTAAAGGGGTGAAAATGGGGTTCAAATTTTGTATGAAAAAATAATATAAAATAGACATTAAAACTTTAAACTTCGTTGGAGTACACCTAAAAATAAATAGGCAAACATATATTTTGTAATTTTGAAAATCAACCACTTAGGGGTAAATAGGTGAGTAAACATAAAAATCAATATGGATGTCGTTCTTGAGGTTTTATGGGATGGTGATTGCGAAAATGAGATTTATTTTGAAGTCCAACACGGTGGACATGATTTAACCCCTAAAGGGGTGAAAATGGGGTTTAAATTTTGTATGGAAAAATAATATAAAATAGACATTACAACTTTAAAATTCGTAGGAGCATGTCTAAAAATAAATAGGCAAACACATATTTTGTTATTTTGAAAATCCTCCCTTAAGGTGTAAATGGGGTAAGTAAACATGAAAATCGATGTGGATGTCGTTCTTGAGGTTTATGGGATGGTGGTTGCGAAAATGACATTTATTTTGATGTCCAACACGGTGGACATGATTGGACCAGCGGGTCTACCGGCTAAAAATAATGAAGTTAATGTTAACTGTAAGTATGTGATACATTGCTACTTTGTTTTGGCACAAATAAAAACTTACCAAAGAAAAGAAGCAATGTATCACATACTTACAGTTAACATTAACTTCATTATTTTTAGCCGGTAGACCCGCAGGACATGCATATCCAGGGGACGGGGACAGGGACGGTGTTAAACCTTCATGGTCAATGCGAACAGCCTGTAGTTCCAAATTAATAATAGACATTACAACTTTAAACTTCGTTGGAGCACACCAAAAAATAAATAGGCAAACATATATTTTGTAATTTTGAAAATCAACCACTTAGGGGTAAATGGGGTGAGTAAACATAAAAATCAATATGGATGTCGTTCTTGAGGTTTTATAGGATGGTGATTGCGAAAATGAGATTTATTTTGAAGTTCAACACGGTGGACATGATTTAACCCCTAAAGGGGTGAAAATGGGGTTTAAATTTTGTATGGAAAAATAATATAAAATAGACATTACAACTTTAAAATTCGTTGGAGCATATCTAAAAATAAATAGGCAAACACATATTTTGTTATTTTGAAAATCCTCCCTTAAGGTGTAAATGGGGTAAGTAAACATGAAAATCGATGTGGATGTCATTCTTGAGGTTTCATGGGATGGTGGTTGCGAAAATGACATTTATTTTGAAGTCCAACACGGTGGACATGATTGGACCAGGACATGCACATCCAGGGGACGGGGACAGGGACGGTGTTAAACCTTCATGGTCAATGCGAACAGCCTGTAGTTCCAAATTCATAATATTGACTCTGTCACTCACTCTTTATCTGTCTGTCAAACCACTGCTAAATAATATAAATATATATTATTAAATCTAATATAAATAAATAGTAAGGTGTAAATAATTATGTTAATTTTGAATTGTGTTTGTATAAAGTATAGATAGGGTGTTTGTTCTTTGATATGTCGAATGTATATTTTTTGGAGCACATAGGTATAGGAAGATACAGGGTGTTCACATTGCGGGGGGGTGTTAAACCTTCATGGTCAATGCGAATAGCGTGTAGTTCCAAATTCATAATATTGACTTTGTCACTCACTCTCTTTTCTGTCTGTCAAACCACTGCTAAATAATATAAATATATATTATTAAATCTAATATAAATAAATAGTAAGGTGTAAATAATTATGTTAATTTTGAATTGTGTTTGTATAAAGTATAGATAGGGTGTTTGTTCTTTGATATGTCGAATGTATATTTTTTGGAGCACATAGGTATAAGAAGATACAGGGTGTTCACATTGCGGGGGGGTGTTAAACCTTCATGGTCAATGCGAATAGCGTGTAGTTCCAAATTCATAATATTGACTTTGTCACTCACTCTCTTTTCTGTCTGTCAAACCACTGCTAAATAATATAAATATATATTATTAAATTCAATATAAATAAATGACGGGAACGGGAAAGGGGACCGGGACGGGGACGGGGACGGGAACGGGAACGGGAACGGGAACGGGAACGGGAACGGGAACGGGAACGGGAACGGGACGGAACATTTGCCACACGCGGCAAATGTCTTGCCTCGCCAGTTAGCGCCCTTGGTAGGAACCCGCCTAAATGCGTAAAAATGGCTGGTCAGATCCTGGTTGAAGGTTCCCTAAGGATTTTCTCTAATATCCACGCGGACGAAGTCGCGGGCAGAAGCTAGTCCCCTATAAAGGGTTTTGACTCCGACTTTCACTCTCCTCCTCCTCGTCATTATATCACCCAAACGAGTGATATAATGTTGTACTGAATTGCATAATGTAACTCGTCGCGCGTGGGAGGAGCGCGGCATCCTCTCGCTCGGATATTGAAATTTTGTCAGTAAGCTAACCATTTCAGAAATCTCTATTAAAAAAATGGGTTTTGATAAAAAAAAATACTTGCTAGTGGCTCAGTGTTTTCCTCGCGTTTGTGCGTTAAAAAGTACAGTAGCGCAAATTGTACGATGTTAAAAAATTAATGAAAAAAATAATTATTAATTTATTAGGTACATAAAGTTATATAAACTGTCAAAACACGATTCAGTATCCATAAAAAACCGACCAATCAGGGAAATGGTTGGTGATTTGACGATCGATTACAGATAAGAATATTTGAAAAAAATTAGAACTCTACGCTGATTGGTTGATTACCTACTGTACTGATTTAATGATTTTACGGATCGGTCCTCGTTATATTATGATCATGATTACAATAAAATGATTACCGTTTTATAATAATAGAAAGAAATACACACGAAACGCCTATTTCAGCCGCTGTCTTAACATGTTTAATAAGAATTTTTCTGACATTGACATATTTAATAACTCCTTACCAATGTTTAAAGCTAAAGCAACACAAAAATTTAATACCTTAACAACTTGTTTCTTACGTACTTAACAAGTTTCTTGCGCCCGTTCTTCTTGTCAGCTAAAAAAGTCTGGAACGGGTGGTAGAAAAATATAGACGATTCAAAAGTACTTAATAATTAAGTTTATTTGAATAAAGCTTATTTCACTTTCACTTAACTACATCAACATTAAATAGTCTTTTGGTTTTTTGAATCCCGTTTCTGTTTGTAACGCTAGCAACTGAACATTGTACAGTCAGCAGCACATGAGGTTATACAAAACTGTCAAAAACCTGTAAATTATTTTGAACCTCAATTTTTTGCATTTAAACAAAATTAAATCGATTGAATATCATTACGCTTTCGTGGAAGCCCGGCGTGCCGTTGACTGTACTTTAATACTTTAATAATTAAGTAGCCTAATCTTATCCAGCACTGCGCATGGTGTATTTGAAGCAACAATCCATTACTTATATACTTATGTTATTTAGTAATATTCGGCACTGTCTACCCACGTTCATGTAATGACTGTTATGTGCCAAAAAAAAAAAATAATGACGTAATTATTATTTGCATATTTTGGGTCACGGAAGTCAAAACCTACTATTATTTTACTAACTTACCCAGAGGTCTTCACTTCTTCAGGCATAATTTTTATCTTTGTACATTTCGTTTAAATTTTTCGGGCTTAGGCCGTAAAAACGAACATTATGATTTTATTCATAAAAGTAACAAAGCGTACTAAAATATTTTTTAAATTACGAGGGTTTGACATAATTATGACTCATAAACGAAGTATACACGATACGATAGCTTTCATGGTAATAAACTCGTTAAAAATTCAATATTGTTGGCTATTTGGTGAAGCTAACATTGCCTTTTGTTGATTTTTGTAGTAACACAGTTATGTTAAATAATTGAGTACTTAAATCCAATATCCAATTTATTTTATAAAACTAATGATGAAGAAGGAAATATTATTAAAGAAGTAAAAAAAAAATATAATGTGGTATTTACAAGACTCGACTTGGGAGGTAACTTAACTGGCGATTTTAATTATCTTTTAATCGACAATCGCTTGTGAAATCGAATCGCCACTTCATTGAAAATAGGTTTGCGCCAGAAACGGCGTTTTTGTAAAATTTACTTTCAATATACTTATGGGCTATTTACATGGGTCGATTTTAGTCACCTGCGGCGGTCGACTTTAGTCACCTAGCAAGTCGCTTCCAAAATTGAATCGAGGGTAATGGCGTCGCTGTCGTCTATGTAGTTGATGGCGTAACCTAGGTAACAATATGTAATAAAATAGTTCCAGTTTTGGCCACCGGATCAGATAAATGCCATTTACACGGTCAATTTTCGCCGCGCGGAAAAAGTTGTGCGGCTTTAGTCACCCATGTAAATACCGCATTTAGGTCTTTAACTTAAATTTTGTAAGGCACACTTTAACGTTGTATCAACCGTTAATATGCAGATTAACTAGTTAAAGTGCGGAAATCTGCTATTGTATGAAAAAAATGCACTTTAACTGACTCGATAAGTTTATGTGCAGATTAACTAGTTAATTCGCATATTAACTGATTCCGTACTTTAGCGGTAACACATACTTATAACAATTACAGTCATAGCCAATTTTTACTTCGTGAGATTGAACAACTATAATACTAGATATTCATTGATGTTAATTTAAGAATGATTGTATGTGACTGTAGGAGCTCGGTAGCGCAGTGGTTTAGCGCCTGGCCCTGCGATTGTGGAGGTTAAGCAACTTTCGCAACAGTCGGTCATGGGATGGGTGATCAAAAAATTATTATCTCGAGCTCCTCCGTGCTTCGGAAGGCGTTGGTCCCGGCTGCATTTGCAGTCGTTAACACCCACCTATCCGCACTGGGCCCGCGTGGTGGGTCATCCTCCTTATACACCCATAAGGAAGGCCTGTGCCCCAGCAGTGGGGACATTAGAAATGGCTGATCGATGTCTTCTTCTTGTCAATGCAGGCGGTTTCCGTAACTCGACGTCTATTGCGCCTATTTTGGCTGATGGATGTATGTGACTGTTTGTTACCTAAATAAATAGTTAAGGTCCAAAAAAAAATACTTACTGCTCGATGTGTAACATAAGACGTTCGCCCTTGCAATCTCGCGCTGATCTTCGCAGGCGTATCCTCGTCTTCTCTTTTCGGATCAAACCACCCGAACGCCGCACCCACCACTAAAACAGCCCCCAACACCATCAGAGCCAAAAATCCACCAATCGCAGCTTTAGTCGTCTGTGAAATCACCATCGCCATCTTGTGTAGCACTTATCACCTTTCTGTCATTATTGATTTAATGTGTTTCTCACTGGTCCGTTTTGAGTTTCACAATCAATTTAGAATACATTTTTCTTCGATGAGGTTTCGTTAGCACCACTTTGCACCTGCAACAAAAAAAATATGTTTACGTGACTTAGAAAATATTTCTGTTTACAAAATACCTAGAAGTAGAAAGTAAATAGAAGTTCTTACAGACGAGCAACAGTGAGGTACTCAGCGACAGCGTGCGATGCGCTGCGACACGCTGCGACAGTCGGCGATCGTCGACGATAAATGCATAGAAATAGAATGCTAAAGAACAACAATGTCAATAAACTGGTGATCCGAAAAACGAATGTATACATTATATATGACATACGTAAAATATGACTTACATATTACATAAAATATGACTATATTATAGCAAAGGAAATTAATAAACTATGTTCCATACTGTTTTCTTCGTCGATAAACAAATAAATGTAGCGAAATTTGGTTTTAGAGAAATGTGTGGCAATATCTTATTTACCTGTGAAAAGTGTGATTACTTTAAAATTCTAATCAAGATTACCAAATATTTTTAAGAAATTGTGATTGCTCTTTCGCTAGGCGGGACGCTAGGGGCTCTTACTGTAAAAAATGTTGGCACATTGTCACTTGATCCTTTGTCCCTTTTTTATAGACCGTGTCCGTATAATGTTAACTTCTCTTTTCCACGCTTTGTTGGTCTTCTTGAGCGCAGCGAAAATTTTTCTATGTCTATGGGTGCGTCGCAACGAATACATGTCGCAAGCTGTCATGAGAAACGTTAGCTCGTCTGTACGTGTAATAAAGTGTAATAGTTGAAGTGTATTAAAAAATTTAGTTATAGTATAGTGGAGTTAGTAAAAAAAATATTTTACTGTATTTTTGTGTTATGTAGTAAACTTTTTATATAAATGTTTAATCGAAAACGTCGAAGAATTATTCCACGCATACCAAAGTTAATTCTTCCTCTCGAAGTAAAATAGAACATAATACTTATTATATGAAAAGTTTCTGGAAATTTCAACCTATCCACGGACTTCGGAAGATTTTCCATTTGCATAGAATCCATCTCGGAGCGGCGCAAGGCTGTAGGGATTATTCCAGAAAATTTAACGCAACAAAATTGGGATCCCCTTGTAAATTGGAGTTTTATCCTCATAGAAATGGTGGTGTAACAACGGCGATAGGTTTTAAAACATAATTTACGGTTTTGATTTGCGGATAAATGTTTTAACATTATTATAAAAACTGTAGTGACTGTAGCTTCTGTAGCCATTTGTGTTACTTTCAAACGTTTGGTCGAATTGTTGAGTAGTAAAGACACGTTTTGCCCTTATATGAATTTTTGTTTATATTATTTCTGTACAAAATTGTCTTGCTAAATAATTTGTTTGATAACTGCAAAATAATGAGAATATTTAATATCACAATATTAAAAGTTAAATTATATTATGTTATTATGCTGATATGTAATTTAATTTGCGTCATTGATAAATTATGATTAGGTATGATAGTTTACAAACTCAAACTGCCAATGACGACGCAATACCATGAATATGATTGAAGAAAGCTTCTCATAATCTACGCAACCAAGTTATTATTCGTAATATTCTATAGCAGTCAATACAAGTTCCTACCTTCTGTAGGAAAGCTATTGTATGAAAGTAGCTCGCTAACCTAGATACTTGGCGTGTCACCGCTAACATAGCAAAACGTTCGTAATTTCACTATCATGCGAAAAATATTTATGCTAAACCGTGATAACTAATGTAATTTTATTCTGTGCGATACACAATCTCTTTTCGTGTCTGTTAAAGTATAGCTCCGTAAGTTTTGCACTATCTAGCGAACTGTTTTATGTTGTTACTTTTTCGCTGCAAGACAGCGTTATTTCAATTATTATTAAAAAAAATGAAGGAAACGCCCTCAGCATTCCTTTCTTATCTTTAGGTAATGAGTTTATCTTTTAGTAATTTGTTCCCGAGTATTTATTTATTTATATCCGATTTATCACCATGAAACAAGCTTAGTTTAAATATAAGGTTGTGATTGTGCGACTTATACTTACACACTTATGTTATTCAGAATAAATAATATTTTTTTAGTAGATTAATTACTTACGTATATTATACGAAACCATCAATGCTCAAGTCAGATACGCACTTGGTTTTTATGTTTTTCAAACACCTTATTTTTTGCGTCCGCCCTACCAATACAAGTTCAACTTCATTTGTTTCCTTTTGTTTGTACTTTATTGTTTTAAACAAACAAGTGCTTTAACACCGTGTTTTTAAAAGAAAAACAACGAGAATCCATCAAAGTGAGTTCTATTGAAATGGGTAAGTTCTTTGGAAAAATATTTTTCCTTGTAAGTAACCTAATACGAAATAATTAAGGAGAGTCAACAGTTAATTAAAGGCAGTCATAATTAATAACTTCATCGGTTGTTTGTATAAATATTTTTTTTTGCAACAAAATTTTATACAGAATAGTTTGTATTCATTTTTTTATCTTAATGTATTTTTTCATCACTGCTATCACTTTTTGCGGATTTACCTTTGTTGACATTGGCGGATCCAGGGGGGGGGCCATGGGGGCCATGGCCCCCCCCCACGAGGTAGGTAGCCAAGAGTACCTACAAGATTAGTGGATGAAACTGACTAAAAATCGCGCTGCCCGTTTTTTTTTAAAAATATAGATAAGAGTACATACAAGTGGCTAAACTGACAAAAATTCGCGCTGCGCGGCAGTTTTTCTACTATAGACAACACTACAAAATTAGTGGCTAAAACTGACTTAAAATCGCGCTACGCGGCCGTTTTTTTTTGTAATATAGATAAGAGTACATACAAGTGGCTAAACTGACAAAAAATCGCGCTGCGCGTCAGTTTTTCTACTATAGACAACACTACAAAATTAGTGGCTAAAACTGACTTAAAATCGCGCTGCGCGGCCGTTATTTGTATACAAGAGTACAAGATTAGTGGATGATACTGACAAAAAAAGGCGCTGCGCGGCCGTTTTATTTAATATGCATAAAGAGTATATACAAGTGGCTAAACTAACAAAAAATCGCGCTACGCGGCATTTTTTTTTTACTATAGACAACACCACAAATTTAGTGGTTTAAAATCGCGCTGCGCGACAGTTTGTTTTTCTACAGACAACACCACAAAATTTGTGGCTAAAACTGTTTAAAATCGCGCTGCGCGGCCGTTTCTTGTAGATAAGAATACAAGATTAGTGGATGACACTGACGAAAAATCGCGCTGCGCGGCCGTTTTTTTTTACTATACAAGAGTACATACAATGTGGCTAAACTGACAAAAAATCGCGCTGCGCGGCAGTTTTTTTACTATAGACAACACCACAAAAATAGTGGCTAATAATCGCCGTTTTGTCTATAAGCAGTAATTTTTTCTAAATCAGGCATTTTGTGCATCCTAGACAGGGATCTCTTACATAGACCCTAGACCCGAGGCTCCGATGGCCCCCCCCAAATTTAAATCCTGGATCCGCCCTTGTTTGTTGATAATACAAAATATTGTTTAAAAAGTTCATCAATTACAGTATTGCTTTATTTTTGTGTGACAATACGTCACTGAAAAATAAGAAAATTAAAATGGAATCCCGATGAAATTTTGTATGAATAGTTAGTTACCTAAGTTCCTAAGTTTAAGAACACTTTCACAATTTTGTTCAGTTAGAGGTAAGAATTCCGGGTATAGTGCGCTTCCACCTTTACTTTTTCACCACTTAACATAAAGTGTGCGATCACCCTCCCGCTGTAGATAAATGAGCGCGATCGAAGCGTCTCCGTTTTTGCTTCGGCAAAAATGCTTTCGTATGTCCGGCTGTCTGATATTTATATGTTTTTTGTCAAATCAGGTTTTCCTTTTTTTTTCAAAAAGGCTACGATAAAGAGAAACATCACGTCATTTTAGCCTGTTTCAAAAATTATCAAATATGTCACAAACGCGAAGTCTGCAGCTCACAGAGCCACTATTAAGAAACCGGAGGACTTTTATTTCTCTTATTTCGCTGGTGAACTTCGTAAATGTTTTCACTATACCTGCTTTGCCTTTGTTGAATATGGCGGACCCACTGTAAGCATGGAGTAGGAGGATGCATGATGCCCGCCCGAAGGACCATTCAGTTTGTATCACGTTTATATCCCTTTCATTTCCTTTTGTATTTGTCATAAAAATATAATGAATATATCATTTTGTAAGAAATTTAATAAGCTTTATTACGTTTAAAGTGTTTTTTCCTACGATATTTGATTTTTTATTTTCCCGACGTTTCGGCACCTTTGCAGCTGCCGTGGTCACGGGGGACTGAAGCTAAGGGTAGGCTCACAAGAAGCTTCAGTCCCCCGTAACCACGGCAGCTGCAAAGGTGCCGAAACGTCGGGAAAATCAAAAATCAAACCAAATACCAACTAATTACCAAAGTACTTTCAATAAAACCGCGCTAGTATCCGTTAAAAGAGTTTTACTTCATACTTTAGCTTTCAAATCCGGGTGTAAAGTATCAAACAACACACGACACTTTAGAAAATTGATATTATTATAGCATTCTGTTACGTGTTGTACTACCATTCATAATTACGGTTGGTGGCAGGCTTTCACGAAAGAAGTCGTAATCATATTAAATTCATGCCGTGCGTGTCTTTCACGCCTAGGATTATTTTAAACTTATTAACCGTAAAGTTATTATTGTAAATCATGATAAGTGAAGCATAAAAAGCAACTTTCTTGGAACTCAAAGAGCATATTATAGAAATAACCGATCTTCAACTTGATTTCAGGTTTAATTATTTCTTGGTATTTCTCATTTTATTAGCAAAGAAAGGAGGATAGGAGATTTAGTATTCAAAATCCAATTTTTTTGAAAACAATAAATTAAACCTCAATAACGACATCTATATTATGCCTTTTTTTACTCCATTTACCTCCTAAAGGGTTGATTTTCAGAAATCACGAAATATCTGTTTGCTTATTTTTACAGAAGTACTCTTATGAAGTTCCAAGTCGGGTTGTCTATTTTATATTTTTTTCCATAGAAAGTTTGAACCCCCATTTTCATCCCTTTACCCCTAAAGGGATGAAAAGCTGGTTCAAACTTGAATAGTGTCTACCATGTTGGATTTTAAAATAAATGCCATTATCGCAATCAACATCCCATAAAACCTCAATAACTACACCCATATAAATTTTGGACTTTTTACCCCATTAACCCCCAAAGGGCTTGAGTTTCAGAAAACCACGAAACACGTATTTTGCTTATTAGGTTTTAGAAGTACTCCTACGAAGTTTTAAGTATAAATGTCTATTTTTTTATTCCATACAATCTTTGTACCCCTAATTCACCCCTTTAGGGGTAGAATTTTTAAAAATCCTTTTTTTAGTGGATTTTCACACTATATATAAAGTATCTATGTACAAAATTTCAAGTCTCTAGGTCCAGTGGTTTGGGCTGGGCGTTAATCTGTCAGTCACCCCTTCATTTTTATATTAGAGATTAAAACACGTGTGACACGTTCGGGCAGGAAAGTCAAGGTGCAATTTTCCTCTCCATTTTGAATAGTGCGATCTAAGTAGGTATATTTGTTCCATTTGACGGCAAATTTTAATAATAAGCACAGAACAATGAAAAATACTTGATAGTCTTTATTAGTCATTCTACAACGCCGACATGATAGAAAATATTAAACTAATGTACTAACCACTTCTTTCTTTAATAAAAATTTCAACTTAGAGCCCCTATGTATGTGTAGAGTTCGAAATTAATTAATAAATAACCGAAATAACCGAGTAGGGTTGCAAAGTTTAATAACCATTTTTTTCTAACCCAGCATTTGATTCCACAAAGTAATAATTTTACCAGCTTTCATCTTCAATGGATGTAATAATGTTATTATTAAGTACGTTTATTAATGAAGGATGTTAGCATACTTCGCTTTTGATGAAGGTAACTTGTGGTGCGTAATTAAATTATATAAAGGAGAGAAATTAAATTAAACAGGAATTAATGGTGAATGTCTTTTTGTGTCCATCATAAAAAATATTATAAACTGTTTGATAAGTTTTCAAAAATTATTTCTATACTGTCGGCACGACAAGTTTTGGAATTCAGACGCGTAAAATGTACCTGGAGTTTCATAAAAATGAATTCTTTATACTCTCTGCAAAATTGTATAGGTATTTTATAGAAAAACTTTGATGAAAGACCTTTTTTAATCAACTATATTGGATATTATAATACAATTATTGGCTAACTTAATGCCTTAATGCATTCTGTAATAGTCAACCGGTAAGGGTGTTTAAGAAAGAAATCGTGGCGGCAATATGGATACTATGTTAAAACATCTGCTGATCATAAGATCAAGCTACAATTCATAATCAAATAGGTGATGGGGAGAAAAAACTACCATTAAGTTTTTTTTATAATAGGTCGTACCTTATTTAACATAATCAAGATCTATTTAACTGAATAATTTTTCCGAATTTTCGTAGTTTCAATAAATCACTATAAGGTGGTTCGATGAGCTCAGTAGCGCCACCAATGGAAATAAATCATTTACGTTGTATCAAGGGCTTAGAATAAAAGTTTAGAAGAGTAAAGAGCAATTTTTAAATATTTTTTCATGGCCTCAAATATAAACAATAAGTTATGAATGTCGATATTGCTAAATGTGACCACTTTTGGCATTAGTGACATGCACGACTTATTGCTTAAGTTTGAGTTCTTGAAACTATATTAAGAAAATGCCTTTTAGTCTTTTATTTGCGCAAAATCATCAAAACTTTTAATCTAAGCCCTTGATAAAACGTAATTGATTTATTTCCATTGGTGGCGCTACTGAGCCCATCGAACTTCATTTTGTACCTGTACCTACCTCCGTTATTACTACACACACCGTAATTTAATTGCGTAGCCATTTGTCAAAGTGTTGTAACGACCTTATAGTAAACACAAATTATAATAAAGGGACAATGAAAACCTGAGTACGGTTGAATGAAACTTAAATAATTAGGGGTTTTGTAACCAAACAATTTAAAACAGTACCCCGAAATTGTCACGTTCAGCAATATTTTTACAATAGCTCAGTATAATATCGAAAATATTTACCACTAGAAAATAATACTTTTCCCTCATCATCCGCGCACCACACACCACCGATCTGCCTGCCTAGCATGACCGATTTATATCGCGTGATATAGCGTTTTATCACGTTTAACTGTCAAAAAGACAAAGGACTTTGACAGTTGAGTGTCCATAAAATGCTATATCACGCGATATAAATCGGTCACAGAGCTATGTTCTGTGGCGCAGACTATAGACATTATCTCACGGAAACTTATGATAAGGATTAAAATCACCTGCCATGCGTAAATTATTTTTCTTACAATAATTATCATCACACTAAGGCTGAGTTGCACCATCTAACTTTAACGATAACAAGCTTGTTAAAGTACCGGTTAAGCACAAGCTAGCCAAAAAAAGAGGTTGCCAGCCAGCATGATGTCCTTTGACAAGTTTGACGTGACAAATAGGTAGCATATCATTTGACGATAACTATAACTTTGACAGCGTTTTGGTGCAACTCACACTAAAAATTCACTACTGTTAAAAAAACTATTTTTTTTCGAAATAGTTTTCACTCACCTAGAGCATTTTTAACCAACTGCTTTGTACCAGTTAAGGGACTGTTCCATATTAGCTGTAACCATGTTGCTTATTACGTAACACGTAACTGTTCCTAATTGCGTAACAGTTTGTCAAAGTGTACGAGCGGGGTTGCACTGAACATTATTTCCCACCTGACTCGTGTGGGTTCTGTGATATTACGTCACAGAGTGTTGGTAACATACTATACTAATTGTACTTGATATGACGTGGAAGTTTGGAAGTAAACAATTCACACCTTCTCAGTTACTCACAATAAGTCACATTTAACTTTAAGTCGTTTAAATCTAAGAATTGATTTAATAATGTAGTTTTGAGGTTATTCACTAGAAACTCACTATTTTTTTTACATTCAATTGTTAAGTCAACACACGTCTATAATGAAACCCTATTCATATTAAATAAATGTACACACCCTGATTTCTGAGGTGCTTTATCTGAGAGGTCGGTTTAATTCATTAAGTAATACCTAATTAGTAACTCGGTAGCTCAATTGAAAGAGCATTGGACTGGACTTCTAAAGGTCGCGGGTTCGCTGGGGCCTAATCGCGCTAATTTTCAACGAAAAAACCATAACTAAATCGTTACCGTTTCAGTTTCGTTTACAGAAAAATACTGGCTTTAGATTTATTAAAATTGTTGAATACTCTGCCTAAGGAGTCTAGGATTACAATCTGGGACAATTTAAGTAAAAATTATGAAGCTAAACCAAATATTTTTAGGTAAATATAACCTAAATGGCAACGTAACGTTTTTGGTTTTATCGTTCAGAATTACCGCGATTGTAGATTGTAGTTACTGGAGCGGGTCCTGGTGCGATTCGATTTTTTTATTTTTCAAGTGTATTATTGAGTTTTGTATAATAAAATTAACTTTAAACCAGATAATGTTGATCCCTCCGATAAAGGTTAACTACCGATAAGAACCTAACTCAAAAATGGACATTAGTAACAGAATAACGTATAATTACATACGTATTTCAAAAGATAATCCGAAAATCAACATTTCTTAAAAACAAGAAACTGTTTATTTTACTACAAAAACAAAAGACAGTTGCAAAAAACAAACTATCGAAACGATCTTACTAAACAAACAAAAGTGTTAAAATAATTCTACCATAAATAAACAATTACGCGTACAACTTTCCCCGTCCGAACTGAGAAAATTGCGTCAATAGAAAATTTACGAAGACGAAAATGTAACTTAAATAAACATGAACTTCTTGCCTTGACCAGAAACCGTATCAAATAGGCCGCTGCCAAAGTTATTCAGAAACCATCTTGGGAGAATGAAAAGTTAAACTTTCATTTGTTTGCGACGAGTTTCGAAAAGACAATTTCGGATAAGGACTGCGAATACGTTAGAGGTGTTTCTCGTAAGCTTTTATGGGATTTTTCAATCCCTCGCAAGTTACATTTAATCTTAAGTGTAGCTGGAGTTGTTAGCTGTTCGTCTTTTTCTATGTTTACACTACAATATTTTTTCTTTTGGTCGAAATATTTATTTCAGTACGGTATTGATAACTGCTTTTGAGTCTTGCGACGTCCAGTGAGTATTAATAGTGAATTTAATTGTGTCGTTCTTAAGTAGTAACGTAACTGTGTAACTACTGGATGTAGTTAACCTTAATATTGCGTTACGTACTTACTTAATAACATTCTAATGTCATACAACTGCATAGATACGTAATTAAATCCATCAGTAGGATGTCAATTTAGTAGTGTTTCATTTTAGCAAAATTCAGAAGTAGTCTCCTTCATAAGTAGTTTCATAGAAAGTCGTTAACGACAACTGCATTATTCCAGAACATCATAGTACTCATAAGTACGGTAGTGGTCTTTTGACCTCACGCGACCGATGTTAATACAGATTGCGCCACGATAAACTTCGCTAAGTGTGAACGATTAGTCAAGTTAATAAGAAAGTACTATTATTAGCAAATTGCCGTGTGATTTACCTAATGTTGCGAATTAAAGAGTTTATCTAAATATTTAAAAAGCAGAAATTTAGAATCAGCAAAAAGTAGTATAACGCAGAGGTGCGTTTTACGTTAAGAAAAAAATAAAAAATTGTTTAAAAAAAAACAAAAAACCGACTTCAAAAAACCTACCTCTAAAAAGCAAGAAATAATATTCGTAATAATAAAAATACGTCTATTGAAGTCGGGTGGGGCTGGAGTACAAATTCCTTTTTTTTTATTCTAAAAGCCCCACCCGACTTCAATAGACGTATTTTTATTATTACGAATATTATTTCTTGCTTTTTAGAGGTAGGTTTTTTGAAGTCGGTTTTTTGTTTTTTTAAACAATTTTTTATTTTTTTAGTTTTTGTGTAGGTACCTTGTAGGTAAGGTATATTATATTATGTAGAAAAATCGGCAAGGCCAAACGTAAGATAACCGCGGAGAAACATACATAAATACTAAAACAAACAAACTGAGAACCTCCTTTTTTAAGTCGGTTAAAAAACTACACCTGAGATATCCCTCTTCCAACAAAAAAATAATTATCTCATTCAGTTCATAAACAAAGAAGTAATACGACCAATCATCGAGATAATTCACACAAAATCATACTATTTTCGTGCTTTTTTTTCAAAATTACTTGAAAAGTACTGAACCGATTTCCAAATTTTAAAAAATGGGACCAACTTGGGAGTGTACCTAATCGAATAACGTTTGAATCATTTCAATCGGTCCAGTCGTCTTCGAGTAATCGGTGGTCATACACAAAAAAAAAAAAAAACAAATATACAGACGAACATAGAACCTCCTCCTTTTTTGGAAGTCGGTTAAAAAAGGGTCCAATCGCGCCAACTTCGAAAGACACGTCCCGACTGCATTTTGCTGGTCCCCTCTCCCCTACAAGGCTGATTTGACTACCTTTGCTGATTACATTGAACTTGCATTTAAAATGACAGTTAAAAAAAGTTTTTTTTTTCGAATTATTTTTTGTTTTAATGTTTAATGTAGGTAGTGTCTTACGGTCTCTAACTTTTTTAATTTTAAAATGTGGTCCAAGGCTCCGAGAGCCCCCAAATTTAAATACTAGACCCACTCCTGAAAAGTAAATTGTAAAATTTAAGAAGGTCAATACCTTCCTTAACACTTCTAAATAAGTATAGGTATACGTACTTATTTACGTGAAACTGACAAATATAATTTGAAGTAGGCGAAAGTTTACTATTGATTGTACTGCGATTAATTTAACGAAATGTAGAAGAAACCCCAAATACAGCAATCACCTGCTTCAGTAATTATACGAGTATATGGCCTTTCAACTCAGTATTATGTGAGCTTTTCTCTTCTTCTGTTTGCTGTTTTTTTAGAAAACAGTTTCTAAGCTATTTTCATATTTATGAAAATCTAAAAAGACTGGTTAATTTCATTCTTGTAATAATGTTTTATTAAAGGAAAAAAAACACCATGAAAAATATTATATATTTTGTAATTTTCTTTGAAACAAAGAACAAAATCGAAAAGAGCAAATAGACTGTACGACCTCTAAACCTAATATCGTAGTTATAATCTAATGTCAATTAATTATGCAAAGAAATTGCTTAATAATTCAAATGATAATTTGAGGCTTTAAAATGTACATTTCAATCATTTTATTTCATGCCACCTAGTTTTGGAAATAGAAAATAACATTGTACAACTTTTAGTTCAGTTCGAAACATTTAATTAATTACTGATTTTGCTGTCGGCATAATTATAATTGGATTCTTTGTTCGTCACACTAATCATCTATCAAAAGTTCTGGAAAATCATTAACGGATAATTAATAGCTAATTGTAGAGACAACAGATAGGTAACTAACTTTGACTGAAAAGTTTAAAAAGTTTATTTCTTGTAAAGTTGGGCTTATGTTCTTAAAATAAGCTTTTGTAATCGTGTTGATGTTTAATGAGATATAAATTGAAAGCAATTATTAAAAAAAAAACTTAATTTGGCGCTATGTCAATATAGCAAAATATTTTTTTTTTTTTAAATTAGAAGCCTCAAACCACATCTTATTTTATTACTTAGCGGACGGAATTAATAGAATGCTATAAAACTAAAGTTTTACTACTGTGTTTTAAAGGAGTTTTGTAATGTTATAAAGCTGCCATTGGCTTGCGAAATTTAAAGCTACTATAGAAATAAAACAGGCAAAGCGCTGCGCCTAATAAAGATACGTAATCACTTTATTAGGCAAGAAGACCGTTCTTATCGGGCCTTTTTATACCCCCAAGAATGTGTGAACGTTCGAATATTACGCCCGAAGATTTCGATTGTGCCTTAGAAAGGCAATATTTGCTGGAGAGAACAAACGTTTGCTTTCTTTTTATGAAACCTACTCACAAAACTTTGTCCTTTTTATTGCGGGATTCAACGACCGTGTGTTTCCCGACTTCATTTTTATTTTTATTTTATATTTTTTGTTTGTTCCTCGCGCGCGCACGATACTTTATAAGTTTTACGAAGGAAATTCCGAGCGGAAGAAAATTTCTTGTGCTATCGGTAGTTGGTGTTTTGCATACGAGATTATTTGGGTTAAACGCTTTTGGTTTTTGCAAATGCAAAGGATTTAAATTCGGGATGCGAAGCTTCCAATAAGAAAACCTTTTAAATACAAACATGGTTTTTATTTATATTTATATTTGACAGTCAGCTGTTCAGTCGTTATATTTTGAATCCCAAGTTCTGGATTACTAAACAGCCAGTATAATAGTTTTTTTTCCGCTTTCAAAACATAATCTCTGCGTTTTCAATGAATGACTGTTTTATTTCAAAAGAGCCTCCAATTATACAGAGCCTACACACGCTACACGCGACGTCGTTTCGGTCAACACTGGCCATAATTTAGTTACTTATCAGGCGGTCCCATCCGCTGACTCAGAGATTTGATCCTGTCACATCGGATAATGCGTGCGATTCAGAGGGCCTACTACGAGAACAAATCGCGATAAACAGACAATGTTCGTCGTTCGATGAACTTGATTTTAGACCTTAAGCCTGAAATAAGAACATCACAAAGTGGAACGAATTCGACCGATTTTCGTGGTTCAGTTTTCGGGGTAAGCCCTTAGAATTGGGCCCAATGCAAATATTATTGAAGGCGATTCGACTCCGAACGAGTTTTCGACGAGCCTTTTTCATTGTTTGAGTTCGTCGACGCCGATAGGATTTTTTCAGGTACCGAACGTTAACAATGATTGCACACGAAAATAACTATTTGAGTATTTTGATAGAATTAATAGGGCTGCTCCTCTTTTCGAAGATACTTTTTCTAATATTTAATTTATAATCATACTTTTACTAAGTAGTTTAGATATCACGGCTTCTTACTTTAAAGTACCTATTTTGAAATATTGCGTATAATTTTAATTACACTTCAATCATTAAAATATCAACTCAATCACTTTTAACACGTCAGCAGAAAACTCCGTTATTTTACCGTCAAACATTTGATAGCTATTCAGAGAATTTGAAAGAAAATTTCTGTCGAACTTGATAGTTACTAGGTGGCATTAATCATAAATCACGTAATGGTGACAGGAAACATTTTTCTTCTAAATTATGGAAGCCGTCATAGAAATAATTTATGATGGTAGCTACAATAGAAACGGGTTTTCCATGAAACAAACCACTGTTCGTTGAAGTGACCAGTAGGTTAAAATTGGTTATTATGATGATACAGTAATAGTCCTCTAATAATAGTAATAGTGTAAGTCAAGGGCTACCGTGCATTTTGTACTGTATGAGCGGCGTTCAATTCATAATTCCAACTTATTGGTAAATAAAGCTTAGAGCAAGACAAGGAAGCCGTGTTGCTCTAAGAAATAAAGTTACGACGCATTGCTTTGAATATCAAAATAATGTAGGGATAACTTCAAAATGCAAGGAATGCTGAATAAGAGAGCAATTAAAGTTTTAGCTGTTTATTACAAAACTACGCAAAATAACATGTTTGTTTTACATTTGCATTTTTGTGCGACCCGTTAATTAATGGCGGGATGTCAATTCAATATTTTGAATATCGATCTTCTTTTGTTTAAGAAAAATAAACTGATCGTATGAAATGCAAAGAGGTTAAATAATCTCTTTGCATTGAGATTTGTTGCAATGAGGTTTCATATCTCTTTGCATCGAGGTTTGTACTAAAATATTGAATATTATTCATTAACACTCAAGTAAACTATAATTAATACGAAATTAGGCTTACTTAATATAATATAGGCTAACAATAAGTTGACACACGACTAAACGAGCATACGATTCGGCATACGAACTGGGGTGGGGGTGAGGTAATTGATTCTGTGGCGGAGAGTGTCCTTTCTTCACGGTAGTAATTATTATCTATTATGTGGTAACGGATAAGACTGAAGGTAAAAAGATCGAGAGGCAAAATCCTGAAGAGGGTTTTATGCAGCACACAAGCGCCACCAATGAAAAAAAAAACATAGTCATTGTTTAATTTGGTCTTAAATGAAACGAGAACTAAGTTTGAAGCTGTGAACTGTATTTCAATCTTTTAACTAATACAAATATTCACAATTATTTTCCATAGCGATTGACATTCAACAACAATGGTTGCCATGCAACCGAACTCAAAGAGAATAATTAAAAGTAAAACAAAACTGCAAAGAGTTTGCATTACAATATAGGTACGTGCCACAGAGGAAATAATCACTTACGTGCTTGAACAGTCATTGAAGAATGAAGAAGTGCACTATAAAACTTCGTCTTTATTTAAGCACCATGATTTTTTCCTACAGCGGCGCTAGTGTGCTGTTTGGTTTGGTTAGACCCGTATTTTGTATTTCTTTTGACAATGAAAATAATAACCACCTTATCTACATCCATCTTGTTTTTATGTGGACATAAGAGAGAGAGAGAGAGAGGAATGTAGATGAGCGTGAGAAGCTGAGGACCTTCAGGATGTGGAGACACGGAGACACGATCTTCAACTATGAGAAGACCATGAGGAGGAGAGCTCATTCATATAGAAAGTATATAGTAAGAAGTCAGTCACCCCTTAAAATTAAAAAAAAACTCATGCCGAGTTTCTCCGGTTGTACGAGTACTAATTTGATCCACCGATAACGAAAATTCTTGACCTTCACGGAGACTTTTAACTACCTAGACTCAGTAAACTATTCGAGTTTTGAGATAGTTCAAATAGTCGTTTTGATATCAGATCGATTTGTTCTTAGTTTTAAGTAAATGTCTGTACAAACTGACGAAATAATGAGTCAAATGGGTGATAAAACGAAAATTAATAAAATAAAGCAAAGCAACAAATTATAAAGAATGTGTAATATCATCGCAAACTTAAACACATTCTTATAACCTCACTCATAGACAAATATTGATTGTTGTGAATTTTAACAACGATATATTTTTACCAAAGTGGATCTTATAATAAAAACAAAATTTTGCCGTCAAAAAGCAAAGTATTTTATCCGTAAAAGTGAACTTTTTGAACATTAAACTCCTTAGCATAACTTTCTCAATGATTTCAATTAATTTTCTCGTGTCAGATCTTCACATAAATCTTTAGCGAGAGTAGTTTTATTACACGGAATGGAAAATCGTATAAGAAATTTAATTTTGAATTTTGAAACTGATCATCTTACAGACACTAGATTATATTTAAGTTATCTAAGTATTACTCTTTTTTTAATTCACAATAGTTAACAATTTTAATTAAATTATAATTATTTTAGCCGTCTACGTAACTGTAGTTTCGTAACCATTTACTAATGAAAAATAATTGGTTTTTGTACATAACCGTGTTTTCGTAAAAATGAGTAAAATTCTTAAATCGAAACCGGTTTCGTGCAACATAATTTTATTCCTCATTATGAAACTATGGCGGTTACGTAGACAGCCGAAGGGTATAATACCCTTTATTATGTAAAGTCTTGTTTGTTATACAAAAAAGAAACATTAACAATGAACCATTGTACATCAACAGCTGTGTAAAAGCTTTGTTTTAGTTAGGTACCTCACGAGAGCTTTTATCGAGAAAAGCCACACCAAACTTTCTACCATCTCAATAACCTTATTCATATTAACTACCTGTTGTGTTTTAAAACTTTACGGGACAATATGAGGAAATCAGAAACCTAAGGAGATATGTGGAAACTTGAGGTAATCAGAAACAAAAAGATGTAAAGGTACATGAAAACTACAGCTTATTACATAAAAACAATCGCGATAAGCGGACGATGTCCACCCACTCCGTGAAACTATTCAATTGAATATTATTAGATGATCAAACGAACTTACCTGAAGTGAAGTTCGATCCTAATTATCTTGACTTCGGTGAAGAGATTTAACTTTAACATGTAGTAGCCCCTGCTACGCTTTATTCCTTCGCACGAGTATTCACAGTAAAACAGAAAAAAAAAAAATATTGCCCCTTCCACCGTTTACTTAATGCTGCCACTTGGCGGTGACCTCATTATTTTAGAGAACAGATCATGTAGAAGCAACATTAAGATAAGTATGGGAAAAGAAAAAGTAAAAAGAATTAGGGATGGGAGGGACCTTAAATCTCTTCACCGAAGTCAAGATAATTAGGATCGAACTTCACTTCAGGTAAGTTCGTTTGATCATCTAATTATCTTGACTTCGTTTCCGAGATTTAACTTTAACATGTAGATGTTTAGATTTTTATTAATGTTGCAAATACATGTTATACGGGTAAAAAAAAAGAAAGAAACTACGTGTTCATTATAAGTAAATGTTTATTAATCATAACACTTATAATCAATCGTAATCATCAGTGATTTATTAAACTAACAACAGGCAAATCAACAATTGGTCTGTTATAAAAGTTGGCAAAGACAGCCGACTGGGCAGACCAACCGGCAGCTTTCCTAATAACATCAATACTTATTCCAGCTCGAGAAGCTGCCGAAGTAGAGGCGTGCCTCGTACTGTGAGCACTATAAACAGTTGTATCGATACCACTATCATGTAAAGTTAGCTTTAACCAGCGCCCTATGCTTTGGGATGAAGCAGCTCTATGAGGCTTTTTAAAAGTTAAAATTAAATGATCTTCGTTTTGTGGCCTAAGTGTAGAGGTTGTTTCAAGATACAATCTAACGGTAGCTGCTGGGCAGACACTGGGTCTATGATGGAAGAATGGTAAATTTAAAATAGGTTGACTTCGACCTATACCCGAGGTCTTAATCAAATCTGTTATGGTTATAACTACACGATCGTTGTAAAATTGTATATTTGACACTTTGATTAACGAAAGTGTTTGTGTTCTTTGCCCAGTAGCTAAGGCCAACAACATTACCAATTTTTTTGTTAATACTTCTAAGCTAGCCGATTCATTAGAAATATTGGCTAGATAGTCCAATACAATAATGGGATCCCACGTCACATTATAACGAGGAAAACAAGGCTTTAATTTAAAGATTCCTTTAAAAAAACGCTTGATCCGATCATCGTGGCTAAAATCGTCAGATGAAATTAAGGCGATTGCAGACCTATGATTATTAAGGGTTCCATAACTTGAACCTGATTCAAATTTTTCTGTAAAAAATAATAATAGTGAATTTATATTAACGTTATAGAAATCACAATTGTTTTGCAAACAATAATTCCACCATAGTTTAAGGCTTGAATTATATTGACTTAAAGTATTTTGTGACAAGGAAGCGAGCATTATCCTTATTGCCGATTCCGGTACGCCTTGTCCTCTAAAGCCTTCCCGGACAACACACTCGCAGCCAGGGTAAGCTTGCGGTGTAGGGGGTGTGTTGAACTGAAAGAAGAGGAGAGTAACTTTTTATCAGGGGGAAATATAACTATTTCTGATATTGACAATGACTTAAACACAGGATACCAGGGCTGGGAAGGCCATTGCGGTACTACTACAGTCCCTGTTGCTTTATCAGTTATAATTTTATTTAAAACTTTTAAAATCAGTGCAAATGGGGGAAAAGCATAGAAAAAGTAAGATGACCAATCTACGGTAAAAGCGTCAATCTCAAAGGCGTAAGGATCTCTCTTCCAAGATACATAAATGGGACATTTAGCGTTAACTCGAGATGCAAATAGGTCGATATTCGGAGCTCCGAATAGTCGTGCAATTTTTGAGAACGCGTAGGGTGCTAACTCCCACTCTGTGTCTATATTAATTTTTCTAGATTCAGTATCTGCCTCTGTGTTAAGGGAAGATTTTATATATGAAGCGAATATGAATATTTTTCTATTTTCGCACCACTTCCAAATCCTATTTGCAACTTGATTTAAATGAGGGTATTGAACCCCGCCCATTCTATTTACATACGAAATTGCCGTTGTGTTGTCGACTCGCAAGAGTATATTACAATTACTTTTATCCGCAGCGAAAGATTTTAAACCGAAATAAACTGCAAGTAACTCCAGGTAATTTATGTGATTACTAGCTTCATCTTCGGTCCACAGACCACCGGTTTTTTCACCGTTGCAGGCCGCACCCCATCCTGTGGTGGAGGCGTCCGTAAAAATTTCCAATACATATTTATTGTTACTGATTTTTTTAAAGGTTACTGGTATCTGAGATTTCCACCAATCTAAGTCATCACATAAGTTATCTGGAATGGCCATAAAAGAGTCGTAATTATCACCACTATTCAAAAGGGCTATATATTTTTCTCTTTCAAGAGCCTTTGTATAAAGCCATCCATAAGCGACAGCAGGACATGCTGCCGTTAGTGAGCCAAGGATTCGTGCAAAGTCACGTATACGCATGGATCTGACTGCTGACATTTTTTCCAAACTCTGTAATATATTATTTCTTTTCTTATCCGGTAGTTGTAAAGTCATTGATTCGGAATTAATAACAAATCCTAAAAACGTACATACAGTTTTTGGCTGTATGTTACTTTTTTTATAATTAATTACAAACCCTAATTTTGTTAAACATTCTAAAGTGTTATTGACATTACTTAAGCAATTATTTTTCGTATGTCCTATAAGAAGAAGGTCATCTAAATACTTTACGGACTTAAACCCACGAGATCTTAAATAAGATATGACCGGTTGTAAAAGTTTTGTAAAAATGTAGGGGGCTGAGCACAAGCCAAATGGGAGTACATTGAATTCATAAAAAGATCCTTCGAAATAAAATCTTAAATATTTTTTATGAGTATTATGAACCGGTATCAGAAAATAAGCTTCCTGTAAATCTATATTTGCCATAAAACAATCCTTTGTCAAAAGCTTAGTAGCAGTTCTTATATCTTCCATTTTGAAATGGAAGGTTTCTACAAATTTATTTAACTTTTTAAGGTTCAAAATAAATCGCATGCTTCCGTTACTTTTTGGGATTAGAAATATATCAGAAATAAATTGACCTTTGACGGGGTCACATTTGCTTATAGCTTGTATATTTAATAAATGTTGTATTTCTTGTTTTATGGCTATAGATTCGTCTATGGAAAAAGATCGCATCGAAATCTCGCAAGGTTGCTGTTCCGGTAAAGTAAGAAATGGAATTGAATAACCAGACACTATTTTTAAAATGAAATTGTCATCTGTAATAGAACGCCAGGCATGTAAAAAATACTTCAAGCGGCCGGCATGTGCATGTACCTGATTTCCCGTTTTATTGTTCATCTTTGATGACGGTCGGTGGCTGCACGCGTCCGCTGTGTCGGCTGGCGCCGCTGTGGCGGCGGCGGCGGCGGCGGCTGGCGGCGTGCGGGAAATTGTGTACGGGGAGGCGGCGGCGGCGGGGGCAAGGCGCGACGGCGACTCGGATATGTTCCTCGTTGCCCACCGACTCGATGTTGGTACATGTGACTGCCCCATTGTTGCCGTGGTTGAGTCGATGGGCCCCTGAAGTTTAAAGTAGCGCTAGAAGTAGATGGTGTGGCCTGAATAATCCGACTAGTTTTCTTGATTCCTTGAGAATTCTTCACAACCTCGCCCAGGCCTTCGCCAAATAAGAAACCATCTCTGTTTCGGTTCTTGAACGTTTCTGCCAATGGTTTATCTACTAATGGTATAATCAACGAACGGCGCGTTTCAGTTTCCACGTAGTGGGAATCAGCAATAAGTTTTCCCGCGTCGTTCAAAATACGAGCAACCTCAGATACCTGAGGGTTTTTCTTTACAAGAATTGTCATAGCCTTACCAAGCGCGGACAATGCCCGGCCTAATTGGTCTTGTTTGTTAAGCAATCGCTTATCACGTTGGCGGTAAGTTTCGGCGAGCATGGCTTCTATTTCTGGGTTAAGTTTAGGTGCCTTGGTCAAAGGCGCATTTTTGGGGAACAAATATTTTTTATTGAGCTCATCTTTTAACTCTTTTTTTAAACCACTGGTCAAGATTTTTTGAAATCTAGTAGCTATATCTGCATGTAAGTCGTCGCCGAATTCAAGGGTCTCTGGTTCGATGCCGCCAAGAGCTTCCAATATTTCGGTATCAAACTCATCGGCAGGGTTGTCACTATTATTAGGTAACACGATATTTTCGTCATTTATCGGCTCAATTTCATTATTACAAGCCTCACCGACATCAGCCAATGCGATATCACCAGAATCTTGATGTTCTGAAAGTAAATTAATGAACCACTAAACATTTTTTACCAGCGTAAAAAAAAAAAATTTTTGAGGGTATGCGTGTAATTTTGAGAGAATCTGAAGAAAAATAAAGAATGGTCCACATATAAAGCACTATAAAACAAGAAGTTCTTGCTCGAAAATATTTTAAAAAAGAAATGTGATAAAAATATCGTTTTAGTTACTTTAATCATAATTAGTAAATTTCGCTAAGCAATAAGCTAGCGATAAAAGTGATCCCGAAGAATCCGACGGGATACAAAGTATTTCTCGAAGAATTCCACGAGAAAAAAAAAAAAAATAACAAGGCATCAGTAGCAATAAGCACCTTCAGGTTGTACATCATCTTCATCACTTGAGTAAATAATTCGCCGGCTATTACGTTGTGTTTCTTGAAGTTTTGCTTCATACTTTTTCAACTTCCTTGACCATCGCTCTTCTTTAGATTCTTCATGCTTACGTTTCGGCATTTTTTATTGAGTTTTGACTAACACTCAGCGCTGGTTTCGATCACTCGTGCTATCGGGCGCGCGCGCACGGACAAGAATGAGGTCACCGCCAAGTGGCAGCATTAAGTAAACGGTGGAAGGGGCAATATTTTTTTTTTTCTGTTTTACTGTGAATACTCGTGCGAAGGAATAAAGCGTAGCAGGGGCTACTACATGTTAAAGTTAAATCTCGGAAACGAAGTCAAGATAATCTACTTCATAACTACTTCAGTAACCAATTTCAGAAACTTGCATGAATATTTCTCCTTAAAAAGTATTTTTTTCTAAACTATTTAGAGTTACTTCAAAAAAAACCTTTGAGAAATCACAATTTAATATTATGTGTGTGTAACCCAAACACTATGTTATGTGAATAATTTAGTTTCAGCAATGAATAACCGTTTATGTTATAAGTAGTTGGTTCAAGTTAATGATGTTTTGAATTTGTTAGGCTTCATTTGATTTATTGGTCGGACTTAATTTAGATGTCCGAGGTTAATGTATGTCTAACCTTAATTATATGTTAATGTTCTAGTTTTATTTACTACTAGCGACCTGCCCTCGCTTCGCTTCGGTTCCTTCTTTTTTTGCCAAATGATATCTTCCAACAACACCCAAAAAGAAAACGAATAGCTTACAGTCCTCACCTCCATTTGCTCCAAAAGACTTTTTCCCTCCCGTTCGTTCCGTTTATTTTCGCACGAGTTAATTTTTTGCGAGAACTCCTAAGATATTCATTTAAATGGTATGGTGTTAATGGTAAAAGTAATGTGCATAAAATGCTTAAGATAACTAACGTATTTAATTTGATAAGGATTAATACTGTATCCTTCTAAATAACTTTCCAAATTACAACTTTGTACATGACAATTTTTTTTGAAGATATAATGGGTTATAGTAAGCTATTTTTAAAAGATAGATAATATGCCATCACGGACTTTTTGTAGATCTATAAAAGAAAAACAATTCCAGCATACTTTATTTTGATATAGCTCAAAAGGCATATTTCAGCAGCGTTTTCAATGCAAGCTTCCAGTCGGCTTAATTTTTGCCGACCTCTTCAACAATTATCGTCATATTTCTACCAATTTACATAATATGTAAATTGGTAGAAATATGACGATTACTCGTATATTATAACCTCAACTTATTATACACCTATAACCTTCCTCGGGAATTACTCTATCATTTAGTGTAAACCGCATGAAAATCCATTCAGTTTATCGTGAAGAGACAGACAGACAGACAGACGCGGCGAGGGACTTTGTTTTATAATATGTAGTGATGATGTATATTTCCAGAAATAAGAGTGAGTAACTGCGATTACCACATTTATTTTCTTGGCAACAGTACTTCAGAAAGCAATCAAGTTTTCAAATGTCCAAACATTACTACCAACCACATTTTAGTTAAGATTCTAAATTCAGAACTGATTTTAAAAATATATTTTCATTAAAAATTTTACAATCAGTTCATTGTCTTTTTCATTCTGTTACTACAGCAGGAAGCTATAACTAAATTGTACATATTTTTTCAACAATCCTTGATTACACAGTTATGGTCATGTGTAGACCAACCGAGTTTACTCATCAGGTAATTTACTTGTTTGAGTAACTATTCTAATCGTGAAGTTGACAATTTAATATTCCTTAGTCATCGTTTGTATACTTTTATTTTGTTCGTTGACTCTCACTTTGACCATAGCAGACACACTAGTTAATTTCCGGGGATGAACATATCTCACAGAATTGTTGTGGGAATAGCTATGAAGTTCGGTTTTGTTTACTTTGCGCTGGTCACGCGGAAAAAAATGTACTCCAACTTCACTATGTAAATTGGAATTTAAAGTACGCAATACAATATTATATACGACCGTTTAGCATGAAAGTTAAAGCTTTTGTTTTCATTTCGTTTAGTGCAATGCTCACCACTATTTACTTGAAATACTTTTAATCCACTTTTTAGGATTCCGTTGCCTAAATGGCAAAAAACGGAACCCTTATAGATTCGTCATGTCTATCTGTGTGTCTGTCCATCCGTCCGCATGTGACAGTCATTGTATTCCAAAACTATTAAGATTACACAGTTGAAACTTGGTAGGTAGATGTATACTGTAAACCGCTTTACTATTTCATCAAACCTGTACGTGCGGGGTGTTTTGTCCATAGTTAGGTCTTTAAAAATGACATTGAGGTTCCTTACACTTATACAATTTTTTCTCAAAGTTAACCTTTTGAAAGATATACATTTCTAAGGTGGTAAA
This sequence comes from Agriphila straminella, assembly GCA_950108535.1. Lineage (NCBI taxonomy): Eukaryota > Metazoa > Arthropoda > Insecta > Lepidoptera > Crambidae > Agriphila > Agriphila straminella. The sequence goes on from OX467318.1 coordinate 12,210,491, forward strand.
ATGTGTCCCCTCACTTTAACTTTTAAAATAAGAAATTAAAAATAAAATAAAAATATGCTGTAGATCCTAATGAATATATTCAAACAAAATTGGTTTGAACGGGATATTAATATGGTATGGTATAAGGTAACTACGGAACCCAACTGCACGTGGCCCGACACTCACTTGGCCGGTTTTTTATGTGAAAAAGTAATTACCAATTCAACTACAAAGGTAGGTCAATAAACTTTAATCGTTATTTTTAGCTATCTTATGTACAGAAAAGTGACTAAAAAGACCCTTGTAAAAGTTCTTAGAATACCAATTAAATATACCGTTACTGGTTCCCAGAAATACAAAGTTATACTTAAACTTGGACAGAATTACCTAACGAACAGCTTGGAGACGACTGGTGGCGCCCTCGTTTCCAAGAAATAGTTATTTCTTCAATAAATAGAATTTAGAATTTTTTTATTTATTTTTTATTTTTTTTTAGTTTATTAGGGAAACAAACAGCAATTTTACAATAAATATGGGTACCACAATTGAATCACACATTAGCCAAAACAGTTTCCACAAATAGCTTACACATTGGTATCTAAAGTTGAATAAATTTTGATTGATATTCCGAAATCTTTATAAGGAAAAAATATGTTTGTACATTTTTGTTCTATAAGCGTACATAAGCCATCCAATTATGATAAAATTTTAGTGAGTTGTAAAATAATCAATATTCAATATTATTCAATAATGATTATCCATCCTCTAATCTTAGAGTTCCTTAACCATTCATTCGTTCGGTATTGCAACGCATTTTGGTTGACATATTTTGAAAACAAAATACTTACTGATATTATAAATGCGAAAGTCTGCTCGTTTGTTTGTGGAGCCTTTACGTCATAACTACTGAACCGATCATCATGCTATGACCATGGAAAGAGATACAGAGTAAAACATAGGGTACCTTTCATTTAGAAAAAAGTATTGTTTCCGAGCAAAAACAAAAAAAATCCTCGCAGACGAAGTCGTGGGCAGCCGCTAATACTTGTTTTGACACAATTCTTTGAGTGTGAGTATCTATTCTTTTTCATTTTTTTGCATTTTATTCGCACTACTTCTTATTTAATATTTAGATGTATTTTTGGCTTTTTTGGCTCATTTCAGTGAAAGATACAATTAAGTCCGTCTGTTGATGACTCAAAGGTAGCCAGCGGGCACTAAAAAATAGACTCAAATTAAGGAGAGAGGATTTATTTAAGGATCAGAAAGATCTAAAAACCACATCATGAAATGCGGAAATGTTAATAAATGAGAAGGTATAAAATATTTTCTTTAACAATGATGTTAACAGTTTTTTTCTGGTCACGTTTTACAAGACTACAATAGATTGAAAGAAACACTCATCAATTATAATTGTGGTAATCCAATAACATAACTACAAAGAGTATAAATACTTATAATGTAGCAGTAGTAAAGAAGTAGTATAGTAGTTAATCCTTCTTATCTTCCTTCCTATGTCAACAACGACCAACGACAACGTAAGGGGCACCAGAGTTTACACTAACTTATTTTTAGCCCTGATTATCTCGCTTCAACCATTAGAGCATTGGAAACCCTAGCCACTGACAAAAAACAACCCAGAACAACTCAAAATGAAAAAAAGTTCTTTAGAAAATAGTATTCGTCTTCTAAAAATACTTTTTTTTCATTTCGCATGTTTCAGTCTTTCAACGACTGGCTAGAATATAAACCTCGTCAAGTGTGACGTCAGGTCACGTCTACCTTGAGAAGTAGTTCGTAAAAATATACGATCGAAGAGCATCAAGTCATGTGGGTTCTTAAGCTTTGTCTTTTACTTAAGTTTTTTTCCACGCGAGTAAGCTAAGAAAAAATGAAAAAAAACTGCAGCAGTAAATTATTAACATACTTACAAATCTATTAAAATGCCAGTTTAAGTAAATGTCACTACGTAATTGCATGAGCAATCAAATAAAAATCATCTTATATACATTATTTTTCATATTCTACTACTAATGTCTTTTCCTTCCTACTAATTTATCTATTTTTTTAATATTAATTAATTTAGCATAGGTATTCATTGTTTAAATCAATATTCCCCAGAAATATTCAAAACAGATAGCATTCCTAAATTCCACAATCTCGCTATCTTAACAGACCATTAACCGCAGCTAACGCTCCATCCAATAAAGCGGAATCTTAAGTACTATAACGGCTTAAACACTTTTACGACAACACATTTACCTGATATTTGTAAACAATCACCAATATGCACACATATCACTACACGGTCACTACAAAAAAACGTTTATCGAAAACAATTGAACCAACAAAAGTCGTAGCAATTTGCGCTCACTACGTTTGACACGCGCTCGCTTGTTCGACTTTCGCTTTCGTAGCGCGTAGCACCCGTCCGTTTCGCTACGCGGCCACCGTAGCACTGGCTACGCGCGCGCTATGAACCAGCCGCTACAGCCTGAATATTACTCGTAGCACAGATTTCACAATCAATAGCCTTAGATTTATAATTTATTGTACTTTATAATATAATTTCTGAGTTGCATTTTTTATTGATATATTTTGTTTAAAATAAAATAAAATGTTTGTAATAAAATAATTGGGGCTGAGCACCCCAATCCAAAAAATAAATTATTGGATGAAAATGGAAAAAGTTAACAGAGTTATAATTTAAAATAAAAAAATAGGCAGTTGGAGGCAAATCTATATCCGGTGGTCCCACAACAATTTCAATGAATCTTTTCCTGTCCGTTCGACTCGTGTTTCCGTTTAAATTAAAATTCTGAAATCAATTCACATTGATTCACTTCAATCGTTATTATTTTTTCTTAGGTGACTATTTTTTATTTTAATAATCCCACGCCATTCCAGATTCATTAACTTCTTAGGTGTTTGCCGACATTATTATCCGATTTACGTTGTTGTAATAAATTGATAGACTCTTATACTATTTATCTTTACTTATTTAAAAAATATTGATACTAAGAAATAAATATTGTTACAAACTAAAAAAGGTTTATCTAAAATTTTCACAGTTACATCACCTTCGATATTTGCATTTCAAAAATTTTAGCTGGAAAGCTTTCTGAAAAACCAAATTAGCTTCCAACGTGTGGAAGTGAATTTAGGACAAAATCAGATAAAGGAAGGATGCTGGAAATCTCACCGCTGCTGGCTAGATTTGAAGTGGACTTAAGCTGTGTCAGCTTTAGCTATTGTAAGGGTTAGGATATATTGGGCCGACCAGGCCTATTAAACTCACAGAAATACGTACCAAATACGAATAGACGATCGGAATCGAAGCTTTGTGTTTTGACGGAACTACATCAACAACCACTCGGATTGCTAGTTCAGGGCCCAATCCTGGATAATTCATCGAAATGGCAGTTTGTTTATTTGTGATGAAGTTCTTTCTTTACGGATAGTGGCGTATTTACTAAAGATAATTATTATAAGGACTAATCAGTTGCATAATCCATGTGATAAGGTTTTTACCGATAACACAAATATTAGAAACCCAACCTTATTAAGATTGTATATTTTTTGTATAAAATTGATCTTATATTAGTAAATTCTCCAAAGTGTGCGTGCGTATTGTACAATCAAAAAATTTCATGTAATATTTTTTTTTAATTTTTCGATATGGCTGAAATATGTTTTTCTATTTGATGTTATGTGAGGGCGTGGTCTCATTGACAGCTATTTATAAAAAAACAGTAAGCTTGGTTAATAAACTATTATCCAATTACAGCGGTGAGCTACAACTAAAAGATAGGTAGTACCTACCTATAAATAAAAACTTATTGCGACAAAAATAAACAATAACGGAAACTCTAGCTATGTATATTTTTTCACCAAGCATCGAGATTCTTCTCTTATACTTTCAACTAAGGCAGCTAACATAGTCAGAAACTCTGCTTTAGCTCAGTTGTATCTACAAACAAGCGTAAAATAAACTTCAAACAGCAAGACCGCTGTAAATCTTTTTTATCATCAACATAAATTTGAATTAAACTCGAACCCTTGCACACAATATCAAGTCGTAACTACGTACAACGGGGCGTCACTAGAAGTAATTAAAATTGGTATGTTTATGAAGGATCGACTGTTGTAGTGCAGTTTATATTTTCACTGCTACTGTGTAGCTATATTCGATATTTATTTAGACCAAGCTTTATTAAAACAAAACACTATTATTTTTGGTGTCGTTACCTTCCGACGCGACGTTGCGGCACCTGTGGCCACGGCCCTTGGAATCGGAAGGTACCAAAACTACAACGTGTTAATTAATGAACCAAAAATAGGAAAGCCGTTCCTCAGACCATCAAACTGAACAACTTTTACTATGGGACCAACTGAATTACTTAACTTAATTTTGACACTGAATTACTTTTGAAATCATTGTAATTTGAATTCCATATGCGTACGTTAATGTTATACAAACACACCCTCTCTACACACACTCACTCACTTTCACTTCACACACCATGAGAGGTTTCACATAACACACACTTTTGTACTTTTGGCATAAGTTCATATTATACCAAATAATATACTAGAAAAAATACGACTCGCACCAGATCAATACTCAGACGGTAATCGAACCCGCGACCTTTGGATATCCGGTCCAATGCTCTGACCGCTGAGCCACCGAGTCACTAGTGACATCGCCGAATTTCTACTAGTATATCCTACTCTTACGCTGCAAGCCAGCGTTATTTTACCAATGTGAGGAATTACCTCGACATTCAATTGAAATATCTTTGGATATCCGTGACCTTTGGATATAATCGCGGGTTCGATTCCCGTCTGAGTATTGATCTGGTGCGAGTCGTATTTTTTCTAGTTTATAATTCAGTATTCGGCTTTTAGAATAAAAAAAAAGGAATTTGTACTCCAGCACCCGACTTCAATAGACGTATTTTTATTATTACGAATATTATTTCTTGCTTTTTAGAGGTAGGTTATTTGAAGTCGGTTTTTTGTTTTTTTTAAACAATTTTTTGGTTCATTAATTAACACATTGTACCTACCTATTATGGAAATTGAAACCGATGTAAGTATAAATATTAATGAAGAATATATAATTTCGTACACTCTAATTTACTACTTTAATTCTCTGTTTATTTTACCCTTTTTTACCTTTGAAACTTTCATTCCCATGACTAATAACTAAAGCTTGAAAGTGGAGCTCGGTGGCGCAGTGGTTTAGCGCCTGGTCCAGCGATTGCGGAAGTTAAGCAACGTTCACAAGGGTCCGTCATAGGATGGGTGACCAAAAATGAATTATCTCGAGCTCCTCCGTGCTTCGGAAGGCACGTTAAGCCGTTGGTCCCGGCTGCATTTGCAGTCGTTAACACCCACTCGTTAACACCCGCATTGGGCCCGCGTGGTGGGCAATGGCCCGTCCTCCTTACCACCCATAAGGAAGGCCTGTGCCCCAGCAGTGGGGACATCAAAAATGGCTGATGGACAAAGCTTGAAAAATTGGTAATTATTTCATTAACTCTAATAGTGAGAGTTATTTCATTATTTATTTGAATCTATAGTTATTTTATTGTGAATTGATCGAGATTTTGACAAAATCAAATAAGCTAAGAGCGCAGCTTATTAGCAGCTATAATACGATTATTATTTAATTGTACTAAATAAATAATTACTTGGAATTTTTACTTTAAGTGCTGATATTATTATATTTACGTCTAGAAACTTACTAATAGAAATAGAAAATTAATAATCTCACATAAGAGTCTGCTCTTGAGTGCTGATTTTATTAGCTTTTCTTTGAATCTTTTTCTTTTATTACTTACATAAGAATTTATGTCTACTGCAAAAAGTGTTAGAAGTAAATATGTGTTAGAAATAAAAACTATTTAATAAGGTTATTTCTTATACGTGAAAAAAACTTCAAGAGCGTGTTTAGTAGTTAACTTGAGTTGAAATACGACCATTTTATTTATATCCTTCATATTATTACCTATGTATTATACAGACATTAAATCACATTACTTTAACTTAGTATGGGATATATCCAAAATATATCGATGAAAGTAGATCCAGGTTTCTTCCTTTAGATAAGATGTTCAGTTTCATTGACTGAAAATACATAAACCTGTTTTTTTTGGTAACTGATATTGCATTTTCTGTTCTAAATACTGGCGATGCATTTTAACTCCACATAATTTTCTTACCATCTAATGTTTTGTTGCTTTATTATCACGGTTTTGAATAAAATGAACAAAACACAGAGCTTAAAACCAGTTTAATATAAAGTTGGATAAAGTTTCTCACCCAATGATAAGTCAGCACTTAAACTATAGTTGTACTTAACCAAAACTTCCGAATTAATGCACGCACGCAAGTTACAGTACTTGTGGGCCAATAAAACATTTATAGGACACAGGCGTGAGCTGTCATCGTGGGCCATAAATAACTCTTTATCTATGCTCAGTCCATATCAGACTGTAGTTCCCTAGCGGTTGGATTTTCGTGTGTGCTCCCAGCCATTAATTTAAACCTATTTGGGTGTGCTGGTATTCGTTAAGTGGCATTCTCATAGGAAATTTAAATTTACTAAGCTGTACCTGTGGTGGATTTCGTTTTGTGAATTTTGGGGGTAATTAATGGAGCGTAGTAGGAATATAATAAAATATACGGTACGATACGAAAGTTTTGCTGTAAGTTACTTTTTTACGTAACCATTTTTTTTCATGATTATGTTTATAAACTCAAATCTAGTGAAGCCGCAAGAGGTTACTAGTACGTTTAAAAAGGTCATTTTGTAAAATTTTGTTTTATGCAAAATCAGATAGTTTTATAATTTGGTAAACTTCAACAATGTTTTAACATAATAACTTAATGAGAGGGAGCTATGTTGGTTATCCACAATTCTGGTGGCATTCTAGTGGCTTTAAAATGAAACAAATTACTATTGTAATCCATCATTCTAGACACTTAAAATAGTGTGTGGTTACGCTAATAAGTGTTTTTGTAATTTATTTAATGAAAATAAACAACACAAATCCGGATGTTAAAGTTAAAAAATCTGGTTGAACCAATGTTAATAAAGTTTTAAGTGCCTTATTAAACAATTACTACATTTTATTTATTATATATACTCTTTATTGCAATGATCATAGTTATAATATGAAAGTTGTTTACAAAGTTAGACTTATCTCTAAAAGAGATCTCTTCCAGCCAACCTAGCATTGTTTGAGATTTTCAGTAAACAGTTCATTGAAAGTGCATTGTAAGATGGAGATTAGTAAGTTCCTAATAAATCTAACTAACATTGAAACTTGAACCTATCATAATCAAATAAGAGATGATTTTTCAAAAGTTTTTTGTTGAAAATGTAAGAAATTATCTTTTGGTTAAAATCGTTGTAATAAAACACTGCGAAATAAAAAGAAACAGTAAAAATAACGAGTTGCCTTCGACTATTTAAAATTCATAATGGCGCATGAAATCAGCTCTGATTTCAGAAAGAATTTAAAAGAAGGCATAAGTTTGGGGCCACCGAGATCGCAGCATTTATAACAAATTTAATAAAGCCCCTCTTAGGGGAGACTGCTTCAAATATTCCATCTGAAAATGCAAATCTCCGAAAAGAAGTTATAATTTTATCTAGAATAATTAATTTTTAATTATTTCCTCGTTCAGAGGGAATGGAAATATGGTGCCCGGGCAGTCGTAATGTGCTGCGTCAGAGTAATATTTTATGTTTATTGTCTGCCAGTTTTTTAACACAGCAAACCTGGATGCTGAAATAAATTTCGGACTTGTGATTGCGAGGTCAAAATAAAATAATAATTATAAAGCTTTGCTACATTTGCAAGCATAGCAGGAACAGTGACCATAGGTATTATCATCTCAATTTCACTGATTCACAGTTGCTGCTACTATTAAACTAAAGTAATTTATGAAATTTTTAGATTTTTGGCTTTCAAAATGCTACTTTTATATTAAGATAATTAATTTAAAGTAATATGATCTGCCTATGGTTTTACATGTTTTCCGAAGCACTGATGACCCCGAGATAATAAATTGTAGGTCACCCATCAATGCCTGATTCTAGGAATAGATGCTCAACTACCGCAATAGCACGGTACCGCAGCGCTATCGTGCTCTAAAAAATATAATAGACAGTCACCAACATAAGAGATTATGATGGAAATACTAATTCTGTTACCGTGATTACGGTCAAATTCATTAATACACATAACATGAAGTAGCTAATTAGCTAAACAGCATCTGAGTACTTACTAAATAATGTGACGATCAGAAAGTTTCACTACTATTGTTATCATCGCGGAGCCTATAAAAGACTTCAAACTATTCCAAATTGTAAAAGTCAATCTAAGTTTCATTTTCAACGTATAAGATCAGCATACCTTCAACGCCAATTCGCGAGTTAAACTGTCAAGTAAAGACACGTAACGAAGTAACATAACCATTTATCATCCTTTTAACGCGGAAATCCTCGATTTAGAGAATAAAGCCATATCTTACAATTTATACCTCACAGAGAGGTGAATTATCAATCATAGCATCACCAGTATGCCGACACAGTACTAATAATTGAAAGGAAAATCCTTCTCTGATAAAAGGGAACTCCTTAAAAAGTCGTTGAGGCCGATATGGCTGACTGATGTATTATTTTCGGAGGAAAATGAAAATGTCGTTTGTAAGAGTTGAAGGGATGTCATTAATATTTAGGGATCGATATTGTCAGCGGAATTGTGTCGTGTGCTTTTGTGCGTCAAACCAATTATTTGATCCCGTCACTTGGTGACTATAACGGGAAGAAATACACAAATGACAATCTAATCATCCGTGATTTTGGAATAAATGCTTATGCTTTACAATTAATTACCATAAAAATAATTAGAAAATTTAATGTGATGATAATTAATGAAAATAACTCGACTTTATGGATAAAATAAGCACATTTATAGAGTTATCTTTTTAGTTCTATAAACATATTAAAAGTACCTAGTTACAGCGTTATAAAATTTCAAAAAGAACACGTTTAAGTAGTCCCAACTGGTTAAATTAAAAACCATTTAACATTTAAAAATAACAAGAAAAATAATCGGTGATAAAGTTCGTGTCATCAAAACAGATTAAAAACAGTACAACAATTCACGTAAAGGATTAGGAAGGAAAAGAACATGTGTTTTGGCCTTAAACTGTTACGTGAAACTTGAGTCTCAAGGGGTCGCTAACTCGGTAATTTTAATTTAGTTAAAGAGGGATCCCGCTTAAACAATTTAGAGACTACGAGTATATAATACGAGTAACATAGTGAACTAGATGGGCATACATTGTATTTTGATGATAATACTTAATCAAACACAGTAGATACGATAGTGTTTCGATAGTAGAGGTATCTCTTACTAAGGAGAAAGAGAACTAAATTAGAACAGCCTTCCGTGACCACGACACGTGAAAATGCGTTGAAGCGTTGGAAAATGACAAATAACAAAAAAAATATCATTTAAAGAGTATTCAAGAGAGATGTACGAGCTATATTAAGTCACAAACCAGAACAAATATTGGAAACATGCATCAATTTTTTTTGTATCAAAATCAAAAGTATAATGCGTGAGAAAATCAACTGAAATATTAAAACTTTTCTCTAGCGTTTTTCCTCCTGATATAGTCACTTGAAGTTAGCACGCAGCAGCGCCCGCCGAAAACGCTCTATACAAATAGGTCAACATTTGTGACATCACATATGCCACGTTTCAGTCGGATTATTATGGAGTTAGCCAAGAATTTTCAAATATCTCCCTAAATATTGCGTTTAAGTACATAATATGTGTCTTACAAAATAATATTTCTTATTCGATATTCTATCCGACTGTTAAGTGCATTATATCCGAAAGTGAAAAAAAAAAATTCGTTGTTTTCCCCTGTGTGATAAAACTAAAATATTTTTTTTTTCTGTTCCATCATGTTTCGAGTAATCGAAGAATACAAATTGATGTGACGCTGACACCTGACAGACATTTTAAATTAATACAATATACGTACTTGCACCTTTCACTCATAGCAACATATTGCCACTCTTAAAAATGATAAATGTTGGAAATATAAAATGAAAAATATATTTACTTACGTCCACATGGCTGATGTGGGTTTGGCCTGTGAATTTTTTATGTCAAGCAATTCGTAAGTTCTCGGGTCTGACATACCCCTTTTTCAGATAGGTACGGTTTAAATTTATTTAGGCTTGAAACTGCCAGCCGGGTTATATGTAAGATACGTGAAGGTTCATTGACACTTAAGCTTTTGTCTAAAGTTCTCTTTATTACAGTGACTTATATTTAGGGTTTTGATATAAATAATATTACATTTTAATGTTCCCGAAACTAGTAGCTGAAAAAATACAAGCATCATCAATAACGAGATAATATAATAACAAAAAAAAACATCGATTGTAGATAAATAGTCATATTTAATGCCTGTGCTCCAAACTATTATGGGTCATACCCACCACGCGGACCCAATGCTGATTAATGAGAAATCTTCGTCATCAGCCATGTTTAATGTCCCCATTGCTGGGGTGCAGGCCTTCCTTATGGATGGATAAAAAGGACGGGACATAACCCACCACGCAGACTTGACCTATGAATTGGTGGGTGTTAACGACTGAAAATGCAGCCGGGATCAATGGCTTAACACGCCTTCCGAAGCACAGAGGAACGAGTTTTTTTTTTGTCACCAATCCTACGACCGACCCTTGCGAAAGTTGCTCAACCTTAATCGCAGGGCCAGGCGCTAAACTACTGCGCTATCGAGCTAAAAATATATTAACTGATCCTTTGACATGATCTTTGAGAAGTTATTTTGGAAGACGTAGCTACACGGCAACAACTGGGTTTATATTTTTGTTGAGAAAAAATCATTAAACTATATACGACTGGAATTTTAAAGAATTTGCCCATTAGAAACGATTAGATGGCTTTGCATGAGCACGTGTCAGCAAACACAAAATAATACAAAACTAAATAGTCAGCTGTGCCGTTACGCTGCAGATGAGTACTAAACGATTATTGCACTGGCATTAGCTGGTAAACTACGTGCCATTCTCTAGACAACTACAAACGCATTTTGTTGTACGCTCAAAATAAATTGAAATGTGAAAACATGAGCTTAATCTAAACATGAGCTTATCTTGCACGCTTGTATTAAATTTTGCAAGAAAACATTAAGTAGCTTAAAACTTTAATGCCTATCGTTAGTTAAAAAATGTCGGGCAGTTCTACGGTCTTCGGCATCACTGAACCGGTCAGTGCCGAGCGATATTCTTTTCTTAACGATTTTCTAAGCGGTGGAAAGAAATAGAGCTACGAAATATAGCCTGAAACAACTACAGCTATATTATTGTCTATGTATGTGGCGTGTACATAGATATAGTATATTAAAAGGGCGTGTATATGGCGATTTGTTTCGAGCGGTTCTTCTGCGAATCTAATTTTATATTTGAAGTCCATGCAGGAAGAACAAGGAATGTCATATTTTTTTACAAAATTGAACAATAACACTAATGCCATCTAGTGGAATTTTATAACCTTTTCCAAAGCCATATTTCATTCGTAGGAAGAACACGATGAGTCAATGACAGGCCACATTTTAAGTTTCAAGAGACTTGCTAATAACAAGGAATGTCTGTGCGTAGAAATCATTTTTTCCCACAAAATGACATTACTGACCGCGTGATGCGTTATTTATGGCCCATCTTCCTTATCCATCCGTGAGGAAGGTCGTGCTCCAGAAGGGCCATTAAAGATAGCTGGTGCCAAATCCCCCACTAAGTAACCACTGACATTTTACTTGTTGGTACACAGAATTAAAGTCAAACATTTTAGCATGTCTTAAGCAAATTAGGTGCTGCAACATCGGCTAGACGATATGCATAAAGTTAAGAATATCACTACGAATGACATGCACTCAGATTAATAAATGCAAATTTTGTCGCATGATCATAAACACTAACATGGATGCGGTCGTCTAAAACAATAAAATTGAAGTTTTTACGTGCAACAAAAATAACATTGTCAATAATTATGCTAACTTTTGACGTGTGAACTTTTATAAGTTAATTATTACTTATAAAAGTAGAAAAATATTTATAAATACTCTTTTTTTATCAGAAAAAACAACTTTTTGTGGATGGTAGCCTAAGCTACCGAGTCACTAGTGGCATCGTCGAAATCTTTCTAGTATAGGTAGGTATCCCACTCATAAACTGCAAGCCAGCGTTAAATTCATCAATGTGAAGAAGAGACGATGTAAGTACGATGAAGACACGGCGTAATCTGACGTGCCAAGTGTGGATCCAGCTTTACGTAGCGCGCTCCTTCAGGGCATCATTCAGTCTGGTTTATAATACTGTGGCATCATGCTACACGATGTCTACGTTTTCTACTATAAATGCTACGTGATTATTGTGTCTGTGATTGATACATGGAAAAGATGGACATGTGGGGAAAAAACCTTAGAGTGACTTACTGATTCAAGTCTTTAAATTTTTTACACGTTGTTCAATACATAATAAAACGACCTGATGATGTGGATCTACAGTTCGGACCCAGTATGAAAGCTTCATCTTCTATCATCTTTTTATGCTTAATTTTTTTAAAGAGGATTCTGAAAAGGTTCACGGGTATACCCTGGGGAATCGGGCTGGGTGATCCTGGTGGAAAAAAGCTTTTAACCAATTTCTTCTTTATTTCATGGTTTGGCATTGATAGAGTCTTTTTGTAAGTAATTGAAATATTTTTCAGTATTGCTTGCTATTTTTACACATATAACTCGATTAAAAAGGCTGTCAAAATAAATAATAAGCAACAGAACCTTGCTAACACGCACGTTCATTTTTTAATTTGTTACCCAATCATCTGATTCGCACGTTATATACATCGTTACGCAAACTCATTGCCTTATAACAACGTAATGGCGGAAATGACGGGACCATATAAGACGTATATTAAAATTAACCCGAAGGTCGGGTTGCCCTGAATGTAAAGCTTAGTATACACGACACTATACACTAGTGTTTATGGTTGTGTACAGTGGTGAAATAAGTATAGTTCTGTAGAGCAGTTAGTTAGTTCCGCCACTGTGCTTTTACATTCTGCACCTCATTATGTCTATATTTTACTGAGATTTAGCAATTTTAAAGCCAAGGTATGTAAAAACTTAAACATTTCAGTTCAATGTGTCTTAATTGGAAGGTATAAAATTGTTTACATAGTTAAAAAAATGCTTCTCTCCTAAGTCTTAGCCGACAAGCAGTCTTATGAGGCTTTGTCACGTAACGTTACGAATACGATACGATTGTTGACATCTGTGTCAAGTGTCAGTGTCGTGTGTCTTTAGCTTAAAGAATAGCAAGCCCTTGTTTCTGTACCGACACGTAATTACGTTACACAAGTCTTGTGATGAGGGATTCGGAATAGAGATGGATGGTTGGTGTGACGAAGGTGCCGTAAATCAACGTCGCCATTGTTATTCAGATTTTATTATAGTGTTATCGATTGAATTGCTTTGAGAGAAGAATTTTGAGATTATTTTTAGTACAGTTTAACAGGAGCAAATTCCACGAGTATTCAAGAAACTAGATCAGGGTCTGGCAATGTGCTTCTTATCCTACTATATACATTATAAATGTGTAAGTTTGTGGGTTTGGATGTTTGAATGATTGGACGTTTGTTCCTCAATCACGCAAAAACTACTGAACAGATTTGGTTGAAATTTGGCACACAGATACTAGATAGCCTGGTTTAAAACATAGAAAACTTTTTATTCCGATATTGCCACGAGAACGGGAACCACGCGAGTAAAACCGCGGGTGGCCGCTAGTTAATAATAGTAATAATAATTTTTAATTAGTTGTGGAATTGTTTCCAAGAAAACCTACTACTTATGTAAAGAAATAACTTTGAAGTTAAACTAAACATTATAATTGCTGACCAACAAAATCGGTCGGGCTTCCATTAAATTATGTATAAATCAATGCCGAAAAGGTCACACTAGAAGGTCCGAATCGAAACTTCAAAGTCAGAAATACCTTTGTTTGAAATTCAATATCGTTATGAGTAATTTGTTTTCATCGACAAAGAGTATACGTACCTTTTTGTTGTAACAACCTCATACCAAACATTATAATGCCTAGTTTACATGATCTTAGTACCTAGTTTACATGGTCTTTAGTTCTATATAGCTTAGTAGAGATAAATAAATTTACACGTTGGTATTAGCATAGCCAGTCTATGCACTTGTCATTTTAATTTGTCACTAAACACTTGCCATAGATGTTTACATGGTCCACACAAGCGACACGTGAATATTGAATTGTGGTGCGGATAGTCGACTTGCCGCTTAATGAAAAGGATTGATTTTTATTCACTTGCACTGGCACCTTTGCACGCAAGATATACGCTATATATACGCTAGTGACAAGTAACAACAAAGTCCGCCGGGCTAGCTACTGCCCTGCCCATCTTACCTAAATCTGACGCCATAAGAACAATTTAGTGTTCCGGCAGTTAGCGGTAAGATAGCCAGTTCCTCATTGATGAGGATTCCGGTAGTAGTGCACTTACACTTTCCGCTTTATCGTCACTTAAAATCAGGTTAAGTGAAGGCCAAGCACTATCCCGTTGAGGATAAAAGTACTAAGCGTTCGTAACTAGCTCGTGTAAATTAGGTACTTATAATACGCAAGTCTTAACGTGTTTCAAACGATTTTCCACTGCGGCTATTTCTTATCGACTAATTTCCTATTGTTAATAGTGTCTACTCATAAATTCATGTAGGTAAATGTATTTCAGTAGGACTTTGTCTAAAGCTGCGTAGTTGCTACTCAAGCTGTCGAATTGCTATCAGCCTTTACAAATTCTAATTCCAACTCTAAGCTACGCCGCCGCTGCGAAGTTCATACTTAGTTTGATAGGAACGATGGCCTAGTTTACTGTTTCGAATGATAAATCAGCAATACGGTTTTCTGATGGCGTTATAAAATAATAAAAGGTAAACTTTTAAAAAATACTTTTTGTAGATTATTTTGTTGATTTTATTTTGGGTTTTTATAGCGTTATTCAGATTTTAAACATCTTCAGGAAAACCCCAACTGTCATGAAAATGAGAAGAAATTCAGCATCAAATACGTTTTCTATTTATTGACAACATCAAAACCATATTTCAACGATGAAATCTAAATCTAGTCTGTGGTTAGTTTTCATGTATCGTAAAGCGTAGCAAGCTTAGAGGAGTTTTGCTAACAAAAAGCTAAACTAAAAGTTTTTCAATAAAACTTAAGTAACTAAACAGCACCATATATCTTCAATATTATTACTATTGGTGCCATCATCACTATCCGGTAGTTTTTAATTTCTTACCATTTAAGTATATTTTTAATATGTTTTAAAAGTTTTAAAAGCAATATGCTGTTCACCTATATTTTTACAGAAAGATTAAAATTGTTAGCATAGTTACGAAGCTGAACAAAATTTCCATGCATGCAGGCTTGAAGTTTTAAGCTGCAAAAAATGTCCTGAACTATGTACGTATTTGTTTCGGCTTTGTTAAAGAACTAGGTATGTGGGTTAAATATGCTATAGGTCCCTTAATTAAATAAGTTTGTATCCAGGCCGTAAAGGATAAAACGAGTAAGTCTTCTTCCTTTTTCGTAAGGCTAATTCGGGTGAAGTTATCCTGAAACTTGAGAGTTTTATTGCTCTGCTCAGGGTAGGATGAATATTTTTAAAGGTTATCATACTTGACTTAATAGCGGAAGGGACTTAAATACACTTGAGAGCAAATAAATCGACTCAGCTAGGTTTTTAAGTTCTTTCCGACATAGAATAAGTTCAGATATTTTAATGATAAAATGATACCAATTTTAATTGTATATTATAGTAATTGAATTTGTGTTAAAGAAAAGGTTGAAATAATAATAAATAATAAATGCTTGAACAATTTCACACAGTGCCATCTAGCCCCAAACTAAGCAGAGATTGTAATATGGGTGCTAGACAACTGATGAACTACTTATATACTTTTTAAATATATACTTATTATACATAGTAACACCCAGACCCGTCACAGAAATTAATCATTTCAATTTCTGCCCCGCTGGGAATCGAACCCGGGACCTCTTGCGTGGTAGGCGGCATGTTGACCACTGCACCACTCAGGTCGTGAAAGGAAGTTATCTGGGTGATTTCATTGCTCTAAGGTATAATATTATCATCGAAAAAATCCGGATGACGAACTTAGGTAGGTACTAAAAAAAATTTCGAGAAAAAAAATTTTACACAAAAAATAACAAAAAGTTTTAAGCCAGACAATGATTAGCTTATCCACCTTTGAATGCGGCATTAAAGTTTACTGCATATTTTACAAGCAAGTGATGGATGCTATAATATTAAATGCCAAGTCTACACCACGAAACGTGACATTTTAGCCGTACCCTTGACAACCTCACCCCTTTGGGGGCTGTATAAGCTCATATAAAATGGTGTTTTAGATATGAGAGTTCAGATATCACGGCAAAAGTGCCAGTAGTGTTTTTTTAGCCTTTTTTTCAGACATTTGCAAAGATTAACCTAAAAGAGTGCTATCATAAATACCTATTTCTCCTAAAGGAACACTGTCTTGTTTTGTAAAAAAACTAAATAAAATAATAATATATTTACCTCATAACGCTGGTTTATCATACAAGCTTTCCTTAAACTGAAATGATTGAAAAAACTTTATATATATCTCTAGCTAGACAAAAGATTTTCTCTCAACTTCAAGAACCACACAAGCACTCATTTCCTCAAATCAGTAATTTAAATCTATCAATTACCCCAAAACAAAGGGGACTCGTAACAAAACCTCCAAGTTCCAATCCAGGCGTTCTAAACTTTTGATCGACTTAAAAATAACCAATTACTAGCGGGAAAACAATTTCAGTAACAAACCAATCGCATCGAACGGTACGACGCTGTTTTCAATTTGAAGTGCCGCCACACCATACAGGTTACCTAAGAGCAAATTCCACTGGAAATAGAGGGTGCGAATAGGGATGTTGACTATTTTTTTTATTTTATGTTACATAAATTACCTCTCAAAAAAAGAAACATTGGTAAAAGAATTAATTCGCTAGCATGAAAACTGCCCGAGATATCACAGTGTGAAATGCACACAAATGGACTCGATCAAAAACGCTCCATACTAATGGCTTGCACGTTATGACGTCACGCCGTGCTAGTTTGTATGCAACGCATAGGAAATTTGTTCAGCAGCTATATTAAATATTGTGTTTATCAAAATGGTTTCTTCGACAAATTTGCTATACATCTTACGGACTAATTAAAGGTATCATTCATTTTAATAAATTTTATACTTTTTAAATGGACTTGTCCACCCAACTTTGAAGGGTCATAAAACAAATAATATGCAATATATAAAACCAAGAGGTATACAAGCTACTCTAAAAGTTTAATATGTTTACGATTTTTATTAGTATTTCGTTATTTTATTCATTAGTCAACATCCCTATTAACTTTGCTTTTGCACTGAAACCTCGAAGTGCTGCGAGTTCCACAAACGCTGATTGTACCAATAAAATTGGACTTATATACGAGTACCTACTTAGATTTGTGGTCTATTATTGGTGATACTATGTCTTCCATGTTAATCTGGGAAAATCAAAAAGTTTATTTATTAGTTGAGGGATGTGGGATTCATGTACTTATACTCATCTAGCTTTTACCCACAACTTTGTCTGCGAAGAATTTTGAAAATGCTAGTTACAATCTGTGGCACCTACCGCAATTTCTAATTATGAAATTATTTCGATAGGTGCCACCATATCTATTTTGTGAAGTAGGTCACTTGAAATCAGTATCATATTGAACATACTACTTCAAATTAAATACCTAATAGATAAACAAAATTATTGCCTAAAATGCTACACCGAGTAAAGAATATACTTTGTTCTTTTGTTTATAAATAGAACTAAATAAAATGCAAGTGGATGGAAATCCAGATTTTTATAGGTGTAAAAATATATTTCTATTAGGTACTCAAAGCCCTCATGAAACCCTGTGAAATGAATAAGGTTGAATAAGGTAGGAGAATTCTCAGTGAGGTGGCAAAATGCAAGTTATATCGCAAAAGTTCAAATAAATATCATTTTCTATCTGAGCCATTCAGAATAAAGTAGAACCAAGTAAAGTACATAACTTCAAAAACTTATTAAACTCATTTCACGAATTCTACCCAAGGTTTTGGTGACCGCAAAAGTTAGTACCTCATGAATCTCGTCATGCTTTGACACAATAGCAAATATTCACCTTAAGTTCGGATTTCAAGTAAATTTGCCCAAGCACCGAGAGTGTCGCTGTAAAAGCAAAAGTTTAAGGCAAAGGCCGCGTGCGGGCACCAGAATTGTAATTATGTACACTCTATCTAGGGAAGGAGGGACGGAATTAAATCCTTTGTTGAACACATCAAAGCAGGTTTTGTGCCAGGAACAGTCGCCAGAGACTGTACCGGGCTACTGAATTTTTAATGGAATGCCCCAACTCATTTGTTCTGAATTTTCGATTAACGATTGGTATACCGGACTCTGTGGTTAAATGAAATTCTGATTTCAATTTTTTTTTTTTCGAGAAATGTATTAAAACTTTTTCGTTTTGAACGTTGAACGAAGTTACACGATAACCAACGAACGTAGAAGGTTGGTTGGTTATCGTGTTTACAATTATTACATGCAGCTACTTTCTTCTTGAGGTTCGCTTTGTAACTCTTAAGGCTGAGTTGTACCTTTTTGACTTAACCTTAAGGCGAGGCCAGTTCACGATCTGATGAAAAGTCTGATTTTTGAACATCCAATGTGAAGAACTGATGTAAAATTCTACTTCACAAAAATTACTGTAGACTGAAAAAGAAACAAAGAAGCAAATTAACCGAACAGAATATTGAAAAATGGCATGGTAACCTTGTAAAAAAATCCTGAATAACACCATAAAAACTTATAAAAATAAATTTCAAATCGTCAGATTTCGTAATTTTCAACGACAGTGATATGATTTTTTATGCAAAAAGGATAGCTTTTTTATCGATCTAACACAATAACTGAGTACATTTTTAATAAATGATCCAATATTTCAGAAATCAATAAAAATGTACTAAAATTCGTCAAATTTCTGGCGAAGCGTCAATTAAAGTTATGCAATATTCAACCTTATTCTAAAGACATAGTGAAAGAGTAAATTTCGTGAACTGGCCTCGCCTTAACTTTAACAGATACAAACTTATCTGAACCAGTGGTCAAAATTGGAACTAAGGTGTTATTACATATTGTTACCTAGGTTACGCCATAGACGACAGCGACGCTGTCACCGAGTCAGATAAGTTTGTATCTGTTAAAGTTATGGTTAAGTCAAGATGGTGCAACTCAGCCTTAGACTGCTTGAATTAAATTTTAACATATGTTGGGTTAGTACATTAATTTGAATTAGGGATCTATTAACGGTACTTCAAGAAAGTCTAGTGATATAAATTAGAAAACATGAGCTACAACTTAACCGTTTCATTGACAAGATTCGATTGAATATAACCTCTAAATAAAATAGTTGAACGTTTTGATTTATTTGAGGTAAAAGTTGCGTTTATCTGTTAAAAATAAACCCAAAAAATTACTTATTTTCTTCACAAAGTTAGCGATTGTGATTGTTTAATTCAGATTAGTATGAAATCAGTTCAATTTCGAACAAGTTGTTGCTAAGTTTCTTAAAGGTGTACTTTTAATGACTGTTGTTAAGTCAGAGTCAGTTAAATAATTAATAAATAAAAATACTAATAAAAATAAAAATTGAATAAGTCAACACTCTATTGCAGGCTACTAAGCTATATCCCGTTGTCCCATTAAATATATAAAAAAAAAATCCGTGAAAAGTTTTCCGTGTTTCCGTTCCGTTTTGGCATTAAAATCCAGCTTGCTACTAATATAATGATCCTGCTTTAAATAATGATAGCAAGGTTGCTCCAAATAGCTTAATTCCCACCCAACCAAGTTATTACCACCAACTAGCATACGTACTAAAACTACCATCGAAACCTTCTGTTCTGTTTATTTTTATGCCATTATGTTAGATTTACAACCGAGCAACCCATTATCTTGGTTGGAACTACCGACTTTGTGGAATGAGACTCGAAATAAAAGT
The DNA here is from genome assembly GCA_950108535.1 of Agriphila straminella. Lineage (NCBI taxonomy): Eukaryota > Metazoa > Arthropoda > Insecta > Lepidoptera > Crambidae > Agriphila > Agriphila straminella. The sequence goes on from OX467318.1 coordinate 12,230,737, forward strand.
TAGCCATTTGTAAATCCTGGTGTTTTAAGTTGCTGTAGCTTATTTAATACTTTACTGTAGTTGTTTTGTCTATGACACACTAATCTTCACAGTGATTAGTGTATAGATGCCCTTTTGTGTAAAAGTAGTGTTTGTAGTAAAACAATATTGCTTTCCGTTTACATACATTATTTTGATGTTATATTTTTTAATGTACATTTCTTCGTGAATAATGTTATCGTAGGAAAAATATTTATATATATATATTACAGACAACCTATTTATGACGTTAATTTACCTAACTTTTGTCTGGGAATTCGAGCAAAATAATTTAAATATTGTCTAACAGTGTTCGAATATCGTTTTGAACAAACAAAATTTAATTTGTCAAATGTATACAACTTTGTAAATTTCAAACAAGTTCGAAATGAAATAACAATTCGTTGCTCTTTTGTGAAAACAAGACAATAGCCGTTAGACAAGGTCCTTTCATTCAGTCCAAAATGGAAAACTTTAAAGTATAATATTGACCCAACCTTCATTGGAAACAAAATTAAATATTCTAACGAATGCAAATTCCGATAGACATTTCAACTTTCCATCAATTTTCCTATTAAAACAAAAGACGTCTGCGTTGTAAACTGAAATTCCCCGAATTTGAAATTTTAAGTAGCTACCGAAATTCGAATTGTGAAAAAACTCATTATGCCATGAGACCCGTCTGAACACTAAAGTTTTTCCTTTTCAAGCCGCGGGCTGCATAAAGTTTTCATAGCACCAGCTGCACCGCTTCTTGGCAAGTAATTATACGTATTTCAATATTACTCCGCCTTGAGTCGGCGGATTTACTTTTGATAACTATGAGCACATCCGTTGTTCTAAATATCGTTTATAGTAGATTATACAACAAGTGAAAAAAAGGGAATTTAGTTCGAGGGACTAAGTTGGATCCCGAGAGTAGCAATGGATTCAAGAGTAGAATCCTGAGCAAAGCTAGGGATACAAAGGATCGAGATGTTGTATATTTTTTTTTCACGAGTTGTGTACTCTACTTTTTACCATCGACTGCGAGAAAACAAATAGCAGTACTTATACCTGTAGTAGGTATTTATAGGTTATCAGATTTTTATATTTAGGTAGGAAATCGATAATATTTATAACATTAGAAAAATTAAATAGTGAAATTAGAAATTTTGAAATTTTCTAATTAACTGTACGCGCACAAGCTTTAGAAGTGTATATGAAATTAGAAGCTTTCCATTCAAGCATAAAACAACCACGATAAGAGGGAGATTACATGATCAGTCAGTCTGGCATCAGTCCATGCCATCAATCTGTAGACTTTGAATTTTTTTCAAGACCTGATAATCGTACCCTGAAAAAAAGGACTGATGCCACAGACTGAACATCTAATCTCCCTATAATAGATAGAAAAGAACCCAAAGCTAAGACACTAAAATAGAAGCGTTATTTTTTTTTATTCAATTGTATAACTATGGCTTTATCTATGGAATAGCTCCATACTTTCAGGACGTTTTATTTTTTTTGTACATAATTCATTTATGATGCGCGCTTGTTCCAAATTCAAAATACTCTTATTCACTCGGTGAATAAAAACGCGTTTTATTCATTGTTATCAATGAATAAGACGCACTTTTTTGAGTGGCGATGGTAAAAAATAATAGTCTTTTTTTTCTATAAGGTCAAATTTGTGTCATCATTAAAAAGCAACAACAAAAATCTGACGAAAACATTATATTAAGTCCTATATTAACCTATTCTTAGGACAAAGTGGGAGTAGCTTAAGTCTGTTCATACTTTACTAAGTCAGTGATGAGAAGTAACTTCAAGACATATAATATAATAATAACAAAATATTATCAGCCAGAACTTTCACTAGATAAGGGCAGTAATATGATTTATAATATATGTATAATATAAGGACACTTTACATGTAGAATTGCACGTAGAGTAAAATTAGCAAAATCCGAGTGTGGTTAGTATAAGCCAAAAAATCCTTCACTTGTTATCGACCTATTAACATCTTAATGTAATACTAAGTAGATACTCAATACGCTTTGCTTTGCTTATATGCACGCAAAAAGGGCGTCAAGAATTAACGTCCTTTAATACCAAAAGGACCCAAATTCTTAAGTACCTAAAGAAGTTATTATTTATCTTCATTGTCTTTTGAAATAAATACTTACATACTACTACTTAAATATTTTTCTACTATTCAGATTTTCTAATGGCAATCAATTATAATTTACGAACTGATCTGATCTCCGACGGTTTATCTATAAAAGTAATTAATTACCATGCACTCTTCTTTTTTCGTATATCCTATCTCGCTGTGGACAACAGGGTCAACAGTGTCAACAGGGAAGTTGCGCAAATTCCTGACGGAGCAAGCAGATCGTTCTTAATTGATATTCGTTGATAACTTTTATGTATAATTATGTATGCTTGCTTATATATATATATATATATATATATATATATATATATATATTCAACCGTTCTATGTAAATGTTGATCCAGTACAATTTTAGAAATAATGTTGATCCACCTTTTCGTCGTATATAATTGGCTCCCCACGAATACAACCGATATACTTTGATCCGGTATTGACACGGTAGGGTTGTCCGCCAATCAGCATCGGTTTCTTATGTAGATACTCGTCATCAACAAATACACAAATTAAAGATATTTGTTGATCCGTTAACGGTCACAGAAATGACACCGATGCGTCAAATGTTAATCCGTTTTATATTCATGCGCGTGCACAAGCTTCCTAACTAACGTTGATCCGAGGGCATTTTGACCTTTGCATAGATTTTACATAGTAGCACGTGATGTTTTTAGTGTCATTTGATAGGTTTAGGTCTTAAACGGATAGGACAAAAGAAATTGTGTAAATATGATGATCCGTTTAGAAGTATGTATTAGGGATGATAAAAATAGACAAATGTAAAATTTTACAACATTTTTAAAAGCCTTCCATGCAGATTTTTCTATATCGCTTAATTTTTCTTCAAATCTTGAATCTTTTATTAACTCCCTAATTTGAGGACCAACAATAATACTTTCTTTTGTGTGTTTTTTTCTTGTAATTTATACCTTTTATGTCAGTGAGACAAAAATAGCAATCTTAAACGTCATCTCGCTGTTCAGTCCATAGGTAGGTAGGTATATGGGTACAGCAAACGGCATAGGTCGTGCAACTTTCTTCCATTCAGTTAAATTTTTCACACACGTTATGCAACAGACATGAGGGGCCCAGGATTTGTCTTGATGGGCGACAGAAAAACCAAAACATCAACACAAGATTCGTAAAATTTCGTCGTTGTTTTTTTCATGTAAGTTCTCCGCAGACATAACAAAAAGAGTTAGGATCATTATTACATTTCCTCGACATGTTCACAGGGTTATTAAATCACAAAAAAGTGTTCAAATTCAACGACAAATATTTTTATAACGATTTACTTGTAAGCGTTTCTGTTAATTTACTGCCGTAGTAATATTACCGTATCACAACAAATATGAGGCTAATTGACATAATACAACTGTGATTAAATAATGAGGATAGATTGATAAAACAAAATTAGCTATCAAAGTTCGTGTGGCAAAACAAGTGTTGACCAGTGATTTAAGTAAAAACCTTACGGTCAGGGAATCGCCTTAACCTGCCTGCCTAACTTCAATAAAATAATTAATATTTACAATAGGCCGAAATTCTTTTGCCTGCACCTGCGTGCCTACGAGCACTAAAACTAACTTTTGTTATTTGTAAGTTTACAACAACCAGTTTACAACCTAACTAAGTACTATGGGCAACAACGTCGCTTAACCAGTTTGCAGCAAAATTCGTGTGCGCGCGTATCGCCCCTACACGAACTAAACGTATGGTTGTGACGGCGCGGCGTGCAAGCGATTTTGACCTTAGCAGTGGTTTAGCGTCGCTGTTGCCCATGGTATCTACTAAAATTCCTTTTGTTATTTTATTAACAAATATGTCGGCATTTTAGGCTATTCTATTGTATTGTGACTCTATTGTATTGTATGTGCACCTGACTAGGTGCTCACATCACAGGTTGATAAAATGACAAAATTTTGTTTTGTTTTGTTTTCGATTTTTATACCTCAACAAAAAATGCTCATCAGGCTAAACAACTTTTGCTAAAGTGTCATTTTTATATTTTGTACTTATAGTTTAGCTGGATCGTTATGGTTCTGCATCGGGTGTTCCAGACCTTCGATTTTCATACCTCAACAAAAATGCTCATCAGGCTGAACAACTTTTGCCAAGATGTCGTTTTTATATTTTGTATGGTTTAGCTGGACCATAATGGCTCTGCATCAGGTGTTCCAGATCTTCGATTTTTGTACCTCAACAAAAAATGCTCATCAGGCTGAACAACTTTGCCAAGGTGTCATTTTTATATTTTGTATAGTTTAGCTAGACCATTATGTTACTGCATCAGGTGTTCCAGATCTTCGATTTTTATGCCTCAACAAAAAATGCTCATCAGCCTGAACAACTTTTGTGAAAGCGTAATTTTTATATTCCTTATAGTTTAGTTGGACCATTATGGTTCTGCATCAGGTATTCCATTTTCCAAAATCAATTATACCCTAAACTATGCCCAGGCAAGCAGGCAGGCAGGCAGCTATATAACAAAACTAGTATTTCGCCCTGGTGCGCGGGCTGCTGAAGCAGCCCGCGGGCTTCGCTCTGTTGGACTGTAAGTGGTGGACTTTGAAGAGTTGGACTGCAAATTGTCGAATAGCCATATTGCCATCCGATCATATCACATTGCCTTTTGTCTGCAAGTTTCAGGGTGGTGTGGTGATGCGTAGTAAAAATGAATGCTCTATTAATCTTTCTAAAAATTTTGCTGGATGATATTTAAATCATAGAGAAACTAATATAAAACTACTATGTGAAACATCAAATCAAATCAGGGGGTGCTAATAATCCCCGAGTGCGGCTCGGCTACCATCAATTACGAAAACTGTACCTGGCAACTTAATAGCACTTGCTATTTAACTTAATCGTTTTGCTATTTCGAGTTGCACAATTCATGGTGTGACCTAAACGGGCTTCTAATTAAGCAGCCTGCAGCTCCAGCTTAGGGATCGTTACAGTGTTCAGGCTAACTCTACATTTCCCAGTTACAAAGGCCACCTCGTCATAATTAGTCAGTAAGCGACAGCGGCATAATGCTTGCTCGGAGGCGTCAACGAAAATGTGTTATCTAAATCCTGATCATTTACTTAATCTGCAGGAACATTTCCCTGATATCTGCAGTAACGGCTACTTCTCTTTTTCGGAACCTAAGCAGGACATCAACTAATGAATTCGACAGATCTTGGCCAGTCAGTTATTCGGTATTCAGAGACACTTCTTGAGTTTCGGCTTTCGCATCAAAAACAAGTCTAAGTTTTCCAAGTTTGTTGATATTTCGAACGCTAAAATGTAGGAGATACCAGACTGGACCAACTGGTGCCTGAGCAGTTTTCTAGGCATAATCTTTTTCCAACATGTTATGCATAATTCTGCTTCGTGTAGTCTACTGCGTATCTCGGATCAAAATCCATCATCTTAATCAAGCGTAATCTAATTTCGACGTTTCTCTTGTTGTTGGGTTGGGAAGCTTGATGTCATCGTTCCTCCACAGCAAAGCAGACTCCCAGTGGCCGTCGATTTTCTTCGACTTAGTATCGAGAATGCGAAGTGCTCGTCGTTCTTCTGGAGAATATCTAGGTAGCTTAGAATTATTGATGCCTATGCTATCAAGTCTAAATTAATTCTCTAATAAGAGGTGAAGTTCATCCTCTTCTTCGGACTGAAGTGACAAGCAAACTCGGGCATAATCTTCCGCGAAATTGACGATGAAACTCCATGCAGAATCCAACTAAGTTCAGTGAGAGAGACGACAAGCTCGTCCTTCCTGCCTTCTTTTATTTCCCGACTTATATTCAAATGACAATAACCTTTGCCTATGAGGAATTGAGGATTGTCTGTCGATCGTGGTGGTCGTACTAAGAAATCATGTTGCCATCAATAGGAAATATGCAGCATTTTTTTGTATCAAAATCAAAAGTATAATGCGTGAGAAAATCAACTGTAATATTAAAACTTTTCACTTGCGTTTTTTTCTCGTGATATAGTTACTTGAAGTTAGCACGCAGCAGCACCCGCCGAAAACGTTCTATACAAGACGGTCATGTTTTGTCACCAACCACGATTTCAGGCGCGAAATTATATCCCTAAATTTTGCATTTAAGTACATGACATGTGTCATACAAAATATAATTTCTTATTCGTTATTCTATCTGACTGTTAGGTGTATTTTATCTGAAAATGAAAAAAAATCTATGTTCCCCTGATTTCATCGTGTGATAAAACTAAAGTAATATTTTTTTTTCTGTTCCATCATGCTTACGTGTCCGCAGCGATCAAGCTCAAATTTTCTATCAAAATTGCTGACTTATGCATATTCCCTATATTTGTGTCTTAAAAGCGTGAAGTTCTTCACCGTACGAACTCATTCAAGGTTGAAGGATCCTGTATCTGTCATAATAAGCGTCAGAGAGACGATCTTGCCAGGTTGTTACAGCCGCCCACCGCACCCTTAAACGCCAACTCGACGCTCCAACCTCCGGCTCCTACCACGTTGGCTACACTGCTCTCTACGAGTGACACGACACGGTGAACCCTTCATCAAGCAGACCACACGTGTTAAAGTTGCCTTCAGGCCCCTGGACGGTTACGGGAAGCACCTTCAATAATCACCACTCCCAGCATTGGTTAACGTCTTCTCTTTTGAACTTGTCACAGGCAATAGGTAATCTGATGGACCGTGTCATCACAAAAACGAACTTTGCTTATTGCTTGAGTTTTTCTTGGTGTTGTTCGTCAAATCTACCTTTTCGGACGAGATCGGTCGTTTGTATGTAACTGATTTGAAGGACTTCGGTGGTTGTGGTTCTATGCCGCCTATCCGATCCCGCAAGCGGAGCGCATTGATTTGTCATTACAGGCGGGATGAAACGATTTGGGCGCCGTTTTATTTCTAGCAAGCGGGGCGTAAGGGTGGGTAGGGTACCCACTTAGGATTGGGAACCTCCACGTTATTCACGGATCTTAACCTGGACTTCCATTTTTAATATTTGTTTTCTGGAGTTTTCTAAATCCAAATACTTTTTTTATACATTATACCCCTCTTTTCCACCTCCTACTGGGAGAATAATTATGTCAATCAGTCAGTGAGTGAGCGGTAACTGGTAATCGAGCTATAAATGCTGGGTTTTCTGTAAATTTGTAAACTTGTCACAGGCAGTAATCTAATGGCCCATGTTATCACAGAAAAAGCACCTAGCTTTATGCTTGGGTTCCTTCGTGCTGTTCGTCAAAAGTACCTAATCGGGCATCTTCTCCTCCGAGTTAATCGCCACGATCGGTCGTTTGTATGTTACTGATTTAGAGGACTTCGGTGGTGGTGGTTCTATGCCGCCCTTCCAAGTCCGCAAGCGGAGCTCATTGATTTATTATTGCAGGCGGGATGAAACGATCCCTTTTATTTTAGCAAGAGGGGTCTAACGATTTAGCGTTTATTTTCCTGCGGGTGGCTTCGTGGTTTTCAGTTTGTATCGCGGCCATTTTGTTTTTCCGCTATTTTTAACCTCTGGCTCCTACCACGTTGGCTACACTGCTCTCTACAAGTGACACGGTGAACCCTTCATCAAGCAGAGCACACGACGTGTTAAAGTTGCCTTCAGGCCTCTGGACGGTTACGGGTAGTACTTTCAATATGACTCGTTTGGAACTTGCTGACCAGATGTTTGCGGTAGTCGCGGTAGTCTCTGGGTCTTTCTTCTATTCGGTCTCCGTCTCCATTCAGACATCACGGTGAAGTAACTTATGGTGACTACCTTTGCAAGTTGAGCACCCCGACCTCCGACTTGCATCTATCTCGATAATGAGTAGCTTTCAAGCATCATAAACGTATTTTCCGCTTGCAGATCCACTCCCAGCGTTGGTTAACGTCTCCTCTTTTGAACTTGTCACAGGCAGTAGGTAATCTGATGGCCCGTGTCATCACAAAAACGCACTTAGCTTGTTGCTTGGGTTTTATCATCGTGTTGTTCGTCAAATACTTCGTCAAAACCTTATCGGGCGAAATCGGTCGTTAGTATGTAACTGATTTGAAGGACTTCGGTGGTTGTGGTTCTATGCCGCCTATCCGATCCCGCAAGCGGAGCGCAATGATTTGTCATTACAGGCGGGATGAAACAATTTGGGCGCCCTTTTTTTTTAGCAAGCGGGGTGTAAGGGTGGGTACCCACTTAGGATCGGGAACCTTCACGTTTTTCACGGATCTTAACCTGGACTTTAATTTTTAATATTTTTTTGGAGTTTTTTAAATCCGAATACTTTTTTCATACATAATACCCCTCTTTTCCACCTCCTTCTGCGAAAACAATTATGTCAATCAGTCAGTGAGTGAGCGGTAACTGGTAATCGAGCTATTAATGCTGGGTTTTCTGTAAATTTGTAAACTTGTCACAGGCAGTAATCTAATGGCCCATGTTATCACAGAAAAAGCACCTAGCTTTATGCTTGGGTTCCTTCGTGCTGTTCCTCAAAACTACCTAATCGGGCATCTGTCGTTTGTATGTAACTGATTTAGAGGACTTCGGTGGTGGTGGTTCTATGCCGCCCTTCCGAGTCCGCAAGCGGAGCTCATTGATTCGTTATTGAAGGCGGGATGAAAGGATCAGTTTTATTTTTAGCAAGAGGGTCTTACGATTTAGCGTTTATTTTCCTGCGGGTGGCTTCGTGGTTTTCAGTAATTTTGTATGGCGGCCATTTTGGTTTTCCGCCATTTTGAAAGTTTTCCTTCCATTAGAATCTGCTTAGAGTACTCTACAACTTTAGTTTGAGCACCATATACCTATGTAGAACCATTTTGGCGGGCACTACCCCGTCATGAGGATCTTGACCTGCGGGTCTACCGCCTAACTCGGTTCAAAGATCTTTATTTCTCATTCCGACAATCGTCACTTACATGAGAATAATACTATCAAAATTACATTAATTTGTCTCGAGGTGTGGGTAGAATTAAAAGTATTGCTACAGCTACACTCACCGCATAGTACTGCATACAAGTTGCGTTCTCGTCTACCTACATAAGGCGGTGGTCCAAGTAACAAAACAATAAGTAGGTATGTTATACATCACTGACTAAGATGAATTGCTTTAATCTTTTTTTGAAAATGTTAAGCGAGCTCGAATCTTTTATGTCTTTTGGGAGTGAATTATATGCCTGTACTCCTGCAAAATTTAAATTATTTTTACCGTAATTAGTTCGTTCTTAACTCTATCGCTTTGACTCTGGCTTTGGTTTATGACGTCAGTGCACTGTCCGTCCTTGTCATCGTGTTATGATATGACAAGGACGGACAGAGCATTGCTATCGCTCTGGCTAAAGCTTTGAGTTAGGCGGTAGGGCCCCTGGACTTAATTAACCTCACTTTAAATTCCAGTGTTGCCATTTTTTCGATATAAAAATAGTCAAATGTCATTAGTATTGGCAAAAGCTAGAAGTTTTTTTTAAAAATATATTAAAAAATGCCGCTATTTCTATTTTTCACATTTTTGGAGTAAATCTCGAAAAGTACCCCGAAAATGGGTATTTTTTTTTACAGAGCACTACTACTTAATATGTTGCATAATTCGCCAATACATGGCAACTTTCTCAAGTGTCGTATACTGCCTCAAAATAGCCTTAAAATGTTAAAAAAAATATAAAATTTACAAAATGGCCGCCACCGCGTCCGCTATATTGATTTTTCGATTATTCATATTTTTCCTATATTTGGCAGCATATACTGCGTGCAATGACGTTTTGATTTTCTATCTCACTTGCACCTAGCCGCCGCAATAGGACTTGAAAAAAGGGCATCTCAAAAATATATTTTTCCTCTGCAGGTTTCAGGGTTGCCAGACGTTGTCAACCAAAATACCAAAATGTCATTTGTATACAGACTATACACGAACCCTTATACTCGGAATTTCCAAAAAGTGGTTATTTAACTTTTTTGCATTTTGGGGTAAATCTCAAAAGTTACCCCCAAATGGGGTAAAAATATTCTACCTATCAATTCACTGTACCTATACCTACAGCTGTTCTATAAACCTCAAAACGCTCCAGTGTGGTCCAAAACGTGGTCGCTAACTATGGGTCCCATAAGGAGGCTCAAGGTCACCCAGCGTGCAATGGAGAGAGCCATGCTTAGCGTTTCCCTGCATGATTGAATCGGAAATAAGGAGATCCGTAGGAGAACTAAAGTTACCGACAACGCTCGAAGGATTGCTCAGCTGAAGTGGCAGTGGGCTAGACACATAGAAGCGAGAAGAACTATCTACTTTTAATTTTTGTCTAATAGTTTTATAAATTCTTAATACTTTTTCTCTACACTATACCCATATACAAATGCTCCTTTTTGGTATTAAAAATGTAAGGTACTTGGAAAATAAACCTACTTTCAATTTCAGTGCTGCCATTTTTTCGATACAAAATAGTCAATGCCGGTGGCCATGTGTAATGCCGCAAAAAGGTTCTGGACCGATTTGTTGGCCTCGCGCTCCAGTTCTAGCAAGATCGTCGGCTTTTTCGTTACCGATGATGCCTGAATGACCAGGGACCCATTTCAGAATAATTTTATTCATATGTCCCAGTTCATTCAGTTTAGTCTTTTACCAGTTTCGATCGTATTACGTTCGAGTTTATGGCGTTAAGCGCTGCTTGGCTATCTGAAAAGATATAGATGATTTGATTTGTGTAGTTTCTTTGGTGGTTAGTTTCTGCACATTCTATAATGGCATAGACCTCTGCCTGGAATATTGTAGCGTACTTACCAAGATTAACACTAAGGTAGGCTCTTGGTCTCACGCCATGTTTACCACAAACTACGTCATGACCCATTTTGGAGCCGTCTGTGAACCAACTAGGCTTCCAGCCTTACAGGAGCTTTGGTCATAAGACCACATCCCTCTGCTAGGTAGTTCCACAGAGTAATTTTTAGTGAAGTTACACAGTGGAAGCATGACATCAGACGACATTGCAAGTTGTTTGAATTCAAGCACTGATTCATGTAAAGATCTCGGTGCTTGAGAATGCCAACCTACTTTACCAGTGTTGCCCACTCTATACATCCCTGCTTTCGCCTCCTTCACAATAAACAGGTGAAGTGGCGGTAGGTTTAGCAGAGCATTGAGTGCTGCTCCTGGTGTTGTAGACATGGCCCCCGTCAGCATAATAAGGCAAGCAAATCTTTGCAGGCTAGTTAGCTAGGCTTGGCTTGGCTTTAGCTACACACACAGGCATACGTTATCATCGGCCAGACTATGGCAGTATACATCCTTGCACCCGCTACACGACAGCAAATTTCTAGCGCAATTTTGGCCTTTTGGATCACATTATCTATGTGTGTATTCCATGTCAGCTTTTGGTCGATTGTAAGTTGTAACGCCCAAAGATTCGACACACAAACTTAAAACGCTATTTTCTACGGAGAAAATAGCGTTTTAAGTTTGTCCAACTTACGCTTCCTAGTAAAATGGACTATTGTTGTTTTGTTCGGGTTTACTGACAAACTGTTCTCAGTGCACCACTTATTGATGACATTGAGAGACCTTTGAAGTATAGATGATACAGTGCTCTGACAGGGGCCTATCACGCAAGCTACCACATCGTCAGCATTGCCCTGCATATCCAGGTCCTTTTTAGAGGCTTCAATCAATAATTGACCGACAACAAGTGACCACAATAGAGGTGATAGTACGCCCCCCTGTGGGCATCCCCTAGTTATCTTGAAACCTTTAGTAGTTCCGTGTAAACTGACGTTTACAGTTCTATGAAGAAGCATGCTTTCGATCCAACGGATGGTCGTGCTGTCAATGTTATTGTCACTCATTCCCTGGGTTTCGATAGTGACGTTATCGAAGGCTCCCTCAATATTAGTATAGTCGAATTAGCAAAAAGATTGAAAGTAATTCGTATAGTTAATTCGTGTATTGAATGGGATTAGTTCGCGACAACCTTGCAAGAAAATAAAAATATTAACAATAGCCTTGCTAATCTTAATATTTGACTGATTGATTAGGTACAGCAACAGCACATCAGACTATACACATGGCCACCTTGCGCTTCGGGAATAAAGGTCATTTTACAATGGTTTTGTATAGTCTGATGTGCTGTTGACAGTACATAAAGGGACAACGCTGTCGGCGGACTTTTGGCGGACTTTTTGTGTGCCCAACAGATTCCAGTCTCATGGTGAACGCCACAAGATTGATTTGACGTCAAAAGTGCGCGATTAAACGTAAACTATAGGGTTAAATTCAACCTTAATGTGTTTACCATAAAGACTGTGGAATCTGTCCGGCAGACAAAAAGTCTGCCGAAAGACCGCGGTCTGCGTTGACCCTAAAGGAAAATGTTAGTTAATTATGCTTTTGAAGCGGGGGTTGTCCACATTCGCCAACTCTCTCTTTCGCCAATTCCTGATTTGCCAACTCCTGATTCGCCAATTCCTGATTTGCCAACTCCTGATTCACCAATTACCGATTCGGGTATTAGCCGTAACATATACACGCTGAAATTTTTATCATTTGGTTCCCGCCGTGGGGTGGTTCCACTCATGATTACAAGCAACTTTTACTATGGGGCCAACTCTCCTACTCGCAAAAAAAAAATCTGCTGTTCCATACATTAAGGTCGAGTAGGTACTGCACTTTTGTATGGAACAGCTGATTTTTTTTTTGCGAGCAGGAGAGTTGGCCCCATAGTAAAAGTTGCTTGTAATCATGAGTGGAACCACCCCACGGCGGGAACCAAATGATTAAAATTTCACCCTGTATATTTGAATTTGATAAAAAAAAAAAAAATATGAAGCCGAGCCCATCACATAAACGCTCGAGCGACCGAAATGACAGATTCTCAATAAGAAGTTGGCGAGTCAGGAGTTGGCGAATCGGGAATTGGCGAATCAAGAGTTGGCGAATCAGGAATTGGCGAAAAAGGAAGTTGGCGAATGTGGAAACAGGGTTTGAAGCGAAGCTTCTCGGACGTTCGGGACGCTCGTTGTTGTTGAATTTAAAACATTTTATATATTTTTTATTTAGGTAGGTACTTATAATATGTATGTCTAACAAATTATCTTTACCTAATGATTGACTTGAATTTGTGACTACCACACGTACTTTTATTTAATAAATTGTTCATAAAAAAATCGTTTTTTTATTACCTACGAGTATTATATATGAAAGTAAAATCATCATCATCATATCAGCCGCACGACACCCACTGCTGGGTATAGGCCTCCCCTAAGGATCTCCACGACGATCGGTCCTGCGCTGCCCGCATCCAGCGGCTTCCCGCGACCTTCACCAGATCGTCGGTCCACCTTGTCGGGGGCCTACCCACGGCCGGCGCTCCGAAAGTAAAATAATAAGGAAAAATTGACATCCGTAATATTGAACCAAGAAGCTTATTACAGGTAATCTATACAACGTGTTATTGAATTAACACAAAATGAGAAAACTGTTTCTTCGGACCATCAAACTGAACAACTTTTACTATGGGATATGGGACCAACTATGAAATCGCGAAAAAAAAAACAGCTGTTTCATACAAAAATTAATAACGATAATACAAAAATGGATGAAGCAGAAGAAGAAGAATTGCTATAGTTTTTGCGGTTATTTTCTTCTGCTTTACACAAATTACACAATTACACATTCAATCACAGAACACAATTTCTTTTCTCAAATTTCAAACGAGCTCAAACTTGATGGGGTTGCATGGTTTTATTACAGAGTTCCAGTGGCTTTCTTCCGGCTCTATCATCAGACCCTGGACACTATTTCCCAACAAATTACTCGTCAAGACGATTCAAATTAGCCCAAACTCGATGGGGTTGCACAGTTTCAATATTGAGTTCCTAGGGCATGGCCTTTCAGCTTCATCATCAGACCCTGGACCTCATCTCCTATAAGAGTACTCGTCAAGACGATTCTAACTAGCCCAAACACGATGTTTTCATGTTGTTTTCAGGTTGCATGGTTTCACCATAGGGTTCCTGTGGCCTTCTTCCGGCTCCATCATCAGATCAGCTCAATGACACCATAATATTTCATTGCCTTTCAGTTCTGAACTCTGTTCAAAGTTTCAAGACTAGCTCATCAGGAAACTAGTTTAAAATCGTTCGCAAACTTTGAGGAGAAACAAACAAACACACAAACAAACGAGAAATAATGAAAACATGTTAATGAAATGGTGATGGTTTAATTGGGATCAACGCTCGACAATGCCACCCCAGACGCCGCCGCCCGCCGTGCACGGCGCCTTCGTCGCTCCGTTAGTCCCGTGGTTCGAGGGTCCAATGAGAGACTTGCCGCCTTCTGATTGGTTCGTTTGAATCGGATCAACATTTATCGGAGTGGATTTGTATATGTGATCAACATTTTCTTTGCTTATCCCAAACCTCGTCGGAGTAAATTGTTGATCCGACCGGAGCCACATTAGTTATGAAAACAGTATATTGGATCAACAAAAACCACCCGGATCAACATACGTTTTCGGATCAACAATGTGCTCGCGTGACAGTACGCATGATCAACATTTGACGGGTTGGTATAACTATACATTTATGTATATTATATTAATAATTATTTATATACTATATTTATATTTAGTATGTATGTTATAATATGTTTTATTTATAGTAAGTAATTGTTGAGTATTTTTATTTTAACTGTGTAGTTATACCATATTATTTCTTTTTTTCGTTTTTCTTTTTACCCTGGTTGTGCACCCTACCACACAAAGTCTCCACATCACCCTATGGTTGACTGGTAGAGAATGCCTAAGGCATTAAGTCCGCCATTGTACAAATTGTGCATCAAGAATTATAGTACATTACGATATTAGTGCGTAACGTAATTGAGCCGAGCATGTTATAACCAATACGCACGTATATCGTACGACGTTTTTTAACACATTTGCGAGGAAACAGAAAAAAAAAATACTCCAATACTACATTTTCGGAAAATGACTTGGCATTTTTCATGTTTTTCCACTTCAAGAAATTTTCATACGTGATTATGCATCTGTCCTTGGATATTGACGGCAGCAAGCTGTCGCATGCGGTTCGCGCTTCTGTTAGTATATCCGGTGGAGTTGAAGTAATATATTGCTCATCTTCATTATTGAAAGTTGTCATTTTTAGATATTTACAATACAAGTACAAAGAAAAGACTTTTTAAACACTGCAAAGTTCTACCTATACACAAAATATTCCAGTACTACCTTTTAAAAGAACAATTCTTTAACACTACAACCCAAAAAAAGATCAATCATAAAATTACAACCCGAAAAGTAACTAACGATCAACTAATAACTTCAATAGCCTGTAATGTATACGGAAAGCGGACAACGCACTATTTAGTTCCTCGTTTACTAAACAGCATTAATGCATCCGTGAAAAATTCCATCACTAAAAATAATATAAAAAATAAATTAAAGTTACACTTCTTGAACAGCCTGTAGCAGCGATGCATCATGCCTGTGCATTTTGCACATTGCGCGTGACCTTCAATCGCTCGCCCGCGTCAACCGCACTCACTATCTCCCTCACGCAAAGAATATTTGCTCCGATGCGGTTCATACTTGTTATACTTACTTGGGTACACGACATATTATGAGACAATAGAATATTGTATTACGTTACGAATCTATATAGTATTAATCATATGAAATAGCTGTAGCGAACTCAACTTTGTAGCACGCCAGACAAATCTCTGTGGTTTATGGTGTGTTTTTCAAATATTAAATTTGTATTTTGTTAATTAAATTAATAAAAAAAAAAAAAAAAAATTTTTGAGGAAAATGGCGCTAGGATTATTTTCTGCCGTGACGTGGCTGCGTGAAAATGTTGACAAAGACGCTAAAGCATGCAGCCAAGTTTTTAAATTACCGAATAAACAGTTTTTTTTATTTTAAATAAACTCAATCTGTGAATGCACACTGTCTACTAACTGGCGCCGCGCAACGATTAGTTCGAAATTTGAATAGCAACAGCGCGCTCGCGGCGGCGATCAGTTCCATATTTGAAATGGCAAATAATACTGTTATGGAATTTGTATGGACTATAACTTAACTATTTGCTTTGGTAACACACGCGTTTTTTATGACCCGCTTTACATATTTAAAACCGGTGGAATTAAATCAGCTTTACGAGCAAGGGTGTTAAAAAATAAATAAAATAATTAATAAGAGACACCATAGATATGTAAAGAAATTCTGCATTATGTTCCGTTCAGCAGAGTTGCTTAAAAACGGCCGTTTTAGGGCTTTTCCTTGAGGAAAATGACGTCACACTCGACACATCTCGATAGTGGCGCGGATTTATTGCAGCCATTATCGGATTCCTGCATTCGTTGCGAAATGCTGAAGAGTATCGAGGGAAACCACTCGAATTTATTTGAGATTTTAATTCTAAGATATTTTTTTTTAATTTTTTATTTTTTTGTTGTATTTCTGAATGAATGAATGAATGATTTATTTGCACAAACCATACATTACAAAATTATTACATACCTATGTAGCTTACAATTGAAATATAAAAGCAGCAAGGGTAGGAGTACCCACCTTATACACATTTAACACATTACAATTTTTTTTAAACAATAGTGTGGGTACACACCGCAAAACAACTTGGTTACTACAAAATTGCTAAAGGAACAAACAAAAACAAAAAGTAAAATCAATTAATGGCATGGCAGTACAAATTACTACCCAAACTGGGATATACCCGTATCTCAGGCAGCAGCTCCTCCTCCCATGGTAACAAATCAAGGATGTAGGTATTACAAGCATATAGAATGTATAGAATTAAAATTGGAATTTAAGTTTGAAATTGGAAATAGTAGTTTATGATACAAGGTTGGTAAGGAGGTTTTTAAAACGAGTTGACGCTTTATAAGCCCGAGCCGCAGGCGAGGGTTTATAATCGTCACGAGTTTTAAAAAACCTTAACAACCGTGTGCCATACTACGTTTTTCAATACATTTGCGAGAAAACATTATAGGTACTACTGAAATTGTAATCTATACATATAATAAGACTGTAAATTCTAAATATTTGTGCGCGAATTACGCAAAAACAGCTAAACGAATTTTGATGGATTTTTCACAATTTAGTAGATTGAGGTCCAACTTAAAATCTAAGCTATGTTTCATCAAATTCAGGTGGGTGGTACCAGGGAAACAGCTTGAACTCTCCGTAGTACTAGCTTTCATACACTAAAGGGGTCATTTTAAACTGGTTGCAATATTTTTCTACTGTCCACGCGGATGAAGTCGCGGGCGGAAGCTAGTAGAAATTACAAAAAACGTTCGTAAACAAAAACGCACGGCGCCGGCGTGCGGTAAAATCAACTTTCCGCACGCTGTACTAATCCGTAATCAAAAACGCACGGCGTGCAGTAAAATCAACTTTCCGCACGCTCGACTGTCATCGTAAACTTACATTTTCGAGCAACTGTATTGAAAAGGTACTTGAACACTCCCAATATCAGTGCGGTGTGCAAATATCCAAAACAAAAACGAAGTCAGATTTTACAACTTGCTTTAATATACTATTAGAATCTAATCTAAGATCTAATCATTAGATCTTACAATTTGCAATATAAAATTATGATAACGAACATCGAAAAAATTCCCTTCTTGAGCCCAAAAAGTAGCTTATTGCAATTAACAAAACTTTTTTTAAAAGTTATATTTAGTACGAGTATTACTCGACCGCTTCCAATATCAATACCGACATAGAGGAAGTGGGATAAAAACCAACGATGCGGTGTGCAGATATACGAAACACAAATGGGGTGTGATCTTACAACTTGGCGTATGGAGATGTACGGGGGAGAATTTCCCTTTTACGTGTTAAAAAATTTCACTTAAACGTTAGCTCTACACACGATTTTTTTTTAATTTCCGTCTATGCATTAGTAGGACCGAGTTTTTGTAGAACGTCTTGTGTGTTATTAGTTAATATTAGATCGGAACTAATGGTGTTCTATTCTAGGATTTTGATAAGTTCTAAAAAAATTGGTCGTGTTCATAAGATGAAAATTGGTAACCTAACCATAGATAGCCTTGAAAGACCTTAACTTAAACTTATTTAAACTAAGACTAAAGAATTTCCTTATAGAAAAATGCTACTATAGATTAAGTGACTATTTATCAGATAAAGGTTTACCTAATTTATAATGTAAAGATGTAAATTAGTCATCTATTTAATTTATTATTATTATTATAATCATTATTTTTTTAATTAACATTGACATCGGCATAATAAACAGAGGAGACATTTTTGACATTTATATTATTTTGACATTAATTTTTTATTTGTTATCTGACCACCTAGGAGTCTAGCTAAGCTTTTGAGGATTTTGACATGTAACTTTATAAAAATAGGCATTAAGTGACATTTATTCGTTATTATCATGCTTGTAAGATACCTAATATTTTTTATTCGTTGACATAAGAAATAATTAAATTAATTGACATTGTAATTTTGTATGCCCTACAGGGCCAAACATGTAAGGACACCGATAAACCCTGACAACTACATTTTTTGTACACTCATGTTTGACAAAAATAAATGATTATTGATTATTGATTATTGATTATAGATATCGTTAGTGCTAACATCACCAACATAGATACTGAAGACCGAATGTGGCATATTTTTACTCTTTTAAAAATAGGCCAAAGAAAAAGACAAAAATGCCTTCAGTCTTTTACTCTGAAGCATAATTTTAGCCCCCTTATTAATAAACGACAAATAAGTTTACACATTAGTTTAACTTAGAATTTTGGGTTTGAGGCATCATTGCTTAGCAATACTTTTTGGTTAAGTCAGGGGGGCTACTCAAAATAATGGCCACTTTTCCATTCGTTCGCTAACTTAAAAATTTAAAATCTAAAATTACGTGTCGTAGGCTTATCGTTTCCATACAATACAACAATGTCTGTGATTTGCGACGTGTGACTTGATCGTCAAATTGCTTATTTTTACGCTTTAAGTTAGCGAACGAATAGAAAAGTGGCCATTTGATCAGGGGGGCTGGTGCAAACTTACTCTTCTTTTAACAATAAGGCCATAAAAAAGTAAGAAGGATTTTATCTGTATACATCTTTTATTACATACTAAACTTACGAGTCAAGGTTAATAAACAGTACTAATAATGCGTAATCACCTTATCCTATTACGTAATAATTGAACGTGATCCTGTTAGTAAATCTTACTCCCATTATATTATATATTTACTTCCACTTATTACGATAGATAAGCCCAATTAACCCAACCGGAATATTTAATGCTATAGTGCTTCCCAGACAGCATCCTGCTTATCACCTTAAAATTAACAGCGCCAATCACATTTCAAATTAGAATCAACCTCTATTACATACTTACAAGAGACCGCAAATTTCGACTCAACAATGAAAAAGTGTCTTCGACTTTTTTGCCTTAGAAATAAGGTTCAGATTAATAAATTTAATACCTTCATGGTTTGTTGGCGAAAGTACGAGTCTATTCATGAAACATTAGCATGGCAGACACGTAGAGAGTCCCTGGGAAGGTCAATTTCCTTTGAAATCGAGGGTCTTGGAACCAGAGAATAGGAACAGAATGTGTGTCAACAATGATGAAACATCTATAGGGTATCTTTATGAACTTGCTTGCTTGTCAAATTTAAAGTTTGTTAAATCTACTGTGCACAATATTAAAATTTGATCCAGTACTAAATTCTTGACAACTATGTTACTTATCTTAACTGTGTAAATCAATCAGCTGATTTTTATCCCTCGTCAAAGTCTGAGAGATTTGAGTTTGTCAAAGCAAGGATATAATGACAGATGATCAAAAGAAAAGATGCGTGCGTGACTAGGTACTTAGTTCACATCTCCTTTATTTCTCTGAAAAAAAAAGAAAACAACAATCTGTTTATGTTACAATCCCTTTGCGCTGTTATTGTTTGTGATAGAATTCAAACAGAATTTTATTTCAAACATAAGAAAGAAGCTTAAAAGCTAGACTTTATTTTGCAAAATTAAACAAAAATATTTTTTATAAAAATGACTGAAAATATTATGATTCCATTTGCGTATCGCGCCACTTTTTATCTTTAACAAATTAAAAATAACGTTGCTTAATCGCTTAAATTATAAATTAGTCTGGACTGAGAAATGGGGACAGCGGAGGGGCATACAAGTCGAGATCTTTGCAATTTGTGGACAAAAAACGCTTAACACGACTCGAATACAAAGCGGATGTTTTTTTCTAATTATTTTCCTTGTTTTTAACTGTAACTTTAATGACCTAGTTATTTTATACGTTTTGTTATTCAGGACCCATGCTGTGCCATATTTAGCTTAAGGTTTTTTAATGAGCTTTATACTTCTAGGCTTAGATTTTACTTACACACAATAGCTTTGAATGAGTATGATGAAAAACACGGTAAGTATTCTACTTTTGAATTATTATTAATGAGGGTTTCACACGAAGTGACTTAGCAGACGATTTTAGTCAATTAGCGTTTATCGCCAATCGGTTGTAAAATTGAATCGCCACCTCATTGAAATTAAGTTTATGATTAGATTTTTTAAGCGATTGTCGATAAAGCGCTAATTGACTAAAGTCGCCTGCCAAGTTGCCTGCCAAAAATCTCCATGTAAATACTCCATAAATAACAATAGCAACAATATCCACTCAAAGGCATTTTGTTCACTTTGATTGATAGTCAATTGTACATCGACAAGAGAAATTTAAAAATAAAAGTTAAGCATAAATAAGTTTGAAGGCAAGGCCACAAAACCGCAGAGAAAAACCAATAACCTTATATTACGAACGCACTTTTCTAATTTTAATTCTGTCAAGTCACCGTAGTCACGTGCAACCTGCTTCCACGTACATTTGCTAAGAAAATCACTTTGCCATGAACTTGGTGGTGCGAAAATAGCACCACTGAACCGCGAAATTAGTTTCAAGTTTTCTTAGACGAACACCCGTATGAAAATGTAAACTGAGTTGGCTTTTTGAATCTGCAGTTTTGGCTTCGTAATGTTGGCGCTAAGGCACGTTGGTTTAATTCAAATTTTACGACACCGAAAAAGTGAGTCTTTCTGAATTATGAAAGTTCGAAGTGTCGTTTGACGTAGATATTTTTATAGCTTTTAAATATTTCTTACCTCACTTACTCTGTACCCAGACGATCCTAATTTCTAAAATGTAATTACCTATAATTTAAATGTTGTTTTTATTCAACAAAAATCAAATTAAAAATACAAGAGCTTTCTATAATGTAGGTATTTAATTACACTAAACTAATACTTCTATCTCATTGACTGAAGACAATGATTATCGATTAACTATTATCAGGTATATCCTCATTATTATTCCGCTGCAGTGTAATCTGTGCAGATGCTCTGAAGATCTTTTGGCGATAATGCAATACGTTTTTACCATGTTTAGTTTACCCCGTTGCCTTACATCGTCACAACAAAAGATGACTTTGAGCAATTCCTTATTTCGTACGTCAAGCATGTACGTACGTGCTATTTTCAATCTTACTGATTCAAAAACGAACAAGAGGTATACGTATTCATTTCTCGGGTCGACGCGGCACGATATTTTAGGAAGAAAAATTGTGTGAAGGTCTGATGCGACGCGAGTACTATTACTCAAGGTGTCATCTCGTTCCAAGAGCGGGAGATGCTTGTTTTCCTTGTACATGTATGGTGCAAAACAAAGAAACTTGTTGAGATAAACCGTCATTAGGAACCAAGGAGGTTTACATTACACCCGTATTTACAAACATTACTATGAGGTTTCACACTGCCTGCGGACGCACAGCGTCCTAATTACCAATCACACGTAATACGTAAAACAAACGAACCAATCACAGAGCTCTATTTCAACGCAGTGCGTTCGTATAAGCAAGGGTCGTTTGAGTATTGTTCTTGAATACGGGTGTTTGTATCCTCCTTGATTTTTGTTGGACCTAATAGATTGCAAAAAACATTGATATTTTCATCGTTTCTGGATCCATCATATTTGGTAGTTTTACATATTGTAACTACCAAACTACCAAATTGTACATATAACTACTTTACCTAACTGCTTTATACAGTGGTTAATGTAATGGAAGTGGTGATATTGGATAGGCGCCTTGCAGGCGCTTTACTACGCTACGTTGTTTTGTTGTGGATTTTGTCTCTCCAATCCCTGTGATCTATGGTCTCATTAGGTACCATTTTGCAGAGCTCACACAACCTTACATATTACTTAGGTAATCAAGTACTATCTCGAAAAATGGGAATTCCGTCTTTTATTTATTGCCTTAAAGTCTCTTTCCTAAACTGAACGTATGTGATCCTAAAAGTTAAATGTGAACAATTACATACTTTTACTTCAGATAACTAGTTAAATAAAGCAGAAGTATTAAAACTTACGCATTTAAAAAAACCCGCTTGAGCTTAAAGTTTGCACCGCAAGTTTTCTTATGAACCGGCGGTATCTTCGGTGTTGTTACAAAACAATTATATAAATTAACAAAGGAAAGCTAAATATAAGAGAAAATTCCTTTACGTCTCCCTAAAATAACTATATGTAGTGAATATTTTACTTTATTTTCAATGACATATTATGACGTAAACGTTAAAATATGTCAATATGATTTTTTTATTATAGTAAAATTAAATCCCTTTCAAATTGGTATGGAGATTTAGTGATAGGTTTAAAAAAGGTAGCCGACAAGATTGCAAAATCAGATCAGCAATATTTAAAAAAAAAACAATATACTATTATAATATATATATACAAAAAACAGAACGCATTTTAGAGCGCGCTAGAGCGCTAGCCTGACGTCGCGCTATAGCGCTGAATTGTGTTGTAGGACGTGCATAGTTTCATGCCAAACACAGCGCCGGCGCTAGCAAGCTAAACGCGTTCTGTTTGGAGAAGCCTTTAAGTCCTTAACTGAAACATTTACTTTCAAGAACATTTGATCAGAGCATGTTTTAATAAATAAGCTCTGACAGAGAATCGTTACTAGTTTAATTACAGTATAATTATAAAAAAAGCCAGTGGCAGACTCAGTGTATTTAATAGCACTTTAAATTTGATGAAAACAGCTATAAAATTGTACTTAAGCACTTTAAAATAATAATAGATCTTTAATATAATATAATCACTTAAATAATCATGAACCAAATTTACAAAATAAATATACACTCTAAAGTAATAATTTCATAAACAACTTAATTAAAATACCTACAAAAATAATGGTTTGCACTTTAACTATATTGAAATCGAAACGAACACGCACGAGTAGTTAAAAATAATTGAATAAACCATAAAAATAATGATTTCCACTGTAAATATGCTTTGCTTTAGAATTAATACTTTGCACTATACAATTTAAGAGATTCTATAGTTTAATTACAAATAATAACCTCAGTAAAATATAGTTTGTTGTAGTAGGCAAAAGTGTCAAATTTTTGCTCTTGAGGTTGAAGTTTGTAATAGAACCTTAGTTTCAATCGGTACGTGTGAATTTTCTATATACATTACTTATCTACCTACCTACTTAGCGAGCAATTATTTATCCACTACTTACGTAGGTGTACACATCACTACACAAGTACTAAAGCTTGACTAAAGTTATAAAATTAAATTGTATAGTGCAAAGTATTAATTTTAAAGCTAAGCATATTTACAGTGGAAGTCATTATTTTCATGGTTTATTCAATTATTTTTAAAGCTCAGCATATTTATAGTGGAAACCATTATTTTTATAGTTGATTTAATTAATTTTAAAATTAAGCATATGTATAGTGCAAACCATTATTTTTAAAGTTCATTCAATTAATTTTATAGCTAAACATTTTAATGTGTGTAGCATTATAAATTAAATATTGAACTCGATTTCGTAGCACATACACCAATTGAATTGCAAATGGGATCTGTCATCCGACAAAAGAATGTGGTTCTGACCAATTCTAGAGACGGGAAACTGTAATAGAATCGGGGCTATTTTGCCGATTTGCTAAAATTTTACGTTTCTTTGTTGCCATTCTTGTTAAGAGATTCGACAGTCTAAGTGGCTTTCAAGGAACTTGACATTCAAAGCGATACAAATAATAAGCTTCGAATTCCAATTGATTCTATGTAACCTAAAAACCAATTTAAAAAAAATACTATTACCTATCAACGTTATGTATCCGGTATCCCACGCGGCCGAATAACAATGAAATATCTATTGTGTTGTACCTATCTATTTTTTTTTTTATTTTTATACATATAAAACTCTAAATTGATTGATTGATTGTTGGGTTACGGCTAGAGCCCTAACGGCTGAAAGTAGAGAAACCATAAAACTAGTTTTGACTATTCAAAACGCGTTTTAACTAAAAACGGGTTTTTACTGTAACATATTATAGATATTTCTGACTTGGCAAATTCATTTGTTTGTATGATTGGACGGTCGTGTTTGTATGTACTCTGCTCGATTTAGGTGGGGGTAGGTACTGCCGTACTCCCTGATAAAAGAGCAGATTATTTCCGTTTAAAGTTAATTAGAGAGATATATATAACTTTTCATACATTATGCATTTAAAAAATGAAAAGTAGTTAAACAAAAAATAAATAAGAAGGAACATTATTTTCTCTTTTAGTTAGTTTTATAAGTTTAGTTCAGATCCAAGCAATACTGCGAATGCTAAATCGGTGACAAGTCCAATGAAACGTCATAATTAATTGAATAGAGACTGAATTGTCTTTAGAATAAAGTTTAATTTAGATTGGTCTCAGGTGTTATTATTCTAAGGTTTTAGGTATATCGTACCAGGGTTATAGACCCTGAGATAATACAAAAAAGTTAAATATACAAGTAACTAAAGCTTTCAAACAATGACAGTGTGTATTTGTCATGTCTGTCGTTTATACAGTGAATACCAAAGCTTTGAATACAATCTGTACATTACTGGAGCAACCATTTTTGCGAAATAACCAGCAGAAATCCTATAATCCTCTTCCATTAAGCACTTATTTTGGGTGTGATCCCGGCAGCCTTACCCGAAGAATATTTCATTAAACAATGTTCACGTTGATTGAGATTTTAAAACGTTGGGCATTTCATACTTTTTTTTTAATTGCGTCGTTTTAATCCTATTGACGGTTTTCAGGTTGAATGTTTTATGATTGAGGATTATTATTTATTTTTCGATGATCCAAATTTAATCTGAGAAGAATTTGTGTATGTCCATTGTGAGATATTACGAGCCGAGTTTAATGTTTACTGACTTAAATTCGTCAGAAAATATAATTAGGTACAGTTTAGAAAATTATCTCTCACTGTTATTTTTAATTGTATTAGAATTATTTTACACAACGGCAATGTCAAACTAATTAATGTTATTCAAAATTATAACTTATATATACCAAAAAAACATGTATTTGGAAATGAGTACGAACTGAGTACTATTTGCAGAATATTAACATCAAATATGGGTATCTTATCTATTCCATTGTAACTATAAAATCTGCTCAAAATTGGACTTTAGCTACCTACTTTAAATTTGTTTGAAGATCAACGGGCCATTTCAATACGGTTTGCAATTAATCCAAGCAATATGGCTGTTATTCTGACATTTGTCAATAGAACAATGTTTGCAGATAGAAATGAAACGTTTTCGATCGCAATTCCGCAGTTGTCTATGAATAATTCCGGCTCTACCGGAACTGTTTTAAATCGCAGTTCTCAAGAGCAAAGGCTGCTTACATCGCTCATCTCGCCTCTTCTCAACTGCAAAAACATAGTGTAGTTAATGTTCAGAAGCAAGCGTTGTTTTAAAACTTTGGGTAGACAATACCAATATTATTACTTGGTGTTAAAAGAGGAGATTTGAATAAAGAAGCTAGTTTGACGAGAACAAAATATATTAAAATAGTAACTTACAATCTCTGATTAAGTACATCTTTGAAATACTTATAAAAGTTAGCACTTAAGACACGACAATTTATTTCAGAAAATAAGTGCTTACTATTTTTATGAATAAAATGTCGAATAATCATCCTCTACTTCTTCTACCTCTACCTGCTTGCTTTAGTATGATAACAACATGAAAAACAACAACAGCAATAAACTTCAGCGAAGTGCGGTTCAATGTAGGGTAAGAAAATTGTTTATACAATAAATATATAAATATACTAAATAATGCCATTGACTCTGCTGAACTTTTGAGCGAAATATACATAAACACGCCCTCTCGGCAGTTCCGTAAATATCGTCCCCTATGCATACCGACATGTAACACGAAATATAGAAAAAACTCGTTTTTCTGCAGAGCTGTTGCACAATTTAATAATTTTTCTATGGAGCATCCCTCTATTGATGTTTTTGGTATAAGGCTGGCTGCGATACGTCGCATGATCGTCGCCCCATTCTTTGATGAGGAAAATGTCACATAAATTTATTATATTTATATTATATAACTTTAAGTAATTCTGTAACCTAGATTGCAAATTTTATCTGTTTATTACCCACTTAGGTACCTACTTGTTATTTAGTCCTTAATTTTAATTACCCATAAGTGAAAACTTGTAAATGGCTTATATTTACTTATTTTGTAATTACTCATATTCATATCGTATCTCACAGCTATAAGTTTTCCTAACGAAATAAAATAAAATAAAATACAAACAGTCCAAAACATGACAAAGAAAAATGCCCAGTCTTTTGTGTTTCAGTAAAACTGTTTATTAAAATTATTTGTTAAGTACTCGTTCTAAACAAAAAAAACACATTGACTAACTTTCATTTGTTTCACGAATTGTTAAAGAAAAACAATCAACGCCTACTCTGTGCATGAAACAGGAAAAAACAGCGCTTTCGGCGCACGACCCGAAACAAAGGGTGTTCTTTCACAGCCCACTTCTTACACGAGACAATACAGCTTTGTTATGGCCGCGTGATTATTAACAACAACAATAATAGCTGCGACTTGCGAATTACACGTGATATTGTCGCTATTGTTAGATATGATTCGCGTTTGTTCTGGACCTTGGGCGCTCCTTTTTGCGGTGACAATTCCGATATTAAAACTGCGATGTTATTTTACTGAGAAGATAAGAGTTATTTTTTGTTTTAAATGGTAAGTAATTTGGAACTATTGAAGTAAGTAAATTTTGCGTACAATACCTGCTTTTATTAACTTATCCAAATTAGATTTAACGATTGGAAGTGACTCTCATTCCAAGAGATGTTTTAAGGGTAAATAGAACAGTCTTTAGTATATTATTAACTTAATTGAAGAAGTTGAAGACATAATACTATTACCTATTTAAGTAAACTTATCAGGCCTGAGGGCCTATTACAAAAAAGCATCACGATAAGCGTACGATATTCGTCGCATACCGTGGCACTATTTACTCACAAATAAGGTTCAATATCAAGTAAATTGTACGACGAATTGCGTCCGACTATCGTGATTCTGTTTTGCAATAGGCCCTCAGATTACACGTATATAAATTGTATGTTTAATATCATACTCATTTGGGTAACCAAACTGTAAAAAGCATATTATTATTGCTTCTATATTTCATATATATAAAATCAACACAATTATTTATATATACTATGTAAATTAAAAAAAAAAAAAAAAAAAACTACTTTTATTCACACACTTAAATAACTACATAATAATTATATATTCGTACAAATTATCTAGGTATAAACAAAGTATTTAAAACAAATTTATTATACAAACTTTTAAAAATAAACAATAATGGTATAAAGTTGACACATTAATATTAATATTAGTTAGTTGAGTTTAGTTTAGCTACGTAAGTTAATTTGATCTGTTCACCTTGCGTATACTGTAAACTTATGTTGGCTACTTGTAGACGACGATACTACTCTGCCGCAATACAGTTTTTTAACTAGTGTGGAGGGTAGCTGTCATTATCTACCGCTGTTATTATAAGTATTCTTCTTCATTGTCAGTGACAATATTTTTTGTGAAAGGTCAAATAAAGTTATTATTATTATTATTCTGTTTGGATACAACGCTACCGCCATCATTGTTTTAACTTATCTGTACTTTCAGTAAAATCAAATAGAACAGTAGTAATAGAAATAAAATATTTGTTTCTGATTACAGCGCGTATTAACGTCGGGAAATAAATAAAAAAACAATAAATCCGAAATAAATAATTCTAGAATAACTTCTGAATTAATAATTTACGCGCTGTAATCCGTAAACAAAGTGTTTTATTACTAATGAACTGTATGCGCGGTAGTCTTAGATAGAAGTATTTAATTATAAGAAGTACCTTCTTAAAAAAATAAACCTGTTAAACTAAGTTCTAAATATTCCGGCAAGTATAAATAGACCTCAACTTTCAGTGACAACAGTCCTTCCCTACCCAGTTTTCACAAAATTTACAGTTGTGGGTACAATGTTTGCGAACATTTGACAAATACAAAACATTGGGCGATCACAAAATAGAACGTTTCCAAACAAACTCGGCATTAACGAACAGGTAATTCAAGGATTTGTCGCGGTACGAATAATGTAATTAAGCGTGATGTTTAAACAATTATGCAAATGAAGGAAAGGCGAAACTTTGCAGAAAGGTCTCATTATCAAATGGGGGTCGAGGTAGGTTCGTACCGTATGAATACAAAATATTTTCCATATTATTAAGGACACTCGACCGCTTTGTGGTATAATTAAAAAAACAGGTGGTAAAACTTTTTTTTAATAACCTTCTTAAAATCTTTTTAGTTGAACTACTAAAATGTAAACTAAACTAAAAACTAATATTAGTATTAAAAACAACCTACCTATCCGTTTTCATTATAAAGTTCGTTGGATCAATAATTTATACTTACAGGATTTTAGAAAGCTTAGTTTATTCACATTTTCGATCATTATCAGTTTACATAAGCAAAAAAAAGTTGTTCAATTTCCTTTTGATTGCATCGATTTCTACAATTAAATAAATTAAGCAATATTATTTATAATCATAGTTTTATTATTAATCACATAACCTCGCTAGATGGCGCTAAATAAATAGTATAGTTTCTTCCTATGAAGATATCAAATACATTTTTTAATTTAATACGAGCTAGAATGCAAAAGGTCACAGCTCGAGGATATAAATGAATTTCATGAATCAACCCGAAGCGCTGATCTTCCGCGTGACTGGCTTAACGGATGATTTTTTTTACGTTTTCTCGTCATTTGCGTTCTTGATTTATAAGTGATATCATTCAATTTTATGACTAGAAGGAACGTTTTAAAGTATCAAGATTTTTTATTCCGCTGCTAACTGATAAAATTTGGTGGGTTTCTAATTGCTTGAAATGGCTATGATCTGTGAATGCAATGCAGATTGGTATATCTTGAATAACAATCACAAAAATGGTTTTTCCTCAAGACTGAATAATTAAAACGAATACGTAATAGAAATTCCTTTCAGACTATTACTATTTGCGCTTCTAATAGTACTTGTTGTATGTTCTGTGATAAATACTCACAAATTAATTATGCCTCGAACATTATTACAGTTTGTTAGTAAACCAAAATTTCGTGAAGTTTATTTTTTTGTAAAACTAGTTTCGTCTTTATTATTTGATTATATTACCTCCATTTTTATTTTTGAATGAATGAATTATTCGTTGACATGACAATTAATTTTCTACAAAGACATCATATTTACACATTAGTTTATGTTAAAAATATTTTTTCAAACGAACATAAAATCTAAATCCTATTATTTACGTCGTTGAAGCTTAGTGCAACTAATTGTATTATTAATCTTCGTTACATTTCATATAGAAAAATATTAGCCCTCTCCGCTAGCGATGATGCATCGAACTCAACGTAACGTTATTACCTTTTTCTAATTGAGAAACTTTCAAGTTCCCTTTTTATTGTCTTCGTCGGGTACCCATTGTTCACTCCAAAGTAAATTTCAGCATTCCCCATCTCGACAATTATAAAAGTTTTAATTGCTCGTACTTTTCTAATTACAAAAAATAAAGTCTCATGAGAAGAGGAAATATTAAAGGGGGACCTTACGAACACCCCTCCATTTCGGGCACGAGTGGGAAGTTTTTTAATTTGTTAAGTAATAACTGTAATAAGCCATCTTTAGTACGGGATTCGTAATTTGTAAGAGTTTGCTGAAACGATTTTTTTTTCAAAAATCTTTTATCAGTGATGTTATTTTGAATTTATATTCCAAAGTATTTTGATGAACACATCGTTGTTTTTAAGTTTTGATTTATACTCTACAAACGTTCGCAATACTTAGTTTAAAAATAGCTCCAGAAACATAAAGTTACTATTTACTATTATAAAAACGAGCCTCAAAGGAGAGGTTAATTATCTTCGACTATCCTTTGCCTTTATTAAAGAAAACTTTAAAACATAATTAAGCCCAATTTCATCGTACTGAAACTGGAAACTATACCAAACTTTTGATTTAACGTCGCTACGCCTCAGTTTAAGGGTTTGGAAATATCGTTAGTGTCAAATGAAACACCATCTGGCAATTTGTTGGTACTTATTAATTTTAATTTCGTTTATTAATAGTTAAAAATACGTTTGATGATTAAGACTTTACTTTATACTAGCAAAAAAGAATATAAATACCAATTCAATTTATTTTTGTAACAATATTTTCTTTACACGCACAATTACGCATTACTATTTGTATAAACTTCTTATTAGTCTTATAATAACCTTTAGTAAAATATCTAAGTGAAAATTACCTTTATCTAAGAGTAAGACGCGCTTCAAGCCGGCGTTGCTCGAAGACCTTTATCTTAAACTTCTTATAATAACCTTTTTAGGGTTCCGTAGCCAAAATGGCAAAAAACGGAACCCTTATAGATTCGTCATGTCTGTCTGTCCGTCTGTCCGTCCGTATGTCACAGCCATTTTATTCCGAAAGTATTAGGATTACACAGTTGAAACTTAGTAGCTAGATGTATTCTGTTAACCGCTTAACGATTTTAACACAAAAAAAAAAAAAAAAGATTAAGGGGGGGCTTCCCATACATTGAAATGAAACTGAAAAAAAATGTTTTCTTCATACCAATACGTGCGGGGTGTCTATAGATAGGTCTTCAAAAATGACATTGAGGCTCCTAAGTCAATTTTTTCTCAAAGTCAACCGTTTGAAAGATGCCAAAATGGTAAAATGTGTGTCCCCCCCCTCTAACTTTTGAAATAGGTGAGTGAAAAATCGAAAAAAAATATATGCTTTAGATCTTAATAAAAACTTTTACTGATAATTGGTTTGAACGAGATATAGTAATGAGTTTTTGAGATATATCATATTTTCCAAAACCGCAAATATAACTTTGTCATTCATACCAACACTGTGAAAAACAAAGTTATTTTTACAGACGAAAAATTATAGTGGTATTAAATGGTATGGTATATAAGGTAACTACGGAACCCTACGGCGCGTGGCTCGACACACACTTGGCCGGTTTTTTTTTTGAGTAATTTATCCAAGTAAAGAGACTTTTCTGTATGTTTGAATTACTTTGACAGAATAAAAAAGATCAAAGTAGGTAGTTGTTTTTGTACTGTGACCTTTTGTTTCGCTGCGTTGCTTTTCCCATTTGGATCCTTTGTCACTCCGGAACTTTGTAAATCTGCAGAAAACGTTTAGAAAGAGGCTGGAAAATTATATTCACAAGCATTGAAAAAATCCGACAGAGATATATTAACTTTTGTAGCAACCCTTTTGGTGCGTCTGTGACCGGCCTATTAAAAAATAATTTCTTGGTGAGAAAACGACTTCACAAATACTCAAAGAACGTAAAAAATAACACTTTACAGAAATTGGAGGAAGGTATAAAAACCCTTTTGAAGTTCTTAAAAAGGTTTCATTTAGGGCTCTCCTTGGGTTTTTCTTTACCTCTGTAAAGAAGACTGACTTTGTAAATTAGTATGCTAGTTATTTTTTTTTAATATTTACTTTATATCTATGATAAATTGTAAAAAAATTAAAAACCCAGCTATTAGATTAAATTATTATATCTTAGGTCTGAGTTCAAAAACCAATAATTTGATTTTCGCCTTTTTATTCGAAATGCTGTAGCTTAGTCAAAGAAAAGAAGGAAAAGAAGATTTAGAAACTCTATCTTAGATTTTTGTCGCATTATAGGCTATTTTATTCATGATTTGAAACCAGACTCAATCTCGTAACCTGATAACTCAAAACCACGACGTTAACGTTTTTCCTGTTGAACCCCGTGTCTCCAGACTTCAACACCCACGTTTTTCAAGTCCTTTGTAGAGTTCAACCAGCAACTTGTAATCCCGACTGAAGCGTTTTATGACGTCACACTTTAGCACTGAAGTAGTGGTTTGCCATTTTCATAAAAAGAACTCATTTGACTTTGAAATATTAAACTGCTGACACGTAAAGCATTCTTTGACTTGACAGCTCAATTTAAAAGAAGGAGGTGTAAAAACTCTTTGAATAAGGTACTTTGTTACGAGCTGGCAACCTGTGATTAAGAAATGGCGAGAAACGATTGCCTTGCTTTTGAACGAAAACACCAAAACATATTGATTATTTATTTTTACAGAAAAACTATTTACTGTTTGTTTGAAATAACCAATGAAAATAAATGAAAATATTGAAATTGTTTCATAAACTTTTGTGAAATGTAAACTTTTAAGTAACTTTTTTTTTTCACCCACCAATCCGCATTGGGCTCGCGTGGTGATTTATGGCCCATCCTCCTTACCGTAAGGAAGGCCTCTGCCCCAGCAGTGGGGACATCAAAAATGGCTGATGGACAAACTTTTAAGTTTTTTAACGATCAAGACCTTTTAGCTTTTTTAGCTAATCCTACTTCCTACTAATATTATAAATGGAGTTAAAAGTTTGTTGGTTTGGATGTATGGATATTTGGATGGTTGGATGTTTGTTCCTCGTTCACGCAAAAACTACTAAACGGATTTGGTTGAAATTTGGCACACCGATAGTAGATAGCCTAGAATAAAATATAAAATACTTTTTATCCCGATATTCCCACGGGAACGGGAACCACGCGGGCGGCCGCTAGTATAAAATATAACTAAAAATTGCAATCCAAAAAACAAAAACTGCAATCGAGAGTTGAATCCAGGAACTAAAAATATATCGTGAACTGAAAAACGAAGAACATAATAGATATACAGAACATTCAATCTGAACATTCCGAAGGGAAGATTTTCTTAGCCAATCTAAACGTCTTACATAGATATAAAAGAAATTAGAATCGGCACGTGCTTGTGTTATTTTGTACAGGAGCCAGATAACATTACCGAAGGCTAGACTTTAATTTCGTAGGACATTGCCTATTTTTATAATATGGAAGTTGGACCAAGTGCTGCCTAGAATGCTGACATAGTGCATTTTGTTTCTCAGTGCAGTTTGTAGATCATCATTAATCTGTAATCCAAAGCGCATAAAAATCTCATCCAAAATGCACTATGTCAGCATTCTAGGCGGCAGTTGGTCCAAACCTAGGCAATATCCTTTTACAGTTTTGTTTTTAATCAATATTGTAACATAATATAACATGTTGATACGATCGAATGAAATTCAAAACAATGAGTTAGTTAAAAACTTTTAAAGTCTTGTATTTTTTGATATTATCCGAAATTGGTTTTATTACAATACTTCTTACTTCACTTATTCTTCTCTACTACCAGGATTTCATTTTTAATACATTAAATTTTAACACACTTTATATCATTTTGAGATTTTTGCATTTACAATGCTATTTTTATACAATACTAAATAATATAATTAGAAAAATACGACTCGCACCAGAACAATTCTCGGACGGAAATCAAATCCACGACCTTTGGATGTCCAGTCCATTGCGAGTCGTATATTTTTTTCTATAAGTATAATTATTTAGTAACATATTGTTTCAGCACAGCATCCCCAGCACTACAATATTTGCACTGCGCTCTAGAGGCAAGATGCGTTCGGCTTCAGAATTTAAGCCACGTACAAGCAGACAGTGCGCTCCGGGGAGTCCATTTCCACAAATATTGGACTGCATTACTCCTGAGATTCTAATATCTATGTACGTACAGTGCTATATTTGCTAATGGAAATCGAAATGCCATCTCTGAAGATATTATCTTTATACAATACTAATTAAAATACTAGAAAAAATTCGACTCGCATCACAGCAGATAATATTCTCAGGTGGGAATCGAACCCGCGACCTTTGGAAATCTGGTCCAATGCTCTTCCAACTGAGCTATCGACTCACTAGTATATTATTTAGTATTGTATCAAAATAGCATTGTGAATGATAAAATCTCAAATTTAAAAATGGACACCTTTGTTTACTGGTACCTATATTTTTGTTTAATCTGCTGATTGATAGACAAAAAATTACCTAGCTATGTAGGTAGATCTATGAAAATTGATTATATTTTTTATCAAATGTGCTGGTACTATGAGACTCCCTTTTAATAAAATAAAAAACATTTTATCACATATAAGTATCGATTTTCTACATCATAATATTGTGTTGCGTTCGGTAGTATACTTTTATACCTACCTATAGTTTTCGTGTAACATTAGTAAGTGGCTTCTGGGGTGTATAGTGCTAAAACAGTTAATAGTAGTTAGTTATTTTCATAGTGTAATGTCTTATGGACTGCTATTGTGGGGCTCAGCTGCCAGTTTTGAAAATATTTTTGTACTCCAAAAAAGAGCTGTTCGCGCCATATACAATCTACGGCGGAGAGATACCTTGAGAGAATTGTTCAAAGAAATAAATATTTTAACTTTGGCAGGCCAATATATTTATGAAAATTTAGTTTATGTAAGGAAACACTATGATTCATTTGATAAGAACAGCAACATTCACCAGTTTAATACAAGAAATAAAGATAAACTTGCCGTTCCAAGATTTAGGCTTGCAAAAACGAGAGGTTCATTTATGGGGAAAGGCATAGCCTTTATTAATAAAGTTCCACAACAAGTGATTGATCTTCCTTTGCATGAATTTAAAAACCATGTTAAAAAAACGCTCATGGGTAAAGGTTATTATAAAGTTGACGATTATCTTAAAGATCAAAATGCGTGGAAATGATGTAACACATAACTTGCTAATATAAGAACTTTGTTGAAGTAATATAATAAGTCTATGTTGTTGCCAATAATCCTGTCACCCTGTTGTAATTATCTGGTAACGATATATTCAAGTTTGTAAATATCGTTACTTATGGCTGTTACAGCTGATAAGTTTCTTGCGCCCGTTCTTCTTGTCAGCTAAAAAAGTCTGGAACGGGTGGTAGAAAAATATAGACGATTCAAAAGTACTTAATAATTAAGTTTATTTGAATAAAGCTTATTTCACTTTCACTTTCACTATCCAAATAATGAATAAATGTTTATTACTGAACTTCTGCTTATTTTATTATTGATACATCTAGTTATAAATTTATGTTAATGGAAGGTACGTGGCAGTGTCATAAAAAGATGATATCCAGTTTCCACGCAATTTTTAATAAGCTCTGTGTTTTATGGAAATGCATTATAACGTAACATTATACGAAATGAAAATGATAAATATTAAAACTTGTTCTGTTCATATTTATATTTGAGCTGAATATACTGGTGAACATAATTACGTTAAACAACATGGATATTAAAATAAAGTTTTTATCTATTTGTTTATATTTATTGAAGACTCATTTTATAATTTCATACAACACGTCATGTATAATCCTACTATCCTACTTTATTCTCAAATCCTACTCAATCACGCAAAAACTACTGAAATGATTTGTTTGAAATTTGGCACACAGATAGTAGATGATCCAGATTAAAATATAGATTACTTTTTATCCCGATATTCCCTCGGCAACGGAAACCACGCGGGCTTTTTTTTCTTTATTTAATTTAAGGACTTTTGTCTTAGATAAGAGACATGTCAGTATCATGAACCTTATTCTAACGATCACGATCATTTTTGTCTTTTAGACTATACCTAAGAAACAAATAGCTACGAAGTTATTGATGGTCAAAGAAAAAAAAAATTCATTTTTTTTATGAAATCTTAATTTATTCGTTATTTCCTAATTTTTGTCTACAGAAACATTAACAAAATTGTATGTATTTCGTAACAAACAATGGCTTCAAAACGTCATCACTTTATGTATTTCATGAGCACGCACATAAACGTTGCCTTTCAACTCGGCCGCATGCAGCTGTGTAGTATTCACTCGCAGGCGCGGTCTGTTGTACGCG
The DNA here is from genome assembly GCA_950108535.1 of Agriphila straminella. Classification (NCBI taxonomy): domain Eukaryota; kingdom Metazoa; phylum Arthropoda; class Insecta; order Lepidoptera; family Crambidae; genus Agriphila; species Agriphila straminella. The sequence continues at coordinate 12,267,150 of OX467318.1, forward strand.
TTACATTGCGTGGTAATGTATGCAAAGGTTTTTGCATCGTTTCCCAGCAATAATTTTGAACAGAAATGGTCCTGATGATGGGCAGAATACGTAGACCTCGGCTACATTGAGGGGCTTGTTACACCCGGTATATAATCAACATTTTTCCACTTACCTATCTATTATTATTAACTAAGTTGCAAAGCATCTTGACTGAATCCGACAGAGGTTCAGTCAAGATAACATAGAACCACGCGGGTAAAACCGCAGGCGGCCGCTAGTGATTTTTTATAATTATTTTGTATCATAGTTATAAGTATTGGATTTATTTTATTTGGCCTTACTTATAGGTATATAACCAGCCTGTAGCCAATGTCACATTTGCAAATTTTTGCTATCGCTTCGCTTCGAAACATGTATGGATTTGACGTTTTAAAATTCGATAGTTAACGAAACCTTATGTCAATCCCATACATCTTTCGAAAGCGAAGCGATAACAAACATTTGCAAATGTTACTTTGGCTAGGGGGTCAGATTCGTCTATAAACGAGAATTTAATAATACGGCATTACTCGTATTTCGTTATTTTTCCCGATATTGATAAAAAGTACCAGTAAGTTTCAAATAATTTAAAACTGAATTTCTTTAGGGAATAAATTAAAAAGGTGCTACAATAAAAGTTAATGTGGTATTTACACGAGTCGACTTGGTTTGGCAGGCAGCTTATCGGGCGATTTTAGTCAATGAGGATCAACACGACAATTGAATATATCAATTTTGTATATCACATCAAATACAATATCAATATCTGAGTAAATCTCTGTTTAAATTTCTCAAATCCATCAAGAAATGACAAAATTATTAAAGATTTAAAAAGTGAGTTTAAAAAACACGGCCGGATCATGCGAAGACGACACGTGCCACGATCGCCCGAACTAACACCTGCCACGCCGCTGAGCAACGCACGTGGCTGATGACGTCCTCAAGATAAGTCCACCGCCCGCTTGCAGGTCGCTCGCCGGGCCTTCCTTACGGATCTCACCCGGCAGGGCTTGACCGCGCCGAGGGCGGTCGGTGAAACAACTAAGGGAGGGGGAAAGCCAAATGACCAGCCGGCTCGTAAGCCGGCTGCGAACACATACGCCACCAGTGGCGCAAGCCAAGATGTGGCAGAAGAAGAACAGGTGAATTGGGGAGCGTTTTTGAGAATGCGACACGAAAATCGCTCTATCTTCGTCATTTTTGGTCTAATTTCAATAATTATTTCACTGAAATAATTTATTTTGATGTGACTGAAACTCTACATATTTAACTTAAAACCTCGTTGATCCTCATTAGCGCTTTTTATCGACAGTCGTTTGTTAAATCGAATCGCCATCTCATTGAAATTATGTTTGCGATTAGATTTTACAAGTGACTGTCGATAAAAAGCGCTAATTTACTGAAGTCGCCTGCCAAGTCGCTCCATGTAAATACTCCATTAAAGATCATCGTCTCATTTTTCACGAGAAATCGTTCAACTTATAAGTCCACTTGACCCACTTAGCTAGATCTAAGGCTCCTACATAATTAACTGTGAAAGGAAGAAACAGATCAAAAGACAGATCCTTTTCGGGTCTTAATTTTTTTTCACTCGCTTCCAAATAATAAAACTCGTTTAATTTCCATCCCATTTCAGGGCTCGCTCAATTTGTTTAAAGTATATTAGAGACACAGTATAAAAAAATGACAGTAACTTAAGACATTAGATTTAGCAGGTAAGACATTTTTATATTCGGGCTCGAAAAAAAATTGTTAATAAGAGTTTTTTATATTACTCTCTGGGGCTGTAATGTTATGTAGGTAATTGAATTATTAATTATATTTTATTTCATTTAATTACCCTTTCGACAAAGACATATTTTTTGTTTTAAGTAACTGTAAATATTTCTACATAGATTTAGACACGATGAAGACGTGAAAAAAGTAATAGAATTCTTATAATATTTCTTTTACCAATTCAATATTTTGATTGTAGTTTAGGTTGTAGGTAGATTGGTTGCAGAAAACACAGTGTCTTTCCTATATGACCTAGGTACTGAAATGAAAATATATGTTACCGCACCTATATCAATTGTGCTCAAACCCAGAATGTAGATTGATGTTGTCTCGCCTACAACCCACGGAGAAAAGCGAATAAAACGTGAACAATAATAATTTTAATCAAAAACAATGAGATTGCGCCCGACGCAAATTGGTCTTCTTTTGTCATTAACATGATGATGGAACGCTGTGATCCTTGGCCGAGGGAGTGTGGGCCGGCTGTTACATAGAAGCGGTTTTTTTAAAAAACCGGTCAAGAGCGAATCGGTCTCGCGGACTGAGGGTTCCTTACCATCATATAAAATACACTGTGGTGTAGAGTATTGCAGTTTTAGGTCATTGCCATCTTTTGATCGATAGTGGAACTAATGTAATTTTACCATCAGCATTTGTTTCCGAGTCATGGTCGTTTATATAATTATTTATATGTATTTATACGTTATAAATATGTGGAGCTCGGTGGCGGCGTGGTTTAGCGCCTGGCCCAGCGATTGCGAAAGTTAGGCAACGTTCGCAAGGGTCGGTCATGGGATGGGTGACCAAAAATTTATTATCTCGAGCTCCTCCGTGCTTCGGAAGGCACGTTAAGCCGTTGGTCCCGGCTGCATTTGCAGTCGTTAACACCCACCAATCCGCATTGGGCCCGCGTGGTGGGTTATGGCCCGTCCTCCTTACCACCCATAAGGAAGGCCTGTGCCCCAGCAGTATTTTTTTCTGGTACATTATTTCACCAAAAGTTGACAATATGTTTATCACGCTTTAATTACAATAATCTTCTTAAACTAATAAGTTTACTTGTTAAATGTTTCCTGAAAATAATTGATAAGACTTTTTGTGAACCAGCTTGAATTTTACTTATTATTTATTTAAGGACTACTTACCAACAAAACGTGAAAGTAATGAAAATTTCATAATTTTTAATAATACCTTTCTCATTATAATAATTAAAATTACGTCACTGTGTAAAAAGAGATTGTAAGGAAGTGCGGCTTAGTATAATTCTCCTTTTATTCGACCTGACTCAAAAACGTTAAACTTGTTTAGGGATGGCTTACTTTTATGTTTCTCTTAATGGGCTTAATCGGATCTTTATGTAGAAGGAAAAAGCATTATGATTTGCAAAATCCTGTGTATGGCGCAATGTCTGTATTGTGTATAAACCCTAGAATTTTCCAGCGTTGTTTTTTCACTGATTCTTGGCGTAATACGCATTTAAAGCTTTCATAAAAAAAATATTTCATAGCTTAAGTTGAATTTCGAAAAAAATACACGAATTAAAAATAAATAAACATTGGTCAACATCAAATACAATATTTATTTTATTTTTTATTTATTACCTATCACAAAATCCACAACACATAAAATTTAACAATATTATTATCTTACATAGGTATTTTGCCTAATATAACGAATTTACATTTTTGTTTAATGGTAAAATTTACATTGCTCTGATTCCCATGTAAGTAGCTAAAGTACGTGTTTTATGGAAATCAAAAACAATGGCGGTAAATACAATATAAAGGAAATTATAACTTTTTAAATCGACTCGGCCAGAGATGCAACCCGGGACCTCAAAGATAGCGACACTATGAAAGAAGGTACAATATGATACTCGACCACGTCGTCATAATGAGATAACATGATAGATTAATAATATTATGTTTTAACTAAAACCACACCTTTTAGTGTCTCTAGATTATGTAAGTATGTGAAATTTCTCCAGTTCAGGTTTAAATTTTCCCCAAAATAATTTGTCATATGGAATAAATCTATTGCGGAAATAAATTTTACCTTGTATTTTATAACTAAAATGTGTTCCCCAAAATTTTCCCCACGGTTTTCATTTCCCCACAGTTTTCATTTTTCCAAAAGTTCTCCAAATTTGTTATTTTCCCCAATATGAAGGAAAAATCCTTCAATCAGGAGACACTGAAACCTTCAAGAGCTAGAGCAGCAATCTTTACAAGAAAGCGCCACCTCATACCAACAATACATACTTCCTCTTTTTTCTTTTCACATCTTCTAATGAGAAGGCTGGATTCAGCACAGTGCAATGAATTCGAGCCAGCGAGCCACTTGAGACTTTGAGACACATTTCAAGGGTCCTACTACATACGGCGCATAAAGGCTTTAATAGAACGCGTAAGACTATTTTCTGCTCCGTTGAGTAGTTAAATATCTAGGCAAAAGGAGTTGTTTGTTGGAGATTAAAGTCAATGCTAATAAAAACTAGACAGTAAATAGTAATCACTATAAAGTCGACGAAATGGCATTTTATATAATTAAAAAGTTTTTTATTTATTTATTTTTGAAATATAAACAGCAAATTAAAAAAGAAATTTTATAAGATAAAGATTGTATATTTTAAGATAAACTTTAACTCATACTTTCGGTAAAGCCAAGCTTAGAGACAAGCCAACTAATTTAAAAAAATAGATTTACTAAAAATTATCGCTACAGAAGTACATTATAGTAAAAACAAGATAGCAAAACCTAACCTAATTAATTTTTCCAAATGTTTTCTCTATAATACTTTAACGCAGGTCATTATCAGGAACTTATTTCACGGGAGATGGTAATCTGCCTCTTTATCTGGGACATTAATTAGCATAATGTTTTTCAAACAGACCATTAGCTTTTTGCTTATTTAGAAACAACTTCAGTATTTAATAAGAGAAAAAGAAAAATGTATTGTATTGTTTGGTATTAGTACCTACTAATATTTTGTTAAACTTTGTAAAGGACTACGCTGTTTACTCGTATAAAGGAAATTTATTTTCCATTAAATGCATAGGTACCTACCACATATTATTATTAAATTAAACTTATTTATAAAGTCACTTATTTACAATTTATTTTAATATGGATTAATTAGTGGACTTGTTTATTATATTTTACTTGGTACCTGTGTCTGTATTTATCTCAAATAATTCTTGCTATAGAGATAGTAGAGATACTTTACTTGAATTAGCTACTAGTGTCAGTCTCCGATTTTAAGATTTATTTATCAGGATGTGTTCAGTCCATGAAACTACCCAAGTAACAAAAGTTTCTATAACCAAGGGGTTTTATTTTGAAAAAAGAAATATATTATGTAGCTTACTTCCGCAAACAAAATATGCAAGATGCACCGCCCGCCCGCAAAAATATGCACATGCACACCACAAGGGGTTTTATCACTAAACACTGATATAGGTAGTAAGCCTTTAATGGTAACCGTTGTGACTGCTTGTGCTATAAAAGTCTTCAACAGAGCGTTTTGGTTCTATATTATTAAAGAGCATTTAAGTTCTATAATGTAGCTCTTAGAACACTTACGGGAAAATACAAAAGAATCTTTAAAGTGTTGCATAAGATATGAAAAAAGCGATTAGAGTACTACTTAGTACTATAGACGACTTTACTGTCACTTTTATATATCTATTTTGCACTATATTGCGTCAAAATAACTTTTACAGTACTAGTATTGTAGCAGTATCGAAAACACTACTACAGAATCAATCTGCACTATAAAAGTACCTTGCACAACCATTACGTCACGGTTTAGCTTCTTAAATGCTCCCTCAACATCGCTATGGGGCTACTTCTGTAAAAGTCATGAAAACCCTTCTATGGTACTAAATAGTATCATAGCGACAAACAACTTTTTCTGAAAAACATAGGTCAAAATAAATACTAAAAGGAATAAGGTGACGAAAAAATCTGAATAAAAATCCACAATAAGTGTAGGTAAGTTATCAAGATCCAGAATGAAATAGTAACAAACAAGTAAAAGTGATTCCCAAGGCCCAATTTCCTCGAAATAAAAAAGTGTGCAATAAAATGCGCATTCTTAGACAGAATGAAAGCATATTTACACGACATTTCAGTTAGTCCATTTGAGAGATGTGACAGCCAAAAAGTTGAAGGCCCGGGGGTTCTGAGCCTTATAAAGAATGTCACGTTTTTCTCATTTAATTCCTTTGTAAGTTCGAAATCGAAAAGAGTTGGAAGTAATTTTGTATCGATATAACTATCAATCGTTCAGATTGCCTTTTCGGGGGTGACATTGTAATTGAAATGTATTATCGATACTCTGATTTTGTTGCACCTTTTTACGTTATTCAATCGTTTTTAGTTATTTACTTCCATGGAAAGCATTGAGAGATAAAATATTGGATTGATTTTTGATCTAAGTTACTTTGGTTGTAATGTTAACTTACGACGCTATGTAATACTTATATTCAAACAAGTGATTTAAATTCATATTTTCTGAAATCTATATAGTAGTGAAATACGTTTCTAAAAATCACAATGATAAATTCTGTTTATCATAATCTTATTTTAAATGAAAATTTAAAATGAAACCCTGTCAGAAAAAAACAAAAAACAAATTAAACGGGTGGTGCCATCTATTAGCTATATTGCGATTTAAAAAGTCAGAAAAGAAAAAAAATCACGTCCCCCTTTTTTAAATTTTCTTTTATACAAAGCTTGTCCTGATTAAAAAAACACAACAAAAAATATCTACTTACCAATCTGATTTGGTGCAGTCGTTCTAAAGTTATGCGCTTACATACATTTCGGCGATTCATTTTCTTAGAATTTCTATGACGGATAAGAAAAAAAATATTAAATTTTTCTGTATTTTTTTTAACATTTTATTTTATACAAACCTTGCCCTGATAATAACAAACACAAAAAAATTGGTGCAGGCGTTCTAAAGGTATGCGTTAACATACATTTTTGCAATTTATTTTTATTTATATAGAAGATAGATAAAATGTAAATGAATAAATGCAAGCAAAGATATCGGTATATTTGTTTAAAAAAACCAATGTAGTTATATTCATTCATTCGCATTCCACAGCACTACATTGTAATTATGGATTGCAATAGCTTCAGGAATCTGCAACCGTATCCAACCATGTTGTTTTCATTAAAATTTCACGAGTTACAATCTGAATTCAATTTGTCCGGTAAGTGCCAATCTCACTAGGATACCAGTGGCGGCGCAACTAGTCGCGATATCAAAACGTCGCTACAGTTGTGCAATCAAATTGGAAGCGGCAAGCGAATAACTTGCTGGTGGCGAATCAGCTGCTGGTGGCGAAATCATAGTGTCTTAGTGAGGTAAGGGCCCTAAAGTAGACCGAATTAAAACCATGTCAACATTTGAGTTTTGCGTTGAAAATGATGTTGTGGTGTTTTTTTCCTCTATTGTACTCTTGTGTCTTTATTGTAAAAAATCTTTAGCTGGTTTAAATTGTGTAAATAATGCGTCACTTATTCGACAGCACTGGGACAACAACTGATATTACATTTATGTTATTAAAATCCTGGATAGACAATGATTTTTCATAATATAGCTCTAATACCCTATGTACTTTTGGAGTTGGACCTTTGGTTTGGATTCTGCAACTTGTGTAACTAGTTCACTCGTTTTAAGCAATCAATTGACATAAACTGATACAATAAATTGAGATGCCATCTCATTTCCACTTTTTTCGTCCACAACTGTCTTGTTACGCAGACGAACAACCAAGTGAACCTTTAAGGATTTGTTTTTAAGGGCACAGTTTCCGCCTTGCTTATAAAGGTATGAAACCCCGAAAAGAGCCTAAGTAACTTGATATATTACTTCCATTACGCCAGTCACATTTATAAAAGCACCGTGACACCGAACAAGACAGAATTAGTACAATTCATAAGTCGCCGCAGTCTGGGCTCGTTTCTATTCATTTTTTTCCGTGTTGACGCACCGCAATGTTTTAAGAACAGAATTTATGAAAAGCACCCACGTGACTTGAATATGGTTATGCTGGGTGACAGTAAAAGGTTCCCGACAGATTTGCTACTGTTTTTACTGTTCCAAAAACATTATTTTACTACCACTTTAAAGATAACTATGAATCAAAAGATATAGTGGTGAATTGGGAATAGTTTTAGTAACACAGTGAATCTAACCATATTTGAAAGTGAACGTGAAAATTGGTTTTTGAAAGGTTGTGATGTATTTTTTAAGATTACGAAATTGATGAATTGTGACACTCAGCGTAAAACTTGCGAGATAATTTTATTAAAGACAAATAAGTTTAACCACACAGAAATAATCTAGATATCAATTATAAAGGAAGGAGTTTCAACCAGTCAGTAGTTTTTCATTCAAAGTCAAAGTCTAGTCAATTAATAGTCGCAACTTCGTGGCGGTCTCGCATTCAGCTCCTTTTTTACGGAACCCCGTCACCGTTGTTGCGCCGGGAGAAAAATTAAAAAGAATAATTTTTTTGGACGCACACAAATTTTAAGCAGATTTTCATGAAAACATGACTGATACAAGCCATTTCCTTAAGCGAAAGACGTTATCACGCGTGAATAGGGGACAAATGGTCGCTAGGATGTTTTTTGAGGGATTTTATTATTTTTGTCTCCCCTCCGGGCATATTACGCTTAAAATTGAAGCTTAGTGGGACACAAATAAAGAAATAACTTTGCTAACATCTCGCTGTTATTGAATTATGTTTTGTATAGAAAACTAAACTCCAAAAGTTGTGGCTGTGATCTTGTAATCAAACGACGAATTGTATTCGATATGAAACCCAGTTAAGAGACAAGTTGGAGATTCCTTTAGTTTTAGTAGTTCGGCTGTTAGTCCGGTTAACCGAAAAACATACCTAATTGCCTTGCAACAGAGGCTGGCTTAGGGCGAAAGTCTACAGGCTTTGCCACTTAAAGCTGCCCACGCTGCACCGCCTTCGAATTTTTGTAGTGGCTTACGTGGACTATGGTCCATAGAAGCTGATTCCTATCGGCTTACCTTTCAAAATCCCACCCCACCGATCTTCTGTGCAAATCATAACATTTTTGTAGAATGGCTTATCCTCGCCATAGTTTCACTCCTCGCCACTGATACGTATCCATAATTAGATAATTATAATATGCAAATCCTCCTGCTGGGTTGAGACCCTGAGGTGCTTCCTTATGGATGAATAAGTGGAAGTGGGCAGGCTTTACGCGGATTTATTTATTATTTATTTATTTGACAACATCACATACATTGCTCCGATTCCAAAGTAAGTAGCTAAAGCACTTGTGTTATGGAAATCAGAGACAACGGTGGTATCACAAACACCCAGACCTGAGACAATATTGAAAAGTTAATTATCTACATTGACCCAGCCGGGGATCGAACCATCCACCATCAAGAGATGGTGACGCCTTGAAAACCGGCGTGCAAACCACTCGACCACGGAGGTCGTCTAGTCGGATTGGTGAATTAATGTTAACAACTACAAATGCAGCCGGGATCAACAGCTGAAAGTGCTTTTAGAAGCATGGAGAACCTCGATATTATATTTTTTCGTCACCCACTCGATGACCGACCTTAACGAAAGTTGCAGTTCAAGTTTGATAAGTCACAGCTCCATTAAATCATTTTGTTATTCTCTTCTTTCATCAGCTTAGTAATAAATCCAGTTACACCCACATCAAAGGCTATACTCGTAACCGCTAATAATTAACAAATGTTTTGTTTCGGAATGCTATTAAAATTTACCGTCTGAAAACAAAAGCAGATTTATAGGAGCGGTATTCATTTATTTGAATACCTAGTGCTCATTTTTCGCTGAACTCCAAATAAAAAACGCCTAAAAATGTAAAGCAATTCTAGTGGAATTGCTTTACATTCTAGAATTAACGTTGTATCTGAAAGAAAATTATCCTAAGCATTCCGTGCTGAATTGTTAAGCCTATTTATTTTACGGAGGGGGGATGCGAAATTACTGAGGGCCTATTTTAAAAAAAGTATCACGATAACCGGACTATGTTCGTCGGTCGTTATTTGATTTTAAACCTTATTACAGGAGTTAAGTATTGTCTCGGAGTGGGATGGACATCGTTCGATTATTTCGTTTTTTTTTGTAATAGGCCCTCTGAATCCTTTCGCGGCAAAAAGTTCAAATCGGCTCTTAATGCGATTGGATTCTACCAGGAATTTCGCTAATATTAAGCGGAATCTGCGCAATCTGATTGCTTCGATAAGTTCCGGGCAGTTTCCTTCCTGCTTTTAATACTTTTGAATTCTCCAAGATCCTTTGCTTTGTTCGCCGTTTCTTTAGTTAAAGATTTCGTATTTGATACAATGCTCGAAACTTTCATTGTTCATCAGAGAATAAATGGATTGTACCAAATGGTCAATAAATATTGAACATTATTTGGAAAACAAAGATGGCGCTATGAGAATCATAGGCAATTATTATTATTAGTGTGTAACATTTGGATATTAGGAAAAATATATACTTACATAAATAAATTAATGAAGCAGCAGCTGTCAAACTTAAAACAATGATATCTCGGAAAGTAGGTACTTACTCATCCTAGACTGAGGATACTTTTATCCCGGTCAAAAGTTCTCTCTAGCGATTTTCCGAATGTCCACGTGGACGAAGTCGCGGGCGAATGCTAGTCACAAAATAAGAACTCTCTTAATTAATGGACTGTAAAGGAAATTAAATTAAGTATAATTTTTAACTACGGAAACTAGATTATTTAGCTCAACATTTTAAAACCTATATTTTGTAAAGAATAGTTATAAACATAATATTATAATGAAGCTACTATCGTTTTTAGGATTTTACGAAAAAATATTCATCTTTGTATGACATGGTTTTTCATTATGAATGTACTGATGACATCCCTCCTGATATCGTCATTGTAAACGACCAACGTAAAGGAAGTCATCATTCTTACAGCAAACTGGAAGTTTTGTTTTACTTCAACAATAAATCATCAATTTGCGATATAAAAACCATCTCTGCGTGACGTCATTTCCGGGCGCCTTTTCGCCGTTAACGTCCGAGTTTTATGAATAAAAAACAATAGGCACGGTTTCCAATTTCATATTTTTTTACATTTTAACTTTTTTTTAGAAACGAAGTTTTTATTCAGTGCGTAATCAATAAAACATTACAAAATATACGTTTGGATTGGAAAAGTCACCGATATTTTTGAGGTAATCCAATATTTATCATAGGCATCGAACGTGTTTGAGCATCATACGAAACATTTTCGTATCAAACTTTTCGATAGGTAGTTCGAATTTCCAAAACAGAATGCATCATTTGACAAGATTTGCATTGTAGCTACTATCAGACATTAAACTGTGCTGCGAACAGGCCTTTTCCAGTGAAGAGGTTTACAAAGGGTACGTATAGCGTTTGAAAAACCGAATAAATGACATTATTGAGTGAAAAAATTCAAGATTAACCCCAGACTAATCGTACTATTTCACATCTTTTTTTTTCGTTGTTAATGAATATTTTTGAACTAATCTTACAAGGAAGTGCAGATTGACACCGAAACAAATACCCTGACATTTTGGAGTGAAAGAATTACAGATTAACGTGTACCCCACAAATGGGCGGACTGGAAGACACATTCCACCGTCCGTCTGCAGAAGCGAGTTAACGAATAGTCGGCCGTAAATCGTGGGTCATTCTTGGGAGACATTTGTCCGGTCTCAGAATACTCTGCGCTCTTACACTTTGTCAGCGGTTACTGGCGTATTCCTTCAGCCCACGGCTACGGAAGTTTGGCCTACTTAATCAAATTCATTGAGTGGAACTTTGCTTAACAAAGCTAATTTTTAATGACGTCATTAACTTAAAAGACCATTAAGTACGTCAACTTTTGATTTTTTTTAAAAGAAATTGCAGTTTACGTATTGCTTTTTATTAGTTCATTGGTAATGAAAGAAAAAAATAGCATAAATTCAATTAGAAGTAGCCTGTCATGACATACGGAGCCGAAACGTGGACACTCACAGTAGGGCTGGCTCACAAATTTAAAGTCGCACAGCGAGCTATGGAAAGGGCTATGCTCGGAGTTTCTCTGAGAGATCGGGTCCGGAACGAGGTGATCCGACAGAGAACTAAAGTCATCGACATAGCCCACCGGATTAGCAAGCTGAAGTGGCAGTGGGCCGGCCATATTAGCCGTAGAACCGATGGCTGCTGGGGCAGACGAGTTCTTGAGTGGAGACCGCGTATCGGCAAACGTAGTGTGGGACGCCCTCAGACAAGGTGGAGCGATGATCTTCGCAAGGCTATAGCCGCGGATCGTAGATCGCTGGCAGAAACTAGATGAGTATAGCCGCGGATCGTGCTCAGTGGCGTGCTCTCGGAGAGGCCTATGTTCAGCAGTGGACGATGATAGGCTGATGATGATGATGATGATGAATTAGAAGTTATTCGATACGAAATGTTTTAACTGAGTCAAAATATGGCAGCATAACTTCATTGAACTTATAGTTTTAATTAAATTGTTAAGTGGGTAATTACATATGAATATTTTGAAGTCTTTGCTTTCATATAAAGATGAAGAGAAGAAGAAGGTGTTAAAAATACAATTTCACCGAAAAAATACGATGAAAAAACCTCACTGTCGCTTGAACTTCCATCCCCAGTTTATCAAGTGAACTATTATTTAATAGACTTGCCCAAACAATGAAAGCGTCAGAAGAGCCGCGAATATTACGGCAATATTACTTCCTCAAGGCAATACACGACGCAGATGTTAAATATTAATAACGCAATTTGGTCCTCGAGTGTTTTGTACCACCCTATCCGCTTTATCACGTAAAAACACTCCATCAGTCATTCATATATCTTGACAAGATGAATTTTTACATTCTTATTTCTAGGCCGTAAAGTCCGAAATGGGCATCAACTTACTAATAAAGACACAAGTTGACGAAACAGGCAACGCGCAAACTGAGATACTTGTAATTGGATAGTCTCTACGAACTTCAGAACTAATCATATATTTATGTAATACTGGGTCGTTACGTTGTTTGATATCATATAACTTGGTGAATTATTCGATTTTTGTTGATGGAGTTTTGTTACGAAGAGTACAATCAGTAAAAGTTTGATAAAGAAATAATTACAAATGATAATAAGAAGTTATACATATTTTAGTCTCCGAGATTACGTCACTCTTTTTATATATATTTTTTTAAATTATTAGCACGTAAGTAGGTACCTACTAAAATCTTTAACGTCCGAATGGAGGAGCGGAGCCCTCTGGTACAGGCATTGACATGCTTAAAAGGGGACTCCAGCTACTAAATGTTATGTTTTTGTATGTTAAAGTAAATAAAGATTTTTGATTTTTTTATTTTTTGTCACTGATAAATATTTTCATTGATGAATGCGATAGCTATAAAGCAATTGAGATTCCATTTTATTTTCATACTCGTAGTAAAGTCAATATAATTTAGAAATGTAGGTGGTGATAAATATAAAAATTATGATTTGTGATTTGTTTTCTTTTATATTGCTCTAAATGACTGTTGTCATTTGTGCTTTCATAAAAGGAAAAAGGTGTACGTGTAGACACCTATTTATAGACAAATAGGTTTGCATTAGGAATCACTTGTAATTTGATAATAGCCTCCGCGGAACCCTTTAGTTTAGTGTATTTTAATTGTTACGGTCGGTCGAATAATTTATATTTTTTGATCAATCGTAATTCTTTAATTTTGTTTTAAATTTAGCAGGGTTTTGAAGCTGCATGGTCTAGTTACTATCCAGTACAATAATTATAATCTGCTAACTATCACTAGGGTGGGGTCATCGGATACAATGGACCCCCGTGTCCAACTGGCGGCGAGCGGGCAAGTGCCGGAGTTTTTAGTGAGTATTCCCCCCTCCCGTGATCCCACCCAGACTCGCTTTTGGAATTGGAAGGCACATTGAGCCGTTGGTCCTATCTGCATTTGCAATTAAAACCCACCAATATACGTTGCAAGTCACTTAGAGCTGTTGGTCCCGGATGAATAAACAGGCACAATAGGAATTGCTATGGGCTCGCGTGATGGGAATTGCCTATACTTCTTAATCTTATTGACGGCTTATGCCCCAGCAGTGAGAAAAATTTAATAAGGATGAAGATGGTGCCTAGCAGATATCTACATGTTGACAGATACCTCCATGTTATAATAATACGTGCCTTTGGAAATACAAGTTCGAATCCGATTTACCAAACGTTAGTAATTCGATGCAACACCTGTGTTCATGTCGATAATTCGACCTGTGTCCAACGTTTGTCTATCGTCGACTAGCATCGGACGCTGTGTTAAACTCCCTGAGAGCAATAAAATCTGGCTCATGGTGGTGATGACGATCGCGCATCGTTATAATAAATAAATATATATATATATATAGATATCAGGGGGCCTATTACGAAAATAACATACGCAACCTGCGTAACGCAGTCACTTGGTCACGATAGTTGTCCGCAGTTCGTCGGTTGTGGCTCTTAAACACATTTTCAATTTGGCTATCGTAGCCCAAAGACTATTGAACGAAAGATGTCGGATTCGCTAGAAAAAAACTGTCAAACTTACGCAATCACTTTGCGATACGCAAGTGCTTTGTAATAGGAAACAATCATAACGAAGCACGGACGCAGCTGCGTGTATCGCGTGAAACTTTTCGTAATAGACCCCCAGTCTTACCGAACGGTAGTATTACGATATAACACCGTATTTTCATGTCGATATTTCGACCTGTCTCCAACGTCTGTCTCTCAACGATTGGCTTCGGACACTATGTAAAAGCCCCAGACAGTATAAAATATGGCTCATAGTGAAGATGACTATCGTTATAATTAACACATACACCAAACAAGCTGGGAAAATTAGATATCAGTCTTACCAAACGGTAGTAATTCGATGCAACACCGTATGCTCATGTCGATAAGTCGACCTGTCTCTAGCGTCTGTCTGTCGACGATTAGCATCAGACGCTGTGTAAACCTCCCTGTTTACAAACGGGTTATTGATGGGCTTGTGTTGTGTAAGCTTGATACTGGCTCTATGTCAGTATGGAGTGGATTACGAAAATTGTCAGTTGAAAACACTAATTTACTTAATAAATTCAGTAAAAGTCAAGTCAAAGTAAAAAAACGGGCAAGTGCGACTCGGACTCGCGCACGAACAATTCCGTACCAAAAAACGGCAAAAAAAACACGTTTGTTGTATGGGAGCCCCCTTAAATATTTATTTTATTCTGTTTTTATTTGTTGTTATAGCGGCAACAGAAATACATCATCTGTGAAAATTTCAACTGTCTAGCTATCACGGTTTATCAGATGATACAGCCTGGTGACAGACAGTCAGACAGACAGACAGACGGACAGCGGAGTCTTAGTAATAGGGTCCCGTTTTTACCCTTTGGGTACGGAAACCTAAAAATCCTAATTCAAATAACCTAAAAAATTAAGCGATTTTAAGTTATAGTAGTATGAGGTAGTGAAAATGGGATAAAAAGGCGTCTTGGTTTTATGGTCAGAAGTTTTGTCTTGTGCCCGGTGTCAAAAGTCTGTATGTGTTTTAACTTCAATATACTATATCTATGGTCTTAACAGCCCAAAACGAGACAAGACAGCTTGTTTGAGACAAGTAATAGCAATATATATATAACCTACCTACCTAATACTCTTTTCTTTTATTTATTTAGTGCCATAATAAAAATGCAGCTGCACCAACGAGTTCCAATAAAAAAATGTACCCGCCGC
Source organism: Agriphila straminella (assembly GCA_950108535.1). Classification (NCBI taxonomy): domain Eukaryota; kingdom Metazoa; phylum Arthropoda; class Insecta; order Lepidoptera; family Crambidae; genus Agriphila; species Agriphila straminella. The sequence goes on from OX467318.1 coordinate 12,282,768, forward strand.
TGCTCCGAAACTCTACAAAGACCCGCATTTTTCACATTTTCGCGAAAATAGGTAGCAAGACAATTACTGAAGAATAAATCTAAAGCATCTTACGACTCTCGCTGGCTTGTTTGGACTCGGGACGCGTACAGCTAAATGCCCCCAGTAGTTTATTGGGAGACGTGAGTGGAATCGAGCCTTCCAGAAAATTCTCTCAGCAATTAACTAAGCTATGTTCCTGCTTGTATTTTACAAACAGTATTTCGTACTCGTATATGGATATAATCAAGTGATTGGTAAGATTTTTAGAGTGTTTATGTATATAATTTTACGTATTTATTTTAACTAAACTATGAAATTGATCATTTTGAGTCTTCTGATTAGTATACATTTCTTCAACCCTGCAACCCTGAGCTACGAAACACACTGTGGGTTAAAAAATCAATTAAAATTCAATTAACTAATTTAACTAACAACAACATTTCTACGACTTTAAAAAATTCGACTCCCTATACAAATGTCCGAACAGCTGATCGAGTTTTGTATGGAAAGTCGAATATTTTTTGGCTGTTTTTGGAAAAGTCTTATAACAAATGTTGTTGTATATGATATTACTAATCTACTCCTGCGAGGTTGTTGGTGTTCCACAAATAACCCTGTATACAGCGCATTTTTTATATTTGGTTTCCGCAGTGGGGTGGTTCCACTCATGATAACAAGTAACTTTTACTATAGGCCAACTCTGATACCGCGAAAAAAATTAACTGTTCCATACATTAAGGTCGAGTAGGTATTACGCGGAACAGGAGATTTTTTTTATTTCAGCGTGTATATAAATAAAGTGGAACAAAATTATGTAACAATACTGAAACAGGTGATAGTGTTGCTTATGTGGTATTTACATGGGTGACTAAAGCCGCACAACTTTCGCAAGTCGAAAATCGACCTTGTAAATGGCAATTCGGCCTAGGCCGCAGGTGACTGAACAAAATTATCTGATCCGGTGGCCAAAACTGGAACTACGTTATTGCATATTGTAAGTTATGTTACGCCATCTGCATAGATGATAGCGACGCCCGCTATCAGCAGCGATTAAATTTTGGAAGCGACTTGCTAGGTGACTAAAGTCGACCGTCACGCGTGACTAAAATCGACCCATGTAAATAGCCCATTAAACTAAACAACTTTCTCTAAGGAACACAGGTCAAAAAGGTCAAAATAAACATAATAATAGTCCATAATCGAATGATTAGATAAAAAGATATGATTTTTTTGAAAAAAAAAAACTTTAAATGGCTTTTTCTCGAAATGGTGTTTTGGCGTTTCAATAATTTTGCCTTTCTAGTGACGATATGATTTTTTAAAAAATTAACGCTCAAATCTCATAAATGGTCTTTTCGAAAATGTATTTCGTGGAATTTATAATATTATAACTGCAATATTTTGTAATATTTTATTAGCAATGCCCGCTCTGACGAGTTCAGGCGTAGAATAGCATCAACTCTTCACAGGTGTCTTAAGAGCCGACTAATGACCAGAAAAAAGGCAGCAGCGTTTTTCGAGGAAAACGATTCAGCACCAATAAAAACATTTTCTTAAAAAATAACGAGAACACCTTTTATTGAGAAAATATATTTTTTAAGTCAGTAATTGAATTGTTCCTTTTGGAACGTTCAATACAAGTTTGGATTATTCGAAATCTAACCATTTATGTGCGAAATACATTTTTATATTTCGTTCGACATCGACGTATCCAGCAGAACATTTGTTTTATGATTTCAAAGCTTGTCGGTAGCTTAAAGGGTCTTATGGAATTTGGTCACGTACATACGTTCTGCTCAGCTTTACTACCAGGTATTTACCTACATTGTTGGAGGAAACACAATGTTTTATACAAATGTCTCGACGTTTCAAGTTTATATGAAACTGACTCTCGTGGGTAAAATTTACGATGAGGAAACCACAATGTAACACAGTCGGTTGAGATTTTGCTGGTGTTTTTAATACTGATCATAATAATTTATGCAAATGTAAATATTATCAAAGATACTCGTAAAAAAATATTACCGTGTCTAATGTCTAAGACAAGCAGGATTGTCCAGCGAGTGCAGAATGCTTGTGCGCGTTTCTGTTTTCATGTACCACCTAGGTCACATGTGACTCCTTTTTTGAATGCTGCAAACATGATGAAAATGGAAGCGCGTAGGAGACTCCATCTTGCTATTCTATTGTTTGGCATAATAGGTACGAGGAGGCCCTGTTATCTGTATGATAAGCTGGTATGGACCTGTGACCAGAGTAGGTATCCAAAGAGGAAAATTACAAACATCTTCGCAGCTGCAATGCATCAAACAGTGGCGTTCCGTGGCTCCTTTAGATTTGCCGCCTCAAGGTGCTGGAACGATATCCCACCGCCGCTACGTGATCTTAAAACGGTAAAAACATTTAGAAATCACCTAAAAAACCACTTTATTAATATTCAGAAAACAACTTCTTGACTTCTTTAACTCACTCACTTTCGGGATTTTTCACAATAAGCATTCACATGGCGGGATTTTGTGTTCCGGCACCCTTTGGGGCACGGCGAAGCCCTTTCTCCTCTTTGTTATCACACGTGGCTACCATACCACGTGGCTGCCGCGTGTCGTAACGTGGCTTTTATATATTTCTAATATACGTAGGTAGGTTCTTTTTTTTGTAAAATAATTTCACCGCCAGCATCATTATTAATTTTTATGTTTGTCAGTTGTCACTTTTCTTCTTTTTTTTTCAGTCAATCATAGACTAGACTAAAATATATGTTTATTTTTAAGACAACCTTCCTTTACTATGGAAGCAAGGGAATTGAAGGCTGTACAGCCAACCCAATGTTTCGCTGTTATGTATGTGTAGATATTAATTTGTGTTTTTTGTAATTATTTAAATATTTTGTACGTCCAATGTCGCCACTGATTAGGCCCCACCAGAATACCAGCGCTGCGACGGCCTTGTGTCGTAGTAGCATTAGCTGAGGCTGGGGCCTAGTTGGCCGCACACTTTGTTTTCGTTCTTCTGTTTTGTTTCCTACTTTGTGGCCAATAAACGATTTACTTACTTACTTACTTACTTACTTACTTACATTATAATATTCACATTCGTCTACGCGAACTATTTGTAAAAATTTAACCACCGAATAGATATAAATTTATCTGGTTTGTAATTAAATTGTTGAAATCTGAGACCAAAATGAAGAGTATGCTCTCTTACGGATAAAAACTAAAAAGCAAGCAATATTTATTAATTTGCATCATTCTGATTACAGAAGCCAAAATATTCGAGTTTAATTTTGATATTCAATATTGCATGCCTGCAGCACAACATTAAATAACTTAGACCAAAAATCACAGCGCCAGCAAAATTAAAAAAATCAGAACTGTATTAAATTTCTTGAGAAACGTTGGAATTTATACACAATTCTAGTCGAGGATTTCCTTCATGTCACTTTTTGTATGGAAAAAAATATGCAGTCTTACAGAATTTGTTTTATCCATTTCAGTGTTTAATAAAACTTTGGACAATGCAAAACTTGCGACTGATACTAAAAAGTTTTTGAGGACCTTTAAATTCAAACAGTTGCCGTGGCAGCAATAACAACATATTTTTTGTGTTTTTTTTATATTTTCCGGACATTTAGATGAGTTTGCTTGGTGGAAGCTACATAATTAACAAGCAACGTATCTCGGAATTTACTACTTACGCTGATACCAAAACAATAGGTGTCTCTAGTGATGTACAGACTCGAGCCTCAGAGTCCTTTTGTCTCGAGCTCGGAGTCGTTTTACAGGGCTTGGCTCGTTTGTATGACGCTCGACGACTCGGGAGTCTTTTTGAGAGCTCGAGTCTTTTTGAGAGCTCGATTGACTTTTCTTTTTGAGTTTAAATTTTAGAGACTCGAGTCAGATTTGTAGGGCTCTGTGAGCTCGATAGCGAGCTCTTTGAGCAACAACTCGAACCTTGAAAAGTGGTCGAGTCTTTAAATGAACTCGAGCTTTCAAGATTAGCTCGAGTTTAAAAAAACTACTTGAAGCTTGACGCTCAAAAAGGGCTCGAGGCGATATTTCAGATAAATTTTAAATATTCAAGGTATGCAAGCAAATATTATTTTAACTACAATCACTACAAATTTTAGTGATTTTATGATTTTTGTAATGTGTCTTATATGGTAATAAATAAATAAAAACTGTAAATCATATTTTACTTATTTCTCATTTAGAATTGGAATCAGTGTTAAATAAACAACTCGAGCTCTTTTGAAGGCTCGAGCTATTTTGTAGACTCGAGCTATTTTGAGAGGCTTAAGCTCTTTGGAAGGCTCGAACTCTTTTGAAGCCTCGAGGCGTGGCTCAGAGAACTCGCGACTCGGCTAGGCTGGGGAATACAAGCCTACGAAGCTCACTGAGTCCTACCAATCCGCCTTGAGTCTTCAAAAGTAGAACTCTACGACTCGAGTCTTGTACATCACTAGGTGTCTCCTCCCAAATTTAGCTATGTTGAAAAACTAACTAAACTTTGCAAACATTAGTACGCTATAGAGAAATATAAGTTGAATATTGTACCTTGTTGAGCACATTTCCCCAGAGATATATTCAATTGAAGAACAGAAGTTTCCATACAATTTCGTCGCTTTTACTGTTGAGTTATGACTGTTGTTTTGATGCGTTGCAAGTTGTAACTACACGGCACAATTTGAACTTTATTTCATAGTACAATCAAGAACTTCAGTCATTGAGTTTAGCTGCAATATTGTATGAACTGTTGTTGTCAAGTAGCTAAGTTTTTTTGTTAAACTTTATCACACAGAATTTTATTAAGAAACTAATCGTTTATAATATGGCTTGATAACTAAAAACGATTAGCTCGTTGTTTTCGGATAGTATTTTCAAACACTGATTCATTGCTTGTCGCAATTCGTTTTATTATAATAACGTATATAAATATATTTTACCTTTTTTCGCTTCTCGAAAAATCCCTACCCGATTTCGGATTTGACAAGCTACGGGCAAGATCGCAACACATTACACCGAACCGATTCCCAAACTTAGTTTATCAAGCCCTTTATTAATAAGCTATTACAATTAAAACCCTTTCAAACTCCCAGGTTCCCATTAATGTATAGATTATGATAACAAAATCGTAGAAGAGTTTCGCTTATATTTTGCCGTTACAAACTAGGTACAAACTCAGCTTGTTTAGCATAATTAGATAACTCGGCCGGTAGAAACAATGAGTTTGCGTCGTTTGTACCGCTGGCAAAAAGCTTTTCAAAAACCTTAAAAAGTAATTTATAATTTGATTATTTGATCAAATCATCAGATCAGGCATTTTGCCTGTAAGAGTGTTTAAGTTGTTTAACTTTAGATAGATAATTTAATTGAATGAAACTTAAGAAAAGACACATTAAAGATGTTCCCATAAAGATTACAACGGTCAAAGCATCGCAACTGGCAAGATGATTACTTTATCACTTTGTTATCAATAACAGCCAATCTTAATCCACTGCAGGGTAGGTCTCTTCAGAGGGGGGAAGTTACCATAACCTCCTCACTTCGCAGGCAGTTTGGAAATCTCAGGACCGATGTCACCGTAAACCAGCTGCCATATTTTGGTCCACGGGTGAGAGATGTACCATGGTACATCTCACACCCGGGGATTTACATTTAGGAGTATCATGATATTCCAGATAATTGCCTTTAATGTCAATTAGTGTCAATATCAACGTAAACCGGCTGCCATATTTTGGTCCACGGGTGAGAGATGTACCATGGTACATCTCACACCCAGGGATTTACATTTAGGAGTATCATGACACAGTCTTTAATGTAAATTAGTGTTAGTACTATTGACTTTGCCAGACGCTACGTTTCCTTGATCAAACAAACAAAGTAACAAAAATACAGTTCATAAGGTTCAGGTTTGGTATCATTCATTATATGAAGTTACTGGCAAAAAAGATTTGTGTGTAAATGTGTGTATTTTCTGAAAAAAGAAAAATAAAACTGGAAAAAGAAAAAAAATTAACTTGACTTTTTTCTGTTGTCAGTACATTGACGTTTTCTAGGAAGAGCTCTGATTAACGGGTTGGCGGGCAATGTAAACAAATATAAATTTTATGGTACACAACACTTCGCATGCCAAACAAACTGGTTTTTCGGTGTTTCGAATAAATAAGCACGAGCTTTTATTATTTATTCCAAGTTTGTTTTAGACTTGGTCATTATTTGAAAATGTATTGTTATTAAAATCAAACAAGTAACGTTATTTATCTAAGTTAAAATGAAACAAAAGAATGTCTTTTAAAAGCAGTTTCAACTACAGTAACTTTGATTGTACATACAAAGCTATGAGAATTTATAAAAGGAAATGCATTGTACATGCGAATACACAAAAACATTTCTAAATGGCTCTACGAATATTAAAAGAAACAGTAAACATAACGATACACTCGGGAACAAAAGTGCTTGAGAGATTGCGCAGAATTTTAATTGTCGTAGCAATTTAGCTTTAGTGAATTTTCCCATTTCGTCGTGGAGCAAGCCGCTTTAGTAGATTTCGGCAAATGCATAAAGCGAAGTGCCGTGTGAAGTCGTATAATAAGAGATGTTTTATGACTTAAAAGTACCGTGGAAGAAGCGAAAAAGTAATAATAAAAATTAAGAGTTAAAATTTTAGGTACTTACATCTCGCAAATTACCAATTTTCTTCTAAATGTTATAAAGGACGCATAGATATACTCGTAGATGGATACAAAACGTTATTATAATGAGTCTTCCGGCGACTCCGCCCACTTTTAACTGGACCCACGGGCGCAGTCCCTATAGTGTTTTGTATTATTATGTACGTCTTAACTTCAGCAAATACCTACATGATTGAATATAACTGCATCAAAAGCTTTTGTCAATTTAAATTAATCCCACGAATGTAAATTGCATAAATGTAAACAATGGTAGTTTATTATAGTCTTTGTCGAGGACAGCAAAGGAAACAGCGGCGGTTGAAAGGGGAAAATGAAGATTTAATAGAAGAAAAAAGTGAGGCAAAGGAAGGCAATTTGACAAGAATAGAGTAAAGAGCCCAAACCATAGTATAGGTATTTACATGTAACTAATTACAGAGTGATATATAATAAAGGTGCGGGCACATAAAATAAAGTTTAACAAAAATATTTTATGTTGACTATTCCAACATGCTGCCACTCTAAGACAAAAGTAAACAAGTACTTATGAAATATAATAACAAGTATAGTCTTTTGAGAACTAAACACTAATTACTGACACATTTAACAAAAAGTTAACACAACATTAACTATTTTTAAATTTGAGATTTTTGCATTCACAATATTTAGTATTTAGTAATATTATATTTAGTATTGTGTAACAACATTAACTAGCTAAAACAGGATTTTGTCTGACGCCACGTGTTAACACGCCGTATTTGTATGGACGTGTTATCAGATAAGTGTGATCCTAGTGCATACATTTACTATGAAAACCGATGTCATCTGGCGGCGTGTTAACACGTGTTAACGCGTGGCGTCAGACAAATTTAATGTGCTCGCACCGTCTATACATGGGTGGGCTTGTCCTTGACAGTCTTAATAAAATTATTCATATATATATTTTTAGTAATATCCTGGGGATCCGCAAGTCACTCAAATATAGATCGAGGAGCTTGGTGGCGCAGTGGTTTAACACCTGGCCATGCGATTGTGGAGGTAAAGCAACTTTCGCAATGGTCGACCTGGGATGGGTGACCAAAAATTTATTATCGCGAGTTCCTCCGTGCTTCTGGAGGGACGTAAGTATGTTGGCCCCAGACGCATTTACAGTCGTTAACACCCACCAACCACCAATACACATTGGGCCGGCGTGATGGGTTCTATGGGATATTCTCATTATCCACCTATAAAGAAGGCCTATGCCCCAGCAGTGGGGACATTAAAAATGGCTGATGGCGAAAACGATTATATAGACAAAATAAAGCCCTAAATACGATTAGCAGTGCTACATACTTCACAAGAAAAATATCGAGATTTACCAGAACTTACAAACAAAGGCTTCAATGTCACAAGAACCATCTTGCATTCTCAATGCCAGTTGAACATCTACATGCAGGCTCGAGAGGAAACGACTATCTTAAATGGCCTCAATATAATAGATATCACAAATAATAAGCATACTGTGAGTTGACACATCACAGGAAAAAAAAATACAAACAATCTGATTAAAGCTAATGGGCTGATCCCTTAAGAAAAATTTAGTACAAAAAATATCTATCTGAATACCGACAACATTCAAAGAGCAATCGAAATAAACTAACTCACCGATTCTCTGCTCTGAAACAATCAAATATTTCTAGTTCGTCTGATCCAGCTAGGGTTGCCAAGTCACAAGTGTCCGGCTCTAACTGAACATGTCCGGCTTTTGACAATTCGTGTCCGGCAAAATATATACAACTCCGGTTTGGTCAACCTCAAAGTCTCAAATAAAAGTTTATTTTTTCTCAGACTCGGAGTTAAATATGGACCTTTGTCCGGCTTTTCTATTTTTGTTCCTGGCAACCCTATCCGGCATAGGTACTTAGGTATTCGACACACATTGATAACCCTCAATATTTTCGTCGAAACAAAAGCTCCGCGCTGAATCATAAAATTATTTTATGTTGTACCTACGATCTATAAAAGATGACCCCGGCTTTCGTTGGATAAAACTATCTCAAAATGATTTTATTACGATAGTCCTGGGGGCTTATTACGATAAAAAATATCGATAATCGGACAATCGACATTCGTCGTTGAAAATACTCGATTTGAAACATAGAGCTCTTTCCCACGGCAACCGTTTTTTGCAAGTACGGTTTAGTGCAGGATCTCTTTCTGTAATGTATTGTGTTTCAATAGAATACAATTCAATACACTCTCACACGAGCATCCTTTTTTTGATAGGAGGAAACACAATCTTATCGCCTTCCGATCCGACCCACTCCATCAAGATCGTTCTCCGATCCGACGGGAAGGGGTCGGAGAGTTCTGAGCTCTCCACTGCGCTTCACTCTAACGAGCAGAGCTGATTAAGTCGGAGTACCACGTAATGGCATATCAGTTAAAACCTCCTAATGGCCCGCTTTAACACACAAGGCTTACGGGAACCCTGGTGTTTTGCTCTTAACAGAGCCCGGCAGCTAGGGGATAACCGGGGCATTTGGTCAGGTCATCCATCCCCTTACAACAGCTACGGGGGGGAATGAGGTGCGCGTATCGGCACCTCCTGGCCGTCGTCTTCGGAGCGTGTCCGCGTGCGCATCCGCCTCTCCGATCGGGAAAGGTCTCCTTCAACGAACTCACACGAACTTCCTGCAAACGGGGTCCTGTGAAAAATCGTACCTGCAAGAAAAAAAACGGGATTAAGCCGTGGTCGAAAAGTTGCACAAGTTAATAATGACAGGAAGTGGGACGAACATCGTTCGATTATTGAGATGCTTTTTTGTAATAGGCCCTCTAAGAATATTTATATGGAGAGAGGAGTCAGATAAAGGTTGCGTAGAGGTAATCTTTCTTAAAAATTTGGAGTGCTCCATGACTTTTATGGCTCTTATCTATGAATATGAAGAAAATAGTTTACAATCCAAGTGTTTTGATGTGGGTTCTACTTTGTGCACTTTACCAGCCAGACGAGAACTTATGTTGATCCCACACGCGGTTCGTTGGCATATAATACTTCGTCGTCATCACAGCGGCGACACTCCCCTGTACGTGTGAGCTCTGGTGCCAGTGATCTTAAGATGCGTCGGGTAATAGTTTTGTCTCTATCTATTTTGTGGTTTCGTGTATGTCGTTCTCATCACGCGTGACTCCGCGATGTTAATTCCTCGCCCCAATGGCTCCGCGGCACCCCCACGCTCGCCCGCACCACTCACACATTAGCCGCGAGCAATTTTGCAGCACACATGCGTAAGTGTCGGTTCTTTTCGCGGAGTGTATATTTTCTTTGTCGTCATGCCGTGCGTCACGTCACCACAACGCGCACAACGAGCGATGCGTTGCAGTGCCACAACCACAACGCACAATCCGTGTAGCACACACTGCGTTTTCATGTTGGGATGATTTTGTGGCTTCATTCTTATTAAGTGAGAAAGTAAGTGATTTTGTATTATCGCCTATATTTTTATACCATACCTAATGGCTTAATAACTTAAGTGAATCGCGCATTATTCGTGCAAAATTTAAATAATTTTATTGTTTAATATAAATGTTACTAAGAAAAATAACTAATAACAATAACAATAATCTGGTGCGAGTCGTATTTTTTCTAGTATATTATTTAGTATTGTATAAAAATAACAAGCATTAATTATTAATTATTTTTTCACAATACTAAATAATATACTAGAAAAAATACGACTCGCAAATTTAAAAATTAAAAAATTTAAAATTATTTTTTCATTAATTACTATAACTTTAGAAGATCGCTATTTTTTTAATAAGGAGTTCAAGTGCCCTTCGCACTTGAAATTGCCATTTGGTTTTTAAACAAACATACAAAAACATACATACCCTACAACTTCAATTTTATCTCTCGATTTCCCATTTTTTCTTTTGTTTTTTGTTAAATTTACCTAACCTTTGACAAGACATCAAATAAACTAGTGTAACAAACATCCCAACACCCCATTTAAAACTTAACCATAGTAGCTAAACCCGCGATTGAATACGCAAAACCGGATGAAATACCAAGACGTTACCAACAGATAGATGAGCTTTTAATGATATTACTTAGTCGTAATACCACTAATGTATTTAGTTTGGATACTAATGGATTACTTGGACGTGTCGCCATTGTACCGCTTTTAGCTCTAACAAAATCGGAAATAGAATACACTAAATTCAAATTGATGGGTGGTTCTCGAGACAGTTTGCATACAACATCTAGACATGTAATCCCTATCTATTTAGCTAAGTTACAATCTAAACATCGCATAAAGAGCTAGTGCACATGGTTGACGGAAAAAACTGAAAAGAAAATAATTTTATAAGGTCAACCTCTTAAAGGAAACACGGCTTCCGTTACTTACAGAAAGCCCGCGTTGCTCTAATGTAAACCTAGTTGGTTACCTACGTTTTTTTTGTTTCTCTTTCAGATTTGCAGCTTTTTAAATTTCAGATAAGCACAATTGATACAATCCTATAAATAAAGTCTCAATGTAACGTCTAATTAAGTTATCCCTATTAAGTTTATAATATATGTGCTTTCAAAAGCTAATACATATCTAATTTACCAAAATATTTGCTTATGTCTAGCGATTCCCATATCACGTAATATTTGATTAAAGTGAAAGTTAACTCTACCATAATACAAACTTTATTGAATTGTGTTTGTCTAATCAAGTTAATCAAAGTTTGTGTTATTATCCTAAGGGCTATAATATCTGCGCTCATCGTGTGAGATTGATGTAAGAGTTTGAACTGGGTTGGGTATAAATAATTTATGCATAGTTTAATACTTATTATTTGATGTCACCTATGAAATAAGTGATGAAGTTTTATTAATTAACTTGTTAGCCATCAGCCATTTTTAATGTCCCCACTGCTGGGGCACTGGCCTTCCTTATGGGTGGATAAGGAGGATGGGCCATAACCCACCACGCGGGCCCATTGCGGATTGGTGGGTGTTAACGACTGCAAATGCAGCCGGGACCAACGGCTTAACGTGCCTTCCGAAGCACGGAGGAGCTCGAGATAATAAATTTTTGGTCACCCATCCCATGACCGACCCTTGCGAAAGTTGCTTAACCTCCGCAATCGTTGGGCCAGGCGCTAAACCACTGCGCCATCGAACTCCTTAAATTAATTAACTTGTAAACGCACGTATTTGTTAAGTTAGTTAGTTTTAACTAATAATTTTAAGAAAATACACAAAAGTTTGTTAATTTTAGAAAATAATAGTTAAAAACTCCCGTTTAAGTATATTTTTAGAAATACCTTTTTGATTACAGACGATTTATAAATTATTATAGTGAGTAGTTGGAGTTCAATCTTTTGGCTTTCGGCGATATGTAAACTGGCATCAAGTGTGGCTGTAGGCCATCAAGAGTGGAGAAGCAGAGAGGAGGCCTATGTCCAAAGTCGGACGCTACAAGGGCTGCAGTAAGTAAGTAAGTAGAATGAAATCATTTTAACCACCTCTGTGGCCTAGTGGTTCGCCCACCCGTATAAGACGCAGGGGTCCCGGATTCGCTTTCCAGGAGGGGTGGTACAATTTGTACTCGGCTTGGTTGGTGGTAAGGCTTATTTCAAGTCCACCTGGCTAGCTACCACCATCTTACCTGTCTTACGCCATAACAACAGTTTATAAATTGTTGTGTTCCAGCAGTTAGAGGTAAGATAGCCAGTTTCTCAGTGATAAGGATTCCGGGTGTATTGCGCTTCCTCCTTTGGCCTTATCATCACTTGACATCAGGTGAGGTGAAGGGTAAGCACTATTCCGTTGTGCATTAAAAAAAGACATACTCTTAAATAATTTTCTAAGAAAAAGGTACATGATTAGTAAGTGACTATTATGGAACATTTTGCGCTGGAAATATTATTTCTATCAAAGGCCAACTCCGGTTACATTTATTTTTGTGACGCTTGATAACATAATTACATTTTCTTTAAAACTGCTCCAAGCACAACCGAACAAATTCGAGGAATTTTCATAAATGCAATAACGCCCGTTTTCTTCGTTTTATTATTCTTGCGCGGTTCGGCGCAGTGGGCCTCAACGAAAACATAATTTTATAATACAAATACGAACGAACCACCCTTAAACTTGGTCGGGTAATATTTTCTTACCGTTTATTAGCTTTTAGTTTGTTCCACATATTTGTATATATAACTTTATTGAGTGTGTTTTTGAACTTTTGGAAAAGTCAAGATTATTCTTCAAATGTTTAGATTGGTTGGCGATTTTCTATTTGATCTTTCGATAATTTGTATGTGAGAGCTGGTATAGAAGTTTTGATGAATTTCATAAAAACCGCATTATTTTATTGTTCATAGAATTTTTTTAAATAAGTAAAGTTATCAAAATATAAATAGGACAGGAAAAAAAAATCAAATCACGGTTTAAATGAAAAAAAAAACATGAACGATTATACCTAAAAATAAAACCGCATTAATTACTAAAGCCAATTTATTTGTTTTAAAAACTTAACTTTGTTTTATTTGTCTGCTTTCAGAACCTTTATAAAACTATTGAATTGAAAAAGAAAAGTAGGTTAGCTCAAACTAGCTAGGTCAAAAGAAAAATATTTTTCCTTGAAACTAGCGAGCATATAAATATTATGAATGCTTCAAGAAATTCATATTACCCCCATGTTTCTAAACTAATACTAATACTTCATGTATCTTGTTCGTGTAAGTCTAAACTGGGCTGAGACAAGTATCACTAAATTTATGGCACAAATTAGCTCGGTGCCGACTGCAATAAATTTACATACGAAACTCATAAGTTAAAACGAACGGTTTGTAAGCTTGAAGCTGGAAACGATACCTTGGAAAATATTCTTATTTTAAAAGTGAGTATAAGAGTGAAATATGCAGAGTTGACTGCCAACCTTCACTAGTTGGAGAGGCACTACAAGAAGAATAAAAAAATTGTTAAGTTTGATGTAGGTTTTTGTTAGAAATAAAAGCGCGTATTGGTTAATTAACATGTTATTTTAGAATTTTTAAGTTTTTATTTGTTGTTTTTTTATTCTCGCTGTAATCCGTAAAAAGTGTTTTATTTCTAATAAACTATACGCGCGGAAGCCTTAGAAGTCTATAAAATGATGTATTTGTGATTTGATTTTATTTGACTCGTAATCCATCCGGTCAGAGTCTCAAAAACGCCACCTCAAAATAACGCCCCATTTTCAAACTAGGAGTTTATTATGTACAAAGTATTTTCTTTGTTTTTACTATTAGTTGAACTTGGAAAGAATATTAATTTGTACCCAGACAAAAATATTCATGTGGGGATGTGTAGGTGGGGTTTGATGATTTCCTGTAAAATATAAGATAATGGGATTCGAATTTCAAACATTTCGAATCGCTTTTTGTTTTGTCAGTCGGTATCATATTTGCGTGTTGTTTTATTATTGATCGAAGCTCGTATCACACTCGTTTGCCCTAGTCAATCCAAATTGATATTGATTCATCCGTTGCCTCCACAAAGATACCAAATAAATTGAGTAAAAAATGCATTTTCTCAAACATGCTTGGAAATTCGATCATTATTTTGACAACCTTCTTCGTGCTAAATCGGAGTTTACGGACTGACCTAAACCGCGCCGGCAATCTTAGTATGAGAATCCATTACTAACGTGTAATAATGGATTTTCATACAAAAATTGCCGGCGTCTGACCGGCAATGTTTCTATTAAAACTCATTACGCACGTGTAATTCAGAAATGGAGCGAACGTTTTTAATGAATCACGAATAATGGGTATCAAATGAAAGGCCTTGATGAGCGAGCACAAACCAATTTTTTTTTTTAATATTAGGTATATGGGTATCAAATGAAAGGTCTTGATGAGCACATTCCAAAAATATGAAAAAAGAAGAAAAAAAAGAAGAAAAAAACTTTTTTCTAATACCTAGGTACATGGGTATCAAATGAAAGGTCTTGATGAGCACATTCCAAAAATATGAAAAAAAACGAAAAAAAAAAAAGAAAAAAAACTTTTTTTTAATACCTAGGTAATGGGTATCAAATGAAAGGTCTTGATGAGCACATTCCAAAAATATGAAAAAAAACGAAAAAAAAAGAAAAAAATAATCTTTTTTTTTAATACCTAGGTAGGTATCAAATGAAAGGTCTTGATGAGCACATTCCAAAAATATGAAAAAAAACGAAAAAAAAAAAAAAAAAAAAGTTTTTTTTAATACCTAGGTATATGGGTATCAAATGAAAGGTCTTGATGAGCACATTCCAAAAATATGAAAAAAAAACGAAAAAAAAAGAAAAAAAAAGTTTTTTTTAATACCTAGGTATATGGGTATCAAATGAAAGGTCTTGATGAGCACATTCCAAAAATATGAAAAAAAACGAAAAAAAAAGAAAAAAAACTTTTTTTTTAATACCTAGGTATATGGGTATCAAATGAAAGGTCTTGATGAGCACATTCCAAAAATATGAAAAAAAACGAAAAAAAAAAAGAAAAAAAACTTTTTTTTTAATACCTAGGTATGTAGGGTATCAAATGAAAGGTCTTGATGAGTACATTCCAAAAATATGAAAAAAAAGAAAAAAAACTTTTTTTTTTAATACATAGGTAGTATCAAATGAAAGGTCTTGATGAGCACATTCCAAAAATATGAAAAAAAACGAAAAAAAACTTTTTTTTTAATACATAGGTAGTATCAAATGAAAGGCTTTGATGAGTACATTCCAAAAAAACTGGAAAAAAAAATAAAAAACGAAAAAACTGGAAAAAAAAATTTTTTTTCAACATGGGTATCAAATGAAAGGCCTTGATGTGCACACTCCAAAAAATAAAGAAACTGGCTCCTTTCTTCTTTTTTCAATTTTTTGCTTTAATTTGAAATAAAAATTAAAAGTTAAAAATACCTTCTTGGTTTGAATTTCCGCGCATTATTTGAGAAAAGTACTATACAAGCCTTGGCCGCAACTAGGCATTGATGGACTCACGTATGTGTGCCTCGGCTTCGCCTCGGCCTACATTTTCACGTTCGTCCTTCAATGCCTGTCTTGCGTGCCGCTGCAGTAATGTACTATTATTACTGTCGTAGTTATTTTAAATGTTCTTTAAGTTCACTAACCTACCTCCATAATTATCTACACTTACATTTATATTACCTTTGCAACCTCTCCCCATGTACCACATATTTAGGTTTATGCCCGACTTTCAGGTTACGCTCATAAAATATGGCCTCCACTTACTCAGTTGTCGGCCGTCTTAACTTTTACTTTATCTCTGCTAAATCTTAGAAACGTGATGTAGGATTTAGAATCCTCCAAAAGGAAATTATATAAGAAAATTTAAAGGATTTTAACCGTTTCAGTTTCGTTTTCAGAAAAATATACTAGCTTTAGTTTTGTTAAAATTGTTGAAAGCTATGCCTATGGAGCCTAGGATGCAAATCTTGGATATTTTAAATGAAAATTAAACTAAGATTTTTAGGTAAATATAACCTAAATGATTACGTAACAGTTTTAGTTCTTACGTTCAGAATTAACTGTTTTAAAAGTAAGTGATCTTTATACAGAAGTAATTTATAAACCGCTCATGATGGAACTTGACAGACTAGGTACTCACGTTTGTTAAGCAACGCTCGGTCCGGTTAGGTGTCGGATGGGTGACCGTTAAAGTTGCATTACAACTAGGCGCTTTCGTGCTTCGGAGGGCACGTTAAACCGTCGGTCCCGGGTGTTTTCATCTGATCACAGTCGTTAAGCCAAGTAAAAGGCCTACAGGCGGCTTGATAAACTCTTACACCAGAGAGGTGGCCACTAATCCTCATTCGATAAGAAAAAATAATGATTTATAAACCCTTTTATATTTCTAATAAAATTGTCTTAACTGTGGTTTCCATACGATTGTACCAACGTGTTTACCAGCCTTTTTCTATTCATCATCATCATCACGCCTGCTGAAGCACATGCCTTCCCTTATATTAAGTTTTAGAAATCGCGCACTTAAGCATGTAGGGGAAATTAAAAGTTTCAAGCTATAAACAGAGCATAGGTACTATTCTGTGACAGAGCTTAACTTACTTTCAAGACACATAGCTTAAGACGACGAGGCATCTGCTAATCTGTGTGAATACAAAATACGTCTGCCATTTCCAGTGCAACGTGCTGCTTTGTTCATCATAAACGTAATCACGTGCTTACTGCACGAGCCATATTACAATTTTGGTGTCGCCGGCGCATTTTGCTACGTGGTGAACTAAACGCAATATGGGCCCGTAATGTCGACATCGCTGGTGCGAGCGACTCTTTCCGGATTTTGTATGTACACCTTTATGAGGTAAAAGTTAATAAACCTTTGTTTGGGTACTGGAAAAAACCTAACCTAAACCTAATTCAGTTCTACTTTTAAAATTTTTTTCCTGTCTAGGGTGGAAAGCAGAGTTTTTTACCCGCTGCTCATTTATTTGCTCATGTTATTATTTACAAATAATAACGTGAGAAAAAAATATTTTCCGTGTTACTGATAATGGACATAATTAGCATTTTTAAATACTTAAACATAAATAAAGAAATGTGTAGCTTTAATAATTGACATATTTAATATAATTTACTCTTTCAAAGCAAAATATTCCTCTCATATTACCTTTAAAGTTTTCATCAAAATCCTATTTAACGCTGCTGCATATTCTCATATAGAAACTACACAACTCAGATTTAACTAAAAGTTTGTTTGTCAATAATAGTCGCAAAATTTCACTATCTCATACACAATGGAGACAATGTATATCTGAAATGAGTAGGTACATTTAAACAATGTTTTAATCGAATAAAGAACTAAAATATTTAGAACACAGAAATATTATCCAATTTAAAATAGATTAATAGTCTTTACTAGTGTGAATTTCATTAATAAAATTGTAAAACTCATTTAATCGTAGATATACATACCTATACAAATAAATTTCAATTTCGCACATCAGCACGGAATAGATATAAGTACTACCGTACAACAGCTTAGAATATAATGATCATGATCTACCTAGAGTCGAGTTAAAGTTTTTAACAGATGTCGACTTTTGTTACATACAAAGTATTAAAGGTGTTGAACTGTCAAAAGTGTATTAAAGTCTGTACTCCGAGAGCCGAAAACTTCTCGGAATAGCGACGCCGACGGTGGCTCAATTATAGCAATCTGCTTTGAATCTGTTAGATAGGCATCGCATTATCGCCGCGCGCACTTGAGCTTTTAGGAACTAGGCACAAAGTTTTTCTCAAGTGCAGGTGCAGGTGCGGGCCGCAATTTCTAATGAGTTTAAGAACCCTGATTTTGTCAATCAACTCTTCGCAAACGGACTTGAACTCACTTTATAGCAAATATTAAGGGTATTAAATTGCTCGTACAAAATAAACAGGTGTAGCTCCCATGCGGCAATGTTCGTGGATTATTAGCTGGAACGTGGCTTCGCATCAAAGCGATGTCTCGTCACCTGCCGGCTTTCTACTTTATAAGCTTTAATCATGATGCACCCACTTGCATTAATCTACGGCAGTTTTCATAATACAAATGTTCACTGTTAGAATGTATTTAAAAAACATGACAAAGAATGGACGGACAAAAATCTTTGAATGCAATATTGAACCATGTAAAAAATTAAAAACTTAATGGGTCTGACTGTAGAAGTAGCAACCAATGATACGGCAAGGCTTTCTATGTATAAATAAGTCATTGCGTAAAAAAATCCTGAGCCATCATTCACAATGTTTAAGAGCAAACACTAGATTAAACTGCTGAATAATCATAAACTACAGGTAATAAACAATCAATCACAAGCAAAATTAACTGCGTAATCATGAAACGAAAATTCTGGCAGAAAGCCAGATGTGGTCTGCAAAAACAATAGGATTCTCCTCTGATTTATTCCACCAGAGTCAAGTAAATCGTACCACAGTACGGCATTTTCTTTCCAGCAGTAAATTACGAGTACTGAAGTTAAAAATGCTCAAAACATGGGACACAAAACGCTAATAACCTTTTTTATTTTGACTGTACTCCAGAGAGACTCTGTACTGTAAGCAAAAAGCGCAACACTAGTTTGTAGTTATTTGAATTAATGAGAAAAGTATTCACTTCTCAAGCTTAGCCGCTCACTAGACATGAAATAAAACACTTTTAACGGATACTAGCGCGATTTTATTGAAAGTACTTTGGTAATTAGTTGGTATTTGGTTTGATTTTTGGTTTTCCCGACGTTTCGGCACCTTTGCAGCTGCCGTGGTCACGGGTCACGGTGCCCTGGTCACGGTGGTCCCCCGTGACCACGGCAGCTGCAAAGGTGCCGAAACGTCGGGAAAACCAAAAATCAAACCAAATACCAACTAATTACCAAAGTACTTTCAATAAAACCGCGCTAGTATCCGTTAAAAGTGATTTATTTCATAATGAGAAAAGTGTTTTTAAGTGTGCTGGTTTAGAATGCCAAGTCTTGGATTTTCAGGTTCCCTTTATATCAAAATGAGCTCGTAGTATTTCGACTTGTAACAAAATATGACAATAGAGTTATTGGAAACAAAATTTAATTTTTTATCAATCTAAACTTAGTTACCAATTCTACAAATAACTAATGTGGAATCCAGACAAAACTGCAAAATCCAAATTAATTTCAGATCAATTGAATATTTTCTTTGTTAACTTACGATCTGAATTAATTGAGGTTTGACTATTTTTACACGACTTCCCAAAAGAAGAAGTGTATTGTATTCAGGGTTCACGTATGTTTGCGAGTTCCTTTATTTCACCATAATTTCTAAATGCTTAAACTGATTTAGATGTGTAGGGTATTTCCCTTTTTAATGTGAAAACTCATATTCTTTTTTAGCATAATTTAAATAGATGTGGCATAATATTAAGTACCCACCTACTACTAATACATTATAGTATAAAGTTAATATAAGTACAATTAAACAGAAACAGCTTCAGTTAGCTGAAGCTTGAAAATCCGAAATAAATATAAGTATAAAAGTATTCAGCCTCAGTTGCTGATTGAAAAGACCTTCAGTGTCTTTAGCACTAATTAACCAACAAAAAACAAAGTTTCCAGAAGTTTCCGTAGCCAGCTGGAAGTCAGAGTTATGGTGGAATGCTATATCGGAAACGTGCTCCGACAAAAAGTGCAGATGTGACGTAATTCGAAACTTTATAACGAATTCGATGAGTATCGTAAAATTTTCGGTGATTTTTAGGTCAAGACTGCTTTGCTTCTTACATTGCTATTGAGTTTTTATTTTTAATGCTTAAGAAGATAAGTTTTTTTTTTAAGTTCAAAATATAATAATTTATCTTTCCCATACTATTTACGTATTAGTTCATGATGATGTTTTCGTAATTATCTATTGATATATAAAATTAATCTTATCATCCAAATTCCTTTTTCTTTACTTTAATTATCTTCTATGAAATATTCACACATTAAAAATAGCACAGCTACTGTATTTACAAAAATCTTAAAATCATATTAACCGCTAACATTTCTATTAAAATATCTAAACAACTTTCATTAATTTATAGATAAGGAGCGCTAAAATTTAGAGCTATTTTCTGTATTTTCTATAAAAAAAAAATGTTGTGTTCCGGCAGTTAGAGGTAAGATAGTCATTTCCTCAGTGATGAGGATTCCGGGTGTAATGCGCTTTCACCTTCGGCCTTATCGTCATAATTTAACATCAGGTGAGATGAAGGCCAAGCAACTATCCCGTTGTGCATAGAAAATACATAAAAGGACACATTATTTTTGGTAGTTTTTAACAACTGTTATTATGAGTGTGTCCATCAGCCATTTTTGATGTCCCCACTGCTGGGGCACAGGCCTTCCTTATGGGTGGTAAGGAGGATGGGCCTTAACCCACCACGCGGGCCCAATGCGGATTGGTGGGTGTTAACGACTACAAATGCAGCCGGGACCAACGGCTTAACGTGCCTTCCGAAGCACGGAGGAGCTCGAGATAATAAATTTTTGGTCACCCATCCCATGACCGACCCTTGCGAACGTTGCTTAACTTCCGCAATCGCTGGGCCAGGCGCTAAACCACTGCGCCACCGAGCTCCTCCCGAGTTATTATGAGTACAAACAAGGAAATACAAAAGTTTCAAGTTGTTAATTGAATTGTTGTTTCTAATAATAATTTTCGGGACGAAATCAATAGATAATCCTGCTTGCTAAAATCCTTTTTATTCTAAAAGTTGTACATTTTCTACCATAGGGCCTCGATCATCATCTATGTAACACCTACTAATTGAGATAATTATTATTCTTTTGAGCCAAAACATTGTATATCTGCTGTGAGTTGCTGAGGGGTTGGAGATGCTGTAGAACCAGCTCAAAGTTACCATGTTATGGAAATACCACCGAAGTAACAGTACATCTTTAAATCAATCCGTCCTGTGATAGAAATTGATAAGACACTTTTGTCAAGTAGGAAATGAACTGATGATCTTCAAACGGCTAAACATATCTTCATGAATTATCTAAGAAACATCTCGATCACGTCAGCTTTCAAATAAACAAAAAACTGCATCAAAATTGGTAGTTTGGGATCTACGTTGCCCCAGACAGACACACACACGTCAAACTTTTAATACACCGCCTTTTTCGTTTGGGTAAATAATAACTGAGACTTTATTAACTACAATAAGGGCTGATTTTTCAATCCTCAGATAACCGATATCAGTCAGTTTAAATATTAGCCAAATCTAATAAAAGTCATGCAAATATGTGACAGACATGAATGACAAGCATTTTCAATTTGGCAGCATTTCATAAGCTCTATCTAAGCATTGAAAAATCAGCCCTTAGTAGAGAATCAACTTTTAATTTTTAAGGAGCCTATTGTAACTATGCCTATTGTGACCTATTTGTAACTAAATCGTTAAAACTTACTGAAGTATTCTTTATAGCTAATAAGCACTTATTTCTTCTGTGCAGTGCAATGGCGTAAAAGTGTGAAGTAATCATGCTTCAGTTACCTCAAAGCGCGCGATAAATACGCGGCACTACTTAGGAACCAGTGAAGTTGAATGTCAGTACGTAATTCTACTTTTAAAACCAATGGGCGTAGGTAATCAAATGATAACAAAAAATTTAATGTCTTCTGCACGTCCGTCGTTATGCTTTGCATTAGTTGAACTTAGTATTCAATATTTAAGTGGTTAAAAAGTTCAAGTTCTTGCTTTTTATGACTACTTTTAACTAGCTTTCGCCAGCGACTTCGTTCGCTTGGACATTCAGAAAATCCCTAAGGAAACTTTGACCGAGATAAAAGCTATCCTATGTTTTAAAGCCTCTAGACTATCTGTGTGCCAAATCAGCTTTCTAGGTTTAAGGATTCGGGCTGGGCCTGAGCGTTGATAGGCCAGTCATCCTTCATTTTTATTTAAGAGATTATTTATACCAAAGCCAACTGCGTCGTCCATTCGTATCTTATTTTTGGACGAGAGTGGAATGTAATAGGAAAACGTGATAGTAAATTAGTGTAATATTATAAAAAACAATCAATATAATGATTGAAAGCTAATTGAGACAAACAAAAAATAAGGAAATAAATACAAAAAAATACATACCTACCCAAAAATAACATTTTGTTCTCCAAAATTAGTAAATGCTCGCCAAATCCTAAATCGCCAAATAAGCTTTTGGGAGTATTTACTAATTCTGGGTTAGCTTAGGTTATTAAGTTATCATTTAAACATAGCAAAAGAATAATTGGAATAGAATCTTAATACCTACTTGGTTGGTTCCAGCCTCAGAATATTGCTTGTACTCATTTTGTATAAAATAATAAACATTTTGTTTTTTTTTATTTTAATTTTAATAATACGGCATCTACTCTTTGTCCATCAGCCATTTTTGATGTCCCCACTGCTGGGGCACAGGCCTTCCTTATGGGTGGTAAGGAGGATGGGCCAAAAACCACCACGCGGGCCCAATGCGGATTGGTGGGTGTTAACGACTGCAAATGCAGCCGGGGCCAACGGCTTAACGTGCCTTCCGAAGCACGGAGGAGCTCGAGATAATAAATTTTTGATCCCCCATCCCATGACCGACCCTTGCGAACGTTGCTTAACTTAAGCAATCGCTGGGCCAGGCGCTAAACCACTGCGCCACCGAGCCCCACTCTTAATTTAACGTAACGAAGTGAAACATTTGTACATATTTCACTAGCTGCCGAAGCGCCACTAATTTTCACCATGCGTTTAACAATCCTTACACTCACTGATACTATTTTCACTACGTAGCAAACGCGTCATTTCTTTAATGTGCCGACTGGTGTCATATCTGAATGCACGC
The DNA here is from genome assembly GCA_950108535.1 of Agriphila straminella. Taxonomy (NCBI): domain Eukaryota; kingdom Metazoa; phylum Arthropoda; class Insecta; order Lepidoptera; family Crambidae; genus Agriphila; species Agriphila straminella. Next base: position 12,305,801 of record OX467318.1, read on the forward strand.
GTTTCTTAGCAGGCGTTTTGTTTCTTTGCGCCTACGCCTTTGCACGCACTCCAGAACGCTTAAAAAGCGCGATTGCTTTTGATGTAGTAAAAGGCTAGCGTTTCTTGGGCTAGCTTTATATTTTTTTACTTTCTTTAACGCCTCAATTTCTAGAATGGGTATTTTTTCAATCTATTACTCCAATTAATATGTATGAAAAACTTACTCAATATTGGTATTAATAATTTCGGATATTATTATAAAGGATACCTATGCTTTGTTGCGTTACATAGGAAGTGTTTGTTTTGTGTAGAGGACCAAATACCATTTGAGTAGGTACCTACTAATAAATTGATTTCATTTTACACTTTATTATTTTCTCTTAGTAACTTTTTTGACTTAGGTATGTTTTAAACCGTAAGACACCTGTTAAAAAGTTGCTATGACAAAGTACCAAAGCGACAAGTGACTTTTATTGCTGAATGTACCTACTCTTTAGAACAATAACTGATTTTCAAATTAAAATTGGCAGGATTTCCCTGCCACTGTGATCGGAGGTGGAGTATTTCCATTCTGTATAATAATATAATAATTTGCACTATCACATTAATAAATAAAGAACAGTTGCGATTTATATGGTTTCTTTAAAACTTTTAAAGAAACCATCTAAATCGAAACTGTTAACAATTTTCACGTGATAAATATCAAATAACTATTGTAACAATACCGAGGCGCTCCCGAGGGACTCTAAGGACAAAGTTCCCGCTGAAATTTAATAATTTTCACACTAAAAGTAGAACTGCAGTCCACTCAATCTCCCGAAGTAATATTGTTCTTGGCAGTAAGGGAATATAAAATGTTGCTTGATTAAGAAGGGGTATAAAGCAAATCGCCAATCTTAGATTTCATTTTTATGGTAGTAAATATAAAATGTAAATTCCCTTAAAAACATATGAATATGTATTACATTATTATGGTCAATAATCTAGTTTAAGCAAAAACATAAAAACATTATATTCACTATCGACAAAAAAAATACGAATTTGCGTCTAATATTTTATTAACACTAAAATCGATTTATTTCGAATAGAGTTGATATTTTTAATTTACATTTAGTAATTGTTTTGGCTATTTTTGTACGTCTATTTTTCAAGTTATTTGAATTTTGTGGCGTTATGCGTCGGTTTGTGTGATCTTTTCTCAGGCGAGCTTTTATGTATATTTTTATCCTTATTGTTTTGCTGGCTGGATGTCCCTTTTTATAGCACTAACACTAACTTTTTAATAGAAACTGCTACTTTTGTAGATACTCTTACAGTTTATCTACGTGTCAAAATCTCAAATAAATACTCTCCAGACGAATACTTACTAATAAATAACCGTATTATTAGAGTGCTTAAAATACTCATATTACTAGAGTTCAAACTAGCTAAATGCTAAGAGACATGCTAAGCCTTTAACTACCTTTTCCAAATACATTTAATGAAAAATCTGTGATTTAGCTTTAGGTGAGACGTAGCACAATTTAATGATTCCAATAAATATGAATGCAGATACAAAAAACTACTGTATCATAATTTTTGAATACTTATAAACTTTACTACAGTTTCTGATTGTCTACAGGTTCGCCGTTATAATTCTAGTCACAAGTCACAACCGTAAATCTTAAGATTAACAATATAGATGTCTAGATAGTCTTCTTGTCAGCTAAAAAAGTCTGGAACGGGTGGTAGGAAAATATAGACGATTCAAAAGTACTTAATAATTAAGTTTATTTTAATAAAGCTTATTTCACTTTCACTTTCACTAGATACAAAGCTGGACTATCTAGCCAAACAGTCCTGATTATTCACAGACCATACAACAAATAAGTACTATTGGGTAATGTATGTGTGATTATGTGATTTTGTCCAGTTTGTAAGATAGGTACATACTAAAATACTACATAAAAAGAAATGATTTCTTCGGGATTTTAATGAGAAAATGTATTGCGGCATTTTAGCGCTTCCGACGTCCATGCTAAGTATTTTTATATAAAACTATTTGTGATAATTCACTACCAACTTAATAATAGTACCTATGCTATTTTATGGTTTAAGTGCAGATTTTATGCAGCTTCACCAATAACTAACTAATACTTTTAGCTATTAACTTTGTAATTCCTTACGTTTTCAATCCAATTCATAGTTTACTTTAAAAAAGTACATTCATTTGAACCGTTTTAAACATTATGTTTAGCCTAGAATATCGTAAAGATTTTATTGCGAAAATAAAGCCATGTTTTATTACTAAAAGCTGCTGTTCGAAATTTTTTTCTATCACTTTGCTGTTTAATGCTGTATACATGCGCATAAAATCAACCAACGCGTTTCTGTTTCTAATCTGGCATGGGTTCATTCACTTCAATAAGCTTAAATCACATGTACGTGTATCGTTGAATAATCGAATATCAACAAAATTATTCAAGAGAATAGTGAGTTGAAATATTAATATTTATAACATACAAGTCTACTATCATACTTTATCACATGATCTGATATTATGCGCATAAATGAAAATAAATAATTGAAATAATGTATACTCAGAAAACCCACATTTCAGTGGTAAATCCTAGAGATTAAGAGGGCCTATTACCACAGTGACATTAGACAGAAGGAGAAGGAGAAGAAACCGCGGTTTTTTTTGTCCATGCTCAACAATGAATTTCAAATTCGTGTCATCTCGGGATAACACGGCAACGAGAGCACGTTGTGCCGCGCGTGGTCAAGAAGTCAAATATGAAGTAGGTAGACGTCAAAAATGTCAAATTTCGAACCCTAGCAACGTACCCAGAAGGACCATTTGGTATTGGCGGTGGCCAAGCGGTCCTTTCGGGTACTCTATTGGTACCGATTCGAAAATCATTAAGGCTTTTGTTACCTATTTTATTATTTAGTTCTACAACATAGTTTAAACACTTCATTAAGAAACAAATTTTTCTTGTTGCTTTTTTCAGGCGTCATCATCAGACCCTGGATACATTTCCCATCAGAGTACTTGTCAAGATTAATCAAACCAACCTAAACTTGGTGGGTTTGTGTGGTATTATTATAGAGTTCCAGCGGCCTTCTCTCGGCTCCATTACCAGAACCTGGACTCTTATTTCCTAACAGAGAATAGGTACTTATTGAGACAAATAAAGCTCTATCTCCATTAAGTTGTATGGTTTTATCACAGAGTTTCTGTGGCTTTCTTCCAGCTCCATTATCAGGGTTGTCTGTCTGAAATGCCTGGAAACTGTCTCCCATCAGAATACTCTTCAAGACAAATCAAACGAGCCCAAAGTCGATGGAGTTGCATGGTTTTATTAAAGAGTTCCTGTGGCCTTCTTACAACTTCATCAGCAGATGACAAAATAATATTGCATTGTCTTCTAGATCTGACCTATGTTTAAAGTTTCAAGTATTTAGCTTATCGCAAAGCTAGATTAAAATCGTTTGCAAAATTTTTGGACAAACAAAAAAACAAACAAAATTAAATAAATTAACGGTAAAGAGACCTAATAAAATCATTTTAATATCAAGCAAACCGAACGACGAACATTATCATACGATATAATATCAATATTTTTTATTACAAGCCTTAAGTTTTCATTATTATACACCAAGCGTATGTTGGCTGCTTTTAAATATACGAGTATTCCCACAGTCCACATCTTGGCTAATTCTAAGCCCCAACTTCTGGCTTAGTTTCTCAAAGTTTAATCCTTTGTTTCTTTGTAAGTACGGTGTAAGTCCCGGCTGAGTTTCTGTTCGGTAGCGTGTGTGGTCACTTCAGTACGATTTGTAAGAAGTTGTATAAAACTTTGAGAGCCAAAAGGTTTCTTTTTATAGGTTTATAAGGATCTTTTGTGTATCTTATCTTATTCGTTGATTTCCTTTTTAATACCACACCGGCTACTGCCGGCAACATCTCGGTTTAAAAATATTCTATCTTCTATCGAAGCGACTTTCATCTAAATCCAGTTAGCTCTTTTTATTTTACTTAATTAACATTAACATTCAAACACACATACATACTTACTGTCACATTTCGGATAGTTAGTTGGATGTAATTGTTGGTCTTTTAATAAAGTATTTCAAAGTTTAGTTCTTATTTATATATTATACAACAACGTCTGAAGGGAAGTTCTTTAATTGCGCTAATTTTCAAGGATAAAACCAAAACTAAATCGTTACCGTTTCAGTTTCGTTCACAGCAAAATACTCGCATTAGTTTAAAATTATTGAAATCTATGCCTAGACAGCCTATGTCGAGGACAGCAAAAGAAACGGCGGTTGAAAGGGGAAAAGGAAGATTTAATAGCAGATAAAAAGGAAACACATTTACAATAGCCAAAAGGCAATATGACAAGAATAGAGTAAAGAGACAAAACCATAGTATAGGTATTTACAAGCAACTAATTACAGAGTAAAATATAATAGGTCTATACATGGGTGGGCCTGTCCTTGACAGCCTAAGATGCCAATCTTGGACAATTAAAATGAGAATTCTAAAGTTAAACCATAAAGTTAAAATACCTTGAGTTAAACTAAAGATTTTTAAGTAAATAACCTAATTGACAAAGTAACGGTTTTGGTTTTATCATTCAGTCAGAATTAGCGCGCTGGAGACAAGACTCATTGCTTTGCGAAGATTCACATAATAATGCAAGATTATTCTTCTTAGTATTACTACTTATAAATTATTTAGGTATAGTAATTTGGCTTTGCAGCAAAGAACATGTATCTGAACAAGTGAATCAAATTCCTTAACGAGTGTAGTAAAGTATCCATAGCAAAGTTACCCTTTGTTAGGGGCAAGTACGAAACGCCCCGAGGAGTTTCTGGTCAAAGTACATGTGAGGTCGGTTTCTTGAAACGACTTCAACTACTTTGCTAAAAACTTTGCTGAGGTGCTCCGTTTAAAGCATTGTCGTGGTTTAGGTTACTACAGCAGGGTTCAGAATTATAATTAGGGGTGTTTTTGCCTCCTGTGATAATAGTATCACATGAGTGTTTTAATTACTTACCTAATTATGTAAAGTTGCATACAAGACATTATTATACGAAATTTGTCAAAGATCCACGCCCATGATATGAATTCTCTATAAAAGGTTCTGAAACAGTTAGCTTATAGCCAACATTAAAAAAAAACAAGTGTCATAGTAATCTTAACTACAAGTCACATTGAGAGTCGGACTCGCCCAACGAGGGTTTCGTACAAATTTGTAGGTACATATTTACGTTCTTTAAAATTAAAAACTATCTTATTATGATTTAACTACAAATGTATAGTTTCAGATATTTCCGCTTTGTAGTATAAGACAGTATTACTTGCCAAATTGTATAGTTCTAGGTCAACATATACGTTTCGAGATATTGGTCGAAATATAGGTTTTTTGCGGCATAAACGGCCGTATCTTTTTTTACGTTAACTTAGAAGTTCGATTTTTTCACAAATTCAAGATAACTTCAACTCGATACCTCCACCTAACACTCCTAGCAGACAGAAAGACGGATAACAAAGTGATCCTATGAGTTATAAGATATATAAGATTCGTTTTTCTCCTTTTGAGGTAACGAAACTCTAAAAAGGCCCATATTGATCTAGGTCTGTCCTGTCTGGTCTGTCAAATCAAATCAAATCAAATCAAATATATTTATTGCATATCATGTGGTACATAAGGATCTTAAAATTATTTTAGTGCTTACACATGAGCCCTGGAAGGACATAACAATATTGAAGAGTAGTACTTAAATTAAATTTAGATTTATTCACTACCTACTTTATTGCATAGGCTTATAAAATTCGTTAAGATTATAATAACATTTATCAATTAAATAATTATTTAGACATTTAACAAAACTATTAAAGTTCTCGATTTCCCTAATATATTTTGGTAGACTATTGTACAGTTTTATTGCCATAGAGTAAGGCCCTGGACCAACTAATGTCATACTAGATTTAGGCAAAACAAATTTATTTCTTTTCCTTAAGCTCATTGCTCCAGTGTAATTATCATCACTGTTTATAAACATTTTTAGGTTATTTCTCACTAATTTACATGTTTCTAGTATGTACAAGGATGTTACTGTTAAAATTTTGAATTGTCCCTGGGTTCCTGTAATCTAATAGTAATAAAAGAGAGTCAAACGATGACTAAAAGAACTTTAAGAACTCTGAAACCTTACTGCGGGAGTGAAACTGTGGCTGGATTATAAAATCTCCTGGGATGAAACTCTCATCATTTCCCAGTACAAACCATTTCCCAGTCTTGGTATACTAACTGCTCTGTTTAGTTTCTAGTCTAAGTATTAAGTACAAGAGCGAAGCTTAATTCCTTATTCATTAGAAGCACGATACAAGTCCCGACGGACTTTCTGTTACGATACGGTCAGTTTCTTGAGTGCAAATTCTAAGTAGTAATAACAAGCAGTAATAATGTTAAGTTAACGGCTTGAAAAAAGCAAAATATCAAATCTTTTTGATTATTACCTCTTTTTAATAAAACTTCAAATATAGATAAGTACTATAATATAGTATGATTAAATAATGGGAATTAATACTTTAGGATACCAAAAAAAATATTTGTTCTCCAAAATTTGTGAATCCTAAACCGCCCAAGAAGATTTGGCGAGCATTTACTAATTCTGAGTTAGGTTAGGTAAGTTTAGTGATCATTTAAACATAAGCCTTAAATTATTACAAGCGCTTGCAAATAACGAAGTTAAAACATTGTTTTGTTTCAACTCTTGTATTGATCGAGAACTAATAAGATTCAGGGAACAGTCTATTTGATTGCAATAAATTTAAGTTTAGATTATGAGACTGACATCAACGTGGATTTGATCGTCTATTCAAAATAACACATACGGTGAGCGTCCTCTGAAAAACGCTGGTCCCTTTCTACTGAAATATTTGAGGTTAAATAACTGTTACCTATTGGAATATTTTGTTAAATATTTTTAAATTCTCGTTGTAATTTTGTTTGTTAAATATTTTTTTTTTATCGGAATTTTATTGTCGAGTAATTAATGTAATAATAAAATGTTTTCTACTTGAAATGTTGTAGAAGAGGGGAATTTAGTTAGTATCATCACCATCATAACAGCACCTTTTAGTCCATTGCAGGACTTAAATCACTCTCTCAGAAGGGTGTTGTTATACTTAATCACAGTGTTGGAGCGATTTCATCGAAAAACGTTGGTGCCAATTTACTGGTCCACGGATCCTATACCTCTGATCCTTTTAATGGCTTATATGCATGGTCTATTCTATTTGGGGGTATCGAGAAGAAATGTTAAGATTTTACCCGATATCCCCCAGTGGTGGGCAACGGGAAAATAGGTCCTTTTAATGAAAGATTGGTGTTTTCTACTGTGCATGTTAGGTTTAATACCTATAATAGTAAGTACAATCTGCTGCGCAAACCAAAACGAGTGCCTGAGAGAGCGATAGGATAGCGAGTAGTGTGCGAACGAGAAGAACAATTTCTAATCCCATTCTTTATCTGCGCGGGTTGTAATAGATACTTTTCCTTACTTTCGCATATTTTGAATAATGTAAATAATCTATAACTCTATTTAAATAATTACTACAAGATTGGCTTTAAATAACTTTCTATGATAGGTCAAACATAGTATTTCTATGAAGTTTAAAGTTTGTAACTGTTGGCTAAGCCCTTTGATTATTTACTAAGCCGTGGTCACCCACATGTCTGCAATAGTTTGTTGAAAATTATTCTTGTAAAAGCAAACTTGAACTAAAGTCGATCTGACTCTGTGAAGTTATTAGTTACTTGGCAAATAATTCTATGTAAACTTTGTAAGTAATAAAATAAGCCCTTTATTATTTCTGAGCAGCATACATAGTGACTGACTACGACCTCGGCTCCCTTGTATGTAAAGTTGATGTAATTTTACAACAAAATCGTACAAATTTCTAACTGTTTCGGGTAACGTTCAATTGATTGTAGATTGTTATAATTAATATTATCCTTAACCTCATGAACAAAACAGGCGGTAAATTGATATTATTATTTGAAAGGAATTATTGATTATTTTAATTAATCAAAACCTAAATACGTATTTTCATGTACTTAAGATATCTACTAATTGTATGTTTATTTGCATTTCTCTTGGTCAACAAAATGTTATATGCAAAAACTTATTAATAAACTTATATTTTGCACAATTATTACTTAAGTAATTAAATTGTTATACTTATCGTAATTAATTTTTTTTTTAATTTTTTTATTGCTAATAATCCAATACTCTTGCTAATGTAACCAAGCTATTTGTTTTATCTCAAAAGGGATAATGTTTAATTAAAACCAACAGTTCAATCAACGTAATAACAAGAGTTGTATTTCACATTATTATGGTTCACAGTATTTCAACACATTACCTGGCTTTTTAGAGAGTATTATAGTATTTCCTTATTCAATAATAAATGAGATCGTTCCTGTAAGCTTGCCTTGCAAAAATCTACCACGCTACGCGCCAGTTGATTACATTAGCTGTCATTTGTCAACTTGACAGTGACAGCTCACTATGACGTATAGCTATAGAGTTATAGACTATTATTTATTTTTAAATTTGAGATTTTTGCATTCACAATGCTATTTTTACACAATACTAAATAATATACTAGAAAAAATACGACTCGCACCAGATCAATACTCAGACGGGAATCGAACCCGCGACCTTTGGATATCCGGTCCAATGCTCTGACCGCTGAGCTACCGAGTCACTAGTGACATCGCCGAATTTCTTCTAGTATATCCTACTCTTACGCTGCAAGCCAGCGTTATTTCACCAATGTGAGGAATTACCTCGACATTCAATTGAAATATCTTTCCAGATATTTGGCAATCGATTAAGATGAAATACGAGGGTGGGTCAAAAAGTTCGCGGAATGGAGGGGAAAAATTAAGAAATTAAACACAAAATTATTTTTCCTTTTCAATATATTCTCCCTTAACTCTAATACATTTATCAGATCGGTGAATTAATTTATTAATACCCTCGAAAAAAAATGTTTTATCTTTGTCGTCAAAATAGGCCGAAATTGCGCTTTTCACCTCTTCATCGCTGGAAAATTTCTTCCCTCGAAGCTCTTTTTTCAATTTTGGAAACAGATAATAATCGCACGGGGCTAAATCTGGGCTATAGGGAGGATGTTGCAAGATTTCAAAGCCCACTCTTTGTACAGCAGCCACCGCAACTTGTGCCTTGTGTACGGGTGCATTGTCGTGCAAAAGGAGCACCCCTTTGGACAATTTTCCCCGCCTTTTCTCCCTCACAGCATCTCGCAGTCGTTCCAGCAGTGTAGCGTAGTAAGTTCCAGTTATGTTGACACCCTTTTCCTTATAGTCAATAAGAAGGATTCCCTCTGTATCCCAGAAAACAGTGGCCATGAGTTTTCCGGCCGACGAAGACACTTTGAATTTCTTCGGGGGTGGTGTGCCCTTTTTGTGCCACTGCATCGAGTCGTGTTTGGACTCAGGCTCATAATGATGAACCCAAGTTTCATCTCCAGTCACAATCCGGTCTAAAACTTCGTCCTTGTTTTCACCACAGAGAGCCAAAAACTCGCGACAACACTCAACTCGCCGCTGCTTTTGGTGTGGCGTGAGCATTCTCGGCACCCATCTTGCGCACACCTTTGACATGCCAAGATGATCGTGAAGGATGTTCAAAATGGTTGTAGCTGATACTCCGATCATTTTTGCAAGCTGCTTCTTCTTCAAACGGGCATCTTCCAATATAATTTTTTCAAGTTTTTCGACGTTTTCCACCGTGGTCGCCTCGACAGGGCGTCCAGGCCTGGGATCGTCTTCAATCGAATCCCTGCCTTGCTTGAAGAGGTTGTGCCACTTGTAAATCATGGTTTTACCAGGACAAGCATCCCCATAAACAGAAAACATCTCATTCCAAATGGTTTGAGGAGGTTTTCCTTGCTTGGTAAGGAACTTTATGACTGCACGAAATTCAATTTTTTCCATGTTTTAAATTTTCTTCCGGATTGACTTGTTGATTGACGTGTATCTCAGTGAATAATGACCTGTTTTTAATAAAAAATTATATTTATACCCTTAATGAGTGGCACAACTAGTGCAGGTAAAAAAAAGTGACCTTTTCCCCCTCCATACTCCCCATTCCGCGAACTTTTTGACCCACCCTCGTAGCTATATAATTTTTAAATTTGAGATTTTTGCATTCACAATGCTATTTTTACACAATACTAAATAATATACTAGAAAAAATACGACTCGCACCAGATCAATACTCAGACGGGAATTGAACCCGCGACCTTTGGATATCCGGTCCAATGCTCTGACCGCTGAGCTACCGAGTCACTAGTGACATCGCCGAATTTCTTCTAGTATATTTCTTCTAGTATAGCGGTCAGAGCATTGGACCGGATATCCAAAGGTCGCGGGTTCGATTCCCGTCTGAGTATTGATCTGGTGCGAGTCGTATTTTTTCTAGTATATTATTTAGTATTGTGTAAAAATAGCATTGTGAATGCAAAAATCTCAAATTTAAAAATTATATAGCTATTTCATCTTAATCGATTGCCAAATATCTGGAAAGATATTTCAATTGAATGTCGAGGTAATTCCTCACATTGGTGAAATAACGCTGGCTTGCAGCGTAAGAGTAGGATATACTAGAAGAAATTCGGCGATGTCACTAGTGACTCGGTAGCTCAGCGGTCAGAGCATTGGACCGGATATCCAAAGGTCGCGGGTTCGATTCCCGTCTGAGTATTGATCTGGTGCGAGTCGTATTTTTTCTAGTATATTATTTAGTATTGTGTAAAAATAGCATTGTGAATGCAAAAATCTCAAATTTAAAAATTATATAGCTATTTCATCTTAATCGATTGCCAAATATCTGGAAAGATATTTCAATTGAATGTCGAGGTAATTCCTCACATTGGTGAAATAACGCTGGCTTGCAGCGTAAGAGTAGGATATACTAGAAGAAATTCGGCGATGTCACTAGTGACTCGGTAGCTCAGCGGTCAGAGCATTGGACCGGATATCCAAAGGTCGCGGGTTCGATTCCCGTCTGAGTATTGATCTGGTGCGAGTCGTATTTTTTCTAGTATATTATTTAGTATTGTGTAAAAATAGCATTGTGAATGCAAAAATCTCAAATTTAAAAATTATATAGCTATTTCATCTTAATCGATTGCCAAATATCTGGAAAGATATTTCAATTGAATGTCGAGGTAATTCCTCACATTGGTGAAATAACGCTGGCTTGCAGCGTAAGAGTAGGATATACTAGAAGAAATTCGGCGATGTCACTAGTGACTCGGTAGCTCAGCGGTCAGAGCATTGGACCGGATATCCAAAGGTCGCGGGTTCGATTCCCGTCTGAGTATTGATCTGGTGCGAGTCGTATTTTTTCTAGTATATTATTTAGTATTGTGTAAAAATAGCATTGTGAATGCAAAAATCTCAAATTTAAAAATTATATAGCTATTTCATCTTAATCGATTGCCAAATATCTGGAAAGATATTTCAATTGAATGTCGAGGTAATTCCTCACATTGGTGAAATAACGCTGGCTTGCAGCGTAAGAGTAGGATATACTAGAAGAAATTCGGCGATGTCACTAGTGACTCGGTAGCTCAGCGGTCAGAGCATTGGACCGGATATCCAAAGGTCGCGGGTTCGATTCCCGTCTGAGTGTTGATCTGGTGCGAGTCGTATTTTTTCTAGTATATTATTTAGTATTGTGTAAAAATAGCATTGTGAATGCAAAAATCTCAAATTTAAAAATTATATAGCTATTTCATCTTAATCGATTGCCAAATATCTGGAAAGATATTTCAATTGAATGTCGAGGTAATTCCTCACATTGGTGAAATAACGCTGGCTTGCAGCGTAAGAGTAGGATATACTAGAAGAAATTCGGCGATGTCACTAGTGACTCGGTAGCTCAGCGGTCAGAGCATTGGACCGGATATCCAAAGGTCGCGGGTTCGATTCCCGTCTGAGTATTGATCTGGTGCGAGTCGTATTTTTTCTAGTATATTATTTAGTATTGTGTAAAAATAGCATTGTGAATGCAAAAATCTCAAATTTAAAAATTATATAGCTATTTCATCTTAATCGATTGCCAAATATCTGGAAAGATATTTCAATTGAATGTCGAGGTAATTCCTCACATTGGTGAAATAACGCTGGCTTGCAGCGTAAGAGTAGGATATACTAGAAGAAATTCGGCGATGTCACTAGTGACTCGGTAGCTCAGCGGTCAGAGCATTGGACCGGATATCCAAAGGTCGCGGGTTCGATTCCCGTCTGAGTATTGATCTGGTGCGAGTCGTATTTTTTCTAGTATATTATTTAGTATTGTGTAAAAATAGCATTGTGAATGCAAAAATCTCAAATTTAAAAATTATATAGCTATTTCATCTTAATCGATTGCCAAATATCTGGAAAGATATTTCAATTGAATGTCGAGGTAATTCCTCACATTGGTGAAATAACGCTGGCTTGCAGCGTAAGAGTAGGATATACTAGAAGAAATTCGGCGATGTCACTAGTGACTCGGTAGCTCAGCGGTCAGAGCATTGGACCGGATATCCAAGGGTCGCGGGTTCGATTCCCGTCTGAGTATTGATCTGGTGCGAGTCGTATTTTTTCTAGTATATTATTTAGTATTGACTATTATTTATGTTCAGTTACACTAAACACATTAGATTGTGGCCGTATAAGTTTGTCCATACATTTGTGGTAAAGACGGCCAGTCTTTAGAATACGGTTAGCTCTTAGTTCGGAACTTCGTACTATCATGTTCACAAACTACGTACTTGTAAACAGGTCGTTGTATTGATGCTATGAATACGAATGGAACGACTTAGATTTGTGTTCGGTCATAACATTCAAAAGTTGGAATATGTTGACTAAAAGCTTTGAAAACAACTTAAGAAGTGCTTTTAAAGCTTAACGAAGAAGAAATTGAGGTTTTCTTATACAAATACATTTATGTCCTTAGCTCTTATAATCTTAAATTAACAGCCAGTGGCTCTTCCACCTATCTTACAATGCTAACGTAATCGCTTTCATTTGACAAATGGATGTGATACATTGTTACTTTCCTTTGGTAAGTTTTTATTTGTGTCAAAAAAAGTAGCAATGTGTCAACAACCATCTGTCAAAAAAAGCGATTACGATAGCAATTTAAAGCGGTAGAGCCACAGTAGCGCGATTGACAAATTATTTCTTCATTGGGCGCTGTACGTCATTTCTTTTTGGCAAATGATTACCAAACAGTAATATTACTTTATTCCTCAAAAAATACCAACTGATTAATCGGCATCACGCGTTGTTACGTCGCTAGTCACCATTTCGAGTAGCCAGCCTTTCTATTGTCTTATTTCAAAATCTATCCCAATCGCTTTCAGGATGTAACACATTGATGCTTCGTTTTGGCGCAAATAAAAACATACCAAAGAAATGCAGCATTGTGTCACATCCAACTGTCAAATGAAAGCGATTGCGATAGATTTTTAAATTAGACAATTTGCCCCCAGGTCACACGCAAACTTCCTTTAGCACATTGGGTACATTTCCATGTTTTGGTGCATTTCTGTGCCTTTTGTTATAAGTAAAATGCCTATGTTAAATAGCATGCTGACACCTAGAACGTAGTTACAGTTCGTACATGCAGAAACTTGCGCCAACCGCCTACTAATAAGGTTTCTGATAAAGTTCTCGATATAGTTCGCGCGCCCGACGTTGCATGTTCCATGTTGAAGGTGGAAAATTAATTACTGGTTAACTGGAGTTGCTACCATTGTTAATAAGTGTCTGTGTAGTAGTTTAAATTACTACTTGTGAGTGATACGGGGGGTAATATTATAGTAACTCTACCATGAGTTGATGCCACAGACAAGTACTTGTTGTATGGTCTGTGGTTGATGCAAACTGTTTTACTACTCAGTCATTGCGAGTGAAAGAGAGAAAACGATCGTTCATGGTAACAAAAATAGTTTGCATCAACTTAATTATGGAAAGGTTACTTGTGAGGTAAGTTGTTACCCACCAATCCGCATTGGGACTGCGTGGTGGGCTAATCCTTCATATCCATACATTACTTATAATGGCTTGTTGAATAATGTAGTAAGTAATCCTCAAAAAGAAAATTCTTAGCTCAAGGCAAAGAAAATAATGAACGTTTATAAAAGCCAATCTGGTTAAGGACACTTGACATGACTGTAACAAAATGTATCACTTCAAATCTTAATATTTAGTAAACAGGTATCTGTTACATACAGGTATATCGAAGATGTTAGGTCGCTCCTAGAAGCCTGTGAACGCCCCAGGAGGCTTCTGCGCTTCTGGTAGGAGCTGGGATGGCTTGACTAGCCAATGCTATGTTCACGCATAACGGACCAAATGGGAATCTAAATGCGGAGAAAAGAGCCCATCACCAACACATATCGACAAGAGTTTTTCACAAATGTCTGCAATATTTTCAAAAGACCTACTCATCGATTGCTCAGAAAAAAAATATCCCCACTTTTCATGTAGGTGAGGTAAACTAAAAAAAATATTGGTTCCTTATTTACTTAACTACTGAACCCTAAAAGAGGAAACGTGTGAAGGATTCAGTGTTATTGAGTCAATTTTCGATTTCTAAGAAGGTTGACTTTGCCACCTACAAAAGAACTAAATAATTTTACAAGAAACAATTTTATTGTTTTGTAAAGAAACATTCTTATGTGGTATTCATGCTTGCTTACACTTCAAGTGTTGAAGGTAAATTGTATACTTTGTGAGAATAAATAACGATCGCGTTTCATCACAAGCGTGAGTAATTAAATTTGCAGACGGCGTAGGCGTTTCTGTTATAAGAACAAGCTTATTTTATGATCATTCTTTGTTTTCATTGTTAATGTTGGCTTTGCGTGTATTTGAATATTCATATTCTTTTGTTAACGACGAAAGCATTATGATACCAATGAGGATGATAACTATATCCTTGATTGGAGACCCAATCGCGCTAATTTTCAACGATAAAACCAAAGCTAAATAGTTACCTACCGCCTTAGTTTTATTTGCAGAAAAATACTTACTTTAGTTTTGTTAAAGTTGTGGAAAGCTATGCCAAGGGAGTCTAGGATGCCAATATTGGACAATTTAAAAGCTATAAGCAAAAGATTTTTAGATAAATATAACCTTAAATGACAACGAAACTGTTTTGGTTTTATCGTTCAGAATTAGCGCTATTTGGCCCCAGGACTGTCTAGCATTTACATATTCAGTAACTTAATGCCGTGCCCTTATACTAATAAATCATTAATTGAATGACATAGATTTAACTTCTCTATTTCACTTATACATGGCATTAAATGTATGATTTCTTCTACTCGATTTTGGACCAAAAGTATTCTTAAGCCAAAAGTCTTGGGACAATTACCGCTAAAGGCAAAATTTTAAATTAAACATCCAAAAAAGTTTTTGAATTACGTAAGTACGAGTATAAATGTTTCTTTGACCTCACAAAGTATTCTTAAGCCAAAAGTCTTGGGCCAATTACCGCAAAATTTTAAATTAAACATCCAAAAAAGTTTCTGAATTACGTAAGTACGAGTATAAATGTTTCATTGACCTCACACGCAGAAGTTATACGAAATAATGTACAACTTTTGAGGAGGACTTTACATCCTAAACTCCTAAACGTATAAGTTTAGCTCACCGAGGTAACGCGAACACGCCACGATGCAACTTGGCAAGAGAAATTTAGTTTAGGAAAAATGTTGGATATACATGCAATGTTTATCTTGGATACAGAGGGCTCATAAGTTTTATATAAAACCGGCTGAAAAACTATTGTAATAACTAAATTTTGTGTTGTACAAATATTGTTAATAAAGAGTAGTATTATATAGGTCAATTGAATACCAAAGATGTCTCACTTTAGTTTTTTTTTATCAGTTTCACTTTGAACGTTCTTGGTATTGCGCAAGTGCTTCCCAACTGTAATAGGATTTACAGAGCTTAAACCACATTTGAAGTCTTCACATGTTTTTTTGCACTGAAGTTAACATAAAACCTTTTTGGAAGAAAACTGACGTAACGTTTTTGGTTTTATCGTTCAGAATTACCGCGATTGGACTTTGCCACACCAAGAGAAATAATGAAGGTAGGAAATTTTACTGATAGAAGACTCATTTTGATTTAAAAAATAGTTGGAAAATTCAAAGATTTTGAAAAGTTTTCTTGTATCGTCGTATCGTATGCGTTTTTTTAATCTATGAATGCGGTTCCAATTATTGAGGAAAATCAAAATTAAGTCTTCTTTTAGTAAAATTTCCCATCTTCAATATTTAAAGGTAGGTACTTTCCCTCCGTGTGGAAATGTTTTGGGACACCCTGTATAGGTACCTAATTTATTGTATCTTTCTGCTACTTTTAAAAATAACTTGCAGATTAAATAATGAAAGCTTTTCCCTTTTACAAAGTCTTACGTAAGACTTTTCTTATTAACTCCTGTATTTTTATTCACGTCACTCAAACTTGTAGTTCAGTAAAAAATATGTAACTGAATAAATAAAATGCGCTATAAGTGTTTATTTGAATTAAAAGTTTCTAAATAATAATTATTCGTTTTATCTCGATTTAATTTAAACATGTAAGCTTAAATAATGTCAAAACGTTACTTTTTTTGCTCTGAATGACTTTGAAATGAACTGATTTATTAACAAACCTCTGAAAAGCTTAGATAAATACAGCTCTGTTAAAAATTATGAATTTAAGTATTTTGTACAATTTGATCCCGTTTGAAATGTTTACATACCTAAGTATTACCTTTTTTTCATTTCATTCGACATTCAAACTTTCTGTAACTGATATAATTTGATTCGAGCCAATCATACCATATCTGAAAAAAAGAACAAATTGGCTGAAATTTTTAGGTATAAACTATTTAATATTGTATTTTATTTTTTCGCAATCGTAGTGAAAAGAAGAGTGTAACACACGACGCTAAAACCCATTGTAACTCGGTTTCTATTTATTCCCTCGCTAAAGCTCGGGAATAAAACTACCTCGTATGCAATGGGTCATTTTAGCGTCTTGTATAACAATCTACTATTAGGAAATAGTTACAGAATTTTTGATTGCGTGAAAAAAGTTAAAAAAAATAAAATAACTTCGTCTTAGCAAAAGTACGGTAATAATAGCAGAATGGAGATGATTTCTTAGCCACCACCTACAACCACAACATGTATTAAAAAAAGTTTTGTCACTTTGTGTTGAATTTTTTGTACAATGGTAGTTAAAGTATACCTAATGTCCGTTCCGCTGTTATTTCCATTATTTTTTGAAGACGAAGCGATTTTTTTATTTTTTCACTAAAAGAAAATTTTAAAACTTTTTTTCATAAAATAAGGGAGCTTATACCTATAAAAATATTTAGCCATTATTGTGAATGCTAAAATCTAAAAATTCAATATTTAGCCAATTTGACTTTTTTTAGACATTCCCTATTGTTTGAAATATGAAATACCTATCATGATTTCAATACCTACAAGTTGTACTGATTTTTTTTTTTAAATTTACATAGAATTTTACGATGGATTTACAAATATGTAACTACCAGTTTGTATCAAAATGTAAGAACATTTTTCCCGTCCGTTAGAACGTCAGCTGTCAATTAAGATTTTTATGATGGACACAAACAGAATTTTAGGAGAATATTTCACATCGTACCGATAACAAGTTTATGAGTAAACTTATAAGTACAGTGGAAGTTTTACACATGAACAGTTGATTGATCTAATTAAAAAAAAAAGAGTTTTGCTTTAAAATATTTCACTCGTCATAATGTTCTTTTTCAAGTATAAAATCATAGATAGAATATTACTAGGACCCTGTTTACATTTCGTTTGTTTGTTTTTCCTTATTCCAGTAAAAACACTTCAGTAGTAACAAAGTACATTGCCTGATTGCCTGGCATGCTCGTTGATTTTAAAAGAACGTCAAACACGCCATGTAATGTACTTCAACTAGTTTTTTTTACTGGAATAATGTAAAGGTGGGTTGTGGTGGGGCACAGTGGCTACCCCCACCGCTATCGCGCAGGCGAGTCGTACCTAACTCTTCCTTAAAGAAAGTGCGGTACTGTAGTTATACATAGCCGATACAATACAAATGAGTTACTTCACTATTACACTATGACGGAACTCTGCTTTTACGAATTCGTGGTGATATTAAACTTCACTAATATGACGATAATAATATTTTTTGTTGTTTTTCTTCATTATTGAATATTATTAATATTATGTATCACAATTTTCTCTAAACATACAAGAAAATCGAGTTAAACAATTTGTAAACAAAGTTTATAAGTTCACGCAAACAAATCAGCTTCCTTGGTTTACCAAACATCCCAACCCAAAATCTGACAAACTGAAACTTATTGATATCTGTCCCTTTGAAGCATAACTCCATGATACTGTTTGAGTTGCAAAATCTAAATTTGGGTCAGTTACGGAAAGCGTTAACTCCGAAACTTGCATTAAATAAATCATAAAAGTTTCCTGTGCTTTCCCGTTCAATCAGGTGCGGTTATTGTAATTTTTGAGTTGAAATTTAATGGACAGAATAAAAATTAAATGAAAACGTTAATAATTTCTTAAATCAAAATGTTAATTTATTATGTACAGCCCGCGCAGATAAAGAATGGGACTGGAAATCGAGAGAGCGATATAGGTTTGGATATGGTGTGCGATCGAGAACTGAACATGTACGATGCCATTTTCAATCCCATTCTTTAACGGCGCGGGTAGTTTGTAAAACATTATTCTTATGATTTCGTATCTTACCTTGAAAGGTAATGCAAATAAACCTTTAAAGGGCTTCTATTTCTAAATAGTGCGTAGAGTAATCAAGTAGGTACTTTATCAATCTATTGTAGTCTCTAATTCACGTCAGTACAAATTATTAAGTCATAACTTGATAATAGATGGCGCTGCACCCGAGTACATCGCGGTATGGTTTTGCCTTGCATAGATCATTAATGTCCATACTAAAATTTTAGTTCCTTGGATCTCAATAGATGGCGCTGTAGCCAAATACATCGCGATATGGTTTTGCTTTGTGTAAATTATAAAGACTTTTTAGAACCTTTATTGTTTTTATTTAATTTCCATCGGGTTCGCAGACTCGCACACACTAATAGTTTAGATATAGACAGATACCGCAATTTTCTGCAGTTTTTTTTTTGATGTATTCTGTAATTCTGTGTTTGTACAGTCTTCTTTGTAGAACTAGACTAGAGTCCGTCTACGGATTAGAGATAGAAGCAGAGCAGAGATGCTTCTTCACTCCAGTCATAGTCTTCAACTAAATTTTATAACATTAATGAGGTCATTAAAATTATAAAATTTGGTTGATTTCAGATTTCAAAACTCCGAAAATACTAACTATTGATAAAAAGTATGTTTATAGTAAATATTTTTCATATAAAAACCTTTCTAATGATATATCATTTAGAGATGGGGTAGATCAACTCTCATAGACAATAAACCAGTTTTATACTTTAAAAACCTTTAACTCCAAAAGTATTAACAATTGATATAAAGTATATTAACAGCAAATATTTGTCTTTAAAATACCTTTCTAATGATATATCATTTATATCTAGAGAGCGTCTTAATCAACGCCCTGCTGAAAAAAATCAACAAAAAAGATGACATCTTTGACAGATATTTTTTCCTGGTTAACATTGATATTTTTCTTATTGTTTTGTACATAAAGCATTTTAATAAAAGAACTAAATTATTTTCATATTTTCTACCCCGTACGATTACTACAAAAGAAAATATCGGCTTTTTAAAATTAAAATATTCCCATACATTTAGTTTGGAGACTAACCGACGCCATGACCACGAACTGACACTAACAGACGTTGTCAAACTTATGTCCATGGCTTGTAAAAAAGAGAAGGCTATGCTCCAGTGCAAATATGTACTTTATGCTTTCACTCACGACGATCTTTTTTTAATGCACAACAAGGTGCCTTCACCTTACCTGATGTTATGTGATGATACGAAGCTAGAAGCGCACTACCAGAATCCTCATTACTGAGGAACTGGATACCCTCTAACTGCCAGAACACAACATTTTTTTAATTGTTGTTATGGCGTCAGACTTGATAGTAACCTTGCTCCACAGGAGTTTGCCACGATCATGCGTGAAGCGGAGGCGCAATGTCTTGAGGACTGGGAGCGACAACTGGCGAATCCAATCGCCGGCCATAAAACAGTAGAAGCAATCCGCTCAGTCGTCAATACTGTTTCACAGGTTCCATTTAACACATTTATATTGTTGTATTAAAATTGTCCGTCACATTAAAATGTGACAAATAATAACCTGAAACCTCCAACACCTCTGTAAGCAACTCTTACATTACAACCTTAATTATTATTTTAAACCAAGTAACACTAACTTCCGTAATATTTCATACTAGCGAGGTTTCAACACATTTGAGGTCACACAATGCGACCGATTCCAACATAAACCGCCGCGTCTGCTCTGAAAATTGGCTCCGTTGGTAGCACATGTCACTAATCGGATTTCAGCCTAACTATTGTGGTAGTACACTATGAGTTACTTACCGGTTTATTATATAAACCCCTAACAAAAGGAGAAAAGGGTTAGGTATCTAGTTTTTCAGGTTTATTATTATTTACTGTGTTAAGTTGATCGATCCAGACCGAACGAAAAAAAAATTTTTTAAACACATCATTTTGATATGAACTCGTTTCTAATTAATAAAAAGACAATCTCAAAAACTATCAGTAAAACCTTTTGCTTTAACGTTCTGTAAGTTAGACTTTCTGATCAAAAAGGTATTTTCTCGTAATCATAACTTTTTTAAATCTTTGCGATCATCTAAAAACAAAACGATTTTACAAACTGCCACTTTATGTACCTATAACTAAATATAACAATCGAAATAGTATTTCTAATTCTATCTATATACAAAGTGATAAAATGAAACTGTAAGTTATCAACTGTCATAAATGCTTCTAAAAGCTCTGCTAAAAATGTTTTAATATTAATTCTATAATAGTATTAATGTGGAGCTCGGTGGCGCAGTGGTTTAGCGACTGGCCCAGCGATTGCGGAAGTTAAGTAACGATCGCAAGGGTCGGTCATGGGATCGGTGACCAAAAATTTATTATCTCGAGCTCCTCCGTGCTTCGGAAGGCACGTTAAGCCGTTGGTCCCGGCTGCAACACCCACCAATCCACATTGGGCCCGTGTGGTGGGTTATGGCCCATCCCCCTTCCCACCCATAAGGAAGGCCTGTGCCCCAGCAGTGGGGACATCAAAAATGGCTGATGACATTAATGTTTAAACAAATTAATAATACATGGGTAAAAACTAAAACATGATAAAATCAACAAAAATCATCATTCTTAGAAATAAGAATTGCGTCATCTATGCTCGCGGTAATTATAATAGCGATGCAGTATTAGTTGATTATCGTGTAAGACAACTGTCGACACGAAATTCCACTCTTTTTATTTGTAAATTGAAATTTATTAATGTGTACACACAGCCGTTGATCAGGGCATTGCCAAGCCGCCTTGATTAATTTATAGACCATAATAACACTTAGTTCTGAACCCAGAACGAGTTTATTTTCATTTGAAGCGATGTCCACTACATGTCCGATGTAGGGTTTTAGCTTTGGTCAATGTCTTTGAATAAATTACGCAATTAATATTTTTGCAAGACGCGGGTTCTTACTGAGTTTTCTGAATGTTATTTATTGCTGGTTTATTTTATTTTTATTTTTATTTTATTTTAAATGACATAGTTACAGACAACAGATTAAAACAAAACAATAAAACTTAATAATAAGAAGGTACACCAATCTGATGTCCAATTACAACAATGTAGGTTAATTTTAATTTTACAATAATAGTAACAAATTATAATAAGCTACACACAACATAACAGATAGATTAATAAAACGATAACTACCTATAGATTTGACGCTAACTCTCAGCTTCCACTGGGATAATTTAAAAGTGAATTTTTAAATTTAGAAAAACTATTGTTAAACATATCAAAATCAATACAAACCAAATTAAAAAGTCTACACATTCTATGCAACGGATTATTCATGGAGACATTATTTGTTGAACATGGTATACTAAATAGTTGTGGCTTACGAATTGATCGGGTAGGTGTTTTAAAAGATATTTGTCGTAATAAGTTCCCATCAAATGAACCATTAACAATACGATGAAGTGAACATAGGTCCGATATCCATCTGCGCCTCTCTAAACTTAGTATATTGAGATACTTCAAACGTTCTACGTAATGTGTTGTTGTTTTGTTTTATTTATTTTAATAATAATATTGTTTTATTTTATTAAAGGAATAAATAACATAATATAATTAATAATAGTAGGTATATAAACCCGCGTGGTGGGTTATGGCCCATCCTCCTTACCACCCATAAGGAAGGCCTGTGCCCCAGCAGTGGGGACATCAAAAATGGCTGATGGACAACATATAAATAAAAAATAATATTACCTACATTTTAGCAAATTGTTCTAACACTGAGGTAAAATAAATTATTGAGTTCTGTTTTTCGATTTAAAATTGTTTGTTCCGTTGCATTATAGGTTCAGGATCACTTTTCAAAATTAAGTGAATCGAACGACGAATATTATCCGATTTTAGAAAATTATTTTTTTAGTAAGCACTCAGGGAAGTATTTTCTTAGTAAGCACTCTTAGGTCACCCAGCGTGCAATGGAGAGAGCCATGCTCGGCGTTTCCCTGCGTGATTGAATCAGAAACGAAGAGATCCGCAGGAGAATTAAAGTAACCGACATCGCTCGAAGGATTGCTCAGCTGAAGTGGCAATGGGCGGGACACATAGCGAGAAGAACCGATGGCCGCTGGGGCGGAAAGATTCTGGAATGGCGACCGCGCACCGGACGGCGCTCCGTGGGTAGGCCCCCGACAAGGTGGACCGACGATCTGGTGAAAGTCGCGGGAAGCCGCTGGATGCGGGCAGCGCAGGACCGATCGTCGTGGAGATCCTTAGGGGAGGCCTATACCCAGCAGTGGGTGTCGTGCGGCTGATATGATGATGATGAAGCACTCAAGATAAAAATTCGCAATAGCTAGAAGAAGATTTAGAAATCTTGATCACAACACTTACAGCAATTTACTAATCTCGTATTTTGATTGCCAAATGATTATTCGTAATCTTTACCATATATCTTCTCAAATTGTTGCTTCGTTAGAAACCTTTTTCGTAAATTGGTTCCACGTAAAGACTCATTTGATGAGTGCAAAGGTAATTACTTTTAATTTATATGGCGGGCAGTTTCTTTGTTTGTGTTTATTAAATTAAGCTTTGTTATACGTTTTGTAAGTAAGTAGGACCTCGGTGGCACAGTGGTTTAGCGCCTGGCCCAGTGATTGCGGAAGTTAAGCAACGTTCGCATGGGTCGGTCATGGGATGGGTGACCAAAAATTTATTATCTCGAGCTCCTCCGTGCTTCGGAAGGCACGTTAAGCCGTTGGTCCCGGCTGCATTTGCAGTCGTTAACACCCACCAATCCGCATTGGGCCCGCGTGGTGGGTTATGGCCCATCCTCCTTACCACTCATAAGGAAAGTCTGTGCCCCAGCAGTGGGGACATCAAAAATGGCTGATGGACATACGTTTTGTTAAATGGGTGTTGAAAAATGTTTTCAGTGTCATATTTTTGGTGTTTCGATATGGAGGCAATTTTTACCACTTTGATGAATTTCTCAGATTTATTTTAAATACATTTTGTTGGTTTATTTCAGCATGATGAAATCAATACAACAGTGGCCACACTACTAAATATTAGTAACTGTACCAATAAGTGCCTTACTATTACCACGAAATTGTCCATCAGCCATTTTTTTAATGTCCCCACTGCTGGGGCACAGGCCTTCCTTATGGGTGGATAAGGAGGACGGGCCATAACCCACCACGCAGCCCAATGCGGATTGGTGGGTGTTAACGACTGCAAATGCAGCCGGGACCAACGGCTTAACGTGCCTTCCGAAGCACGGAGAAGCTCGAGATAATAAATTTTTGGTCACCCATCCCATGACCGACCCATGCGAAAGTTGCTTAACCTCCGCAATCGCTGTGCCACGCGCTAACGAACTCCTCACGATGAAACTCTTCACCACGAAATTACACACTAGAAATTAGGTTTTCCAGCCCCCCTACACAAATGGCCAACATTAAATATGTTTGAACGCTACGCTTATTATTAAACTTAAACATATTATTAATAGACATTCTAGTCCTAGGATCACTTGTCGCAAATTAATGTAATCACAGACTTTGATGTATTGTATGAAATTGACAAGCTTACGGCACATAATTTTATAGTGTACTGCTTATCTTAATGCTTTATTTTCAAAGTAATCGTAACGTTCAAACGCATAGAATGTTGACTATTTAAATAGGGGGTCCAGGTCCAGATTCCATAATGGGATTTCCTGATTTTTCCCTGACTTTCCAGAAAATTTTCTGACATTTGACATTTTGTACATCTGTATTCCTGATTTACTTGACTTTGATTATTTTCTCTCACCGAAATAATTTACAAAATACCTATGTGTTTTCATTACTCACATAATAATATGATTTTTGGGATTTCCAAAATCCCTGACAATTAAAGTTTTTTTCTGTTTTCCTTACGGATGGCTAATATTCCTGACATGTCAGGTCTGTAATCCTACTCGAAAATCAACTTACTCAGTTACTCGTACATACTTAACGTGTAACCTACATCAAAACCGTAAAACTATAAACCAATTGCTTATTTTTTCATTAATTTCGGAACTTTTTGCAAATATATTTATTTATTGTTTCAAGCGTTCGTACGATTACAAATTAATACTGCAAAGTTATAACATAACTCACGATTCCACATCGCGTGTTAAAGAAACATCGCGAAATGACCAGCGAACAGAAAATCTAGTCAAACACATAAATCGCAGACACCATTCTAAGTTAGCAACAAATTATAGTTGCAACGCGACAATTTTCCACGGACAAATACATTTGCATTAGCAATATAACTTCATACACAAAAGGTACTGTAGAAATATTTTTTAAGTTACATAAGTACGATTAGGGGGTGCCGATTTTTTTGTTTTTATTTTCTATTTATTGCTAGTGGCAGAATATGATTGAATGAAGGTTAGCTTTGACAGAACTATTCACAAACAATTTTTGAAAAATTCGAAATGACAAAACTAAATAGTACAATAATGGTTATTTTATGAATTGTTTGTTTGATGGGTATATTAAAATATTCGTCTATTACTTTCTAAATAGAGCTTTCTTTTGATTGAAAAAAGCAAAGGCTTGTTATTTTCAACAAAAGCCGAAGACTTAAGAATAAAACTGTTTAACGAATTCAATACTTATTATTTTATTCAAGTTCATATGAAAACGGTTAAACCAATTCGATATTTTTTTAAGTTCATATAAAGGCTCTCTATAAGTCCATAAGCTTTTTTTAAAAGTCCAATCCTTTTACTTTAGTCATCAATAATGTTTAAGCTGCAAATATTTCCAGTATAAAAGTTGTCAGCGAAGAAGTTAACAACATTACATTATAGTCATTCAATCTTAAACAAATATTTTTGAATAGTGCTACTCAGATTTAAATTTGGTAGCACAACTCTAAATTTTTGGAGAGTGTGCGAAGGAACTGCCCGACCTTGTTCCTCCAGCCCTTTTCCACCATCAGGGTACCAGACGCAGGTCAGCATACATATCACCCTTATACTGTAGATGCTCCAAGGATCCGTATTAAGCGCTTTGTCAAAACATTTCTTATGCGAACTGCTAAAGAATAGAATGCGCCGCCTGCCTCATGTGTTCCTCGATAATAGTTACAACCTTTATCTCTTCAAGGCAAGACTATGAATAGGTATTTATTTCCTGGGACACCTTAGACCACATCCTTTTTACCAAGCAAGATGGTGGTCAAATGCCTGCCTAATAAAAAAAACTAATACAAATATTTTTTTCAAATTCTAATGAGAAGAAGAATCAGCTACTAACTAATAACGAAGTCGCGCGCTGAAACTTAACTATAATAGAAAAGTTTCTTGTTAAAAAAATACTTGTTTACTACTCACTTCATTGCTTCATTTAATAATCAGATTGGTTGTAAAATGGCTCATTGATTTTATAGTAGTCTTTTGAATGGGTTGTTAATGTGTGTGGGCTATTGTTTTATCTAAATGGTAATAAATTTCACGTATTGTTCATTACGTCCTCTATATTGGCCTACTATCGGTTTTTTTATCGGTTTATTATAATGAGGCAGTGACATCAAAAGACAAAGTGACCTAATACTATAGCTAACTATTAGGTATTTTAAGTTTGTTTTTAATGTGATGTCATTCAAGCTATAATAAATAACATCATTCTCATTCCAAGAAAGAGTTACCTATAGTTACTATGTTCATTGTAATACATAAGAGAGATCGTCCCAAGCGAGCTCTATGCATCTTTACCACACCTTACCTATACCAATCGAATCGATAAAAAATTACAATAGATCTTGTAGTTTATTATATGTCAAAGTCAAAGTCAAAATGTCTTTATTCAAATAAACTTAATAATTAAGCACTTTTGAATCGTCTTTTTTTTCCTACCCCCGTAATCAGCCTGCCTAGCATGACCGATTTATATCGCGTGATATAGCGTTTTATCACGTTTAACTGTCAAAAAGACAAAGGAGTTTGACAGTTGAGTGTCGATAAAATGCTATATCACGCAATATAAATCGGTCATGCTAGGCAGGCATGAGTTATAACCTTAAATAGTTGAGAGTTAAATTAATGGTATACTGCTTATTTCAGCACATACAATCTCATAGTTTAATGGTCGTTGTGAAAACCATTGCGTGTCTGTCCTAATAATAATGACTTTTATGGTGATAAAAAGATATCGTTTATTAGACGTTACTTCATCATACTGATTTTAAAATACAACTGTTTAAAAATTCGTACTTTTATCAAAAAAGCTGAGCCAGCAACATTGTCTCTCGTATATCATTTTCTCAGGCGGATGCTAATAGCGGCCGCCATTAATGTTTTATCACTTCCGGTGAGCTGAGCTCCCTCTGGCGTTTAGTGAGGCAAGCGATTAAATTTGAACCATGCTCAACCAAACCTAACCGGTGAAAACCAGCGATAACCACAAAGGGAAGTTGGGAAATACAATTAAGGCATTTCGAAACATAATCATTTGAGAAAAAATGTTTTCTTGTCGTCAATTTACAAGTTTCGTTTCGACGTTAGAATTAATTTATTATCTTAACAAACTTGAAAATTCCATGTGATGCGAGTATAGGCAATAATTAAATGGGTAAAAGTACAACATTTGTTTGTTATATTGAATATAACAACCTACTTCATTTTTTTTTTATTTGCCTTATTAAAATCATTATCATTTTCCTACTTACATGTTTTACGGTAGCTTTACTTATTTGGAAACAACCTAATCAGTTTATATTATTTATAATATGTAGTGATTACACAGGACAAAGCAAAAAGCTCCTACTTAGCACGCTTTTTCTTTTTGTTTAATTTTAAGGAAACAGTTCCTTCTTTTAGACATCTAAATAAATTAAATTTAAAATTTAAAAAAACCCGACACAAAAAAGCTAACTTTTAAAAAGTTAAAAATAATTTAATCAAGTCATAATATAGATCTATGAAAAAAATAAACATCTTAGGTAATAGACGTCGGGGGACCGTTAGGTATCATTATAATACATGTGACGAGCTTAGATGTAAATCCATTAACTTAGCGGTCCCCCGACGTCTATTAAGATGTGTATTTTTTTCATAGATCTATATTATGACTTGATGAAATTATTTTTAACTTTTTTAGAGTTTGCTTTTTTGTGTCGGGTGTTTTTTTAAATTTTAAATTTAAGTTTTATTTGAAGCTTTTTTTAAGGTTCGGTACTTAAACTATTAAAGTTTCACGTAACGCGGTACCAAATTTCGAATCGATCGAACATAAGAAAGTTAGTCAGATCCCCTCATCAACTAGAAAAGAGCTGATGATCTTCAAACGGCTGAACAGATTTTCATGAAACATTGCTAAGAACACTCAGGATAAAATTATCTATGACATAAAAAATACTAAATGAAAATCGGTTCATTCGTTTAGGAGCTATGATACCACAGACAGACACACAGATACCTACACAGACACGTTAAACTTATAACACCCTTGCGTCGGGGGTTAAAAAGGAGTTTCAGGTTTTAGACCGTTTCACTGAATTTTATTTTAAAATTTTAATAAACTAAAAATAAACCCAGGAATGTTATTAAAGGACGGAACCAGCTAAAACAATGCTTTATGTTGTCTGCTAAGGTCAATGTGACCGTTATCATTAGACTAATTATAAATGTTACGTTATGTCTAGAAATACTTTTATAGGTGATATTGAAACGCGTCAGAGCTTTGAGTCATACTTTCAAACATCGGGATACGATGTAATTCATGAAGTAAAATGCTTCTGTTAGCTACACATTAGAATGTTCAATTAACCGATTAAAATCTCACTCGTAGAAAACAAATTATAATTAACATCGTTCATTATTTTCATAAGATTTTAGAAATTTAGTAAGCGTTTCTGATAACGATGTGTTGTTTTCCTAGTGCCGGGTACAACCTCGTGTAACTCTCTACGAAGTTATTGAAGGTCAAAGTCTATTTTTTTTTTAATTTTTATGAAATCTTATTTTATTCGTTATTTCCTAATTTTTGTCTACAGAAACATTATAGAAATTTTATGTATTTCGTAAAAAACAATGGCTTCAAAACGTCATCACTCAATGTATTTCATGACCACGCACATAAACGTTGTCTTTCAACTCGGCCGCACGCAACTGTGTAGCATTCACTCGCAGGCGCGGTCTTTTGTACGCGTTACATTGCGTTGTAATGTATGCAATGCTTTTTTAACACCAAAAATTAAATTCGTTTCCCAGCAATAATTTTCAACAGAAATGGTCCTGATGATGGGCAGAATACGTAGACCTCGGCTTCGTTGAAGGTCTTGTTACACCCGGTTTAGTATTATATTCTACTAATATTTAAATGTGAAAGGCAGAATTGCTACCATTTCCCCAAGCTGCCATCGAATAGAAAGAAAAAACCAGTCAGTTGTGATCAGCGCAGATCTTCTAAATAGAGCGAATACCTAGTCACTACTTAAGCCATAAATTTTCACTATCAGCAATCGATACACAAAGTCATTGAAGGTCCTAAAAGCTGTCTTACAATTAGGAAATCTCTTTATTTCAAACTTTACATCTGAATCCACTGTGAGTATTTTCATTGGCATTATAAAATATTCAAATGTATTCTCATTGAGTGAAAAAACGCTTACAACGCGTTGTGGTCACTGCCGCAACCGTAAAAGTAAACTTGTGATTTTGACAGCATAGTGTAAGATGGCGTGCGATGAATTCTGAACAAAGCAAGTTCTTTAGACTTTTCTATACAAAGGGATGACCCACACTACACCGTACCGGGTCCGTGCCGAGTCTCGGCCGCCACGCTCGAGTCATACTGCGCGGCAACCGACAAACGGACGACGACGCTCGGAAATAACAAATTGTTATGGGATCTTGATAAGGCCGAGACTCGGCTCGGACGGCACGGTCTAGCGTGAGTCATCCCTAACCGTCAACATCGGTCTCAGAAAGCTCGTTATTATTATATATTGCACTCGATCACGACCGGATTTCACGGCTTATTGGAAGATGAAAGCAAATAATCCAGCCACTATATTGTTGGGAGGAAATCGACGCTATATTATTATTTACGGGTGACTTGCAAAGACATAATTGAACCAAAAACCGTCACATAATTACGTTTCCATTTTCCTTCTTTTGTTCATTTATACACCATAATAAAATTATTAACTACAACTTTATTTTGATAAAAATATTTTTTTTTTATCAGATAAATAAATAATAAATGGGATGTATTTAATAGCAATTTAAATTTGATGAAACCAGATATTAAATTGTTTATCATCACTTTAAAATAATGATAGATCTAACTACACTACAAAAATAATGGTTTGCACTATAACAATTTTGTCAGCACTTCAAAATAATAACAGATCTATAATTTAATATTAACACTACAAAAATAATGGTTTGCACTATAACTGTGTCCCAACTCCGAAACCATTTAGTTTCTGTCCAACCATGTCAGACTGACCACTGTTAAAATGAGAAGGCAAGATGATAACAACTTGTGGCATAATGCATACACGCCAGCAGGTCGGTTCTGGCGTTGTTGGTCACATTGGAACCTAACCTCCTCCTCGGCTCCTCTCTCGCTGCACCCGCTCGTCGTCGCACCTAGTCGTCTGTTTACCAACACTAAAGTTATAAAATTAATTTGCATGGTGCAAAGTATTAATTTTAAAGCCAAGCAATTGAATTGTATAGTGCAAAGTATTAATTTTAAAGCTTAGCATATTTATAGCGGCAACCATTATTTTTATAGTTCATTCAATAAATTTTGAAGCTAAACATTTTTAAGTGTGTTACGTTATTTTTAAAGTGCATTTATATACACCCCATTATAAATCATTCAATATTCAAAATCAGTCTACCGTCTCGTCGTGGTCACACAATAATTATCATAGTCTTCGGCATTGATTTTGGTCATAAGTCATAATAACATAATATTTTAAAAAATATGGTGCTACGTGGTATTACATCTTAACCTGCGCATTCAACGCAGGAAAATTGGCCTCCTAAGAAAGCTTTAAAATGCTCTTATAAAATCGCTAAAGCACTTAGAGTGCACTTGTAGTTTCACTGAGCACTTGAAATAAATAATTTGCTAAGCGAAGTTGTTAATTGCGAAACTCTTGATAGAACTGAAGACTGGAAACTAAAATATAGGTGAAGTAAATGTAAATCGCAGGACTTTTTTAAACGTCTTGACCCAAATGCTATTGTAGAATTGCCCTGATTTTCTACTGCAATTTAGCGGCAATTGAACCTTTCTTCTGAATAATGTTTACATTTTCAGATTTGCAGAGCTATTCTGCAACTAAAGTCTGGAACGGGTGGTAGGAAAATATAGACGATTCAAAAGTACTTAATAATTAAGTTTATTTGAATAAAGCTTATTTCACTTTCACTTTCACTACTTCGATTGACAGTAAGTGATTGGGGCACATTGTGGTATTAATTCAAAGAATATAGGTATATTTTAAAATAACTATATAATTCTTTTTTCACTTTTACTTCAATAATGATGGCGGTTACAGAGCTTTTACATGACTGTTAAAAAAGGAGTGTAACGTTTTTATTTTTTGCTTCAGTATAATACTGTCATGTTGTATGTATAACTAGCTGGTGTTTTGGATTACCTAGTCTGTATCTATAAAATAAAATAAAAATAAAAAAATAAAATTTAAAGTTGATAGTATTAATAGTGAGATAAAAAATATAGTCAATAAAAATAGCTAACAGACCTCTATTAGTTACAAAAGTGGCATATAATAATTATAAAAAAATATTAGTTAAGTCCCTAAGTACTTATACTTTTTTCAGTATAAGTACCTACAAAGAATATTTATTATGATGAAACCGTTGTGAAAGAAACTTACAAGAAGTTTGACAGTTGCCCTTATCAAATGAACTATAAATAGAAAATAATTAAAGCGGAAATTTGAAGAATTTAAAGTTAGACGGGAAATACCGGACTAATTAATATGCTAACTATCTGCTTTTAGGTTATTATCTTATGTTTTCCTTATTATTAGACCAAATTCAAAAGACCTGAAATTCGCCCACCTAGTCACACCAACTTACCAAAACAGTGTGAATATAATGTTTATTTTATTAATCCATTGTAAGACCACTCCACTCCAACACACGTTATATTTTGTTGGATGATGGTAAAAAGTATATCTTTGTTTTACCGATTCACGTAAAAGGGTGACAAATAGATACAAAAATAAATACAATAATAAACAATCATTAAAACCGGTCAAGTGCGAGTCGGACTCGCTCACGAAGGGTTCCGTACCAAAAAACGGCAAAAAAAAAAAAACACGTTTGTTGTATTAGAGCCCCCCTTTAATATTGATTTTATTCTGTTTTTAGTAATTTTTTTAGAGGCAACATAAATACATCATCTGTGAATATTTCAACTGTCTACCTGTTGTCGTTATTAATATCGAGCAAAAAACGGCAAAAATTCACTTTTGTTGTATGGGAGAGCCCCCCTTGAATATTTATTTATTCTGTTTTTAGTATTTATTCTTAGAGAAGCAACAGAAATACATCATCTGTAAAAACAATTTCCACTGTCACGGTCATTTCAGCTATCACGGTTTATGAGATACAGCCTGGTGACAGAGCGACAGACAGACAAGTTAGTCTTAGTAATAGGGTCCCGTGTTTACCCTTTTGGTACGGAACCCTAATAACGACTACAAACCTATTTACCGTGGGTGACGAATATGAAATGTACAACTAAAATATTGTCAGAGGAAAAAGAATCATCTAAACTAAAAACATTCAGCGATATTATATTATGTTTTCGGCGATTTTAGATTTAGTCAACTGAAAACTTTGCATTGTAGGTATGTTACTATGTATTAAATGCGTCAGAGAATGCTAGCAAACAAACCAAAAACTCCCGATATGTTCCAGTAAAGTTTAGTTACCTAATATGAACTAAGTGTTTTATTTCACGTGTAAGTAAGGTCTTTAGTGTTTAACGCCGGAGCGGTCGCTGGCGACCGAGACACAATAGATTTTCTATTGTGTCTCATTTTCCGGGCGTTGAAGGGATAACGGATACTAGCGCGGTTTTATTGAAAGTACTTTTGTAATTCATTGGTATTTGGTTTGATTTTTTCCCTACGTTTTAGTACCTTTGCAGCTGCCGTGGTCACGGGGGACTAAAACTCGTGAGCCTACCCTCAAGCGAAGAATTTATAAAGACTTGTTTTTTTTTGTAATTCGTGAATAAGTTTGTTTACATCATCCGTGGTCATGAGCTGACCTACTGACTACACATATTAGTAGAAGAAACATTAATCTAAACCACTCTAACAACTACAGTAATCGAACCCGCTATCCTTGCGAGCATCCTTTCTACGATAGAGTCACTCCACAAACTGGTTTTCAAACATTATTACTTCTAAAGTCACGATTATGATCTCAAGATATCAAATGATATGGGTTCTAGTAAATCTTTAAGTACATTAAACGGTTATTACTAACATTTAAACGATTATTGAAAAAACACTCCATTGTTATTCAACTCTTTACCCGCTTTATACGAAACGTACGTTAGGCCGGCCACACACAGACGGAATCACGTTACGGAATTCCGTACGTACGTGATTCCGAACGCAGCAAATCCATACAAATCGATGGACTACCACACACATACGGGATTTTTCCGTACGGAATCTTCATACATTATCGAAATTCCGTTCGGAATTCCGTTACGTGATTACGTCTGTGTGTGGCCGGCCTTATACGTACGTTATACGTAAGCGTTATAACGAGTATCAGAAGCTGCATTGAAAGCCTTAATCAGTTGCCGAAGCCGGGTTTGTGCTTGGTGCTTTATATCCTGAGGGCCTATTACAAAAAAATAATCACGATAACCGAACGATATTCGTCCCACTCTGCAGTGGCGAGGGGTGAAATTATGGCGAAGGTAAGATGTTCTACAAAAATGTTGTGATCTGCATAGTGGATCGGTGGGGTGGGATTTCTAAAAGGTAAGCCGATGGAAATTCTATGGACCCTTGGCCTCTGTCACATTATTAAAACGGTAACTTCATTAGGCACACGTGGGCCACGTACGCCGCTCCGGGCGAGTCCAATACTCTATGGGGGCGTC
The DNA here is from genome assembly GCA_950108535.1 of Agriphila straminella. Taxonomy (NCBI): domain Eukaryota; kingdom Metazoa; phylum Arthropoda; class Insecta; order Lepidoptera; family Crambidae; genus Agriphila; species Agriphila straminella. Next base: position 12,339,791 of record OX467318.1, read on the forward strand.
AGAAGATATACCTAGTTACTTGCGTTGCGTAACTTGGTATCGCGTCGCAAGGCGAGGACACACGTGGATTTAGTAGTTTTATACGACTAGCCCCAGACAGGCGCACGCACATATGTGCCTAATGTAGTTCTTTAACTCGTCCATAAGGTTCAAAATCAAGTAAATCGAACTACGAACATCGTCCGACTATCGCATTTCTTATATTGTATTAGGCCCTCTGATATTGCACTGAATACGATGGAAGTAGGCTAAGCCGTTCACCTACAGACTTAATTTTAGTTAGTTACTTAGTGAACTAAGGCTATTTTGTATCTTAGGGCGGTAGTGATTTTTACAACCTTTTTTAATTGAAAAAGTTTGTATCTAGTTTAAATAGAAAATAAAATATACATATCTATAAGGTATAAGTGGGTTATTAAAATATCAGCACCATTAAATCAATTAAAAACAGTCATAAAAATGTAAATTCAATTAGGGATTATTATTTTCATCTAAGATCTAATGTTAAAATAAAGCTCAAAAGCGTAACATTTGGTACGTATTTCGTTAGATTAAATGTTGAAAAAGCACCTAATATGAAACATATTGCTGAGCTAAATGTTATTTTCATCGTTTGATATCAATCTGTGACAGAAAAGTTGAAATAATTCTCCGATAAAAGCTGCTAGTTTATCAAATTTTCTTTCGCAAAAAATTTAATGTAGGTATTTCATAAGATGCCTACTGAAATTGAAACTCTCAATATTTCTTCACTTTCAGGTTTGGCATGATTGATTGTATGTACTTACTTTGTTTTAACTTTTTCTTTTTATCAAATCCATTTTATATAACCTATTATAGATTTTATTATTAAATACTTTTTGATTGCTTTATGATGAGTCTTGTTTTTAAGTTGGTTGTAAGATAGACAGTTCCTCAGTGATGAGGATTCCGGGTGTAGTGCGCTTCCAACTGAAAGGTGAAAGCCATGCACTACCCCGTTGTGCATAAAAAATGGAGAAAATGGTGTAAGTATCCGATATTTTTAAAGTATAAAAAATCTACATCTTTCCGTATTTGCAACACCAAGACTTTAAAACCCCAAACGTGAGTTATGACAGGCATAATAACTGCAAAGAATGTTAGTTGCCAAAACTCAATTCCACTTAAATGTGAACCCTATTTAAAATAATTAGGATTTATATTACAGAAATAGCTACAGAGATTAAATGAGTTTATTAATCTTAATTAACAACTTTGTCGGTTTTAAAATGCCAGTAAGCATTTCGTAATTAAGTAAGTACTTGTATCTTGTTATAACTAATTGACTTGAACGCTGTGTTAGAGCCGTTGATTTTTTACGATACTTACTAAATTATAAATGAAAAATTTAATGAAAGGTTGTGTTTCTAGATATAACCCGTTTAGCTGTTCACGTATTAGCACAGAATAAATAACAGTATTAGCGTGTATTAATAGTTTAAATATAGTTAGTTTTAGTAAAAACATAGTTTTTATTATAATGAGATTAATTTGAAATATATAACTGTAGTGATCAACTTCAGTCAGAGCGCTCGCAGTACAAAGGCGTCGTTTTACATTGAAAATTTTACAGATTAAAATGCGTCGCGATATTTTCTCTTTGCCATACATTCTTGAGTGAAATTGGAGCAGATCACTGTCTATTGTCAATTTAATCGCATTGTATAGTGCCCTTTTTCGCTTGTAACTGTCCATTCATTTCTTTTTTTTTTTCTTTATTTGTTTTGGAGCTTTTGTCTTAAGACATGGCAGCTCCATCGAGCCAAATCACCAGTTTACACTTCATCATATCAGCCGCACGACACCCACTGCTGGGTATAGGCCTCCCCTAAGGATCTCCACGACGATCGGTCCTGCGCTGCCCGCATCCAGCGGCTTCCCGCGACCTTCACCAGATCGTCGGTCCACCTTGTCGGGGGCCTACCCACGGAGCGCCGTCCGGTGCGCGGTCGCCATTCCAGAACCTTTCCGCCCCAACTGCCATCGGTTCTTCTCGCTATGTGTCCCGCCCATACAGTTTACACTTAACATAGTAATATTTAAAAACTAAGTTGTGTAGCTTGTTGGCAGTACTCCACCAAACTACACAAGTAGTATGCGGCTTCAGAATCAGGGTTGCTCAGAATACTCTGAACAATCCCAACATCCAGCCTATTTATATTAAATTTACTTAAAAATAAGTTTCTTTGAGTTCGGCTTCGCTTACATTCCATCAAAAGGTGATGCACATCCTCAATTCGTTTTTATATTACATATACATTTTATATTTACTAAAAAAATGTTTTTTTTTTATAGTATTTGAGTTATCGCAATCAAGAGTTTGCGCTTGCGAAAAGATGTTTGCAAAGTGTTTACTAAATTGGTTTCGCTTCAATTTCTATAAATAATAAATATACATCATATAAATGACTCAATTATAATAAATAATATAAATAATAATAATATAAATAATAATATAAATAATATAAATGACTCAATTAATTATGTATGACTCAATCTAGAACAATGATGTCAACTTTTAGCAAGGTAGACATACGTTTTATAGGTTATGATGAAACGTGAACAAAGTTTCAATTAGTCATACACCAGACTGCACCTATTTTAATATACCTAATAAAAATATATACGAATATTCCATTTGAGATTTTAGCATTCACAATGCTATTTTTATACAATACTAAATAATAATAAAAAAAATTGGACTCGCACCAGATCATATTCTCAGGCGGGAATCGATCCGCGATCTTTGGAAGTTCGGTCCAATGCTCTACCAACGAGCTACCAAGTCACTAGCGGTATCGTCGAAATTTTTCTATTATAATCCTGCTCTTATGCTGCAAGCCAGCATTATTTCATGAATGTGAGGAATCACCTCAACATTCAATTGAAACATCTCTCCGGATATTTTAACAGTCGTTTAATATGAAACAGCCATATAATTTTTAAATTTAAGATTTTAGCATTCACAATGCTATTCTTATATAATTATATATTCTGTGACAACACTAAATAATATATATATATATATATATACTCGAAAAAATTGGGACATAAACAAACCTCAATATCTTGACCAATTATTATTAAATATTGAAACTTTTAACTGTACATATTTTATTAGAATAGTTATAAATATATGGTACTTACTTAAAATTATTTAACCGTGTATACGCACTAGAAAATAGTCGAGTTTTTTTAGTGCTTATATTATTTAGTACTCTAGTATACAATTAATTTGACTTGGATTTTTGTAAGTCATGCGCCATATTTATTATTTATTGAATAGAGTATTATTAAAAATTTTAAATGTGTCCGTAAAGCAAGTTACTTGGATGTAGCGTTGGCGTCAAACCTATTGTATTCATCACACTAAGACTTAGTGCTCTAAGCACTAAGAACACAAAGTGAACTTATTATAAAATCGACTGCATAATAATTCAATGTGATTTGCAATGCAGTGATTGTGATATCAAACAAATGCCGATCATAGATTATTATTTGAGTGTTAGGGGCTATGCAGCTCAAGATGAGGCTGTAGTCACTGCGACCTAAAAGATCTATTGTAACTCGCCACCTAATTATAGTAACTCTTTGAGCCCAGCGGCTTCCAGGAAGTCTAGTATCTTCCTGGTTTTAAGAGTTTTTATTTCCTCCGGGTCGATAACGTGTCGTCCCAGATGGATACTACGCTTGTGGATTAGAGGTCCACAATCACATAAGAGGTGCTTGGGCGTTTCCTGCTCCTCATTACAATATCTGCAGATGATAGATACACACAGACCATAGATACCTTCATGACTATTAAACCTAAGGCCTTAATACATTATATTCAAGTTTTTATTTATTTATTATTGATTTTAGTTGCATTTTAATTGAAACTCTCTTGAAGTCGCTTCATTCACAAATCTTTTACATAATGTTAAACTTTTTAAAACAAATATAGGACGAAACATACAAATTTAAGATTTAGAGATTTATTCAGAAACGAGTTTGGCATAAAATAATAAAACCCAGTGCCGTGACATCCACCATTAAAAATACATGAGTATTGTGCAATCCTTGTTTCTTGCTTTTGCTCTAGGGATGTGGCTGTCTTGTTCGCTATACAGAATTCATCCTTTTTAATAAAAACAAAACTTTGTGTAGTGTTTTGTTTCACTTAATCGAAAATGACGTTAGTGTCAAAAAAACTATTATGAACTGCGCTACAAATAAACGAAGAATAAGTTTATACTTGAAATAACCAAATATATTGTTTAACAATGTTAACTTCTTACGTTTGACGTCTCAAAGCGTCATATTCCTAAACAAACTTTTTGGTTATTCTAAGTATAAACTTATTCTTCGTTTATTTCTACGGCAGGAAATAGGGTTAACATTATTTTTGATTCGTTTTTTACCTCCTGTGAACAGTGATTATAATCTGTACCACTTGCTTTCCGTTCATGCTTGAACTTTCTACAAAACGATGAAATTGATAACAGACAGTGATCCACTGCAACCTCACTTGAGAATTGGCAAAGAGTAAATACAGATTAAAATACGTCGTCATTATCGCAAGCGCTCTGAAGTTAGCCACTTAAATTGTACATTGTTAAGTTAATAGCATTGCAAGTAACTTTCCTTTTTTTTTTTTTTTCATTTATTATTGTATAAAAATCATTACATTACTTGTTATTAACAGCGTAAAGAAATCCACAGAGGTTTATAACAACGCTGTTGAATGCTCGCGTTGGGGTTAGATATACATACTTAATTTACATATAAAGAAAAATGTGATAAATTATGCTTAAAAATACCTTGTGTGTTGCTCTAGATTAAAGACTAATTCGCAGAAAAACTTGTGCTTTAATGTTCTGCTTTATTTAATTGAATATTATAATTTAAATATGTACATTTATGTGTTCTAACCATTTATATATTCCAATAGGCATAAATCGCAGTGAGTCACTGGCGCCAGTAAGTTATGTCCGATAAAAATTGCAATGTATGTAGTATTTTTTTACATTCAATGTGGTAGATTAAGATATTATTGTTGTAACGTTAACATAGTTAGTTGAAGTAAGTATTATGTAGAAACTATTTTTGTCACACACTCACGTCACGACAGTTATTAGTTGTAACTGAACTATAATATTACCTATATTTGATTTTTTAAGGTGCTCTAATAGAATTGTACAAAAAATACATGAAATAGATTCTGCTGCACAAATATTTACTCGAAACATTTCAGATAATGAAAGCAAATAAAAAAATATGTGTAAATAATATGTCCCAGCCTCCTTTTTTGCTGCAGCTAAAAATATTTCATTGCAATAAACACCACTTATTTACTAGGCAATTACTATTTACTACTATGAATATTTACTTCTATGAATATTTTTCACAAAACGCCTAACCTTATTACTCTTTGATAAAAAGCAGAAGCTCTATATTCACTTGTCAGTAATAATTATATCCGTCCATCGATATCTGATTCAAATCAAAATAAACAGTCGATTCTGATAACACAAACATCCGATGAACGTTGGTATCTTTTCATGCTTATCGAAACAAAGTTGTCATAATTTTAGATATACCCCCTTACTTATAAAGATAGTATAGCAGAGTATAGCTGTTACACAATGGTTACTCTCTGTCAAACTATTTGAGTTTGACATTGAAAATAAAGTGACAAAACACTGTGTTATCTGCTATATATCTGCTATACAATCTTTATAAGTATGGGGGTTAGTATGCAATTATGAGATTCTTGTTCATAGGTATTTATAATCTAATTCGTGGCTGAAAAAAAAGCATTTTGAATGACGCGATTGATGGTCTTCGTGATCTCATGATTCAAAGTAGTCGGATTCTCGGAAAGTTTGCTTAATATTATATAATAACTCTTTAGTTTCTGAAAATTGAAATTATTGAACTTTTTAGATTTGAGGCATTCACAATGCTATTTTTATATTTTGCTAATTAATATAATTGAAAAAATACTAGAAAAAATCGACTCACCCGGGTCAACTCAATCGGGTGAATCGATTTTTAGGGTTCCGTACCAAAATGGTAAAAAGGAACCCTTATGGTGTGACTCAGTCTGTCTGTCTGTGTGTCACAGCTGGATATCTCGAGAACTACAATGGTATCAACTTGAAATTTGGAATAGTTTAAGATGACGTTTGCCCAACTATTTTGCAAATAAGAAAGAAATATATATATTTTTTTTTACAACGGACTAAAAAGGGGAAAGAGCGCTGTTTGCACATTTTAAAACATTTTGAAAAATGTAAAAAAAAATACCGTTACCCCCCCCCCCCCCCCTTATCTCCGAAGTTTGCAAATAGAAAAATCTGAAATAATTCTATGTGATAGTAGTTTATGTAAAGATTACAGGAAAAATAAAACGATGTCTCAATATAACACACTTTTTTAGAAATTCAAAAAAGCAACAAAAATTCAATAGTTCCTCTACCAGTTAACAGATGGCCCTGACCTAAGAAAAATTAAACTAGTTCCACTATCGGTCAAGAGATGGCGCTGGCCTAAGAAAAAAAAATAGTTCCACTATCGGGCAAGAGATGGTGCTGCAGTATTAGTACTGCAATAATAATTTTATTATTCTACAGCTCTGCAGTGTATTTATTATGATGGTACGGAAAACCTCGGTGCGCGAGTCCGACTCGCTCTTTACCGGTTTTTTTTAGTATTTTTTCAATTATATTAATTAGCTTAAAAATTGCAAATTTATTAGTCGCGGTATGATCAGCACTCTTCGGAACCGCATGCATCGCATTGTTATTTGAACAAGCACTTTGAGTCCCGACTCCCGTGTGCTCAATAAAAAATACGGCGTTTGGTGATCGAGGGATATCCTTTGGCAGGGTGAACCTTAAAAAGACAGTGTTATAACTCCCTCCCATACAAAAATGCAAAATGGCTCCCCTTCTTAAAATGATCTAAGGGTTCAGAAGGTTCACCCTGCCAAAAGATATCCCTCGATCACCAAATGCCGTACATTGCACTTTTATGTAGTGAGCTACCTGCTGATCATCAGTTTCTTTTTAATGTTCCAAATTCGAACTCAACATCTTCTGTTGTTGTTTGGAAAATGTAGATATGGCATTTTCTACTGTCATTTTACGAACTCGCCACGTGGTTCGTGCGTCCACGATACACACACATCCTAACAACTAAAAGGACTTGAAGTTCAGTAAAAAGCGTGCTAAATCACTGTCACTTTTCAGCACATTTCTAAGCGATCTCATTAATATGTCGCATAAAAACAAAGTTTTAACCCCTTTCACGGCAACTATTTACTTTGGTATCATGCAAACACGCAACAGTGACGGTTACGGGTGGGATAGACGTAAATTGTGTTCATGCTTGCGTTGTTAACTCGAGGAAATCACTTTTCTAATGGCCGCACGAGACTTCTGAAGAAATATACTGGGTAATATTGTTTTCTATTTTTGCTCAAATAAATGAGATCATAGCTAACTATATTTACGATTAATTATGGTGATTTTAATTGCAACAATAATTAGATAGAGCTTTCCGTGGTTTTGACTAGCTAATTATATATTATATTTTTGTGTTAACTATAAAAAATCTTTAAAAAAAACAGTAGCGTGGGAATGAGAGTATTTTTAGGCAAACTTTACAAACAGGATACTACATAACAGTACAGTACTTACCTAAATATTAATTGTTATAAAACATCACATACACCGGTAGACTGGTAGTGTGATATATAAGTAAGTGTTAAACTATATAAGTTGTGTGATATCTACGCTACGATTGATACAAAGTACAGACTGGCATTTTTAAGAATAAGAATAAGAATCATTTTGATACAAAGTACAGACTGGCATTTTTAAGAATAAGAATCATTTATTTGCTGAGTAAGTAGGTACAATGTACGTACATACATAATTGTTGTAAATGATTTGAATTTACGGTCCAGTACATTCTGCCAATATTGTGCATTCTGCCAAAAGGTGATTTCTTGAATAACAATATGTAACAATACAATTTATTTAGATCATCAATTTAATTGCAACTCACGTTTTTATAAACACAGCAACAGCCGATCGAAAGAAATAAAAAGCTTTTTAACCAGATTATGTTAAAATAACTGACAATTGAATAACGAATGCTAAATCGTAAATAGGCTCGTCGTGTGTCATACGAATTACCGATTATGAGACTCACATTAATGTGAAACTGCTCATGACATGTTTAATGATGTCATTGTGGATCTGATGCGGTGGCCATAGTACTCGATAGGTATGGATCGATCTACAAATTTCATGGAACTGCCAAAATGCACAAGAGTTACATTGATATATTGGCTATCAGAGTACACTGATTTGCTAGGTACTTATAAAGTCGTTTGAATAAACAAGACACTTCGTCATGAGACGGTCTATTCGTTTGCTCGTCAAATTAAATAGTGTAGTCACCTCTTAAGCATACGCGCTCAATAGACATGAAATAAAACACTTTTTAACGGATGCCAGCCCAGTTTTATTGAAAGTAATTTGGTAATTAGTTGGTATTTGGTTTATTTTTTTATTTTCCCGACGTTTCGGCCCCTTTGCAGCTGCCGTGGTCACAGGGGACTGATGTGGGTTAAATAGTGTACTTTGCCTTCTTCTCGTCACAGTTTCGATCTGACGACGTGTGTAACTTATTTGAATAAGCTGAGATAGCTCACTCGTAACCACAATGCGTGGAACGAATCATTTTGATAGTCCTATCAAAGTGGATAATAGAACTATACAGATTTTTCTTTCGGTCTGTGGGGAATGCATTAAAATGCCGATAATTCATAACACATATACGACCGAAAATCGACGCATGAAACACATATTATTTTCAAAATACCGATAATCCTAAATGTCGATATCCAATAGACCGAAACTTGAAAGATCGATACTAATAATACTACTAATATAACTAATACTAAATAACCGAAAGTTCGAAATCCCGAAAGTTAAAATGCCGAAAGTTCGAAATCCCGAAAGTGTGTTTAGGTATAGTGCGACGACGAGCGAGCGTAGCGAGCGAGGAGGAGGTTATGTTCCATTGCGACCAACAACACATGAGCCGAGCGAGCGAAGCGTGCGTGCCGCGTCAGCGGCTGGCAAAGTGCCATCAGAACCGACCTGCTGGCGTGTAACCTTGAGGTCTTGTAAAATTCGGTCTTTTCAACTTCGGTATTGTAATACTTACCCGTCCTGTGTGGTTTTTTCTATTGGTAAAACTAACTGTAGAACAACGAGACCAAGGGAACAATCTACTACGAGGTAAAAAAAACTATTATGAAATAACGAACCATTAGGTGACTGCCGACAGATTTGAGGGTATTCAAGGGATTATTTTTACGACTGCAAAAAGGACTAACGCCCCTACGTGCTATTCAAAGAGACCCTTTTAGATTTTGCTGAATGGCGCGCACGAAGGACTTCTATTCCTCTGTTTGTTTATCTTGTACTTTCGATGTTGATATGTTTACGTCGATTTTTTTAGTATAGGTAATAAAATTATTAATTAATGTTCTACTATTATACTAACTAATGTTCGCAGGTTGTGTACTCAAATGACCGGTAGACCTTTTATCGGAGCTCAGTTGAATGAGCAGAGATATTTTTGCAAAATAAAAAAAAACTAGTGCCAACAGCTGTCAATATCAGATAATTTTGCTAGATAGTACAAGTGAAATGATCACTCTTACATATTCAGACAGCTGTAGGTACTTTTCAGTCCAAAATACACACGAGGACGAGTTAAGTTAAACAGTTGAAATGCGAAAACAGCATTTATTGCGTAGTGCATAAAGACGGCGTCAAGATCAAAGTTTGTTGTGCCGTCGTCTGTACAACAACTTATTTCAGCTCTGAATTAATCAGTGGAAACCACGAATTGAAACCTGAACAACGGAGCGCGTATAGTTTCAGGACAGTTAGTTGTTTCCAACTATACCGGTGGACTAATTAGATTAGACTTATAAGTAGACAGTTACTTTTACAAAACTAAAGTAGGATAAGTAGTTAAGTACTATGAGAATAGTGTTAAACATTATGTGTATGAAATTTGATCCATACAGGGTACTCAAGGGAAAAGAAATCCTTCTTACTCCTTACCCATTATGGATTGAGTCAGTGAGAAAAACTACTCTCCTTTTTTACATTATGCCCTTGACAATGACCATTCTAGCTAGTTTCGGTACGTATTTTTTTGACGCTAGTGTTGACAATGACTCTTTTTGCCTTTTTCTGAACATGTCAAGTCATAGTAAGTTTATTTTTCTAGTAGATGGCGTTATTCATAATTCAAAATTCATTTATTTGCTAAATATGGTACATACAAGTTGTTATGATAATTTTTCCAGCATATTCTGTCGAATGTTTCGACGTGCAAATACTTAAATTTAAATACATAATACAATTTTATTACATAATATCATCAAATCATATTTAAAACATAACTAAATCAGTAAAATAAATTATTGAAATGTCAGCAATAGAAAATGTCAAAAGTTATAATTAGTGTGCAATGTCAATATTTTTTATTGACTTTTGATTTATTGACTCAATTTGAACCATAAACTTAATATTCCAGTAGCGAAAAATTTTCTAAGTATATGATTTGAACTAAACTAAATGCGAAAGGAACTTCGTTTATTTGTTTTCACGATTAATCCACTGAGCTAATTTTATTGAATTTTGGTACAGAGATATTTCTCTTATTTTGGACCATGAAGAAGAATATAGGATACTATTATTCCCTAATTTCCCACAGGAAACCAAATTCCATGCGCGGACAAAATTGACAGCTATGGTTTTATCAGAAATAATAGAGACCCATGTCATTCTCTAAGGTTTAACCTATATCTAAGCACTTTTTTTCTAATAATAATAATAAATAATAATAAAAACGCTTTATTGCACACTAGACAAAGACATTACATAGGAGCAAACAATAAACATGGACAAGTACACAAAAGGCGGCCTTACTGCTACGTAGCAGTCTCTTCCAGGCAACCTTGAGTGGAAAAATATTAAGGGGAAGAGGAAAGAGGGGAGTAGGTGCAAAAATACTAGAAGGACAATAGATATAGATATACATAAATAAAGAGAAGAGAAAGTGTATGTACTTATATAAAATGAAAGTTGAAAGGGAGATATCAGAAAAAAAAGTAGTATTAGGTGGGAGAAAGGAAATGCGTTCTAACTTGATCTTTGAAAGATCTCAGGGTACGAGCTTTACGGATGCCCTCTGGAAGTGCGTTCCACAAACGGACAGCATGCACAGAGAATGAATAGGAAAGGAAATCAGTGGAATGACAAATCTAAATTAGTACATCTAGTGAAAAGTACAAAATATATAATTATTTACTTTCCCATTTATAATATTACTGCTGCCTATCTCGTAGATCCAAAATATCACCAAATTTTTGGTTTAATTTTAAAATGGAACCGATTTCATCAAATTATCTGTGAAATAAAGTACAAGTTTCTCATCTTTGTTCAGAAGTTGTGAAACTGGTTCTAAGTATGAAACAGTATAATTTTAAAAACTATTAATGTTACTTGCCATTTGTGTTGAATGGCGGTGCAGATGCTGACCTTTCCCATATCGAATCAAATCGAGATCTCAATTAGTTCCTTTACTGAAGCCACACACAAAAATTGGTGACGCATCAGTCGATTACAAAAAATAATTAAAACATGTCACTTCTGTCGGGTTGGCCTAATTTTTTGACATTGATTGGTTATGTAATTAGTCTTTGTCGGAACACCAATTTTTTGTATGAAAATAAATTATGTCAAGGTCCATTCAATCCAGCTTTTGTTCGAGTATCTGGTACGTAGTTAACTGGAACCATGTTTACTTGTTAATAAGTGCACTTGAATTATAACTTCTTGGAAAATACAAATGTTAACCTGTAGGAAACTTACACAATAGTTGAAGTTGGTTATTATTTTATCTTAAATTGAAATAGTTTTATAAGATGTAACAGGTTAACGCAGGCTTATTACATAAAAACAATCAAGATAATCGGACATCTTATTTGAGTTATTATAGTGTCAAGGAGTGGGATGAACATCGTCCTCTTATCGCGGTTGTTTTTATGTTATAGGTCTGCAGGTAATAACACGTGATAATGACAAGGAAGAGAAAAGTTGGAGGAGGTGGAACCTCAAACAATGGATCAACCAAATAAGTACTTACCCGAACAGCTAGAAATACCAACCAGATATCGGAACATCTGGAAATCCAACACACATCACCAGGCGACTGATCCATCACCAGGCATCTGATCACAACCAATGGAGTCAGTCAATCTTGATTGGCATTCACGATCCTCAACTGTAAAAGGTATGCAAAAAAGAAAAAAATATGAAGTCTTCATTTCAAAGCCTTCGTGTATGTATGCTTATGTGTCATGTATGTATGTATCCTTAAATTGATTGGTCAAAATAGCCATGACCGATGGTGACTGATAAATATAACGGATGTGAATTCGCTTTGGCTTAGGCTCTTATTTCAATCACCCCTTGTCCGGATTTTAGTTTTTAAAGCCAGAATAGCAACCCATTATCAGTAAGGCACTCACTAACTTCATGTAAACAGAACTGACTTCATCTCAAAGCTAGTAAACGAAAGAGAACTGCCTTCAGGTAAGTAAGCGAGAGAGCAAGCACGTTCCAAGGCAGGACAGAAAGCCAGGGCAGTACTGGCTTGCTGGCTCACTGAAACTGGCTTTTCATTCTGGCCTCAAAAACTGTTCTCGTGTAATCCAGACATTAGTCCGTTGCCTCTCCTAGCACAAAACGTATGAGAGCAACACAAATTATTTTCAAGCGACCCCATAAAATGGCGCGTCATGTCCATTGTCACCATTGTTGACTTTCGCTACTCAATCATGTGTTCTAATCCGCACTAATGAGACCCAACCGCGCTTTATCAATGGACGATGATTTGCTGATGACGCGTTAAAATCAATAACGATGCGACGGATGCGAGGATCATTAGATAGATCGTTAATACTCGGTGGGGGCTAAAATATTTCCCCTAAATGTAGGGCTGTTACTGGAAGATTTAATACCAATGTGTAAGATGAATCTCATTGTCAGAAACTTTTAGTACCATTCATAATTGGCAAAAAACATTGGTCTACGCTTAATTTTAGATTCGATCGTTTTTGTTGTTTTATAATACTGCAGAAGTTTAGGTCAAAGGTATTTCATCATTAATTTTCCTATAATCATCAAGCGATAAAAATTACTTATAGCTGTTCACTCACTATCGATTAGCAATATAGTTGTTTTTTGGCGACATTTGTTATAATAAAATCTAGCCTAAAACCTTTATATTCCTTTATATCTAAAAACCGAATTATTCCTAAAAACTTTGTTTTAGATAAACCAAATCCAACATAAATGAACTGCTTCAAATAATCATTTTGCTTTGACGATAATTTACAAGGATTCTTTTGTATATAAAACTATAATATTACAGCTAGTCATAAAGTTCCCGTTCCGTTTATCTAGCTGAAAAATAACAGTTGGAGTGACTCAACGTTTCCGTGATTAATGAATAACCAAGATAACTATTATTAATAACTACGCGGCGACCTACCCAAGACTCCGTTTGGTACCATCGCAAACCTCGCCTTTCACACTAAATTAATTTACTTAGATTTAGAAAAAGTTAACAAATCGTTTCAAAACAACCTTGTAAAATACAATAATTATACTTATTTAAGCTGAAAAAATATCTTTTTTTTTTTTCGTAGTCATTAAAATTATTATTGACAACCCTGGCTGGTTGTCAAAGCTCCATTGTACTGTAACTTTTGACGGTGCTCGTTAAATTCCCATGTAGATTACTAATTTCACTTGTATAAGCTTTGATATGCATTGGACCGCGCCTAATAAGCTTTATACTGGTCCAATTATTATTTCAACTCAATGACTTATGCTTGATTAAACGTCTAAACGATATTGGCAATAATTCAATAGTTACTTATTGTTAATAACATCTCAGAGAATGTTAATTTACTTTTTCACCCGTAGAAAAAAAAATAACAACAACCACTACTTACCTACTGAAAATATTTTCTAAAATGTTGTTGTATATGACGAGTATTTAATAAATTACATAAAAGACAATTTTTTAAACTTTTTGGCAAATAATAGTAAAACCAGAAATAGTTAAAGCACGCATGCACGGTCGACGTGATACAAATGATATCGTTTAACACTCTCATGCCACCGACATAAAGCTTTGTTTGACCGGCTCAAGCTGATTCCACGTCGATAAATCTGAGGATAATTTAAAGTAAGATTTACATGGAACAGCGCACATCGGGTCGCAGATTACAAATAAATTCCAAAGGAAATTAAAAAGTATGTACCTTAGTTAAAAAATATCAGTAGTGTAGTGCATTCGGGATGTGGTGTTGGAGGCAAATGCTGGGTTACACAGCCCCCCCAGTTTTAATAAATTATTAGTTGCTATAATCGGTAGAAAAAAAGTACATTGTGGTATGGAAATAAAGTATTATTTATTTATTTCAATTTTAAAAACAGTTTTATTTTTTAATTTTGTTAATATTTTGGTAACTTTATGAGACTTAATTCACCTGTTCCACTAAGTTCTAGTAAAGGTATTTTTTTCAAATTTTATTAAAAATACAACAAATGAATGTCGGCAAGACAAACAGGGTTGCTACGTTTTTGTTTTGATAAATTATTGGTTGCTAATGTTGCTATAATCGGTAGAGAAAAAGTATATTGTGGTGTTGTCTATCAGTCATTTTTGATGTCCCCACTGCTGGGGCACAGGCCTTCCTTATGTGTGGTAAGGAGGATAGGCCATAACCCACCACGCGGGCCCAATGCGGATTGGTGGGTGTTAATGACTGCAAATGCAGCCGTGACCAACAACGGCTTAACATGCCTTCCGAAGCAGGGAGGAGCCCGAGATAATACATTTTTGGTCACCCCATGACCGACCCTTAGGCCTTAGTGTAAACGGCTTTTTAGTGGAAAAGGTGAATAAAGTCTAATAAAGTTACCAAAATATTACCAAAAGCAATAAAAAGTGTGATTTTAAAAGTTGAAATAAATTAATAATATGTAGGTACTTACTTTATTTCCATACCACAATGTACTTTTTTTCTACCTATTATAACAACTAATACTTTATTATAATAAATAAGTCGCAACCCTGTTTGCCATACCGGCGGCGGCGCGGCAACGGCGGCGGCGCGTCACCGGCGGCGGCGCGGCACCGGCGGCGGCGCGGCACCGGCGGCGGCGCGGCACCGGCGGCGGCGCGGCACCGGCACGGCGCGTCACCGGCGAGTCACCGGCAAGACAAACAGGGTTGCTACTTTTTTTGTTGTATCAAGAGGAGAATGCAGTCTTTACGCATACTAAACGGCATGTTGGACTCGAAGACCACAGAAACGCTAATGATATAGCGATTTATCACGTTTAACTATCAAAAGACAATGGACTTTGACAGTTGGTCGATAAAAAGGTATATACCTATAATATCGTGTTTGGGCCGTCATGCTATGGGGGCTAGACCGCCAAACCATAGTGCCAAACGCACAAATGTGGCTATTCTAATCCCAACTAAATGGCAAAACACGACGGTCCACCATATAAAATTTACATCTCGTACTGTCATACTTTGGCCACGTAATGCGAAGAGGAAAAGCTGTTCGAGGTTAGTGCAATAGAAAGCAAAAGATCCCGATATCGTTCACAAGTACCACATGATCTAACAAAGTAAGTGTCGCAACCTCCTCAAGTTCTAAAAAGTGTTCAGAGCAACGATGGACCGAGACTGATGGAAGAAAATCATCAAAATAAGAGCTTTATCGTCAAATTAATAAATCCCACGCAGCTACCGGTACAGTCAGCAATGAAAGTCGCGTAGCACTTTAGTATTTTGTCATAGCAACTTTTTTGGCAGATGATGTCTTATAGTTCGAAACATTTCTCAAAAAAGTTGCTATGATAAAGTACTAAAATGCTAAGCGACTTTCGTTGCTGACCGTACACATCTATTGTGTCTCTCCTTAGGTGAGATGAAAGCTAACCACTTCAGTTGTGGATATAAAAAAATATCGGGATACCTTAAAAATCTGTTAAATGTAATAAGTTCTTAGATAAATCTACAATATTCATATTCACATTCATTTATTTAATCACAACATAATGTTACAAATTATATTCGTTGCATCATGACATCTTATAAGGTATTAGTGAAAAATATTTAAATTACTAACAATGGAGAAAAAGAAAGAAAAATAACATTCACTTTAAAAACACTACTAAATTAAATAACTAAGGCCTAAAAATCTTTAATAAAATATAACTAAATATAAAAAATATAGTACCTGTATTAAAAAAACAAAACAACAATCTGACAACTTCTAAAACTTATCTTCGAAGTATTCTTTTAGATCATAAAAGGCTTTTGCGGACTTTTTACCGTGGAGGGTTAGTTATACGTACGTCTTTATTCTAAAATAGACTAAACATGTCGTACTAATATCACTAATATTATAAATGTGATAGTTTGTAATATTGTTCCTCAATCAAGTAAAAACGGCTTAACGGATTTGAATGAAAGGCATACGGAAGAGATACTTTTTGTTCTGGTAAAAGGTTCTCTAGGGATTTTCCGAATGTCTAAGCAAACGAAGTCGCGGCTGGAATCTAGTGTAAAGATAAAATGTTCAAATCGATCATGACCTCAACATGAACGATGATGCTACGAATTAGGTACACATACAATTTGAATAGATATTCGAATTATCGATACTGTAATAATTGTTACATCGTAACTGATTATTAACCTCCTACGATGAAAGTGTTTACCTTTAATCATCACAAAGGTATTCCATGATTGATCAAAGTGATGAACAGTGGGTCTAAAAAGGCAAATTTATATGAAACATTTCTTAATTAAACATTTACCTACTGGTTTGTAGCAGAAAACCTTTGAAAACACTAGTGTCATTAATTAATAATACATTTGCAGTGCATAATTCATTTTGGAATCATATTTGAGGTCGAAATAAAACTACTTAAAAATAATAGCGCCTTTTTGCACGAGTGATTTTTGTATGTGCTTAGTGTCTTGTAATTTTTGTTTGTGATTGTTTTCTATTTTTTATTCATTAAATTATTTGAAATTTAAGAAATATGTTGCCTTTTTAGACCCCTGGTTCAACGAACTAAAATGAATGAGCAATCTCTAAGTTTAGGAATTGTTGGAATTTCTTCGCGTGTATCGAATTGGAAATTTTGTCTTATGTCTGATCAATCAATTAAAATATTCTGTGATGTAACTTTGTTTTAAACGAAATTTCTTTTAATTAATTCGGATCAAAGATAGGTACCCCTTTTTGATACAACTTTTTAATTTGTATTTAATTATTTTCTTTGTTGATAATACCATTATTGGACAATGGACTGAAAAATGTTTTAGGACATTTTTTTATAAATTTTGCATGAAAAGTTATACCTATCTAAAATTACATACATATATCAAATATTTGAATAATCCCCTTTTTCAAACTAGTTGTGCCGAATGAGACCCTGCATGCATCGATTTATTATTGACGTCACTTCACAATATTAAAATTCAAACTATTTCCTTTTGAATTATCTACCTTATAATAAAATCTTAAATAAAACCACATAGTTCGATACCTCAACACGTCCAGTCAATAAAATGTGCATGACAACATATTACAAATTATTCGCAAACGAAGCTGACGACCGGCGCGCGCGCATTTGTTTAACAGTCGAGATTGTTGTGCGAAAGCGTTCACACGTAACGCGCAAATTCAGGTTGCACCCGTGAAAAGTTTTACGCTTTCATAAATTAAAATGTGATTTAAACCGATTTTAAAATAGTTTTTACTGTGATAAAGTGATGTGTGATTAGTTGTGTGTTTAATTTTTTAATGATTTTTTGGAAACACCATCATGAAACATAATATTTTGTAAGTATTTTTGAAAATATATCCTAATCATTAAATACGGAAAACCAGCGCTGGTCGCAGACCAGCATTATGCTGAGTTGGGACCGTTTTGAGACAAATAGTGTTTAAGTTTTATTGTACCTTTGTACTTCTTAATGTCTGTCTCAAATAAATTATTTTTCTTTCTTTCTTTCTTTTCTAAATTGCTTAAATATATTCTACTATTAAAATTTACGATAATATATTAAAACCCATTTCAAAAATCATAGATAGCGAAAAACAGTTTTTAGTTTTCCAGTACCTAAGTATTTTATAAAAAAAAAACACGTACTTAAATACACAAAATCTTTTAATGTAAAAGTTTCTGCTTCTATACTTATTAATATCATGGTTGAAATGTGTAACTTAACTACAAAATTTATATCAAAAGGAAGGAAATATAAAAAACACCATAAAATATGAGCATTTATGAACTTTTACAAGATTTGCAAGCTGTATAACATTTATACTTATATTTACCAAACCTCGTCGATATTGTTATAGCTACACCGAAGACAACAGATAGCATAACAAAACCTAATAATTTAAAATCTTTTAAACCTAAATTTAAATAATTACCAAAATCTTAGTGCCATCATTTGCCAAGCTTTCTGTATTACATTAAAATCTATAATATAACGTGACAAGATGCAATAACAAGCTTTTAAGGCTTTAAGGGACACACGGCTGTGTAGATAATGTTGTTAACTGCCTTTATTTATCGCAACATAGTTCTAAAGCTGTTGCAAAGCTATTTTAATAGGTATTTAAAATGGTAGACGCCTGCAACTTAGTGTAACTAAGTTTCAAGCAGCGTAGTTGTGTCAGAAAATACAACTAGCATGCTGGGAAATGTTGCGAGCGAAAAAATCAAATTAAATTATGCGACTTATTATATAACGCCATTTTATAATAAATGCATTACAACTTTATTAGCCGATACAACAGGGTAACTAGCCAAGTTGCCAAATTTATTTATTTAAATTATGATTACATAAATATTTGTCGCTATTCTACATTGTGCTGATATCAATATAGTAATTCCATTTTTTTGAGCACTATGTGTTTAACTAAGTACAACATAGCCAACTAAATTTAAAAAAAAAAACAAACTTTATCCAATCCTTCTGGATCCTTCCTCTAACTTAAACCCTAGATTAACCTAGATGCAAATAAATGGAATTGAATTAGAAATTTATTAAGGAATCAACCTTAAAGATAAACTATTTGATAAAGATGAACCATTTTATAAAAATAATAATGTTTCCATTTCATAAACGATTTTATCATAAATCATAACCAACAGGCCAATATTTTCAAAAAGTTCTTGGTCCTATTTTAAATTGCTATGTTTTCGCGCGCACTGTTTATTATTATGTACTAACACTATTTCGCAAATAGTTTCAAAGTAAAGCCCAAAGAGAATGTAAAAAAAACTAGCGTGTTAAGCCCTTGGACTTGTCATCTTTTGTTATCTTCAACAATGTCTTATAATATTGTAAATATGTGGTTAAGCATTTCTAACTAATCATATTACCTTGACTATATAATATCATATTAAGGCACGCTTACACACACGGTCATTGACTCTTATCGTACAGTGTGTACATAGAGTAAACAGAAATATGCATTTTTATACAGTGGGTACAGAAAAAGATACAAAAAAATTTACTTGCTATATTTGATCATACCTAAAAAAAATACGTACTTATTCCTCGGCATAGTATCAGCTTTAATATTGTTTACGTTTTTCATTAATAATTATGATGGTAGTAAATGGAGGAAAACCTGAAATAACTGTCTCTCCTATTATTGGAATCAAGAATGTTTAATGAATAGAAGTGACAGAAATGGCGCCATAGTATGCCCACGCACGTTGACGACGGGCGCACGGGGTTGCACGGGCGGGGCCGGGCGCCTAGAACTGGTAATAACGACTTTTTGTCAAAACTTTTGTCATTTTTGCTGACAGCATAGTACAATGTATAATGTGGTACCAAATGATGTGATAGTGTTATTTAAGCTAAATAACTTTCTCCATGGAAACATACTTCAACTGTATCAAATCGGTCAGACGACCGAGTTACTATGGTGTTTTTCGAACTACATTCCTTGGAGAATGTTGTTCAGTTTTAGCAACACTATCACCTGTTTCATTATCATCACAATCATTTGGTACCACCTTATATAAAATACAATTTTAGATCAAATTTTAGTAATAGTTTTTGTAATTTTAACATAACAATATATTGTGTATGTGTAAGTAACAGGCAGTGAGGAGTTCGGTGGCGCAGTGGTTTAGCGCCTGGCCCAGCGATTGCGGAAGTTAAACAACGTTCGCAAGGGTCGGTCATGGGGATGGGTGACCAAAAATTTATTATCTCGAGCTCCTCCGTGCTTCGGAAGGCACGTTAAGCCGTTGGTCCCGGCTGCATTTGCAGTCGTTAACACCCACCAATCCGCATTGGGCCCGCGTGGTGGGTTATGGCCCATCCTCCTTACCACCCATAAGGAAGGCCTGTGCCCCAGCAGTGGGGACATCAAAAATGGCTGATGGACAAGTAACAGGAACTTTTTTTGCGAAAAATATAATGTTATACTTTAGTGTTATTTGTAAATCGTAGGCTACACGCAGTGTTTCTAATAATGTATCTATACTTAAATAACAAACTCTATTAACCATTTTCCTTTAGAAAATAACAACTTATATGTATAGTATGATACAATAACTTTTATTTCTATTAGATGCTAGTATCCCCTCTAAAGTATGAAAATATAAATCCGCTGTGTTCTTTCCTTTCCATTTTATATTAAACTTATAAATAAAGTTTAAACATTTTCTTGTTTGCTACCAAAATTGGCTTTATGTCACGAACTTTATGTTACGAGACCTTTAGCTTATGGCTAAAAATTCCAATATTGAAGGTGTATTGGAGGCTCCAGCACGATGAATATTATTGACGTAGGTAATACGTGACTTTGCCTCACGTCTGAGGTCCCTATCATAAAAGCATAAATGAAATAGTATCCAAAAAAATCATAAAACACAAACTTTTTAAAAACTTTGTGAGCTAATTTAACAGTTAAATTAGCTCACAAAGTTTTTAATAAGTTTCTTCATCGTCAACACACACAAATAAGTAGTTGATGCAAATTAAAATAATTAAGCTGATAAAATATTAAGCTCCGATTTTTTTATGCTTGGACAATTTCACACAGCATCATCTAGCCCCAAACTAAGCTAAGCATGTAATATGATATACTATTTATATTCTTTTTAAATATACTTATTAAACATGGTAACCCCAGACCCGTCACAGAAATTAAAATTCATAATTTCAATTTCTGCCGGCCGGGAATCGAACCCAGGGCCAAATGCGTGGTAGGCGGCATGCTTGACCACTGCACCACTCAGATCGTTTGATTCTCGCAATAAAATTGCTGTACCTAAATGAAATATCACTGATTTTTAATTTTGGTGTTGATTGACCTTGATATTAAAAAGAAAGTCAAAATCTTCAAAGGTATTATCAAGTATACCTACTTAAAACAATAATTAACAAAAATCTATGTACTTTGAAGTATATTGGGCACTTAATTTTAAATCTATTTTATATTGAATGCCAATCTTTACAACCCACATGTGAAAAAGCCAATGACAAAATTAATTCGAGCATTAATACATTCTTTAATGGAAAATCTATGCACAAGTTTAGGTAAACATAGGCACGGTAATTTCGTGACTCATAGCCTCTAGCAAATTAACAAAGATATTTCAACATATGCGGCTCCATAAATATAAATTATGTTGTTAATTAAGTTCCATCTCTTAGAAACACGTAGTAATATCGAATTTCACGGCACACATCACAACGTTGAATCGTAAATTTAACAAGACGAATATACCAATCTAGTTACGTAGATGATATTTTAGTTACTCAATTAATACAGTGTGTTTTTTTGAACAGTGATCAAATTTTGTGTTGTGACTTAGGCCATCAAACTGAACAACTTTGACTATGGGACCAACTTAATCAGAGCAAAAAAAAAACAGCTGTTACATACACTTTGGTCGAGTATATAATTGATGTTTTCTATTTTATTATTAGCTGAATATTTTTTGATCTGATCAAGTTGGTCCAATAGACAAAGTTGTTCAGTTTGATGGTCTAAGCCATACCACAAAATTTGATCACTGTTCAAAAAAACACACTGTGTATAAAGCTTGTTCGGTTAAAATACAACCAAACCAGATTAAAGATTTACCTCGATATTTAATACCATTTTACCAGGCTATAAATTATCTGTGTACCAAATTTCTACCAAATCAGTTCAGCCTTTAAAAAAATATCGGATTGCAGTAGATTGTGGTAGATTGACATTCTCCTACAATATACTGCGATCTGATATTGAATATCTGATCACAATAATATTGTTTTTTGGTAGATGGCACTAGATGGCATGTAAAAAGTAAGTATGTAAAAATAAATTAAAAACCCGCCTGCATAAAAAGACAAGTCAACTGAAAAGATGGAAACAAGATTAAATATGAAAGGCAACATGTCATAATAACATGCAGTCGGAGGCATGCATAAAAAAGTGACATTATGAATGATTTGAATTTGAACACCAGAGGTTACTATTCCTCACACGATAAGAAAAAAGAAAAAAGGTTGCCATTCTCATTAAATGTAAGCCTTAAAAGAATTAAAATTTTATAAATTGAGTGGAATTTAATAATACAACTATCACTAAAACCAATAAAATATTTATTATATTCTTTCCAAATCTACAATTTTGTTTAATTTTAGCAAAATTGCTAATTCACCGGTTGATTTAAACATGTAAATCAAGTTGTTATTTTATTATTAGTATTCATGTTATATAATAATATGCGATCAATTTGCATGAATTCAAATTAATGGCGTCCTGTGCGGGATTCCCGAATTGTTATCGATGTAAAATAATGAAGTCGATAAAGTAGAAATTAACGTGGCGTTGCGTTCCAAAAAAATGTTTATCCTTTGCTGCAATTACTGCACAAGTGCACAGGTGCACACTATAGCCAAAGTGAAAATAAAATGTTTGCTCTAGGGCGCAGTGTTACAGGTATGTGGATCGCGGAGGTTCGCGATTCTTAGTGGCCGGGTACCACTGACCTAAAGATTTTTTTTCTATTTATAATATAGAGGTCAATGCCGGGTACCCATCCCAAAGAGTACATTATTATACTAGAGATGAGAACCCATCCTAAATACATTGCTCCAACATAATTTGTTACTATTTGTACATAATTATTAAAATCATGACTTGCTGCAAAATTCTTAACATATTGTACATAATAACTACCTATTGTATCGACCCTTTTTTTCTGGAATATCTCCAATGTATAGACACTGCTTTTTTACAGTTTTATACTAGCAAAAAAGAAGTAAAACAAAGCATAACAGCTAATGCGATATCAAATAACTAGGTAGCGACTTCAAAGATAACGCAATGTAAACAGGGAATACCTAACCTATCTACGTAATCTACTATGCTCATAACTAGGTATTATCTGTTTCTCTTCTATGAATGAGATACCAATTTATCTAATAAGTCGTGTTGTCGCATTATAATGACATAATACATGTAAGCAAACTAATATTATAGTTGCTAGTTGTTATACATTGTCGTTTCTTACTCCTTCTCTGTTCATGCAGTCCTCCTATGGACTTTCCGAGGGTATCAGAAAAGCTCAGACTCAGACTTTGGCGATCAAGTTGGAAGTAATTTCCTTTCTTGTGATCGTAACTTATAATACGTACCAATATTTCATTTCTCTTTCTATCTACCTTTATACACAAGAATTTTGAGTAATATGAGTTACTCGAAATATAGAATTTGCTCAAAACTTTTTAAAAATATCGAATCCATTACAAGAATTCAGAGTAATATGAGTTACTCGAAATACATTTTTTTTTTCGCAAAAGCCACGTGAACCGTCGTCACATAACAATTGACGACCAAAGCAATTACAGATATAGAAAAATAATTTGTATTATTTTATATTTTACAATACCTAATATTTCTTATGCTAAAGAACAATATTTATACATTACATTACCCGTCCTGTCCTTTTATTGGCACCCATTCGCCTACTTCTACTTATTTATTTTCTCTCGCCCACGGTTGCCTGGAAGAAATTTCTATTTAGCAATAAGACTGTCTTTTGTATGTTTTATTTTATTATTTTTGTCTCTTTCTGTTTTGTTTTTGTCGTGTGCTATAAAGCATATTTTATTATTATTGAATATTTCAATTAAATTAATTAATATTTCAGTCACAATGAGTAAGTACAAAAAATACCTTTCAGTTGCCTTTCAGTAGGTACCATTTTTGTAAAAACCAAATAACATTAGGTACATAAGCATCAGTGTAATACGGGAATGGTCAGTAAAAAATCTTATATTTATTTTAACTTAACTACTTTTGAATAATACTACACAACATTGGGAAACATTATTTTATCGGAATAAGATGTTCATACACGCAAATATAATATGATTGATTTGTTTACTTATGTAAAACGAAACCTAATCAGTCACTTTCAAACGTCCACTTAGTAATGCTAACTGTCAGAATGTCAAAATCAAAGTTCATTGTCAAATAATGACATTCAACACGCAGAATTTTAGCAACTGACAGGTACCGAGTGGGATGATTAGCTATATTGCTCATAGATATAGATTGCTCGTCGTATATTGCCATAGTAAAAAAAACAAAAATTCAAAATGTCATTTTTTTAAATGTTCTATGGATATGGAATTCGATGAATCTGGAATAAGGGGAATCTGAAATACGACGAATCAGGAACATGATGAATCCAGAACAAATCGTTTTATGAACATGGCCTACTGTTAATATAACAGACAACTTTTATCTTTTTTTAAATTTGAGATATTGCATTCACAATGCTATTTTTACACAATACTAAATAATATACTAGAAAAAATACGACTCGCACCAGATCAATACTCAGACGGGAATCGAACCTGCGACCTTTGGATATCCGGTCCAATGCTCTGACCGCTGAGCTACTGAGTCACTAGTGAAATCGCCGAATTTTTATCTTTTTTTCTTACAATAAATTTTAGCTTTTAAATAAAAAATGGGAATCACTACGTAGAGCTTTTGCTCAAAATGATTGCTCATCTTAGCTCGAACGCCCCGCGTAATAATATTCTGGATAAAATTTGAATGCCATTATTGAAATCATTTTAATGTAAAATTTTAAGAACCGACGGACCCGCTGATGCGTTAACGTTAAAATTAGGTCAGCGATTCGACTTTGATTTCATATCGTCTATCTGTCAGCTTTACGATTAGTGACTCTTTAGTACTATTTTGATTGTAAAAGTATGATAGAGACATTTTGTGGATTGTACATATTACAACAGGTGCACATTTTGCGTATTGTATCGTACATTATGATACGAAGGGTTACTTGGGATAGAGTCCTTGCGTATTCTTAAAGACTTCAAGCAATACATTTGTGGGATTGTTAAAATAAGTGTGATTTTAGTGACCCAATTTTGTATCAAACTCTTAAGGAAGCTGCCAGGTTTCCCCGAGTATGACCGAGTCTAACATGCCGTTTGGTATGCGTAAAGACTGCATTCTCCTCTTGATACAACAAAAAAAAACAAAAAAAAAGGAAGCACACGTGTGCATTACAACGCCAGTATTTTAATTTTGACAACCTTTGTGGTTGGGTGATTTCATGGTGTCACCATCTCTGAAATCCTGGGTTCGATCCCCGGCTGTGTTAGTTTAGGTCTGGTTGTTTGTGTTACTAACGTAGCATTGTCTCTGATTTCCATAACACAACTTTATCTACTTACTTTGGGATTGGAGCAATGTTTGTCATGCTTATCAATATTTATATTATTTATGTTTTTTGAAAAACTACACACACAGACAGGTAGTCATGTAAACATTCTCCCATTTTCGAAAACTGAATTGCCATTGATGTAAATTGAAAAAAAAAACTGGTCAAGTGCGAGTCGGACACGCGCACGAAGGGTTCCATACAAAAATAGGTAAAAAAAAACACGTTTATTGTATAACTAGAAGCCCCACTCAAATATTTATTTTATTCTGTTTTAGTATTTGTTGTTATAGCGGCAACAGAAATTCATCATCTGAGAAATTTTCAACTGTGTAGCTATCACGGTTCATGAGATACAGCCTGGTGACAGACAGACAGACAGACAGACGGATAGTGGAGTCTTAGTAATAGGGTCCCGTTTTTACCCTTTGGGAACGGAACCCTAAAAACTAGGTACTCGTAATGCACATTGGAGGTTTATACATGAGTCCATTCAGTTATCGAATCACCAAATTGAAGTGACCTAAAAACAATGACATACTTACGTATTTGCTTTTAGCTAATCTGTTTTCTAAGTCAAATGTTTGCAAATATTTGCGATTCAGGTTATTCAAATAAAGTTTTCAGCTAAGTCATGATATTCGAGTGTTCGATTCGGACTGTAATTTGTATTTCAAATATTTGTTTAGCAAACAGCAATTTGTTGTCATGTGGGTTAGTAGATTAAATTGATTTGGGACACAGATTGATAGCTGACATGTTAAATAATATACTTAGAACTCTTATTTAATTAAAATTGTAGGATGTTATAATAAAAATAAACACTTTCTGCTTCACACGTTTCGGAACGAATTCTTTCTGAAATGACTAAATTGGAACATATTTTTAATAAAAAAATAAATTTACAATTATGGTTTTAGCAACATCACCTCACTGAAATAGTTCAATGAACTTTAAGTGGGTAATATTGGCCTTTTTATTAGTTTCCGACCATGCAAATGGTTTGTGTCAACAATGTTTGATAGTAAAATTGTTTTTTTTCCGTGTATAATTGTTATGCTCAACGCATAAGTCGCAACTGTTCTCAAAAATAATGCGAAAAGATGACATTATATCATTATATTTGCTAAGTTCATTCCCGTCCAGTCCATCAATCTTCCAGTCTTCTTGTCAACAAACTTATCGGTGGAAATTCTAGGAATTATCATCGTTGAGTGGTACACACAAGGCACACTTTCGCGTAAAAGTTATTTTCGTATAAGGTCGGGTGCTAATGTTGACACCACTGCAGTGGAGATTTCCTCGGATACTCGCGGAACGCTTGACCCAGTTGTATCGCTGAAAATTCTATAAGAAAACTGCAAATATTCTTACAACTTTCCGACGGAATGTAATCGAATTTCCCACCTTGGATCTGATTTCGCTTTTGTGTGGCGACGGGATTTTCGTAAATGGTTACCAGATGTGGTAGAATTACCTACTTAGTTGATGACAGTAACGAATTTTAATGTTTTACTGTAACATTTATTGCATTGTTAAATCTATCAATTCGTAGTATGTTGTTCGTATGTGCAGTGAGTTTTTTATATGTTTTACTACCCCGTATCATCTTATTGGCTGGACGGGTACTTATAGTTATGTTATGATATCAAAATGGCAGATTTTACACCAAAATAATTTGACCAAGAAAAATGCTAATCATAGAACAGACCGGCAATTATTTTAATAAAATTTTCAAGAAATTTAAATTAAAGTTTCTTTTTCGCATTTTAAATAAATGTTGTAGCTCAATGCCCCCTTTGTTTAATAATACTCGTTTGAGACCAATATTACAGCTCCTTTGTATCTATGTGTTGTGCAATGACCGCATCATTACATAAATAATACCCATTCAATATCTGAGACCCTCACTCATTTGGAGGGTTGCCAGCCTTTTAATAAAAACAAGAGAGCAGTGGGTGTTTAATATATGAAGGAAATCGATTCTATTTATATTATTTCCACTTATTAACAAGATAATATTACCCGCAAACTATATGCCGGGAATAGTACAAGATAGTTACTATAAGACAATTTTTTAGTAACAAAAATCTTATAACTATTATATACTATCACAATAGTGACTGTAACTATTTTTTTCTGCTATTAATTTCGGTATTTGAAACAAAGGTTTTTTTTTACCTGCTAGTAAAAGCAAAAGAAAAACATTTTTGTCGGTAAAATTACCGCGCTCTTCTAATAAAATTGCGTATTGCTAATAAGAAAATGGAAATACACGTACATATGTATCCGATTTGAAAATTCCGCTACGCTACTATTCTGGGGGCCTATTACAAAAATAACATACGCAATTGCGTAACGCAGTCACTTGGTCACGATAGTCGTCCGCAGTTCGTCGGTTGTGGCTATTAAACACATTTTCAATTTTTCTATCGTAGCCCAAAGACTATTGAACGAGTGATGTTGAATACGCTAGAGAAAAACTGTCAAACTGACGCAATCACTTTGCGATATCGCATACGCAAGTGCTTTGTAATAGGAAACAATCATAACGAAGCACGGACGCAGCTGCGTGTATCGCGTGAAACTTTTCGTAATAGACCCCCTGATACTTATCGTTTCTTTATCCCAAGCGGATATAAAGTAGACAGTTCAATGTTCATTTAGTTTTGCTTCATTCATTTCATTCACACACGATGTTTAAGAAAGACTCTAGAAAGAATACGACGGAATAATTTCATGCATTTTATTGATATCGGTTTGCGCTACTGTTGTTGCGCTACTACTGTCGATTTCTTATACTTCACTTCTTATTTTGTGGTTCTAGACTAGGATTTCTAAAAGTGGGCTCCACGAGGGGTCCGTACTATGTGTATAAGGGGCCCGCAGTTAACCCTTTCCGTAATTTAATCCTTACTAGTAATAATAAATGCAAGTCCGTTGTTTATTACGTCTTAACGTTTTAACTACTGAACCGATCATCATGAAATTTTACATAGGTATACGTTGTCAGGGGTACAACTAATCAGGAATTAGCGAATAAGGAATTGGCGAATTAGGAATTGACGAAAAAGGAGGTTGGCCCTGTCAGCCGTCTAAAACTACTTAAATAAAAAAAAAACACTTAAAACTTCCTTTCTGCAGTGCTCTTCCTGCAGAGTTCAAAGATGTCGGACAACTACACGCTAACCCGGTTCCAAAACAAGTTCTTACTCATTAATAAATATAAGCCAAAGAAGCACCTTAAAGAATGTATGCGAATTTTGGGACTCCAGCGGTCTTGTTTCAAAAAAGGTTTCTTTAAATCGTAACTAGAACGTAACTTAGAATAATAACACCTAGAATCCGTGTCCTCGTATGCAAAGTGAGGCAACTAATACTAAGCCAAAATGGCTTGGTTTTCAGATTTATATCCTTATCACAAGTTACTTAATCGTAACTAAAAACTAAATCTCCTAATTGTAGGAAAATTGAAACAGTTTTGTACTTATTCGGTATGATTAGGTAATATGGAGAATATAAATCTGAAAACGGAGCCATTTTGGCTGTTTTAGTAAACTGTGCGTAAACCAACACCGAATCCAACATTCGGTGTTGGTTTACGCACGATCTAACTCCTGAGGATGCTCCGGGTTGGGGCGAAACACGTGTAGAGTAGCCTAATTGGTGAAGGTGCAAGGTGTGTTGCTGTCTTGCTAAATGCAGGTATTGTGCACTTATATTTTGTGGTGTGCTGCATATTTTTGCGGGCGGGCGGGCGGTGCATCTTGCATATTTTGTTTGCGGAAGTAAGCTACATATATTTCTTTTTCAAAATGGTTTGGGACTTCCGCCAAGTGACGCCTGATTCAATCAAATATTAACATTTGCATTTGACAATAACAAAAAATAGTAATCTTCTTTGCTTTGCATTCAAAATAAATGCTAAATTCGATACGCATTTATCTTAGTAGAATCAGAGATATTCAAGGAGATATTATTATAGTTCCAGCATTACGTCACTTAGTTCTCATTTTTAGTTCTGTAAATAGAATGAATATTCGGCAGTCTAAACTTCTCTTAGGTTAAGATGTAGATTTAAGGTTTGCTATCGATCCCTAAAGTGCTTAAAGGTATCACTCCTGTTATAATTTAAATACAGAAAAAATACAGCACGGGATTATAACGCAATTAAATGTCAGTAAGTTAATCGGAACATAGCTCGAACCTGTGAAACACGATAATTTAATCGAAATTAAGAGCTTAGCATTATTACAAAATCTTTGATTGTATGTAAAGAGGTTGGCATTGTAATAACATGATCGCCAAGCAAACTTACTTACAATCCAAGATCTTATCGACTGCATAACAAGGGCTTTAAAGCTTACGCAAGATAACAAGAACCAACTAGATCCATTTTCATTTGACTTCAATTTTTAATGAAAATAACGGTTGTAAATAACAAAAAAGGGTGCAACAGAATTTTAAGTGGGTGTGAGCTGTTTAGATTTAATTTTACAATTTTTAATTTTAACTATGATGTAAACAAAGGTAATACCAACAAAATTAAATTGTTTAATTTAGAACTGTGACCAGCAAAAACAAAATAACAGAAAGAACAGCCGAAGTCACTTTAAAAATATTTTATAATTTCTAGTCTTTATGACTTATATCAGAGCTCTGTCACTCCGCGCGCGAGTCTGAACCGCTCGGCGTCCTCTGAGAGGACAAATTTCATACATCAGAAAAGATAAGACCTACGCGTTAGAAAGGGAGGCAACTACTAAATGAATGTTTTGGAGCGAAGGGGCGCTCCCTGATACCTGAATTGCACCTTATTGTGTCGGAACAAGAGTCGCAATTTATTTAAACGATTTTGCGGAGTGCAACTTCTGTACGCTAGTACTATTATCTATTCTGTGCTTATATTTCAATCTCAAAACCATAATGGTTGTGTCACGTACGGCCCGCGCCCGCGCCCCGTTCAAAATGTTTGTACCATTTTCTGTGCTTAAAGCATTTATTTATTTATTTAATCTTTACTAATTAAGAAAATTATAAATCCTAAAAGTAAGTTTGTTTGTTTATTTTGTTTTTTTGGCTAAGATAAGAGCCATCCTGCTAGCAAAACTACAAGGGTAAAAATATACATAAAGCTCGCGTGAGAAAGGGACATATAAACCGCTCAACACTATAATACCATACTACTACCATACTGTTCTTGCCAACTTCCCCTCCTTACCTAAAAGATTGTTTCTCATTCCTTTCCTCGTCCACGCAGTGTACCTTGCGTTCTTCCTCTAACCTCACTCTTGGATTTTCTGCGTCATTCCTCTGATTTCTTCTCCTATTCCTTTTCTGTTCATGCAGTCCGTCTTTGGAACAATCTACTAGAAGGTATCAGAAAGGCCCAAACACTTGGATCCTTTCGCAATCAAGTCAGGAGTCATTTCCTTTCTTCTATTCCTCACTAATTATATTTATTATTATTATTCTTTCCATTTTCCTAAATTTTCTTTTTTTTATTTTATATATGTATTTAGTCTGTCCTCTAAATAGTTGCACCCACTCCCTTATTGTCCTGTATCTTATATCTCTCTCTCTCCCAAGGTTGCCTGGAAGAGATTGCTGTCTAGCAATAAGGCCGCCTATTGTGTACTTTCTTCTTTCCCCTGTTTCTTTGTCTGTAATGTCGTTTCGTGTGCAATAAAGAATATTATTATTATTATTACAAAATGCGAAATAATTCAAACTCGTAAAATAAACAAAATCGCTAATATTGCTTTGTACCTAATGTTAGAATAAATAAGTATAACATAAAATTGAAAAAAATTTTTTTTTCTAAAATTAGACCTAACTTTGTGATGATATTTTTTTGATCGAAAAATATCGTTCTTTTATGTTATTGGTTAACCTAGATTCTCGACCATATTATATGATGTGACAAGTAGGTATTTTGTTAGGACACTACGTAAATTTTATTACTGTAAAATTTAAATCATGCATTGGCGACCGATCATCATGAAATTTTTCATACACGTTGTCAGGGGTGTTTAAAAGGGACATACTTTTCATCCCTAAAAAGTACTGTAAAGTAGGGAAGTACAATGTGATTAATGTAACTCAAACATTGTACAACTAAAGTGACTAACTTCAGAGCGCTTGCAGTACAAAACGAAGTATTTTAATCTGTAAAATTTTCTCATTGCCGTCATATCGAGTGAACTTGCACCGGACCACTGTCTTTTGTCAATTTAACCACATTTTAACTGTCCACGCACACGAAGTTGCAGGCGGCCGCTATTATCTAATAATACCATGGACAATGTATGGACCTATTCATGATGATAAATGACGTGCATGATTAATAGTAACAAAATGCAGATGCATTTTAAGATTCAAATGATTAATTAATATAAAGTCTTAAACGGGATGTTCCTTCTAATGAGTACTATTCTATTTAACACAACATTAACAACAGCAAAGTGGTATAATTGGCCAAGTTCCAAAATTAATTTTCTACTTGTCTCCGTTTCTGTCTGGCCGTATTTCCATCAGGTAAGTATTTGCGGTTATTTCAAATACGTCTTTGTCCAACACAATAGAAATTAATGACTATGTAATTTATTTTATTTATATTAATAGAAATAAAGATCGAGTCGCCAGACTGCGTCATCTTAAGTAATTGACTGTTTTTACATATAAATAAGTAAGGGGTATTTAAAGATTTACAAACTTTGCCTTCACTTTTGACTTCTAAAGCCTTAAAGTTAAAGCCTTTGAAACTAAGTTATAACAATGTCAATAGATTTCATTGTTTAATGTTTTTATTAAAAAGCACTCTCGAAAGCTTTTGTTTAACTTCAGATCTTTGTTTTAGTATCTAAACGTGACACTTTTGCATTTCAAGTGCAACATTGCTTTTCATAATGTTAACTCAGTGTTTTGTTTAAATAACATACACATACAATCATCCTATGATTCAACCCTATCCTACACGTGATTAGAGATTAGTACCGCGTGACTAAAATGATGTTATATTTAGTTACAAAAAAGGATAAGTCAATTAACATGAGTTAGACAAGACAATGTAAAGCTCTAGTGGTTCGGAAGGCAAGGTACGCCATTGAAATCGTAACTTGTGACTTAAATTGTCCCAGATTGTAATCCTAACTAGACTCCTTAGGCAGAGTATTCAACAATTTTAACAAAACTTAAGCGAGTATTTTTCTGTAAACGAAACTGAAACGGTAACGATTTAGCTTTGGTTTTATCGTTGAAAATTAGCGCGATTAGGCCCCAGGGGTACGTAATTATGGCGAAGGTAAGCCGTTCTACAAAAAAATGTTAAGATCTGCATATTGGATCGGTGCGAAACTTTGCGCATTTTCAGTACTTAATTATTTCATATACGTTAAGTTTCAGTGACTTAATAAATACAATTTGGACAACATAGATGATTAGATGCAATAAATAAAAAAATAAAAAAGTACTTTTGAAGTTAAGTATGGGCGGTTTATTTGTAAACATTTTATTGTAAGCAATAATAAAACCAATCCGCACTGCGTCTGCGCGGTGAGTTATGGCGTAACCGTAATCCTATCCTTTCCATAGACAAGTAAGGCCTGTATTACCTGTAT
This sequence comes from Agriphila straminella, assembly GCA_950108535.1. Taxonomy (NCBI): domain Eukaryota; kingdom Metazoa; phylum Arthropoda; class Insecta; order Lepidoptera; family Crambidae; genus Agriphila; species Agriphila straminella. The sequence continues at coordinate 12,373,347 of OX467318.1, forward strand.
CACAGTAGTATTTGTTAAATGGACTGTGAATTGATCTCAGCCCAGAAAATTAAAAAAATACTGATGATAATGCTGATTAATAATGCCAGACACTTGAAATGACACTTACAAAAAGTGATCTTCATTCAGTAAGCAATTTGTCATTGAAACGTACTTGCAGTTTTAAAAATAAAAGTGACATAATACTTGTTCACTATCAGACTCAAAATACCGTGTCAATGCTAGAAAAAGCTAAAAGTATTTTAGATTAATTTTATAGCGGAAGATGAAGTGTTTTTTACTTTACACTTTTATTCACTTCTTGCTGTGATCTGGACGTGATTAATATTCTTGAGTTAAAGCCAATAGGAAAATTTATTTTTGCCTATTCTCCTTTCATCTGATTTTAATTGAATGTGACTATGCCATGCCTGTACTGTCTGTAGTATAATATTATCGATGATATCCTATTTATAGAATAGGTGAAGCCTAATAAATTAATCAATATTGTCTGTGAACATCAGTTTCATCTCATTATGATAGCTCTTTGAAAGTAATTAATACTAAAGGGCAGACATTGTCTAAGTAATTACGTTAAAACCCAGAATATGAATTCCCGCAAATAGTACCTAAATGTTAATATTTTAAAATTATTATTGAGTACCCTAAACATAGTAATAAAGCAAATAAATTAATTACATGCTTAATATCATATTAAATAATAAATTAATCACTGAAAAATATTTTCTGTGAGCTAAAATTTAATATTAATAGCTATATATAATTTGTATGAAAACTAGATACACGTATAAATACATCAAAACATATTTTTCATGACGTTGATCAAATATATTCGTAGTATCAAAAGTCGATTACAATAAAAAGTTCTTTTAATTTGTTTGTATTTTGAATTTCGAATAATACTGTTAACCTCTTACTAATAAAGATTGTATAGCAGATGTATAGTTTTGTCACTTTCTTTTCAATGTCAAATTCAAATAGTTTGACAGAGAGTAACCATTGTGTAACTATACATCTGCTATACAATCTTTATTAGTAATGGGGTTAGTATAGAGTGTGGACAATCTTTGTGATCATTAATCACATCAGTATAAGTGAAAGTGCAAGTAAAATGAATCCTCTATTTACTTATGTTTGACAATATTGTTTGAAAGACAACAAAGATCTGGATATTTTTTGGCTATCCTTACCTCTTTTTAAGAAAAAACTCATCAATATACACAAATAAACTAGCGGTTGCCCGCAACTTCGTCCGCGCGGACTCTTTTTTTGCATTTATCATATTAGTGGGATGCATTTTGTATTTCGTATAATTTTGTAATACCTAAGTATATAATATATAATATTAATATATATACATTATAATTAATGTGCTGCGTTCTGAGTCCTCATTAAATTCATTCACTTATCGATAACTATTTCACAGGTTACAAATGGATCACTTGACACTTTTTCATAAAGTATTTATTTTTTGTTATACTTACAGTATAAATAAGTATAATTACTTAGTATAATTACGTTTGTTAGTTAGGTAAGTTAAGTTTAAGGGTGATTGGCTCCCGTTGTGTTTTTTTAAGTTTTGCTTTCCGTGGCAACCTATAAGTAAGGCAACACTTACCTCGTATTATTATTTTTTAAGTTACCTATTTGCATGTGAAGTGTATGACCTTGTTGGTTGTTCTAATAAATAAAATAAAATAAGACATAGCGTCAAATTTTAAAAATCTTCTGTAATAAATAACACCGATATTACATAATTCTATCATTTGCTGACTAATATGAATATTAAAGCAGCGAAATAGTTATTATAATATAAGTGACAACATGAAATAGCAAATGAAAAAGGTTTGAGTATTCTATGTCATTTTGAGATTATGCTGAAGTATACAATTCAGGTATATTTAGAAACCCTTTTACCAACACGAAAAAAGGACTAGAAGCTGAATGTATAAATTATAATAGGTTACTGGTGGAAGAGCAATGTCTTTATGTTTAACATTTTCTGAGAGAATTTCCGCGAAATGTAAAAAAATATCAGAATTTTCTATTTCTACTTAGCAGGTTTTGTCAGAACTTTTAATACCTGCCCTTGTATAAGTATGGTCGCATTTAGAATTTTCGTACTTATGCCTTAGCATGTCTAGAACTACCTTACGACAATGTTAATATGGTTCAAATTCGCTCGTTTCTATTTAGGATAAGCTCAAGTTTAATATTATGTTTTTGCAAAGCAAAGTCTTGACAAGGGTTAAAGTTGGCTTCTACCGAAAATGGATTTTAGTCTTTATCGTTTTTATGATGCAGTGTGTGTGTTAATGGAAGCAGACACTTTTTTTTCTTTTAATGCGTTCTTTGTTGTTACTAAAATTCAAGGTATTTTAGATAAGCGTTATTCTGTTTTGAATTTAATATGTTTGCGCTTTACTATTGGATATTGATTGGTCTACTTGGTTAAACGTTTTCAAACCTTCTTTTCAAAAGTTTAACTGAATTTTATTCGTTGTCATTTGCTAGAATACATAATTATGTGTCTATATATATTTTTATTGCATTCTTATTATAAATAACATCAACATTTTAAATTTATGATACTCTGTGATACTTTTAAAAATTCATTTTACATTAATGGATTTAAATTAATGCAAATCATATTCTTCATTATAGCGTTTTTTTCATCATAAATTTTCGTAGCTTAATAGAGTATTTGCCGTTTACTCTAGTACTCTAGACATAGCTTTTAAAGTTCACAATACCAGTATACCATATTAAGTACAGAACTTATCGTCTCAACGCATTCACACACTTTGTAAGCATTAGGCGAGGATCCATCAAAACATTTCGTAAGATAATAACTGAGCTTTACGAATTATTATCACTGAGAAAGTCAAGTCGAATGTGATAATTGTCCGTGATATGAATATGCTAATGTTAGATTGTAGGATCTCCAAGTCTTATGATTATGATGGAATAAATTATTATTATTTCTTCATTCAATAACATTGCTGACTTATAGTTCGTTTTGAAATCTAAGCACAAGTAAATAAACAAATAAAACGAATCAAAAGTTTTAATGACTTATATAAAACGAGATGAGAAAAATATTAACCTATTCAAAACATTGTGGTACTGTGGTTATAGATATTTATCTCTAAAAGAGTCTAGTTACTTATACAAGATAAGAAACTAAATAAAAATATTACAACTAAAAGGTTACATTGTCGCACGAACAGATCAAAATATACAAGTTTAGTGAATACAAGTAAAATAATTAACAACAGTATTTCTTAAGGTATAACAAACAATACGGGTAGCTAACTACTCATTTAACTTAAAGTAGTACGTTAAATGAGGTTTTAAAGTAGTAAACCATTTAGGACTGTATATCTGGAAGTATTATTACTAATTATTAAGCCTTATTATATGCATAACATAGCCACCCTAGTTGATAGCGGCAGACATCCGACAAAGTCTACTAATCATAATTTATGACATAAACATATCGCAAACTTTATCTTATCGCTGAAAGTTACTGCGATAATTGTACACACAATGAAATTACCGCTCAATAAGATTGACGTTTGGAGATAAGTAATTTGTGTAAAAAAAGGGAAATGTAGGTCAAGAGTCATAGAAATAAAACACTCATTCCTATTTTATGACACAACCACACAATTATGCATTATGTTAACACATGTAATAATACATTTAATTTGTGATATCGCCCATACATAGGCCGATTTTTCTTTCAAAAAATACTGCTAATGTAAGTTTGTGTGTTACGCCTTCACGTCTAAACTACTCAACCGATCATCATGAAATTTTGCATACACATTGTCAGGGATACAGAAAAGGACATAGAGACCTTTTTCACTGTTCCCTAGGGATAAAAAAATTACTATCCACGCAGACGATGTCGCGGGAGGTCGCCAGTAATAAAATAATAATGAATGAACGATCATACTATAGACAGAAAATATCCAATGTTTGATTGTGCAATACTGTAATCACTACCAACCTATTTCAAAACCGTTTAAACAATTAAGCTATTTGATTAATGATATCCAATTATTATGCCAGAACCCATTCATCTGATGTTAAATAGAACAATAGAACTATCCAAATTTTACACTTGACCAAATTCGATAGGGAACGATAGTCAACAAAAACACATGAACGAACGATTGCGAAACGCAACCGATGGCACTGAAAACGCATGGAAAATATTACGGTTCGTGACAAAACAATTCCTTTTATTTGACCAAAGACTGACTAGACTGCAAAATATTGGAGAAATGGAATAATAGGAGTTCAAATATTGTTTTTTTTTAAATAACAATTAGAAACGGCGGGTTGCTGATTTGTCAAAGACTTGGGGCGTCGGCTCAGACAAAGAACCTGTGACCCCCGCTCTGGGTCGTTTCTGGTGCAAAGTTTGTCCATTGCCATCCAACGCGGCAACGCGGCCAGCGTTATGGGCACATTTGCGCCGGGGACTACTCGGGGCGGTCTATTAGACTAAGAATAAATAATAGACCTAGTATATTTTAAGTATTCCTGTAAGTGATTTGTTTGTAAAATTGATAATGTAAAATTTTGAAAATATGTATTTTATTTTATTTAAAAATAACAGATTTACAAAAAAGTTAAATATATTCCGTAATATTCCGTAGAATAATCTTATAATTATTATTTTTGTCTTAGCTTACGTAAATACAACGGAAAAATGTCTTACCATTCAATTTATATGTCATCTGATTCTGCCTGCATAAATTTGGAATTGCAAATGGTTTCCGTGTTCTAACAAATACATTGGTGGGCGATATAAAATGGCGTCCCTTATTTATTAATACCGGTATATTTGCAAGGGATCTGGGATTCCTCTAGTTTTGTTGTGGCAGCGATCCAGAGCGGTGTCATGTAACCTCACGTATTCACTGTTTATTATTGTCGCATTATTGTGTCGAGAACGAGAATGAAAAAGAAGTTATGAATATAGCCGTGCCTGTTTGTATTGTGGAATCGTGACAAGGGAGCTTTTGTATTTTTTTAGATTAAGTTTCTTATTGTAGTTATTTTTAAGTTGTCAATATGTTATAAAGTATTTTGACGCATTGCGTATCAGTTTGCAAAAGACATGAGACTTCTAGACTTTGTAATACAATAAGTAATAAAGTCTGCAATGCCCTTGTCACTCACATATGAGTAATAGTTTGATCGTTATGTTTAAATAGATATTGAGTAACCATATCCATTAATCATCAATTCTAAGCTCAAAAACCAATAACTGATTTTATTTCAGTGATTAGTCTTATAAAAAGTTTAATAAAAACAAATACAACAATAGACCTTAACAATGGGTCTGACGTTGAAAGATTGACACTTTGTGCAACGATCCATTCATGAACTAACACGATGTTGTGTGCAAAAAATCTAGGACATGTCAGTCACGATCTATTTAGGCTCACTTTAGATTTGAATACAAAATGTGTCAGGATTCTTATTCCAAGACTAAAGGTTCTGTATAGAAATATGTATTTTGTTATCAAAACTTTACCTAACATAAAAGACATTAGGACCAATTTACGCAATCAAACGAACTTTATGACCAGTTAAATGTATTTTTCGTATAATCATAGTTCCGGGTAACTATTTAAAAAGCTTATAATGCTTACCATTATTATTATTATGAATTCCAACTTGTACTAACGTAGTCAAAAAGAATAAAAAGGAGAGTCAGTTCGGTTGCTATACTAGCTATTACAATATTCTTGATTGATTGAGTGGCCAGTGTGCACGAGACCTAAAAAGGACGTTCAGTGTTTGACACCGTGATGTAAATTAACAAAGCATTCGGCTATTGATAGTCTAGTCAATGAAAAATGAGACTCGGTTGGAAAAGGAACTGATGTTGCGCCTTATTTTAGGGGACAGTTTCCAATAACATAACTTCTAAGCCATAATTAGTGGCGCCACCATTTCAATCTTATCTTTCGTTGACCAGACGCTACCACTGTTCTACGCGATTAATTCTATACATACATACATTTTATTTATTATCTGCCGTTTTATGGTTTATATTGGGTATCGTTTTCTTTACAACCCAAGTGTATTGCTTAGCTTGGTTTACTTAGCTTAACGACGGAACTAAGCATGATGTATTGTGATGATTCAATAAAGACAACATTTTATAAAATGCCTAAACGTCTCCATAATAACTGGTTAGTGTCCGGCCTTGACTTAAAATTACAAATTTGAGCTTTTAATAATAAAGATTCCGTAAACCAGTTGGCTAATAATAAATATAATCGCTTAGAGATATAATGTTTTTAACACAATTTACCGTATAGCTAAGCTACCGATTGTACCGGATTTGTGTCAAGCTACATAAATAACTATAGATAGTAATTACTATATTCTTTAGGAGTAAAAACTGTATTTTAAACTTGATACTGTTTTAGGGAGAATATTTATAAAAATAATAAATTACGGATACCAAACGAATTCAATTTGTAAAATAAACTTGTATCACATATTTTACATTGGATAAGTATTTTTTACAAATTTTCTGAAAAAAATGTTATTTCTCAGTAAGAATTATTTCCAATTAACGTAGAACCCTAAAAATATTCAGATTTCATAAGTACTACATCACTATTATCTCACTTGTTAATATACAGACAGAGAATAATAGCAGTTAGCCAATCTAGACGCTTTATTGTTCTAACCTGACTAATAGGTTACAGACCAATAAAATGTTCGGACGCATCGTTTGACTTTAGATTTTTGCCGAGCTTTTATTACTTTTAGAAAAAAAATATTTCCTTCTTGAAGTTTCGATATACAATGGTTATTTATTACTACAGATATTCTATCTCACGTAGTACGTTAGGCTATAAATGTTGTTAGAAGGTTAGAAGTGCACATGCACAGCGTAGCCGCATGAGCGAATAACGAGCGATCTCGAGATTATGCACACTAAAACAATGTGTACATAATATAGAAGTAAATCACTCTTCGTAAAACTATCAGTTTTTCTACCTACCTATGTGATAATTAATATGTCACGTTTATTAGCGAAATTCTAAACTTTAAGCTGTTTACCGACGTGAAATGTTTAAATAATATGCTTTTGTTTCACAAATATACGGTAGGAAACCTTGTTCATACAAGAAAGAAAGTCTGAGGCTCGATCGCTTTAATTTTGAACAATAAAATTGTTTTGTTTTGTTTACAGAAAAATATTAAAAATCGTTGAAAATAACGCAGCCTGCCATTCGCACGACGCCAAATTTTAACGAAATTTTTAAACTTCATATTTTTTTAAATCAAAACATTTCAGTTTAATTTTTGTCATTTTAAAATTAACTCAATGTTTTTTTCACTCTTTTCCTATTTTATACTTAGTCTTACACCAATAACACAAAATTAATTGATTGGTATAATATCTGTCATCTCTTTATTCAATTCGTCATCTATGTCAATGTTTTTTTAACAAATAATAGAAGAAATAATATGTAATAAGCAGATCTTCTGCTGAGCTTAGTTAATGCGCTTTGACCTAAAAAAAATATTAGAAGAAGCACTGATATTCCTGCGCTCACATTTCACAGTAACAAGAAATTACTGAGGAGAAGCTCTGTGAATATGTCAGCGCATAATATGGTGATGACGAAATATGGTGTATGGAAAATAGCATGCTTTATGTTCTTGTGTCGTTTGGAATATGGCACTGTAACCCCATGTGTAAAGCAAGGTGAAGTTTTAGGTGACTTATTGTTTTTACTCTCGGTCACTAATAGAATACGCTATACTTAAGCACAGGAATATTTGATACTTGATCCTTGTGAAGATAGTTCTTGGAGGCTATGCCCAGCAGAGAAGAAAAAAGATAAAATATTGGATACCTAACATTAGTTTGTATAATACTCTGGGAAACATTCATGCCATAATTATTATAAGCGGGAATAAAATATTTTTATTGGAATCTATGAGAATTAAAATCCAACGGCAATATTTCATTATTATTGAACCGTACGAGAATCGATTGTAGCGGTAGTCCATAGGGGTCGTTAAATCTGATAAAGTTTAAACTTTAACTCCAATTCACATAACTTTGGTTCAAGACCCCGACATCGAAATCGTAAAAATTCATTCCCAATTTCATGACATTTATCTCAAGCGAAATGCATTTAAGTAGATTCAACAAATTCCCCACAATACTATTTTGGTTTCAAAAGAACTTTCGAGAAAAGTTTCAGGTAAACTGCAATTTTACATTTAGAGGGTGAGCTTGCCGGCTCCAGACAGTGGTTTAAGTTTGAAAAATTCATGAAACCAAAGTGAGTTCTCCGGTCCACGCCATATTTGTCTCAAAAATTTAAATTCTTCATGCGAACAAAGTTTCATTGGTCCCGAATTCATCGAAATATTTTTTCTTTTTGGAACTGAACTAGCACTGGGATGAAAGGAGATTTATTAAAGCAGATTTTACTGTTTCTGGTACTTTTATTAAAAGCTTGTGACAATTCGTTTTGCATTTCGTCATATTTCTAAATAAGTATATAAAAAAATGGCTGTGACATACGGACGGACAGACAGACAGACAGACATGACGAACCTATAAGGTACTAAATAATATACTAGAAAAAGTACGACTCGCACCAGATCAATACCGCGAGATAAAAGTGCGAGTCGTACTTACTTTCTCTAGTATATTATTTAGTATTGTATAAAAATTGCATTGTGAATGCAAAAATCTCAAATTTCAAAAGAACCTATAAGGGATCCGATTTTTGCCATTTTGGCTACGGAACCCTAAAAACAACCTAAATATAAACCATGAATGACACTTTCTTATACATAAACCTACCTTACCCTTATCAAACCATCATCATAACATGCCTTCGGAAGCACGAAGGAGCTCGAGATGAAAAATTTGTGGACACCCATCCGATGACCCACCATAGCGAAAGTTGCTTAACCGCCGCAATTGCAGGCCAAATGCGCGGTGCCATATCGAGGTATCAAATATTCTACTGTGTACTGACGTGGACGAAGTCGCGGCCATTAAGAGGATTGTCAAGCAAGCGGTCTCCATACAAACGGCAATAACGTTTCCCACTCTCTAAATCTTAACCTACAGCAATGAATTTTTGGTATGTTTTTGAAATGCCTAAAAACTAGGGCTGTACGTTTTGATTTTTTAAATATCTTTAATAGATTTCGAAATATTTGGATTTTAGTGATTTCATACAAAACACAGAAGTGCCAATATTTTCAAATCTACAATTAATATTTAAAAAATCAAAACGTACAGCCCTAGTATTTAGGCATTTCAAAAAAATACCAAAAATTTATTACTGTAGGTTTAGAGGGTGGGAAACGTTATCGCCGTTTGTATGGAGACCGTTTGCTTGACAATCCTCTTAAGTAAAAAATACAGACTGAACAAAACGCCCGGTGCAATAACTACGTACTGCAGAATCAATAAAAGCATTGAAAGGAGTTCGCCCATTGTCATATCTCTCCTTCCATCCAAGACTAATGTTTTTCCGATATCCTCACAGTTGGAGTGCATTTTCTATTCCTGTATAAAGACTGTGGTGCTTATGCCATTCTTATTGCTTCCTTCTTAATATCACACTCACTCAGCACTTTTTAATGACACGAAAGAGAAATATAAATCTCTAGTACAAAAGTTGTGGAACTAATATCGTTTATTAAACGTTAAGTCTATTAAAGTTTTTATTTATCCTTACTACTGAAGCGATAATCATGAAATTTTGCATACACGTTCTCAGCGATACAGAGAAGGACATGGGGTACCTTTCATCCCTAAAAACGTATTGTTTCCAAGATAGCAAAAATACTTTCCACGCAGATGAAGTCGCGGGCGGTTGCTAGTTATTAATAACGAGGGATAACAAAATAAAATTTTGTATTTTCATGGTAGTAACCTATTTTCGGGGTAACCTTTTTAATACAGAGTTTTTAAAGATCTTGTTTGTTAAGGCAATGAGCGGTTTTCAAAAGTCAGTTTAAGAAAAATAAAGAAGTACATAAAAAAGAACTAGATGTCGTTGAACAACTAAGTAGGTAGCTTTTTATGAAAAAGGATGAAATGTAATTACTTTTATTATAAGTTTGTTGAGTATGTGGTTTGTTGCGTTGTGCGTTGGTTGTCCGTTGGCGTGTTACGAAGAACTTTTCTATGACCAATATGACCATTAGTGGAAAATAATATTTAAAAAATCTACCTAGTTGAAGTAGCGCCGCTCCATCTATCGACATAAAATTATACTAAAATTCTCTGCTGTCAGAATCCGCTCATTTGTGTAAAATTGAAAATGAAAGTTTTTGAAATAAACATAGAAAAAAATTTTTTCAGGTCAATGGAAATAAAGCTCTTATATAAAGTGGGCGTTCTTCTTACAAAAAATGTAGTAGTTCATACAGATGATATTTTTTGTAATTATAACGACATTGTAGTATACGTTATAGTGGGCAAGTTAACCAGTTCTAGGTATAGTGGTTCGCACATGTCCCCTATTTCACACACATTTCCTGGGATCGATTATATTTGTTTCTGTACCTAGTAAAGCGATTTCTCTAAAGCAGGTAAATAAAACAAGTTCAATAACAATATTATGATTGACCTAGCGAGCCCGAAGCGTCTCCACTTCAGCTTGGGCAAAAATGCTTTCGTCTGTCCCGCTGACCGGCTGGCCGTTTGTTCAACCGATTCTTATGAAATTTTGTGAGCACGTTAAAAAGTACCTATTTTTTATACTACCTATTTAGTATTTGTTGACGAGCCAGCTTTTTCGAAATTTTTCGAAAAAATAAATCACTCATTTCGAAATTTGAAGCACCATCTAGTCTCGAATAGATAAAATAAAAGAATACTTATCTAACAAACAACCCTAGTACTGCTTTTGAAAACCTCGCGGCGATCATCTATCTACTCGTATTAGATTATTTAGCGACATACAATTTGAGCTACGGCGAAAAATATTCAGATCGCTGAGTATCTTTCTAGCTAGTATTTTTAATTTTATCACTATAAAATCTTCTTTGTCCATCAGCCATTTTTGATGTCCCCACTGCTGGGGCACAGGCCTTCCTTGGGTGGTAAGGAGGATGGGCTATAACCCACCACGCGGGCCCAATGCGGATTGGTGGGTGTTAACGACTGCAAATGCAGCCGGGACCAACGGCTTAACTTGCCTTCCGAAGCACGGAGGAGCTCGAGATAATAAATTTTTGGTCACCCATCCCATGACTGACCCTTGCGAACGTTGCTTAACTTCCGCAATCGCTGGGCCAGGCGCTAAACCACTGCGCCACCCAGCTCTTCTTTACTTACTTTGTTTTCTAAGGTTGCGTTTACTTATCATTTTAACAGATTGCCCTCTGCATAGGTGAATAGATACAGCGGTATTCTATAATTTCTAAACGGATTTTCTCAGTTTCAAGTTTTAACTTAATGCCGGCTTCAAGCTACCTCGTTAAGCTAAAATGATTGACTGGACGTCATTATAATCTGAAATAGCACATTACCACTTGAACACAACATAATAACTTAAAGACCTGTAGTTATGAGTAGTGTTGTGACAACCCTAAATGGATACTTGCGTAACTATTCATTAAAACTACATAAATATTCTCTTTTGCTATGCTAGCTTTGCTATGAAAATAAAATAGTATTGTGTTTTGGCCAGAATAGCAAAATTTTATAGTTATATTGCTATTTTAGCAAAAGCATACACGCGATTATATGTCCAGCAGTAGGTATCGTGCGGCTGTTTCGCTTTAATAAAAATTCAAATAATAAGGGTTTATATTCGAAAATTTTAATATTTATATAGGTAAGTAATTTAATGATGCCAACAAACGGAGTAGTTAAACTCTAGCACAAAATACGAAAACAAGTCACTGACCAGCTAGGCGATTGCGTAAAGTTAATCGTATTCATTTGACAGTTCATATTGTAACATAACATTATGTCATCCCATACAAATTGCAGCCGATGGAATACGATATGAACTGTCAAATGAATACGATTACCTTACGCAATTCCACCCCAGATTTTTTTATACAAGTGCAGAAATCGAATATACGGATATCAATCATATTAACCACATCACTACACTAGTGCATGCTTATGAAAAGCGCGGTGTTTCCATTCGATTAACTTTCATGTCACCGACACGGGCTCATTATTGATGCTAGTGATGTAACTTAACTTTTCAGTGATATTTTGACACTTTATAAACTTTCGCGTCTCAGACTTTAGTCTTTAGAGACTTAAGTCTTTTACGATATTACGATGATTTCATAAATTATTCAAGATCAAACGATAAGCTTGATATACATAATATTATTTCATGATAAAAGTAGTATTTTATATCAAAATCATTGAATGTGACAAATAAATAAACTAAAAAATAATCAATTTGTTTACTTTCTTCCTAGAAAGTTGAATTTTGTTTTATTAGGTATTCCAATTTATACCTTTCCCACAGGCAGAATAGAGAAAGTATAATATTTTTTTTAAAGGAAATAAATATGATTTTTTGGGACTAACTAAACAGAACTTTTTAAAATATACGAAAACAATTAATTCCTTTTTTTAAATAATATGTTTTTATTGATTCCGACATTATTTCATGTAAGTAGCCCAACACTAGTTGGAACCTGTATATTATTAGCTCTTTAATCTTGTTTACGGTGTTTTATAAAAACTGTAATGTGCTTTAATAATATAAGGAATGTGTGCATAATAACTTTTTCATATTTATAAACTTTATATTTTGAACCTCAATCTTCCGTGTAAAGTAACCTATTGAACTAAGTTTTTGCATAATACATTTGATGCATACATAAATTGGTTTGAACTAGACGGTCAAGTGGTATTAACCTTTTCTCCAAATACATTTTGATTTTATAATATTTCCTCGAAAACTGATCAATAAAATGAAAATATAAATATTTTACGCATTTTACGACGTATAAGCTTCGATTTTGTGATTATTTATGAACCATTAACTATTTATGAACTTTTTACATCATTCAAGGTCAGGGTATTACTTAATGATATTACTTATAGATTGTCCAGACATGTTTGAACGTTCCTATAATATAAAGCTTTAGTACTCAACTCATAAAAATAAAGTGAATATTAAAATAATTTGATATTACGACATTAACGCAATAAAACACTGTTTAATATTCATTAATTTTTATTTCTGAGTGCCACAACACCACCGCATGCCTATGAAGAAAATAATGGTGGTATACAATTGACACTATCCTCAATGAAATACTTTACCCTGATGTATATTTTGTCACACGTCTTTTCTTTATCATTCTTGATTCATAATCTTGCATGCAAACTTTAAATTTGTAAAGAAAAACAATCAATTTTGGGGTGATTTGTGCCTACTTTACTTCTTTAAAAACTGACATTAGAATTTCAAGCACTATATTAAAAAAAATTGTCATTTTTGAGGTGGGGAACTTCCTATAAAAAATATTTAATCCAAGTAGAAATATCAGCAGAATTTAGCTTTTACAAAAACAATTTACAAATTGCATAACAAGTAACTTAAACTTGAGCTGCGCACATTCTAGTACAAGTTCTGCGCTTGTTAATTGTTCATTGTTCAAGCTAGTGTAAGCTATTCGTCTCAATTTTCTTTGGCTTAACGCCACAATACTTAACTGTCGGTTTTGTTAATCAAGTTGTGATTTCAGTTTTGAACAAAAGCACTATAGAAACAAAGCATTAAAATATATTGTTAATGCCAAAGTTCTATTTATTCGGTAAAGTTAATGTATTAAAAAAGTTCATCAGATCACAAGTTATAACTATAGTTAGATTCTATGACCTGACCATATAACCGTAATACTTCTTAAATATCCAGCTAAATATAATGTAATTAATCCATACTAATCCATATCCATACTTTTTAATTATAAATGCGAAAGTGTCTATCTATCTGTTACGTTTTCACGCCTAGACCGTTGGGCCGATTTTGAAGAAATTTGGTACGGATATAGATGGGACCTTGTGGAAGGACACAGGCTAATTTTTATCCCACTGCTGGGCATTTTTATCCCGTACGATATAACATGTAATTCACGCGGGCTAAAAGCTAGTATTAAATATTGTGTCGATGCTTCTAATTACGATTACTCAGAACGTTTTACCTTAATGCACATTGATACAAGTTTGACCCACATCAAAACCAGAGTGCAACACAAAACTATTTACAAATGTTAAGACTATAAATTTTATCTGGAGAAACAAGTAGAATGGGCGGACATTTGCAATACGTATTTAGAGTCAGATAATAGTTTGGTAATTTAAGTCTGGCAGGTAATCAAACAAGTATTGATAGTTAATTTATAATTGAAAGTACGTTCTCTATTGAAGTTAATTGGCATTGAGAATCTGTAATACTTGTTCTGTTTTCGGTATATAAGTAATTTTTATGAGTGTTTGTTACTTAACACTGTTTTTTCTTACGCAACGGAGACAATTTTGGGTAAGAGAAATAAATCGACTATTTAACTTATTGTAATTTACAGAGTAGTGGAAAATAAAAATATGTCGACAATATCCTATGGGAATCGCAATTATCAATTTCTTAAAAGGTTATTCTTAAGAATTGAATCAAAATTGTAGATTTTTTTAATGCTTTTGTTTTTATTACTCAATTTTATGTAACCACTCACTAAGAAATAAAAACCTACTTTTAAAGATACTTCTCGTACATAGCAATACAAACTGAGACATTATGTATGGTATATAAGCACTAAGTAAAGGCCTCATAATCGCTCATTTAAGGAGATCATACAACACTAATCATCATTTCAATAATAAAATATAATCTTAAACAATATACTTGAAAGGATGATTCTCAGGCGAGACTCAGTCATCCTGGTGGCGAGTCGATTTTTTTTAGTAAGCCTTTACTATTTAATTTTTTTAATAAAAATAGCATTGTGAATGCTAAATCTCAAATTTAAAAAAAACCTACCTCTAAAAAGCAAGAAATAATTTTCGTAATAATAAAAATACGTCTATTGAAGTCGGGTGGGGCTGGAGTACAGATTCCTTTTTTTCATTCTGTGTAGGTACCTTGTAAGTAAGGTATAATATAATATGTAGAAAAATCGGCTCAGCCAAACGTAAGATAATTGCGGAGAAACATACATACGGGTCAAACTGAGAACCTCCTTTTTAAGTCGGTTAAAGAACCTACACTTAAGATATCCCTCTTCCTACAAAAAAATAATTATCTTATTTAGTTCATAAACAAAGGAGTAATTTCACACAAAATACTATTTTCGTGCTTTTTTCAAGATTACATAAAAAGTACTAAACCGATTTCCAAATTTTAAAAAATGGGACCGACTTGGGAGTTTGAATCATTTCAATCGGTTCAGCCGTCTTCGAGTAATCGGTGGACATACACAAAAAAAAATATACAGACGAACATCGAACGAACATCTTTTTTGGAAGTCGGTTAAAAATCATGCAGTACTATTGAACCAGCTTTTCCCAACATTTCGTGATAGTTTTTTCACTCGAACTTTCGGATTCGAGTTTCAGAAATGACTGTCAGATCTAGGTCATTTAGTATTCGCGAAATCCCTGTTCGTTGTCGCCGGCCGTGTGAATGGGCTGTTTTTAGATTCGTTTTAGACGCCCTGTTACATTAAGTCTGGATGCAAAATCATTTTAGCGGTTACCTCATCCGAGTGTAGAGTACAAACATCTGGCAAAGTTTATCAACTTGAATTAAAATAAGTTAATGTAGTGGAAAGGTCTTTGTCGATAAAAAAATACGTTTTTGATGTAGGAATTATTTAGTTTAAGTCCCAAAAGGTATTAACTGGTCTCATAACTAATCTTGTTTATTTTATTTATAGATAGTTTTTCTTCCGAAAATGCACGGATCATTCTAGATTTGGGGCTTTTAGTCTGTCTAGAGGTCGCATCAGAATATAATATGAGTTTGACATTATTCGTTGCGATCGTAAAATGTTTATCACTGGTTTGTAATTTTATTGCTTAGAATAATAACACCTAGAACGATAGTTCTCTACAAAGCGCACTGTCAAAAGTGAGGCAACTAAAACAACGAAAATGGCCCCGTTTTCTGATTTTTATTCTCCATTATTACCTAATCATACCGAATAATTACAAAACAGTTTCAATTTTCCTACATTTATTAGATTTGTTACTATATTATTGGATTTTAGTTACGATTAGGTAACGTATGTAGGATATTAATCTGAAAACTAAGCCATTCTGGCTTAGTATTAGTTGCCTCACTTTGCATACGAGGACACGGCTTCTAGGTGTTATAATTCTAAGTTTTATGGTATGTTCACCGTGTTGTAATATCAAATCTACTATTATTTCACAGAATATGCGTTCCAGACCCTCTTTAGATTCAAACGCATTAGGTACAGAATATACCGTTGTCGATTTAAATAGGTAGCCTAAACATTTTGTTATTATTTGTACAAGGTGTGAATTCTGTAGAGCTTTTACGCATCAAAGCATCCTCCAGCTGAAATATAAGTAACTAGTACCTAAGTTTTACAGATAAAATCCTTTTCTGGGTCACAAATAAAAGCGACCTAGTTACGCTTGATATAACACCTTCTTGAAACAAGCGGTGCTCTAGAAATCCAATCGTTGTTACTAAGTTGAGTAAAACCTTTGTAGAAGATATTATCAATTTTTGTTTCATTAAATTTTCATTTTATTATCTTCTCTTTTATTATATTCTGATGTTGTTTTCAATTGATTAGTCCAAATGAGAATGGTTATATTATGTGGTAAGGCCGATATAGTGTTTTATTGACACTCAACTGTCAAAATGTCCTTTGACATAATGAGGGGTTTTCAAAGTGACATTAAAAAAATAAAAATAGTAACTATTTGCCTCATTAGAGGGTGTTGATACTATTCAAAGCTTAGTAAAAAAATCACATTGACACACATTTAAAATTTTATATATCTTACTCTATGCATTTTTATCAACGCCATGTTTTCTTCTCTCGAGTTTATTCACATCGAGACACACATGAGTCACACCGAGCCTACAGTTTTTTGTCATTGTGAAAAGCCCTCATTATCGCGTTTCATGCTAGTATTATAAGTGATATAAACACCCTAAATATTGTATTTTTTGTGTTTTTTAGCTTTGAAATGTTAAACTTTTCTACTCAAATTGATGACCTTAATGTATTATATCAGTTAATTATTGTAATTATTGTAAGTTCTTTAACTAGCCAATACAAAGTGATTCAATTTATTTCTATCATTGGTCCTTTGAAACATGATACGTATCAAGTAAGTTATGATCGCAGTCGTTAAGTTTAACTACTTTATCTTTAAATACTGGATACTAAAAGTTAATTCGAAACACACATTAAGATACTTCGTTGGTGCTTTCATATTCGTACTTAATCTTAGTGTTCTGATAAATATTTGTGTGATCCAACAATATTAATTAATATGTAAATAATAAAATAATGTTAGGATTAGAATTAACAGAACACTTTGACGCAATACAAACAATTCAACGCACGAATAATCTCCAAAGTTCGGAAATATAAACCCCTTCATCTTGCCCCAAATAATTCCAATTTGGCACAGCAAAGTTGTACGAGATGAAACATTTGCCATAACACTTGTGAAGGTGTTAAAACACGTACAATTCAGCTTCGTCCCATAAGTATAAATTGCTTAACATAAAAGCGAAAATTGTCGTTATAATTACTTACGCACACGATACGAAATGAACTCCGTATGACGTCATACATACTAATATTACAACCAGCTTAATTAATACCTGCCATAGCAGCCTTCATCAAACCTCATACGAATAGCTAATTTAATTTAACACGAAAGCAATTTCATGTATATACGAGTAAAATATAAACAGAAGCGAGTCTCATTTACATAGCCCTGTCTATGGGTGAGAAATTAGTGGGTCTATGAAGACACAGATTGGTGGGCACACAGACGATTTAATGAACGTTTCTGGATAATATAATAATAAGCAGTAATATTGTGTGTGTCAGTCATCTTTAGGGGGATTTATTAACGATAATTTTCAACTTCATTAATCATATTCTTCAACATAATAATATAGCTTTCATAATAGAAAATATTTAAAATAGTCTCTACTACTTTTAAGTTATATTAAATACAAAACTTTTACGTTAGCGCTTGAGTAGTTAGCATGTCTGGAAATAAAATACCGAGCTACAAACAGTTTTACACAGTTGAATATAAAAAAAATGAAGTCATCATTTATGCTTAATTTAGGTATGTCATATTTCCTTAGGAAATTACAAATTAATTAAATAAACACATATTTTTTACACTTTTAAAACTACCAGCCGCTTGCAATATTGACCAAACATCTCCTATTTCACTCGCAGCAAAAGCTAGCCTTTCTCCTTTCCAATGGTTGAATCTATCTTTGTTATAAAATTAATCAAAATCGTATCAGTGGTGCTTAAGCGTAACAATGTAACAAACAGCCAGATAAAGTCACTTCTTTAGTAAGGTTTAAGATTGAATAACAAAACCCAAGTTAAGAAATGAAATAACTCACAACAGGTGAACTTTCATACATCATTATAACGGATAAAACACATACTTTTTCACTCCTCTTGCTCAAAAAGTGCGTCATAGTAACGTACAACAGTCGAGATAAAATAGCATAATAAGCCCTAGGGGATAAAGTTTTTTTCTTTTTAATGTTTGTCTATTACCAATGAGCGTACTAAAACGAAAAAGTCTCTATTCATAATCACGAATAAAAACTCGCTCGACTTAATACTGGGGGTCTATTACAAAAAGTTTAATGCGATGCTCGCGGCTGCGTCCGTGCTTCGTTCTGATTGATTCCTATTACAAAGCACTTGCTTATGCGATATTGCAAAGTGATTGCGTAAATTTGACAGTTTCTCTCTAGTGGATCCGTCATTATTCGTTCAATAGACTATGGACTACGATAGCTACATTCAAAATATTTGTAATAACTATAACCGACGAACTGCGGACGACTATCGTGACCAAGTTTCGTAATAGGCCCCCAGTTTCTCATTCTTATTTTTGAAAATGGAACTAAAAGCATCTCTTCGGTGAAATCATAGACTTATTTAAACTCTGTGTACAGAGTGAATCGTAGAATGCGTGTTTGTGTTGCTTAGCTGCTACAGCAGAAATTAAAAAAAGGTACCATGGCGCGAAATCTTTAGAATTTTTTTATGTGTGACTGTAATAGGAAAGAAATAATTTTAATCTTCTGCCGTCAAGCACAAATCATTTATTTAAATATTGTACAAAAAGTTTATGAAGTGGAGGATAGAAAAACGAGTGGATTCGTTTACGGAAGTAAGTAGGTATAAACTATTTAAATATTGTATTTTATTTTCTCGCAATCGTAGTGAAAAGTATAGTGTAACACACGACGCTAAAACCCATTGTAACTCGGTTTCTATTTATTCCCTCGCTAAAGCTCGGGAATAAAAATACCTCGTATGCAATGGGTAATTTTACCGTCTTGTATAACAATCTACTATTTTATTTCACCAGGGACAAAAAACTGTCAATATATTAGTATTACTTAAAATTAAATATAACAATTTGACAAATTGTAAGACCAACATCAATATCCACATGTTACTTGAAGATAATCAAGATACAACAACTGATTAGACATGCAGTTGTAAAAAAACATAATTATAAATAAATGCAATTACTTGCCACTCGGATTACTAAATATTATGATTATCAAACTATTGCTAAATATATATACACACTGTATTTAGAATAAACAAAGTAAACAAGTGCATAAATATAAGTATTAGTTGGTATTATTACTAACATCAACACAAAAAAAATGTAAAAAAGTAAAGCTACATACTCATCAGTCTCAGAATAGGTTGTTAAAATCATTAGCACGTAAGTACTAAAATCTTTAACGTCCTAATGGAGGAGCTTAAAGGGGACTCCAGCTACTAACTCTTAAGTTTTATATCTTAAAGTAAATAAAGACTTTTTATTAGTTATATATATATATACCTTCTTTATTTAACAATGCCCCAATAAATACAAAATTAAATAACATAGTGACTTAATCAGTAAGATTAAAATATACCTCTATATTGTTACAGTGAACACAATTTATGTTCTTGTTTGCAAATATTGTTTTGTATTATTCATTATTAAGTTTATAACTTAAGCAAACCCGCAGGCTAGCTTAGTACAAATCAAACGCTATCAAATTAAACGTAACGAAGACTATACGAGATAAGATACTCGAAGTTATTATCATAATTTCGCGTTCCCCTCGCAGCTTACTAATTGATAGCGTTGGCAAATTCGGATCTCCGTGATTTTGTACTTGTCTTCTCATCAACTGTCAAAATTTAACTACTCAAACTTGCTTTAATTGAAAAATCTCGGGTACAGTGAAATCAAAAGTCGTAGAGTGAAATTTGGTCATGAAGTATTTTTTAGGGCTTTCCATGATATTCGTAGAAAATGTAAATCTACGTCTGCATTTATTTAACTATAAGTTTCTTATTTCTTAGGCGGGAAACAACCCCATATCTTTCACTATTCTCACGATTTCTCAGTGCTAAGAAAAAAAACAAATTATCGCAAATAAATTTCTGACATGAGACCCCTTGCCAGACGTTCATCGAATTCACGTCAAATCTATATAATATATAAAAGAAGGTAGCGCGGCTACCATGTTCAAACAAATTAATGTATCTCATAGTATATAGATACTTCCACAGGTATAATAGGTTTATCCCAATCCCCGAACCAAACAGTACTACTTACTTTGAATACGGATGGAGAAACTCAGATTTGTTTCGAAGGTTGGGTTACGGTGAAATTTTCAGTTTATAGACTAACTTCGAAATAACATTCCTATTCAATGTTGTAAATTCTCTGTTTCAAAACTTTTTGGTTATAAGTACTCGTATTGTACAGTTTTAGGTGTTACTAGGCTCAGAAAGATACCGTCTTTTGTTATCGAATTAAATTACCTATAGTACCTTACAAAAGCACAAAATATTGTTTAAATAAACTTAAGTGTTTGTTTGCAGCTCTTTCACGTACAAACATGTTTTTATTGCGGTTGGTATGTTGATATCTATTTATTTATTTACTTCTATAACCTTATACTAGATCTGTAGACCTGTAGACCGCGCAGTTGTGACATTTTTGATAATTTTTCGAAATAGCTAAAATATGATTTTCCCCATATCTTCGCCATTTTGAAATTTCGTAAAACTTAATCGACAAAAAAATATAATTATAGAACCAGTAGCTCTACTATGAGGTGATGCAAACTGTTTCCGCTACCGTAAACTATCGAATAAACTGCTCACAGTCGATGCCAGTGAAAGAGAGAAAATGGTAGCGAAAACAGTTTGAATCAACTCATGGTAGGGGCACTGCTCATAAAACACAAGAATCGGTAAATGTGACCAGTAGATGAGAACAAACGGACAGTGGGACAGCCGGACATAAAAAAAATATCCAAGCTGAAACGGAGACGCTTCGCTCGTGCTTCACGCTCACTCGGTCAATAATATATTTTCTTTTAAATACAAAATTCTTTCGAACTTAACAGAAGTTAATTAATGAGAAAACCGAACGCCAAACTAGGTGTGCTAAGCGATTGTCATTTACTTACCTACGATATAATACGCACACTAAGTCAGAACGTGACACATATTTATAGCTGTTCCTGTTTCCAGGGACCGTTTAGGGTTTCCAACTATTCCAATTTCGAAAACTTTGAACCGCCATTTTTCATCAAGCCCGGATCACGTCTGGATGACTACCGGCACATCAAAAGGTTAACTTGGATTTCAATCCTTGATCCGTTGCGTTAAGAGTCATTTATGTTTCGCTTAAAACGAAATTTTATTTGGCTTTTGCATTATTTAATGTGCCGTAAAGCTGTGACATTTAATTCAGTAGAAACAATTTAAATGAAAATGACCAAGAGGAAATGTGGTGTTTTGTTTTTGTTATACCTTTTTAGTGATTAAAAACTGTTTATTTGTCGCTATTAACAGTATGAAATACGACGGCATATCTAACTTTACAATATTGACGTTGAAACTGCCCTAAGTACCTAGTAAAAGCTGTTTTCGCATGCTCTGTATGTGTAACGTTACAAATTATATACTTTTTAAATAAAATAAAAAAATTAGAGGATAATGCTATGGTCGCTATACAGACTATTCCAGATTTCAGACTTTTCGAATAGTATAATTATTTAGTTATCTATCATTAATTTAATTAACTAAATAGTTCTTACTCACGAAGCGATAAAATAACATTAAATTAATAAACTTTATTGAGAAGTATGTGTAGGTATTGGCATAGTAAAATAATGGAAAAACGTTTGAAATAGAGTTTAGTAAAACATTAATTACTAGGTACTTATATTTTTTCATTGTCTTACTTCCGCAAACAATAATATGTAAGATGCACCGCCCGCCCGCCCGCAAAAAAATGCACATGCACAGTGCACACCACAAAATATCAGTGCACAATACCTGCATTCAGCACGACAGCAACACACCTTGCACCTTCACCAATTAGACTACTCTACACGTGTTTCGCCCCACCCCGGAGCATCCTCAGGAGTTAGATCGTGCAAAAACCAACACCAATGGTTTGGGACTTCCGCCAAGTGACGCCTGATTCAATCAAAAATATTTTTTCATTATTATAGACCTTAAGAACACCAAAGAAAATACAAAGATACTAGCATCCTATAACAATATCTTCATAGATCCAAATGCTTACAATAACATGATACGCGTTTCCTAATAAACGGTCAGCTAATAGAATCTATAAGGAAAACGCAATTTTGCGCCAAAAAAATATTCCTAGGCAGATAAAAATATCCTCAACGTAATAAATCGACGGCAGCAAAGTAAAAACGGACATCTGTAAAAATCAAAGTTTTAAGGACAGAGCTTAGAACGAAAAACTTGGACTATTTTTTTGTTTTCCAGCGAAAATGTTTCAAATTTATTCCATAATCATATTATTACATGGTTTACAAAATAGAATAAGTGTTTATGCTTAAATCATTGTAGTTTCAGAGATAATGCAGTTGTTCGTATACACATTGTTTAAGTAAACATGCGTATTGAGTTAACTGCCACATAACTTTGTATGCTTCCAACTGTTAAACATGCGTATTGAGTTAACTACCACATCACTTTGTATGCTTCCAACTGTTTAACATGCGTATTGAGTTAACTGCTACAATACTTTGTATGATTCCAACCTGTAAAGATCCTAAAAACAAAGAATATAAGAAGATGGGAGAAAGTTTGATGAATTTTAAGTATTTCAATTGATTATTCAATAGGAATTTATTAAAAGCGTTGCTGTTTATATATTTTTTTAGGAAAAAATGTAGTTATCTTTTTATACATTACTCTAAAAAAAATATCAAATGAGTCAACTACCACATATCTTTAAACTTTTAGACAGTAAAAAATAATATTATTGAATATTCTAGCTAAATAAAATTAGTCTATTAATTTATAAAATACTTAGGAAAAAATTATAAGGCATTTACATAATAATAGCTGGTATGTCCATCAGCCATTTTTGATGTCCCCACTGCTGGGGCACAGGCCTTCCTTATGGGTGGTAAGGAGGATGGGCCATAACCCACCACGCGGGCCCAATGCGGATTGGTGGGTGTTAATAGCTGGTATAAATAAAGGCAACTACGTATAAAGGAACTAAGCATTGGTGTTTAAGAAATTAAAAGGCTTGCTTTGTTAATTAGTATTTATTTCAAAATTTAAACTTTATCAATAACTATTATCGAGATCTAGGCATCATTGTAGATCTATGTTTCTTACAAATTAAAAGGAACTTAGTACTGATCACTTTGGCAATAAAATTGCTATAAGCCTTTAAACAAAATCTAAATCAACGGTAAATAACACTTAAACCTAATAATATAACGACGTCCAAACTATAATTATAACCCCCTTACTAATAAAGATTGTATAGCAGATGTATAAGTTACACAGTGTTTTGTCCCTTTCTTTTTAATGTCAAACTTAAATAGTTTTACAGAGAGTCACCGCTGTGTAACTTATACATCTGCTATACAATCTTTATTATTAAGGGGGTATGTTTTTAAACATTAACCTAAACTTAATAACAATTTTCTTCGTTGCACATTCATTATGAACACTCACTATGAACATAAATAAAACAAGCGTTATTTCCAACAAAACCTATTTATTTTCGCATTATAACCTACCGCCGGTGAAATTAATGACAAGTGACGGTTATCTCTTTCTTCCATAAAACAACTGCATTCCGTCCCACGTAAGCAATGACAAGGACAGTTGTCCGTTTTAACAGTGTTGGATTTTAAAAAGTTGGTATAGTTGGCTTTTTATACGTTAAAAAAATTATGTTAATAAGGAAAAATATTAAATTTTGATTTTACACAATTAAAGAATAGGTAATTCTCGTTAGAAATATACAATAAAAAGAATTTGTTAGATTTGTAGATGACTTTAATTACTTTGCTGCCGTCGAAATATACATGAAATACACGTAGATTGTTTTTGAGGGACCAAGGCTCTCGACTACATTCTTCGCACGCATGATAAAAATCTTTTGAGAGCTATTTGTAAGGATTTTCATATAAAATATCGGATTCTCAAGGTTTCTACGTAGGTACCACTTCACTTGAGAAAAACGGGAGCTTCGTTTATTATTTAGAAATTACATTTGGCATATTCTCGGAAAATTTAGGAAAACTTTCATAGCTTTGGTCCGGTATTTAACTTCTCTTTCCCTCGTAGCGAGAACGAAAGAGACCCGAATTTACCCGGAAACATATTTTGTAAATAAGAGGACAGGTTCGGCCGGTCTATTCAATTTATACGATTTACTGAGTGTCCCCGTTTAAGTTCTGAATAACGTAAGTTATAGGTAACTTTCTGATAACATACGTTACGTAAATAACTATGTTTAACTTTCAGACATTTTCCTTTTTAGAAATATTTCGCATGTTCAATAAGTTACAATGCTTCTTTTGAAAAATAGCGTCTTATATTTTTGTTTATTAGATCGAGTTCACATCAAGATCGAATAAACGCCAAAAATCAGTTATTTTGGTACATTGAAAACGGTTGCACGGTTTCTATTCACATACCATACAACAATACTACGTTTTCCATTGTACCGTTTTGACGTTTTTTCTCACTTATGCTCTGAAATCTTATCATTCCATTTGAAAAAGGAATGCGGGGCGTTCCACATTTCCGAGGGGGTCTGGTTCATCACATTCTAAATTTAAAATTCAGGCCAGGAATGAATTTCAATACTTACTTCCCGCACCAGCACCAGTGCGGGAAGTAGGTACAGTGCGAAGATGATCTGGGTGGTCTGCGGCAACTTCTTTTTTTTGTTTTAGCTGTTCACAAAAACAAAAGCAAAGGCACATTTGCACCATACAGCCATAACTTTAGTTCCTTTTTTCTGGCACGCAAGCCAACGACAAGACAGTTAATATTATAAAGGTAAAATTATTTAATAGGTACTATAATAACGATACAATAAAAAAAATGGTGCGCACAGAGTATATTACTATAAGAATAAATAAATATTACATTGTATTGTACCAGATTTATCAGAGACAAATCCTCTAAGTAATCTTGAATTATGTACAGCGCCATCTACCGCCGAGAAGCGAAATGAGATGGGTTTTTGCTTCTCGGCGGTAGATGGCGCTGCACGTAATTCAAGATTACTCAGAGGATTTGTCTATGATAAATCTCATTTTGCTTTTCGGCGCTTCGAGCGATTAAACTGCTGGAATGCACCCAAAATACCAATGATACCAATTCGATCTCAGTACCCTTAGCACGAACAGCTATCGAAAAAAATAACTCGCGTAAAATCGTTCGATAGTTAAATTTTGTATTGGAAATTTGTACAACGCCATCCACCGCCGAATAGCGAAATTAAAATTTCCATAGAGAATTGTCTATCGAGTAATTTTACGTGCGTTTTTTTTCTCGATAGCTGTTCGTGCTAAGGGTACTGTACCCTTAGCACGGGTACTTACCCTTTCGCTATTCGGCGGTAGATGGCGTTGTACAAATTTCTAATACAAAATTGCACTATCGAATGATTTAACGCGCGTTATTTTTTTCGATAGCTGTTCGTGCTAAGGGTACTGATTCTAGTTCGCGTCCGGGAAACTTTTTTCACAAATCATTTTCACGCACCTGTCGGAACCATGCAGGTTGCATACTGGCACTCAGCTGGCAGTAGGTATGCAAACTCCTTTTGAATATTATTTCTTAAAAAGAACGCTGATAGTGTTTTGTTTGGTGACGCTCGACTCCACCACAATTTTTGCATTTTGTTTTCAAAATGCAATAAGTAATTTATCCAAATTTTGTTATAAATGTTGACAATCACTAACCTATAAAAATAACGGGTAATTGACGACCCTTTTATTAATTATCGTCATTTATTTTTCATCAATTTGTAGAGTTTCACAAAACTATATGACTATTGATAGATATTTTGGCCTATTCAGACTCAATAAATTTTCAATTTCAGTAATTATTGTTTTTCTATTTTCAGGTACATTATATTGTGTTTATTAATTAACACGATGAGAAGTAAATCTGAAGGTAAGTTTTTAATTTTTTAATGCAGTAGTTTTTTACTAGTTTACTAGGAAAATGTATTGTGGTTGATATAAACTAGACGAAATGTGACCACTGAATTGCAGTTTGCAAACAATAATGCCAACTATATTAGTTGAGATAGCTAGTGAAAATAAGTTTATCGTTAACTTTAATCTTTATGCTTTAGTAATAATAAATTACACTGTATTGCACACATAAAAAGAATTACAGAAAGAAGGACAGTTACAGAGAAAACGCATACAAGAGGCGGCCTTATTGCTAAGCAGCAATCTCTTCCAGGTAATAAAGATAGGACTAAAAGGGGAGTGGGGTGCAATTATGAAAGGAATAGTTCTTTAATATGCTTTAGTGTACATACTGTTTGTATTATTTATAGGTTTTAACAATTATTAGCTTGATAATTAATAGTTTACAGTTAGGTACTACTACATACCTACATACCTATACACAATCCTATCAAATCAAATCATTTTTTTGTTCAAATAAACTAAGAAATTAAGTGCTTTTCAAATTATTGTCAATATTTTCCTACCGCCCGCATGGCGTTCGAGACTTTTTAGCTGACAAGAAGAACGGACGCATATTTAATTCATATGAGATCTAATAAGTATAATAATAATATAATATTTTAGGAGTCAGCACGTTATTTTGTTATCATTATAAATTGTAGTTCTTTATTTTTATTTTTATCAGTAAAGGTACTATTCGAGCCAAATAAGAATAGTACTGTCAAATGGCAATCTCGGTCTTTGTTCCTATTCTTGCACATCCTACACCCTGAAGTGGAAGCGAAACGCAAACAAATATAGATTTTTTGACAGTACCATTCTTATTTGGCTCGCATGTAGTAGCCAATACTTCTAAGCTATGTTCAAACAAAACAAAAATATAAATAAGCTTTTCAGTTGTGAATAAGCACGTCATTAAACACCCTTTCACCTACAGCAATAAAGAGAAACTATCAATTCATGCCCCCTTGAATATCCCAACGATTTGTGAATTTCGTTTGGTTTATTAGTTCACACCAAAACTATGTTTAGTGCAAACAGCTACCGTGACCAAGGCCATTAAGGTCAGATCAAGATTAGCTAAAACAGCTTCTACTAATATAAGGGTGCGTCTTGATGCCTCGTTTGAAATTCGAAATGGTTTTATCATTTTCTGCTTCCAGACGCATGCTTATTTTGTACAAATGGAACATGTCACGTTACCTTATCAAAGTACTTTTAAGTACAAAGAAAGGTTTTTTACTGTCCAACCAATAAGACGTGGATTCATGATCATGTACAAAACTGTAATTTAAGCCAAAGAAGCTCTGTGATGTTGAGTAAAGTTTGTAGACGTTTTTTGCAATTCGAATAAGAAATATATAAAACAAAAAAACTGAATAAAAATATGTGAGCTAAGACAGATGCATCGTTAGTTACAGGCATTGATTTTTCTGGAACCAAAACCTAAGATCAAAAAAACATGACAATTTTTTTCATGCTAAGTAAGATCAATATACCTATACTTTTTTAAGTTTTTAATCGCTATTTAAACAAAGTTTTTCCTTTCCGTGTAATCGCGCTAATCGATCAACGAGGATTGCAAGTTTATAGAATAGAATAGAATTTCATTTATTCACGCAAATTACACCCATTTAAATACATGAATTACCTCAATTGTCAATAACCTAAGAAAAATAAATTGAAATTATAATAAACTTAGGTGACAAAAAATATGAGTAGAGATTTAATTTAATCTCAGTGTCATAAACTCATGCATGCAAATTTTAATTTTGACATAAAGTATTTATCAGAATGAATTCATTTCATGAATAATGCTCAGTCATTCGAGTAGGATTTAAAAAGTTTTGAAAATTTTATATAGCGCAAAAGCTTTCTGTATTTCGTTTCTAAATGCGTTTTCAATGTTTTAAACTTTTTTAATTTAAAACTTTATTTAATTTTAAAAAGGTTGCGTGACTTTGACAAGGTAGCGAGGATTCGTTAATTAAAATATAAGAAGATGATGATAATTTGCTTTGTTATTTCTTAATATCTTTAGAACGTAAATCCTTGTAAATCAATTTTTACCTAATATTACGTGAAATACAGTTTTTACGTTTGCTAACAACTAAAATATAAGAAGATGATGACAATTTGCTTTGTTATTTCTTAATATCTGTAGAACGTAAATCCTTGTAAATCAATTTTTACCTAATATTACGTGAAATACAGTTTTTACGTTTGCTAACAACTAAAATATAAGAAGATGATGCTAATTTGCTTTGTTATTTCTTAATATCTGTAGAACGTAAATCCTTGTAAATACATTTTTACCTAATATTACGTGAAATACAGTTTTTACGTTTGCTAACAACTATTTACTCTATTTTAGAAACTTTCAAGATTTTAACGCTTATTGTAATAAAATAAAAACTTTATTTAAAAAATCTGAACAAAGCACAAGTAATAGATGGGGAAGGCCGCTAATTCAGCAATTTGTTTGCTTCCACTTTGACAAATAGCAATAGATAAGAAATTCGTGTAAATGGAGATGTTTATACTTTTAAAATAGACCCTTAAGTAAATTTTGACCTATAAATCCATAGAAAACTTATAGTTTTATGTAAAACGAGCTATTGTAGTCAATATGAGGTGATATAAGTAAAGCTTCGCTTTCTGTCTAAGTCCTTTTAAAGAACTATATATATTTTCTGTTTTGTTTCAGATTACTACAATGTTTTATATGAATATGACGAAAATACAGATGAACTGAACTTAGAACACACAATGGATTCCAAATATTTGAGTTATCTTAGAGAAAAAACTCTCCATACTCCTTTTATTATAAGTCTTGAATTCAAAATGGATGAATATAAAGAGTCATGTTTATTTTCTATTGAAAACGATAGTGAAGTACAGATTTCTGTATGTTTTACTCCTCGCGGTTCAGGTATCATGAAAATTAGTTTGTCATTTGGATCAGATAATGGAGCGGAATTTTCAAGCATTCCTATTGAGGAGGGTAAATGGACAAAAATGCTTTTCTCCGTCAAAGAGAATGTTGTGGTATTATATCTTGAATTATCACAACGATGCAGTGAACTAGAAACGTTGCCTTTAAGACATCGATTAACGGACATTTACTTACCATCTGATGGATTACTGTTTATGGGATGGTCTCAAAAACGCAAACCGAAGCCAGAAAACTTTATGGTAAGTATACTTAGACATAAATTGCTTGACAACTTGATTGAAATGCGTTCTGTACTTTATTATACAATAAAAAGACATTGTTTGTCACTCAGGTTTTAAAATATTAAAATTTGTGATCTTTACGTACCAACGTAAAGGACACTGAAAAAACCGACTTCAAAAAACCTACCTCTAAAGAGCAAGAAATAACATTCGTAATAATAAAAATACGTCTATTGAAGTCGGGTGGGGCTGGAGTACAAATTCCTTTTTTTTATTCTAAAAGCCCCACCCGACTTCAATAGACGTATTTTTATTATTACGAATATTATTTCTTACTTTTTAGAGGTAGTTTTTTTGAAGTCGGTTTTTTGTTTTTTTTTAAACAATTTTTAATTTTTAGTGTAGGTACCTTGTAGGTAAGGTATATTATATTATGTAGAAAAATCGGCTCAGCCAAACGTAAGATAATCGCGGAGAATCATACTTAAATACGGGTCAAACCGAGAACCTCCTTTTTTAAGTCGGTTAAAAAACTACACTTAATATATCCCTCTTCCAACAAAAAAAATAATTATCTTATTCAGTTCATAAACAAAGAAGTAATACGACCAATCATCGAGGCAATTCACACAAAATCATACTATTTTCGTGCTTTTTTCAAAATTACTTGAAAAGTACTGAACCGATTTCCAAATTTTAAAAAATGGGACCAACTTGGTAGTGTACCTAATGTAATAACGTTTGAATCATTTCAATCGGTCCAGCCGTCTTCGAGCAATCGGTGGACATACACAAAAAAAACAAATATACAGACGAACATAGAACCTCCTCCTTTTTTGGAAGTCGGTTAAAAAATAGAGATCTTTGTAAAAGATTTCATACTTAAAGCAAATCTTAACAGCACTATATTTACATATAAGAGTATACTACCTTTAGACTTTGTTTTACTCTAAAATGCAAAATAAAATCAACGTCAATGAGTTGCCATAGAGAATTTAAAAATGAGTCACATTCTGTGTTTTATACAGGGTTGTTTGTAAAACACCAACAACCTCGGAAGAGTAGATTACTAACATCATAAACAACAACGTTTGTTCTAAGTATACCTACCTATATACTCCGTTTTTCTGCTACGAAAGGCTACCTACCTTTATTACAAAATGATCGGTATTCACTACAACTTAAAGCTGTCTTTTCAGGTAGCCTACTCTCCGGGACGCATTTCAAATGTATTTTCAGTGCAAAAAGTACGCTTTAGCCTATTTTGGATTTCGCCTTTGCGACGGAAGGAAGTAGTTTGTTCGCTAGCGTTTAACATTTTTGTACCTTCCTCGTATAATGACTTATTACCCGACTGCAAAGAAAGTGTTATGTGTTTCGCGCGTATCTTGTAAGTATGTTTGTATGTATGTATGTATGTTTGTATGTAATATTCTTTATTACCTCATATCTTTCAAACGGCTGAACGGATTTCTATGATTAAGATATCGTTAGATTTGTCTTGTCAGCCCAAGTGTTCTTAAGAAGGTGGCGTTATAAAAAAACCAACATGGCGGCTGTACGGTGCTATTATACGTAGTGAAAATTTTTATTTTTTTTATAGAATACTGCAATATGGGTGTCATATTAAAGGGCATAATATAAGGATTTCAAAAAGGTATATCATGACCGTAATATATAATAACTAAAAAGAGATAAATAAAAAAAAATAAAAAAACCCGCCTGCATAAAAAGACAAGTCAACTGAAAAGATGGACATAATAACATGCGTTAGTAAGTCGGAGGCATGCATAAAGAAAGTGACATTATGAATGATTTAAATAATATGCCTCCGACTGCATGTTATTATGAGATGTTGCCTTTAACATTTATTTAATCTTGTTTCCATCTTTTCAGTTGACTTGTCTTTTTATGCAGGCGGGTTTTTGGCTGAAGTATTTTATCAGGAGTTTAAATCACTCAGTACGTTATTTGAAAATCATATCTGCATAAAAAGTATTTTAAAATTAATTCCCGTTTAAAAAAGAAGAAAACACTTCAACTAATCCACAGAACGTTCTTCAACTCTTGGTTTTTAAAGCCTAATATTTTCACATTGGGTAGGAATGTTTTTAAATATGTATAGACTATTAATCGTTTCAAACTTAAATTTAAGATAGGTACTTAATCAAATTACTGCATATTATTGGGTTCATATTTAGTTCGGTACAGTAATAAATATAATCCGTCTAGAAGTGTAATCATAAAATTCTGGTAAAACTAGATACTGCATAAATAATACCATAAAAATTTTAGTCGTAAAAATCAGGCAATAAATTATTTAAAGGCCCACATACACGACCAACAAAATGGTATACGGGCAAACAGTCAGGGTCCCAGTTATTAACCAACAACGCTACAAGGTAAAGCTTTATTATTAGTCATGTTATTGTGGCGTCATTAACATACATAATGAGATTGATTATGAAGATCAATCAGACTGAATCCTGTATAGGCGACTTAGTGTATGTGATCATGTAGCTAGTACGTAATGTTAAACGGATTAGCGTACGCACTTAATTATATTAGCTTTTGCAACTGGCTTATCTTGTACCTGCATGTATTGTTAACATGGTTTCAGTGAGAATTGATTCAGTGATATCAGTTTACAAAATAATGAGCGGTTTTCTGACAGCTGAGGATTTTAGTTTATTTTTTATTTTTCCTAGCAGCTGAGTATACCACTTAATTATTCAACACTTGACACTGGCAAAAATTACTCCTTGAAGAGGAGTAGATTGCCATAACAAAAATAAGAAGAAGAATTAACTGTCAATTGACAAAATGTCAAATTCTTCATGCACTTTTTTATCAATTTTGTGATCATCAAAATATCAAATGACAATGAAGCAGATAAAAAATTCTCGAAACACGCCAACAAATAACCAACGTACAACTCAACAAACCACAGACTCACCAACTCGTGTGTCAAAAAAAGTACTAACGTCAAAAATTGGCATTGACTCCTTTCATCCTTTGCTTTTTCCTTAAAAAGTTACGTACCTACTTAGTTGAATAACGACATCTAGCTGTATTTTAGGTACTTTCTACATTTTTTTAAACTGCCTTTTGAAAACCACTCATTGACCGAGCAAGCGTGAAGCTCGAGCGAAGAATTTCCGTTTTAGTTTAAGCAAAAATGCGTTCGTATGTCTGTCCGGCGGCTGTCCATCTGTTTTCCTCTACAGGTCGCATTTCTCAACGGATTCTCGTGAAATTTTGTGAGCAAGTTCGATTATTATATTATTATAGATTTTTGGTAGATTCAGTTTTTCGAAAAAAAAACTATTTCAGCCATTTCGCAAAATGTTCAAACATATTACAAACGTGAGGTCTACATCTCACAGAGCCACTAGTTTTTAGAGTGACTTGTCAAAATTGAGCAGTGCTGCGCGCTGTAATGTGCAGTGTGTGTATCTGTTCTGATTCCTGGAGCCTAATCGCGCTAATTTTCAACGATAAAACCAAAGCTAAATCGTTACCGTTTCAGTTTCGTTTATAGAAAAATACTCGCTTTAGTTTTGTTAAAATTGTTGAATAGTAGTAGTAGTAGTAGGATTACAATCTGGGACAATTTAAGTGGAAGTTATGAAGCTAAACCAAAGATTTTAAGGTAAATATAATCTAAATGACATCGTAACGTTTTTGGTTTTATCGTTCAGAATTATGTTTCCGACAAAGGTTGCTATTACAAACAGTTGATAAGTATATAATGAACATGATACATCAAACAAAAATCGCTGAATTTAGAAATGTCAATTAACGTCGTTGGCGGAACTTTGGAGTATAATCTACCGGTGTGAAGTCATTACGCTAACCGTGATGATAATAATCATGATTTTGAAGATTTTACTTAAGAGTGTATCCGCAATTCAAAGAAATTAGCGTTTTTCCAAGGCGGTTATCTAAATAATGAAAGCATTACTATTGATGTAAACTTTACTTTTAGGAAGCAATACTCTTAAATTAGTGCAGTATAGAGATAAAAACATAATAAATTATTATGTTTTTATCTCTATACGTATATGTATTTTTAAAACGAAGACAATCCTGTTCAAGTGGAATTTCAAATTTGCTTGTCAGATGTATTTTTGAGTAACAAATAAAAATACGACTCATATTTATTTTTCACTTATTGTTTGTATTGTCAAGGAGTGCACTATGGAGAGAAAATTTAAAAAAAGTTTTTAATCACAGAGAAATAAAATATTAAAAACCCTAAAAACGCTCAAATCGGTACAGTTTGACATGTTTTTCCTGGTATTTACCGATTCTAAAGTCATTTTTTACTCTTTTTAGGAATAATGAGGTATATTTGTCTAATGTATTGCGTGTTTTATATATACTTATATCTATTTAATAATTCAATAGGAATTTTCAATGTTCGCCCTCAATACGGCTCGCGCAGAGTTGTTTTGATCATTTGTATTGAAAATTTAAAAATGGAATGTTATGCGTATTTACACTCTTATGGCCTGTGTAAAATCAAGAAAGAATTTAGTTAAAAGATCTCGATATTGAATAGCGTTGAATTGGTCATATTTACCCCCATGATTTAACGGATCATGATCATGAAATGAGCATTTAGATAAAAAATCCGTGCTCGGAATTCCCGTATTAACCCTGTCGTTTCTGATACAAACCTCGGGTATTAAATCAACCGTTATGACTTCATTAAGCTAGCTCCCTTTCGGATGTAGCACGTGTTTCAGAGTTATTGTTTATACGAATTTGGTGGCGTAAGCGCAATTTACAGCCGCATCGCTATAAGTTGCTAATTGGACTTTGAGTTTATTACTTACTGCACGAAAATTGTTATCTAATTTCGTGGCATGTGTGAAGATAAACTAGTGAAACAGACTGTGAGAATTCCGTCTAATGTGTTTCGTATGTCAAATGTATTAGGATTTAAGAAGACTTAAAACATCTGGTGTAATTTATTAAGTGCCAAATTAATTTATCTCTTATGTATTGATTTACTTTGTAATTATGTTTGTTCTTGATAGAAAATCACATTATATCTGTTCATTTCAAAAGCCTTGAGACGTTTAGATATTGATTTGATTAGTTAACACAAATCAAGGACAGTTTCTGAATTTGATACTACCTATAATTGGAATCTTGGCTTGCTTATAGATTGATTTAAATCAGAAAACTATCTTACTTTTATCCCGTATATCCAAAAAACCATTAATAGCATAACAGTAAAAATAAAACCACAGTCAGGTGGGTACCAAAATTTCATAACCAATAAAAAAGAATAGGTCAGTTCACAAAAACAAACAGTTCAAATATTTGACGAAAATATTCTTCGCACTTGCATGGTAACGTTTGCTATAGAAGTGTGAAGTTGCAACAAAAGATTACTGAAGTGACATGTTTTTGTGAACACGCAGAAAAGCTTAGCATCCACCTGATGATGGTGCGTTTACATAAGATCAGTTTTCTGACAAAATGATCGCGCTCTTCGAACTAAGTGGGGGAGGGGGCAGATCTTTACAGAGGTTTACTAATGTTTTCCCTAATTTTAAATGTAATAATTTCATTTGCCATAATTGCATATGCCATAAATTCATTAAACATAATGTTTTATTTGCCATAACTAACAAATGACATAAATTTATTTTCACTAATTTCATTGGCCATAAACAATCAAATGACATATTGTTCTAATTACATAATTTTATTTGCCATACTCTTCATTTAAAATAATGTTATTATCCATAACAATGATTTTCCATAATACTTACTTATTACGATATTTGGCAAAACTAACCTTGTTTTCTTTTATTTCAGCAAAGAAATAATGCAAGAAGCCAGCATAATTCATACTTATCAAAGAATTAATAAGATTTTGACCAATCAAGATAATTTATTTATTATACTAATAGAGAATTTTTGAGAGCTTTGGCATTGAATCTCAATTTAAAACGACAAAATTGTAGAACTAAAATAAAATTGTTTACTCATATTTGATTTGTCAACCAGCCCATATTTAATGTCCCCACTGCTGGGGCACAGGCCTTCCTTATGGGTGTTATAAAACAAATATATTTATTTATATATTTGTTTTATAACAATATAATGCAAGCCAGGCATGCAGCATGCAAGCAGGTATGCAGCATGCAAGCAGGCATGCAGCATGCAAGCCAGGTATGCAGCAGGCAAGCCAGGCATGCAGCAGGCAAGCACCAAGCAATCAGGCATGCAGCGTGCACGCAAGCATTAGGGAGCTCCGCTGCGAGTGGTCAAAACACTAACCTATCCTAACCTACTGGTAGGTGCAATAAAAGTTTTTCTTTATAGCCCCCTGCACCCCCCGGCAAGCATTCTACATGCAAGCAGGCATGGAGCATACAAGCAGGCAAGCAGCATGCAAGCAAGCAAGCAAGCAGCATGCAAGCAAGCAAGCAAGCAGCATGCAAGCAAGCAAGCAGCATGCATGCAAGCATGCAAGCAGGCATTCAGCATGCAAGCAGGCATTCAGCATGCAACATGCATGCAAGCATTATGGAGCTCCGCTGCGAGTGGTCAAAACACTAACACTAACCTAACCTACCAGTAGTGGTGATCGCATTAAAAGTTTTTATTTATAACCCCTAGGTACGTTTAGGTGAAGAGATACGTTATGAGTTATGTATATTATGTCAATTATTGATTATGTGAAATAATATTTAAAGGAACTAATCATTATGGCACTTGTAATTATGGCACCTAATTTTATGGCAAATGAAAAGTATGGCTAATGGATTGTTATGTCATACGTTGTTAGTATAAAAGCCATTATTACAAATGAATATTATGACCGAGGATCATTATGGCAAATGAAATTATTACAAATAAAATTATGATAAACGAAAGAATACCCTTTACAGAATATGGTTGAAAGAATACCTGTGACCAAGTACCTCTACTACTACCGAATAACGTACCATGCACCGTATGAAGCAAATTAAACGATTCTGCGTTCCGTATGATGTAAATTGGAGGACGCATAATGTATGACTTCCAATACAACAAAAAATCCGCTTGATGCGATGCGTGCGTTGCGTACGAATCGAATCAGTGGACGCTTAGCTTAATACTGAATGAAGGTCAGCATTCGTCTCGCAGAGAGATAAATCGTTTAATTTTAAAATTAAAATCCGTTTGAAAGCTTTCGAACCACTCTATTTGGTTAAAACCACATTGCAGTAATTTTGATTTAAAAAAAAAGTTGTACAATGTATCCGTTTGGAATGGGACCCGGCCTATGAAATTTTAGAGTAAGTATTCGCTAATTAATCCGTTGTGCGCATTTAACTCCAATATCCCTGTGCCGATATCGCCAGCTTACACACAACTGCATATTTAGGTATAGTATAGGCGCACGCACACTTTTACGGAAATATAATAAAGTAATTGCATTTTAGGGATAATTGGAATATATTTAGTATCTATCGTGATAGGTGACTCCACTGTTGCTGGAATTAACATATTACTGCGATTTCTGGATGTAATTACCGCACAGGCCGGCCTGTGCGGTAATTATAATAATAATTATAATTATAATAATTAATAATATTATAGTAATTATAATAATAATTATAATTATACTGCAAAAAAACAAGGGACTTTGACTTTGACTTTGATGAAGACACGCGATATGCTCGTACGCCATTATTACGCCTGTGACACAAAATAAACAGTGTGCGTTACAGAAAGAAGTGTCGCTTTGTCCCGTGTCCGTATTCAAAAATACTATCGGCATTTCTTTTGGGTCTTACTGCTATAATACTGAGATTGCCTGTGCGAAATGTCTATGTGTGCTTGGAAAATGGCATTTAATCTGTTCCGAGTGGCTCTTCTGCTTGTGTCTATGATCTTCAAAGAAGTACTGAGGTACTTAAATTCATCGCATCACATTTTTCCACTATTTTATGTAGTACAAGGATGCAACTTTTAAAATCAGACTGGCACTTTTTATGAGTTAAACGTCTGGCAGCGAGCGCTCAGTGCGCCTGACGGCTGGCGATAAATATGTCATTTAGAATAGCTCAGTGCGCTGAGTAGGACTCCACTAGAATTTTCCTACTTTTAAAATGACGATGAAAAACTACTTCATACTCTTTTCACTAATTATTTTATAGTTAAAAGAATGTGATTGACTTTTTCTTGCAAAACTAATCATAACTTTTACCTTGATTGATTAACATAAAATAAAGTAAAAAAGCTGAAGCTATCTTCTTTATTGACTTAACAAGAATCGAAACTTATTTTACCTTATTAATCAACCAAAAGCTGATGTTAAAGTTAGTATAAGAGATGAAAACCTTGAACAAATAGAATTTCTAAGCAACAAAAGACCTACAACCCTGAAATAATTTCCAAAGAAAATGTTTCTCCTATTCCTAATGGAAAAGAAAATAATCTTACATGCGTAGCAAAGCTTAATTGGACAGCCAATTGAATTGGCAACAAAAAAAACAGCTTGATTAAATTATGGAAGTTATTGTACCAGTATATTAGGATCTATGACAGTTTCAATATATGAACAGGGCTCATACAGAATCCAATTTTCTCGATTCCTCAATTCGGCCTTATTTTGCAGCGTTTGCTTTCAATCCGATAGGACAATATTACACATATTATCTGAACTGGACTCGGGTCAAAGTACAAAGTTATGAAGTAGACTTTCAGAGATATTTATAGTAGATTCAATTTTCGTAATATCATGAAGTTTGGAACTATTGAGCTACTCGTATTTGATTTTTTTTATCTGAGTTGGTATATTACAAAATGGACTATAGTTTAATGAATGAAAGAGTTTCTCAGAATCGTTTTGCAGTCCGTGCAATTTTATAAAAAGCTATTCACAGTTCTTTTTAACTCAATTGAAGTAGCAGTTTTAGTTACTTTCATTATCTAGGTTCTTCGATATTTATAAATATTAATAAAATAAATAAATATCAGACAATTCACAAACATTGCTTTGATTCCAAAGTAGTTAAAGCACTTGTGTTATGGCAATCAGATTCAGAAACAACGGTGGCACTACAAACACCAAGACCTTAGCCATATGGAAATGTAATTTTTCTAGATTGACCCAGCCGGGGGTCGAACCCGAGACCTCATAGATGGGGACCCCAGAAAACCGATGTACAATCTACTCAACCACGGAGGTTGTTAAAAATAATAAAAACGTTTGAAAAAATATTCAAGAACTATAAATAAATTAAGAAAATCATTTATTTTACTTAACAATAACTAAAGTGTTTTACTTGTTTTTTTGTTGTTATGAAGCAAGTTCTTTATAATAAATAATTGTCTTACATTTTCCCTCAGGGTCACGTGGTCATCTTCCTAATGTTGTCTTTTTCCCAAAGTCGTCACTTTCCTAAGTGGTCACCTTTCTAAGTGGTCAGTTTCCTATTTCGATTAAAGTTCTTTAATTATCCTGTAACAAAAATCATGTACGGTTTAATCGTAAGGTCTCCTAGTCAACAATAACAAAGCTTCCTTTCACCAGAACTTTCTAAGATTATTGTAGCAACAATGTCTACACATGATACCTATACAGATACAACAAATAGCGCAGACATAACAAAAACTTTACCTGTCTTAACAGTGCGCGCAAACTTCCGACTTCGAACTGTTTTGTGTGCACACAAATGATAAAAGATAGCGGAGGAAAAAAAGGATTAAAAGCTACAATCGAGTTCAATAATATAATCTTTGACAGAGTTTATCAACATTTATGCTTTTGTTATAAAAGTCAACATTTGAGAGGTCAAAAGTGACTGTACCTAGCTTAAAATACAGAAAGACTATTTTGTAAAACAAACTGCTGATCTTTCTTTTGTTTTATACTATTGGTGAAAGATGAGGAAGAAAGATTGCTTTGACAGAGTTTATCAACATTTATGCTTTTGTAATAAAAGTCAACATTTGAGAAGTCAAAAGTGACTGTACCTAGCTTTAAATACAGAAAGACTATATTTTGTAAAACAAAATGATGATCTTTCTTTTGTTTTATACTATTGGTGAAAGATCAGGAAGAAAGATGATGGAAGGCAATCAATTTAATTTTTCAATTAATAAAATTAATGTTCTCTTTATTCTATGAAAACTGTTTCATTTGATATAGTAAAAAACTCAAACTATGAAATGCTTAAATTGCCTACAGTATGAGTACTGTTATAAAGTCAAATTAGTGTTACATGACTAGGGCACAAGACACAACAGCTCTTTACGCGTCGAGTGCCATAATATTTTAGGATTAAGCGCCACCGCTCACGGGCGCTTAATCGCCGAGCGATTTTTTGTAGCCCAGAATAGAACATATGGAGTTCAATACGTAAACGCCCACGAGCTACAAAAAGTAGCTCACACATAGCTCGGCGACTAATCGCCCACGAAATGACACTGACAAGAGTGACAAGCGGCTTTAACCCTAAAAGACACCACAATTTTTTTCGCTGGCTGACATAATTATTTTTGTAATGGTAGAGTTTGCAATAAAAAGTAAGAGAATTATTATTACATGATATGCTTACCAATTTATATAATTCTTGAATTTGCGCATATAAAGTAAATGC
Organism: Agriphila straminella; assembly: GCA_950108535.1. Taxonomy (NCBI): domain Eukaryota; kingdom Metazoa; phylum Arthropoda; class Insecta; order Lepidoptera; family Crambidae; genus Agriphila; species Agriphila straminella. The sequence goes on from OX467318.1 coordinate 12,413,932, forward strand.
AGAATTTTTGTTCTTCACACTATTTTGACGATAAAAGGATCTGTACCCTTAGCACGAACAGCTATCAAAAAAATAATCATTCGATAGATAAATTTTGTATTGGAAATTTGTACAACGCCATCTATCGCCGATAAGCGAAATGAAATTTTCCATAGAGAATTGTCTATCGAGTAATTTTACGTGCGTTTTTTTTCTCGATAGCTGTTCGTGCTAAGGGTACTGAAGACATTTGAATCGTATACATTGTTTGCTTCATTTGTGAAAAGTATATAATTACTGACATAAATAAATCATAAACTTTATTTTATAGAGCTTAGCAATAATAAAAGCTTACCGCTGACGGGCGCTATTTTGTAGCTGCGATAAGCGCGGCGTTAATCGCGGCGATATCGCTGCGATAAACGCGGCGATAATCGCGGCGACAATCACGGCGCTTTTTAGTCGCTGACGTAGGTTAACCCTAAAAGGCACCCGGTAATAATATTATAGAACAATCACTTTTATTATTGCTAAGCTCTATAAAATAAAGTTTATGATTTATTTATGTCAGTAATTATATACTTTTCACAAATGAAGCAAACAATGTATACGATTCAAATGTCTTCAGTACCCTTAGCACGAACAGCTATCGAGAAAAAAAACGCACGTAAAATTACTCGATAGACAATTCTCTATGGAAAATTTCATTTCGCTTATCGGCGATAGATGGCGTTGTACAAATTTCCAATACAAAATTTATCTATCGAATGATTATTTTTTTGATAGCTGTTCGTGCTAAGGGTACAGATCCTTTTATCGTCAAAATAGTGTGAAGAACAAAAATTCTGCATTTACTTTATATGCGCAAATTCAAGAATTATATAAATTGGTAAGCATATCATGTAATAATAATAGGCTTGTTTCCATTAAGAATAAATATAATGGATAGGGGTTTATAATGATTAATTATATTATAGAGAAAATAACAAACAATTTTAATAATTAAAAGCGTTAAAGATTAATAATATTTTTAAAAAATAAATTTCGTAAAATGAAACCTTTAGTCACGTGACAGTGAACACCAATCAGAAAGCGTTACGTCACGCCGTGCGAAACTCCAATCTTGTCTTTGACGTTTCGAGTATCACTACCGGAGGCGCGTTTCAAACCTACACTCCGAGTGCAACCTAACCACAACCGAACGCAAGTTTAAGCCACTTTTTCCGTATTTCTCCATTGTTTGGAACATAATATATAAATAACTGGTTTGGCGTTTTTATAGTCGTGCTATCACACTGGGGCTCTATACAGTACTTATAATATGAGAAATTCATTTTTAAACGATAAAAACTAGCTATAACGTACGAAGACACGATCGCTCTTTTGTTTGTTTTGCACGGCGTGACGTCATTCAAGACGCCATGACAGTCTTGTGCGTTTTGGAACCAAATTAAAATTGGTTTTTTAAAACGCGAAATTTATAATGTAAACGCTCGATTAAAAATAAATAAACCTTTTTTTTCGATAAAATGCCTAATAAGCTAAAATATTAAGCAGTTATTGAAATTTTGTCAACTAGCCTATTCTCTTACTTTTTATTGCAAACTCTACCATTACAAAAATAATTATGTCAGCCAGCGAAAAAAATTGTGGTGTCTTTTAGGGTTAAAGCCGCTTGTCACTCTTGTCAGTGTCATTTCGTGGGCGATTAGTCGCCGAGCTATGTGTGAGCTACTTTTTGTAGCTCGTGGGCGTTTACGTATTGAACTCCATATGTTCTATTCTGGGCTACAAAAAATCGCTCGGCGATTAAGCGCCCGTGAGCGGTGGCGCTTATAGTTTGTCAGACATTCAGCAGCTTAGAGCAACACGGCTTCCGCAGTTACAATACAAGGATAATGAAAACAAAAGTTTTATTAAAAAAAAAGTTTGCCTCTCATAACTTATACCATAGACGACCTATATATTACTAAACGATGGTTTGGGTCTTTTTCCTGAGGATTTGAGTGGGGTTTCTCACTGAAGTCCGTTTCGTTTTTGTTCAGATTTTGTTTGGAATCGCTTTGAAAGAGGATGACAGTTTATCTTCTGAATTCCATAATATTTGTTTATGTTACCTTATCTTCAGAAATAGTTCTTTTCGTAAAAATACTACTTTCATTCAGAAGAATTTTATTGTGTTTGTGTTTTGGATTAGATGTATTATACAAGAATCAGAGTAGTGTTTAATGTTTACTAAACTTTATTTCAAGTAATATATCGGAAAACTTACATAAAAAAAATAAACTGAATTTCTCTAGTAAGTATTTATAAACAAATAACTTCTCATTTCATTCACTACAAGATTATGTTCCAACCAAACGAATGAAATTGCATAGTATAAAGTTTTTAACAATCAAAATGTGTTATTTGACAATACAAATCACCCGATTAAAATTTGACAAGATCAAAGTTGCAATAAATGAACAGATACAGACGGGAAATAAAATATTCGCCCAGTATTATAAATCATCTGAAATTGTAGACACATGCGACGCGTTCTATTGGACGAGACACGTTAAAAATGCCACATCCGAATTTGATACGAACCATTTTATACGTGATCTCATCACGTGAATGTTGTATCTAACTAAATATTTTACGATAATGTTACTTACGTTGGTGTGTAAGGAAAGCGATCGAGGGGAGCGTAGGAAAATTTAATAATTAGAACAAAATTTTGCAGATTAGAAATTATGAGAACGATTTTTGTAAAGAATTGATAAAGTGTGCCGATTTTGCAAGTGTTGTCTTTTTAAACTCTAGCAATGTTTTACATTTTCTAATTTTAAAAATAACCAGAAGAATTACTTTTTTGCTGAATTTCTATGAAATAATCGTCATGTATTTTAAATTGCCACTTCCTGGAAATCTGGAAATCCGAAGCAGGCCCTGACTAATTATGTAATTTCTTTATTTGATCAAAGTTATATATTATTGACCGCGACCGAAGCGTCACCGTTTCAGCTTGGGCAAAAATACTTTCGTATGTCCATTATTGTCCATCTGGCGGCTGTCCATCTGTTCCACTCTACAGGTCGCATGTCTCAACCGATTCTTGTGAAAGTTTTGAGCAGGTTCTATATTTATACGGATATTATTTTGTCGATTTTTTTCTTCGATTTTTTTGCAAAATGGCGGAGATATAAGAAAAAAAATTCATATTTCTGCCATTTCAAAAAATTAACAAAAATATCACAAACGCGGGGAATACAGCTCTACAGAGCTACTAGAGTTCGAGTAAGTAAAAGGACGAAGTTATCGTACGTTAAGTTAAAGCAGTGAAATAATAGGTCCGTTTCCTATGTTAATCCCTAGTCCTTCGCATTATACCGTAACACATTCCTCGCACCGTAAGGCGAGTGTTTTAGGGAACCTCTTTAAATTTGCTTCAGTTCTCAAGTGGAAAATCCGGTGATTTAGTGGGCTCAAGCCTTATCATAATCTCGCACGTCCCTCATATTTCACGGTGAGTTAGCGTCTGACTCCGTGCAACCCACTATTCTCACTATTCAAATTGTTTTTGAGATACCTCTGAAGTATAGTACTAACAGGTATGAGGTAAAGGTGTAACAATAATGTTTGTTCTCTATTTCTGCTTTCTTCCATCCTTTAAGTTATATGTAGCTTTCTTTAGTTTTTTTTTAAATTCATCTTGGTAAGTAAGTATACCTTTTACTTTCCACTTTTCGAAATTTATCTTCAGTTACAGCACTATATTTTGACTAGTTGCTGTACTATAAAATGTTTTTTTCTCTTTAAGTTTGGTTGGTGGCAGGGCTTATTTCAAGTCCGCTTGGCTAGCTACCACCACCTTACCTAAGTCTGACGCCATATCAACAATTTAAAAATTGTTGTGTTACGACAGTTAGAGGTAAGATAGCCAGTTCCTCAGTGATGAGGATTCCGTGAGTAGTGCGCTTCCACCTTCGGCCTTATCGTCACTTAACATCAGGTGAGATGAAGGCCAAGCAATATCTCGTTGTGCATTAAAAAAAATGTTTAACGTGCCGATAACTTTATTCCAGTGACAGTTTCGAAAATCCACCCTGGGTCTTAGTAGGTAATTTGTCTTTCAAAGGAAAAAACCAAGAACGTATAATAACAGTTGATTAAAAATTCTTGCTTTCAACCTTCCAAAGTGTATCAGAGCTTTTTTAATTTACGTTGAAAAGTTCCTTTTATGTTGGAAAGACTGGAAAGACAAACATATCTTCTTTCCATTCCTTTGTTGAATTAAAAAGCCGACATTTCATTCAAAAAGAATTACACAAAATACGAGTAATACCTTTATTCTAAAACCTAAAATGTGTATCAACTCTTCGTTCATGTCAGTCATATCATGAATCATAAATCTTTCGACTTCAGACTAGGTTTTGACTATTCTAACGAAACAAAAGATGCCAAGGCTTTCGTATGAAGTTACAAACATGAGACTTTTGATATAATTTGTGATGGAAATCTACTAAAAGTACCTAAGTTATATTCATACTTTTCAAATGAAGAAATGGAAACTTTTCAAATAGCCGTGTGAGCCTTCATCAACAATATCTTAAATTATACACAAAGTTCAACCTTTTGCTGCGAACTTTGATATTTCGTAAGTATATCCACACGTTTGAATCGGAAATTCAAAGTAATTTTGTTCAAAGAGTCTTATGGAAATAATCCGAGCCTTCTTTTTGGGTAAAATTTATTCATCATTTTGTTACTGATTGGATTGAAATGGTATCTAACGGCTCAGCATGATGTTCAAAGAGAGTATTTTTACACATTTTGTGAGCACTATTGTAAACATTTCTCTGAACCCAAATACAGAAGGATATCTTTTTTGTATTATAAAAAGACAAAAAATATCAAGATAAATGTAGGCACACAACCACAACACCAAGCATTTTAAGTAATAATAAAGATGAATAATTAGTAGACGTCTAATGCAAAACACCTCTTTAAATATTTTCAGTAGACATGAAAATAAAATGTAATTTGCCCTTTGTTAGTATAAATTGAGAAAGGGGTGGGCCAGCCGCAAAAACAGCTTCCGCTACAAAAACAGGTACCGGTGTACCCTTAAAATCCGCAAATAGTACAAGGTAAAACGCAACTGGCAACACTTGAGAGCGGAGGTATTCAAATGTCAGAGCCGGTGATGTATCTCCAGAATATATGGGTGTACTTTTTGTAAAAGTTTACAACTTCACGCGTGAAATTTACGGCTCACTTACAAATTAGCCGCTTTCTAGAATTATTCCCGGGCAGAAGCCGCTTATAATTTTTCCTCGGCCTCATATTTTTTCGCACAATAAAAATGTAAAAATTGAATGGGGTTCTCGCTGCGCTTTGTACTCATTTGCGCGTGGTACTCGTATATTCAAAACCTTCACTCCTACACTCCATTTTTCTTTGAGAATTTTTTCACTTGGTCAAACATGAAAGCGCATGTAATAAAACTCAATTTGCCTTATTCCACACGTCTCTGGTTATGAATTAAGGATGAAATATGAAATTCAAATGCATTCGTGATGTTGCCATTGTTAGTCTGTTCGTTTTGATGATAGCTGTTGGTAGGTATGGCGAATATATTAAAATATCAATTAAATTGGAATTCTGCTTGTTCTATTTAATAAATAAACTGTTGAATGATTCCTACTTAAAACTGATTTCAGTATAATACCTACACTAAAATAGTAATCCATATTATAAGTGTTAACGGTAATTTATCCGAAATTGGCAAATAGTTACCAAATATAAAAAATAGTAGGTATTGAATGACTTCCATCTTCAAAGAATATTAACTATTACTAGGTACCATCACGTAGTTCTGAAACCGTGAAGATTTTGGAACCAATAATTTACATACATAACCAAAACTAATTTAGTCAAAACAACTAATTATCCCTTTAGGTCAACAAACCTCTAAAATTGCCGTTACAGGATTCCCGGCCCTGCCAGCTATGATTAATATTCAATCTCCCAAAACTTATAGATTCATCAATAACTTAGTGTTGTTCAACTTAATTGAAGCAAACACCACCAACCACAACAAACTTATACCCTGACATTGTTATTTAGTACTAGTTTGAGAAAGCAATATTGCTTTTATACCTTCAATAATACAGTACATCTTGTTTAATTTCCAGTCAAAACTTTTATGAAGTTCTGAAGTTATTTCAACAGCAAATCAAAGATTTCTACTTCTGCTTTTTAAATGAGGGCTTTTCAAAATGACAAAAAACTGAAGACTCGATAGATGGCGTTGATAAAAATGTATGTGTCAATGTGATTTTTTTTACTAAGTTTCGAAGAGTACTCAGCTAGGCAGTCAGATGTAACCCTAAAATGTTTCTCTATGGGCAGATGACAGCCAGCGAGCGCTTACTTGCCTCTTTGGTTAGGCCGTTTATTTTTAAAATCCAATTTTGCCAATTCTCTTTCCATCAACGCCATCTAGTGAGGCAAATAGTTACTATTTTAATTTTTTAAATGTCACTTTGAACAGCCCTCATTGACTTCTGGCATAAAACAAAAGCAAAGCACGATTATTTTTGATTGAAAATATTGTCTATGCACTATGTTTTCAAAGATAAATTCTTGAATTTGCTGTATTTTATTGAAATTATTCGTAACCAAGGGGCGTTCTATAAGGTATAGCTTTCAGTTGGTACCTAACAGGGTTCGGTTGGGTAATATCCGTTGTGTCATAACTTCACAGCTGCTTCGGTTTAGCTTCCTTACAGAGTTATGGAGAGGAAAACAAAGGATGTGGTATTTATTCGGTACTAGCGACCAGCTCTCGCTTCGCTTCGGGTCCTTCCTTTTTTGCCAAATGCGACCTTCCAACAACACCCATCACCCATTCGCTCCAAAGTTTGTTTCAGTCCCGTTCCGTCATCGGTGTAAGAAACGTGCTTGAATTTATATTCGCACGCGTAATTTTTTTACGATAACTGCTAAGATATTAATTTAAATGGTATGGTGTAAAAGGGTAAAATAATGTGCATAAAGTGCTTAAGGTAACTAACGTATTTAAATTGATAAGAATTAATACTGAATACTTCTAAATAGCTTTCCAAATTACCGCATTGTAAGTGACCAATTTTTTAGAAGATAAAATGGGTATAGTAAGCTATTCTTAAAAGATAGATATATAACCTGAACTTATTATACACTATAACCTTCCTCGAGAATTGCTCTATAATTTGGTGAAAACCGCATGAAAATCCGTTCAGTAGTTTTTGAGTTTATCGCGTACAGACAGACAGACAGACGCGGAGAGGGACTTTGTTTTATAATATGTAGGTAGTGATTTCTTTCTAATAGTAATGATTAATGTTTTGAAAAAGTAATTTTGTACGTTTTAAAAACTTGTTAATGTACACTTGAATTCAAAAGAAGTTTATACTGTGCACTGACGATAGTGCGATAAATGTTTGTGCCAAAGTAAAGATCGTTTATGCGATGTACGTTTGTGCGAAAGAACAATTATTGTGCGATACACGTTTTTGCAAAAAACATTTGTGCGACGAATTGTCAATTGAAAAGTGAAGAGTAAAAATAAATGATTTATTAAAACAAAATAACTTTATTTTAATTAATTATAGTTTTAGTGAGATATCTAAAATAATATATTGTTTTAAATTTCCATGGTTATTAACGTTATTAGAATAAACTATATCGGGATTTACAACATGTACCCGTTTATTTTTGAGACTCCGATATTTTGGCACTAAAGAGTTTCAAAAATAAACAGGTACATGGTGTAAATCCCGATATTATAGTTTATTCTAATAATATCCGAAATAGTTTCAGTGTAAAGCCAAAAGTGGCACACTTTTCTTTTATTTATGTGTCAGCAATAATTACTCTTTTTTGCTTTTTCGAACAACAGCTATTCGTAACACTAGCGTTCTTTCTTACAAATTTGCATCGCATGAACGTGCTTTTAAACAAACGATCATCGAACTAACGTTCTTTTGCACAATCATGTATCGCACAAACTTATATCGCATTCTCGTCATTTGACCTTCCATTTAAACACACTCTTTTGATTGTTTTTATTTTGTTTTCTATATGGTCACTTTTATAAAAAAAACCTTCTCTGTTCTTATTTCATCTAAGTAAAGTTGCTGTACCTGATTGAGGAAATCCGCTAGAAACGGTTTAGAACCAAACAGCCCGTCCTGCGTCAAGTTTATGAGAAATGTAGGTATTTAACCTAAACTTTGATAACCCATAAATTGTCAGTCAATACACAAAACACTTGGTGACATTGGGTCATACGCAACTTATTAGTACCTATATATAAAAAAACTGGTAAAGCCAAAAGTGGCACACTTTTCTTTTATTTATGTGTCAGCAATAATTACTCTTTTTTGCTTTTTCGAACAACAGCTATTCGTAACACTAGCGTTCTTTCTTACAAATTTGCATCGCATGAACGTGCTTTTAAACAAACGATCATCGAACTAACGTTCTTTTGCACAATCATGTATCGCACAAACTTACATCGCATTCTCGTCATTTGACCTTCCATTTAAACACACTCTTTTGATTGTTTTTATTTTGTTTTCAATATGGTCACTTTTATAAAAAAAAACCTTCTCTGTTTTTATTTCATCTAAGTAAAGTTGCTGTACCTGATTGAGGAAATCCGCTAGAAACGGTTTAGAACCAAACAGCCCGTCCTGCGTCAAGTTTATGATAAATGTAGGTATTTAACCTAAACTTTGATAACCCATAAATTGTCAGTCAATACACAAAACACTTGGTGACATTGGGTCATACGCAACTTATTAGTACCTATACATAAAAAACTGGTTTTGTTTCAAAATGGTAACGATATACTTAATAATTGCTATTAAACTTCAGTTTGACTTAGTAACTTAAGTTTTTTGTTACTTTTAAGCTTTTTTTACTAAGACTAATTATTTATGTCAATGTTGGAACTCGCGCCACCGCATACGAGTAACTTTTGTCTCCGCAACTATTTTGTCTCTCACATCAAGTCCACGGGTTTATATGAAAGCGCGAACACGAGGCGACGCGATCATCGGCAACATTTCATACAAACCATGTGAGAGACAAAATAGTTGTGGAGACAAAAGTTGCCCGCGTGCGGTGGCGCGAGTTCCAACATTGACATAAATAATTAGCCATGGTTGAAAGAAAATAAAAAAATAAAAACTGTCACACCATATGTTAATAAATTCAATAAACTTCATACATCCATGCTTAACGACATTTAAGGAGGTAGAAACGTGAGACGTGAAGGAATCAAAATGCAGTGAAACAGTTCGCTCACAGAGTTAACCGCTAACGTATTTAGAGCTTCGGGTCGCGAGAGTTGCGATGTCACTAATAAATATTAGAAGTTTGCCAAATTAGTAGGTGCAGTTCGGATCCGACTGAACTAGTGTGTTGTGGTTGTTTTACGCCCCGGGATCTGTTTTTGGGTTAAGGGCAAACTTCGTTAGCACTGAAATTATTTTGTTAAAATCCACTCGAATGTTATTGGGTTATTAAAAAAGTCTATCCCCCACTTTTGTCTACCACTTGGAGATATCGGAAAAGCAAAGATTTTTTCCTTACATTTCTTCCCTATATCCCCCCAGTGGTGGACAGAGGAAAAAGACCGTCCACCGTCCATACTTATTTTCCGATATCCAACAGTCGTCGAAAAACAAATAGGCCATTAAAAAGTTTGTTGAAGAATTAACATCGTTTTAATTCTTTGCTGATTATACTTGCAGCGCAATTAAAAAGTTACGTCTTACTTTCTAAGGACGTTTAATATAATTTGCCTTTACAGAATAAACAAACTTTATGATTAGTTGAGGACAGACACTTATTATTATTGTTGATTATGTTAGAATTATTTCATTAGGTTCTTTGAAACTTTAATCAAAATTATTAATTCATTAAAGTTTATTCGTGAAGTTTGCGTAAAATATTGGCAATAATTATGGAAACGAAATTTTAATGATTGTCGTGCACATTCTGGTATTTCGCCATGTGACTAACATCATTAGGTACATACATACTGACATGCGCCATTAAATAACTTGTTTTATGTTTATTGTAAATGTCGTCTTTGATAATTTAGTGCTTTATGTTAGAATAGACCAAAAGATCGAATTTCACTGACAATAATCTTATTTAGAGTTAGATTAAAGATGTAACGGCTATGTCGTCAATGATTATAAATTCCTAACTAAATCTATTAGATTTCCTTAAAATTGATGTAGATTGAGCCAATCGTAAGATGCAGTATGAATAAAATATAATGGACTGTTATCATATTTTTACTTTGTTTAACATTCTCTATATACAGGGTTATTTGTAAAAAACCAACAACCTCGCAGGAGGAGATTACTAAAATCATAAACAACAACATATATTCGACGACTTTTCCGTAAAAAAAAACAAAAAAAACTTTTCTTACAAAACTCGATCAGCTGTTCGGACATTAGTATGGAATGGAAAGTTTTTTTTGTTTGCTTTGGGAAAACTTGTAGAAAAAATGTTGTTTATCATGTTAGTAATCTACTCCTGATGCGAGGTTGTTAGTGATTTACAAATAACCCTGTTAATTGGAAATGTTTTCTTATTATTTAAAAGTTAAAATATAATAGTAGTTTATGATACTGATGCATAATGAGGGGTATTAAAAGGCTCAGTTTTTAATAGTATCACACGAGTGTTTTAATACCTAGTTATGTGCAGTTTCATACAATACTTTATCTACACTCATACATTTGGGATAGAACCTACTAAATTAAAGATCAACGTTAGAAAACAGAAAGAGACTATGGTTGTAATAGCTATGTACCTACCTTGTAATAAGTCATTTCCTTAGTTGCATCTAAAATAATTTTGCAGTCAATTTTTTTTCACAGTTTTAAGCAAAAATAAAAAACACATACGAAATTCAGAAATTGAAATCAAAATTCAAAACTTTTTTGTAATGCTCTAAAAATGGCGCGCATTCCATTAGAAAAAAAAATTGATGAGTGCATTCTTGCAAACTAATCGCAATAAGTCATCGATCACCATAGAGTGCATTTTAATCATGGAAAGTATGTGGGAAAATATCGTTCTTTTTTAATATCACGGCACTACCTTCTTCTTGGATTTGCCCTGTATCGTAATGAGAAAAAAAGTTATTTTATGATGCAGCTAACTGCATCGTAATGAGTTTTTTTTTTAATTTTACCTATTCACGAAAATAAAGTACGTATTTATATTACCATTTTTGAATTCATATTTGGAACATTACGTTTTGAGTGTAGATAAAGTTATTTTATGATGCAGCTAACTGCATCGTAATGAGTTTTTTTTTAATTTTACCTATTCACGAAAATAAAGTACGTATTTATATTACCATTTTTGAATTCATATTTGGAACATTACGTTGTGAGTGTAGATAAAGAATGTTTACCATAACAAAATCGGAACAAAAAGAAACATTTGACGCATTACATAAATAAAGAAAACCGTCATCGCAGAAAACCCATTTCAATCATGTAAAGTCAGTGTCGATGGCAAGCGAACCTTTTAAGCTACAGTTTCATTAAAAATCTCGCTCCATCTCCTTACAAAAGATTACGAACTCCCGCCATATTTTTAATCTGCAGGCCGAACAATGCAGCGACGTCGCACAGAAATATCATTTTACGAAGTATATTGTATCGCTGAGTATAGACTAGCTTGCGGTGTGCAGTGCAACTTAAATGTCCTTTGGTCAAAGAATTTATTAAAAAAAATTGTTTCTTAAACTTAAAAGTTATAATTATTTTTATTAAATATTGAAACTTTTAACTGTACATACTCTGTTAGAATATCATTATATCATTTTAACTGTACAGTTTGTAACGAATTTATTTTATGTTTCAGGGTGCAGTCAAGGAAATTAAAATTTATTATGATGTAACGGATTCAACAATCGATAAAACAATTTGTCCTCATGATGTGAGTATTCTTATAAATATTATTTTTTTATAAATAAATAAATAATAAATAAATGCTTGGACAATTTCACACAGCGCCATCTAGCCCCAAACTAAGCAAAGCTTGTAATATGGGTGCTAGACAACTGATATACTACTTGTATACTTTTTAAATATATACTTATTATACATAGTAACACCCAGACCCGTCACAGAAATTAAAATTCATCATTTCAATTTCTGCCCGGCCGGGAATCGAACCCGGGACCTCTTGCGTGGTAGGCGGCATGTTGACCACTGCACCACTTAGGTCGTCAAATCAACCGTTATCATTATCAACCGCAGCGCAGTCATTTAAAATTTTATCTACCCATGCTTTAAATTCCTCTGTAAGGGGTTCTGAAACGGCTAAGTTACTGCTAACATTACAATATCCGAGCGAGACGATTTTGCGCTCCTCCCTGCGCCCACCAGCGACGAGTTACACTATGAAATTCAGTACGACATTATAACACCCGTTCAGATGATAAAATGACGAGGTGGAGGAGAAAAGTCAAAGTCAAAATCAAAACCCTTTATAGAGGATACATGTATTGAGTGTTTTTAATCTAAATATTGTTTGTAAATATTCTTTTACTATAAAAAAAAAAGTAAGCAGTATAGCTTAGAGCAACGTGGCTTCCGTCCGGTACGGCCGCGTCTAAGCAGTATAGTAACCAACAAGAACTTATGAGATGAGTGCTTGAGCTGCGATATCTTACATGTGCACATTGCACATTTCTGATGTGTGTGTGAAAGTCGCTCAAATGTACGTTTATTTCACGTGGTTTTGAATTCACTTTGTGATATCAAAGAACAGACTTCATATTATAAACATGACTGATAGAAGTCCGCCATTTGTACCTTACTTTATGTATTATTTTACAATAAAAACTTATAAATAAATAAATAGGTAACTTTACTGTTATGTTATTGCAAATAACTTAAAAAGAAACATGAAAGAATACACAAGTTACCACCCACACCGTGTCAAAAGACTTAAACACAATCATAAAGTCATGTTAATTTGTAAAGAAGAGAAAATTCGTCAGTCACTTTGTGAATCCTCGTACATTTTATTTTATTTTTCATAGGAAGAAAGTACAGAAACAGATCATACATCATGTTTGTCTCATGTGTGGCCATTATATTATTATTTATACTGTAGTAAGATAGAGGCTTTACCTAGCTTACGTAATACGTTTCAATTTTATTGGGGACTGTGAAGTTAGCCACTATGAACAATTGAACATAGCCGTTCCTAAAGTTACCATCCTAAGTGACACTTCCCCCACTCGCTTCTCTCACCCACTTACATCGAAATTATGTACTACGCATCGTCTCGCACGATGTTCCGAGCCACCAATAAGATTGAAACGTACTGTACTCTTTAATTATTTATTTTACCTATACCATAAGGTTCTTATGGTGATGTACGTACATATACGCCTGTAGCACACCTCCGCCCGCGGAACACCGCAGTTGGTTCCGCCATGAGTTCGGCAAGCGAAACAAAATCGAACAGCCTGTTCTAATGTATAGATTTTGCGCGATTCCACCCGATCGGCTCCAACGTCGGTCGATAGAAAACATCTCATAGCGGAAATATGGCGAAACAACCGCGGTACCGCTGGTATGATTTCGCGGCTGAGGTGTGCTACAGGCGATAATGTTACCCAGCGGAACGATCATCTATCGTGGTTTCGCTTTTCAACTTAGGCTCTCTGTTTCTCTTGTAATGGTCAGTTAAAAGAAACTTTCATCAGAATGTGTTTCAGCATCAAGTGTACTCTTATTAATATAAAATTACAATTATTTTACAGGATTTGAAATTACCATCTAGCGTTAGTATTTTTTATTGTTATTTGGTTCTAAACGAATTAAAAGATCGCTTCAGCAGCTATCCATGTGTCGTTGTTTTCAAATAACAAACTCTATTGGCAAGATGAAATTGGGGAAATAATTTTACAAAAATTGGTTCTGGCTAATTAAAAAAATAGAGTTTCTCGCACTTGTTTTTTTCTTTCAATTAAATATTATTATATAAATGTCTTTGAGTGTAGCCATACGTAATATTGGTAACTATGAGTGCCTGCTTATGAGAAATTACCAAATATATAAAAAACGTCGATTTTAACATTATCCTGCTTGAATAATGGCAAAATCTAAAATAGATTGACCTATTGAATATCTTTATCAAAACCATGTTAATCAACTCAATATTTAAAAACTGTTGATTCACCCGTAATAATAATAAAATAAAAATAACTCTCAGTGCGTGGATAATAATTTCCCGATGCAATTTTTTTCTGTTAGATAAGCTTACGTCTAGTGAAAGAAACTCTATTACTAAACTATTTTTCGATATAACAAAACTGTTACAAAATTGGGGTGAAATACTTACGCTATTTTTATACTACTCGTCTAATAACATTATACTATTTAAGTATTGTTTACCTTTAATTCACTGAGGTTGAAGCTATATTATTATGTCACATATTTTTTATTACTAAGCTATATCCATTATCATAAGCTATGTCTTTTAACGAAATTGGTTATTGTAAACTGAGTTTTAATCAATTAATTATGATTTAAATTTATTATATAATCAAGTTAGCAACGAAATATTTGACGAAAGAGTGACGGACCCAATCGCGCTAATTTTCAACGATAAAACCAAATCTAAATCGTTACAGTTTCAGTTTCATTTACAGAAAAATACTCGCTTTAATTTTGTTAAAGTTGTTAAAAGCTATGCATATAGAACCTAGGATGCTAATCTTGGAAAGTTTTTTTAAATGAGAATTCTAAAGCTAAACCAAAGATTTTTAGGTAAATTAAACCTAATTAAAAACTGAACGCTTATGGTTATAATCGTTAAAAATACGCGCGAATTGGATAAGCCCCTGATTTAAAAAAAAACTATTTCAAAGTTTTACTATCACTAACCAATTTTGTTTATGGTTTTGTCTTAAATACTTATTTAAAAGATTTTATTAAAAAAAAAACGTCATCGGGGCCCTAATTAACCGACTTCCAAAAAAGGAGGAGGTTCTATGTTCGTCTGTATATTTTTTTTTAAAGGCATCGCCGAGCGCTTTTTACTACTAATTTCATACTCAATAGGGCTCCTGAATATGACATTATTCTAGGATTAAATTGTTAGCAAATCCACAAAATAAAATAAATACTTTTAAATAAGTATGTTGTTTATACTTATAATTAATGTTAGGTATCTATAGATATTTCTTTATTGTATTGTTGCTTTCGTTGTATTAACAAAATTAATATTTCTTTCGTAGCCAGATTATGACAGCGATGATAATGTAAGTGCAATCATATTGTGTTTCATTTATGTGTTTTTGGTTTTAATTAATCTTGAAAACAAATAGTAGACATTAATCTTAGTGGTTTTAGCAAGTGAAATGCAACTAAAATTTGTTAAAACTAAAATAAGTAGTGTTTTTAATTAATCATGATAATAATTCTATTTAAGATTGATTTTGGTTTTCGATTAATTTTCTTTGATAAATAATACGGTATTTTTTTATTAAAATAATCTTGATATAGTTATCTTTTTTTTTCCGCTTAGAATAACATATAACAACACAAGTCAATGTATTAACCATATTTTGTTGAAAAATAATTAACTTTTTTTCCGTTTGCTTTCTTTAACTTTTGTGAATATTATTTCATTGAAAATGAAGGACTGATTTCAACATCTATTTGATAATAATCAAATAAAGAGGCATAATTCTAAAATACCATGCGTAGGATATGATTTATTTTTATCATTGATTTATTTTCCAATAAAATGAAATCGTTGGATTGTAGTTAATTCTTTAGAAAAATTAGACTGTTGATATAAAGGTTTATTATGAAATCAGTCCTAAAAATTAAATACTTACCTACATAGTGCTTGTTTTGCTTGTGTGCAGTGCGCTTTACTAAAATAATTTATTCAATTTGAATTAAAAAGTCTTATATTTTTCTTTCACATTTTCAGTTTACGCAAGATGAAGCGGGAGGTAAGATAACGTTTTTTTAAACCTAATTAGTTTTAAGGCGTTATTTATATTATGTACATTTTGTGATTATTAAAACGTTACTTTACAGAAAAAGGTGAAAAGGGTGAGAAAGGAGTGAAAGGAGTAAAGGTGAGTTCACATATTTTTTTTATTGCTGAAAATTGACTGCTTTTATTGGCCTATTCTCGTTGTCTCCTTGTTTTACGTATGTCCACCACTAGGGATATCGGGAAAAAAAGTTTTTTTTATACATTTCTTCCCTATATTTCTCAATAGTGGACAACGGTAATACACCGTTCATACTTTCTTTCCCGATATCCACCACTGGTGGACAAACAGTGGGGGACAACTAGAATTTAGCGATAACCATACTCAATACACTGTTACAGTGAATATAATAATAGTACATTATGAGACAAGTTAGCTTAGGCGAGGGCGTAACTCAGCCAAGTGTGCAATAAGCAAAAGCTCACGAGTTTCATACGACGTTTTTCAACACATTTGCGAGGAAAAAACAAAGTAATTTACCACACAGCAACAAATACGACAAAAACTGAATATGATAATTATGGCATAAGGCGCGCTGGTTTTTTTTTCACATGCCTAATGCAAAAATATTTTGCGAACAAAGGGGTGAGTGAGCATACAGCCTACTTCAAAATTATAATTTTAAGTGATAAAATACAAATATTTTAATATTTTATAACAAAATATTGTGAATTATGAATAATTTGATAATAATAAATATTTGTTTGACTTAATTAAGGACTTACACATTTATTTATTCCAAAAATGTATATGAATTTTCAGCGGCATAAAACTTCTTTGTTGCCACTAAAAAAATAACTGTATAACCCGGTTAAATTGGGAATGCTCTGTTTACTCGCAAAGAACATGCAGTAAGGTACTAATTTATCTTTGTAGGGATAATTCTATTACGTACTAGTGTTTTATATATTATTGCACGCGTTTGTTATAGCTCGGTTTATGGCCCTAAAAGCGATGTATTAGGGCTCACTTTACGAGCAAGTGTGTTGAAAATAATAATAATAATACATAGGTATTAGACAACACCACATACTCTGATTCCAAAGTAAGAGCTACCTAAAGCACTTGTGTCATGGAAATCAGAGACAACGGTGGAACTACAAACACCCAGACTTGAGCCAAAATAGAAAAATTCGTTTTCTAAATTGACCCAGCTGGGAATCGAACCCGGGACCTCAGAGATAGCGACACATTGAAAACCAGCGTACAAGCCACTCGACCTCGGAGGTCATCAATATCGTGATTAACATGATTGTATTTCTTTGAACAGGGCGATGCTGGTAGTTTTGTCAGAGGTTCTGATGGCCCACAAGGACCTCCAGGTCCTCATGGTCTCCCAGGATCTCCAGGCCGAAAAGGTGATGAAGGTGTAAGTGGGAATAACAATACTGGAAAGAATAAAAAAACTACCTTTATCTTTAGTACCTTTCTATACAGTTTTACACGTTACTGAAAATTCAAATTGTTTTAAAATGTAGAGGCTAAAACTAGACTAGTGTTATTCAAATTCCAAGTTGGCCAAGTTTGGCATATAACTTTTAACTAATCAGTTCGTAAAAAAAATTTAGTAATTTTTCTGATAAGTTTCTTACTATTTAGTTAACGCGAATGGCTTTTTTGTAATTTTATGTTATACAAGACAAAGTTTCAGTGATTTAATGTATTTTATCTACACCCATGCTTTAAATACTGTAAAAGGTTCTGAAACAATCAGCTTACTGCCAACAATGTATAACAACCTGTGTCATAGTAACCACAATATCCGAACGAGAGGATGTCGCCCGACGAGTAACATTAAGAATTTCAGTACAACATTATAACACTCGTTCAGATGATATAATGATGAGGAGGAGGAGGAAAGTCAAAGTCAAAACATACATATCCTGGGTGTACATAAAGTCTTGTATGCAATTGTACATATATTACAGTTGCATAAATAATTATTACACAGGCATGCAAATGTTCCGAATCTGTGGTATCAAGTTTATTAAAAACTATGCCTGAAATGAGAGGACCAAGAGGAGAGACTGGCCCAATTGGACCAACAGTAAGTAAAAACAGATGTTTTATCAAAAATAGTATAGCAATAATTAATAATGAACAATGAATTGCATTCACAACTCTTTAATTAAAAATTTATATCGGATACGGGAGGTCATTGTATAATAATCAAATGTCGTAAATGATGTATTTTGCAACTTTGAAGACACTTGATGGATTGTACACTTTTATTTATAATCAAATGTATAAAATAACCAGGAATCTTGTTTAAATGTTCAAGAACTTTATGGTCGAATAAACTGGGGCTTTAAAAGATAGTTGCATTTTTAGGGAAAAGACGGTCAACGGGGTGAAAGTGGTCCAAGAGGACATACAGGTGAAACAGGGGGAAAAGGTGAAAAAGGAAGTGATGGCAATCCAGGTTTTAATGGTTCTACAGGCCTCAAAGGTGACCCAGGAGATAATGGAACTCCAGGTCCACCTGGGCTGCAGGGTCTTCAAGGACCACCTGGACCACCGGGAACTACAACTAAGGTGATTACAATTTATCACAATTTAATTATCATTACAACTCTCCAATACAATAATTGGCACATTTCATGTCAAGAAATATGAAGAGTCGAGTCGAGTGTCTCGGCAGCTCAGTTGGTAAGAGCATTGGACCGGACTTTCAAAGATCGCTGGTTCGATTCCCGCTTGAGAATATAATTTGGTGCGAGTCGAATTTTTCCTAGTATATTATTTAGTATTGTATAAAAAAGCATCGAGAATGCTAAAATCTCAAATGTAAAAATATGAAGAGTCATCTTCATTTATTTGATGTAGTTTTTAATAGAACCTTAGTTAGAGCCTTGTAGTGTCAGAACTTCGTTTGACAGGACACAGAAGTGAGAAAAGAAATACCAATGCCTGGACCAAAGGGTGAGCAAGGACCAATAGGTCCTCCGGGTACACCTGGGACTATAGGCATTCAGGGCTTAAAAGGTGAAAAAGGACATGAAGGACTTAAAGGACAAAAGGGTGAAAGGGTAAGCTAATATACACCTAAACAATAGGTACTTTCGAGATCTTCACGCAATTTTTTTTTTATTATTTTTACCATTATGACTTTTCAATCGATTTCTCAAACTATAAAAAAATATTTATTTCGTTTTAATGAGAGATACTTATTTAATTAAGTGAACAATATTGATATGTCTCTTTATCTGTCTGTATCTCATATCATAAAAGTAATTGAAAAAACAGGAATCATGTGTTATCTTAATAATTTCTAACAATTTTAGATAATTTCAACGTTTATTGACGTTGAAATAAAATTCCACATTTTTAACCCCATGTTTTGTATTAAGGCGCTGTAGGTAGTAAAACTAGCGCCGCCACTACATTTATTTTTATTACTCGTAAACCAAGTCAATATTTAAAAAAGCTCATGTTATAATTTCTTAAATTGTCTCTAATATTTTTTGAATAGCTCTTCAACAATTTTCATTCTTTCTGTAAGTTTTAAAAACTATTTTAGCTCAAAGTGGCCACTTTTGGCAATGGGGTTGGTAAACTTTTCCAAAACTGTTGTGAATTATATATTTTCTGGTAGCTTTTGGCTTTGGAGTCAGGAATAACATATTGCGGAATTATATAATGCTTAATTTTAATTTAAATATTTTTTTTTATTTACAGCATAGTACAATAAATCACTATTACGGTTGTATGCGTAGGTTATGCCTTTGCTCCAAAGACTTTCTATGTTGTTGCTCAAAACAAAAAAACGAAGATATGATTACTCTTTGTCACTGACTGTCAAATCTGTCAATCAGTTTTTTAAATCAGTAAATGCAAAGGAACTTCGTGTTCAGCCGTATGTTTGATATTTTATCGCGATAATAATATAAAAAAATATATTTAGTTAACAAGGTAAAATAAAAAAATCATAATATTATTTTCTTTATTCTTCAAACTTGTGCTATCAAAAAATATATAAAACAATTCTCTTCGAAAAAGTTTACCAACCCCATTATGGGTTTTAAAACAGAATGAATGATAACTGTTGAAGAGTTATTCAAAAAATATTAGAGACAATTAAGAGATTATTACATGAGCTTTTTTAAATATTGACATGATTTAAGAGTAATAAAAATAAATATAGTGGCGGCGCTAGTTTCACTACCACCGCGCCTTAAAAGATTGTAACATTTTTGTCATTTCATTTTCTTGTTAAAACAAATACTGTATTGTTGCCATTTTGGTAACCACAAGATAAAAATAATACCTATACGTCTATAGTGTAACAGAATTAAATATTTTCATTTCTGATTTTCGGAATATAATTACACCCGATTTCAAGTCAAGATATAGCGGAAAGTATAATCGCACTTTAGCCAGCATCCTCAATAACTAATTATTTTATATGATGTGGTTTGAATGTAAAAACAGGGAAATATTGGCGCAGAAGGACCAAGAGGTGAGACAGGAGATCGAGGGCTACCAGGAATTGATGGGACACCTGGAACGCATGGAAAACATGGTCGCCATGGTGATAAGGGTGATAAAGGTACTTTAGATACATACATATCTAGCGGATGGATACACTTATATGTTTATGACAAAAATAAGCTGAGACCGAAACCATAAATATGTTACTCTTTAAATAATGTTTTTATACAGGGTTATTTGTAAAACACCAACAACCTCGCAGGAGTAGATTACTAACATCATTATACAACAACATTTGTTCTAGGTACGACTTTCCCGAAAACAGACAAAAAAAAATTGTTTAAAAAAAACAAAAAACCGACTTCAAAAAACCTACCTCTAAAAAGCAAGAAATAATATTCGTAATAATAAAAATACGTCTATTGAAGTCGGGTGGGGCTGGAGTACAAATTCCTTTTTTTTTATTCTAAAAGCCCCACCCGACTTCAATAGACGTATTTTTATTATTACGAATATTATTTCTTGCTTTTTAGAGGTAGGTTTTTTGAAGTCGGTTTTTTGTTTTTTTAAACAATTTTTTATTTTTTTATTTTTAGTGTAGGTACCTTGTAGGTAAGGTATATTATATATGTAGAAAAATCGTCTCAGCCAAACGTAAGATAATCGCGGAGAAACATACTTAAATACGGGTCAAACTCAGAACCTCCTTTTTTAAGTCGGTTAAAAAACTACACTTAAGATATCCCTCTTCCAACAAAAAAATAATTATCTTATTCAGTTCATAAACAAAGAAGTAATACGACCAATCATCGAGGTAATTCACACAAAGTCATACTATTTTCGTGCTTTTTTCAAAATTACTTGAAAAGTACTGAACCGATTTCCAAAATTTAAAAAATGGGACCAACTTGGGAGTGTACCTAATGTAATAACGTTTAAATCATTTCAATTGGTCCAGCCGTCTTCGAGTAATCGGTGGACATACACAAAAACAAATATACAGACGAACATAGAACCTCCTCCTTTTTTGGAAGTCGGTTAAAAATATCGACTTTTCATACAAAACTCGATCAGCTGTTCGGGACATTTGTATGGAAAGTCGATATTTTTTGTCGGTTTTCGGAAAAGTCGTAGATCAAATGTTGTTGTGTATGATGTTAGTAATCTACTCCTGCGAGGTTGTTGGTGTTTTACAAATAACCCTGTATATGTTTTATCTTAATTTATAACACAATTGTAACTCGAATCGACGTCATACCCTGGATTATTTTATAATTATTAAAAAGTGTGAAATAATGTGATTTTTAAATGAATATTTCATTGGGGTTTTTACAGGCAATTTAGGACCTAAAGGTGATATCGGTCTACCTGGAATGCCAGCCAAACTGTCTTCAATAATAGATGACAACGAAGAAAGTAAGAGGCATTTTATTCTACCCAATATTAGAGTTTCCCCAATCCACTGGCTTATTTGAACCTTACCAAACTTCAAAAAGATAGATAAGCTGAATAAATTTCAATATCTAATAAAATATTCTGGTCACGTGAATGTAATAACTTAAGTAGATTGAATCCCCAAACATTTTTTGCTACTATTGGCCCTATTGGCTTTGATCCTTATCCTGACCCAGCGCTGTATTATCCAATAGACTTACTTAGGATTTCTGCACTTGTCCCTTTTCGTCAATATGTTGATTGAAAGAGAGGCACAGATTCTTCACAAGGTCTGTCTTTAGAAATATTCTCGCTCGAATAACTATATACCGCAGCTGCTTCGGTCATTTTTCGGTCCAAGGAAAAGCGTTGGGATTTCTTTTAGCTAAATCACTTTATTGTTATCATTTGTTTCGCGTTGCTTCTTTTTGTAACAATATTTCTAAAGGTATTCTCAGAAATATTTGATATTTTTCTGAAACAAAATAAATGCATATCGATAACAACATTTCTTTAATTTCAGATGCAAAAATAGTGGATTTGCTAAGAGGTATTAAAGGTGACATGGGTTTGAGCGGAGAAAAGGTACCAAACATTTCTAGCACTATCATTAATGAGTATTGCGTTTAATTTATTGCTTAATTCATCTTGTAAATTAATATAATCAGGGAGATACAGGTGAACCAGGCCCAGTTGGTCCAAAAGGAATTGCGGGTAAAGATGGTCATCACGGGCACCATGGAGCTAAGGGGGATACTGGACCTCAAGGAGAGATGGGACCAGTGGGTCCAAAAGGGCTAAAAGGAGATAGGGGTGAAAGAGGACCACCTGGCTTGCCAGCAAATGTATCGGAAATCGCATTAAAGGTAATTTCGACTACCTAATACTTAATGGGAAAACTAATTCTATTTATTGATAAAATCATGCATTAAAAGTTATTTTTGGATACAGTTCAATCTTAAAAGTGGGTATAAAAGAAATCACCAATCTCAAATTGCATTTTTACGGTAGTAATCAAAATGTAATTTCCCAAAAAATACATATTAGACCTACGTTAATGGTCGATAATCTAGTTTAAGCAAAAACATAAAAAAATCAGGAAGTTGCGTCTAATTTTAGACTAAAATAGATTTATTTGCAATAGACTGCATATTACCCAGTTGATTTTTTAACACATTTAATCTAGTATAAATCACAAAATAATAAGCGTTTTTTTTTTTTAATATGTACTTACCTATATTTTACAAGTAGGTAATTTAATTATTTTGCATTCTGTAGTGTTGTGCGGTTTTCGTGTCCCTTTCGCACGCAAACTTTTATGTATATTTTAATCCTTGTTGTTTTGCTAGCTGGATGCATCCTCTTAATTTCAATAGATTTAATAGGTAAATTGAGTTTCGTCGGATTTTTAACATAATTTATTAAGAAAAGTAAGATTTCACCCTTTTACTTGTTTATAGGGAATAGAAGGTCCGCAAGGTCCTGTTGGAGAACCAGGCTCAACTGGGGACGTAGGCCCTAAAGGGACGAAGGGAGAAATTGGACCAAAAGGTGTAAAAGGAGATCGAGGGCATACTGGTAGACATGGTCCAGCGGTATGTTCAAAAGTTTGCTTTTACATTACTATTTTATATTTAAGTGATTTCTATTTTTCCAAAGAAACCTAAATATTTTCTTATACATGTTATATTGTTAAGGGACCTACGGGACCATCGGGACCAGACGGTACTAAGGGTGAAAAAGGTGAAAATGCACCTCCAATAGACGTAAAAAAGGTAATCACTAGAATTTTAATACATTTCACAATAAATAATAATGCGTAAATCGTAATTCTGTTTTTTAATTGTCCTTTCAGCTAAAGGGAGAAAAAGGTGACAGGGGTGGAATAGGACCACAAGGTGAAGGAGGCGTACCAGGAATACCAGGGTCAAATGCGACCTGTTCCAAATGTCAAAGTGAACCAGTCATTGGTCCACCGGGACCACCAGGGTCACCCGGGCCCCCGGGTCCTCAGGGTTTATCATTAGTTGGTCCAAAAGGTGAACCTGGGGGTATTGTCACACAGAAAACATTTTTGGCGTTTAGCAAAGGAGATACGAAGCGTGAGTAGCCTCACTAACTTTTGTAGCAAAAAAATCATTATTTGTAATTATGTTATTTTCGCTTAAATTAGCTAACTAAATTTTTATGATCGTTTTTCATTTAAAAAAAACTTTATTAATAAGTTAAATTCGTAAAATCTTAACAAGTCAATAGCTTTATATCGAAATAATCGCAAAAAGTGCCATCAATATTATGATAGAGAAACAAATAACTACATGTGAAATTTAAATAATAAATTATCTAGATGTAAAGTTAGGTATTATTTCAGCCAATCTAGAAGATGAAGATGACTGCCAGACCGTATCTACCGTTATTTATAAGACTACAACAGCACTTTTAAAGGTACCTAAATCACAAATTACAATATTTTGCAATTACGATAAAATGACTAGGTATTTTCTTTTTCGATAAATGGGTAAGTCGAGATTTTAGATTTCCATAAATTCTCTTGTCATTTTGAAATTATATTTAATTTTGGACAGTTCTTCTCTCTATCTAACGCTAAAAGCTTTATAATTACATTATAATAAAACACTGTTAATGTTGTTGCTGTTTATACCCAATCATTTATGAAAAATTGAGGCATAAGTTCAAAGGTTCTTATCTAAAAAGAGAAAAATTTGGCAGGCCTATTTGTTTTTCATACCCAAAAAAGAACTAATTGACAATTCATAATAGTGTTATAATTAATGAATATTGCTTATTAAGCACTTAATAAGATTATTATTTTATTAATTTATTGCATTTTCAGAGAACTTCAAACACGCGTGAAGGTACATTAGCTTACGTATTGCAAGAGAGAGCCTTATTTCTGAGAATAGACAGGGGCTGGCAACACGTCTTAGTAAGTTTACTTATTAAACTTTATAACTTTCAATTAAAAACGGGAACAGTATTAAAATTGGCCTTCTGCGAATTACTTTGTTCTAAATTAAATTACCCTCTATCCCTAAAGAACCTTGTTCCCTAAAAAACGCGATTTACCACGTTTAACTGTCAAAGGAGGAAAAAAGTTGAGGAGCTCGGTGGCGCAATGGTTTAACTCCTGGCCCAGCCATTGCTGAGGTTAAGCAACGTTCGCAAGGGTCGGTCATGGGATGGGTGACCAAAAATTTATTTTCTCGAGCACCTACGTGCTTCGGAAGGCACGTTAAGCCGTTGGTCCCGGCTGCATTTGCAGTCGTTAACACCCACCAATCCGCATTGGGCCCGCGTGGTGGGTTATAGCCCGCCCTCTTTATCCACCCATAAGAAATGGCTGATGGACAAATGGATGGAACAATGGATTTCGACAATTATGGGTGTCGATAAAACGCTATATCACGCGATATAATATCGTGTTTTGTCGGTCATACTAGGGGGCAGGAAAAAAGTAGTTATCCTATGTTTTAATTCAGGTAGTAAACTATCTGTTTGCAGTTTACCAAATTTTTGTCTGTGTATTACATAATTCATTAAATTGTCAATTTTAATTTCTAGATGGGTGCAATGCTGAACTCAGAATCTCATATTTTACCTCAGAGGCCTATTCACTACACTACTACTACAAGAAGATACCCTCAAGAAAGACCCCACGTGAGTTATTTAACGTCCCTCATCTAATTAAATTTATTGCACGCTAATTAAATAATATCTCGAAAATTCACATGTAACAGATTGATGCTAAGGTTTTTGTAATTTACAAACAATAACCTCAGTAAAATATAGTTCTTTGTAGTAGTAGTATGCAAAAAACCACTTTAGGCACTTTTCGTACTACTACTGCAACGAACTATATTTTACTGTGGTTATAGTTTGTAAATAAACTATAAAACCTTAGCTTTAATCTGTTACATGTGAATTTTCGATACATTATGTACTTAGCGAGCAATAAATTTAATTAGATGAGAGTGCAACTTTGAGGTATATAGAAGCCCTAATAATTATTATTATTATGCCTGTTACTTAAGGCATTTTTCTTGTAAGATGTTCTGAAAATTCAATCAGAAAAAAATGTTTAGATAGTTTTGAAACTGATTTTGTCAATAATTTACAGACTTCAAATCTAATTTAGAATGAAGATTATTTTATCATTACGCTAGGGGATTTAAAGCAAATCGCCAATCTCACATATCATTTTTGCAGCGGTAATAGTTGTATATAAAAAGTCATATTTGAACAACATTAGTCTTCAAATTGTGCCAAGAGCCTGCTGTTTGATTTGTATATATTTTACTGAAATCGTTTCTTGCAGAGTATTTCACCTCATGACTTTTCCTCAACAACAATGGCTTATGGTGAAAGATATGTAAGTAATCCTTTGTCCTAACTGCCTGCTTATTGTCTAATTTTAAAAATATATCGCAATCGCTTTCATTTGACAGATGGATGTAACACATTGCTGCATTTCTTTGGTAAGTTATTATTTGTACCAAAAAGAAGCATTAATGTATGCGACACCCTTTTAGCGATTGCGATAGATTTTGAGCCCCCCTGTTACATACATACTAATCAACTAACATCTTCGACCATCAGGTAGTAGATGATCGAAGACTGACATCCAAAACTAATAAATTTTAATAAAAGCATCCGAAGTACAGCTGCAGCAGCCCAAATAAAAAACTAGTAATATTATTTTTTATGCTGTGCTGTATTTTTTTATACTGTTTTTTCAAACTGTGTTCTGCTGTTATTTTTTTTTCTTTAGAGAAATGCACGATAACGTAAATGATGATAAATCTACTTAAATAAATGGTTTTACAGTTCTCATTAACGGATTCACCGAGCGTACACCCTCCACCAAGAAATAAAAAATTCGTGAGTATCTCCTAATTCTGTAGAAAAAAACAAAGTTTTATTCACTCCTGTATCTTAACTGAAATGGAAATGAAATGAAATAAAAAATGTCTTTTTATAATAGATGATCATATTCTAGTTAAGTGCGTAAGGCCCGACTGTGGATCTACCGCGTACTACATGGAGACCTTTAAAATTAATCCATTAATTCCCTCGTAGATCCGAATGGTGGCTCTCAACGAGCCGTACTCAGGGCGTATGCTGCTTGGAGACCGCGTGGGCTGGACAGCGATCACCCAGCTGTGCCACCGACAATCCAGGAACATTGGGGGGAACTACCGTCCGTTTTTGAATGCGGAGTGAGTGTTTAAATAAATGCGAATGGTGGCTCTCAACGAGCCGTACTCAGGGCGTATGCTGCTTGGAGACCGCGTGGGCTGGACAGCGATCACCCAGCTGTGCCATCGACAATCCAGGAACATTGGGGGGAACTACCGTCCGTTCTTGAATGCGGAGTGAGTGTTTAAATAAATGCGAATGGTGGCTCTCAACGAGCCGTACTCAGAGCATTATGCTGCTCAAAGACCATGTGGGCTGGATGGACTGCGGTCACTCAGCTGTGCCACTAACAGTCCATGAACATTGAGGGGAACTACCGTCTGTTCTTGAATGTGGAGTAAGTGGTTAAATGAATCCCAACGAGCCTTAGGGCGTATGCTGCTCATAGACTACGTTGGCTGGTGCCACGGACAATCCCTTTTGTATGCCGAGGAAAAACGCATTTACGCGCTTCCCTTCCCGCAGGTGATCGGGAAGGGGGTATGTATGTGGGACTCGCCAGGAGGGAACCGCAACTTCGGCGTTGCAGCTCCCTCCACGACTGCCTCCCGTGATCCCACCCAACCAAGTGGTTCGGTGGGATCTCGGGAGGAGGGAATACCCACTATAAAACCCCGGCACCTGCCCACTCGCCGCTAGCGCCGACAGCCAAGGGGCTGTATGGGGAACCGTGCTTGGCACTCACCCCAACGGCAAAGCGCGGCCTGCTCACATCCGGGCCTCCTCCGACGGGGAATGGTCGGGCAAGTTTGGCCATTCCCCCCTTCTCATCAGGGCCGTGCAAGGCGAGCAGCAGAGGTTCACCTCCCACTGCCCGCTTGGCCCCAAGCCACGGACAATCCTGGAATATTAGGGGGAACTACCGTCCTTTCTTGAATGTGGAGTGTTTAAATTTATTTATTTATTCATTTGTTTTAAGCGAAACATAATGGAAGTATCTTTTACTAGCTAGTGGCCATTTATTTTTAGCCGACTGCAAGAACACACAACCCGTTTTACGTTATGTCACAAGTGCTTCACTTTATTTCAGCAAACAAAACCTCCGTCACTTGTGGCCCAAGAACGAACACCTGCCAGTGACCAACTCAGTGGGTCAGTTGCTGTTCGACTCCTGGACCAGCATTTTCAGCGGTTCAGGCGCGCCTTTCACTAGACCGGGCGAAAACCTGCTGTTTAGCTTCAACGGAAAAAATGTTATGAAGGAAAATAATACTTGGTAAGTGATTTTTATGTGAACTGTAAATTACTTTGTTACTCAAGATAATTCGTTTGAAAATCAATTTAATTGTTTGTAATCTGTCATCAATAGAAAGCCTTTCTGGAAAATTAATTAAGTATCTATTTGTCTGATTGCGTCAAGATTTATTTCGATATTACTTATCATAATTTTAAATTTAATTATTAAATAATGTTATTTTTCAGTAAATTATTAATCATTGTTACTAAGTAATTATCTTTTTAACGGCAGGACAAAATAATACTAATATATATTTTTTTTGTACAAACTAATATAATATTTTTATGAACAGGCCTCACAAAGCAATATGGCACGGCAGTACAGTCACTGGTGACGTTGAACCAAATGGATTTTGCAACAAATGGGAGAGTGACAATCCTGCCCTTTACGGCATAGCATCTTCGCTAGAAAATAGAGAACTATTGGGGCAAGAAAGGTATGTTAAAACTAGGTACTTACCTATTTAATTGTTTTCTTTTATATAAACAAAGTTGGTAATAAAATAATTACCTACAAAATCTCGTATTTCTTTCAAAGTTAATTCAATTTCAAAGAAAAATCAGCTCTTTCATACTTTATGAATTAGTGTATCTTCATTTTTTTGATGCAAATATTATGTTCTTTTATTTTAAAGATAACAAAGTCTTTTCTGTCAAAAGAAAAAATACCTAACGCATATATTTTAAAATTTCAGATATACCTGTAATAATAAACTTATAGTCCTGTGTGCGGGAATTGTGGATCCTATTAGTTTAAAATATCCAAATAGAAGAAGACGAGAAAGGCAAGTATTGATTTTTTTTCTCGGCAAAGGGCGTTATGATTTTTGTGTTCAGCCTCAGAAGTATCTGAACATTTTAGTACCTTACCTACATTACAGTGTAGTAGTGTATTGTTCAGAAAAATAACATTTTAATTTTCTTGTTCATAAGTAATAGAATGGCAACTTTCTGAACAAGCCCAATAAATATCCTTTGGAACCGGAGCAGTGTTTATTAATATAAAATTATTTAATTTATCATCTCTTACAGAAATAATGTAAGAAGGCGGCACTCCAATTCTGATGTGAGAGGGAACATTTAGACGAAAATCTCGACTAGTACTTAAATATCCTTTTAGATTAAATTAACAAAACGCTTGTAGATATAGGTAACAATAGTATGTATAAAATTTGAATAACCACTTACAAAATAAAAATAAATACTATTTATATAAATAAAATTTAAGATTATGTAGAATAGAAGTAATTTTTTTTTGACAAAGTGATACTCTAATAGCTAATCTAATGGATATATAGCATCAAATCTAAAATAAAGATAAATTATTATTTTTACATTTTAATTAGTATTACATTTGTGAATTATTTTCTGCGTAGAAAAAGTAGGAAGTATAAGTACTACTGTACTGCAATTGTATATAAGATATTTATTTTAGTATTCTACCTCATATAAATAAAGTTATAAGCGACTATTCCTTCAAACTTACTTATTAAAAGAAAATTATTATTATTATGTAGTTTTATGCTAAACTAATAATAAATAAACTAATTCTACTCCATAAAAACTTACGCAAGAATATCTAGTTAATGCTGTAAATATAAACATAGTAGATATTTTTGGGTCAAAGAATTTGAACGCCCGACTTACTTTTAAATTAAGGGTACTTTAGTCGAATTTGAACAATATACAATTTTATTGGCTCGTGAAATGTGTATAATATCCGGCATAATTATTTTATCCCAGTTTTGGGGGCTCCAAGTTATCCCTTTTACACGGTACGTATTAAATTTTAAAATAGTGCACTAAGAAACAAGTTAGCTTAAGTTGCAATAAGCAAAGAGCTCACGAGTTTCATACGACGTTTTTCAACACATTTGCGAGAAAAAAACAAAGTATAATTTACCACACAGCAACAAATTCGACAAAAACAAAATATGAAAATTATGGAAAAAAGTTTTTTTTTCACACGCCTAAGAGCTGCGTTTGTTATAGCTCGGTTTATGGCCCTAAAAGCGATGTATTAGGGTTCACTTTACGAGCAAGTGTGTAGAAAAGTCAATAACATAAATGATGATAACACGTCTGCTTTAGTGATAATCATTATGTTTAATTTATTAAGAATCCATTTTAGGTTTGTTTCGGAGAATTGTAAAAAAATCTGTTAAAAGTCACCTTTTAAAGAGTTCGATATTAATGTATTTGTATAGTGCACGTCGAAACTAACCTCCGGTTTCTGAGGTATTTTATCGCAGGTTTAACTTAATCGGAGGGGCCAATATTATCTGGTTGTAAGTAATAAAATTAACAATAAACCAGATAATATTGACCCCCCCCGATAAAGTTAAACCTGAGATAAACTTCCGATTAAGTATCTAAAAAACTGGGGGTAAATATTGGAAATTTGAATTCATGTGATTAAAATGGCGAGTATGGACAGATTCGGAAAATGGACAATGTATTTTTAAGCCCATGGTTCTACCGGTTTCTTATATGGTACTTATGACGAAAAATATTATTCTACTAATGGTATGATTGATGGAGGTAAAGATTGCCAATTAATTGCCCTGTTTAAATTTAAAAGTTTAAATGTAAAATACGAGTAATACGGCAAGGCTTAAATAATTCTAAAATTATTAAGGGCAGTCTACCATACGTAATATTTATGTTATTTATTTAGTTAATTAATGCAAGTATTTTAAAAATTACTGAGTCATAATTAGTTTTGATTTATTTTATTGTATAGTAGGTCTACCTAATATTTTTTTACTGTTAGTTTGTGCCATAATGTTTTTGTAGTTATGGATGATCACGTGCAAAGTATAATAAAAAAGTATGAACACTATATCCTTGTTTTACTCCCTCATGTAATTTTAATACTTGTAAATGGCAAGAATAAGCCATAATTTTAGTGAATTATCATCTTTTTGTGTATTCATAATAATATACTGCCGAATCATGTTTATATGCTATGTTAATGATAATTATCCATACTTTTCACTATCATCAACAGTTTTTTAATGTAAGAGCGTCAGAGAGTCCTACCTACACTCGTAAATTAAACAAGCTAAATTCTTAGCTATAATAATTGACGAAATGTTGAATTGGAAAGCTCACATTGATACGTTGGTAAATAAGTTGGACAGGTATGTATATGTACTGAATAGAATCGTTAATGTTGCGTCTAAAGAAGCAGCGTTAATGGCATACCATGGCTACGTTTTGTCGTTACTAAGATATGGACTTATTTTATGGGGTAACTCTGTTGATATGCCTAGAGCATTTAGAGTACAAAAGAAATGTGTTCGATCTATCTGTGGTGCAGATAGGTTGGATAGCTGTAAGCCGTTGTTCAAAGCTCTAAACTTACTACCGCTTCCCTGTCTGTACATACTTGAGATGGCACTTTTTGCTTAGAAATACAATGGTCTATTCAAAGTTAATAATAGCAATAAATTTTACAGAGGAAGAAAAGGTGAAAATTTTTGTATACCAGGCCAGAGATTAATTCTTTACTCTAAAAATGTCCACTGTATGGCGATTCGCATATTTAATAAGCTACCGAATGATATACAAGTATTGTCATATTTTAAGTTTAAAGCAAAATTATTAAATTTACTAGCTGACAAAATGTATTATAAAATTGCTGACTTCATTAATGATAGGATTTGACATTTTTTATTATTATTATTGTTCTTTTTTATTTATTTTTTATTCTCATTTTCACAAAATAATCCACTCTATTGACATTTTCTTGACATTTTAACGATGACTAGTGCACGTGAACTGAAGTAGAGAATTATTATTTAATTGTAATCATGTTTTTTTTTTCTCACTGTTAACTTATAACCTAATTTAATTAAAATGTCTTTATCTTTATATAATTAAATCATTAAATTTTTGCACATCCTATCCACAACGATAGAATATGTTGGTAATTAGTAATTTAAGAACACAATGTACCATATTCACGCAAATAAACTATTACTTACTTACTTACTTACTAAACGAGTAAACTGTGTTCCTACCAACATTTTACTAAGGCTATGAGCCAGCTTCACAGGTATAGGTTTCAGGTATCAAATCTGACAGATTTCATACAAATTCTGTTCCGTTTTTTAATAAAGCTAGAAAATACGCATCCGAAATCTGTGCGGGTCCTACACCTAAGAAAAATATACTGTTCAATAGAAAATGGGGACCACCAAATGGTTTTTCATACAAACAAGCTAATTTCTGAAAGGTTTTTTATAAATTCAATCTGATTTTATTTGGATTTGTTATTGTTAGAAAGCTGTTAGAGTCAACTTGCAGACTTATACTTAAGGAATATATTATATTATATTTTTTAATTCAACAAATTCAATCTATAGGTATATATAAGTCGAGAAGTACCTCCACAAAATTGTCATTTCAAAGGGTAGTGGTCCGGATGGTGTACATCCTATATTTTTAAAGAAATGTAGTAAAATTGTCAATTCTGATCAGAATTTAATAAATGAATTCTGATCAGAATTTAATGAAATTAAAACATAAGGATTTTATCGAATGTCCACGCGGACGAGGTCGCGGGCAGAAGCTAGTAATCTATAATAGGTAAATTCATTTTCAATGCCCTTTCAAGTCGTGTAGAGCACGAGATCTGTGAATTTTTATTCTAACTGACACACGGCAAATAGGAGAAATTATACAGACAGTAAAGTCCGGAAGTTGACTATTACAGCTTTCGAATAATTCAAATACAATAAAATAAAATTTATCAGAAAAATACCTTTTCTAACTTAGCTCTTTTGTATGGAAAATTATGTGGTGGCCCCCATTTTCTCAGTATATATCGCTATAAACTAAGTTCCCACCTATATTTCAGTGCGGGCCATACATTTTCTTAGCTACTATATTCAGAGCTTCTGGTGGTGCAATAAGGTAGTTGGACCGGGGCCAAACTGGTATCGTCTCAGTTTAACTCGTTTCCTGTCGTACCCGATCTTGTGTTTCATGGAGGTACGCATTGCCCATTAAAAAATCGACGATATATTTTGCAGCTCTGAATATAAAGTAGCTCAGACTGTACGGAAACCGAGAAATAATAATCAGTGTCCACTATTTACCTGTTAGGTAATGCGCAAATTGAAAGAAATTTACTTATTTAGCTACTTAACATACTTTAAAAGTCTGAATTATAAAACATATTCATTGAAGCCAATTGATCATATTTCTTAGAAAAAAAAAGATATTGATTTAGGCCAGCGCTCTTTATACCAGTAATACAATTTACACTACCTCTTAATTACTATAAATGTATTATTATTTATGATTTAATCAAAAGTAATTTTGTTTCTTTTCATCCGAAGGGACACACGACAATGTGAATTCTCTCTTCGTTGCACATAAAACACGCCACATAGCAATTATTTGTCATTAACCGTCGTATTATCACTTATAACTAAGGTGGGCACTTCTTGACTATGCACTTAACAAACTTTACTGTTGCCTTACACTATACTATCATGACACCAACGTGGGAAGTGTGAACATTACCTTCATTTGTTCACTTTCATTTCGGATATTTCTCGAGTTCATTTGCAGTAAGAGACGCCACAACGATCAGTTTAATGCAACTTGGCGGCTACCTCCGTGCAGTTGTTCCACTGTGCAATAACCGGAGACACTCTGAATGTAGCTAGGTAAGTTCCCTTAGAGGTGCCTAAAGAACAGTTTTAACGCCGTGTCACTATTTAATTAACGTTGATTTCATACCATATGCTAATAATTTAGTATTAAAATGGTAATTATTACAAAATAATAATATGTTTGCTGATAATTTCGTTTCGTTTTCCTTATTATGGTTAAAATGTATACCTAATTTAGTAAAAATTAATAGTTAGATTAATTCACATTGAAAAAGTAGGTACTTAAGTATAACTGGCACCTAAATAATATGCTAAAATAATTTAATATACCTCGACTGACAAAATGCTATTTCATTATTTTACACAGGAGACTAATAAGAGATAAGAGATAATTTAACACGCCTGGCCCAGCGATTGCGGAAGTTAAGTAACGTTCGTAAGGGTCGGTCATGGGATGGGTGACCAAAAATGTATTATCTCGAGCTCCTCCGTGCTTCGGAAGGCACGTTAAGCCGTTGGTCCCGGCTGCATTTGCAGTCGTTAACACCCACCAATCCGCATTGGGCCCGCGTGGTGGGTTATGGCCCGTCCTCCTTACCACCCATAAGGAAGGCCTGTGCCCCAGCAGTGGGGACATCAAAAATGGCTGATGGACACAGGAGACTCTCACAAAAGTTTGGTATTAACAAAATTCTTAGAAAATTATTAACGATTATTAAAATAAGGTAAAAATATTAAATTAGGAAGACTAACGAGAAAAAAGCTAGTAAAAAGGGCATTGGCATTCATCGGAAGTGGTCCTATCTGATGAAATACGGATCCCGGTAAATCTCGAATGCCATTTTGCGCATCCATAGGTGATTTGAATGCGTCGAATAGACGTATCTGTTTGATATGCAACAACTTTTCGCCTTCAGGCCGTGCATGAACGAATTGGACAAATTTGAGAACCAACGTTGTAATGAAGCCGGATGCCGTTTTGAATGACTGTTTCAGCGGAAACACTTAAATGATAGGATTTAAATTGGAAAAACATAGGTCCTAGGGTATTAGTTTGGCTACAAAATGGCGAAAAAATTTTGAAAATCGGTTAAGAATTGTGACCTGGAAGGTGGTCCCTTTAGATTTGGAATTGTAGAAAAACGGCAGGCTAATTATCTAAATAGAAACTATTTAGCGACCGGTTTCATTTGTCATACATTGCTACTTTTCTTTGGTATGTTTTTTTTACCCCAAAAAGAAGAAGCAATGTATCACATTAATCTGTCAAATGAGACCGGTCGCTAGGTGGTTTCTAATTAGATAATCAGCCCGCGGGTGGTGGCTTATATGATTATTGACCGTCGTCATGGTAATAAAATAAAATAAAATAAAAAATAAAAAGAAATTTATTCACTTCTCACAAGGTTTTTAGAATATGTACATTTCGTAATATTTAACATGTAATTTTTCTTATCCTTGTGAGAGTCTGGAGTCCGAAATAGGACGAACCTGTGCTACAGATCTCCAGGCTCTCCTGGATATACATAATATTGAAGCAGTCTATGTAGTTATTACAGTTTTATCTGTGAGGTGATTAAAAAATTAAAAGTTATAAGGATTAAGGATATTCTATAATTCTATAATTTAGTGGGTGTGTAATACTTAGTTGTAATTATTTATTTTTAACTGTTTTTTTTTTAACTTTATTATTGTTAATACTTATAAGTACATTTTATAAACTATCTATTTATATGTACTAATTGTGCGAGTATGTGTGTGCGTGTGTGTATGTCTGTGTGTGTGTGTATGTATGTATCTGTGTGTAAATTATATATATATATATATATATATATATATATATATATATTGTTATAATATTATTTACTTTAATATATTTAATAGGTTTTCTGTTTCATCATATGACAAAGTTAGTAGCCACATCATAAGCTTTTTTTTGCATTGAAATTTTGTGTTAGAATAAATTGATAATTGATGGTTTGCTTTGTTATATAGATGAGGACAATATTTTTTCTTAAACTATTAATACTGTTAATTTTTAAAAAATTTAATTTTTATTAATACTGTTAAAAGATGCAGAAGCAGACGAGAAGTGCATTCGTTGGAATTTTGAAAATCGGTTAATAATATTTCGGCCGCGTCGAGGTACTACCTCAGTAACTTTAAAAAGTATAATAAGATTTTGCATTTGATTTGATTTTGGTTTTTCGTAAATTTTTGGGTTCATTTTCAATGCTCCGATTCTTGCGGGGACTGTAAAATCTGTGAATTTTTTGTATACGAAAGGCGACATATTTTCATTTTCAGAATCAGTATAAAAAAATGATAAACTCACGAAGTTATATAAGCTTTTTGTTTTTTGCGCGCGGGACATTTTATTAGTCAAAATATAACATGATAAGTATAAAAAATATTGCAATCGATTCTATTACTGAATCTGAACAACCAGTTTTCAGGTTTCGTTTATACTAAAATAACCTTGTAAGTACCTATAAGTAGCATCATTTAAAAATGCGGAAATAAGCTGCATTTTCAGCCAAAGATACAGAGCTAGTTATTATTTATTAAAGCAATAATAGCTTATTTCTTCTTTAGCTTAATACCAATTCTGCTTTATTAAAAAACTGTTTCACTTATTTTATTTTCCTTCTATCAAAAGAGAGAAAATTATAAATGCATTTAAGGCAGACTGAAGGTGTTGAGAGGTAAAATTTAATAATGCCTCCACGAAGCGAACTTGTTTGCAGCAGACCGAAAGATTTTTATCACCACAAATACACTGTGAAATGGAGTTTTGAAATCACTTATTAATAACAAAATGCTGGCCGCTTTAGAAAACGGTTCTGTGGCTAAAAGTTTTTTAATAACACTGAGTGGACACTTGACTTTTGCTTTGATGCGAGTGTTGAAAACAGTCATATTTTTGCTATGAATTTAGAGTAGGTTTATTTTCTCGTTGTTTATGAGAGTTAACGCAAAGACATTTCTATGATTAATTATACACAGTATTTTATTTAAACCCTTCATTTAAGGTTTGAACATAACACCAATATGTTCATCCTACTTGTTTATTATTATAATTCATATCTGGCTATCTAACGGCTAAACAGATTCGAATGGAATTAGACAGTTTACAAACTATACTTACGTTAAAACATAGACTTATTATCTTGGTCACAGGTTCGATAATGATTTTTCGAATGTCCACGCGGGCGATATCGCGGGCGGGAGTTAATTTATACCACCTAACCCATACCTAGAAAAGAACATTCTATCTCGATAAATATCACTCACTTTCTAGTTTCTACATCGACCAGTGATAATTGTATCAAAATAATTTATTGTTTATTGATTTATGAATACTGGAAATTGTAATTCCCAATTCAATAAGCAACAAACAAAACAGCAGGCGAAATTTAGCCTTTGAAGTAACTTAGTATTTGTGAAACGGGCGATAGTTAAGTTATAAGCTGGGGGAAGTTGTGGCCAAATTTGGCCTAGTTCCAAAGCTAACTGGAAGGAGGACAAAAACCTGCTGCTTTTTGCTTGTTTCGTTGAGTCAGCGAAATGCCCTGCTAAGTGGATGGTTTATAGCCGGCTACTTAGTAAATCCGGATTTGTTGATGTTGATTTGTACTTAGGAAATACAAAATGGACATGGTCGCAGTGGGTTCATGACCTATTGACATATTGATTGAACCACAATAAACTAGACTAGAGTGATATTCCAAGATTATTTATTTAATTTAGAACGCTAAAAACCGTTAGATCAATAATAATTATGACCTCCCAAAGAAATTATTAAAAAATAAAGCCTGCCTGTGTTTAATAACTTCAATCATGTCAAGTCAATCTGTTCGTTACTTTTCTGTTTGGAAACCGATTTTTTTATAAAAAAAACATACTAAACGCAAAAAAACTAGTTACCTACTTTTCTATTGCAATCACCTTAACCCAATACATTCAGTTTTAACTATCGATAAGGAAGGCCTGCATCACCCTAGCAGTTGGGACATTTGGCCCACGATGAATCACCTAAAAAACTCACTGTGCGAAATCAAAGAAAATCTACACGAAAGCGGCTTGCGAGTAGCGAACATGGCATTCCGGTCGACAGTGAAAAACAAGTGGTACTCCTGAGACAAATGGTGCGCTCAGTTGTTTATTATGAGTCCAGAATAGCCGTCGGTTTTGCTGGCTGCAACTTGGTCATTGCAATTCGGAAATAAAAACTGGTAATTTATCTTTCCTTGGGAATCATTTGAAAATTCGGGATACAAGCGTATTGTAAACAATATTTAAAGATAAATCCTAGCACTTTGCCCTGTTAAAATTGACAGAATTCTAAAATTTAAATTGAGGAAAAGCACAGCAGATGAAAAACAATAAGAACAATGCAATAAAATATAACCTCAAATGTCTCGAGTACGCCTTTAATGAAACCTATTTTCTTTACAATACATTTATTGTAATTATAGTTTTATTAGATTATGAGCATGATGCAAAGGACTACTCAAATAATGTCAAAACCGACCAACACCTTTTTCGATTGTCTTTCAAGTTCAAATCGCCTATATTTCATCTCACCCAAGGGTCCGCCGCCGGTGGATCTCATTTCAAATTCAGAATTTCTTCCAGTATACCGCCATTAATTCTTCCATAGATTCCAGACAGAGCTGTGGGAACATTCTCGAACCCGCCCATTCCACAGCGGATATGAGGGCATCGTTCAATGCTGACACAACATTGTGATAAACTGAGCAGCTGAGCTCGTACAACTTACTTCAGGAGAGAGCATGGATATAAATATGGTTGTCTGTAATGGAGTAACGATTGATGTAGTTGTTCCAAGAAAGCTAACAAGAAATGAGTGGGAGATTTAACCCGACGGTAACGATCAATTGCGATTGACAAATTTTTCAATCAAATTTTACAATGCCATTGTTGGAGCAATTGACAATCGCTACATTTGCACGCGTAAACGATAAATTTTCGCATCAATGGGCATCAATGACGTAAAAATTGACAATTGCAAATAATCTTTACTTTACTACCTTAATTAAATAGCAAAATGTACCTACGATGGTTGAAAGTTTAAAACATCTACAATGATGATGATGGGTTCAGTGTCGTAGTTGCCATTTTACATTGTGGATGACGATGTAATTAATAATGTTAGCAAATAGAGGCTATTAAAATGACTCTTGATGATGCAATGAAACGTATAGTCCGTAGCCGATTCTGACATGTTTAACACTATTACTTGTATGTCTTAGAATGTGAAGAATATTGTTTGGACAAGCTAACGTAGAGCGAGATGAAACCAAAATTAAATCAAGGATCCAAACAAAAATTTAATTTAATATCCGTGTCATGTTATTATCGGTTCTCACAACTTAGCTTTCCCAAAAGACGCCATATATATCCTACTCCAGAACCTTTTTAATGTTTTTAACACAAAATATATAATAGAAAATCCTACAACCCTTTTCTGATGTTGACCGTAAAGGTTAAGATTTAGTAGGTTCCATGTTGGAAAAGCGAGACCTATTTTCTTTTTATGTAACGTAACATATTCCATTCAGCGCAGTAAAATAAGGAAAAGTTCCACAAAAAAGGTACACGAAATAATTTCCAATACAGATGTTACAGCCTTATAGGTACGATAAAATAAATAAATATTCTATGCAAAACTAACATTATGCAATACAATATATCCCAGGGTGTAATAAATTTGAGTGGCATATCGGAATTCAATATGCAAATATACGTACCCCAAAATCACAAGGGGAAAATAAAGGAACGGAGAAACAAAAAATATGATAATCAAATGTACTGAACTTGGTGTTACATGTATCAGCCGCAGAAACCTTGATTCGGGCGTTCAAGGAATATAGAATATTGAATTCTTTCTGTGAAAAGTTAAGGCACCTAACTTATTTTTCTTTGTATCTACTTCTTAAGAATCTTTTTCATGAATTTATATTGAGGAGAAAAAAAGGTCGTAGTTCTATTACTGCTAGTTAGGTACATATCTTCCTTCATCGTCTTTGCATATCAACACGTTAAGGCGCAACCTTTTTGTTTTGTTTCTGATTAGATATTAGATATGACAAATAAAAGCATACATATTAATAAAAATGAAAAGTTTTAAGTTATAATAATAGCACAGAATTGATAATAGACAAGTTTGCTTTCGTAAGAATGTGGTGGAATGGAATACATAGTAAGACAACAAAAGGAGTGGTAGGTATGTGTATGAAATTGTCAGCCAAGTACTTATGACGACATCTGAAACATATGTTATGTTAGAGTATCGAAGTCAGAGTTCGTATTTAAATGGGCAAAGCACACGTGCTCGGTGTACGGTGATCAATGAAAGGCGCAGGCAAAGCTGTGCGAGCGGTCGAAACATTACCAGACAAATTACAAAGGACCAACCCGATGCTGTTAGCACTGTGTGTGCGCCTAAAATGCTGCCGTTGTTAATTAATTCAAATCAACTCGAGTATAGGTATTTCGCTCGAACCAGTTCTAATTTGGATTCTTAAAGTAATCATATGAGTTTTGCATTATTGCATTATTAATGCATTATCTTTAAAATGACGCAAAACATAAAAGTTAATTCGGTTACTTGTCTAAATTATATTATTATTCAATTCTAAAATTTCCGAGGAATTAGGAACTGTACATTATTATTTTTTAATTAAACACTTTTAAGCAATATAAACGAGATTTTGTTCACCAAGAAAACCGTTTAAACCACACTGTAAGTTAAATATTAAAATCATTAAATTATTGGAAAAGTTATTCTTACAATCCTGACAGACCAAGAAAAGCCAGTTGCAACATCGTATGTGCCCAGCTAGCACTGACAGCGATCGAAGCTAACTTAATGATCTGTCCAACGTTGTACATAGCTGGCTGTATTGAGATCAGAGCTGTGCATTGCCGGTTTTAATTGAACGGGTACGGTGGACAACATAATTATCGAGTGTCACGGGAATTCATTTGTTCATTCATTCACTACTGTGTTCCGAGTTCAAACGGAGCCTTTGTGCTTTTCGCTATGAGCTCTTCAAAGTTAGGAACTCTAGTCTAGAGAGTATAGGGTACACGTGGTGGGTTATGGCCCATCCTCTAATCCACCCATAAGGAAGACCTGTGCCTCAGCAGTGGGGACATTAAAAATAGCTGATGTCGAAATAATAATACTTCATTTTAACCAATACATCCACGTCCGTTTTTTTGACAACACAAAAATTCGCCATTCATCCATATTATATTCCACAGGACCCTAACATGAAAGGAGGGATTTCGTCTCATTTATTAAGGCAGGTGGGCCTTTTAAGTAGATATTGGTCTACAATAACACCTTATAGTGTGGTTAAGGTGCAAACTTTATATCGATACCTAATGCTATAAGGGCTTATGTTTACATGATCACCATACTAACCTAACCTAACCACCAGAATTAGTAAATGATCACCAAATCACTGGGCGGTTTAGGCTTTGGTGATCATTTACTAATTTTGGAGAACAAACTGGGTTTTTTTTGGTATAATTCCCCTTTAAAAGTACCAAAATAATAGTGAAAAAATCAACAAGGATAGCAACCGAGCTTACATCCATAACATTACTCCGATGTAGACACACCTCTTGTCAATCTGAATGAAATTTTGATGTAAACAAAAAATTCTGTCGGATTCGTCATGCAACGCTGTAACCGCTCAGAAACCATAATCTGAGTAATATTTAGTATGAATATGAAGCCTTAGATTATTTATCTACACTCACAACGTAATGTTCCAAATATGAATTCAAAAAAGGTTATATAAATACGTACTTTATTTACGTGAATAGGTAAAATAAAAAAAAAACTCATTACCATGCAGTCAGCTGCATCATAATAGTAGTTTATGATACTGCCACATAATGAGGGGTATTAAAACATGAGTGTGTGTTTAAAAACCGAGCCGTAGGCGAGATTTTTAATAGTATCACACGAGTGTTTTAATACCTAGTTATGTGCAGTTTCATACACTACTTTATCTACACTCATACATTTAGGATTGAACCTACTAAATAAAAGATCAACGTTAGAAAAGAGAGTGAGACATTGTTTGTATTAGCTAGGTATTACCTTGTAATAAGTCATTTCCTTAGCTGCATCTAAAATATCGAGCAGAGTCAAATTTTCTTCACATTTTAAATCAAGAATTAAAAAAACCTACGAAATTCATTACAACAAAATGTTAAAATTGAAATCAAAACATTTTTGTAAAGCTCTAAAATGGCGCGCATTCCATTAGAAAAAAAATAATGAGATGAGTGCACTGGGTTGCGTTCAGAACCTACGCTCCGAGTGCAACCGAACGCTCTAACGGCGTTCCAAACATTAGAGCGTGACTTCCGGTTGTAACAGCTTTCCCGTTTCAAACGTCAGAGTGTTGCAACTTTTTAACCATCAAAATCGGTGGTTGAAAAACGCTGACGTTTGTCTGTAGTAAAAATGTCAATGCCATTAGACATTATTTTGTATTTTGATGTTTTTGTGTCTAATTTTTTAAAATATTCATGGTAGCTCCTCAGAAACAGATTTTATTTCATTTAGAATAAAGGAAAGTTTAAATTATTCGCATTCCAAATGGAAAACTAAGAATTTGTACTATTAATGTCATTTAAAGTTCTTGGTCGTTCCGAACCTTAGAGCCAAAACCAAACAACCGCACTCTAAGCCTCTAAACGCAACCCTGCAAACTAATCGCACTTATGTCATCGATCACCATAGAGTGCATTGACCTGTATCGTAATGAGAAAAAAAGTTACTTTATGATTCAGTTGACTGCATCGTAATGAGTTTTTTTTTAAATTTTTCGTGTCCACGAAAATAAAGTATGTATTTATATTACCTTTTTTGAATTCATATTTGGAACATTACGATGTGAGTGTAGATAAAATAACTTTTTTTCTCATTACGATTCAGGGCAAATCCAAGAAGAAGGTAGTGCCGTGATATTAAAAAAAACAACGATATTTTTCCACATACTTTCCATGATTAAAATGC
Organism: Agriphila straminella; assembly: GCA_950108535.1. NCBI lineage: Eukaryota > Metazoa > Arthropoda > Insecta > Lepidoptera > Crambidae > Agriphila > Agriphila straminella. Next base: position 12,457,022 of record OX467318.1, read on the forward strand.
ACTCTATGGTGATCGATGACTTATTGCGCGCCATTTTTAGAGCATTACGAAAAAAGTTTTGAATTTTGATTTCAATTTTTACATTTTGTTATACTGAATTTCGTAGGTGTTTTTTATTCTTGCTTAAAAATGTGAAAAAAATGACTGCAAAACTATTTTAGATGCAGCTAAGGAAATTACTTATTACAAGGTAGGTACATAGCTAATACAACCAAAGTCTCTCTCTCTCTCTTTTCTAACGTTGATCTTTTATTTGGTAGGTTCAATCCCAAATGTATGAGTGTAGATAAAGTAGTGTATGAAACTGCACATAACTAGGTATTAAAACACTCGTGTGATACTATTAAAAACCTCGCCTACGGCTCGGTTTTTAAACACACACTCATGTTTTAATACCCCTCATTATGCATCAGTATCATAAACTACTATTATATGTCTAGATAGAGTCTTACGCTTTTGACGTACTAAACAAAACAGGCCAACTTTTTTAAGTTGGTGTGCATTTTTAGCATCATCGCGTCCAATGAGTATTGTAATAAAAACTAAGGCCGGGTCACACTACTGACAATGTGTGCGTGTTTTGGTCACCCAACTGTTGGGTGATTTTTTTTTCGACGTTTTCGTAGCTTCTTCGTATCTTGACATAATAATAATTTAAGTATGAAGCCCATAATTGTTGAATCAAATCAATGTAAAAATGATCCTTCAAATACTTTTAAAGTTTTTTTTAATTTTTCAATTTGAGATTTTTGCATTCACAATGCTATTTTTATACAATACTAAATAATATACTAGAAAAAATTCGACTCGCACCAGATCAGTACTCAGATGGGAATCGAACCCGTGACCTTTGGATATCCGGTCCAATGCTCTGACCGCTGAGCTACCGAGTCACTTGGTAGCGAGTCGTATTTTTCTAGTATATTATTTAGTAATGCTTTTTATAAACAAAAATATAGGTACAAATAAGCTCGTTTAATTCATAACAAAATAAATAGATGAAAGACTAGGCAAGGTGTCGATAAAATGACAATATATCTTTCAAAAGGACATCTCTATCTATCGACGTTGATTGATGGAAGTAGTGACATGTTGGGCACCAATAAACCTTATATTTAGAACTTTTATACGAAAAAGTCCGAGATTTAATATTTACACAATATAGTTTATTTCTTTACCAAAGTTAAATATACACTTGAGGTCTGCCAGGTAAATTGCTATAAGTATATTTTTTCAGTAATTTGCTCCTTTTTGTCAAATAAATATTTGAGTGTAACGGAAAATAGACATACCCGGTTTCCACTAAACTTAAGAATTATAACTACAAATCGATAAACTTAGCTCTCATGCAGCTATCATGCACCTAATTATCTTGGTCGAGTTGTAGTTAGACAAAGACTTGGCGATTTTTAATTTTAATGAAAACGGGTAATGGGTACCTTAAGCAACACTTAAAATAAGATCTTAAATCTTAAAACTGAGTGGAGACGTAACCAAGATTTTTTGGTGGAATAATCTTCCAAATTAACATAATCATTTCAAATAACTTGCCAACAAAAACAGATGGCCGAGAATAGCAGAATGGATCCTCGAAACAGAGTACCTACTTCTGTTTAACGAAGGGTTGTGCCTTTTGCTAATAAGGGCTCTGTTCCGAGACCAAATCGAGCTAAAGATTGTTCTTTTGTTTCTTGCTTCGCTTTTGTTCGGTGTTGTGTAACGAGTTAGGTAAAATTGCCATCGTTTGTTAACCAGCTTAAGCAATATTTCCGAGGTGTTAAATGATTTTTCAAATGAGACACTTCTTTGAATGAGTTTGCTTTAATCTGGCAATTTCCTTTTGCAATGTTTAATAGATTTTTTCAATACCTACCTGAGAGACTATTTATTTAATTTTATGGACGATACCACAGATTCCAAACCCTGGGACAATACAGAAAAGTCAATTTTCTAAACCTGAAAATAAAACAATGAAAATTGGTGTTAAATAATCCCCCACTCTATCAGACACAGGCAAAGAATATAGATATGTGAAGGTATCAAAACACAGCCGCCCCCCCCCCCCCTGCTCAAATGGCCACGTTTGAACGCTAACGCTACGCTTACTTGTAAAGCTTAATTAATATGAGCAATAGATAGACGATTAAATCACGTGTCGCAAACTTATTATATCACAGACTTTGATGTATTGTATGAAATTGACAAGCTTTCGGCACGTAATGTTATAGTTTACTGCTTATTTTAAAACTTTAATAGTAAGCGTAGCGTTCAAACGCATAGAATGTTGGTCATTTGTGTAGGGGGGCAGCCCCCCTAGCCAAAGTAACATTTGCAAATTTTCGTTATCGCTTCGCTTCGAAACATGTATGGATTTGACGTTTTAAAATTCGATTGTTTACGAAACCTTATGTCAATCCCATACATGTTTCGAAAGCGAAGCGATAACGAATATTTGCCAATGTTACTTTGGCTAGGCCCTCTTGTCATCTTCCTACTTTACTATGTTTATTATTGTCTGTATGTATGGCACTCCTTACTCAAAATACAAATTTCATAACTTTCATTCCTTGTTTTGATTTCTTTAATTGCAATATTTTTACTTTCCTTAGTCAGTAGTTTTGTAAAAGGCCTATAAAAAGCTTTTGGATAGGTATTTGTTTTTAATTCGATGCCTTAACATGGGTAGCCTTAGTATGTCATGCTCTCTTTAATCATTTCTGCAGTGGTGTCGTGTGAGGCGGGTCGTTACGTTCCCTCAAATATGGTTGAGCGAAGCGATGGCTGGTTCACACGACATGCTCGTGAACGGGTGCTGCCAGTGGGAATGGGTCTGCTTCTGACTACCTATCTTAACGCATATTGAATTGTAAGGAAAGTTTTTTTTTCTTGTAAGAGCCTAGACTGTATAATTACTTCAAAAAATTTTAACTTAGCTTGAACCCTGTAAATTGATTCATAATGAAATGTGTTAATTAAATAATGTAATTTTTTTTGTTAATCTATGTCAATATAATGTCTGGAAACGATATAATATATACAAATATGTAAATATCGTTCCATCTGATTAAGCTGGCAAGTTTTTTGGGCCCATTTTTCTTGTCAGTTAAAAGACGTCATAATGGGTAGTAGGGTAAAAGAATTGACGATTTAAAAACGCTTATTATGTGAGCTTATTTAAATAAAGATTATTTCAATTTCAATTAGTACTTTGTAAATTTTAACAATGATTCCACAAAACCCAGACCATGGACAATAGGTATATAAAAGTTGTTTTTAATTCATCGATCCGGGGATCAAACCCGGGACTTCAAAAATGGCGACACAATGAAATCTTCAACCCACTCCAAAACACCAGCTCATCTTATGTAGGTACTTTGTTGCTTTCGATAACCCTAACAGATTTTCCAATCTCAGCAAAAAACAGTACAAAACGGAACGTGAACGAATTAGCTTCCGAACATAAAAGAAATGGAAAATCAAGTGACAACATTGAAGATCAACAGCGAGAAAATTGTATCGGCGTGTATTTGTGTAGACTATAAAATTAAATGGAGTGGAGATTTCACGGTGTCTGCACTGTGCGAGTTGACATGGATAAATTGATCCTGCCTTTTGCCAAGTTTTTGGGCCTTTTCTCACTAGGACACCAGAGGCGGCGCAACCAGATGTGCTACCAACAAAATGTATACAAAACGGGGGTATTTCACCTGCTGTCCACTTGGTTACTCAACCAATTGGAAAGTAGCAAGCGAATCACCCACTGGTGGTGCAACCATGGTGTCCTATTCAGATTCAGGGACCTTAGAGTTAGGCGGGTGGTTTTGGAATTCGCCTCCGTTTTTGTCCTTGAGTTAAGCAACGCTTCGGGCATTTAACAAGTTTACACTGGTGATAATTAGTAGCAAGTTCAGACCGTTTTGTGATAAAGTTTTTTTGTTTTTTAATTTTTTTGAAATTTGTGGTTTGGATGTTTTAAATTGTCTGAAAGGGTAGAAGACCTTAGCATGTGTTTCAAAGTTTATTTTCAACAATTTAGTTAGCTACCTATACCTACCTAATCTCATGACATAATATTTGATTATTGTATGTCTGTCTTGCTATACTGCTAAAGAATGAGAGTTTTTGTGTCACTCCAAAATTTCCGTTTATACAATAAGGATCTTAGCGAGTTGTATTATAATAACATCTTCTAATATAAGTATATAATTATCACCTCCCATCAGTAGCGAGGGGTGAAATTATGGCGAAGGAAAGCCCATCCCACTCCTTGCCTAACGAACAACCTGCTACAATTTTCGAGGCATTAATATGCTATGAAATTAATATTTCACCATGGATACGACGATAATATGAATTTTCTCCACTTCTATACAGAAAATCGTATTCAAAGTTAATGATAAACTTTGATATCATATATTTAGTGAATTTCTGAAGACAACAGTAGAGTATCATTGTTACAACTGTATCGGGTTTTAATAAGGACACTGGTTACTTTAGTTTCCTGTATAATAATAATATTATTGAGTCGACATTGACTTCAACTGTAAGTACTGTTTTAACTTCGCTGAACTTATAAATTTTTTTAAGACTTCGCGTTGCATTTTATTAGACTAAAAACACGGTGAACTTAAATAAACATGTTAAGTCTAACAGACTTATCCCCTTTTATTTTCTTATCTTTCTTTCAGCAAATAAAACTGACAGTTTAAATTTTAATCTAAGCCTTTCCACATTATGAATATTGGGAAAAGTTTAAAAATCGGTCCAAAAATATATATTTTACCCATTATTTTGCAAGTAACTTTTTTATTAACTAATAGTGCTGCGCTCAAATAGACTGCCACACAAAATCTTTTTATTTCGCCTTTTTCAAAATAAAAAAAAATATCTTTGAGGCACATTGGCAGTTAATTGAAAAAGTCGAGACTGATAATCCACCCTGCTGCAATGCGGTAGCAACTGCAGACGTATTCTGAGGAACGTCATTAAAAGCTATTTATTAATAATATCTTCGGTAAGTCTTATTTAATGAATTAAGTGTAAAGTTAAAAATAAACATGGATTTTGGTCACCTTCTTAAATAGGTCTTATTCGACTGAAATCATTTTGAAATAAATAGATAAATAAAATCTAGAGATGGTGTTTTAAGTTATAATACTTTTGTTCTTTTTATTACATTTTATTTTGATGTCAATAATTAGTATTAGCAGAGATTTATTTTTGAATAAATTGTCTTTTTGTTCTAACTAAATAAAATTTTAATCTTAAAACGTCCTTCTCTTAAAGTCAAACAATACTTAGGTATATGATGCGAACACCAAGACAAAAAGCCATAGTATGGTGTGATTTCCGGTAAAAAAAACAATGTTCCAGCATAAAAACTTATTCTTATGGTTACTGTTTTAGTTTCTTACTTGAGCTAGGGTTCCACCCAAAAACTGTGAACAAAAAAGATTTCGGGAACCGCTCCTATAGTCAATACACTCGCAAACGATTTGTTTTAATATCGTTCTTCCTCGATACTATAAATAAGGTACAGTGGCGCAGGCTGCAGGATTTGTGAATAAGCTCGGCTTCTCTCCTATTTGTTGCCATTCAAGTTCCTCCCAACTACTGCTTTGGGGCTTAACAAAACCAGGTTTCCACAGATGTAGCAATAAAGATTAAAAATGGTATAGGTATTTAGATTATTGTTTTTTATCATAATTATACTTTTAAGATTTCCGCCCTTCTCATTCATTGAAATAAAGACTTTTTAGAGCATAATGCATAATAATAATGCATGCAATAAAGAATAATTTTATTTTTTATTTTATTTATTAATTTAATTCAGGCGACTAGGCCCATACAATATATACCTTACAGACTAACATACATATATTTAAATTAATTTTATAAACTATTTTCCTATAATAAAGAATAATGCAGGTGTTGTTTTGAATTAATTTGGTTTGGTTTTAATTTTTATTATTATTTATTTATTTATTATGAACAAAGAGGATACAATATGAGGTTACAAAATAGTCCCACAAAACCAACTAGTCGGTTTGACTGTGGGATCTTCAGTTTCTTTTGGTTTAGTAAATTTTATAGACTAGACTTAAATTTAAAAATAAAATTAAAAAATTAAGTTTTGAAGCATGTGTTTTTTTAACAATGTTTTAAATTTATTTTTAACTGGCTCATGTCTAATATCCGCTGGCAGGCCATTCAGTAAATAGGGTAGACGTTTTTTAATAGTTCTATCACCATAATAATTATTCACCCTAGGTAGGTACCTCGTCTCGTGGTTGTGTTTGATAAGTGCTAAGTTATGCGTTTGATTGCCATGTTGATTTGTGATTAATAAATATTTGTGTTTCAAGCTTGCTGGTAGAACATTACATATTTCAAATAATTCCATGTAGTTTTGTTTACACTTATTTTTAGTTTTTTTGTCAACTAGTAATTTCAGAAATCTTTAGTTAGTTTAGTCTAGAGACCACGGCCGCTGGAAAGATGCCGAAACGTCAAATGAAAAAACCAATAAAACCAAACCAAGCAATTTTAAAACAACATTTAAAAATTTACGCGTTGTAATTGTAAAGTCATTTGTTTAAAAAAATAATGTCATTTTAACTTTTTGAGAAAAAAAGGAATAAAATTACTTCTTCGTATGCCATAGGTCTCCCTTTAACTATAAAAAACATTTTATAGCATAAGTAGGACTAGTAGGATTGCTGCATTCAACGTCATAGTTATAATTTCAACTGTTTCTAAACTTAAATCTGATTATTTTTTCGAAATCCAATACATATTGAGCTTGTTAGTAAGATCAGCCAACCCGAAATTAGTGTGAGTGACGTGTCGGGTGGACACTGAGTGATTAAAGAGGACAGCGGGCGCAATGGTGACGACCCTAATTAAACGGCGGATTGGGTGGACATTGAAATACGAAATCAGCAATTTTATTGTACATAACAATTCTTGATTGTAGGCTTTTAATGTTCAACGATTATTACTATACAAGGATTTTTTACGGGGAGTTAAGAGTGTTTAAAAAAACTTCCTATTTAAATTATGAAACACAAATTTTCAAAGGTAAAACTAGGTACTTTACGCCTGACGAATGTCCAGTCCGGTCTATGAAAAGGGTATTTGGACTTACAACGGATCCGATTCCTTATTACATCAACGTAAAGAACGCAGCGATTCAAAACCAATGCCATTGATTTTAAAAGCTATTTAGGGCTGTCACTGTCATTATTAACAACGAAGAAAAAATTGTTACAAAAATTGTCTAATATGTAAAAGGTAAGTAAGTAGTAGTAGTAAGTAGATTTAAAATAAACAGAGATCAAACTCGACGTTTTAAACTAGAGTACCAAAGCAAAACGTAATTTTTTGACCAATTGGTGAAATTGGCTCTCAATTTCATATTATTTCCCTGCAGTGCAACACTTCCAAAGCACTAATCTACCCAGTTATCCAGACGTTTGTCTTATTTCCGCTTTCATTAGAGTGCCGGCGTTTCTGTCCTCATTTGTCCTCCTTAATCACTCACTACGGCTTCTTGACCACATTCCCTCCCTCTTCCAATTGGGAGGGACTGATCATCAGGCAACATTCTATTATGTAGTTTTTCACTTGTGTAGTTTGTACTAATGAAATTATTTGAGTAGATATAATGAAACAGTAGATGTATTAATTCTTAATAACAATATGTAATATAAATCATTCTTTAAAAACATAACTACATAATTAATTATTTATCAAGAATTCCTTCATCACCTGCTTTTGTTAAAGTGCCAAATAGAAGTAAAAGGTTTCAACAAAAAACTCAATTACACGTAAATGCAGAAATCTTTCTTTTCCGTAAAGACATTATGATATCTCTGACAAAAATCGTATGAAGATTGAAATAATCAATTGCAAGCTAACCGTCGATCCGAACGACCGATAAAATTACTGAGATGGCTGACAAAGAGCACCATTAAGGATATCCCAATTTATTTTAAGAGGTTCAGCTAAAACTGTGACTCTAGATTGTCTACAAAGCGGCATTTTCACCCACTCAAAAATCTTTTCCTGTTCTAAATTGAGGTAGGAGAGTTTACCAGCTGCAAAATTATCTTAGACAAGATATAAAACCTTATTTTATTTCCCCTCTTGCAATCTCAGAGCAGCCATCGGCATACAAATCTTGTAATCACTGGGGTCCGTGGCAGAGTTATCTTGTTTCGCTAAATCTCTATTTAGTATTTCTTTGTTGGCAGATATTATGTTGTTCTTTTCAATGTTTTACAGTCGCTGGGTTACAAATAAAAATGTTGAACATTAATTTTTTCAACTACCAGTTCTCGAATACAGTATTTGTGAAGCCCTTAAAGTTTTTTTATTACACTCTCAAGTTGCTAGTTCTTTCAAAAGAAATAAAATTTTACTCGCTACAGCAATGCTTTAGTTACTTTTTAAGTAGATTAACAATTCTAGTGTAAAATAGGTTGTGTCTTATAGTGAACATATTTCTATCGTGAACGTGGGTTGTTCCTTAAGATTTTTTATCGATGTCGTAAACACGATTATAAAACATACTTATTTATTGACACTCGATTCGCTAATTTGAGTACTTCTAATGCATTACGTTCTCTCATTTACTTCTTTTTCCTCGACAAATCTTTTGTCGCCATACTATCTGAATATACTGATCAAAAATTATCCCCAAATACGATCAGGATAGCTGCCATGAACCTTCCTAACGTTATGAGAAACACCCTCTCATTCCCTCCAGTTAGGAATGAATCGGACGGAATGACGAATGAAGTAAATTCCTTTAGGGTTTGACGCAGCCTTTGATTGTGGCAATTCTCGACACGACGTCGTATGGTGTCGCACTAATACCTATAAACAAGCACATATACTGTTCTGGGAGGGTCTGGAAGAGACACATATTTTATTAACGTGTCAACTTAGCTAAAGAACTGGATTAAACAAAATATCTGAACTATTTAAATGTTGCTAAGTAAATTTTTAGTAATTGAAAAAAAAAACTTGAAATAAAAATATTAATAAAAAAACCGGCCCAGTGCGAGTCGGGCTACGCACAGTATAGGGTTCCGTAGTAACCTCATATAGCATACCATATGGCTATAAAATTATATTTAATTTCTTTTTTACACTACTAACAACAGATAACTATGTATAATACCTAACTATTCATAAAAAATTGTACCTACGTCAACTTTTACGTTGATCGACTATTATTATTATTACTCGACAACTTGTAGAGACTGCCTAGCAGTAGCAGTGATAGTTTTCCTTTTAAATTCATTAATGTATTTTTGTCCAGAATATCTTTGTATACGAAAAAGAACCACAAATAACGCTGAAAGCACACTAATTACAAACTAGCACAGAGCGCTTTAAACTCTTTCGTTGTACAAACAGAATTTTCTATTCCCCGCAAATATTCCCGTTGCCCGTACAAAATCGGAACAATAATTAATCCCCGTGGTGTATTGCGGAAACGAGTCTTTATTTTGGCTCGCAGCAAGCGCACCGCTGATTGGTCTCTTGCCACTTCCAGTAAGTACAGTCTACGGTATTTAGTATGTAGTGTTCATTCCGCACTTACCCTTTGGGCCCTAAAAAGGTCGAGTTCATTTGCCGCCAACTCGTGTTGCCTGAAATGAGATCGCTTGACACGGAGATTAGGAGAAACTTATTTGTATGTTGATGACTCTTTCTTTCGGTAATGGTAATGAGATAAACGGCTAATCTTACTCGAAACAATTGTGGTTAAATGCGCACTATTTTGTAATAATAAGTATTACATATAGGTAATTACAATGATTACTTTTTTAATATCATTAATATTATTGTTAACTTAGTAGACACTAACTAGTCTTAATGAAATTGTTGTCGTTGAATAAGGTATTGTAACGTTGCAATTTTTAACGTTACATTTTCTTACAAAATGGTTAAATTGACAATAAACCAAATTCTTTAATTTCAATGAGTTTAGTTCCAAAACGTCTCAATAGATGGCGCTAGCAGTCTCCCAAAACTTAGTAATTCGATACTGATCGATATTGTTTTGTCTGAGCCTATTATTTTAAAAAGTAAAAAGTCGACTGACATGCATGACAGCTGTCAGGAAGATGAGGAGCTTGTCTATGTAATTCGAAGAGATAGCATTTTGGATTCCAAGTTGTCGAAGGGTGGAGCCCTAAGGAAATTTGAAGAAGGCCTAATCCGGTGTGATCCGTCATGGCTTCCAAAATAAGTTTAAAATGGATGTGAAATAAATATTTTGGTAAGTGATCCATTTCCTTTTGTGGTATATTTTTTCATTATTTCCATAGTGGATTTTGTCACGACCATGCGCTTTTTAATTGCAGGGTGGGTTGTGGAAAGCATGATGTTCTGATGAAGATATTCCTAATACAATATAATCAGGAGACATCTGCAGTAAGTGCAACGATTTTCTAAATTTTCAGGTTAAGATCTGAAACATAGATTTTATTCTCACCTCAATGTGGTTTTGTTTCAGATGGGATTTTCATATTTTATTTTTTGAATTATCATATTTTATATTTCATTTCTCAATTTTTATAATGTAGTTTAATAATACTACCTTGTGATGTAATTATTTACAATCACTCACCTCCATTTTTCTGAAGAGAAGACACATTTCTTCCAACCAATTGATGCTGTTGTCGTTGAAATGGCTCTAGTAAGAAAGGGTTAGCCGTGTTGGCTACAAACTGAAGGTACCCGCTTGGAGTTATAAGATGGCAATCAGGTAGCTTCATCATCACTAAAGGATTTCATCAGGTCAGTCACCTCGTTCGATCAGTGGACGCTCAGCCCGGTATAACTTGTGTTATATCTCGCTGAGCCGCCACCGTTCTGGAGTTGGATCTTCTGGCAGAGTCCGTCATGATAGAAACAGTGTAGCTTCTATATAAAATTTCGTTCTATAAGTTGGGATAGTCTGATCACAGTCGCGAATCAACATAAAGCGACCCTGAGAGTTTTAGTCTTTTGCATACAATTTAATGAATAAAGGTTCTCCAGTAAAGTAATGAATATATAATAATATAGGGTGATTAACAATAATATTTCTAAGTCCATAATTATAGAATAAAGCAGAACAAAGAGTAATCTCTGTATGTAATAGTTATGCAGAAACAATAGGAATAAATGAGCTGGCTTTGAGACAACTACCATCTTTGATTTCATCACCCCGTCATTACATTTCATTAAGTAACTTTGAAACAACATTTTATATATTTTATAACCCTGGAGGAAACAAACCTTTACAGTGCCTTTGGTAATATTAAGATGTTTATGAAAGTTAAAACGAAAATTGTAAGGAACTTTTTGTAGATGGCATTAGGCAATTACATTAGCCGAGATATAACTGACAGCTATTCATCTTCCTATCGTGAAATATCTGCCGTTAAAATATGAGGTCCTCAGATGCAAAAAAGACAACTGTTCTAAACAATAATATCTAAAACCATAACAGTAAAAAGGCCTTCTCATACAACAAAACCGTTCTCGCTGTTTTCCTAATGTCAACAATTCAACCGAAACCTCTCGTAATAACGACATTGTGCCAAATGTACGCCGCTGTTTGGAGGCCGATTACGTTACAAACGAGGGTAGTTCTATCGCAAGGACCAAAGGCCAATCTTCACATTGTACAATCAGCAGCATGTTAACCAATCCAATAACAAATTCTCCTTTTCATTTTAAACCTTATCGCATCCTATGCTTAGTCCAAAAAGTTAGTAGGTAAGTTTGATTTGCTGCCTGTGTGTAACTGGAAATGGAAGACAAATCTTTGAAGTTACTTTTAAACTGAGAACCTACTTACGTGCCTATATCCTAGTTTCGTCGTTTTCTTCGCGCGCGGCCACAGGCTCGGCGCGAGGCCGGAGGGCCTATTAAGAAAATTCACAGATTTTACAGTCCCCGCAAGAATCGGAGCATTGAAAATGAACCCAAAAATTAACGAAAAACCAAAATCAAATCAAATGCAAAATCCTATTATATTTTTTAAAGTTACTGAGGTAGTACCTCGACGCGACCGAAATATTGTTAACCGATTTTCAAAATTCCAACGAATGCACTTCTCGTCTGCTTCTGCATCTATTAACACTATTACCATGACGATCGGTCAATAGAAGGTACATCATAGAAGAATAGAAGATACATCACTTTTTATGTACGGAAACACCCGTTTATCTACAATTCCAAATCTAAAGGGACCACCCAGGTCACAATTATTAACCGATTTTCCAAAAAAAAATGTTATTTTGTAGCTAAACTAATACCTTAGGACACATTTTTTAATTTTTCTTAAGTCAGTTTTTTTTTCGAAATATTTACAATTTAGTAAACAAACACCCCCAAAAAACCCGAATTTACCCGAATTTTGCATAATTCCAAAATAGTTATCAGTAGATTTTTAAAATTCAAACGTCCACTTGTGTATCGATAAATTCCACAACTTTTGGTACTATTCCCATCTCGATCCTCCTAAAATCCTTGGAGATATGGCTAAAAATACGTTTCCGTCGATTTGCATCTGATAACCATTTTCAATGGTAAAATGAATCACCATAGTCGGACGCAATTCGTCATTCATTTATTTGATGTTGAACCTTATTCTATACAATAGGTGCGCAGAGTTAGAAGCTTGGCTCTACATGAGGTCTGATAACTTTTTGACAGTGCGAGCGTTATGGTAGCCTTGCCAACTTTTACATGAAAATGTTTTGGTGGGTACACGTTATCAGAGGTACAGATCCCAAAAAAATACTGTTCCCGAGGGAAAGAGAAATAACTGACCACACAGAAGTCGCGGGTGGTGGCTAGTGATAAACTAAATACAAACACTTATGCAAATGATAAATATCTTGTTTCATAATCAGATATTCTGATATAACCGCATTCATTTTTTCTTTCGCATTATCGTTAAACAGTTCATAAAGTCTTTATTGCAAAGCGCCTCGTTAAGCATTATTCCTGGCTACACACAAAACATGGATAACACAATTTCTTATAGTATTGTTTGTTTGAGAAATTGTATTAAATTCTGCCAGACACGGATATTAAAATTTCTGAAAGCAAAATAGCTTAAACATATTTGAAAAGCAATAATTTAATGAAATCAAGTTTGAATTAATAACGTTAAAATTGATGAAAGCAATCACTGTAACGTTTAAAAAAGTTGCTAAATAATTATTTAGGACTTTATTATATGACTTGATAAAGGAAAAATATGGATAGAAAATTATACCTCAAAACTCTGTTTTGGTTACTCTTAATACAAAATTAAAATATTTTATGTACCTACCTAATTAAATATTGCTTTATTAAATGTTACACAAAATTCTACTGTCTCACTAATTTATTTTAATAATAAGTTTTAGTTTGACTTAAATAATATTTGCTTAGCAATATTACTCCTAACGTTTGATGTCTTAAAACATTTTCTGATACAAGTCAGTTATAAAAAATCAATCCAGTAGATTTCAACGTATACACTGCTTGCAATCTACTGCATGCGTAAAGCAACCTTTGATTTTTTTAATCATATTTATTTTATTTATTATTTGCTTTAAAAAACGAACATACCGACGAACAGAGAACCTCCTCCTTTTTTGAAGTCGGTAAAAAAGTGTAAAAACTGGTAACTAAACGTACACGCCGCGTCGCGTATGCAAAATTATAAAGATAAAGTTGATGGTATCGATTTGATTTAGGCTCTCCGCTGCGTCAAGCGGGACACGCGCGCGGGGCGACATAGATTAGAGCTTACTCATGCGCTGCGCAAGCATCTGTCCGCCAAAAACCAGCAATCTATATTCCCGCGCCGTGTACCCGCGGCGGGATCCCGCTTAACGCAGCGGAGGGCCTTAAGCTGTCTTTTGGGCAGTTTGGGACGGAAGTCCAGTTGCATCTTCAAAATCTATAGTATAAGTTTGTAAGATCTAAAATTGTATGTAAGTAAGTTATATTGATAACGTAGCTGTTTGCAAAATAAGTAAGCTTTTAATTATGTGTACTTACCTACGTACAATATTTACCCTACAGCACAGAATACATAATAGTCCTATATCTTAATTTTGTAAATGTTTGTTATTTCTAATAAAATACACAGCGTTTGCTATCTGGGTTATAACGCCCATTACTACTATGAAATGGAATGCATTGATATGTTAAAAAATTGATTTAGAACATTAAATGTACAAAGAAATACTTATATTAAAATCTTAACACTAATTTTAGGAACTTGCTTAGTTATTCCATTTTGGCCCATGGATTCAGTACTAAAGAAGCAAATACTTTTGTGCTCGAACGTCTAATTGACCCAGTAAAGCAGACATCTAATCTAGAGCAAACTATCGAGCGTTGGTCTATCAGCTCGAATAATCCCCCGGGTCTAATCGCTACGGGGATAATCCGTACGGGGCATTATCGGAGCTAGACCACCTCCTGGCTTGATTCCACTGCTTGAACCTGTGACCAAAACACCTGCTCTTTGCGTGATTTTTAAACTTACGTGTTATTTACAATAAAAACCAGAAAACTATTATTTTAATAAAAACCTTTGAAAATTACTTTTGTCATTGTTGTGGCACAATAATGCACAGACGTTTAAACAAAAATATGTCGGTGAAGTTCGCGACGTATAAAGGCCACTAGCGCTCTTACGCTCACTATGAACGTCAGCGGTTTTTTACGTGATGCAATTTCAGTAACGTTTTAATAGGTGATGTGGTTTCAGTAGGCATGTCTTATATATTATGCAACCATAATACAGAGCAAGCAAAGCAAGCATATGAAAAAAAATATTAACGCATAAAACTATTTAAATATCAACGACATTCACCACTCAAATATTGTTTTACCTACCTACCAAACATTATTCACAAAAATTAGGCAAATGTATAAGTAATTGAATTCACAGAGCGTACAAAAAAGATGGAGGCCTCAATTTGCAGACAGAGACCCCAAAGCCGATAGTTGTTCCCTTAATTGAACAAACCGCTGGAGACAGACCTGGCTGCGAATTTACAAAGCCTATACTGTTAGAGTTAGGCTGTCAATTGAACTGAATTAGCATTTATTTACGCAAAAGATTCACAAAACACAACCCTAATCTTTTACAGTTAAGAAATTGACTAAAATCGCAGACTTCGTTAAAATTCATTATGTACAGTCAGCAAAGTTATGACCTTAACAGTTTGATAATAAATCCCTTGAAAAGATGGAACTAAAAGTTCGTATTTATCTGCCTGCATTGTTTTTATACATAAGATGCTTTTGTGACGTGTGTAAATGTAAGACAATACCATATGTATTCTGTGACAATACAGACTACTCAATCTAGAAATGAACTTTAAGGTGTTCAGGTCATAGCTTTGCTGACAGTACTTCCAAGATTTCCCAAACTAATTCGGTGTTATAACAAAAGATTTTTAAACTCCTCGTAATCCAGTTCAGTTCTCTTAAAGGCTTTGTAAACTTACGGCCCAGCTAAACGACAATTCCTAGTAGATGTTAATTTCCAGCTGCCAGCTCCCGAATCATACTGTAAAAGTTTACTAAATAACAATTGCCGATGAAATGTTTCACGTGCCGTACTCTGGTTTGAACGGAAAGTTTTGTTTGGTCCTTATTATTAGAATGGATTTCATCGGCTTAACTTTACTGTTGCTTTATTTAGTTTAGAACTGCATATAAACGCCTTGGTAGTAAATCTATATCTGTAAATTCATCAACTGTTTAGATATCTAAAGAGGATATTATGAGCTATATTTTGATCACTATCCAATCTTGATCACACATACAATATAATGTTTAGTACTTTATAAGTAACTGCAGACCTCTACTAATATAAATTACTAAAATGTGTTTTAACTATCATCGGAAAAATCGATTTGATGATATAACTCAACCACTTTGTAAATTGTAAGTTCTTGTTTGAATTTAATGTCTTCTCTTAAAAATACATTTATTGTATAGAGAACATCCGCCTCTTTCTCTAGTAGCAACCGGTAAAATATTACGTCGAAAGAAAGATACTCGTATCTTGCAAACTCGAGATGTCCAAATACGTTCCTTTGATCCGGTGACTCTTGACATTCGACAAAAGTAATAGGCTGCGTTCCAGTCATGCGATCCGATCTCAGATCGCTGCGATCATCGAAACGCAACCAGCCAACAAGTGCGTTCCGATCCCATACATAGCATAGATCGCAGCGGTCTGAGATCGGATCGCATAACCGGAACGCAGCCTGTGTGTTTAAGCTCTGACATCAATCTTTTGATGTCAAACCACTGTGCTATCATTTTGGCACATTTATGCATGCCCTACCTGCGAATTGTGTGTTACGTCCCCGATGTTTCGCCCGAAATCGATCGATGATGTAAAAACGAGTTTCTAAGATATGTTTGCTTCCATAAAAACAGAAAGATGTGTAAGGTATTGATTGATAACTCAAAATTACACAATACCTTTACCTATTTTTGTCATTTTTTAAATTCCAGACCTATAGGGAAAATGCCCTAAATGGCTAAAACAAATAGTTACATACAAGTCATGACTATGAGGTCTAATACTAGGTACTAAGTTCGTTACAAAATAATACTTTTAATATTAATTTTTCATAAAACAGGATAACAAGTTTAAACCAGCTCTGCTTACCATTTTACGTATAATCTTCTTATTATTTTTAATGTGGTTACTGATGCGCATTTTTAACCACTCTCTAAGGGTATCCAAATTTTAATCCGTCCAACCGCCTTACATTAGAACATCGAATAATTTGTTGAATATCAATATCATTAAGCATTTCTATTGTAGTCGGCGAGTCGGTTAATCGCCTTACGGCGGTAATGCTCGATGTTGTCTCCAGTATCTTCGTTAATCTGTGCAATCCCCAGCTCGGGAGTTTTGGCTCCTAATCCAGTTTAAAGTCACTCGACTATTAATTGAAGTATTTACTTCGGGTATTCTGCAGATTTTTAATATGGTAACAATGTGGCGATTATAGGGAGGGAAACCTTTCTCTTTGTTAATGGGAGCGATTAAGTTAAGTAATGAGTGGTGTTAAGCTTTGCGGCGTTTTGTTTGTCGGGTGTTGTTTCATTTGTATTTTAAACTTAGATCAAAACAAAAGATTTTAAATAGTAAATAGAAGTGTTTTTTCTTCTGTGCTACTGCTAATCATACTGGTCATTGTTCTTAAGGTTACTCGTAAAAACCAAATTGACACCAATTATATGTCCTATCCTTTAGTCATTTTAAGTAGTCTTACTTATCCTCAAGCAATAAATAGGTAAGGGCTCTGTTCAGTTACCCATCAAAAGTTGTACCTACCTACCTACCTATATTTTCTATATTTACTTAGTTTCCCTAGAATGCCGTTGTTATAATTCTAAACTTGACTAATTGCTGTTTTAGAAGTGAGTTTGTGCCGGTTTTGCAAATTAGTATCACATTACTCCTTCACAAATTCAAAATCAATTTGTTCCTGATATTATATAGAAAAAAAAACACAGTCCATAACTAAACTTAGGTATAATCTCTACCTTCAAAACGGCAAATGTTAACGATCGACCCATCTCTTTCTATCTCAATAACGATTTCCCGAATCAAATTGTCATCTAATCTATTTCTAATGGACTGTCAAATATCCGCTATTAAAGCTACATGTTAAGAGATAAGCCGCGGCTCACAATGTGTATTAATTAAGGGAATCCTCTTTAGCAAGCGTTCGCATTAACCCCTACTATTTGTTAGCCTTCCCTCTGTTTGTACATTTATCGTCGCTCGTTTATTTTATTTCAGAGCATCAGAGATGAGAATTGCTAACTCCTCTGGGGTCCGCTAGACTTTGTAGCTATACAACGTTTTACAAAAAATCCTAAAGTCGAATAAAATATGGTACATAGATAGGGGTCATCAAACTGACAACTTTTACTATGGGACCAACTCTAAAACCGCCAAAAAAAATGATCTGTTTCTTAAGTACATTTAGATAATTTCTTTCCTTTTTTTGTATAAAACATCTGATTTACAATTTTCTCTATTTCAATTAAGAATAAAGCTAAAATAGTAATAAAGTAGTAAAATGAAGAATAAAAACTAGTGTTACTAAGTCTACCCATATGCAAGACTGGCTCCCAGTTAAAGTTGATGCTACTATCTTACCTCACAAAGAACAGTTGGGTAAAGAACTTGGAAATGTATCTGATATGAAGATTAACATAGAAATACATAAAGAATCACATAAAAGCTTAAAGAGATCAAGGAAACAGTAAACTGAAACCAATTTGATTATGGCCTAAATGCAGATCGCAGATAGAGAAAGGAGAGAAAAAAATAGTACTAGGTAGTTGAAAAAGCGTTTTCTTCAGCAAACCTATGGTCTGAAAAATACGGTCCCGGAACACCGGATAAAGCAATATGGATCACGGTTTTATAGTGATCAATAGTTTAGTTTATGGCCAAATAAAATTCAAATTACAATATACTCCGTTGACCTTTTATCAGGACGATAAAACGGATGGCTATCGTAAAAATAATTTTACGTCCCCGCGCAAGCCAATGGCACAAAACGGAGGAGTACTAAAACCGTGCGTAAAACAAATTCACCTCATACATTTTGGGATGTTCAGTTTAGTTCTCATATACATGTGGAATACAATTATTCCACAAATACAACTTTTAGCTAAAACTTTTCTCGATAGAAATAATCGTAATGACCTCCGATTTTGCAGTTATGCAATACTGTGCCAAGCAATAATAAATAAATCTTGAAATATAATAAAAAAACCTTAGCTAGCTCTCTGGTTTTGTAATTGTCAGTTTTCCAAAATAAGAAATAGATTAGTAGTATGTCATTAATCCTACTTCCTACTAATATTATAATTAATGTGAATGTTTGTGGGTTTGGATGTTTAGATGTTTGGGTGTTTAGATGTTTGGATGTTTGTTCCTCAATCACGCAAAAATACTAAACGGATTCGGTTGGAATTGGGCACATAGATAGTAGATAGCCTAGATTAAAACATAGAATACTTTTTATCCCGATATTCCTACGGGAACGGGAACCACGCTGGTGAAACCGCGGGCGGCCGCTAGTTAAAAATAATTTTGATATTTTTACTATTGGTTTTTTTACAGCGTTGTTCAGTGTACACCCCTCAACGTACCCTCCACGGTGGGACTCGAGAAAATAAATTTTTGCTCATCCAGCCAATGCGCTATCGAACTCTTACAGAAATTTAAGTCAGTTAATTGAAAATCCCTCCGTAGGGCTTTCCGAACCAATTACGTAGCTTAGTTGACGCTCACAAATAATTATAACACCTTAGACTGAATAAATGATGATGACAAAGTAAGTATTATAGTTGGTTAGGTTACTATACCATCAGTCTTCAGAATATCACTAAGATTGTATGAAACTATCTGTCTGATAACCGAAGATTTGCCAGTGCTTCTCGGTGCCCTTATAAATTTCGCATGGATGAGGATACCAAGACTTTAACTAAATCTTTGGTTGTTTTCCTAGTATCTTCTTCCAGTGGCTTTCCGCGAATTTCACCAGATCGTCGATCCACCTTGTCGGGGGCCTACCCACGGAGCGTCGTCCGGTGCGCGGTCGCCATTCCAGAACCTTTCTGCCCCAACGGCCATCGGTTCTTCTCGCTATGTGTGCTGCCCTATAAATTGCGTTCCGCATTGCTGGAATTTTGCCAGTGCTTCTCGGTGCCCTTATAAATCTCGCAGGGATGAGGATACCAAGGCTTTCACTAAATCTTTGGTTGTTTTCCTAGTATCTTCGTCGTTTTATCGCCATGCGCAGTTTTGAGAGGTACGCGACATGCAGATGTTCTCAAGCGTAGGGTAATAATTCATCATCATCATCATTATATCAGCCGCACGACACCCACTGCTGGGTATAGGCCTCCCCCAAGGATCTCCACGACGATCGGTGCTGCGTTGCTCGCTTCCAGCGGCTTCCCGCGACTTTCACACCAGATCGTCGGTCCACCTTGTCGGGGGCCTACCCACGGAGCGTCGGAACCTTTCCGCCCCAACGGCCATCGGTTTTTCTCGCTATGTGTCCTGGCTCAGAAACTCCGATTTGTTACTTTTTTATGAACTCTGGCATATGTAGTGAGCATAAAGTAAATATACAACAGCCACACCCAACAATGAATATATTTTACACCTCCCCCGAATGTCTCGATACACTTGTGTCAAAGTTTGCGTTATGTTACTACTCTGTAACTGGGATTTAATTCTGTAGAACTGTATAAGCAAGTTTGCAACAAGAAACTGTGGTAAACCACAGCCAAGTTTGTTAGACAGATTATTCTGAAGGACTTTGCAGACGAGCTATTTTGTTGACAATTATTTTGTCTCTGTTAATCGGAAAAGAGAAGTTTTAAAGCCTTACTTAAAAATTATAAATGCGAAAGTAAGTTTGTTTGTTACGCCTTCATGCCTTAACTACTCAACTGATCATCGTAAAATTTTGCATACATGTTGTCAGGGATACAGAAAAGGATAAAGGGTACCTACTTTTCATCCAGATAAATACTGTTACCGAAGGATGGCAAAAAAATATCCACGCAGACGAAGTTGCGGGCGGTCGCTAATACTCGTATTTTAATGTTTTCCCTGTCAGTTTAAAATATTAATGAAGACGATTTATTTTGGAATGTGCAACAATGAAATGATAAATAGAGGTAAGTATAGGTTTAAAATATTAATATAAAAACCCAACCAAACCAACATTATTTTTAAATCATAATAATTTTTATTTTAGTGACTCGGTAGCTCAGCGGTCAGAGCATTGGACCGGATATCCAAAGGTCGCGGGTTCGATTCCCGTCTGAGTATTGATCTGGTGCGAGTCGTATTTTTTCTAGTATATTATTTAGTATCATAATAATTTATTCAGTAGTTGTCTGGCTAGCTGCCTCTAACCAAAACTGTTGGCATATTATACTCCGGTGGATAAACCTCAAAAGTATTTATTTATTAAAAAAATTATAATGAATATGAATATCATTGATAGCTTATCTACACATTATGTTGTAATAATTACGAAAAATACGCAAAGTTTTGTCTACAATAATTTTTTCATAAAGATAGCTAGAGTATAGCAATAATGTTGCCGCTAATTGCTCAGTGGTTGAGGGGTAAAGGTGTTATGCTTGTATATAAGGTGGAACAAAATTTTGTAAAAATACTGAAACAGGTGATAGTGTTGCGTTATTTGAACAACTTCATCCAAGGAACATAGGTCGAAAAACTAATATTTTTTATTTAATTCTATTGTTGTAAAAGTCGCATGTATACAAACGCCCGTCTTAGGGTTAACCTGCAAGAGATACTCAAGGTACTTTATATTGTTAAACTTCAGTTTACTTTCCTATACATAATCACGACAAGTAAAATACGGTAGATATTAAATATTATGAACCACTCATTCATTCAATAGTTGATTACGGATGCTGCTTTCGAGCATGATTACCTTTTATTGAACATTGACAATACGGTATTATAAATTATTAACTTAAACTTATTTAAAAAAAACTGGTAAATTATTACTTATTCCAATTAATATTTCAACAGTCTGTCATATTAATTAAGTAGGTAGTAAAAGCCGATCGTAACGGATTTTATTGTCAATCAAAATGTGTTGAACCCAACTAGTTTTCAATTTCATGATTGAGTCCTTTTTATTACATCCGAAATAAAGATCAAAGTTTTATCAACTTAGAAATGGATCTAAAAAGAAGTGGAGCTAATTTAGCTGGATCTCCGGAAGAGACAAGTTTCTAAATACACGATTCAAACTTTATTAGTTAGGAGTGAAGTTTTAATCAAATGTTACACCGACTATTGACTTTTCTCAATTCACTCTCTACTCCACCTATTTTAACCAATTAATTTTCAATCGACCAAAGTTAAGGTAGAGCGTACCAACTGTTTCCTAAGCGTCCTCGCAGACTACAGACTCTCTATCGGCTGATAGTTGGCCGATAGTTGGTTTTTATATGAAAGTCGGCCGATACCAAATCGTTGTAATGTGCGCACTTGCATACTTCTTCATACTGATTAAGGGCTCGACCCAACTATGGGCCTACAGTATGGTCTGTAGTTTGCGGGGCTCTAAAAGTACAGCGTGTTTAATAAAATAAGAGAAAGACCAATAACCGTACTCACACACGCCCAACTTATTAATGGATTGTTTGTCGGATTGACTTAATACTCAGAATAGATAAGAATAATTCCAAATCGCACACGCTATGTATGATCAAATCGATATATTGTACAACAAAATGTTGGACTTATGCGACTATTAAACTGTGCTATTATGTATTCTGAGGAGCTCGGTGGCGCAGTGGTTTAGCGCCTGGCCCAGCGATTGCGGAAGTTAAGCAACGTTCACAAGGGTCGGTCATGGGATGGGTGACCAAAAATTTATTATCTCGAGCTCCTCCGTGCTTCGGAAGGCACGTTAAGCCGTTGGTCCCGGCTGCATTTGCAGTCGTTAACACCCACCAATCCGCATTGGGCCCGCGTGGTGGGTTATGGCCCATCCTCCTTACCACCCATAAGGAGGGCCTGTGCCCCAGTAGTGGGGACATCAAAAATGGCTGATGCACATTATGTGCATATTATTGGTAACATTTTTTTAATTTTATTTAACAGCTATTCTTAAAAAATATTTTCAATACAGTTGCTCAAAAATGTAAGTTTACGATGACAGTCGAGCGTGCGAAAAATTTGATTTTACCGCACGCCGGTGCCGTGCTTTTTTGTTTACGAACGTTTTTTTGTAATTTCTACTAGCTTCCGCCCGCGACTTCATCCGCGTGGACAGTAGAAAAATATTGCAACCATTTTGAAAAAAGAAATATATGTAGCTTACTTCCGCAAACAAAATATGCAAGATGCACCGCCCGCCCGCCCGCAAAAATATGCAGCACACCACAAAATATAAGTGCACAATACCTGCATTTAGCAAGACAGCAACACACCTTGCACCTTCACCAATTAGGCTACTCTACACGTGTTTCGCCCCAACCCGGAGCATCCTCAGGAGTTAGATCGTGCGTAAACCAACACCGAATGAGCAACTACGCCCTCCGACACCGTATTTATTGTCACTTCCTCCCCACTGCGCATAGAGTGACTGACAGTGACAACGTTTGAAGAATGTTGCCAGTTTCAAATAAAAAAAAAAAAGAAAAAAGAAAGAAAACATGTTTTTTAATTCAAATTACCTACAAATAAATTGATATACATTAAATAATGTGTTTTATTAATAAGATACTTATTTTTAAGAATTATTATTATTTGAGAAAATACGCAGCAATGGCGAGGAAGAGACGTCAAGTTGATTGTTAAGTATGGTTCCATCAACATTGTGTTTGATAATTTCTAGGTTTTCCAACACGTTCAGTCGTAGACCTTTACTACAAGTATGTAAAACCTCATAGGAATGGCCATCAGATAATTGATGTCCGGTATTTAATAAATGTTCCGCGAAATGAGATCGTTCCGGTCGGCCATTCCTATAGGCGGAAATATGTTCTTTATAACGTATATCAAAACTACGGCCAGTTTGACCAACGTATACTGAATTACATTGGTTACATGTTAACTTATATATCCCCGACTTCCTGCCAACCTCCGTTTTTTCCTTGCCATTGCAAATGGCACGCCGGACGGTATTAGTAGTACGAAAAGCCACGTGAACGTCGTTATTTTTTAAGAGTTTTGATATTTTATCTGATATTTTACCTACGTAAGCCATACTTGACTGATAATTTTGAATAACGCGCTCACGTGGCACCGCATATAAAAGCCCAGTCACCTGTTTGTTGATTTTATTCCTAACCATGTTATCTATCATCCGCCGATCATAACCATTTGCAATGGCAATGTTATAAATTGTATTTAACTCTCTACTATAGGCTTGCCCTGATAACGGTACCGTCATTAAACGATTAATATATGAGTGAAAAGCAGCTAATTTATGTTGCCAAGGATGACAAGAAGTTGCGGGGATAACTACATCAGTATGTGTGGGTTTTCTATATATTTGAAAGTTATGGCGACAATGCTTCCGTGAGATAGTTAAATCCAAGAAGTTTAACGAATTATTAACCTCAATTTCTAATTTGAATTTTATTTTTGGGTGTAAACTATTTAAATATTGAAAAAATGATTCTAACTCTTGTCTAGTACCTGTCCAGCATATAATAATATCATCAACATAACGATAATAGTAAAGAATGTTATTATTGCCTACTATGTACCTATTCTCAAAATTGTCCATGAAGATCTCCGCCATCAAAGGTGATAACGGAGAACCCATGGCTAGCCCCTCCTTTTGTTTGTAAAACCCACCATTAAACTTAAAATAATTTTGTTGCATGCAAATATGTGTTAAGTTAATTATTTCATCTGCCTCCCCTGGATGAAGACCGCGGCGTTCTAAAATATTTGATAGTATATCTAAACTTTCTTGATAAGGAACGTTAGTGAACAAACTTTCAACATCCAAGGAAAGCAGAAACGAGTTAGAAGGCAAAACAACATTCCTTATTTTCTCAATTAAATCTGATGTATTTTGAATACTATACTTAGGTGAGAAAGATGATTTATCTTTTATAATATTATTTAATCTTTTAGCTAACTCATATGCTGGACAACCTATATATGAAACAACGGGACGCACGGGAACATTGTCTTTATGTATTTTAGGTAAACCATACAACACAGGGGCCTGTGGGTTCATTGGGACGATATAGCGAGATGAATACTCGTTTGGAAAAATAAATTTTGAATCATTAATATTTGTTTTGACCTCTGTGTTGTACTTTGTGGTTGGGTCCGAGCGCAAAGGATAGGTACATAGTAGGCAATAATAACATTCTTTACTATTATCGTTATGTTGATGATATTATTATATGCTGGACAGGTACTAGACAAGAGTTAGAATCATTTTTTCAATATTTAAATAGTTTACACCCAAAAATAAAATTCAAATTAGAAATTGAGGTTAATAATTCGTTAAACTTCTTGGATTTAACTATCTCACGGAAGCATTGTCGCCATAACTTTCAAATATATAGAAAACCCACACATACTGATGTAGTTATCCCCGCAACTTCTTGTCATCCTTGGCAACATAAATTAGCTGCTTTTCACTCATATATTAATCGTTTAATGACGGTACCGTTATCAGGGCAAGCCTATAGTAGAGAGTTAAATACAATTTATAACATTGCCATTGCAAATGGTTATGATCGGCGGATGATAGATAACATGGTTAGGAATAAAATCAACAAACAGGTGACTGGGCTTTTATATGCGGTGCCACGTGAGCGCGTTATTCAAAATTATCAGTCAAGTATGGCTTACGTAGGTAAAATATCAGATAAAATATCAAAACTCTTAAAAAATAACGACGTTCACGTGGCTTTTCGTACTACTAATACCGTCCGGCGTGCCATTTGCAATGGCAAGGAAAAAACGGAGGTTGGCAGGAAGTCGGGGATATATAAGTTAACATGTAACCAATGTAATTCAGTATACGTTGGTCAAACTGGCCGTAGTTTTGATATACGTTATAAAGAACATATTTCCGCCTATAGGAATGGCCGACCGGAACGATCTCATTTCGCGGAACATTTATTAAATACCGGACATCAATTATCTGATGGCCATTCCTATGAGGTTTTACATACTTGTAGTAAAGGTCTACGACTGAACGTGTTGGAAAACCTAGAAATTATCAAACACAATGTTGATGGAACCATACTTAACAATCAACTTGACGTCTCTTCCTCGCCATTGCTGCGTATTTTCTCAAATAATAATAATTCTTAAAAATAAGTATCTTATTAATAAAACACATTATTTAATGTATATCAATTTATTTGTAGGTAATTTGAATTAAAAAACATGTTTTCTTTCTTTTTTCTTTTTTTTTTTTTATTTGAAACTGGCAACATTCTTCAAACGTTGTCACTGTCAGTCACTCTATGCGCAGTGGGGAGGAAGTGACAATAAATACGGTGTCGGAGGGCGTAGTTGCTCATTCGGTGTTGGTTTACGCACGATCTAACTCCTGAGGATGCTCCGGGTTGGGGCGAAACACGTGTAGAGTAGCCTAATTGGTGAAGGTGCAAGGTGTGTTGCTGTCTTGCTAAATGCAGGTATTGTGCACTTATATTTTGTGGTGTGCTGCATATTTTTGCGGGCGGGCGGGCGGTGCATCTTGCATATTTTGTTTGCGGAAGTAAGCTACATATATTTCTTTTTTCAAAATGGTTTGGGACTTCCGCCAAGTGACGCCTGATTCAATCAAATATTGCAACCAGTTTAAAATGACCCCTTTAGTGTATGAAAGCTAGTACTACGGAGAGTTCAAGCTGTTTCCCTGGTACCACCCACCTGAATTTGATGAAACATAGCTTAGATTTTAAGTTGGACCTCAATCTACTAAATTATGAAAAATCCATCAAAATTCGTTTAGTAGTTTTTGCGTAATTCGCGCACAAATATTTAGAATTTACAGTTTTATTATATGTATAGATTACAATTTCAGCAGTACCTATAATGTTTTCTCGCAAATGTATTGAAAAACGTAGTATGGCACACGGTTGTTAAGGTTTTTTACCAACCTTGAATCATAAACTACTAATAAAAATATGTAGTATTGTATAGGTAGGTAATTAATTTATTTTCTGTGGGAGTGCACTGCACATTTGCACAAGCGCTCTTTAAGACGAGTGTCTGCAACTTAAGAATGCTTAAGTTAGCAGCATAATATGTTTAAATCCCATTAGATTTAGTAAATTTTTGTAACATTTACCGTTATCTGTTGTACTTTGTCCAATATTCCGAATATATTCCAAGCGAACAAAGTCGTATGCAGAGACTTGTTATATCTAAGTTTAAGGGCGTATTTATATCGAATGTTACGGAAACGTGAAGCTATAATTATCGACAAAGTTTTCTGAGACTTCCTGTCGATCATCAATCACGTACTAAACTAGTTATAACAAACTTATTGCATTAGAACTCGTAAGCTCCGGTTATTATAAGTCGCTACAAACAAGACAAACATAATTATGAGTGTAGTATGTAACAAATTTTTCGATCGATCATGATTCATGGCGCATGCAACTGCGCCGAAATATCGGAGTCTCAAAAATAAACAGGTACATGGGGTAAATCCCCATATAATGACGTTAATAACCATGGAAATATAAAACAATATACCTATACTTTACATCGATTCATAATGGTATTTCTGTGCTATATTATCGTTTAATTATGTACTCTAGTCATTTCCGTCTCTATGAGGTAAATCATTTCTGTATTATCTTTTTTATTTTGGTTTGTCTTTTTTTTCATTTCTAACTAAACAAATTATATTGCTACTTAATCAAAATTTAAAAATACCACTTTGTTGATCATTATTTTACTTTATAATTTATCGATCATCTATACCTGTGATCGAAGCTATAATTACTAAATCTTTTGTTTCATCATTTTGGTAAAACATTTAACTATTTTATCTGTTATCGTAGTCCGAAATAGAACTTTATTGAAACCAATAAAGTAGAAAATAGATAAGGGAAATTCCGAAACTGTCCGCAAAATATACGAGTATCTATTACGAATAGTTATCTCTCCCAACTTGGAGAAATAAATGCAGTGTGGCCGTGCCTTTTATTTATAACCGTGAAATGCCTCAGTGAAAATGGTTCCAATGAAATACGTGGGTAACATCCCTTGGGTACTGTTAGCACAACATTTACTTTTTTTGTGCCACTGTTAGGTCCGGTTTGTTTTGCTAACCTTCCCAGGCCTGGGTTTGATGTAAATAAATTATGCTGTGCAACGGATTTTCTGTATCTTATTCATTTAGATACGTTTGTCTGAAACTGTCTGTTTTTCCTTGTGTTTAAATAAAAGTGAATGAGGTTCAAGAATTGTTAAGTTGAACTCCTAAATTCGAGGATTTCGGGATATTTTCACCCCTAAAGACTTAATAAAATCATTGTAGAAATCATGATTATGGTGTAATGAAATTGTTTATTGGCATACTTACTTAACTTATTTTTTTTACAATACAGTTGCTCGAAAATGTGTGGTTTCGATGACGGTACAGCGGCAGCGTGCGGAAAGTTGATTTTACCGCACGTGCCGTGCGTTTTTGTTTACGGTTTTTTTATTTCTATGACAATTTCAGTAGGTAATAAGACGATAATAAGCCCTCGCCTGTCAACTCGTTTAAAAAACCTCCTTATTACCAACCTTGTATCATAAACTAATTGTTACACACCTCAGTACACAAAAATCAAGAAAAATATAGATAATGTTTTTGTGATAACCATTATTAAAATCAGCATAATTTGAAATACTTGGCATTCCGTCGACTGTTTAAACAGCTTCAAATATTTTTTGAGGTTGACATTACTATGTGTAAAAATATTAATGGTCACTTTGCACTTTAAATACTTATAAATTTTTGACTTCCTCTTTCATTTAGACTTTGACTGTACATTACAATATCGATCTGAATGAATAGTTAACCACCTCAGAAAAGCATGTTAGTTGAATGCAATAAATAACACCATTTTAATTATTAATTTATTTTTTGATTTAACTATTAATTACATAACAAATAAGTACAATATTTTAAAGGCGAAACATTCTTGTTTATTTCTACAATTTAGGATTTTTATTTTCACTTAAACGTATAATACATAAAATAAATACATTTCAATACTTATTCCCCTTATAAATATAATTTAATTACAATGTAAGAAAAAATCTTAAGACTAGTCAGGAAATTATGACAATATTATTGATTTCTCGATTACTAAATAATTACTTATACACATAAACTATAAAAGTTAAGTTGTAATTACTTTTCATGATAGAACCAAACTAATAATGATCTAAATGAGACTGAATTTTTACATAGTAAGGGTTCAAAAGAAAGAAAGCGAGATATTTCTATTTCTTTTTATGTCAAGTACTTGATAAAAGACAGGAATATCACAGCTATTAAAATAAAATTATTTACATACATTTTGATACACTTTTTGTTAGAACAGGCTTTAGGGCACAAAAAAGTTAATCATAACATACGTTTTGGTGGAAAGCTAGCTACATCTAGTGGCAAAAACATGAAACATTATGTACATCTCTATCTATCTATCTACTCGTAAAAGTAATATGAATTATTATTTCATACAAATACTTAGGTACTGTGATTCCTATACAAATGCATGATTAATTTAGACTTTCGTTTACTTCTTATTGTTAGTTAAGCATAATAAAACGGTTTTATTAAATATGGTCACTTGTATAATAATTAAATCTTAAGATATCGAAAAAAGAACAGCTAAAGATTTTACATAAGTTGTATCTAAGATACAATTGCAATACAATAATTTATAACACAAGAATAACACATAACACATCTCCATAATCAATAAGAAATCACTGATAGGTGCTAATTATATTGTTATACGTCCTGTAGCTCTAAAACTGTCAGAATTATATGCACGAAGATTTTTTATCAAGTCACTCTAATCTTTACCTTGGCATTGATCATATCAGTACAAAAGACGTGCGCTGTCCCAAAAATATTTTGACAGTGCTCACGATACATTGCTGGTTTCAATTTGACATTCAGTTTCTTGTAAGCATAGGGTTAATCATAATGTTAGCAAGTGCGTTGCGTCGCTTTCGCCACGCGCCTGCGCCCTGCGCGTGGTATTGCAGCTGCCTGTACCATGTCCTGGTTCGTGTGCTTTCTTCCGCCTAGAAAAAAAACATTAAAACTTTTTTTAATCGTCTTTGTAAGATTATCCCACCCGTGTAAGTGCAGGGGTACCCAGAAGGGGGAAAGTACGGAAGTCCCCCTTCCTAGAAGGGGGATTTGTACTCAGCATGGTTGGCGGTAGGGCTTGTTTTAAGCTCGCCTAGCTAGCATCGTACCTATAGTCCAGCACTTTTGTTTGTCATACAGTAAAACTAAGGGCATGGACGATGCTAAAAGTATAGCTAGTTTCTCAACACTGGTCGAGAATTCTGGGTGAAGTGTGATTCTACCTTCGGCTTTATCATCATCAGGTAAGATGAAGGAAAAGAACTAAACCCATCGTGGGTGAAAAAATTAAGAGTGTTTATAATAACGTAAATCAACTCGGACTTTACATTGCACATTTCAGTTGAAATTGCATAAAGGGATACCACCGGTCTATTACTAATTCCCTCCTGAATGCTACTCCAGAAGGCTTTGTAAACAACCTAGTTTCAGTTTGTAATCATAGATTCAAGCAAAATACGGAGTATTAATATGTACCCTTAGCACGAACAGCTATCGAGAAAAAAAACGCACGTAAAATTACTCGATAGACAATTCTCTATGGAAAATTTCATTTCGCTTATCGGCGATAGATGGCGTTGTACAAATTCCCAATACAAAATTTATCTATCGAATGATTTTACGCGAGTTATTTTTTTCGATAGCTGTTCGTGCTAAGGGTACTGATAAATTATCATTATAGCCAAATTTATGTTGTAAAAATATTTCATAACTCTTCTTACCTTGAAGATATAGGAATCCTTGGTAGTGATCTCGTGAACTTCAAAGAAATGCTCGGGTTCATGATCGGCTGCGACGACGCATCTGTCCAGGAACAGTGGCTCCCTCTGCAGCGTATATCTGCCTGCCTTCTCTCGCACGAGCAGGAGAGCGGCTTCTCTTACACCGCTTCGAGCGAACAAAGCTTCGCCCTCTCTTTCCCGAGCTTCACGATCTCTCGCTTCTCTGGTTTCACGGATCTCGTTCGTTTTGTGAGCAGTCGTTGGCTGATGAGGAAAACAAATAAATATTTCAGTTGTTGTTGTTGGCTGCTTAAGTGAAAGATTAAATTCTAATTTTTAATTTAAAGTAAAATTTCCACCTTCCTATGGTCTAACAATGTTATGTAAGAGAAATCACTTTAAATATTTAGTGATAAATCAACCGAGCTACATTAGAGCCATCTGTGATACCATATTTACTGAAAACGAGGTAATAGAATTTATAATTTTTGGAAAACACGGATTTATAATTTTTGGCTGGAAAAACATTTTGACCTAAATAAGAACCGCCAATATTAGGAGAACAATTACGCAAGCCCCATAGCTTGCAACTATCTCTACGATGAAACAATTTCATTTAGTAATAAAGGCGAAACATACCTTTCCGTTAGTCACCAAAAGGGCGTTGATTGGCGTCAGTTTGATAGTCCGTCCCTTCCGCCAGTTGTTGTCGTTCGGCTGGGTGAACAACAGCTTGCCTTCCATTGCGAACCTTGTAACAGAAACAAATAGGCAAACATTTAAAACAAAATCGAAAATAGCATCGAAATACCATCGGTAAATCAATATTTCCGAAGATCTAAACATAATCAATGTCAAAACATGATAGGTTTGCCTGTAACGTTATGGATTATTGATTCCACGAAACCAGAATTTAATAAATAGAAGTGAACCAAATAATGTTTAGAAAACATCAAAGGAAAAGTGCTTTGAGTCAAAATAATTGCGTTCGCATTTATTTACCATAACACTACGAAATCTTAGTGATTCTTAGTTAGTATTTACTTTAACTTCAATTTCTAAAACCTTACTCCTTACTCAGTCTAAAATACTTTAATTTGTCAATCACATCGCATTAAGTAGGTAGGTACCAACACATACCCTTAATCTTTTCCACAAAATCGTTTGACTCAGATTTTGTATGTTAAATAAAGATTTCCCAAACATAAAAGGGGTCAGAGAGAAGATAAAATCTTTTCTAATAGTTAATCCTGTTACCTGTTACCCGTATTTAGGACTCGTAAACCCGAGCGTTTTAATTCGGGATGCCTCAAGGCATTGAAACGTCGCTTGCTTTTATCGTCTAATCACATATTTTTAAACAAACATTGGAGAAATGTGTCTTCAAACGTTATTTCCTCTTTACACGTATAATTACCAAGTATTTGTACTGGTGGGGGCTATAAAGAGCCCTCGGGAATAGCTCTTGCTGCCGTTACTGCCACTAAAGCGACGATTATCAGCCTTGTAGGGCAAGAGATGGGCAGTAGCGTTAGCTGTATATTTTAAATAGGAAGGGAACACGGCAATTAAAAAGCAATGAGATGCAATCAAAACATTCGATGGGTACAACTGAAAGCTTTTATTGTAAGAGGAAAATCCTCTCTTGATTTAGAAATCAAGAGACGATTTTAAATATTAGATTTGCCTGTAAGTATAGACATTTCAACATAATACACCCAAGAATTAGGTTTAAAATAGGGATGTATTTAATAGCACTTATAATTCGATGTAACCAGCTATAAAATTGTATATCATCACTTTAAAATAATGATAGATCTATAATTTAATACTATCACTACAAAAATAATGGTTTGCACTTTAACAATTTTGTCAGCACTTTAAAATAATAATAGATCTATAATTTAATATTATCACTACAAAAATAATGGTTTGCACTGTAACTGTGTCCCAACTCCGAAACCATTTAGTTTCTGTCCAACCATGTCAGACTGACCACTTGACTCTTTAAATGAGAAGGCAAGATAATAACAACTTGTGGCATAATGCGTACACGCCAGCAGGTCGGTTCTGGCGTTGTTGGTCACAATGGAACCTAACCTCCTACTCGGCTCCTCTCTCGCTGTGCCCGCTCATCGTCGCAGCTAGTCGTCTGTTTACCAGCTAACTAAAGATATAAAATTAATTTGTATGGTGCAAAGTATTAATTTTAAAGCTAAGCAATTAAATTGTATAGTGCAAAGTATTAATTTTAAAGCTTAGCATATTTATAGTGGCAACCATTATTTTTATAGTTTATTCAAAAAAAATTGAAGCTAAACATTTTAAAGTGTGTTACATTATTTTTAAAGTGCATTTATATATTCCCCTTTAAAATACATTCATAATTTATTAACAACATTCATCTTCTGTTTCAGCTCACGATCACCAAGCTGTGCGAAAGTAAGTTTGAGAAGAACATCAGGTGATTTTTTTTAAGTATTCGCTTGTAATACAAAACTCTACAAAACTTTAAACTTTTAAAAAGTTTGTAACTCACGCCCAATACAAACCTGCGGGCCGCAATGGATCTAGTAATAGGGTCATTTATCCCATCTACCAATAGCAGGGAGATGTCCCAGGAATACAATTTGCCCAAACGTCTAGAATTTATCCTACGGGCATAACGTTTGTTTTTAATTAAATCTCTTATTGTTGAATGGCTTGAATTTTATTATCGTCATTCAGGTTTTGTTATTTTATCACTAGTAGAATGAAGGTTCATTTACTTACAGTACATTAAAGGACAAGAATACTTTAGTCGATTTTTAGTACTTAAAAAAGTAACGATTATGATATCTTGATAATAATTATCACATAGAGTTTATTCAAACAGCTGATAAGTTTCTTGCGCCCGTTCTTCTTGTCAGCTAAAAAAGTCTAGAACGGGTGGTAGGAAAATATAGACGATTCAAAAGTACTTAATGATTAAGTTTATTTGAATAAAGTTTTGTTGACTTTGAATCAATATTGAGTTTTATTCATTACTAAACTGCTGACTGCAATCCAACCTACAACTCTTAAACAAAAATGCTTGTTATTGGAAGACAAAGCCGAACGTACCTGGCATCATCGTGGTTCCAATCCAGGACATCGACCGCCATCTTCCTCAGTCTGATGTCAGCGACGTGGAGATCATGCGCAGTTCGCCTTGCAGCGGCAAGCCTCCGCCACAGCGGCACGTCCCGCGCTGCTGCCGCCGCAGCAGCTGCTGCAGAGTTGATCTCCTCGAGTCTGGACTCCACGCAGCGCTGTGCAGCGCGAACATCCTCGCGTTCGGATGCGCACCCGGCGGTCGCACGGTACAGCCGCGAGAGAAGGAGGGGATATTTTGTCACGCGTTGTACTGGCACCTAGAATACATATTTATTTGTTGCTATTATTACCTTGAAAAGTTTTATATTATACGCAAGTTAAATATTTTTTTACTAACGACGTTTTCGAATCTTTTAAAACTTGCATATCTTTAAAGATTTGAAATTTATTCCAGAGTTTTGTCTGATGTAAAATTCTTACCATGAGAAATGAGTTCAAATTCATACGCCTCAAAACCGTGTTTTCCATCTGCGAGACGCGTAAGAATATCCTCAGAAGTTCCTTCTCCTTCTCAAGTCCAGCCAGCAGCAATGCAGCGCCTGCTTGCTTCACGCAGTACGATTGAAATGCTGTTAGCATGCCAGAACATTCCAGAAGAATTTTTCCAACGTTGACTGTCAGTAAATCCTGTTGATAAAACGGTTTAATTTAAATAAGAGTATTTGGGAGAAAAGGAACAGTAATATTAAACAGTTATATTTTGTCAGCAAAATTTGAAGAGATAATAAAATCAGACAAACCTCATCTCCTTGATCAAGTGCAATTTCAAGTGCGTCGCGTAATTTTTCAGATAATACTTGATTATTATCAATTAGTTCCTCTACGTTTAGGAAAATAGCACTCAATTGTTCATGCGTAAGAAGTCCAGCTACTAACATGGGTTTGTAAAATTCTTCGAGTATAATTTGTAAATCCCGCCCGTACTTTTCTTCGGTTTCTACAATTTCTGTTAGTATTTCTTTTCTTTCTGCTCGCTTTTTTGCACATTTGCGACATACTAATGGTGCGTATATAGATCCTGTGAAAAGAGGAAAATACTCGAAATTTTAAGTTCGATTTAATAGAAACTGTTTTACTGGAAATCATTATGAAAAACTTGAACTAAAGTGGGGAACAAAAATGACTATGAATTATTATTAATGACTTTTTTGAAAGTGCTTATGAAATGGAGATGGAAAACTAAATAATATACCAGAAAAAATTCGACACGCACCAGATCAATTCTCGAACGGGAATCGAACCCGCGACCTTTGGATGTCACTTCTCTGTAGCTCAGTGACTTGGTAGCTCAGCGGTCAGAGCATTCGTATTCCCGTCCGAGAATTGATCTGGTGCGAGTCGAATTTTTTCTAGTATATTATTTAGTATTGTATAAAAATAGCATTGTGAATGCAAAAATCTCCAATTTAAAAATGGAGATGGCTTTACATATAAATTAATATTGTTTTAATGATTTACCTTGTTCAGTAATTTGAGTTTCAACTGCCGAATCGCAATCTTCACACATATGTATTGGCGTATCAGTAATAGTACCGCACGGTGAAGTTTTTCCCTGTAATCGACTTCTTGATGATTTACTTGTCTCAGATCCGACACCGGAATCATTTCTTTCAATTTCAGCTGATGTTTTCTTACAAATAACCAATTTTTCTAAACTATCGTGATTAATTATTAATGAATTATCTTCACTTGAATCTGATCCATTTGACAAGTGACTCGTATTGTTATTCAAATGTGACTCAATCATGCCAGATTGATTATGTTTGTTCTTTGATTCGTCTATCATATTCGAAGATTCATTGCCATTAACGTAACTAGTTATGTATGTATCTTCGTCATCAATCCCTCGTTCTTTTGCATCAACTAAGTATGACAAGATGTCGTATTTTGACGCTCCCTCAAAAATTGATCTGGATCCACTGCGTTTCTCGTCATCTAAGAGCATTAATGAATTAGGTGGAGGATTAACTGGCAAAGGTGGTGGCATATCACCTATTTCCTCATAAATTGGATCACTGTTCAGACGAATTGATTCATAATGATGGTCATCGTCAGTATTGTTTCCTATATCTATTTCACATAGTGCAGCGTCCACTAGCATTTGGTAAAATTTCGATCTTGTAGAATTATTATCGTCTTCTGTTGATAGTTCACTTGCTGATGCGTTGTAGCAATCAGACATTGGTTCGAGATCAGAAAAAGTACCCACAACCCCGCTTTCATACTCCATACTTTCATAGGGAGCAGAGCAGCCATTTTCATCATTGTCATTGCCGTTAGGCTGATCTTTTATTTCCTCTTTGTTTGACTCATTACTTTCATCATTCTTTGGTGTATTACTTTGTAAATTATTTTCGTCACTTTTACTTTTTTCTTGTTTTAAATTTTTCAAAGAACTCTCTATAAGTTTTTCAATCTTCATTTTACTACCATCTGGTCCTTCTTGATTTTTGGTTTCCTGAAGTTTTATCAAAGAGTTTTCAATCAATTTTTTTACCAAATCAGAATCGAGACCTTCCGCCAAGTGACCAAAGAAAGGATCATCAAATAGTTTTGTCACAAAATTACCATCCTCTGGTTGCTTATTGTAACTATCAATGTGTTGAGTTTCTA
Source organism: Agriphila straminella (assembly GCA_950108535.1). NCBI lineage: Eukaryota > Metazoa > Arthropoda > Insecta > Lepidoptera > Crambidae > Agriphila > Agriphila straminella. The sequence goes on from OX467318.1 coordinate 12,493,440, forward strand.
TCTTTCCACAAACATGAGGAATTAAATTTCTTTTCACAGCCTCTACAGGGTCTCCTAATATAGATGACAAATCATTAGGCATGTTGTTATTATTATTAACCTGATTTGGATCTTTTTCTTCACTTTCATTAAAGTACTCTTCATACGTATTAGCATCTTCTTTCTTTTCGTTTGCTTGTGACAATACGGCTCCTATATATATTTGACTTTTGGATTTCTTGATTTCTTTTTGTGGTGTCCCAACACTAATAGTCACAGTAGTGCCAGTTTGATATGTGCTGCATGTGTTTCCGAAAGCGTCATTAACAACAACTGATGATAAATATATAGGAGCGTCGTTACTAACGTTCATAGTAGAATAACATTCACTTCCATTTATTTGAATAGAAGTTTTCCTTGGTTCATTCTCATCAAGCTTTGATAAATTTAAATTTTTTGATTCGTCAGCTTCATCCGAGTCAAATTGCTTAACCCTTAAAATAGTTTTTTGTTCATATTCATTAGCGTCAGACCATTCATCACTTGTCGAGCTTGTAGAGTTGTTTCTCACAAAACGAGTTTTTACGTATGTGTATTTCTTAGATTTTAAACGATCTTTAAATCGGACTCTAGGAGGAGGTTCAGGTGATTCAGAAATTCCGCGACGTAAGTTTTTCAATATATTACGTGTAACATCGCTACTATCACTTAAATTACCAGCTTCATTACTGTCATTTTTGAGATTTTCTTCAACTGAATTTTCATAAGCTGGTAATGCAACAGGAGAACAACTTTGTGGATTTGTATCTATTTCATTGACCGGAGACAAAAAGACTTGACTGGTGTGACCATGCTTAGTTTTTGGTCGCAATGCCATGGTATCTATAAACTTCGGTGGAGTTACTGTCACAGTCGGAGTTAAACGTTCAGACTCAGATCGCCGCAGCACTGGTATTTTTGGAATGTCATTATCTGAAACGAAAGAACGTAAAATAACTAAAAAAATAATATGCTACAATTATCACATTTAAGTCATAATATTATCAATTTTCATATTATCAAGTTTAATCACAAAAATCACATTAAACTTAACTTTTATCTTTAAAACAAAGCCATTGCTACTAAAGCATAATAGTAAAATAGTAAGATTAGATTCTTACCTTCTACTTTAGCCACAGAATTAATAGATTCAAATACTTCGTGCTCGGCTGATTGGATATGGATTTTTGTATTCTCTTCCGTTAGTCTTTCAAATATTTTATTTATTTGTACATCTTCATAAACACTATTATCGCTGCAGACTTCTTGGTTTATTAACTGCGAGATTTCTGGGTCAGCAGTTTCACTCAAACTGTGGCTCACTACATCTCCTTCTGCTATCACATCATCTTCATGCTCAACTATTACTTCTGGAGGCTTTTCTGATATTATATTTCGTTCAAGATTAAATTCTGCGGTGTAAATAACTTTTGTCTCGTCACTTTCAACTAAAAATTGAACTCTCTTGCGTTGTAAGACATTTTGCGCGCGGTACCCCTTTTCTCGAGGCTTGGGCAAATAAAACTGAGACGTGTTCACTTTTTTACTTTCAAATGAATCATCTGAAGTATCAGCTTTATGACTTATATCAATTAAGTCGTAGTTTCTTGGCTTCTTCAAAATTGACTTTATTGTGTCATTGTTTTGGTTCTTATGTTTAGAGTTTCGAGTAGAATCCATAACGGGTTTTCTAGAAAAATTTCGATCTGGTAAACGCTGATTATCACTTTCACTGTCATCATCTGTTTTAATGTTCCTTACTCTCCTTGGAGGTCGCTTTGGTGAGACACTTTTTTGTTTGGTACGATTGTAATTAGAAATGTTTGATAGTTTTTTACCTGTGGTTTTACTTAAAGACATAGATTTTTTAGTTTCATTTTTTATATTTGGTAGAGACATAGAGGAAGATAATGCTGATGATTTGTTATCAGATTTTTTGAGATCATAATTGATTGGATCGTACACGGTTACTTCTTCAACAGTGCACAATTTAGATTCATCAGACACCCGTATTCTTTGACCACCAATTGCTTTAAAGTTTGAGTCAGATTTAGATTTACTTAATGGCCTATTCTTCAATGATTCCTGAAAAATGTCCCCATAATCGTCGTCAAATTCTATTTCAACTAGAGATTTTGAATGCCCATTTGATTTAACTAAATCGTAGGGATTTATGTCACAAGATAAAATTGACTTCTTTGATTCATTTGTTGTAGCCTCTTCCTCTATCCATAAATCATTTACTCGACTTACGGATTTGCTTCTGCTTTTGCGAAGGGTTTCGGGACTTGGTTTTTTAGTTTTCACTCGACAAGGGCTAATACTTTTAGCTCGCGATCGAGTGGTAGAAAACTGACTACCTATTCTTGTCTCATGTGGAGGTGCTAATCTACTCCTTCTCATTAAATCATATGGGTCTGCCTCCCCATTATTTTTCAATATGGTGGGTCTTGACTTTGATCCTTGTACTCTAACTGTTCCAGCTCGAAGAAGACCATTATCGCGAGCGAGTTGTGGTCCTCTTACAGTTCCTCCTACTAATAATCGTGGACTTTCAGCTATTGTTAATGGCAACCGAGATCCTTTGCATTTCTTACAAATACTGACTTTGGTAGAGCTGGTTTTCTTAGTACCGTTTAAGTACTCAGAACAGGAACACAGAATAACCGCATAGTTATGTGGTTGAGGTTTTTGAGGAGTGCTTATTAAGACAGGGCCAGGTACTTCAGGGTAGGCAGAAAAGACGCTGGGCCTTATTGGAGGGGTTTGAGTCCTGACGGACCCATACAGCCAGGTCTCAGCGTACTTCATTGATTTTGATAGAGATGAACTTCCGGGGCCGATGGTTCCGTACATGTAGGGACTTTCCGGAGAATTTTCTGGAGACTTGGTGCTGCCAGATGTATTCAGTTTTAATTTTGATGACCATTTCTTCTGCCGAGTATTTTCAGTAGTGTCGTATATCTGAAAAGAAATAAAATAAACGTCATTAATATAATGTTACGTCTAATACCCGAAGTAAAGCTACACCTAGTTCTAGTCGGTAGCTGTTGGTTAAACCTGGTACATGACGTAAACTGTTACATATACATATATTAAAACGTATGTGATTATTTTCTGTGGTATATACGTATATACGTCTCATGTTCATGAACCATTTAAAAACGATGTTGGTAGAAAAGGCTTAGGCCAAAAACACAGTAATAAGCTAATGACCAGTCTGAAATCATACGAAAATTTAAAAATATTATGTGTTGTATAATACTGTTTTTCTTAAAACTACCGGGTCAAATATCGATGCCCCTTTGCATAAGGGTATAGTTGAAGTTTATCCACAGGAATAACACAAAGATATCGTTATTGGTTCACGAACCACTTCCCATATAAAAAAACAATCCCTTTTTATCGAGCTTAGCATGAGGTTTTCAATATTTTTAAATTCTCAAGGTAAAAATTAATAAGATTGATAATCGATGATCAAAAGTTTTAATCACATTTGTAGGTGATTACGAAGTTTGCCGGTCCACTAGTCAGCTTATAATTAATAACGGAGTTTTGAGAACATTTTAATCAGATAGTCCTTTCAAGGTAACGATCCTTAGTCAATAGTTACAAACTAAAATATATTTTTCCTTGGAATTTAACTTTATAAGATATTTGTGTTTGGAACTTCTGTTTGTCGATTATTAATTGATTCCAGGAGTTCTCTATTAAGACACGCCTTGGTAGCTTCAATTGTATCACAATCAGGGACAATCCTAGACGGTGCTGGTTGGAACCGATTGACCTTACTATTGTTTGAGCACCCCTAGCAATGCCTTTGTCGTTTAACATCAAGCTTCTTGATCGCGGGTTCATTGTTTTCATACAGACGTTTGAGAGCCACCTACCTACCTATTATGCTAACAAGTTGAAACTTTACTTGTATATAGTAATAAGTAATGTATGTATAATATTTAACCTTATAAATTGTATATCTGGCGTTAACCTAAAATCAAAACCGTCTCAGATTTTTGCGTTTGCTAGGCAGAACTAAAATTATGTTTTTTTAATTCTTTATAAGTAGGCAGGAGGATATCAAATTACAATAAATAATGTATTACAACTTTAATAGTTACCTAAATCAATAGTATACAGGTAACGATGCCGGATCAAAGCCAGATTGTCCGGTTTTAATTACCGGTACAACCGGTTTGGGCCTGTTTTGTTCCGGTTCCCCGAAGAATATCCTTTGGAATAGAATCTGCGTACCTCCCGTTCAGTAGCATCGGCTACTGTTAAGATTAATTAATAGATTGTTTCACTACTGAAAAGGTACCCTTTAGGTAACCTTTTCCATACTTAATAGAATCTATTAATATACCTGTACTTTGATCAGTAACTGTTATGCTTTCGTAATATAATCTTAACAAACAAAACTAAGACAAATTTATTCCCTTCTTTTACGTAGCTCCATTGGACGTCCCATTGACGGGACTGCGGAAAAAATAATTTAACCTTAACCACTCTAATCGCACGCAGGTCAAATACCCTACTGCACTATAGGGATGTTGACTATTTTTTTTATTTTATGTTACATAAATTACCTCTCAAAAAAAGAAACATTGGTAAAAGAATTAATTCGCTAGCATGAAAACTGCCCGAGATATCACAGTGTGAAATGCACACAAATGGACTCGATCAAAAACGCTCCATACTAATGGCTTGCACGTTATGACGTCACGCCGTGCTAGTTTGTATGCAACGCGTAGGAAATTTGTTCGGCAGCTATATTAAATATTGTGTTTATCAAAATAGTTTCTTAGACAAATTTGCTATACATTTTACGGACTAATTAAAGGTATTATTTATTTTAATAAATTTTATACTTTTAAAATGGACTTGTCCACCCAACTTTGAAGGGTCATAAAACAAATAATATGCAATATATAAAACCAAGAGGTATACAAGCTACTCTAAAAGTTTAATATGTTTACGATTTTTATTAGTATTTCGTTATTTTATTCATTAGTCAACATCCCTATTAAGCTCTCCCAAAAGTGTACAAAACGACATAAATACTGGCTTTACTCCATTGGATCATGGAAACGTCACTACGTTAATAGAAACGAATCTCAGTCAGACACTCTTACATTTTGTAACGCAAATAATAAAATCGTGACTGTCCCTTGCGCAAACGCAGCGTAATGTCAAAACACTACCAATTTCAGAGCGGTCACAATTCCGTCGTTGCGGTGAACATAAATGGGAATTGGTCTCTTAAACTCTAAACTTGTGTTGCAATTTAAAACCAAACTGAATTGTAAAGAAACAAAATTGTTTTAACCGGTCATTATTATTAGATTTAATATTTTGAGAAATCATACATTTTGGGAATGAATCGACTTCTGATAGTTATATATAAATTACTTAATCCGCAAAATGTCTTTTTATTATTTTTTCAACTCTTTATTTAATAGTAACCATTTAGGGGTAATATTCGGTAGGTTTTGTAATTGCAATTGTTTTGCGACTTCAAATATAATTATTGAGTAGATACCGATTATACGTTAAGTTAGCGATAAGAAAACAAACTACCATGAAAACAACCAATTTTAAATACTTATTCAACCTAGAATGCGACAGCCATTTTGGTGTCGCATTTTTTACTTCTTACTGTAAACTAATTGACCATCAAAACTTTCATTTAACAACACAAATGAAATGAGATAGTTGACAATTCGCCACCCACTGTGCATTGTTCAATTTTTCGCATCAAATCACTAATGTCGTAATTACACGGTTCACTTCTGTCTTTCAATTCGGTCGAAGCAAGCAAATTGAATCATGTTAACATACAAGTTAAACATTCAATGTCATTGCTAATTCGAATTATTATACCTATCCGCGCCTTTCAACTAAAGTGAGTCAATTTACTTTGGTTGTTTCTTCAACCGTGCGTTTTCGGATTATAGAACCAAACATCGATATTAATTTCTTATCAGATCACCTATTGTTCAACAAAATTGAAAAACAGCCTTAACAATATCCCTTGTTAGTATTAACTGGGGCGGGGTTTCTGTCTTATCACTTTAGGTTTGGAAAGTTGGCTTATCTGGTTGCTCCAGCTGGTTTCTATTTTCACAATAAGCTGTTTAAAGTGCATTAAATATTTATATATACAGCGCAACAGAGTTGGCTTTGCGTACATTTCTTGGAATATTACAATATATAAAGTATTCACGGAAAATAAATCAAAATTTAATTGACACCAAATTACAAGCTGGGGGCTAATTGTCTAATTTCAAAATCTATCGCAATCGCTTTCAGGATCTGATACATTGATGCTTTTTTTGGCACAAATAAAAACATACCAAAGAAATGCAGCAATGTATCACATCCATCTGTCAAATGAAAGCGATTGCGATAGATTTTGAAAATTAGACCACAAGTAGGCTGTTTTACGGCCAGGTTCAATAATCAAACCACAGATAGGGGTAGGCCTGATCCAGATTAGTTGCTATGTAACGGTTGATATTAATAAAAAAGCGGCCAAGTGCGAGTCGGACTCGCGCACGAAGAGTTCCGTACCAAAAACGCCAAAAAAAAAAAACACGTTTGTTGTAAAGGAGCCCCCTTTAAATATTAGTTTTTTTTAGACATACGTCATTTGTGAAAATTTCAGTCTAGCTACCTAGCTATCACGGTTCATGAGATACAGCCTGGTGACAGACAGACAGACGGACAGCGGTGTCTTAGTAATTGGGATCCGTCTTTACCCGTTGGGTACGGAACCCTAAAAACTAACGATAGTTGCGTATCCCTATCTGTGGATTGATTATTTATTGGATCTGGGGGTAAACCATTACGTCTATTTAAAAGTGGTTGCGTATGTTTGTTATTTGTTTAACAGCTATTTTCCATATATCCATGCAAACAAAGTCGCGAGCGGAAGCTAGTAAATCCATAAAGAGATACAAAGAACACAGACTTTTGATCACATATCGCTCTGTAAAAAGGAACTAACAAGTTTTCCGAAGAGAAATAATGATACATCCAATTGAGAGGACCCTTGGAGGTTTGAATACTTCCTCAACGAAAGTATTATCAATATTCTTACGTATTTTCTTTCCTCCTTACATTTTAATGAGAATGAGCGGTGATTTTAGAATATTCATATTATTCATCAAGTAAGAATGTATCATTGTGTGCTTGTCGCGTTTTTCACCTATATTAATTCACAACGCGACTAGGTAATACGTTTCCCGTGAGATTTAAAAAAAAACATTAGCTCATCCTTTTTTCAATCTATGTCTGAACCAAAATTTATTAAGATTGGTCCAGAAGCTTTAAAGGTAATAGACATCAGTAACAACATATCAGTCAAGACAGATAATACTTTCGCATTTATAATAAAAAATTAAACTTTGGTTTTATGGAACAAAAACTACTTTTTATTTTATTTCCAATAAAATTATTTCTGTTTCCAAAAAGACGAAAGCAATAGTCACATAACTTTTGTGGCTGGATCAGTAACAAGGTACGTACATGATACATTCTTAAGACTAGAATCTCAGACCCAACCAGGTTAAACATTAAGGTCCTTAGGTGTCGAATGCCATCCCGTCGCATGAGATATAATGCTAAAGTATTTGAAACCGCAGTATGAGATTATTAATTATATTCTGTGGAATGAGGTTTATAAATGAAGTTGAAGAAATGGTAATGGTTTAAATTACTTACAAATTTTATTTAAATTATATTTGCCTCTAAAAATGTGCAATTTGGGTACACAATTTTTTACAAGTTTCCTAAACATGTAAGAATTTTGGGCTGGTTTTTTTTTTATATAACTTTAATATCATCATTAGAACGGATAAATAACGTTGTACCTATGTGGTAGTCCATAGATTTGTATGAATTTGCTGTCTTCAGAATTATTCCAATTCTAAATTACGTATAGTGTGTTATGTCCCGCATTCTGTTTTCAAATGTAATATTTCAGAGTAAGTGAGAAAATTATATTTTCCAGAAGTCAAGTAATATTATGAGTATCAGTTGCACTCGTTCCAAGAGTACGGCTTTCAATGAGATTTCTCGATATTAAGTTACCGTAACTAGAGATGTGACCGTAACCGTAACCGAACCCCGTAAAGTACGCCGTGCCTCCCTGCCGTGACATATTTTTCGAGCGACCTCTTAATACGGTTGCTGTCACAGACACTAAAATAATCGAAATTGATTCACATTAAATTGATGTTATGTATTGCCTAAATAATAAAGATTTTCTTTGTCTAAATTTGTATTAATGCTTTTTTGTCTATAATAAATTTAAGTTTTGATTTAAGGATATTGAATACTTTTACTACTTTTTTTCTGTTTTTTTACGTAATTTATAAAATTAATGAAATTGTTTTTGTTTATTGACAGACACGAAAAGTAGTAGGTACACTACTATATAATTTCAAAGATAAGATACTCAATAGAAAGCTGTCATTAAGCTAGGCATATTTTCTAAGCTTTTTATGAAAGCTCTTCGAGGTTTTTAGCAGCTCTGCTATGGGATGTCTAAAAAAATAATCGCAAATGTATACACATTAAAAATGCTTTACTAAAAGCCAGACTCATAAGAGTCTTATTTGCTTTAGTTATTTTTAAAAGAAACTTTCTATTTGAACTTTTTATTTAAATTATCACGCGTACAGTCGATGACAGGACCAGCGCAAAGCTCCACAGTTCTCTAGGGCTTCCAGCTCGCGTATTCATCCGATACTCTAAGCCTTGCCGCTAGAGATTAGCGAGCGAAATGTTTTAATGGAACCCCGCAATACTACCCCTGGATACGCTAAAAATAGACAGTAGAATAACTTTCGTAAAGCATTTTTAATGTCCCCACTGCTGGGGCCTAAGGAGGATGAGACTTAATCCCACTATGTGGGCCCAGCCCAACTAACATTATATGTATACTTTGATCTTCTTCTTCTTGTCACTACTTAGATAAATTCACTTTCAGTGTTTATTTCAATCCTTAGATAGGAGAAACACCTAAAGCATTATAAAAAATTCACAACACTACATGGGTCAAGAATTATTTTCCACAGGCAAGCAGAGTTGGAAAATGACGGTTACAAAGTACTTTCTGTTAACGATATTTAAAATCAAAATTTTCTTGTCTCTTCGAACTATTTTTGTACTTATACAAATTAAGCTATTAATGTTGTAACAGAGAACTGTCCAGTAGAACGGTTTTGAACTCCCGCTAACATTCTCTATAGAATGTAACATATCCAAAACATATTGCTCTAACTAAACGTAGGATACTGTCAAATATTAACTTTCAGCTTGTTCATTTCATTTCATTTCATCCGAGCATGGATTTATTCAACTCTGACATCTGTTCCGCTAACAATAAGGACGCTGTAACTAATATTTTTACCTACCCAGTTCTATTTTAAATTTTATACCTGATCGAAGCTTCACAATTTTTTGAAAGCAACTTCCATTAGAATGACAATAACTCGAGATCGCAAATTAAATAGTCAGTAAATAAAAATAATGTTTTTTTTACCTTGTCAGTCCCATCGGATTCATACAATTAGCAGAAACTATTCGCTCCAGTAGTTATGGTATTTGATTTTTTTTTTCAATTTAATTCAAGCAATCGACTGAAAAATTTAGTGCGATGATTTGTAAATAAAATTTTGAAATAACGCATTTACATTAAAAGTAAGGTTTGTAGACAATCAGTAAATAGATATTTAATTTCAATGTATAAACATAACATCAACAATAGGTACCTACTAACTATATAAACATAAAAATATTCTGCTATGAACAATAAAGTAGGTATATTAACAAATTCCTAGATATCTGCAGAACAAATTCTTAGAAAGACAAATAAAATTGATAAAAAAGTCTCTAATGAAAGCAGTGCAATCATATCAAAACCACCGAAAGGCAAAAATAATCCAGGAAATACAATTCATTCTGCCTAACCGAATAACGTATTGTATTGAACGGATGGGATAAAGAAAACAGACGTACTAATGCTATTAACGAATCCACTCGATAGAATCAATTCCAGCCGGCAAATCTACCTGTGAAGGGATGTCCCTGATATCGATAAAGACATCGACATCATCAGCCATTTGAATGTTCCCAAAACTGGGGCACAGGCGTTTATTGTGAATGGATAAGAAGGATGGACCGATGAACCTACCACCCAATACAGATTGGTGGGAAATGCGAAATTACAGTAATTTTAATAAATAAACGTGCCTAGTTAGTTAATGAAAATAATATACCAGGCCGACCAAATTATAAGTAATCCTAACGACCAAACTTCTTCATAGGATTTATACCTTCACTACACAGCCTCCTTACTAATATTATAAATGTGAAATTAAGTTTGTTCGTTTGTTACGACTCCACACCTGCATTATCGGTTAAATAGAACCAATCAAAATGAAATTTTGCATACACAGGGGTAACAGAGAAGGACTTAACATGATGTAACTTTCTTCCGCAGGCCGATATAAAACTATAAATATTACTTTTTATACCTTTGATAGTTGAAGAATATGTTGATGAAAATATTATATTGAATTTGACTTTAACCAACTGAGTTCCTTCTTTGGGATCTAAGATCTTATAACCCTAACTAACCAAACAATATTAATAAATAACAGTTATAACATTTATTGACACAAATTGAATACAAGAACGAAAGGAAAAAGAAAAGTAAATAGATGGACTCTTTTAAGCAATGTAAAAATAATAATAATAATTACTTTTGCTATATTTGGTGAGTTGGAACCGCATAATGATTCCTCTCTCACAATACCACTAAATGCTAAGCAATATAAGCCATCGATATGCACAATATTTGCGCTTCTATTTAGCGGCCGGCCACAGTACCTACACGCCTACAAAAATTAACACAAACTCCCTCCGGATGATTTAGTCTTTTGTACCTACTTAATATTATAGGTAGCTTTCGTGGTGTAGGTAGTAGGTAGTGGTAGTCAGATAAATTGTAGCAGACAAGGAGATCAAAAACTGTGTAGGGCCAATAAATACCTGTCTCAGCATTTGGCCTCTGTGTCATTCACAGTTGAGTCATTCACAGACAGGGTAAAAATAAAAATGTGGAAAGCAATCGACACTTATCAATACACCACATCACTATTTAGGGTCGACAACCAGGAGACAGGAACGTGTAATTCCGCCTGCTGGCAAATTTTTTGTCGAGATTTTCCGGCCTTTTCGGCCGAATGTCCTCTGATAACAGGATATATATATGCTACTACGTCCGCGATTTTTTCTACCGATGCGTTAGTACGCCCTCCATTAACCGCAATGCTGGGAAAGGTGTTAAATGATTCTCGACCTTAGTGAAAATTAATTTGGTTCCATTGTAGTGTTGTAATACTCCTAATAAACGCTTACTCTAGAAACTGAACTGAGGAATCCCTGAGTTTATGCCTTTTTCTGTCGATGCGATGCACACAATATATTAAGATAAGTAAATATTTTTTTTTCTTTGTAATTTTGTTTATTGGTATCATTAATATGTGTATTGTAAGTGATGGAATCAAACAATTTATCTGTCTACCAATCTATCATTATGAAACCAAAATTGAAATGTAAATAGATAATTAGTTAGCTGTTATCAGAATACCTTTTTATCATTACATACAAAAAGAGAGAAAGCAGCTGAAGATATTCTTTCACTAAATCACAAGTTTCTAAAACAAATCTACTAGAAAAAGACGATACATTCAATAATACAGAGGAAATAAAATACAAATCAGAAGACGCATATAACACAACACAAACGAAATACGTTTGCAATAAGAACGAAATGGAAATACTACGCCTTGATTATGTTACAGACAGACATACAACACATATGGGGTTGATACATAATTATATAACAAATATTTCTAGTCACATATCAGTTTCCTTTTACAGTGTATTATATTTTATTGCAAAACTACATTTTGGTACTATAAAATAATAACAGCAAAAATACAGTATATAAATTAATGACTTATGCTCCATAGCCCCCGGGGGCAGTTTAATTTTTTTTTATTCCCTTCTGACCTCTATAAAAGTTCCCATTGGCCTTAAAATAAAATTACCTAAGTAAACCTGTAACTAACTGTACTTTTGATTTTGGGAGCAATGGAGCATTCTTTCAATATTTGGGGACAGTGGGGAATTTCTTTAAAATATAAGTCAAGAAAATTATGTACTAAAACATTATGTACCCTAGGAACAACTTGCTTACTCCACTTCATTATGTTTTCACTAAACAAATCTCATTAAAAAGGTAATATACTTCGTTATAAGTACTCCCAAAACAATTAAAATACTAATTTTTACTAAATATGAAACCAATTGGTAATATGAGCAGAAAATTAAAAATAATACACTAATTATACACTGGACAGAAAAGAAGGTAAGAAATAGTACCCGCGGTAATTGAAGTAAGTATAGAAATGATAGCATTAACATATTAAGGCGGCACCCTGCGCAAAAGTGGCGTCGCGGTGAATTTTATTTATTAATATAATTCTAATACTCAATTTTAATAATGTTATATGTGAAATTTTTAGGGCCCACAGTCTAATATTTTTGACGGTATCGTTACATTTACATTCTCTCGTAGTCACTGCTAGAAGTAGATAGCAAAACTGCTAAAAGTGGCCGTTTTTGACACATTTGCTATCTACTTCTACGAATGACTACGAGGGCATGTAGTGACCTTACCTTCTAAAAATACTAGACCAGGGGCCCTTAATCTCCATTTAAATCTCCATTTATTAAATTATTTTTCTATTTTTAACTTAATAAATAATAACCTCTGAGGGCGCCACTTTCGGTCATACAAACGCCTTAATAAACCATCAGGAAATGAAATGGTAACGCAAATACATTAGGAAATGAAACTATATTTGATCTTAGGAAAGGTAAAAATCCCTTTGTAAGAAAATATGGATACAAGATCGTGGATTACAGATAAAAGATAAAATATTTATATATAAATTGCCCATTAGAAAATTATTAATAAGCTCAGTAGCTTCGTAGAAGTAAAATGGTATTATTTTCTATACTCTAAGGCAATCTATAAAGTAAAGCATCTTCAAAGATATGCCAAATACAATTATCAAAGAAAGAAGAAAACTTAGAACGAAATATAAAATTAAAGGAGCAAAGTGAATTGAAAATGATTAATAATAAAATAAAAACTTATTGAAACTGTGCTGAAACACAGGTGTCTAGCTCCAACTGCACCGTAATTACGGTAGATACTTACCGTATTTTTTATGAATCTACTACCTACCGTAGACATGTTACATTCAACCGTAATTTCGTTTCTCATAGAATAAGCTAAACTTTTATAGCGATTTACCGCTTTTAACTGTCAAAAGTCAATTAATTTTGGCAGTTGAGTGTCGCTAAACCGCTATTATCACTGAAAAGTTAATAAACAACTATGACAATCATACTTCATACTATAACTCTGTGATTTTTGTTTTATTTAATCGAAAAATGAGTGTTCTACTTGTTTATTAGATTTGCCGGAATATTTTATAATTTACCGTATTTTCAGACTAGCAACACCGTAATTTTGACTTGGCGAGTTGGAGACACTGCAGCTGCACAGGATACAGTTTTGAATCGCAGTCTAATGTGCTTTTTTTTTAATAACAAAAATCATATCTTACAATACTCTATTATTCACCTTATAAAACAGAACTATTTAACAATAGGGAATAGGCATCAATATTTTTTTAATCAAAATCAAAAGTAGGTATAATGCGTCAGAAAATGAACTGTAATATGAAAAGTTTGTTTTCTCTTGCGTTTTTTTCTCGCGATATAGTTACTTGAAGTTAGCACGCAGCAGCAGCCACCGAAAACGCTCTATACAAAACGGTGACGTCACTTGTCACGTTTCAGGTGTGTTTCAGGCGCGTTTAATATGGAGTTAGCCAAGAATCTTCAATTATCACCCAAAATTTTGCGTTTAAGTACATAGTGTCATACAAAATATTATTTCTTATTCGATATTCTATCTGACTGTTAAGTGCATTATATCCGAAAATGAAAAAAAAATATCGTTATTTTCCCCTGATTTCATCGTGTGATAAAACTATTTTTTTTTCTGTTCCATCATGTTTTATAAGTGTTCGCAGCGATCAAGCTCAAATTCATCAAAATCGGTGACTTATGCATATTCCCTATTGTCCAGAATATCTATTTATTAAACAAAACCATAACAGAAACAACCCTATTGTCAACCCTTAAAAGTGGATTGTCAACAAGTTGCGTACAAAGCGAAAACAGAAAACCACTTAACCGGCCAACAAAGTGAAAAGTGAACGCAGTCGTAAGTGGAATAGTTCGTGTAACGAGTGGATATTATTGGATAAGTGACCCAAACTTTACAGAGGTGTACCCTCTTATGAACTTGCGATTTTCCTTTATTCGAAACTCTGGGAATGGTGTAAGTCGTAAGTGAAAAGATTGATTTGAAAAACAATTTTGATAACATTGATTGTGAAAGAAAGAAAAACATTATACGCAAAACTTTAGCCAACAATTTTTTTTAGACTTAAGTTTAGCCGCTTAAGTACAGTCAGCCTTATAAGTAGCTTAACACTTTAGCACTCAAACCAAGTCAGCAATTAATTTAAAACTACCTTGTACCTTTTCACATAAATACTGCAAAGTAAATTTTATTTTGCTGTTAAGAAAAACATTTAATACGCTAATGCTTTACAAATAAATGAAAGGAAATTTCTTAAGGACGTCAACGATTCCTTTCTACGTGCTGTTAAAATTTTATTGAACTCGTTTTTATGTGAGCGTATAAAATTGAGTATAGGTCCTTGTGAGGTGTAAAATCGCTCTATTTTTATGAAGGGGCGGCAGTAACTTTTGAGTGGATTTTTTTATTCGTATGACAGTTTTCCCGAACTGTACACTTCAAGATTTTTTTACGCTCCCCGTTGTAAAAACTCGCTCTTATTTGTAAGCTGTGAATAACTTTTATATGGTTGCTAAAATACATTTTTGGGTATTTATGAAGGATTGGAATACCTTTTTATTTAGGAATATTATTTTATTTGGTATTTGCCTATTTATGACAAACATGTCAACGTCTGATATTTGATTACTACATTACGTTTGAAAGATGATTCGAAACAAACTTTATTATTTAAAGCTACTTTATGCTACTAAGTTATATAATGTGATAAATTTAACTATGTATGTACAACAGAAGCGGCAACATCTCTCGAGAATGTATTGGGAACTTTACGTGGAATTTTAAGGCCCATAGTCTAGTATTTTTAAACGGTATCATTACATTCCCTCGTAGTCACTGCTGGAATTAGATAGCAAAATTGCTACAAATGGCCGTAGTTGACACATTTGCTATCTACTTTTACGAATGACTACGAGTGAATATAGTGATACCTTCTAAAAATAATAGACCATGGGCCCTAAAAATTCACTTTAAAGTTTTATTAAAATAATTTTCTAGTACCAACTTATTAAATAAAAACCTTTGAGGGCGCCACTTTCGGTGATATAACCACCTTAATTTAACTATAGGGCCGTTTATGCAAAGAGTTTTGTTACCAATATCTCGTACAATGTTGGACTTACCTGTAACACAATAAAATATCCATTAGGTAAAAATAAAAGTTATTACCAGCGAAACTCTTATTTATAATTTTTACGGATCCAACTATCTTCAGCCATAGATACAAGTGGCAGGACTAGACATAAGCATTATATATATAAGTTTATGTTATTTCTTATCTCAATATTGTCACTTAATAAAGCCAAATTCGTGAAACCGATATTTGCTCGTGTTTCATAGCTTTCGCTTATAATAACCTGTAATTTTATTGGGTTAAAGACTCGCATTTATTTTAGTTATACAATCCGTTTGAGTAACTCTTTGAATGAAAGAATTTATTGTGTGAAATATCTTATAATAGCACAGAATACATAATAGTACAAGTATAATAGGCAGCAGAGATGGCATGCCCCTGCACAGTAGAACAGCACAGTGCATTGCGAGTAGGTATCAAAATACTACGAGTGCATTTTGATCATAGATTTAAATCTTTATACATATGAAGGGGCTATTTTATCTCCTTAGTCAAAACTAATCCTTTCCCACAACTTCTCACAAATCAAAATATCTAAAATAATTGGTGGACGTCACCAATACGTCGCGCACTTCTCCCGCAAATTGGCAACACTGGCTTTTTTGCAAGTCAATTTGTTTTGCAAAACATAAGAAATGCTCGGAAATAAATTTTGTTTCACCAGCGACATTGTAGCGTCTCGAGAGATGTTTGATCAAACGAATCCTCTGATCCGTGATGGATGTCAGGGTTGCCAGATGGTGTCGGAGTGTTACCAGAAAGTTTGTATTCATAAATTTGGGTGTCCGTTTTTGTTTTGGGTACAAACGTTTGAGAAGAAAAATTAAGTATGAACAAATTCGTAAGATACAGATAAACAAAATTTGGAAAAATTCACCAAATATTTTTTTATTCTTCTCAGAATTATTAAAGTAAGACAGCCATTGTATTATAATATAACATAATATTTAACAAAACTTGTAAAAGAAAATACATAATACAATAGACAATATTATAAAAAAAATTACAAAAAAACTAAAATCCAATCCAATTATTCTAGTAGTATATGTAGAGCAAAACATTTATTTAATGTAAGTCAAGTTGATAACGGGTGTAACAGGACACTCAACGAAGCCGAAGTCCACGCATTCCGCCCATCATCAGGATCATTTTTGTCTTTTAGACTATACCTGGGAAACCAATAGCTACGAAGTTATTGAAGGTCAAAGTAAAAAAAAATTAACAATTTTTTTTATGAAATCTTATTTTATTTGTTATTTCCAAATTTTTGTCTACAGAAACATTATCAACATTTTATGTATTTTGTAACAAACAATGGCTGCAAAACGTCATCACTCAATGTATTTCATGAGCACGCACATAAACGTTGCCTTTCAACTCGGGTGCACGCAGCTGTGTAGCATACACTTGCAGGCGCGGTCTATTGTACACGTTATATTGCGTGGTAATTTATGTAATGCTTTTTTAACACCAAAAATTAAAATTGTTTCCCAGCAATAATTTTGAACAGAAATGGTCCTGATGATGGGCAGAATACGTAGACCTCGGCTTCGTTGAGGGTCTTGTTACACCCGGTATAATACCGAGATAGTTAAACGCTACAGATAAGTACCTACCTTAATTCTTCAAGGAAATGATACGTGATTTATATATGAAACTTATTGACGTTATTCTTGCCTATACTTTGATAAATTCTTTGAATCCCTTTTCAATGAAATTCAATGGTTTCCCACCCCTGCCAGGTGACGTCAAAAGGCTCTTCCAAAACAAAAGACTTGTTGATTTTTAATAACGCGACTCGAAAATAACGTTTTTGACAGCACTTTGAGCCAAATACCGAGGTGTGACGTCATTAATTTGTACCCTCTTTATTGGTATCTACTTCCTTTGAGGATTATTTTTACGATGACTCGCAACAGTAAGCCGTATTCTTTTAGATATCCAAAGCATAAATTGGATACCTCAAGTATCGCTTTTAAGGAACTGATAAAAAAAACGTATTAAAAAGGCCTGAAATATATTCAAAGGTTTTCAAGGTGTCGCCATCTCTAAGGTCCCGGGTTCGATCCCCGGCTGGGTCAATGTAGAAAATGAACTTTTCTATATTGCCTCAGGTCTGGGTGTTTGTGATACCACCGTTGTCTTTGATTTCCATAACACAAGTGCTTTAGCTACTTACTTTGGAATCGGAGCAATGTATGTGATGTTGTCAAATATTTATTTATTTATTATTTTAAATGTGAATACAGCTGTAATATTCAACTTGCGGACTTTACTGTCGAATTTACTGTATTTCTTCTATTCGCCATGTGTCAGATGGAATTGAAAAATGTTAAACTTCGCTTATGAGCAGAAAATTATTAAGTACATTAAAGTAATAGCATATTTGTATTATTAATAAATATACTTACTTAATACTTCGGTATAATGATTATTCTAATTAAAAGCCGATTGACATGAATCAATTAGCAATTATTGTAATCGTTACCTATGCAAATAAGTTGATTGTTTTTGTAATTCTGCGAAAATAAGTTAATTTAACTTTAACTGACCAGTCTTGCAAAGGAGTTTTGCCATAAAATAGGTTGTTTATATGACGTTAGCGAATGCTTTAGATTTCTGTAATTCTCATATGATAGATTTCATTGTTTCTGTGTAAAATGCGCAGTAAAAACGTGTAAGTAGTTACGCGTAAGATGTTATATGAATTACTAGCGGCCGCCCGCGGTTTCACCCGCGTGGTTTCCGTTCCCGTGGGAATATCGGGATAAAAGTATCCTATGTTTTAATCTAGGCTATCTACTATCGGTGTGCCAAATTTCAACCTAATCCGTTTAGTAGTTTTTGCGTGATTGAGGAACAAACATCCATCTAAACATCCAAACATCCAAACAATTATATTTATATATAGTAGGAAGTAGGATAGTAGGATTGAATCGTACACCACACGTAGATTGTTAGAGGAAGATACCTACGTTAAAACCATAAATATTAAATAGGTAAGAAATAATAGTGGCTCTGTGAGCTTAAGAGACATTTTAATAAATTTCGATAAACCTGCTCACAAAATTTCACGAGAATCGACCGAGTAATGCACGAACAGCTATCGAGAAAAAAAACGTGCGTAAAATTACTCGATAGACAATTCTCTATGGAAAATTTAATTACGTTTATCGGCGATAGATGGCGCTGTCCAAATTTTCAATACAAAATTTATCTATCGAATGATTTTACGCGCGTTATTTATGGAAAATTTGTACAGCGCCATCTATCGCCGTAAAGCAGAATTAAATTTTCCATAGATAATTCTCTATCGAGTCTTTTACGCGCGTTATTTTTTTCGATAGCTGTTCGTGCTAAGGGTACTGTAGAAGAGAACAGACTAACAACCCGACGGAAATAGGTACATAAAGCATTTTTCCCAAGCTGAAGCAGAGACGTTTCGTTCGCACTTCCTACTCGCTCGGTCAATAAAACAATTGTTAAAAAGTATGTGAAAATTACATATTTTTAACGTCGAAATAGCAATACTTATGTCATCCATTGCACATTAGGCAAATTTATGAAAAATATGTTAAAAAGTATTAATTTGTAAATTAGTCGTGGATGTATCGCGTAAATATAATTTCACCACGAATAATAACTGTACTGATTAATTTTAATAAAAAGCCAACTTACTTGCCTGAAATATACGGCTCAAAAGAAAATAGCGGCTACTATTTCGTTTGAATGGAAAACTATGGTTTTCCATTCAAATGAGTTAATTTCTGAAAGGTTTTTTTTAATAATTTTAATCTGATTTTATTTAAACTTGATATTGTTCGAAAGCTGTAATAAATCAACTTACGGACTTTACTGCCGAATTTACAGTATATTTCTTATACTTATTCGCCGTATGTCAGTGAGAATAGAAAGGAATTGGAACTTCATCCAAATAAGACATATACAACTAAAGTGGAAAGCATGAACATACATTTATCTTTTTTATGTAATGACTAATGAAATTCTAAAAGTCAGTACCAGTATCTTTTAGTATTTATAAATAAAATTTAAATCTCGTTCCTTTTTTACAAAAAAGAATTGACTTTTTAATAGGAAAACTTATATTGTTGTTTATTCGAGTAGCGCATATTAGTTTCTAACACAATAAAAATAACAAAGGTTCGAATAACTTCCACGTTATTTAATAAAGAATGAACGTCTCACAAAGAAACTAGCACAAAACGGTATGGAAACAAAAACAGGCATGTTCCATAGAGCTAAAATTTGACTCAACAAACGCATCAAAATTGTCATAAAATAGTATAAAAAATATTATGTTCGCAATCCCTGAAAGAACTTAAACCACTTTACTGGTAAACGAAAACCGTTACTTGCCTGTGGTCCTCCAGTCTAAGTTCCCCTTGAGACACCAAAGCAAATATTTTGTTGTAATTTTCAAAATTAACATTGTTATTATTATTATTCTATTAATGATTTAATTAATTATAATAATGTAAGGAAATGTAATAAGAGATCTCTCGTCGAATCCAACTCGGGTGGGCAGCCTTCGGGAAGCTTCGAAAAATCTTCGCGTCCGACTTACCTCAGTGTCTCAAGACGAAAGTCAATGAACAGTGTGTGTTGCCAGTGATGACTTACGGCAGTGAAACGTGGTCGCTAACTATGGGTCTCATAAGGAGGCTCAAGGTCACCCAGCGTGCAATGGAGAGAGCCATGCTCGGCGTTTCCGCGACTAGGTATATTTTTCGTAGTTTGCTGGTGTAAAAAAACCAGTTAGGCATCCATTACACGGTAGGTTTTGCTGTCAGTTTAACCACAGTCACGGCTGTGACTGACGATTAACCTACCGTGTAAGGTAGTGACTGATTGTTGCATGAAGTTGATTTGTTCTTCCATCAGTCAAACGTAATTCATGACTGATGGAATTAAATGACGCTTGCATGAGCATGTACTGGCTGCCTTAGGAACTGACGCATGATGCTGTTCTAATTTTTAAGTCTATGGTGCAAAATAAAACATTTGAAATCTGTTCGAGTGCACTTGCTTAATAACTGAAATGCTGTTACTTTTATACAAATATCAAAATAAAATCCTTTCTTATACTGAGTTACATAATGAATCGAAGATGTATCTCACAAACAGTCAACGGCACGATGGGCTACCACAACAAGGTATGACCATCAGTCATGGGTGATGCATAAAGGAGGATGAGCCATAACACACCACGCAGGCCCAATGCGGATTGGTGTGTGTTAACGACAGCAAATGCAGCTGGGACCAACGCCAACGGCTGAACGTGCCTTCCGAAGCACGGAGGAGATCTAAAATAGATATTATTTTTTGGTCACCCCTCCCTTGTGAAACTTGCTTAATCTCCGCACTCACTAGGCCAGGCGCTTAACCACTGCGCCATTAAGCTCCTCAATTTATAATATCAAATTTCAATCAATTTCAAAATTAAATTCGAAGATATAAATTGATAATTTTGATAGTTTTGTATAACTTGATGTGCTGCTGACTGTACCTAGTTTGTAACTTATAACTATATTCAACGCTTTAAAGGAAAGTAAACAGTAAGTAAGTACTCTTCACCAACAACCTCAAGCGAAATCTATTATACATTTTTCTCGAGGCATTGCTTATGTGAAGGAGGCACGCAAATTGCGAAAGTTTTCCATAATATTTTCATATTTGTGAAAGCTAATATTATGAATGGTATGAGTATGTAATGATAATATTAAAGTAATATGAACTTTTAATTAAGAAGTCGAGAAGATGATAGTTAATAACAGTTAACTTAACAGTTAACAACTATAGGTACCTATACTAAACAATAAAATTCTTGAATAAAGTAATAATTAGAAATAGTAAATAATTTTATGTAATTCTAATACATGATACTTCGGCAAAAATGTTTAGTTTTATTGGTAGACCACCAATACCTTTAAGGCAAAAGGAAAAAAGTTCCGTTAAGGCGCTTTCCTGACTTCTACCTTAGAGCAACGCGGCTTCCGTCACGAACAGAAGCCGCGTTGCTCTACCTTCTAAAAATACTAGACGATGAGCTCTAAAAATTCCACGATTTTTTTTATTAAAACTATGTATTAGAATTACAATATTAAATAAAAACCTCTTGAGGGCACCACTTTCGGTCAGGGAATCGCCTTAAGGTGGTTCGATGAGCTCAGTAGCGCCACCAATGGAAATAAATCATTTACGTTGTATCAAGGGCTTTAGAATAAAAGTTTTGGATATTTTGCGCAAATAGAAGAGTAAAGTGCAATTTTTAAATATTTTTTCATGGCCTCAAATATAAACAATAAGTTATCGCTAAATGCTAAATGTGGCCACTTTTGGCACTAGTTAAACTCGATTAAGCAGCGCCTTAAGTTTAGGTTCTTAAAACTATATTTAGAAAATGCATTTTAGTCTTTTATTTGCGCAAAATCATCAAAACTTTTAATCTAAACCCTTGATAAAATGTAATTGATTTATTTCCATTGGTGGCGCTACTGAGCTCATCGAACCACCTTAAGTTAGTTAAAACGACTACACAATGACGGTTTATAAAATCATGCAAACGCAGAGTGCTTTTCAAGGCGCAAGGTCGATAGATGGCGTTGATAAACAGGCAAGTGTCAACTGTAGAAAACGTAGGAAAAAGAAAACACGAGGGCTTTTCAAAATGACAAAATCTCTAGCCTCGATAGATGGCGTTGATAAAAATGTATGCGTCAATGTGATTTTATTTACTTAGCTTCGAAGAGTAACCCTTAAATGTTTCTCTTTGGGTGGATGTCAGCCAGCGATCGCTTTATTGCCTTTTTGGTACAGGCTGTTTATTTGAAAAGCGAATTTTGACACTTCTCTTTCAATCAACGCCAACTAGCGAGGCAAATAGTTACTATTTTTATTTTTAAATGTCACACTGCTAACAACCGTCGAACGCTAAGAAATAAAATGTATTTTTTTAAAGCACGCTGTTAATTTTTTAAAGACAATTTTTACACTTTACTTATCCATTAACGCCATCTAGTGAGACAAAATATAGTTACTATTTTTTGGTTTTAAATGTCACTTTGAAGACCCCTGAGCAATTTTACAGTGACTGACGAAACAGAAAAACAGCAGGAAAAAAGTGGTGGAAAACAATTATTCAACTAGGAATATTCCACTTAATAATAATAATAATCTATATTTATAAAATCGTAAACTGAATGACTGACTGACTAACTGACTGATCTATCAACGCACAGCCCAAACCGTTGGGTCTAGAGACTCCAAATTTAGCACGTAGGTTCCTTATGAGGTCTAGGGGTGCACTAAGAAAGGGTTTTTCAAAATTCGCCCCCTAAGGGGGTAAAAAAGGGGATCAAAGTTTGTATGAAAGTCCCTCAGTTTTGAAGCTAGGATTTTCAAATTTTGTGTTTAGACTGACCATTGAAAATAAATAAATACGGGTCTCAGCGTTTTTCAAAATTCTACCCCCGAAGGGGTCAAAAGGGGGATGAAGTTGTGTATTGAAGAAAATCCTTTATTTTCGAAGTAAAAATCGCTAAATTTATAATTTAGGCTTATGGATAGAAATCTAACGCAACGTATATTGTTATTGTTAGTATTTAAACCCCTATTGGGATGAAATGGGGGTGAAAAGGGGTAAAAACCCCCAAAAATAGATATGGATGTCGTTATTGGGGTTTTCTGGGATGACGATTGCAAAAATGACATTTATTTTGAAGTCCAACACGGTGCACATGATTTGACCCCTAAAGGGGTGAAAATGGGGTTCAAATTTTGTATGGAAAAATAATATAAAATAGACATCACAACTTTAAACTTCGTTGGAGCACATCTAAAAATAAATAGTCAAACATATATTTTGTAATTTTGAAAATCAACCACTTAGGGGTAAATGGGGTGAGTAAACATAAAAATCAATATGGATGTCGTTCTTGAGGTTTTATGGGATGGTGATTGCGAAGATGAGATTTAATTTGAAGTCCAACACGGTGGACATGATTTAACCTCTAAAGGGGTGAAAATGGGGTTCAAATTTAGTATGGAAAAATAATATAAAATAGACATTACAACTTTAAAATTCGTAGGAGCGTGTCTAAAAATAAATAGGCAAACACATATTTTGTTATTTTGAAAATCCTCCCTTATGGTGTAAATGGGGTAGGTAAGTAAACATGAAAATCGATGTGGATGTCGTTCTGGTGGTTCCATGAGTTGGTGGTTGCGAAAATGACATTAATTTTGAAGTTCAACACGGTGGCCATGATTGGACCTGGACATGCACATCCAAGGGACGGGGACAGGGACGGGAACGGGAACGGGAACGGGAACGGGAACGGGAACGGGAACGGGAACGGGAACGGGAACGGGAACGGGAACGGGAACGGGAACGGGAACGGGAACGGGAACGGGAACGGGAACGGGAACGGGAACGGGAACGGGAACGGGAACGGGAACGGGAACGGGAACGGGAACGGGAACGGGAACGGGAACGGGAACGGGAACGGGAACGGGAACGGGAACGGGAACGGGAACGGGAACGGGAACGGGAACGGGAACGGGAACGGGAACGAGGCCCGTGCGGCAAACGTCCTGCCTCGTGAGGCAGCGCTCTTGGTGGGAACCCGCCTAATCACGTAAAAACGGCTGATCAGAATTTAATGAAATTAAAACATGAGGATTTTATCGAATGTCCACGCGGACGAAGTCGCGGGCGGAAGCTAGTAATTAATAAATCTTTATTCGTTAATGTTGAACTTGCACCTGCAGTGCTGCAAAGGATTATGACGGCTATGAGGATAATAAAAAATATCGCTGCACTCATTTTGTAAAGCGCTGCAATGGCTACACTCAGCGTAACCAAGCGTTCGCTTTAGGGCAGGGGTACACGTGTGATTGCGAAGATGAGATTTAATTTGAAGTCCAACACGGTGGACATGATTTAACCTCTAAAGGGGTGAAAATGGGGTTCAAATTTAGTATGGAAAAATAATATAAAATAGACATTACAACTTTAAAATTCGTAGGAGCGTGTCTAAAAATAAATAGGCAAACACATATTTTGTTATTTTGAAAATCCTCCCTTATGGTGTAAATGGGGTAGGTAAGTAAACATGAAAATCGATGTGGATGTCGTTCTGGTGGTTCCATGAGTTGGTGGTTGCGAAAATGACATTAATTTTGAAGTTCAACACGGTGGCCATGATTGGACCTGGACATGCACATCCAAGGGACGGGGACAGGGACGGGAACGGGAACGGGAACGGGAACGGGAACGGGAACGGGAACGGGAACGGGAACGGGAACGGGAACGGGAACGGGAACGGGAACGGGAACGGGAACGGGAACGGGAACGGGAACGGGAACGGGAACGGGAACGGGAACGGGAACGGGAACGGGAACGGGAACGGGAACGGGAACGGGAACGGGAACGGGAACGGGAACGGGAACGGGAACGGGAACGGGAACGAGGCCCGTGCGGCAAACGTCCTGCCTCGTGAGGCAGCGCTCTTGGTGGGAACCCGCCTAATCACGTAAAAACGGCTGATCAGAATTTAATGAAATTAAAACATGAGGATTTTATCGAATGTCCACGCGGACGAAGTCGCGGGCGGAAGCTAGTAATTAATAAATCTTTATTCGTTAATGTTGAACTTGCACCTGCAGTGCTGCAAAGGATTATGACGGCTATGAGGATAATAAAAAATATCGCTGCACTCATTTTGTAAAGCGCTGCAATGGCTACACTCAGCGTAACCAAGCGTTCGCTTTAGGGCAGGGGTACACTTGCGGTTAACGCTGAGCGATAGTATTTTATTTGACGAGCGGTAGTAAAGCTATCTAGATAAAAATTAAACATTATGGTTATGACCCGGGGGGCTTTGTCGAATTTTAAAAATCTATCGCAAACGCTTTCGTTTGACAGATGGATGTGACACATTGCTGCATTTCTTTGGTAAGTTTTTATTTGTGCCATAAAGAAGCTTCAATGTATTACATCCTGAAAGCGAGTGCGATAGATTTTGAAATTAGACAACAGAAAGGCTGATAAGGGGTAGGGAAGATATGCGATATAACCGAACCGTATTTATTTGAAATAAGATAATGATAAATGATTTAAAATAAACGCTATAATATTTGGTTAATCTAACAATGATACTCTACTCTACACGGTTAATTTATAAGTTTATCTTAAAAAGTAATGGATGTATCTACTCCCTACTAATCAAGTAATCATTTCGAAATTGGATAATTAGTCAAGTTATTGGGGTTTGTTTGTTTCCAAAAATTTTACTGATTATGGATTTAGAGCAAAATACTCAAACGAATCTTATAGTTAAGGCCACCTTAGATTTAAAAACGTTGTCAGATTTGACAGAAACTCTATGAACCTGACAGCTTCCTTAAAGTTAAGGAGACTTAAACTTAAGATTTCAGCTAAGAAGCCTTTGAGTATTCGGCCGTAACACGCCCGTAATTAAAAGAGATTGTCTTGTTTACGTAAATCATGGAAAGAATGAATGAGTCTTTTGCATGTTTTGATATCTTTTAATTAGGAATAATATATCTCTCTTAATGTTGAACTTGCACCCTCTGCATAGGATTATTACAATTATTATATTCAGACGTTTACGTTACATTTTCTAAGTCATCTTATGACAATCCCAGAACACTAGATATGTATTTATTGGTCTGTATGTATTTTGTATGCATGCAAATGTCATTCTTCTTTATTTGTGCCGCATTCGCGTTTATCTGTTTACTGTTGGTTGACTGGTAGAGAATGCTATTAGCATTAAGTCCGCCATTTGTACCTTACTCTATGTATTTGTACAATAAAGGTTTATAAATAAAAATAAAAAAACCCTTATCCCGTAACCGACCCTTAAGTGGGTGCGTATGCACTCTGTACCCTTAGCACGAACAGCTATCGAGAAAAAAAACGCGCGTAAAATTGCTCGTTAGAGAATTATCTATGGAAATTTTAGTTTCCCTATTCGGGGGTAGATGGCGTTGTACGAATTTTCAAAACAAAATTGCACTATCGAATGATTTTACGTGCGTTATTTTTTCGATAGCTGTTCGTGCTAAGGGTACTGATCTTACATTATGTATCCGATTATTCAATGACACAGCTCAACAGCGACTAACTGCAAGTGTGTTCCCGCTCTAAGCTACACCAAATTAAGCGTTTAATTCAATGGACAGATCGAGAATATCTCAAAAACAAACAACCAGTGCTCACGTTGCAACCAATATTTTGTTTGCCCCTCCATTTTAGCAAATCTGTTGTGCAAATAAAACCGAACGACGGACGCATCACGCTCCAATCCGATAAAAATCCAGAATTTTTTTAATTCCATTCCCCTGCAAGAGTTTACACTGAGCTCACGAATGTTCTATAAATTCTACAGCGCTCGGCGGGCTGATTATATAATTAGAAACCACCTAGCGACCGACATTGCTACTTCTTTTTGGGGTAAAAAAAAACATATCAAAGAAAAGTAGCAATGTACCTATGTCAAATGAAACTGGTCGCTAAATAGTTTCTTTTTAGATAATCAGCCTGCCGGTAACGATCAATTGCGACTGTCAATATTTACGTATTAACGCTCACTGATCGGGTCGAGCCGAATCTCACCCTCTCACTTAGGAAATGGAATAGTGTTGCCTGCACAGTAAAATTATGCTCCAAAAATGAAAAAATGAATGAGCGGCGGCAGCGTCGTTCGTCATCAAAGTCAACTGTAAGAATTGTAAAACTGTGGCAGTACTTACTGTGCGTAGTTTGGTAATCTTTTATTTAATCTATTCGAAGCTAGATGGCGCTACTAATTTTAACATTTTTCGAAATGGCTAAAAATTTCTTTTTTTCAAAAACTGAATCGACGAAAAATTTCTGTAAGTACAAATTTTAATCGAACCATGGCTGAAATATGTTTTTTTTTTCGAAAAATTAATCGACATGAAAATCAATAAATAAGTATATTAACACAGAATATATAATAGTACTAGCGTAATATTAATCAAACCTTTCGCGAAATTCCGTTAAGGTGGTACCCTGAGCAAAAGTGGCGCCGCTGTGAATTATATTTAATATTATAATTCTAATACACAATTTTAAACATGTTTATCGTGGAGATTTTAGGGCCCACAGTCTAGTATTTTTAGACGGTATCGTTACATTCCCTCGTAGTCACTGCTAGAAGTAGATAGCAAAACTGCTAAAAGTGGCCGTTTTTGACACATTTGCTATCTACTTCTACGAATGACTACGAGGGCATGTGGTGATACCTTTTAAAAATACTAGACCATGGGCCCTAAAATCTCCACGATAAACATTATTAAAATCATTTTCTATTAATAACTTATTAAATAAAAACCTCTGAGGGCGCCACTTTCGGTCATACAACCGCCTTAAGTGCGACACTAGGAACGGACAGCGGGCAGGAAATAAACCTAACCTAACCCAAGCTAACTAAAGCTAGATACTTACGGCCTTACCACAAAACACTGTTTAACATGTGTTTAACTAAACACTGTTTAAATGTGATGCTGTCACTTTTTTGACAATATTGTTTGAAAGAGACGGCATGACATTTAAACAGTGTTTTTACTAAACAGTGTTTTAAAATCTTTTGTGGTAAGGCCGTTACGCTTCGCGCTGCCGCTAGTTCGACTTATAAGCAATATTCTTTACGACCAACATAAACAGATAATATAAAAAGTCTCAAACTAAAATTTTTACAATGTCTTTCGTTTGAAACGCATATCGCGTTTCAAACGAAACACATTGTAAAACGTTGAAACATGAACAACATGAAACATTGAAACACGTTGAAACGCATATGCGTTTCAATCGAAACACATTGTAAAAAATTTAGTTTGAGACTTTTTATATTATCTGTTTATGTTGGTCGTAAAGAATACTATTAGATCTTATCCCACGCCGCAACAAACTCCATAGCGGAATTCAAAAGCGTACAGCGCCATCTCGTTAGGATAGGAGAGTAACTCATTTAATTACAAAAGGTAGAGGATAACGAATTTGGCTCTAAACATCACTATCACTACATACGCATCTCCGCTCAAATAGTGTATTAATTCAGAAATACACATTATTGAGAAACAGGCAAAAGTAATAAAAAAAAATGTAATTTGTATTATTCAATAATTTAATAATGAGATTTTACTAACACAGTACGAGTATAAGTGCATTGTTACTAACAAATTATGGATGTGCACATGCTGTGGCATTTTGCTGAGTGGAGGCCTTTCCGGCTGCATAGCAAATGTATTTTTATAAATGTGTATATATATGCTCCGAATAAACATTTTTTCTTTCTTTATGTATATTAATTCTGAAATAAATGATTATTATTATTATTAAAAGAAGTTGGACTTGACAATTTTTTTCACTATTTGGTTAATAACTTAAAAACTAATCCGAATTGCTAAGAACCCTTGTAGAATATTTAAAAGCTTTGCAAGGCCTACAAAATTGTATACCTACTCAGTATCTTGAAATAATGAAAAATTAACTTTAGAATTTTGAGTTATGACAGTATAAGGTTTAAGAAAATCTAAATTTTGAGACATTTTGTTTTTATTAAGAGACGTTTGAAAACAAAAATCTTTCAGTTTTCATGAAAAATTTACTAAATATAAATAAATCAAGACTTAAAAACAATAGCCATTAATTAGCTTCTAATAACATGACGGTTTCCACTGATTATCTAGTAGGCAATAATATAACTGACAGAAAATCTGAAAAATCACTTTTCCAAAAAAACACCTACTGTAATCTCATTTTTTTAATAGAATTATGTTTGTTGTATGAACTTGCGCATCCATACAATCATAATCTTATTAATTTATTTTTTATGCTACTTATAGCACGATCCACATATTCAAAAGTTAAAAAGAAAAATATCAAGGCATTATAGATCTACAAAAAAGTCCGCGATGGCATAAATAGCTATCTTTTTAACACGTTTTTATAAGGTTGCTTTCTCGTTTGTTTGTCCACAAAGTTTGCGAACGATTTTATACTAGCTTCCCGATGAGCTAGAGACTTGAAACTTTGAACATAGGTCAGAACTGGAAGAGAATGCAATATTATGGTGCCAATGAGCTGATCTGATGATGGAGCCGGAACAAGGCCACAGGAACTCTATGATGAAACCATACAACCCCTTCGTGTTTGGGCTCGTTAGAATCGTCTTGACGAGTTCTCTAATGGGAGACGAGGTCCAGGGTCTGATGATGAAGCTGGTTGAACATGCCATAGGAACTCAATATTGGAACCGTGCAACCTTATCGTCTTAACGAGTTATTTGTTGGGAAAAAGTTTCCAGGGTCTGATGATGGAGCCGGAAGAAGGACACAGAAACTCTTTAATAAAACCACGCTACCCCATCGAATTTGGGCTCAATTGAATCATCATGACGAGTACTTTGTTGGAAAATAGTGTCCAGGGTCTAATGATGGAGCCGGAAGAAAGCCATAGGAACTTGATAATAAAACCATGCAACCCCATCAAATTTGGGCTCGCTTGAATCATCGTGGAGAGTACTTTGTTGGGAAATAGTTTCCAGGGTCTGATGATGGAGCCGGAAGAAAGCCACTGGAACTCTGTAATGAAACCATGCAACCCCATCGAGTTTGGGCTCGTTTGAATCGTCTTGACGAGTACTTTGTTAGGAAATAGTTTTCAGGGTCTGATGATGGAGCCGGAAGAAGGGCACAGGAACTCTTAATTAAAACCACGCTACCCCATCGAGTTTGGGCTCGTTTGAATCGTCTTGACGAGTACTTTGTTGGGAAATAGTTTCCAGGGTCTGATGATGGAGCTGGAAGAAGGCCACTGGAACTCTGTAATCAAATCATGCAACCCCATCGAGTTTGGGCTCGTTTAAATCGTCTTGACAAGTACTTTGTTGGGAAATAGTTTCCAGGGTCTGATGATGGAGCCGGAAGAAAGCTACTGGAACTCTGTAATAAAAGCATGCAACCCCATCGAGTTTGGGCTCGTTTGAATCATCTTGACGAGTACTTTGTTAGGAAATAGTTTTCAGGGTCTGATGATGGAGCCGGAAGAAGGGCACAGGAACTCTTAATTAAAACCACGCTACCCCATCGAGTTTGGGCTCGTTTGAATCGTCTTGACGAGTACTTTGTTGGGAAATAGTTTCCAGGGTCTGCTGAAGGAGCCCGAAGAAGGCCACTGAAAGTCTATAATAAAACCATGCAACCCCATCGAGTTTAAGCCCGTTTGAATCGTCTTGACGAGTGCTTCGATAGGAGATGGTATATTTTTAGTCAAAGCTGGTTAACTAAAAAGCAAAAAATAATAATTTATTGAAAAAAACCTTTTTTAAACTCACGTTTTTAAAACAGACTATAAATTATAAAAATCGGAAAAGTCAATTTGTGCTGCTAACGAAGTAGTCTAGAATTGTAGCGAGTGATTCTAATATAGACTACTAAGCACAGTGAGTGATTAGGCACGAGGCGGAACAAAAATTTGGTCTCTTGTTTAAACATTTGTATGTTTAAACAAGAGACCAAATTTTTGTTCCGCCTCGTGCCTTTTCACCTCTACCAGCGATAAAAGTGTTATTTTATAGGTAAGATGTGTTTCATATTTTCCACTTTCACGTGACTTTCCTGGTAAAAAGCTGAATTCAGCATATGAAACTTGTATCTTCATCGCTGTATCTTCGCGCTGTCCTACCTCTTTTAATAAAAACCTACCACTGAATAAAGGATCAAAAGATCAACGCTTGCAGGTATTGATAAAGGGGACACCGAAATAGAATCCCGTACCTGTATTACATTTCATTCATTCCCAATCCGGAAGTAATCCGGAAGTACGTGCTGATCCCGCAAAAACATTTGTTGAAAAGGTGAGCCCCAGAGTAAAGGTTATCGGCGCTAATTATTTTCCCCTGGACCTCCCGTAATTACAGGACCCTGAAGCCAATAACACAATGAGTACCCGTCTAAAACGCTTTTTCAGTAGCAATGAAAACGCTTTTAAAATACCTCTGTATTGTTATTACACTTTGAACCCGAATTTTCCCAAATCGATGAGGGAAAGGTTTCCTATTGTTCGATATTTGGTTCCAAAACGAAGTTAAATCAATTTATTACTTTTTCTAAATTTTGTATTAGGGATTTTTAACAAATTAATTATTAAAGGGATTTCTAATAATAAACGCCGTTCACGATATTATAGAGTCGTTAATTGTGTTATGTGATATATGTGATATGAACAAAGATTGACTAAGTTGCACTTAAGTATACAAAACACTTGCTAACTTTCGATTTATTTAAATTTTTCACGTCAATTACGAGTATATATGTTGAAAGGTTACAATCAAAGTATCTACCTTACCATTTTATGAGCTTGTCACATGCGATGTAAGTTACAAGACAATAAAGTTTAACGTTTTACTGCAAACTATTAATATTAGTTTTCAACACACTTGCTCGTAAAGTGAGCCCTAATACATCGCTTTTAGGGCCATAAACCGAGCTATAACAAACGCGTGCAATAATATATAAAACACTAGTTCGTAATAGAATTAATCCTACAAATTGAAATTAGTACCTTACTGCAAGTTCTATGCGAGTAAACAGAGCATTCCCAATTTAGCCGGGTTATACAGTTATTTTTTTTTTACAACAAAGAGGTTTTATGCTACTGAAAATTCATATACATTTTTGGAATAAATAAATGTGTAAGTCCTTAATTAATAATATATAATTATTATCAAATTATTCATAATTCACAATATTTTGTTATAAAATATTAAAATATTTGCATTGTGTTACTTAAAATTATAATTTTGAAGTATTAGTAGTAGGCTGTATGCTCCTCACCCTTTTGTTCGCAAAATATTCTTGAGTTGGGCGTGTGAAAAAAAAAACAAATAAAACATGCGCGCCTTTTCCCATAATTATCATATTTTGTTTATGCCATATTTGTTGCTGTGTGATAAATTATTTTGTTTTTTCCTCGTAAATGTGTTGAAAAACGTCGTATAAAACTCGTGAGCTCTTGCTTATTGCAC
The DNA here is from genome assembly GCA_950108535.1 of Agriphila straminella. Taxonomy (NCBI): domain Eukaryota; kingdom Metazoa; phylum Arthropoda; class Insecta; order Lepidoptera; family Crambidae; genus Agriphila; species Agriphila straminella. The sequence goes on from OX467318.1 coordinate 12,526,228, forward strand.
ACTCGGCTGAGTTACGCCCTCGCCTACGGCTCGGGCTGCAACACATAGCCTTGTATGCAATGAGCAACCTAAGCTAACTTGTCTCATAATGTACTATTATGAAACTGATACATAGAGTGGTATTAAAACACGAGTGTTTTAATACCTAGTTATGTGCAGTTTCATACACTACTTTATCTACACTCATACAAATTTAGGATTGAACTTCTGCATCTTTTAACACTATTACCATGACGATCGGTCAATAATTATAGAAGCTACATCACCTTATATGTACGGAAACACCCGCTTTTCTACAATTCCAAATCTAAAGGGACCACCTACAGGTCACAATAAAATTATTAACCGGTTTTCAATTTTTTTTCGTTATTTGCCAAACTAATACCTAGGACCCATTTTTTAATTTTTTCTTAAGTTGTTTTTTTTTTCGAAATATTTACAATTTAGTAAACAAACACCACCAAAAAACCTGAATTTACCCAAATTTTGCAAAATTCTAAAAAAGTTATCATTAGATTTTGAAAATTCAAACTTTCTTACGTGTCGCGATAAATTCCTCAACTTTTGGTACTATTTCCATCTCGATCCTCCCAAAATCCTCGGAGATATGGCCAAAAATACGTCTCAGGCGATTTGCATCTGATAACCATTTTCAATGGTACACTTAAAAGTAACATCTAGGCATTGACCTCTATATTATTATAGAAAAAAAAATCTTCAGGTCAGTGAACATAGGTCATACTTCTTTGTAGAAAAGTTTGATTAATTGTCACGTAACACGAATGTATTAGACTAGCTTCTGCCCGCGACTTCGTCCGCGTGGATATTAGAGAAAATCCTTAAGGAACTTTCAAAACCCTTAGGGAACCTTCAACCAGGATCTGACCAGCCATTTTTACGCATAACGGCTTCCCTTTCCCGTTCGCGTTCGCGTTCGCGTTCCCGTTCCCGTTCCCGTTCCCGTTCCCGTTCCCGTTCCCGTTCCCGTTCCCGTTCCCGTTCCCGTTCCCGTTCCCGTTCCCGTTCCCGTTCCCGTTCCCGTTCCCGTTCCCGTTCCCGTTCCCGTTCCCGTTCCCGTTCCCGTTCCCGTTCCCGTTCCCGTTCCCGTTCCCGTTCCCGTTCCCGTTCCCGTTCCCGTTCCCGTTCCCGTTCCCGTTCCCGTTCCCGTTCCCGTTCCCGTTCCCGTTCCCGTTCCCGTTCCCGTTCCCGTTCCCGTTCCCGTTCCCGTTCCCGTTCCCGTTCCCGTTCCCGTTCCCGTTCCCGTTCCCGTTCCCGTTCCCGTTCCCGTTCCCGTTCCCGTTCCCGTTCCCGTTCCCGTTCCCGTTCCCGTTCCCGTTCCCGTTCCCGTTCCCGTTCCCGTTCCCGTTCCCGTTCCCGTTCCCGTTCCCGTTCCCGTTCCCGTTCCCGTTCCCGTTCCCGTTCCCGTTCCCGTTCCCGTTCCCGTTCCCGTTCCCGTTCCCGTTCCCGTTCCCGTTCCCGTTCCCGTTCCCGTTCCCGTTCCCGTTCCCGTTCCCGTTCCCGTTCCCGTTCCCGTTCCCGTTCCCGTTCCCGTTCCCGTTCCCGTTCCCGTTCCCGTTCCCGTTCCCGTTCCCGTTCCCGTTCCCGTTCCCGTTCCCGTTCCCGTTCCCGTTCCCGTTCCCGTTCCCGTTCCCGTTCCCGTTCCCGTTCCCGTTCCCGTTCCCGTTCCCGTTCCCGTTCCCGTTCCCGTTCCCGTTCCCGTTCCCGTTCCCGTTCCCGTTCCCGTTCCCGTTCCCGTTCCCGTTCCCGTTCCCGTTCCCGTTCCCGCTCCCGCTCCCGCTCCCGCTCCCGCTCCCGCTCCCGCTCCCGCTCCCGCTCCCGCTCCCGCTCCCGCTCCCGCTCCCGCTCCCGCTCCCGCTCCCGCTCCCGCTCCCGCTCCCGCTCCCGCTCCCGCTCCCGCTCCCGCTCCCGCTCCCGCTCCCGCTCCCGCTCCCGCTCCCGCTCCCGCTCCCGCTCCCGTTCCCGTTCCCGTTCCCGTTCCCGTTCCCGTTCCCGTTCCCGTTCCCGTTCCCGTTCCCGTTCCCGTCCCTGTCCTCAGTATTTGCATGTCCAGGTCCAATCATGGCCACCGTGTTGGACTTCAAAATAAATGTCATTTTCGCAACCACGATCCCATGAAACCTCAAGAACGACATCCACATCGATTTTCATCTTTACTTACCCCATTTACACCTTAAGGGAGGATTTTCAAAATAACAAAATATGTGTTTGCCTATTTATTTTTAGACATACTCCTACGAATTTTAAAGTTGTAATGTCTATTTTATATTATTTTTCCATACAAAATTTAAACCCCATTTTCACCCATTTAGGGGTTAAATCATGTCCACCGTGTTGGACTTCAAAATAAATCTCATTTTCGCAATCACCATCCCATAAAACCTCAAGAACGACACCCATATCGATTTTTATGTTTACTCACCCATTTACCCCTAAGTGGTTGATTTTCAAAATTACAAAATATATGTTTGCCTATTTATTTTTAGATGTGCTCCAACGAACTTTAAAGTTGTAATGTCTATTTTATATTATTTTTTCATACAAAATTTGAACCCCATTTTCACCCCTTTAGGGGTCAAATCATGTCCACCGTGTTGGACTTCAAAATAAATGTCATTTTTGCAATCGTCATCCCCGAAAACCCTAATAACGACATCCATATCTATTTTTGGGGTTTTTTACCCCTTTTCACCCCCATTTCATCCCAATAGGGGTTCAAATACTAACAATAACAATATACGTTGCGTTTGATGTCTATCCATAAGCCTAAATTATAAATTTAGCGATTTTTACTTCGAAAATAAAGGATTTTCTTCAATACACAACTTCATCCCCCTTTTGACCCCTTCGGGGGTAGAATTTTGAAAAACGCTGAGACCCGTATTTATTTATTTTCAATGGTCAGTCTAAACACAAAATTTGAAGATCCTAGCTTCAAAACTGAGGGACTTTCATACAAACTTTGATCCCCTTTTTTACCACCTTAGGGGGTGAATTTTGAAAAACCCTTTCTTAGTGCACCCCTACACCTCATAAGGAACCTACGTGCCAAATTTGGAGTTTCTAGACCCAGCGGTTTGGGCTGTGCGTTGATAGATCAGTCAGTCAGTCAGTCAGTCAGTCATTCAGTCATTCAGTTTACGATTTTATAAATATAGATTGTATTTGATTAAATAAATGTCTTTGTCTAAAGACGTTTATAGCGGCGCGCGACAAACACCGCAGATTTCTAGTTTGTTTATTTGTTTATTACCTAAATGCTAATACCTAAAAGTTTATTAATCGTTTTGACATAAGTAATATACAAAACATTCAATAGTGCTGTCTCAAATAATATGCATGCATCATTCTTCACTCCCCTTTTTGTCGTCGGAAGATCCGGGAACTATCAGTTCCAAGACTATCCAAGAGTAAGCTCTTTGTCCCAACTTTTTTTATATAGATGGATTATTGTTGATGTGTTTCCCGATAGCTACAGGACGGAAACTAGGAAGAAATGTTCGACCAAAGATTCATAGCACTCACGTTCTTTCGAACGCTAGTTGCACCTAGGCAGCGAACTAAAATCTATGGAAGTGTAATTGCAAACAAATATCGCTTAAAAATGGCACCACGGGGCTAAAAAATTACAAATCGTACAGCATTCACCCGGTGACAGACGTTAGCGTTCTTTACAATAAGGAAAAGATAGAGTTTATTAGAAATGACGTCCTATGTAGTAAAGTTGTATAAAAGTCGCAAAAAAGGCAAAAAGATGCAGAGATAACGTATCATAAGTATTAAACATTTTTTCGTTTGAGTATAGAAAATATCTATGTACAGACTATGGCCGCTATTATGCTACTGCATTGTGCTGCAAAACTAAATGCCAGCATTTTTAGCCCCTCCCACTTGCTTGTAATTTTTGTGTGGTGCTATTTTTTGAGCGGAATGCTTGTTCCATAGATTTTAGTTTGCTGTATTCAAGCGTTTTCTCGACTTGGTCTGTTTCAAAGATTCCGGATAACACGTAGGTCTTTTGGCTCAAGGAAATAGAATAAATAAATAAATAAATCATTTATTTCCTCATCACACAATAGGTTACTTTACTTAATTCTAGAACAGAGCAAAATACAAGTATGACCTGAAGTGTGAGAAGCTGGTGCCCATAATAGGTTTTAAAAGAAAACCGGTTACACAGGTCACCAGGCCACCCCCGCAATAGGATACAATTAATTATGTTCTTAGCTAACAGTATTTGTAGACCTATGTGAAGAGCTAGCATAGGTGGTATTAATTATTACATGTA